>CM076848.1:43118081-44544348 GCA_039519185.1 Astragalus membranaceus | reverse complement strand
TAATGATGGTGCTTCCAGAGGAACAATATTGTAAGGCGTCAGCTCTCCAGATAACGTCGCACTTGACTTTTTTAGTTTTCTCAACTAAGAAAACAAGGAAGACAAAGAAGACAAGTTGTTTGCAATCAGTTTGTTAAAACAAATTCTATAAGAAGTTTGGCAAGTTCATGTACAAAATTTAAGAATCAAATGACAACAGCTAGTAACAAGATTTATGGATTTCTCAACTAGACATCGACTACTAACCCAAAAAGATTGAAAGTGGCTTACAATTTTGCAACACCACCAAATTAATTATCAATAAAAAATGAATTGTTGAACAACTGAAAAACGAACTACGAGGTATGCATAATCAGCGAAGTTAATTTGCTTCTTCGTAAACATCTTAACATTATATAAAAAGTAGTACCTCCTCCATTATTAGCCCACCAACTCCACTGGGATCTGCATCCTTGCTAAGTGCCTCCATGACCTCCACTAAGGCACGTAGTGTGGAAATAATCTTTTTCATTTCTGATGATCTAAGCTCCATCCTAGAAGGACAAAACAGTAAACAAAGAGAAATTATACCAGAATGAAGCATAATCTAGATAAATTAAACTTTAGGTTTTAATCAACATAAAATGGAAAAAGCAAGTGAGACAGTCTTTCCGGGTATTCTAAGAAAACAAACGAGTTATGGACAATTTATCTTCCAGTTTCAGCAATTCTACATTAGCATTAGCTTATTATTTTGCATATGCATATTAACATATTTTATATTATGCACCTTCAACACAACTTCTTAATCATGACAAACTATTTTGTAATTACCTAAGGCTAAACGCTAACCTCATATCAGCTTTACCAACCAAGGAGGCAAGAATATTTCAAGAGCTGATTAAAGGTCACTATCACTAACAAGCAAAGGCTTTCATATTTAGTTTCACTTTGTGATAATTATGAATCAAAAAGTACAGACCAGGCCTTGAATTTTCATTTTCATATAAGCATACATACGCAAGCATATCCTATGAAACAAGTTGATATGTTATCCATTGAGAAAAATAATCCAATGCCATACTTGAAAATAAGCATCAAGATTTTAGTCACAGAAAAACGAATAAATAACCTTCATCAATTTCACTGAATAAACAAACTACATATTTGGCGGTTTAAGAAACTAAAAATTCATGAGTTGGACATACTCTCCCAGTGTAGAGCTAAAAGTTCCAGACTCTTGCAATCTCTGCTCTTCTCGTTGGATGTCGTCCACTCTATGTTGTCGCTTGTAGCGTTGATAAAACTCCCACAGGTTTTCAATATCGCGATTACGATCAATTCGAACCCCTCCCTCTTTAGCAAGTTTTTGCTATAGAATATAGTTAAATGAAACTCATTAGCAAGTGGGATAATAAATCCTCAAAAGTCAAATAAAAAGTAAAATACACAAATAACCAAAAAGCTTTCCTTTTCAATGTATCCCTCAAAATCCGCTACCATTACCTTGATAATAGACATCAAACCAGTCTTGAACTGAAGAACTCCCCTACCATCACTGTTGGGATCAAGATTTTGAGCCATACTATATGCCTGCTCGCACACTGAAGGTCGAAAGTAAAAGGTCATTTTCATACAATATAACCATGAAATGAATAGTGATATCTTTAGTTTTTACAAGACAAGGACATGGACATGAGGATGAGCTTAAATACTTATATCTTACACACAAATTGAGAAAAATCAATGCTGACAATGGTGGATGGCATTTTCTAACGACAAGCCAAAAATCCACCATAAAAAATATGGTGGGTGGTGATGTGGCCTAAGGCAAAAGAATGTTATCGATACTAAATAATATAGACACTACTATACCAAAAAAGGGCTGAAAGCAGCATAAAAATATAATAGAATTAGAATTAGAGAACCAAATAATGAAAGAGAATTGAAATTTGGAAGACAAAAAAGAATGAAAAGGGCAGAAAATGGAATAAAGGTATAAGAGAATTGGAGGGGGGAAACAAAGTAACAGAACAAATGTGCAGGGCCAGCCCAAGGCCCAAGCAACCAAAGCAAGGGCTTTGGGCCTCCAAAAAAAGGAAGAAAAAAGGGCCTCAATAGCTGATGAATATATATTCCGTTTTATGTAATTATCATGAGTTGTCTCGTAACTTGATGGTCGTAATTGGCTTTTTCATTTATAGGAGCCAAGTTCGATTCTCTAGATTATTACTTTTTGTATTTCTTAAAGTGCACCATGATTCATACCCTTGCAACAAAGAAAGACCATTGCAAAAAGAAAAACTACTGCACAACCTACCATTCTTGTATAATATTAATATATATATATATATATATATATATATGGAAATTGTAAAAAAAAAATTGGGGGGCCTCACAAAACATATATCAAGTATTTAAAGGCCCTGTCTTAAAATTTGCTTTAGGCCTCAACATGTGTTGGGCCGGCCCTGCAAATATGTGACATGCTCCAAATGTAAAAAATAGAGAAGAAAATGCTAGTAGGAAGGACAGAAAAACCAGAATAAGGGAAAAATGAGATAACAGAGAGAAAGAATGTAGAGAAGGAGAGGTTGGCAGAAAAGAAAAAAACGAAAGAAAATGCTTGTTCACGGAAAAAGTAAAAATGGAGGTCGCCAGATATGGGTGGTCACCAATGAAGGTCAATGGAGCAGTTTGCTGGAAATGAGAGGTCCGGGATGAAAGGTTTCGATGGAGGGTTAACATGAGGCTGGTGCTTGATAGTATGAGGCTGAAGATACACCAATTATAAATTTACTTTAGTCCCTCAAGGTTTAAATTCCCTACTATTTTGTCCCTTCGTCCATTTTAGTCTAACAATGATAACAGACAGGATGCTAACATGGCAGTATGGTATCGTGATTTCAAAATTTAAAGACTGGCAGTACTCAAATATAGGATCTATGCCATATGTGCCTGTGTTCTGTAATTCTGTGTGCTTTGTTTGAGCTTTATAGACTACTGCCTGCAACCTTAAATTAGTCTCCCCTTCTCAGCACGGTACGAATATATGTTTCAACTTTCAATTTAGTTCCCACTAACTTCAAATTTCCATCAGAAATAGGTCTTGCTTAACAACCACCACCCCCACCACCCCCACACTGAATTCAAATTTCCATCAGAAATGGCAAATTAAAAATAAAGAAGTCAAGAATTAATCAAAAATTACAAACTCCGGTCACTGCAACACTGTCTAGTCTCAACTATGCATCCATGAGAACACTCTAAAGCTTCTACCTATAGAAAAGGAGACTCCTACCTAGATCTCATAATAAGAAACAACGTATACTAGTGCATTCGCTACAAGAAGTTATAATTCATGAAGAGATTCTGATGCTGAAACTTACAGATCCTGGCGACGTTAGGGTCCTCCGATTGAATGTCATCGGCGGCCTGTAAGATCAAATCAACGTTAGTGGTCTGAGCGAGAGAAGGCGGAACAGCGCCGGCGATTCCACTCGGAGCTCTAGCATGGCCTTGGCCGGCATTCCTTAGCTGCTCCCTCTTAAGCGTCGCTCGAACTAGCCTCCCCCAGTTGTCGCGAGGCCTAACCATGGCTCGCTCCACCACCGATCGATAGCCCTAGGCGCGTGCTTTTCACGAACTAGATAACTGTGTTGTACTTGTATGCGTCGAATATACCCGCGTTAGAACCAGGAACAGAACCGGGGTTTAGATTGGTTGGCGAGGTTTTTCTTTCTTAAACTGCTTAAGGAGTAAGGTTTCTTGCTTTCAGAAGAAACGCGGATCGATGGCAAAACTAACGGCGACGTAGCAAGACCGTAGTTGCCTAATTTTCTTTTTCCTCACTTTTTGCCTCGCTTTTGCGATTTTAACCGTAAAATGGTAAAACACATTTCTACTTACAAATTTTTAAAGAAAATACAATTGTGTTATATTTTTTTTTTGGCTAAATAGCACTTTTGGTCCTTTATGTTTGCTCTGGGTTTCACTTTGGTCCTTTAATTTTTTTTGGTCCGTTTTGGTCTCTCATGTTTCATTTTTGTCCCTGACATTAGTTTTGACTAACAGACGCCACGCTGACAGTTAACTGCTGACGTGGCGTCCTCAATTCATTAAATGACGTGGCAGAAATAATGCATACTCATTTCCACATCAGCAATTTCATTTTTTACTTTAAATAAAGCATAAAACATAAAAACATAAACCGTAAAATCAAAATCAACAAATTAACAAAACTTAAAAACAAAATCTAAGAATCAGTGGGTTTCATTCAACCGTCACTCTTCCATTTTGTTCTTCCATTATCAGTGGGTTTCTTCCAAATCTAGGTTTCTTCCATTAAAACATTAAAGCAATTTCAGGATTTCGTATTCAACCCGTATTCGTTCTTCGTTTTTGTTCATTTGGGTTTCGTTCTGGGTTTTCTTCGTTTGCGTTTCATCTTCGTTTTCGTTCTTCATGAGCATCTAATAACAAATTTGGGTTTGGGATATTGGCACAGATCTGGGTTCTGATTTCTTATTCTTTGTGCAGATCTGGGTTCTCTGTTGATGCTCATTTGTTTCATTTTAGTCCTCTCTGTTTTTCCTTTGTTTCATTTTGGTCCCTCTCATTGTTTGTGTTGTTTCAATTTGGTCCCTCTCATTGTTTGTGTAGTTTCATTTTGGTCCCTTTCAGATCTGGAAAAAATAACGAATTAAAATGAAGAACAGCTTAGATCTGGAAAAACTAACGAAGAACAAAAGAGAGAAAGCGAAGAACAAAAACAACAAATCAAAATGAAGAACAAAAGAGAGGATTTCACAGTGATGTTGTTAATTTCTTCGTTTCTGTGTTTGATGTTGCTCTTAGAAACGATTTTTAAAAGGTTTCAGATCTTCGTTTTTGTGTTCTTCGTTTTTGTGTTTGATGTTGCTCTTTGTTTGATTTGAAATGGAAGATGAGCTTGTTTGTTTGATGTTGTTGTTTCTCGGTTTCATGGTGATGTTGTTAATTTCTCAATTCATTTCAATGTTTTAATTGTTTTGTTTTATGTTTTTATGTTTTATTTAAATTAATAAACGAATTTATTTACAATTAAATAATATATTTGTTGTCACGTCATTTAATGAATTGAGGACCCCACGTCAGCAGTTAACTGCCAGCGTGGCATCCGTTAGCCAAAACTGACGGCAGGGACCAAAATGAAACAAAAATGAAACATGAGGGACCAAAACAGACCAAAAAAAAGATAAATGACCAAAGTGAAACCTAGAGCAAACATAAATGACCAAAAGTGCTATTTAGTCTATTTTTTTTCTATTAAGATGGAATCGCTAATAAACATCACGCACTCACACTACCAATGTCCACATTTGAGTTTGAATCTGAGAGCTGACGTCTTATGTCGATAAAATTGGCAAGACAACCAACAAGACATATAGTTGTGTTAATATGTATAAATGGTTGATAAATGGTTAATATAGTATACAAATAACTAATTAACTACGGAATAATTAAATTAACTATGTATATGCAAGTTATTAATCAATCGTGCTTTTTTTGGTTACCGTGTTAACCAAAAAAAATTGCTAAGACAACCAACACGACATACAATTGTGTTATATCATATATGGTATAAATGGTTAATATAGTATACAAATAACTCATTATCTATAGAATAATTAAATTAACTATGTATATGCAAGTTATTAATCAATCGTGCATTCGTAAACAAGCTAAGAAAAATATAATATTATAATAACTATGAAAAATATAGTATTATAATAACTCAACAACAATGTGATGAATCGAATTAATCAAGTGTTTGAAAGTTATTAATCATATACTACTTTTTATTGATTTTTTTTTGACAATTACTTTTTTTTTATTTTAAAAAAATATGTCAACAAATTTGATAATCCATCAACCACATAATGAAGTGAATTTAATGGTATTTGCACGACATTAATTATGTGTTTTTTAGGGGCCGTGAAAAGTATAAATTAATTTTGTTAAAAAAATAAAACTCATTAATCATGTACTAAGCTAAATTGACCAATAATTTAAACATTGTTACAATGTGCATATACGTGAATAGTGAAATATGGTGTCGATGTTGCACTGTGTGTCCGAAATGCACAACCATTGCCATCACTGATGTGCAAACTACTAACACTAACTCATTATAGAATTAGTCTTGTAAGTCTAACTCACATCAATACATCACATTATTTAATCAAATATCTATCGAAAAACAAGTGAGACTCCTCTGAGACATTCAAAAAATGATTAAAACAAATAGGCTAAATTATAGTTTTGGTCCCCCTATTTTCAAAAATTCAGATATTTGGTCCCCCTATTTTAAAACTCAGAGTTTTGGTCCCCCAATTTTAAAAAATCAAAGACATTTAGTCCCAATAGGAATTTTCAGTTTTTTATGGCTAATAATCAAAGACATTTGATCCCTCAATTTTAAAAAATCAAAGACATTTGGTCCCCCAATTTTAAAAAATCAAAGACATTTGGTCCCTCTTTGGACTAAATGTATTTGATTTTTTAAAATTGGGGGACCAAATGTCTGAGTTTTAAAATAGGGGGACCAAATGTCTGAATTTTTGAAAATAGGGGGACCAAAACTATAATTTAGCCAAAAAAATATCATCATTCTACATTCTAATATTCACAAAGAGGAAAGTCTCTGGTACCAAAAGTCTCGTGGGAAGTGGATTGAGGATGGGGATAGAAACACAAGGTATTATCATTCTAAAACCATTGTCCGTAGAAGGAAGGGTAAGATCTTAGCACTGAGGAATGAAAATGGAGAGTGGCAGGATGCACCAAAGGTTCCTCAAGACGTGATCAACGCATATTACATGACTCTTTTTCACGATGACTTGCATGTCCGTGAGCCGGTGGTGTTGACCAAGAGACTTCAAACACAAGAGGGGGGGTGAATTGTGAATTTAAAAAAATAGCACTTAAAATTAAACTCTTAAAAAGATTTTGATCAAATAAAGATGTTTGAATTTAAATACCTGTGATAAAGCAATAAAATAACTTGCAAGTAAAATAAAGGAGATGAAGGGAAGAAGATGACACAAAGAGATTTATACTGGTTCGGCCAAACCACAGGCCTGCGTCCAGTCCCCGAGGAATGCTCCAAGGGATTTCAACTAATCACTAGCTTTTAAAACAGGTTCAGCTAGAAACCTTTACAATCAAGAACTTACAACACCGGGATATCACCTCCCTGAAAGAAAACCTTTAAAACCTAGAGATATCACCTCTCTAGAAAACACCAAGAGATATCACCTCTCTTGAATACCTTGGGATCACACCCAACAAATGAGAAGAAACAAATTTGATAGCACACTCAGTAGTGTGGATAAAACAAGTTGAAGCACAGTAATACAATATCAAACTATGTGAAATATAAAGCTCTCAAAAATAAAGTTGCAAGTGTAAGAGTAGTGAGAGTGATAGAAGAATAATAGATCTCAGATTGCAAGAATGAGTCGTGAAATGAAAGTGAAGAGTGAGGCTGGTATTTATAGGCGTATAGAAAATATGACCGTTGAGTGAAATAAAGAATTGAAGAAATCGATTTTGTGCCTGAATTGCCTAAGATGGATAATCGATTTCATGCATGATTAGATCTAGGATAAGGAATCGATTTTGCATTTAGTTTAAATCATGAGAGAATCGATTCTTTGCTTTGATAAACATGAGAATCGATTTGTGAGTCACAAGAGAAAAGGAAAGGAATCGATTTTATGAAGTAGGAAAAAAAAGAAGGAATCGATTCTTAAGTGGAATGAAAAGGAAAGGAATCGATTCTTGAGTGATCTTGAAAATCGATTTTATGTTTCAACATATGATATAAGAAATCGATTTTTGGCTTTTTGAGAGTGCTTGAAAATCGATTTTGTGGCAAATAGAAAATACTATAAATCGATTATATGCTTTCCAAAAAATCATTTGCATGCATGGGATTTGTTTAAAACTATTTTCATGCAAAATTATTTATATGAAAAACATTTGTGAGTGTGTGATTTATTTTATATTTGAGAGCTTTATTTTCACTTACAATAATGTCCTAAACACACACAACAATACAATAATTCTTGACTGTCGCTTGATTGCATTTTTCCGCTTTTTGCAGTCTTGACCTTTTTGCCCTTCTTTTGTCAATCATCAAAACCTGATTATTCCTGTCAAGGCATATATTCACATTCTCCCCCTTTTTGATGATGACAAACATCTTTAGGAGGGATTTGCTCAATGAAAGGGTTAGAATAGAAATATTTTGAAACAGTGTATATATCAGAGATAAGCGCAGATTATACTCCCCCTTTCTATATGCAAACATTTAAAGAATACTCCCCCTGAGACATGCAAATCACATAACTCTCCCCCTTTTGGCATTATCAAAAAGCGGGAAAAATAAATAAATCATGTCAAGGCATATATTCCAATGATAAGTGAAAAACAATTTTGAAAAAATTTTCAAAAGCCTCATTTTGGAACTCACCACCGTGATTACTTCGGATAGATGCAAATGATCTTATCAAATTTTCGAAAAGCATCAAAAGTGTCGTTTTTATGAAAAAATAAACAAGGTCCATGTATAGCGAGAGTAATAACGAGTGCATAGTAATTTCAATCATAAGACAAGTATAAGAATTAAGCACAACCTTATTACCTTTGTTGCACAGATGACTAATACTTAGCAAGTTAAGCTTCAAGCCTTCAACTAACAGTGTATTTTCAAAACAGGATTTGGTTTCTTACCAATAGTGCCGGCGCCACTAATTTTACCTTTTGTATTGTCACAATAAAACACAAGTCTGCTTCTTTTTGGAGCTAAATGAGAGAACTTCTTTTAGTCTCTTGTCATGTGCTTTGAACAGCCGCTATCTAGATACCACTTTTAGCTTTTGGCTTTCAAGCACACCTACAACACAAAATCAATTTTTGGCTTTTGGTACCCAAATCATCTTGGGTCCTTTTGGGTTAGTCTTGGGAATTGTGCCCTTTGGAATCCACTTCCATTTGTCATTCATATCAATATTCTTTCTTGCATTACAAATAGAAGATGTATGACATTTTCTACCACAATAATAACATTTTGTAAAAGGGCTACTAGAAGTTGTGTTGGGACTAAAAAACTTTTTGAAAGATTTTTCATGATTCTTTGGTTGATAGCCCAAACCGGCTTTATCATAAGTTCCCCTTTGATTTCCCAAAATGATATTAAGATTGTCTCTTCCCATGGTGAATTTTGCAAGAGTGTTGTGCAAATCATTGACTTTGTTTTTCAAAACATTGCACTCTTCACATTTGAAAGTACTATCCTTTTTATTTTCATAAGAGTTGCACGAGTAGACCTCACTTACAGAAATTTGTTTCTCTTTAAGAATTTCTATTTCCTTGTTTAAAGTTTCGATTTTAGATTGAAGAGAGGAAATAGTTTTCTTTGAAGTGGAAACAATTTTTCTAAGCTTACTCGACTCATTATTTAATTCTTCACAAATACTAATCAACTCATCATAAGTTAAATCAAGTTCAGTTTCAACGGAGTTTACCTCATCTTCCTCATGCTTTGCCATGAGACATAGTTTTGCTACCTCTTCTTCAGATTCATCGGATGACTCCATGTCATTTTCATCCCAAGCGATATACGCCCTTTTTCCTTTTGATTTCTTTCGAAGATCTCTATGTTTTTGACTTTGAGGACAATCCGGCTTTATGTGCCCCTTCTTACCACATTTATAACATGTTGGATTGAAGGAAGTTCCTTCCTCATTTTTGCTTTGAGGATTTGGTTTACCTTTATACCTCATGAACTTTTTGAACATTCGAACCATTTTACTCATGTCTTCATCACTTTCATTGGAGCTGTCATAATCTTCTGTGTCACTTTCTTTGATACATGCTTTTAGCGCAAGTCCTTTATTTTTCTTTTCACCTTCCTCACTTTCAATGAGTCGATTTAATTCGAGCTCGTGTTCCTGCAATTTTCCAAACAGAGTAGTTAAGTCCATAGAGGATATGTCTCTTGATTCCGAAATAGCCGTCACTTTGGGTTGCCAATTTCTATTTAGGCATCGTAGAACTTTATTGGTCAAATCCGCATTTTCGAAGGATTTTCCAAGGCCTCTGAGATGGTTAACTATGTGGATGAAACGTTTGTTTAGTTCTTGGATGGTTTCACCTGGTTTCATCTTAAATAGTTCATACTCATGAGTTAATGTGTTCATTCTAGCCCTTTTGACCTCGGTAGTACCTTCATGGGTCACTTGAAGGGCGTCCCACATTTCCTTGGCGGTTTTACAATTTGATACGCGATAGAACTCATCGATGCTTAAAGCAGTTGTGATGATGTTCTTAGCTTTCAAATTGTATTGAACCTTTTCTTTTTCCTCTTTGGTCCAAAGAGATCTAGGTTTGTTCACCATTTCATCATTAACGAGATGAGTGGGAACAAACGGACCATTTATGACAGTATCCCAAATATCACAATCTACAGCCTCAATAAAAATTTTCATTCTTGTTTTCCAATAATCATACCCTTCACCATTGAAAGATGGGGGTCTGTTTAAGGAGTCATTTGAAGTCATCTTGCCTCTTGAGACAGTTAGTCTTGACCAAGAGTCTAGCTCTGGTACCACTTGTTGACCAAGAGACTTCAAACACAAGAGGGGGGGGTGAATTGTGAATTTAAAAAAATAGCACTTAAAATTAAACTCTTAAAAAGATTTTGATCAAATAAAGATGTTTGAATTTAAATACCTGTGATAAAGCAATAAAATAACTTGCAAGTAAAATAAAGGAGATGAAGGGAAGAAGATGACACAAAGAGATTTATACTGGTTCGGCCAAACCACAGGCCTACGTCCAGTCCCCGAGGAATGCTCCAAGGGATTTCAACTAATCACTAGCTTTTAAAACAGGTTCAGCTAGAAACCTTTACAATCAAGAACTTACAACACCGGGATATCACCTCCCTGAAAGAAAACCTTTAAAACCTAGAGATATCACCTCTCTAGAAAACACCAAGAGATATCACCTCTCTTGAATACCTTGGGATCACACCCAACAAATGAGAAGAAACAAATTTGATAGCACACTCAGTAGTGTGGATAAAACAAGTTGAAGCACAGTAATACAATATCAAACTATGTGAAATATAAAGCTCTCAAAAATAAAGTTGCAAGTGTAAGAGTAGTGAGAGTGATAGAAGAATAATAGATCTCAGATTGCAAGAATGAGTCGTGAAATGAAAGTGAAGAGTGAGGCTGGTATTTATAGGCGTATAGAAAATATGACCGTTGAGTGAAATAAAGAATTGAAGAAATCGATTTTGTGCCTGAATTGCCTAAGATGGATAATCGATTTCATGCATGATTAGATCTAGGATAAGGAATCGATTTTGCATTTAGTTTAAATCATGAGAGAATCGATTCTTTGCTTTGATAAACATGAGAATCGATTTGTGAGTCACAAGAGAAAAGGAAAGGAATCGATTTTATGAAGTAGGAAAAAAAAGAAGGAATCGATTCTTAAGTGGAATGAAAAGGAAAGGAATCGATTCTTGAGTGATCTTGAAAATCGATTTTATGTTTCAACATATGATATAAGAAATCGATTTTTGGCTTTTTGAGAGTGCTTGAAAATCGATTTTGTGGCAAATAGAAAATACTATAAATCGATTATATGCTTTCCAAAAAATCATTTGCATGCATGGGATTTGTTTAAAACTATTTTCATGCAAAATTATTTATATGAAAAACATTTGTGAGTGTGTGATTTATTTTATATTTGAGAGCTTTATTTTCACTTACAATAATGTCCTAAACACACACAACAATACAATAATTCTTGACTGTCGCTTGATTGCATTTTTCCGCTTTTTGCAGTCTTGACCTTTTTGCCCTTCTTTTGTCAATCATCAAAACCTGATTATTCCTGTCAAGGCATATATTCACAGGTGGTTGCCTGGACCTCCTATCCGCTCACTCTGGAGGCTCATCACGAGGCTCTTGATGCTGCAGTAACGGTGGATGAATTACGCACAGCGCTCTTTAGCATGGGAGCCCTCAAGGCTCCGAGCGACGATGGCTTCCCAGCTCTTTTCTTTCAAATATATTGGGACATTATCTCCCCTAAGATGCACGGCTTCGTTGAGCAGGTTTGGCGTAGTTGTTGTGCGAAAGGTAGTTTGTGCAAGTGTACACAATCGCAACAAGTAATAGAGTGATAAGTAAATATCGTTCCCACGGAGATTGTTGAGTTTGCTTCTATATTTAAGTTAGTAATTAAGCTAGTGAGAAAAACAAGTAACAAAATACTAAAATCAAGTTTTTTAGTCATGAAGATAAAAAGTATTGTGTGAAAACAGTAAAGAAAGTTCAAGAGTTGATAAAGTGAGTTGGACTGCTCTTTGCTAAGTAATTTCTCAGTAGTGAAGTGCTATAACGTTAGACGCTATAGCGTCAAGTGTGTAGCATATGATTTTGTACCTTTCAGTCACTAACGCCAGGGTTTTGTTACAAGACTCGTATGTCTAGGTTCTAAATAAGTCCACCCCTGTATAATGAAGAACCCACAGTATTCACTTTATGAACTATTGCTCCCCTATGTCTAGAGTTAAGCACAAGTTGTCTAAATGTCTTTAAACAACTTTTCATTCATATCAATCTTTGAGTTAGAATCGTAGACCATGTCTGTACCAACAAATGTACCCATTTCAGTTGGTCAATCCCAAAACGAGTTTGAAAGCATTAAAGCACAAAGATTGAAACACAAACATCATAATTCATAACGTTATATTAACAATACTAAAGAGTCATTACAAAGCTTAAAACAATTCAACTACCAAGTGTTTAGCTCATGATGAGCATCATCAACACAATACAAACCAAAAAGCTCATATTACCGAAAATGAAAAGAAGAAGCAAGGTTGCAAAAGATGCAAGGTTGCAAAAGATACACGTAGTGGCCTCCTTCTCATGTGACGGGTTGCTAACGCTACAGCACAGCTTCACAGCGCTGGAAATGATGATATTCTCTTGAAAAATAAAAGCTTGAAGTGGAGGATTAATGGAGGAGAAGGGTGTCAAGTTTTTCTCTCCAAAAACCCTCTCACTTTCGAAATCTATCTTGTGCGGAAGAAGAAGTGAGATATCTTTGTTTATTCTCCATAAAGTAGCTTTCCAAAAAGGTGACTATGACACTTCTCACCAACTAAAGTGATCTTCCAACAACAAATAGACAAGTGTCCCTATAAAACCCTTTAGGTTGTGGATTCAGCAGCAAGTATATCCCTTAAATATGGGCTGAAGTGACATAAAGCTTGAGCTCCAAAATTGTCCAGCTGCCCCACCGTCATATAGCGCTATAGCACTTAACGCTGTAACACTTAACAGAAACATTAAAATACTCACAAAGGCACCAAATGTGTCAAATGATAACAAATTATCTCCTAACCCTTCTTTTACACTTCTTAACACATATTTACATATTTAACCACATAATTACTTAAGAACTGACATTAACTTAAGTCTAAAGAATATAAATAACTCATATAAATATGAGTTATCACACCCCTAAACTTAAACCATTGCTTGTCCTAAAGTAATGACACTTGATAAAGATAACAACTGAATAAAAACAAAATAACAACTGAATATCAAGACCAAACTAGTTGCACCTTTAAATCAAACAGATTTTCAAAAATCTCTCTCATTAGGCCAAACTTTCAGATTCACATCCAACACACACACACGCCATTGTTTTTAACAACATGTAGAATTATTACTGCTCAATTGTGGGTGTGTGACTACTAGGCTTAGTTTAGTTCCTAGCTAGCTTCAACATATCTCCTAGCCTTGGAAAGAGTGGCCTTCTTTTGGTTTAGCCAAAGATTTTTTCAAAAAGGAGAGTAGGCTAACAACTTCACATAAGACTTGAGGGGCTTCAAAGCACAACAAAGGGCTTGATTAGTGTTCTGTACCTAGCAGTATTTTGGTCGGCTGCTGTTGGTAGGTCTCTTGCTGCCCTGGCAGGAGGTTAATGAGCGCCCGGGGGGTACCTCGTAAATGGCTATGCAAGCCGGTATTTATAGGAAATCGTGCTCGTTTGTGGACCGTCGGATCAGCGAAATTGATCTTAACCGTCCAAGCGTGATTGGGCTTGTATGTTGTGGATATGGGCCAAAGTGATTGGGCCAATCCATATCCATTGCTAAATGCACCTCCTGGAATTGCTAAATGGACCTCTTGGTCCAGTCCAGAACAATTAGGCATTTCAGATCTTTGGCCAGTACACTAACTATTGATTTGGTGATTTCTCAATGCTATAGCACTGGTGACTTGATGAACAGATGTAGCTACAATGCCCTCATTACTGAACTCCTTTATTTGCATTTATTTCTTTTTTTCTTCCTTTTTTTTTTCTTTTCTTCTTATATGCATTTTTGGAACAGTTCAGCATTTGTTTCGGGCAATTGCAGCTAATTACAATATACATGACCAATTGACAATACATTTGTATACTTTGTGAGCCTATTGCACTGACCATCATATAATCTTCATACCTAGCCTTAAGATAACCGATGCACCCCCAAACTTAGCTTCAAATGCTACTCTCAATTTTTAGTAAAAACTTGACTAAACCTTATATTTCCTAGCTAACAAGGTTCCTTGCTAAGCCTAGAGTAGGGATGTCAAAAAACCCGGACCAGCGGGTAAAATCCGTCACGGGTCCGGGGCGGGTAGTTAAACGGGGCCCCGCGGGCCAAATAAACGGGTATTTTGGCTACCCGTCAATAAACGGGGCGGGTCCGGGTAGCGGGGTACCCGTACCCGTTGAAAATTCTATTGTTTCTTCCTTTTTTTATCATCTATTGTTGTTGTTGTTTAAGTGGATGTTTATTCACATTTTGTTGTATCTTTTATCCTAATATTTTGGATAATGTTTAGTTGTTATTTTTCAAGTTTCTATTATCATAATTTTAGTTTTTTTATCTCAATTCATTAACAATTATATATTAATAAATAGTTGATACGATAAATGCATATCAAAATGCGTAATTTTTTTATATAAATGAATCAAAAAAATAGTGTTAAAAAAACTAATTTTCTATGGTATTTCAAATTTTATTTTTAAAAGTTTTTTATTTATTAATTTACAAAGACCCGCGGGTACCCGTTTAAAAAAATATCCGTTTAAAACCCGTTAAACGGGTACCCGTCACGGGTCCGGGGCCTATTTATAATAAACGGGGCGGGTCCGGGTAGTGAGATACTCGTGCCCGCCCCGCCCCGTGGACATTCCTAACCTAGAGTTTGAGTGTAGAAGCAGCAATAAGACTAGTCATTAATCAAGCAAGGCTACACTACACATATACACTTAATCATCATTAAATTTAGTCCAACAAGTACAACTTCTATTACTGAAAAATTTAAAATTTGCAACTTATCCTGCCTTTTTACTCAAACAAATTAAACACAACATTGACATTTATAAGGTCATCCCCCCAACTTAAGACTTAGCAGTGTCCCCACTGCTAATGCAATTCCTAAAGGGAGAGTCCTATGACTAAAACTCAACAGAATTAAAAACAAGAGAAATAAAACTCTAAACATACTGTTAGATGCAAGAACAGGCGCTATAGCACCTAACAGGTTTATTGAAAACAGGCAAACAACATATTTTTTTTTCAAAGAAGGGTTAGAGTACTTGTCCGCTAACCCATATTTGAGCCTTTTGCTTGCTCTGGTGGGCACTGTGGTGGCTCTGCTACTGGATGCCTTGGGTTTCTTCTTTGGTGACTTCTTTTCCCACTTCACAAAATTCACTCCTGCACAAAAGAAAAATTAAAAACACAAAATTGTTAGTTCAAATCCATGGGTTGCCTCCCAGTAGCGCTTGGTTTAAGAGTCCTCAGCCATACTAAGTCTTGTGGTAGGTATCTTTGGCTAATGGCGGCTCTGGTGTAGAAGAGGGGACCCAATCATTTGCTACAACAGAATTAGGTTCCTCCACAACAGATTTAGGCACCCTTGGCCTCTTTTTGGCTACCATTTTTGTTCTTACAGCTTTCTTTGGTGCAACAGCATATGCTGCAGCACTGCCTCCTGATACTGATGCTATAGCACCACCTGTGACAGTATTTACTCTCTGCACTTTAGTTTCCAATAGCATTGGTGGTTGCTCTGTGGCAAGTTGAGTTTTTGGTGGATTTTTCTTCTATGAGACTGAGATGATTTTTGTTTTGGTGAGGGAAGTTTCTTAGGAGATGGGGCCTTGTGTAGAGTGAGTTGTTTTGGAAATGAGGAAGGTATTTGAATAAGGTTTGACGGTTTGGCTTGAGGTAAGGATAGATTAATGGCTAGAAGGTGTTATAGGTGGAGGGGATGGTTCTTTGGTTGGTGATGGTTTAGGTGAAGGTGTGGTGGAAAGGTTTTGGGTGGGTGGTGTGATTTGATGCAAAATGGGGGATACTTCATTACTTCCCTCTTCTTTCTTGTTATGGTCTCATTCATATTTCTCATCATCTTCTTTTTAACTATTTTAACCACATTCTCAACACCTCAGCTACGAGTGCTATAGCACATGGTGCTACAGCATCAGAAATCTGCAGAATTGACAACACATACATACCACAAGTCTTCTTATTAATACCTGTAATAGTAAAAACAAAAACACGCAGAAAACATAATTAGTCCTAAAAATCTGGGTTGCCTCCCAGTAGCACTTAGTTTAAGAGTCCTTAGCTAGACTTGACATTCAAAACCCAAGTTAGGGTGGATAATAGGACAAGAAGAAAATATCAACCTTCTGCTTTCTCTTTTTGGTCAGAAATCCCATGTATTTGGTATAGGGCAGCAAGTGTTCCCATGCCCAACCAATAAGCATTTGGGATAGGAATTCCCCCTCTCTTGAAAAAATTGAAGCTCATTTTGCGGATGAATCTTTTCTTTCATTACCAATGATTGAGTCTCAATTGTCACGTGACTCTTTTCATACCTCAACTTTGGTTCTTCTTCTTTGTCACTATTTTTGAATTTTTCTTTTTCTACAACAACACAACTTTTTTGTTTTTCTTCCACTATTTCCACGTGACCACATTCAAGTTCATACTCTACACTCTATTTTTCTTCCTCTTGCTCAACCAATTTAGTAGATTCAATGGACTGAGCAAAAATTTCTTTAAAATCAGAGTTGCCCAAATGATAACATTCATCTTCAAACTCTACACTTTTCTTTCTTTCTTTTGCTCAACCACCTCTTCAATACAACTCTCTTCTTTTAAATGCTCCATTATAGTGTTAAAGTGAGCCTCTATATTCTTACACAAAGCTTCAAAGTTGTCACGCTCCACCTTCATATATTCAATGGAATGAGCTAAGAGTTCTTTTAAATCAGAGTTGTCCTCATGTAATCCTTTAGTTTGAGCATGAGAATATGAATCTTGCTCACACACAACATTTCCCATGCCATAATCCATATTTTGGGCTGTTATGGGCATGAAATTTGTCTCATAACAGTCTCTTTCATGTTCATCCCCATGGAAGTCATAGATGAAACAATGTTGTTGAGCATTCAATTCTTGCATAAATGAAAAACTCCAATGGTCCATGGCATAAAGTGGAAATTTATATTTTTTTTCAAACACTAAACACAAATAACAACAAAGAGAAACACACTACAAACAGAAAACACAATATAACTTAGAAAAAAAATTTGTTGAAAAACAGAACAAACTAATAAAAGAATCTAAACTAACTAAACTTACTAACTAAACAATAGAAATTAACTTTCACAATCCCCGGCAACGGCGCCAAAAATTTGTTTTGCGAAAAGTAGTTTGTGCAAGTGTACACAATCGCAACAAATAATAGAGTGATAAGTAAATATCGTTCCCACGGAGATTGTTGAGTTTACTTCTATATTTAAGTTAGTAATTAAGCTAGTGAGAAAAACAAGTAACAAAATAGTAAAATCAAGTTTTTTAGTCATGAAGATAAAAAGTATTGTGTGAAAGCAGTAAAGAAAGTTCAAGAGTTGATAAAGTGAGTTGGACTGCTCTTTGCTAAGTAATTTCTCAGTAGTGAAGTGCTATAACATTAGACGCTATAGCGTTAAGTGCTGTAGCATATGATTTTGTACCTTTCGGTCACTAACGCCAGGGTTTTGTTACAAGACTCCTATGTTTAGGTTCTAAATAAGTCCACCCCTGTATAATGAAGAACCCACAGTATTCACCTTATGAACTATTGCTCCCATATGTCTAGAGTTAAGCACAAGTTGTCTAAATGTCTTGAAACAACTTTTCATTCATATCAATCTTTGAGTTAGAATCGTAGACCGTGTCTGTACCAACGAATGTACCCATTTCAGTTGGCCAATCCCAAAACGAGTTTGAAAGCATTAAAGCACAAAGATTGAAACACAAACATCATAACGTTATATTAACAATACTAAAGAGTCATTACAAAGCTTAAAACAATCCAATTACTAAGTGTTTAGCTCATGATGAGCATCATCAACACAATACAAACCAAAAAACTCGTATTACCGAAAATGAAAAGAAGAAGCAAGGTTGCAAAAGATGCACGCAGTGGCCTCCTTCTCATGTGACGGGTTGCTGGTGCTACAACACAGCTTCACAGCGCTAGAAATGATGATCTTCTCTTAAAAAATAAAAGATTGAAGTGGAGGATTAATGGAGGAGAAGGGTGTCAAGTTTTTCTCTCCAAAAACCCTCTCACTTTTGAAACCTATCTTGTGTGGAAGAAGAAGTGAGATATCTTTGTTTATTCTCCATAAAGTAGCTTTCCAGAAAGGTGACTATGACACTTCTCACCAACTAAAGTGATCTTCCAACAACAAATGGACAAGTGTCACTATAAAGCCTTTTAGTTGGTGGATTCAGCAGCAAGTATATCCCTTAAATATGGGCTGAAGTGACATAAAGCTTGAGCTCCAAAATTGTCTAGCTGCCCCACCGTCATATAGCGCTATAGCGCTTAACGCTGTAACACTCAACAGAAACAATAAAACACTCACAAAGGCACCAAATGTGTCAAATGATAACAAATTATCTCCTAACCCTTCTTTTACACTTCTTAACACATATTTACATATTTAACCACATAATTACTTAAGAACTCACATTAACTTAAGTCTAAAGAATATAAATATGAGTTATCAGTAGTCCAAAAATAATCAAGGAGGTAAATAACACTCTTATTGTCCTCATTCCTAAAATTGATAGACCGGAATTTGTTTCTCAATACAGACTGGTCTCCCTTTGCAACGTTGTTTACAAGCTAGTGACCAAGGTGATTGTCAATCGAATCAAACCTTACCTGAATGGTATGATATCTCCACACCAATCAAGTTTTATCCCTGGTAGAAATATCCATCACAACATAATTATTGCTTAAGAAATGGTTCATGTAATGAATCAGATGAAGGGTAGGAAAGCTTTCATGTCAATTAAGATTGACTTGGAAAAGGCGTACGACCGACTGAATTGGAACTTTATCCTACAATGCTTGGATGAGTGTAAGTTCCCCCCCCGACCTTATTAATATTATCAAGCATTGCATCTCCTCCTCAAGTTTCCAGGTTTTATTCAATGGTGAAAAGAGTGATCGCTTTGACCCCTCTAGAGGCATTCGACAAGGTGACCCCTTATCACCCTATTTATTTGTTATCTGTATGGACAGACTGTCTCACATTATTGCAGATCAAGTAGAAGCGAAGTATTGGAAGCCTATGAGGGCTGGCCGGGAGGGCCCACAAATATCTCACTTACTCTTTGCAGATGATCTATTATTATTTGCAGCGGCCTCTGTGGAGCAAGCCCACTGCATCATGCATTGCCTCAATCAATTTTACAGCTCATCAGGCCAGGAAATAAATAACCAGAAAACTCAGATTTTCTTCTCTAAGAATACGGAGATTGATCTACGAAATGAGCTTCTGCAGCACACTGGCTTTGCCGAAACCACAGGCATTGGGCGCTACGTGGGTGCCAACATTATAAATGGTAGAGCGACTAGGAGCCACTATCGCCACATCATTGACAAAACCGAGAGTCGTCTCAGTGGTTGGAAGAGAAGTTGTCTTAGCCTGGCTGGGCGAGTTACACTTACGCAATCTGTTATCAGTACTATTCCTTATTTTCACATGCAATACTCTTGCCTACCCAAAAGTATTTTCAATGAAATAGAGAAGCTCCAGAGAGGCTTTGTATGGGGTGACACAGAGGAAAGACGGAAACCTCACCTGGTCAAATGGGACATTTGTTGTCTTCCCAAGAAGGAAGGGGGTCTCGGTATCAAGAAGCTGAGACATATGAATGAAGCCTTCATGATGAAACTCTTATGGAACCTATTGAGCAATCCAGGAGATCTTTGGTGTAACGTGTCGATCAGTAAGTATGGTAGGGGGATGGAAAAACCATTAACTTTTGGCTTGATAAGTGGCTGCCTGGCGTGAACACTATGCCATATTCCAATTCTGATCAGGTGATTGACACAACGTTAACCGTGGTGGACCTCACTGACGGTAATGGTAACAGGGACCACGGTGCCCTCATTGCTTCGGTCCCCCACGCAATTTCCAGCCGGATCCTCTCTCTGCCAGCTCCGGTGGATGAGGACGGCAGGGATTCCATTGGCTGGAATGACACTTCGAACCTTTTGTTCTCCACCAAAAGTGCGTATGACTTTTTGCGCAGCGAGCAACAACCGGTCACCAGTGAGTGGCAACGCATCTGGAAGTGGAAAGGACCCCACCGCATTCAAACCTTCATGTGGCTCATCGCACATGGAAGGTTACTTACTAATTCTAGAAGACACAAGTGGAGCGATTCTATTTCCCCTACATGTTGATAACTCTCCATTAGTAGAGTTATCTAAGCATTTCTATTCCTAAATCATTGTGAGTTTGCATGCTTGGGCTAGGAATTATGTGAATATCTATGTTAATTCAAGGAAATGGAATCAAGGACTGAAATAAATTAGTTGGGCACAATTGGTTCCCTTGTGAAGTTTCTAATGTTTTCGTTTAAGTGCTACAGCATCAGGTGCTATAGCATCATGCACACAGTGGTGCTGGGGCCCACTTGGAGTTAAAAGCAAACAGCAAATCTGCAACAAATCTTGATTCAGTCCATTCAGCGCCTCCCTATTGGCACAATCTATGCTGATGCAGCCACCCTCCTCCCACTTGCACATGACCACTTGTCAACTTTGGATATGACAAGCTACTTTAGTTGGTAAAGAAGGGACCCACATGTCTCCTAGCTTTGCAAAAAGGAGGGAAAACCACTCTATACAAGGAAGCTTCACTTCTGCACTTGAAGATTTTCTTCCAACACCAAAAACTTCTCTGGTTTTTGAGGAAAAATACAGTGATAAGCTGTCCTCTTGCATCCATTGAAGATCCATCATTAACATCCACTAGAAGATCGTGTTCTACTCATGCTATAGCACTGTCAGCACACCAGTTCTTGCGTAGGAGTTGGAGGAGTGTATCTTTTGCACATTCTTCTTCTACTTTCTGGTTTATTGATATGAACTTCATTATTTGTAAGTTGTTGATATTGCTCACCATGAGCTAAACACATTTTAGTTGGATTGCGTAAACTTTGTAATAACTCTTTCTGTGTTAGTAATATAATATTATGATGTATGCATTTCAATCTTTGTGTTTTAATGCTTTCAAACTTGTTTTGGGATTAGCTAACTAGAGCAAGTGTATTCATGTGTTCAAAAATGATTCATGATTCGATCTCAATGATTGATGTGAGTGAGTGGTTGTTCTAAGGACACTTAGAACAATCTTTGCCCAAACCTAGACATAGGAGGGCTTAGTTCATAGAGTGAATACTGTGGGTTCTTTAATATACAGAGGTGAACTTACTTGAAGCCTGGACATAGGATCTTGTCAAGAAACCTTGGCGAAAGTGATCGAAAGGCACGCAACATATGCTACAGCACTCAATGCTCTAGCATCTAATGTTATAGCACTAACAAAGAAGAGAAGTTACTTAGTGAAAAGTAATCCAACTAGTATTCATCATATAGTTTCCCTTTTTATTTTCTTTCAAACCAAACCTTCATTTTATTGTCCTCAAATAGTGTTTTTATTTTACACACTAATTTGCTAAGTTATAACAACTATAAATTAAATACAATCCCTTTGGGTTCGACCTGTATTTCTACAATATTACTTGTGTGACTGTGTATACTTGCACATTTATAAATTACACCACATGTCAGGCCTGCAACTTAATGGAGGAGACTCAAATGCATCTTTTACGGGACTGCATCTATGCAACCCGTGTGTGGCTGCGCCTTCTGCCCTCCAGTCAAGTCTCTACCTTCTTTGAAGCTAATGACACAGCCTGGGTTTTTGACAACATGGACCCTTCGAAGACGTCCGTCCGTGCAACGACATTCATGACAAACTACTTTCATGGTCACCACATGGTTCTTGTGGCAGTGGCGTAATAAGAGTATATTTGAAGAAGGATTCCGACGGCCCTATGATCAGGTAGAAACGATCCTCAAGCTAGTGGGGACCATTCAAAACAATGGAGTGATGCATCATATCGCCTATAGAGACTCTACGAATCTTGTAAAGTGGCGCCAACCTGATGAAGGTTGGCTGAAGCTTAACTTCGATGGAGCCTATAGAGGGGGCGATACTCAACCAGGGTGTGGGGGTCTTTTGAGAGACTCGGCAGGTAATTGGCTCGGTGGGTATACTAGAAGACTTGGCATATGCAACGCCCTGCAGGCAGAGATGTGGGGAATGTGGATCAGTGTCACGCTTGCCAAGCAAAGATGAATTCAAAAGCTCATTGTTGAAAGCGACTCTAAAACTTTGGTGGATATGTTGACTAGTTGTGGTAGCAACGATAACAACCACTCAACCCTTGTGAAGCGCATTCAGAGGCTGATTACGGGATATTGGGAGGTGCGGATCAATCATACCTGGAGAGAAGGCAACATGTGTGCCGACTGGCTTGCTAACCATAGTCTACAGAATGCAAGCATGGATACCATTTTTCTAGAGGAGCCTCCTGGGGGACTACCTACTAAGATTGCTAATGATGTAAACGGGGCGCCTATGCCCCGTAGTTCTAGAACTCGTTGTTAGTTTGTTTTTGTTTCGGGCGTTGTCCTCTTCATTTACCAAAAAAAATAAAAATACAACATTTCCACAAGTCTCAACAAGAAGAGCAACTAAGTCATTTTCACATCATATATATCTCACCACGAGCAATTGAAAAAGAGAATGAATTCATATCCCTAAACTTTTATGGTTTTGTTGTCGTCTAACGGAACTGCCAGCTGGCTTTGCCAAATCATTATTTTTACTTTTCTTTTGATTTTACCCCCTGTAAATAGGGGGTGTTTGGATTTTACCCCCTACAAATTTTTTTATCTGAACCCATCTTTCTTCATCTTCATCTCTCTCTCTGTGTTGTTGTTGTTTCCATCTCATCTTCATCATCAACAATAACACAAACACAAACACAATCTTCATCAACCCATCAAAACAAATACAAACACAATCAAAAAAGTCTCTAATTTCTGAATTCCTCTTTTGTTTCTTCCACGTTCCATCTTCATCAACCCATCAAAACAAATACCTTGCCCCAAATCTTCATCCCCAAAACTCAGATCTGTCCCCATGGGGGTTGCTGTTGATTATTACCATGAGAGAAAATATGTTTTTATTACCATGACTTCCCACTTCTATTAAAACCCCAAGCTTTCATTAACACAGCCCAGTGAGATTTCCAATTTTTTATGTTTATTTGTAATTAACCAGATGCAACAATACCACCCAGGCAACATCACAGTGAGATGCCCAAATCTTTCTCTTCAAATCGCACCATCAATACCACCCAGGCACCCATACCCAAATCGCTCTCTTCAAATCATACCACCCACAACCGAAACCAAGATTGAATTCACAAGGCTAAAGAAACGACAAGGGAGCCCAATGTTTTCTCTCTCTCTCAACAACAGAAACAACAGAATCAAGGAAGAGAAATAGAAAGGGGTGAACCAAGTGGTTTTGATTTTGTGATTTGCAGGGAAAAAGAGGGAGAGGAAGAAGAAGGTTACAGTGAAAAAGAAGAAGGTGAGAATCGATTTGTTGTTGTTGATTCTCTTGGTGATTTTCGGTATGGAGGTTGCTGAGAATTGAAGAAGAATGGGTAAGAATAGATGTTGCTTGGTGGTTCTGTGCTCATGGGTTTGTGTTTGGTGAAGATGGATTATGGTGAAAATGGAGATGAAGAGAAGAGATGGGTTCCTGGGAAAGGAGGAGAGAATGAATCTGGGAATGGGGGAAGAAGATGGGGAATTAGGGTTTAAAATAATTTTAAATGTCAAATCAGCAAATAAAATAAAAGAAAACTAAATATAAATGCCAAATGTGTGACACGTAGGCTTTTTTGTAACAGGGAAACTAACAGAAGGGCTAACGCCAAAATGGTGAAATTTGCAATGTGTTTTTTTTTAAAAAAAAATTGTAGGGGTAAAAGAAAAACACCCCCTATTTGCAAGGGGTAAAAACATATTTAAACCATATTATAATAACTGTAAAAAAATATAGTATTATAAGAAGTCAACAACAATCTGATGAATCGAATTTATCAAGTGTTTGAAAGTTATTAATCATATATTACTTTTTATTGGTTTTAAGAAAAAATTAATACGAAGTGAACAATAAACATGTCAACAAATTTGATAATCAATCAACCACATAATGAAGTGAATTTAACCTAATTTGCACGACATTAATTATGTGTTTTTTAGGGGTTGTGAAAAGAATAAATTAATTTTGTTAAAAAAATAAAACTCATTAACGGGTGCTTCTAGGGTGAGGGAGCAAATCAAATTCCTCACTGGTGAACCATTAGATATGACCGTAGGATGTAGTACAAAAATTCATCAACGATTGAGATTTAATATTGGTTGATTCAATCTTAACCACTCATAGCATTTTACAAAATATCTTACGGTCAATTTTAGTGGTTCACTGGTGAGGGATTTGATTTGCTCCCTCACCCTAGAAGCACTCCATATAATAAGCTAAATTGACCAACAATTTAAACATTGTTACAATGCGACATACGTAAATAGTGAAATATGGTGTCGATGTTGCACCGTGTGTCTGAATTGCACAACCATTAGCCATCACTGGCGTACAAACTACTAACACTAGCTCAATATAGAATTAGTCTTGTAAGCCTAACTCATATCAATATGTTTTTAGTCCCTACAAAATAGGGTCATGTTAACTTTAGTCCCTACATTAACGAAATAGCCGTTTTGGTCCCTACTTTTTTTCTCTGTTTCCCCTTAAGAAACGGAAATGTGACGTGGCTGTTACACGTGGAATTTTTTTACCTAAGGGGAAAATAGGGCTTTTACACGTTGAAAATTCGTTGGCAATTAGGGTTGGGTTACATTAAATTAAAACAAGGTTACAAACACATAGAAAATTTTCTAAGTTTCAGTCTCCTCTCCTTCGTTGAACCCGGCTCTCTCTCTGAAAAATCCTAAATCTGTCTCTCAAATCCTTCACTGAAAACCATTTCTCTGTAAAATCGAAGCACGTTCGTTGAAGACGAAGAAGGAAACGCGGAAATCGTGGTTTACAGAGGTTGAAGGAAACACGAAGACGCGAAGAGGAAGAAGGAAACGCGAAGCTGCTCGAAAACGTCAGAATCGCGAGGTAAACCATTCGTTTCTAACTTTGTTTGCTTCTATCTTATTCTAGTAGTTGTTTGTTGTTGTTGTTTATCGAAAAATTGCGCTTTTATACCGTGTTTTTGACAGTTAGGGTTTTTTATTCGTTTTTCAAAAGTTGTGGTTTTTATATTGAACAGAGTGGGGTATTGTGTTGTATTGTGGGATGTAGTGGGGACAGGGACTCTGTTTTGTTGTTTGTTTATGGTTCGGAAAACATGTTGTTTGATTTTGGTTTCTGAGGTGGAATTGTTTATTGTTCACGATGTTTGTCTTGTTTGTTTCTGCTTTAGAATATTGTGGTAGGGACATTGAAACAGTTTTTTAATGGATTTGTGTTTTTTTATGGTATTGTGTGCACCAGCAACTGATGCACCACAGACTGATGCACCACAAACTGAACCAAATACTACTCAATCAAATCCATCACAACAACTTTTGGCAACTCATACTTCACAAACAGCTGCTCCACAACCAAAAAAGGGGTATATTATTATCATATTTAATGTTACTTTATTATATTTGATGTTGATTGATTGTTTTTCATGTTAATAGGGGAGGCCAACTGGTAAACCAGTAACAAGGAGTGCAGCTAATGCAACTGGTAAAGCAACTGATTCAGTAACTGTTTCAACTGGAAGAGCAAAAACAATGACTGCAGCTAATGCATCTAGTAAGGCACCTTGGAAAGCACCTGGTAGAGATGTAATGAAGCCTGCAACTACCAGGAAAAATTGCCAATTCGAAGATGCAAGAACATAGAGACAATCCCAATTGATGCACCACCAACTGAGGCACCAATTGAGGCAGCACCAACTCATGCACCAAAAACTTCACAAGTGGCTAAAAACAATCTGATGGATCCTGATGAAATGGCTAGCATCTTATTTGAAGATTATGAAAGTGACTCAACTCATGGAGCAGCTCGCTGACAAAATGTTTTAGCTATTAGTATTAACCTATGTAATGGCAGTTAGTACCTTTGAACTTCTAACTTGCTCTCCTCTTCCCCTTTTAGTTTCTGACTGAACTTCTCAATGGTAGCAGACTTCAGGGCATTTTCTTCTTTCAACTTTTTGTTCTTCAGGGCCATCCTCTCTATCTCAGCTTGCAAAGATTTCTTCTCTTCCTCTGCCTTCATCAGAGCCAACTTAACCTCGCCTAACTCTTCGACAACAGGGACACTGGCGTCTACTACTTCCCTCTCGACTTGCAACTCTTTTTGGTAGGGCAGTTGAACGTTCTGGATCCTTTTTCCGAGCCACTGAGCGAAGGTGATACCACTAGTCCTCTGAGCAAGGTCTACTTTTCCCATGCGAACCACCGTACTCCAGGCTTGCAAGACCTTTCTAAGCAAATTGTCATCTTTTGGCCCTCCTTCAAAGATGTAAAGCGGGAATATCATCTCTTCAGTAGGCGAATTCCTCATCGGATACCCCAATTGCCTCAGAGTCAGGGACGGGTTGTAGTTGATGCATCCCTTAGTGCCCATCAGCGGGACATTTTGAAAACTACCACAGCGGAAGACTACCTTAGGCCTATCTTCCCAGCAAGATGAGAGATACCAACGGATCGAGTGCTCATCTAGACCCCCTAGAAATTGGATCCACTCTTGAATACTCATAGCTTTTACCTCACAAGTTACAGCGTAGCTAATCAACTTTTCCACTCGTGTTGGGTTGGTGAAGGCATGAATGAGAAGCCACGCATACAACAGGTGAGAAGAGCAAGAGATTTTCTTCCTTCTTAAGTCACAATGATGAGTAAAAGCAGAATAAGTGTCAGCAAGGATGGCGGGAATTGGATTAATGGGGCTCCTCTTGTTCTGAAAAGCTAGGAAAATACCAATAACGGTCACATCCACATACCTCTCAATCTGCGGAAAGAGAACAACCCCAAAAATTGCTAAGGCCAGAACTCGCTTGAAGACAACCCAATTTTTACTTCTAGCATAGGCTCCCATTAAACCTTCAAGGTAGCTCTGCGGGAAACCTATCACATTGTTTCTCTTCTGCTTTTGGAGCTTCAGATCCTCTACACTCACTTGCAGTAATGCAGCGAACTCCTCATCTGTGTAGTACTGTTCTTGATACCGGTAGGGAACAGCTTCTGTCTGAGTGAAACCCAAAATTTGCTGATACTCCTCCAATGTGGGTGCCATTTGAAAATTTTTGAAAAGAAAGCACCTGATTTCTGGGTCATAGAATCTACTCAAAGCCACAATAGCCTCAGTCTGCACCTCTAGTAACAACAACTTCCGGAGGTTCCCATAAGCATTGTCAAACGATCCCCTTTCAATAGGTCCCATCAGGTCAACACACTTTTTCAGACTGGTCACATCTACCTTGTTTACAACGGGGTACCTTGGAGTATACACCGTTTCCCTTCTAGATTCTATGCCGTATCTATGACAAAAATTTGTCATTACTTGGGGTTCTCGGCAAGCCAACCATGATGAAATGCAAAGATGCATGCGAAAACTATTGAAAATGTATGTTTTATGCAAAGGATGTGTGTAATGATGATGATGTTCTATGTCTATGTAACTCAGAGACCAGTCTTTATGGGCAGTGATTCAAGTTTTTTTTGGAAATGCGGGTCGTACGTTATTTCATATGGACCGGTAGGAGAAAGGCTACAGCGGTAACTCTTTCACCCCCTCCTTTTTTCTGAAATAAAGTGGTTCATATGTTACTTCGTACAGACCGGCGAAAGAAAGGTTACAACGGCAACTCTTTCTCTATTTTCTCTTTTTTCGAAAAAAACTCCTTTTCTTTTGAAAACGTGCCTAGTTTATAATGCAGCACACAATTTGGAAAGCCCTTGTGACCAAAAAAGAGGTGAGACCTACAATCTAGGGCAATTTAAAGGGTAGTCCTCCCATGTGGCTCTATTCACTCCCTCGCAAAGGCTACCAGAGCTAAATCTCTCTCATGATAACACCCACAACGATGGAATGCCATCTGGTGTGAGGTACCATAAAAGAGCATACTCTGGCTGAAACTTTTGTGAGAGCAGAAGGACATCGGTCCAATTGGCAGTCACTACTCGTTTCCACTCTCCTAGGTGTTTTCAGACCTTGGGTTTTAGGCCTCCCTCAAAGCACATAATCATAAGGGGGTGAGTGTGTGTAGCGGGGACATACCGCCTAAAACTACCCACATATATCCTCACCTGCAAAGGAAAACCCAGAACAGTCCAGATAATAGCAAGTGATAACATGTTGTCTACACTAGGGTTCAATATCGAATAAGCTAGCCTAGGGTTTCAACAATAATCAAGTGCTTTGCTTACCTCAAGAAAGGGGGCCAAGAAGAGGGGAACATAACAAGATGGGGGAGAAAGCATGAGGGTACTAAGCGCATAAGCAAAGACGAGGAAAAATAAACATGGAAGGAGAGAAAACAAATGCACATGCGTACAACATGATAAGAAGAGCAAACCGAAAAGGGATAGAAGCAAACAAAGTATCCAAATCGCATCGATAGCACACTAAACCACACATTTAATTAGTTAGGCTTGACCCACTTAAAAAAGAAAAGTCCCCAGCGGAGTCGCCAGCTGTTGCGCCCGAAAAAGTCCCTAAGGGAATCTTTCTTCGTTCACAACTTTTTGAAAATCAATGAAGTCGCCACCAATATTTTTTTTTATCAGGAAAATACTGAAGAAAAACCTTTTGGAAAGCGGATGGCCTTTTGGAAAACCGGAAAATTTGGGTTCGGGGGTCGGTTAGACATGGGGAAGGTTTTAGCACCCTACGCCTCCTTTCTACCGAAAGGGAACCTTTAACTAAATGTGTGGTTTTAAGTGCGGATTTGGAAAATACTTAAATTTGCCCTTTTTTCGAAAAGAGAATGAAAAGACTTAATGAAAATTTTTATTTTTGGCAAAAAGTGTTTGTTGTTTTTTTTTAGAGAAAGGAAAAAAATGTTTTTAGTTTATTGTGCTTGACGGAGGATATCCGCTCCTACGTATCTCCCGGTGCGATGGAGAATTCAAAGCTACGTAGTTCTGGTTTTTTTTTAAAAAAGGTTTTGTTTTTTAGATTCGAGTGTTCGTGATGACCAAACAACAGCGGTTTAGAGTGGTCACACTACTAACTCTTTTGAAAATGAAATCATCATTAACAACCAAACGGCAACGGCGCGAGTGATCATTAACGATAATCGGTTTTGCTTTTAATTCGAGTGTTCGCGACGACCAAACAACAACGGTTTAGAGTGGCCGCGCTACTAACTCTTTTGAAAATGAAATTATCATTAACAACCAAACGGCAACGGCGCGAGTGATCATTAATGATAATCGGTTTTTATTTTAGATGATCAAAAAGGGCTTTCGCAATCGAATTAATTTTGGTTTGTGAGACATTTATCCATCATTGGGAAAAAAAGGATTTGTGAAAAGAAAATAAGTTCGCTTAGAGAAAAGAAACGAAATTTAAAAAGAGAAACAGGAGGTGAAATAGTAAAATGGGGGGTGCAAGTGGTAGGAGGGTTGTATTATCAAAAATGGGGTGTAAACAGCGAGGAGGGTTGCATTTTAAAAAAAAGAGGGGGTGCAGAGATCAGGAAATTGTTCCAATGGGCCGTGTAAATGCTGGGCTCTTTCCAAGGGGTTAAGTTATCAAAATTAGGGGGTGTGGGGAAAAAGGAAGGCCCAGTTCGCATGGGAAGGCCCAGTTAGCGAAACTGGGCTTAAGTGACAAAAATGGCCTTATGCTTGAGCCTGAGGGTGCAAATACCAGTTTACTTGTTTTTTTAAAAAAAGTTTTATTTATCACTCCTTTTTTACCAAGAAAAAGTTTTTCTATTTTTTTTTCTTTTGAGATTCTTTTGTTATTATTTTTGGTTGAGATAATTTTTGGTTAAGAAAGAAAAAAAAAAAATAAATAAATAAATAAAAACATAAAAATCAGTTTGTCTTAACTATTCTTTTTAATAATTACTAGGAAATGTTTTTTTGAATTTTTCCGAAAAATGATTTTTGTGAATGGTTTTTTGTTGGTATTTGGTATAAAAGATATCTATTAATTATTTAAGGAAACATTTTACCTTAAATCCTTTTTTGATATTAGAAGAAAAATTGCTATTATTTTGGTGACAATTATTATTGTTGATAAAAAAGGACATTGCTACATTTCCAACAAGAATCGATGCATTCAAGAAGGAAGCATAATGAAAATTTAAATGGGTGATTTCAAAAAGTAACAAACATAACATATTAGGATCATTTTAACCTCTACTGTTACTATGAGTTTTTAACAAAAAAAAAAGAAGAACAAAAACGTCATGTGCATATGGAAGAAAAACATTACATGAATAATAGCAACCTACATGTTTTAACAAAATGTATGAACAATCTAAAACGTGGACAGCAGCAAGGTTTTGGGCAACATCAAATAAATATTTGCAGAAGAGTAGAGATGAGATAAAAACGTTACCAAATGTTCTTTTACAGTGAACCTAGTTTTCCAGATCTCCCAACAACAACAGGATAATAAAAAAAACTATGAAAATTTTAAGGGAAAAAAAAAGGAAGAACGAAAAACTCTCTCTCACTGAAACTTCTCCGGATCCGCTTTTGCTTCCTCTTGCTCCTGAATCTTCAAGGTTTCGAACTCTCACTCTCTTCTCTCCAAAAGAAAATCCGTCCCCTTCCTTCAAGATCTCAACTCATATTTATACTAACAAACCGAAATCGTAGTGGTGTGCTTTGTCCTTCGTTTTCTTCACAGACTTTTGCGTATAAATCTGTTCTTGTGCTAGCCTTGAAGAAAACGAGATGGAAAACGTGATCTTCTGGATGGACCTTCGAACCGTGGAGAGACCAACAGTAACTTGCGTGTTGATGCCAAAAATGGCGATTTCGTGAGAGGTGGTGAAAGGAAACGTGAAAGGAAGAGAAGAGAGGGAGGGGACGGCTAGGGTTGAGAGGTGGAGGTGATGTTTGCTTTTTTTCTTTTCTTTGAAGGAGTGTGGGAGTGTATGAGAGAAAGAGGATTGAGTGTGTGAAAAGATGAGAGTGAGTATGTGATGTGTGAGGGAGAGAGAGAGAGAGAGGCCGTAGGGGGAGGAAAGAATGAGGGTTGAGTGTGTGAAGTGAGAGTGAGTGTGTGAGAGAGTGATGTGAGGGAGAGAGAGAGAGGGGTCGTAGGAAGGGAGAGAGCCGTTGGGGAGGGAGTGATGTGAGGGTGGAGTGTATGGGGAAGAGGAATGTGGGGAAGTGGGAAGTGTGTGGAAGTGGGATTGTGAGTTCCAAGGAGGAATAAGGGGAAAGGTGGCCGAATTTTTAGGGAGGAGAGAGGGGATGAATGTGGATGATTTTTGGGTTAAGGGGGGAGAGTGAATGTGGACATTTTTTAGGGTAAAGGGGGGTGGGGTCGAATTAGGGTTAGGAGAGGAGGGAAATTAGGGTTTTGGTGAGTTGGGTTATGGGTCATGGGTTGGATTAGGGTTAGGATATGGGTTATGCGAATTGGGCTGGCCCTTTTTTGTTGGGTTGGGTTTTTGATGGCCCAATCCTGATTGCACTTTATATATTTTTTAACAGACCCCCCCATATGCTCCTTTGCCTATTTTATTTTGATACTCTTAATTATTATTTTTTCAAAGATTAAAACTTGTAGCAAACTAAAATAAAACATGGCATGAAAATAAAATAATTATTTTTTATTAAAAATAAATAAAATTTCTTATTTTTGGATAGGACAAAATTAGGGTATTACAATAAGTTAAAACCTTCTAACGAACTCTGGTCGAGTCCGAGCTTTGGTGCGCTCAAAACATTCAGAGAAGTTGGAGGTACATGGGTGTGATCTGCATAGATTTGGCATTTATGGCATCTTCTCACAAAACTATAACAGTCTGATTCCATCTGCAACCAGTAGTATCCAGCTCTCAGGATTTTTCTAGCCATTGCGTGCCCGTTGGAATGAACCCCAAATGAGCCTTCATGAACATCTCGCATAATCTTTACTGATTCTTCTCCTGTTACACACCTGAGGAGTACCAGGTCATGGTTTCTCTTGTAAAGGACGTCTCCACTCAAAAAGAAACCTGTTGATAGCCTCCTGAGGGTTCTCTTGTCATTCTCTGTAGCTCCGGGAGGATACTCTCTGTTTGTGATATACTGCTTGATGTCATGGTACCAAGGCTTACTATCTGATCCTTCTTCGACTGCCATACAGTAGTGATAAGCAGGCTGTTCTCTGTGCTGGATTCTGACAGTTGTCAGACTTTTGTCACAGCTGACATTGAACATAGAGGACAAAGTTGCCAAGGCATCGGCCAACTGATTCTCGCTGCGGGGTATGTGTTGGAAAGTGATTTCCTCAAAGGGCTTGATTAATCCTTGAATGTAGTCACGGTAAGGAATCAAATCAGAATTTCTTGTTTCCCAGTCTCCTTTTACTTGATGGACAACTAGAGCTGAATCTCCGTACACGTCGAGCCTCTTGACTTTCCGATCGAGAGCTGCCTGGATACCCAAGATACACGCTTCATACTCTGCAATATTGTTTGTGACATAGAAGCTTAGTCTAGCGGTGACTGGTATGAAGCGGTTGTCTGGGGAGATCAGCACTGCTCCGATTCCGTGCCCCCACATGTTAGAGGCACCGTCAAACAACACTCTCCACCTTTCATCATCTTGAGATTTCCCTGCGTCAAATAATGCCATAATGTCCTCATCTGGGAACTCACATTGCATGGATTGGTAATCCTCAACCGGTTGATGTGCCAGGTAGTCTGCCAGTGTGCTACCTTTGATCGCCTTCTGGGTTACGTACACGAGGTCATACTCTGACAGAAGCATTTGCCAACGAGCAATTCTACCTGTGAGCGCAGGTTTTTCAAATATGTACTTGATTGGGTCCATTTTGGACACCAACCAGGTAGTGTGACTCAGCATATACTGTCTCAGTCGATGCGCAGCCCAGGCTAGGGCACAACAAGTCTTCTCCAATGATGAATACCTTGCCTCACAGTCTGTGAACTTCTTGCTTATGTAGTAGATCGCGTGTTCTTTCTTTCCTGACTCATCGTGTTGCCCCAGCACGCAGCCCATAGAGTTGTCTAGCACCGTGAGGTATAGGATGAGGGGCCTGCCAGACACAGGTGGCATTAGGACGGGTGGATTTTGAAGATACGCCTTGATTTTCTCAAATGCTTCTTGACATTTATCATTCCACTTCATCTCTTGGTTTTTGCACAACAGTTTGAAAATTGGTTCGCAAGTCGCAGTCAACTGGAAGATGAATCGAGAGATGTAATTTAGTCTTCCCAGGAAACCACGAACTTCTTTCTCTGTTTTAGGTGCTGGCATCTCCAGGATTGCTCGTACTTTGTCCGGGTCTACCTCAATTCCCTTCTGGCTAACAATGAAACCTAACAGCTTCCCTGACCTAACCCCAAAGGTGCACTTAGCGGGGTTCAACCTGAGTTTGTACTTTCTGAGACGCTCGAACAACTTCTGCAGGTTAACCACGTGCTCTTCATCAGTCTTTGATTTGGCAATCATGTCATCCACATAAACTTCGATCTCCTTATGCATCATGTCATGGAATAGGGTTACCATCGCTCTTTGGTAGGTTGCCCCGGCATTCCTCAACCTGAAAGGCATGACCTTGTAACAGAAAGTTCCCCAAAGGGTTATGAAGGTGGTTTTCTCCATATCCTCTGGAGCCATTTTGATCTGATTATAGCCTGAGTACCCATCCATGAAGGAGAACATCGAATGCTGAGCAGTACTGTCCACCAAAACGTCAATATGGGGTAGAGGGAAATCATCTTTAGGGCTTGCTCTGTTCAAGTCACGGTAGTCGACACACATTCGGACCTTCCCATCTTTCTTAGGGACTGGAACAATGTTTGCTACCCACTCAGGATATTTTGCCACAGCTAAGAACCCTGCATCAAACTGTTTCTTGACCTCGTCCCTGATCTTCAAAGACATTTCAGGCTTCATCCGCCTTAACTTCTGTTTCACCGGGGGACACTCTGATTTCACTGGCAATTTATGTTCAACAATATTTGTGCTCAACCCTGGCATGTCCCGATATGTCCATGCGAATACGTCAGCGTAATCGAACAGGAGCTGAATCAACTTTTTGCGCTCTTTATTCTCCATTGCGGTACCAACCTTGATCTCTTTTCTGTCTTCCTTAGTACCTAAATTGACCATTTCTGTAGACTCCTCATGGGGTTCGATGACCTTTTCTTCTTGTTCTACCATTATCATGATTTCTGGAGGAGTATCCCAATCATTCTCAAAATCTTCCTCGGCTTGATTAACCGGGTAATCAAAATCACAGTATGAGTTATGGGCATCGTTATTTTCAGAGTTTATTTTTGATCTGCATTAGAATGGAACGGCGAATAAAAACAAAGAAAAAGCAACACAGATAAAAGATGAAAACAGAAATTTTATTGAAAATTCAAAATAACACTTTATTGATTGATGATTTTTGACGAAAACATGTGTGCCCGAATGAAACATCCCAAGGCCTTGGGCAGAGCCGAGGGATCTGCATTACAACGATAATTACTTTAAATTGGAAAATACGGGGAAATCTATGGTCTCCCAGTTTTGCAGCTTCTCTCCAACCGCACAGCAGCGCACCAGACCTTCAGCACGGCCACTTGAGCTTGATCCTTCTTCAACCATATTAACCTGGTCAGGGTTCAGCATACCAGCACTCCGGAAGTTGTTCTTAAGATTAGCGATGACCATCCTCCCCTGATTGGGTGCCTCTCCTCTGAGTTTGGCCAGCCATTTCTCTCTCCTGTCAGATGTCAGCCTCTCCCGATCAGCAAGACTTGGGATGTACCCAACACCGAACCTCTCAATATTGCCCCTCAACTGGACAGGCATTACAATTCCTTGAGCAGCTTTTCCTAAGCCTTTACCAACCTGATACCCATGTCCCAGCATCACCTTTGCAGCCATTATGTCAGCCCTGGACCACTTTGGCTTCCATCGAGGCTCCCCTTCGACGAAGACAGCGTTTGAAATCTCCAATCCTTGGAAAGCAGTCTCAAAGGACTCTTCGGCTGCTTCCACATAATATTCAGGTGGTGATCGATTTATCAATGTTTCTTCCTCTCCGGAGATCACTATCAGCTTTCCCCTAGCCACAAACTTGAGTTTCTGATGAAGCGAGGATGGCACTGCCCCAGCCGCATGTATCCAAGGACGTCCTAGCAGGCAACTGTAGGATGAATTGATGTCCATCACTTGAAAGACGACATAAAAATACTTCAGGGCCTACCTGCAGCGGCATTTCTACTTCCCCAAAAACTTCCTTCACTGACCCATCAAATGCTCTGACCAAGGTGGAGCTCGGCTTTAGATATGAACAGTCTACGTCCAGCTTATCCATTGTAGACTTAGGCAGCACATTCAAGGATGAACCGTTATCGATAAGCACCCTGGCAAGTATATGGTCCCCACACTTGACTGAGATGTGAAGAGCTTGATTATGACTCTTTCCTGCCGGAGGCAGTTCAGTGTCTGAGAAGGTCAAGTAATTAGAGGCTACAATGCTGCCAACAATACCATCAAGCTGGTTTACTGTAATGTCATGGGAGACGTGAGCTTCATTCAGGACCTTTAGCAGTGCAGCACGATGTGCCTCTGAACTAAGCAGCAAAGAGAGCATTGAGATCTTGGATGGGGTTTGATTCAGCTGGTCTACCACCCGATATTCACTCTGTCTCATTACTCTCAAGAATTCTTGAGCTTCTTTGTCCGACACATCCCTGACTTCTACAGCTTCTTTGTCTTTTCCCTTACGGGCCCTTTCTTCATTTCCCTTGGATTGCTCTCCTCTAAGGTTTTCAGGAGTATACAACCTTCCACTCCTTGTGATACAACTACCTCCAGCAATGTTTGTTATATCCAGGGTGCCTTTAGGGACCTCCGCTTGCATTTGCACACTGCAGCTCCATGGAGTCATCCTAGTCTCCCCACTAGGGGTAGCGGCAGGTACTGGAATAACAACAGTCGAGGGTCTCGTCACAGCTAGGCTGGAATTCAGATTGTAGGGAATTTCAATCGGTCTCCTGAAGTCTCCATTGCCTGATTGCAAGGTAAATACACTTTCTTTTTTCTCCTGGGTTCCCACTTGGACCAGGTGTCTGTCTAAGAGATCTTGGAGAATTGGTTTAAAGCCTTCACATGCCCCGATGCAGCGAGGATTATCACAGGCGTCTTTCCTAGCACAACCTTCTTTGATGACACCAAAACGGCATAATTCAGCATGGATAAAATTCAAAGGCATCTGAATGCAATCAACTTTTCTAACCAAACACTGACCCCCCTGATGGTCAACGGCATTAATAGCAGATCCTCCATGCCCTGGCAACGGATTGGTGGCTACATTGGGTTGTTGAAATGATATGCTTTTCGTATCAAGTAATTCCTGCACCACATATTTGAATGCTTTACAATCCTCCACCACATGACCTACTGCCCCAGAATGAAAGGCGCAGGTGGCATTCGCGTTGTACCCTCTGGGATAGGGAGGCTGATATGGCTTCATTTGACGAGTACTGATTATTTTGTTGGTGATGAGATAATTAAACAAGTCCGTGTAGGACATGGGAATGGGATCAAAGACAACAGGCTTCCTTTCATTATAGTTCCGGTGCTGATAATTTGATTGAAAAGGCTGTGCCAGTGGTGCCTGAGGAGGAACCGAAATAGCTTGCGGTGGATTGCTGTGCGACGGACCACTGGCTCCGATGACTGCATTAGTTTCACCTTCTTTCTTCTTATGAGACCCAAAAAATGGCTTTTTCTGACCGGCAGGGGGTGTCGGGCCCTGAGCTATTCTTCCGCTCCGCATACCATTCTCTACTCTTTCCCCTGTGACCACCATCTCAGAGAAGTTTGAGGCTACGCTGCCAACCAACCTATCATAATACACCGCAGGAAGGGTTTCCATAAACATGTGGACCATTTCTTTGTCCAGCAGAGGGGGTTTTACTTGAGCCGCAAGGTTCCGCCATCTCTGAGCGTACTCTTTGAACGACTCGCTATCCCTCTTAGACATGCATTGTAGCTGAGTTCTATCTGGAGCCAAATCATTGTTATACTGGTATTGACGCATGAAGGCATCCGCCATGTCTTTCCAGCAACGGATATTAGTTGGCTCTAACTGCATGTACCAGTCAAGGGGAGCTCCGGCTAAACTTTCTTGGAAGCAATGCATCATTAAGTTATCATCACGGGCGTAGGCAGTCATCTTTCGGCAGTACATTGTCACGTGGCTGACTGGGCAAGTTGTCCCTCTGTATTTGTCAAAAGTTGGTGCTTTGAACTTGGGCTGCAGGACTAGATCAGGAACCAAGCACAACTCATGGGAATTCCTGGCTCGGGAACCTGCCCCTTCAACAGCTCTTAACCTTTCTTCCAGCATCTGATACTGACTTCTAGCTTCGGCAGGGTAATTCTGTGAGAAACCGCTGGCACCATAGTGAGGGTTATTCATCGACGCCGCGACCGGGGTCATGTGTCGGTGAGCAATATTCTGAGGGACTGGGCCCTGTACGTGTGGATGAACCATTATTGGTGAATTGAAACCCGCCGGAGTTCCTGGAGCAATAACAGGAATTGGGATCTGAATCTGGGCTTGATGCGTCCCTGTTCCAACTTCATTCACAATTGTATTAGGCTGAGCGTGCCCCGTGGTTCCCGAAGGATCTCTTCCAGGGTTTGCATCAGCAGCAGGAGGCGTATAGCCCAGTGGGAGACCATAGGGAGGCCATTGCGCAGCTTGAAGGGTTTGAGAGATCCCAGACCCAGGAAGGGGAGGAGGATTGTTCGTCCCAGCGACAGCAGCTTCAGTTGTGCCAACATCTCTTAAGGCACTTAGCACTCTTATGACCTCCGCCATTTGAGCCTTTAGGACTTCCATCTCAGCTTGAATGACTTGATTCCCCTGATTCTGACCATGCTGACCCTGACCATTAGGATCCGGACCTCCTGGAATTCCGTCATCCTGATGTGGCTGCGGATCGTTCTGATCATGGTTGGCTTGATTGTTTTCCATGTTTCTTGCTTGCAGGCGCGTCCAATAGCGATGATTAACCAGCTTGCCTAATTTTCTGTTGACGGAACACGCTTATGAACACAAGAACGAATAAATGAATGCAATGCGAATGAATGCGTGTTTAGTTTGTCTTGCCGAGAATCGCAGTGTATTAAGTCTTGTCATAGATACGCAGGTAAATCCTTGATTATTTTTGTTATATTACTTTCTTTGGATCATACTGAAATTGGAATCTGGAAGCGAAACGGGTGTATTCAAAATACTTCGAAATCTGAGTCCGAAAGTACGACATTCTGATACAATGATTGAAAAAGGAAAGGTACAATAAAACAAAATGGAAAATTACAATAAAGAAACTCAAATACAAAGAGCTTTGACATTTCCACTCCTTTTCCTTTTGTTGTTGGTAGAGGTACTTCCGGTTTTTCCTTTGGCTTCCTCAACTAGGGCTCTGCAGTACTCCACAAATTTGTACACCTCAAGCGGGGTGTTGAGGGGATACATCTCAGTTTCGGCTTTTCTTAATTTCCTGGGCATATCCGCAAGAGCCTGGTTGACCAATCCTGATAGCTTGAAGAACCTATCCTTCCAGTGTTGAACTTCGTCTCTCAGCTCTATGATGACTACCTGCTCTTCAATCCTACCGAGCAGCTCAACATAGCGATGCTCCCAATACTGACTTTCATCCCTCACTTGCCGGTACGCATCACTGATGTGACAAAGACGCTCCTTCAACTCATCAGAATCCTCTTGCTCTGCTTTTAGGGCCCGCTGATATTCTCTGAGGATGTTCCCAAATGAGTCTCTCTCTTGCACAACACTGTCTAACTTACTCTCCCATTCAGCTTGTAACATGCGGGATTCTCTTTTTGACTTGGCAAGCAAGCTTTTCGCAGCTCTCTCTTCCATTTTTGCTTCATCCCACAATTCTTTCCACTGATCGGCTTCTTCCAGGGCCTTCTTCTCTTTCAAGCTTCGCCTCTTGATTTCCTCCTTGGCTCCTTGCAGATACCTTTGAACTTCTAACTTGCTCTCCTCTTCCCCTTTTAGTTTCTGACTGAACTTCTCAATGGTAGCAGACTTCAGGGCATTTTCTTCTTTCAACTTTTTGTTCTTCAGGGCCATCCTCTCTATCTCAGCTTGCAAAGATTTCTTCTCTTCCTCTGCCTTCATCAGAGCCAACTTAACCTCGCCTAACTCTTCGACAACAGGGACACTGGCGTCTACTACTTCCCTCTCGACTTGCAACTCTTTTTGGTAGGGCAGTTGAACGTTCTGGATCCTTTTTCCGAGCCACTGAGCGAAGGTGATACCACTAGTCCTCTGAGCAAGGTCTACTTTTCCCATGCGAACCACCGTACTCCAGGCTTGCAAGACCTTTCTAAGCAAATTGTCATCTTTTGGCCCTCCTTCAAAGATGTAAAGCGGGAATATCATCTCTTCAGTAGGCGAATTCCTCATCGGATACCCCAATTGCCTCAGAGTCAGGGACGGGTTGTAGTTGATGCATCCCTTAGTGCCCATCAGCGGGACATTTTGAAAACTACCACAGCGGAAGACTACCTTAGGCCTATCTTCCCAGCAAGATGAGAGATACCAACGGATCGAGTGCTCATCTAGACCCCCTAGAAATTGGATCCACTCTTGAATACTCATAGCTTTTACCTCACAAGTTACAGCGTAGCTAATCAACTTTTCCACTCGTGTTGGGTTGGTGAAGGCATGAATGAGAAGCCACGCATACAACAGGTGAGAAGAGCAAGAGATTTTCTTCCTTCTTAAGTCACAATGATGAGTAAAAGCAGAATAAGTGTCAGCAAGGATGGCGGGAATTGGATTAATGGGGCTCCTCTTGTTCTGAAAAGCTAGGAAAATACCAATAACGGTCACATCCACATACCTCTCAATCTGCGGAAAGAGAACAACCCCAAAAATTGCTAAGACCAGAACTCGCTTGAAGACAACCCAATTTTTACTTCTAGCATAGGCTCCCATTAAACCTTCAAGGTAGCTCTGCGGGAAACCTATCACATTGTTTCTCTTCTGCTTTTGGAGCTTCAGATCCTCTACACTCACTTGCAGTAATGCAGCGAACTCCTCATCTGTGTAGTACTGTTCTTGATACCGGTAGGGAACAGCTTCTGTCTGAGTGAAACCCAAAATTTGCTGATACTCCTCCAATGTGGGTGCCATTTGAAAATTTTTGAAAAGAAAGCACCTGATTTCTGGGTCATAGAATCTACTCAAAGCCACAATAGCCTCAGTCTGCACCTCTAGTAACAACAACTTCCGGAGGTTCCCATAAGCATTGTCAAACGATCCCCTTTCAATAGGTCCCATCAGGTCAACACACTTTTTCAGACTGGTCACATCTACCTTGTTTACAACGGGGTACCTTGGAGTATACACCGTTTCCCTTCTAGATTCTATGCCGTATCTATGACAAAAATTTGTCATTACTTGGGGTTCTCGGCAAGCCAACCATGATGAAATGCAAAGATGCATGCGAAAACTATTGAAAATGTATGTTTTATGCAAAGGATGTGTGTAATGATGATGATGTTCTATGTCTATGTAACTCAGAGACCAGTCTTTATGGGCAGTGATTCAAGTTTTTTTTGGAAATGCGGGTCGTACGTTATTTCATATGGACCGGTAGGAGAAAGGCTACAGCGGTAACTCTTTCACCCCCTCCTTTTTTCTGAAATAAAGTGGTTCATATGTTACTTCGTACAGACCGGCGAAAGAAAGGTTACAACGGCAACTCTTTCTCTATTTTCTCTTTTTTCGAAAAAAACTCCTTTTCTTTTGAAAACGTGCCTAGTTTATAATGCAGCACACAATTTGGAAAGCCCTTGTGACCAAAAAAGAGGTGAGACCTACAATCTAGGGCAATTTAAAGGGTAGTCCTCCCATGTGGCTCTATTCACTCCCTCGCAAAGGCTACCAGAGCTAAATCTCTCTCATGATAACACCCACAACGATGGAATGCCATCTGGTGTGAGGTACCATAAAAGAGCATACTCTGGCTGAAACTTTTGTGAGAGCAGAAGGACATCGGTCCAATTGGCAGTCACTACTCGTTTCCACTCTCCTAGGTGTTTTCAGACCTTGGGTTTTAGGCCTCCCTCAAAGCACATAATCATAAGGGGGTGAGTGTGTGTAGCGGGGACATACCGCCTAAAACTACCCACATATATCCTCACCTGCAAAGGAAAACCCAGAACAGTCCAGATAATAGCAAGTGATAACATGTTGTCTACACTAGGGTTCAATATCGAATAAGCTAGCCTAGGGTTTCAACAATAATCAAGTGCTTTGCTTACCTCAAGAAAGGGGGCCAAGAAGAGGGGAACATAACAAGATGGGGGAGAAAGCATGAGGGTACTAAGCGCATAAGCAAAGACGAGGAAAAATAAACATGGAAGGAGAGAAAACAAATGCACATGCGTACAACATGATAAGAAGAGCAAACCGAAAAGGGATAGAAGCAAACAAAGTATCCAAATCGCATCGATAGCACACTAAACCACACATTTAATTAGTTAGGCTTGACCTACTTAAAAAAGAAAAGTCCCCAGCGGAGTCGCCAGCTGTTGCGCCCGAAAAAGTCCCTAAGGGAATCTTTCTTCGTTCACAACTTTTTGAAAATCAATGAAGTCGCCACCAATATTTTTTTTTATCAGGAAAATACTGAAGAAAAACCTTTTGGAAAGCGGATGGCCTTTTGGAAAACCGGAAAATTTGGGTTCGGGGGTCGGTTAGACATGGGGAAGGTTTTAGCACCCTACGCCTCCTTTCTACCGAAAGGGAACCTTTAACTAAATGTGTGGTTTTAAGTGCGGATTTGGAAAATACTTAAATTTGCCCTTTTTTCGAAAAGAGAATGAAAAGACTTAATGAAAATTTTTATTTTTGGCAAAAAGTGTTTGTTGTTTTTTTTTAGAGAAAGGAAAAAAATGTTTTTAGTTTATTGTGCTTGACGGAGGATATCCGCTCCTACGTATCTCCCGGTGCGATGGAGAATTCAAAGCTACGTAGTTCTGGTTTTTTTTTAAAAAAGGTTTTGTTTTTTAGATTCGAGTGTTCGTGATGACCAAACAACAGCGGTTTAGAGTGGTCACACTACTAACTCTTTTGAAAATGAAATCATCATTAACAACCAAACGGCAACGGCGCGAGTGATCATTAACGATAATCGGTTTTGCTTTTAATTCGAGTGTTCGCGACGACCAAACAACAACGGTTTAGAGTGGCCGCGCTACTAACTCTTTTGAAAATGAAATTATCATTAACAACCAAACGGCAACGGCGCGAGTGATCATTAATGATAATCGGTTTTTATTTTAGATGATCAAAAAGGGCTTTCGCAATCGAATTAATTTTGGTTTGTGAGACATTTATCCATCATTGGGAAAAAAAGGATTTGTGAAAAGAAAATAAGTTCGCTTAGAGAAAAGAAACGAAATTTAAAAAGAGAAACAGGAGGTGAAATAGTAAAATGGGGGGTGCAAGTGGTAGGAGGGTTGTATTATCAAAAATGGGGTGTAAACAGCGAGGAGGGTTGCATTTTAAAAAAAAGAGGGGGTGCAGAGATCAGGAAATTGTTCCAATGGGCCGTGTAAATGCTGGGCTCTTTCCAAGGGGTTAAGTTATCAAAATTAGGGGGTGTGGGGAAAAAGGAAGGCCCAGTTCGCATGGGAAGGCCCAGTTAGCGAAACTGGGCTTAAGTGACAAAAATGGCCTTATGCTTGAGCCTGAGGGTGCAAATACCAGTTTACTTGTTTTTTTAAAAAAAGTTTTATTTATCACTCCTTTTTTACCAAGAAAAAGTTTTTCTATTTTTTTTTCTTTTGAGATTCTTTTGTTATTATTTTTGGTTGAGATAATTTTTGGTTAAGAAAGAAAAAAAAAAAAATAAATAAATAAAAACATAAAAATCAGTTTGTCTTAACTATTCTTTTTAATAATTACTAGGAAATGTTTTTTTGAATTTTTCCGAAAAATGATTTTTGTGAATGGTTTTTTGTTGGTATTTGGTATAAAAGATATCTATTAATTATTTAAGGAAACATTTTACCTTAAATCCTTTTTTGATATTAGAAGAAAAATTGCTATTATTTTGGTGACAATTATTATTGTTGATAAAAAAGGACATTGCTACATTTCCAACAAGAATCGATGCATTCAAGAAGGAAGCATAATGAAAATTTAAATGGGTGATTTCAAAAAGTAACAAACATAACATATTAGGATCATTTTAACCTCTACTGTTACTATGAGTTTTTAACAAAAAAAAAAGAAGAACAAAAACGTCATGTGCATATGGAAGAAAAACATTACATGAATAATAGCAACCTACATGTTTTAACAAAATGTATGAACAATCTAAAACGTGGACAGCAGCAAGGTTTTGGGCAACATCAAATAAATATTTGCAGAAGAGTAGAGATGAGATAAAAACGTTACCAAATGTTCTTTTACAGTGAACCTAGTTTTCCAGATCTCCCAACAACAACAGGATAATAAAAAAAACTATGAAAATTTTAAGGGAAAAAAAAAGGAAGAACGAAAAACTCTCTCTCACTGAAACTTCTCCGGATCCGCTTTTGCTTCCTCTTGCTCCTGAATCTTCAAGGTTTCGAACTCTCACTCTCTTCTCTCCAAAAGAAAATCCGTCCCCTTCCTTCAAGATCTCAACTCATATTTATACTAACAAACCGAAATCGTAGTGGTGTGCTTTGTCCTTCGTTTTCTTCACAGACTTTTGCGTATAAATCTGTTCTTGTGCTAGCCTTGAAGAAAACGAGATGGAAAACGTGATCTTCTGGATGGACCTTCGAACCGTGGAGAGACCAACAGTAACTTGCGTGTTGATGCCAAAAATGGCGATTTCGTGAGAGGTGGTGAAAGGAAACGTGAAAGGAAGAGAAGAGAGGGAGGGGACGGCTAGGGTTGAGAGGTGGAGGTGATGTTTGCTTTTTTTCTTTTCTTTGAAGGAGTGTGGGAGTGTATGAGAGAAAGAGGATTGAGTGTGTGAAAAGATGAGAGTGAGTATGTGATGTGTGAGGGAGAGAGAGAGAGAGAGAGGCCGTAGGGGGAGGAAAGAATGAGGGTTGAGTGTGTGAAGTGAGAGTGAGTGTGTGAGAGAGTGATGTGAGGGAGAGAGAGAGAGAGGGGTCGTAGGAAGGGAGAGAGCCGTTGGGGAGGGAGTGATGTGAGGGTGGAGTGTATGGGGAAGAGGAATGTGGGGAAGTGGGAAGTGTGTGGAAGTGGGATTGTGAGTTCCAAGGAGGAATAAGGGGAAAGGTGGCCGAATTTTTAGGGAGGAGAGAGGGGATGAATGTGGATGATTTTTGGGTTAAGGGGGGAGAGTGAATGTGGACATTTTTTAGGGTAAAGGGGGGTGGGGTCGAATTAGGGTTAGGAGAGGAGGGAAATTAGGGTTTTGGTGAGTTGGGTTATGGGTCATGGGTTGGATTAGGGTTAGGATATGGGTTATGCGAATTGGGCTGGCCCTTTTTTGTTGGGTTGGGTTTTTGATGGCCCAATCCTGATTGCACTTTATATATTTTTTAACAGACCCCCCCATATGCTCCTTTGCCTATTTTATTTTGATACTCTTAATTATTATTTTTTCAAAGATTAAAACTTGTAGCAAACTAAAATAAAACATGGCATGAAAATAAAATAATTATTTTTTATTAAAAATAAATAAAATTTCTTATTTTTGGATAGGACAAAATTAGGGTATTACAATAAGTTAAAAAAAGCTTTAATAACAGCACCAGTTATTATAGCTCCTGACTGGAGTAAGCCTTTTGAGCTTATGTGTGATGCTAGTGACTTTGCCATTGGAGCTGTCCTTAGGCAAAGGTATGATAAAATTTTTCACTCTATATATTATGCTAGCAAGACACTTGTAGAAGCTCAATTGAATTACACAGTCACTGAAAAAGAACTATTAGCTGTAGTCTTTGCATTTGATAAGTTTAGATCATATTTGGTTGGCACCAAGGTAATAGTCTTCACAGACCATTCAGCCATTAAATATTTGATAACAAAAAAAGATGCAAAGCCTAGGCTAATTAGGTGGGTTCTCCTACTCCAAGAATTTGATTTAGAAATAAGGGACAAAAAGGGAGTGGAGAACCAAGTTGCTGACCATCTTTCTAGATTAGAAAGAGACATTGCAGGTACAGCAGGTGGGGAGATTAAGGAATACTTTCCAGATGAACAGCTGTTGGCAATGACTGATGACTCAGTAACCGCTGTAGCGGTCAATGTAACAACACTTGACGCTGTAGCGGCTGAACCAGCAACACCTTGGTATGCTGACATAGTAAACTTCCTGGTTAGCAAGGTGGTACCTGCTGAGATGACTTATCAGCAAAGAAGAAGGTTCTTCCACACAATGAAACAATATTATTGGGATGAACCTTTTCTATACAAGAAGTGTCAAGACCAGTTAATGAGGAGATGCCTAGCAGAGGAAGAACAAATGCAAGTGCTACAGCACTGCCATTCAAAGTGAAAACCAAGTTATGGCATGATCAAAAACTGATAAAAAGAAATCTCACAAAAGGAGGACAGGTATTGCTTTACAACTCCAGATTAAGATTGTTTCCTGGAAAGTTAAAATCTAGGTGGTCAGGCCCTTTTCAACTGATGAAAATATATAGCCATGGGGCTGTGGACCTCTATGATGTGACAACCAATACCACCTTCAAAGTGAATGGCCAAAGGGTTAAACAATATTTTGGTGAAAATGTGGTAAGGGACAAAACCACAATTGAGCTTAAAGATCTCTAATTTGAAAGAGAAAGTCTGGCTGCAGACTTTAAAAGCAAGCGCTCTTGGGAGGCACCCCAAGAATTCTAACAAAATTGTTATGTTTATTTTCTATGCAGGAAATTAGGATAAACGCTGTAGCGGTTGCTTATAACAACGACGCTGTAGCGTTTGTCTTAAATCAGGACTGGGTAAGGTCAAACAAAAAAATAAAAAGATCCTGCTCAGGATGAGCTGGCACTGCACCCCCATCCTTAGCCTGACAAGCACGTGCACCTACTCACCTGCCATTGTCAAATCAACAGTTTCATCTTCTCTCTCCCACTTCACTCACAAAACCGTAACTTTAATATCCACAACTCCCCACGCCACCATTTTCTTTTCTCTTTCTCTTTCCTTAATCTCAGAAACTGCTCGCAACCGTTACACTCACCACTCATAACTTCCACTCCTTCTTCTTCCTTCGTCCCAACACACACCAACATTTCCCAAAGCGCCCAGAAACAAATACGCAAAACTCTTAATCAACCATGACCAAAAAGCAAGCCGCACTCAAACGATCTGGTAAGGGAGCTACTAAGAAACCAGAACCCTCAAATCCTACGAAAAACACCATGCCTAAGGCAACTCAAGATCCTCAGAGGTTTTGGAAGATGGATTTCATAGCTGAAAGAGGATTCAAGACAAAATGCTCCTGATGCGTTTTCAACCGCTGTCACATCGCTGGGATGGGAGAGCTTCATCAAGCATCGCAAAGATTACATGACATCTTTGGTACGAGAGTTCTATTCTGGCATTGAAGAACCTAAGGAGGGAAAGCCTCAAACCCATTCACTGGTAAGAGGAGAAACTGTAAACTTCAACTCCAGAACAATCAATGATATCTTCCATTTGGGTTATCATGGAAAAGCGCTGGAAACTAAAGTTCTGAACTGGGGAGATGAGGAAATGGAAGCTGTCCGAAGAAGGATTTGTGTGGAAGGATCAACTTGGGACAAATTTGGAGCTGAATACAAAATTAAAAAAGCCTATCTCTGTGAAGAAGCAAATCTGTGGTGTAGTTTTATCAAACACTCCCTCCTGCCTACATCTCACACAACATTTGTGGAGAAAGAAAGACTCATTGTCATTGATGCTACAATGGCAGGAGAAAAGATAGACGTGGGCAGATTGATAGCCAGAGAGATAGAGAAGTGCAGAGTTAAAAAGGGAGGTAACTTATATTTTCCTTGTTTAATTTCTGAGTTATGTCTGGAGGCTGATGTAGAAGTAGAAATGAAAGAAGAAAGAAGATCCCCTCTTGGGACATTTCCTTGCATTTTCAAAGTTAAGCAGAAACCTGCCGCTACAACGTCTTCTGACTCTCAAGCGCTACAGCGCTTAGAGCTGAAGCAGCAGGTCCTCTGCAAATTTGTGAAAGAAAAATTTGACTGGGAAAAAGCATTGTATGCTCAAATATCCAAAGGAAAAACATCAATTCCCCCTCCTCAATTCCCTGATTGGCTGCTGGAAGAAGAGCCAACTAAAAAGCAAGAGAAAAAGGGAGTTAGGGCAGAAAAGAAAAATGTTGTGGCTAGTCCATCAAAGAAAGCAAAGGCTAGTCCAGCAAAGAAAACAAAGCCTAGCCCAGCCAAGAAAGTGCAAAAAGCTGTAGTAGAGGAGGAAAGCCTGGATTCTGATGACATTGAGAACATTAGTGAGGAAGATGAAGAAGAAACAATTGAAGTTATGAAAGAGATGGAAAAGCAAGATGATGAAGAATCATCAGGAGAGGAGGGTGAGTCTGAAGAAGAAACTGAGAGTGAGGAAGAGGAGCAAGCTGAAGAAATACAATGTGATCCAACCCCAAGCCCAAAGAAACCAAAAACCCCCCCTGCCAAACCAACCAATCCACCATCAACCCCCACCACCATCCCTGAACAAGCCAAACCAACACCTAAGAAAACACCTGCCAAGCAACTAACACCAAAGAAGCCTGAACCAAAACAACCAGCAGCAAAAGAAAAACCCACTGAGCAGCTCAAGAAAATTTACCAGTCATACATAAAGCCTAGAAGAGCCGCAGTGTCAAACTGGCTGAGTACCCGGAAGAAGGTATTCATCCAGTAGGTGCTGCAGCAACTATGTCTGCAGTACCTAGTGACCCATTGCCTGAGGTGCATCTCACAGAAGAGGAATCTGAAAAAGAAGCTGCTGAGGAGCTGGTAAATATGCAGGATGAAAAAGAGTCAGTGCTTGAAGAACAGGAGGATGAAGAGGAGCAAGAGCAATCAGAAGAGGAAGAAGAAGTACAGGAATCAGACGCTACAGCGACAGCAGTTCAGGAAGCAAGCGCTGCAGCGCCACCAACCGCTGTAGCGGCTGAAAGCCCTGCTCCACCTCAGCCAAAGAAGAAGAAGAAGGCAGCAAAAGGAGCCCCAGCACCTTCAAGAGCCAGTAAGAGGCTCAAGAAGGCCTAATAAGGCAAGAATTGTTGGCTTCTTATGCCGGTTATGTATTTTGTACCTTATTTTGTTGTTGTTCTAAGGCCTCTCCCTTTCTTCTCAAGCAAGCAGTGAGGACACTGCTGATTTTAATTTCTGGGGGAGGACCTTGTGGTTAACAATGGTTTTAAATTAAGTACAATGATGTTTTTAAATATTTAGTATAATTATGCCATATTTTGCATGTGTTGCATGTTTTATATTTTGTATGCTTGAATGGGAAGTATGATTAGCTGCATGTTTTAAATTTCTTAGTAAGCAAAAGCTGATCCATATAGCCAAATATAAATAAGAATTTTTGAGTAAGGCAGCATTGTGTAAACAATGAAATGATGTTGTTGCTGCTTTTACACAAAATCCAAGCTTAGTAAAGAACCTAGTCAGCCAGGAATAATCTAAGGATAAAGTCAAGTTTTGGATAACCAAAGGGTTAGTCAAGTTTTCATTAAAAAAAATTGAGAGTTGTTTTAAAAGCTAAGTTTGGGGGAGCATCGGTTATGTTAAGGCTAGGAACAAAAGATGATAAATTGGTCTTTGCAAAATGAAAAATAAAAATGAATGTGGTCTTGAAAAAAGTTGCAAAATATCTTAAATAAATTGCTGAGCTGTTCCAAAAAACATAAAAAGAAAATGCAAATAAGGAGCTCAGTAATGAAGATAGCATCTAGTTTTAATCATAAAAATTTAGCGCTACAGCGTCTACGGACTTTGAAGCGCTACAGCGTTTGATCACTAGACCAAAAGTTTATGCACTGACCAATAATCTGAAAAATGCCTAATTAAAGCCCTTTGCTGTGCTTTGAAGCCCCTCAGATCTTGTGTGAAATTGTTATTCCACTCTTCTTTTTGAAAACATTCTTTGCCTAACCCAAAAGAAATCCATTCTTCCCAAACCTTAGAGAAATTCTGAAATTAACTAGGGACTAAGTTGAGCTTTGATATCACACACTCACAACTGAGCAGTAATGATTCTATTTGAATTGTGGACCACTATGGTGTGTGAAAATGATAAGATTTAGCTTTTGAATAAATCCTGTTTAATTTAAAAGCTGCAGCTGGTTATATAAGAACTTTATCTTGTTCAAGTGTCATTACTTGGGGACAAGCAATGGTTTAAGTTTGGGGGTGTGATAACCTTATTTTATATAGGTTATTTATGCTCCTAATACTTAAGTTATGCTTATTTCTCAAGTAATTTTAGTGCTTAAATATGTGAATATATGAATACTAGGATAAATATAGGTTATAGGTCAATTCCTCAAAACTTGGGCATAGTTAATGCCTTTGTGAATATTTTTGATGTTTTGCTTTAGCGCTGCAGCGTGTGCTATCAAGGAAACGCTACAGCGTTATATGACGGCTGACCATTGAGATATTTGTGTGGCCACTTGAGGACATGATGAGTCACCACCCTTATCTCTTCCTTTCAGCTGGAATTGTTGACTTTCTAGTGGATGCTAAATTACACTTGGCGCCTCCTAAATGGAACCCATGTGATAGTTGTTGTATTCCATCATTACCACTTTTTGTAAAAGTGCTTTAAGGATAATATCTAAGTCTAATAATCATCATGTAATATTATTTTTTATTAAGACTTAGATATTAATTAGATTAATTAAGATTGCTTCACCAATAGGCAATGTACGTAGACAAGTGTGGTAACTTGGAAGAAGAACTACACACATACGAAGTAGCTATTCTCCATTGATACACACTCTTGAGCTTTTATTTTTTTAGGATAGTTTTCTAAGTTCTCATTCAAGGTTTTGCTCACGCCTCAACTTCATCTCTTGTATACTACTTGGGAACCTTGGAGTGCATCTTTTGCAACCACTCTTCTCTTGTCTTCATACGGTAATACATACTCTCTAGTTGTATTATGTTGATGGAACTTGTGATGAGCTAACTTTGTTGTAGTTGGATTGTTCTTGATATGTAATGAACCTTGAGTAACTTTTGTATAATATTATGATGTTTGTGTTTTATTACTTGTGTAACTAAAACAAAGTTACAAGACCTTGTTTTAGTTGATCATTCCCAACTACAAGAACAATCCAACTACAACAAAGTTACTCAAGGTTCATATTACTTGTCATAATACTTTCAATCTTGGTTTGGGAATGATCAACTAAAACAAGGTAACTTTGTGGGTACAGACATGGTTCACAAAGAGAACTCAAGGAATGATATGAATGAAAACCCTTTAAAGACATTTAAAGGAAGCACTACTTAACTCTAGACATAGGGGAGTAGTAGTTCATAAGGCAAATGTTGTAGGAGCTTAATATACAGGGGTAAAACTTATTTAGAGCCTAGACATAGGAGTCTTGTAACATAGCCCTGACGAAAGTGACTGAAAGGCACGCCACCAAGGCGCTACAGTGTCTAAGGATTCTGAAGCGCTACAGCGTTTAATATTATCTAACATTACTCTTGGGGACTTACATAACTATTGAGCTATCCAACTCACTTTTAACTACTGCAAACTTAATACTGTTTTATCACAACTTATAATGTTTACAACTCTTCACCTTTACTTGTCACTTAATTCTTTTCACTAAGATTCTAATCACTTAAACTTCTTAGATTAATTCCAATCCCCGTGGGAACGAACTTTACTTATCAATATATTACTTGTTGCGATTGTGTATACTTGCACATCACCTTTTCGCACAACAAGGATGAATCGAACACTAGTTGAGAGAGTGAGGTGTATGCTCTCGGAAGCTAAGTTGCCCAAACACTATTGGGGTGAGGCACTATACACGGCAGTGCATGTTATTAATCTCAGTCTCGCTGTTGCTTTGAATAGTGATGTTCCAGATAAGGTTTGGTTTGGGAAGAAGGTCAATTATGATCATTTGAGAGTCTTTGGTTGTAAGGCCTTTGTGCATGTTCCAAAGGATGAAAGATCCAAGTTGGATGCAAAGTCAAAGCAATGTATTTTCATTGGTTATGGTCAAGATGAATTTGGTTATAGGTTGTATGATCCTATAGGGAAAAAACTTCTCAGAAGTCGTGATGTTGTTTTCATGGAAGACCTAACTATTGAGGACATTGATAAGGTGGAGAAGACTACACCCAAGAAAGATGACAACTTGTCAGATGTTGATCCAGTTCGATTGCCTATTCAGAATTTGGATTGTGTTGATGGTAATGTTCAAAATGGCGAGCCACGTGTTGATGATCAACAACTTGAAGATGAGTTACATATTCCAGTTAATGATGATGAGGAGAATGAGATGTCAGAAGATGAGAATCCTGGTGAGGCTTCTGAGTCATCTCAAGCTCAACTCAGAAGGTCTAGCAGGGGAAGACAACCATCTACAAGGTATAATTCTGATGAGTATGTGACAGTGACCGATCAAGGGGAACCTGAGTATTTCCAAGACGCCATAGAAAGTGAAGAAAGTCAAAAGTGGCTGGATGCAATGCATGATGAGATGAAGTGATTGCGTGATAATCACACTTATGATTTGGTGAAGTTGCCACAAGGTAAAAGGGCTTTGGAAAACAGGTGGATTTATAGAGTGAAACATGAGAGTAACTCTAAGTCTCTAAGGTATAAAGCCAGATTAGTGGTGAATGGTTTCCGTCAAAGAAAGGGTGTTGATTTTAATGAAATTTTCTCGCCTGTGGTAAATATGTCATCGATTATAATCGTGTTGAGTTTAGCGGCTACTCTAGATTTAGAGGTAGAGCAAATGGATGTAAAAACAGCTTTCCTTCATGGTGATTTGGAGGAAGAGATCTACATGAAACAACCTGATGGTTTTCTTATTGAAGGCAAGGAAGACTATGTGTGTAGACTAAGAAAGAGTCTATATGGTTTGAAGCAGGCTCTGATGAGTCAGTTATGTGTGACCAAGGATATAAAAACACTACTTCTGATCATTGTGTCTTTGTTAGAAATTTTTCTAATGATGATTTGGTTATCCTGTTGTTATATGTTGATGACGTGCTTATTGTAGGGAAAAATATTTTCGAGATTGACAGGTTAAAGAAGCAGTTGGGCGAGTCTTTTGACATGAAAGACATGGGAGCAGCTAAACAGATTCTTGGTATAAGAATCACGCGTGACAGAAAGGAGAAGAAACTTTGGCTATCGCAAGAGCACTATATTGAAAGAGTGTTGCAGAGATTTCAGATGGAAAACTCTAAGGCGGTAAGCACTCCTCTTGCTACTCATTTTAAGTTGAGTTCCAAACAAAGACTTTCAAATGAAGATGATAAAATTGATATTGAACGAGTTCCTTACGCGTCTGCTGTGGGTAGTTTGATGTATGCAATGGTGTGTACAAGACTAGATATTGCGCATGCTGTTGGTACAGTCAGTAGATTTTTGTCAAATCCAGGTAGAGAGCATTGGAATGCTGTGAAATGGATTTTAAGGTATCTTCGTGGTACTACTTGTATGAGGCTTTGTTTTGGAGGTGACAAACCCACCTTAGTGGGATACTCCAACTCAGACATGGCTGGAGATATTGATTCCAGGAAGTCCACTTCAGGGTATATGATTAAGTTTGCAGGGGGAGCTGTGGCTTGGCAGTCCAGGTTGAAAAAGTGTGTAGCATTGTCTACTACAGAGGCAGAGTTCATTGCCATTACCGAAGCATGCAAAGAGTTGATATGGTTGAAGAAATTCTTGCAGGAGCTTGGTTATGTTCAGGACAAATATTTCTTATTTATTGATATTTCACATTATATATATAGTCCTTTTAGTTGTGGTGTTAGATTAATAGTTAATGCCAAAATGCAAAGTCTTTTATATATTTACGACATGTTTCAAAATGCAGTATATCCCTCCCATACTAAATCGTACTTTATCAGCCTTGGTTAATAAGGAAATCTATCTGGAGGATTCAAGTGGAAGGAGATGGATTGTAAAACTATCAAATGTTGATGGTTCTTTAGCTTTTGAGGAAGGATGGAATGTTTTCTCGTTGTCTCACAGGCTTCAAATTGGAGATTTTCTGGTGTTCAATTGCATCAACAAATTGCACTTTGATGTCAAGATTTTTGATGAAACTGGGAGTGAAAGGCTCAATTTTCCTAAGAAAAGAATTCGGGAAAACCAGCATTTGGATGTTGATTTAGGAGGAACACAAAATAGCATAGAGATTATTTCAGAATGTGTTAATAAGAAGGGAAAGGCTCAATCTATGTATGAAGACACATGTTTCATAACATCTTGTATGTATCAAAATGATGCAAACTTATGTTACAAAGATCCTATGTTTGAAGAGGTGTTGTTGGCTACAGGGGATACCTCACATGCATCCGAACTTGGAATGTCGGTAAGAAACAATTCGCTTAACGAGACAGACAGAATAGCATATAATGAGATTTGTAATTTGGAACTTGGAGAAAGCATAAAGCAAAAATCTATTATCTTGTCCAAAATGGAAGTTGAAGAGTGCCAGTTTGATGAGGGCTTAGGTACTGCAGTCAACAAAATAGCTACTTTTTTTATTTTGTTAGGGAATCTGGTCTTTTGATTGAATATTGTACCACTTAGTTTGTTTCACAGATGACTTGTAGGGCTTCAGGTTTCTTGTTCTTGGTTTATTTCTGGTAATATGTTTAATGATTTCCTATAGTGATGATGTTTTTATTATTTTTCATTATTCTGGCTCATTTTTAGGAAGAGATGAAGTGGAGATACACAAAGAGAAGCATGTTTTGGATATTGATGCCTTTCACAACACCAAACAGGAATTCAATATGATCTCAGATATCCTAGATTCTGATGTTTCACATCGGTACGTCTTCTACGTTTATAAATTTTCTCTCGTAGGATCGAATCTGAAGAAATCGATCCATTATTATGATTTTAGATGAGATGAAGAATGTGCCTATACATGAGAGTGAAAAATTGGATGCTTCAGGTTTCTTGTTTTTGGTTTATTATTTATTTGTAATATGTTTAATGATTTCCAACTGTGATATTTTTACTATTTTTTATGACTCTTGCTCATTTTTAGGAAGTGATGAGGTGGAGATAGACAAAAAGAAGCATGCTTTGGATATTGGTGGTTTTCACAACACCAAACATCTCAGATAACTTAGATTCTCATATTCACATTGGTACGTCTTCTCGGTTTGTGTATTTTTCTCAGAGGATCCACTTGATTCACCTTAAGTAATGGATGTTAGATTTTCTTCTTTTGATAATCTCCATGAACCCTGTACTACAAATGAAAACATGAGTTCTACTCTTAGATCTCATTATGTCTTTATTTTAGTTTTGTTTTCCAATGCAATGAACTCAATGAGTAGATAGCAGAAATTGGCTCCTCTAGAAAGCAAAGTAGTAAGTGATATCAACTATAAAATCAAAGGTTGATATTTCAACTCACCTGATCTAGGAACATTTAACAAGCAAAAGAAAAGCTCAAATGTCAAATGATTATTCAGCAATGTCTTTAGTCATTTTGTAAACATTGCAACTTCGAAGAAAAAGAGGTGCTTGCAAGAAACTTCAAATTTTTAAAAGAAACCAATTACAAAAAGGTTATTGGCCGGTAATAAGGGTAAACTAAGATTTGTTATGAGATAGAATTACAAAATTGTAAGTCTTCTGGGATTAGCAGTTCCTTATGGTACATTACACAATGTCAACCATTTACACCTTTCTTGTCGTCTTCCTCTTCCTTACATTCCACCTTTCTTGTTGGACTTTCATTTTGTTGTTATTTTGATTAGGCTTTTTCATGAGCAAATAGTATCTCCACTCCACAAGTAACAAACAATGTTATGTAAAAATAGATTGAAACCACTAGCCACTTCTCTTTGAAGGATTATATCAAATGAATTTATATTTTGATGTTTATTTCGTTTTTTTTTTCTCTACTGGAATTCAGATGTTACTTTCCCCTCATATTGCCAATTTAATAGGCCCACTAACAAAATCTCCTTGGGAAGGCATTTCAAGGCTGGTTTTCAAAGTGATAGAAAAATCAAAGGAAAGAACAATTTTGTTGAATGAATGGTTGACTACATTTGGCAACAACTTCATGTCTTTGTAGGCTATTTATATGCTGTCTTATGGAGCTGGTGAACCATCCCTGCTCTTACACTTACTCTGGTAATTCAAATTGCTTGGTTTTTTGCTTCTGATGCATGTAAGTTGATTTGAGTTGCTAACCTTTTAGTTTTGATGCATGTAAGTTGATTTGAGTTGTAACATTTTAGTTTTGGTCTATTAATTGATAATACGCTTTTCATCCAAATACTATATTGTTAATCATTAGTTGGTTATAGCATGGACCCTTACATTGCTAATGAGGATGATGAGGCAACAATGCTTTTAAGGTGAACCCATTTTCATTATAGTAATATTTTTAATTGTGCTCATTCAAAGGCATAACTTATAAATTCATTTGGAGGTTCGTTTCATCTTGCTTTTGAAGTATGATGTACTGTTAATAAAAAATAATTTAGTAACTTCGTTTTGCTACCAAGTTGTTCTTTATATCTTTGACAAAAAACAACCATTTGTTTCAGTGTATATGTTTTGGTTGAGATAGAATTTACACAACTTTTGAGAGAAGACCATGATGTTTCTGCAAGATGATGCTTAGTGTATAATTATAACAAATCAAGCCTAGTAATTTGTTGTTATTATATATATAGCTGCCTCATGCCTTTGTTGTTGTCCCAATATTAATTGCGAGTGAGAAATAAGGACAACATTTCTTTTTGATGAGTAATTGTTTATTGATGCACTGCACGTGACTGGTCTGTCATCAAAAACGGAATCTAAAGCTGTAGAATTTTGGTTTATTATCAAATTCCTAATGATGACAACTCTTCTTCTTAATGGTGACAACTCTTCATTACTTGTTATTAATTCTTTACATTTAGATTTCTCAGATTTCTTTTTGGTCAAGCATTCATTTGAATGTCTTTATTCTTCTGCACAAGCAAGCCAGACGCTCTAGTGCCTATAGAAGAGGAAGAGGACCAATACCATGTGATATGACAATGACAACACTTTATTTGGTAATTTTTTTGGTTTCCTAAGTTTTAAATTCTATTTTTTGTCCCTCAAAATTATAGTTTGTTTACATTTTTTATCCTTAAAATTCTTGGATTTTGGAAAAATAAGATATCGCACAATCTTTGATTTTTGAGGACTAACGGTGTAATGAAAAAATCACCACAAAATTGCCAAATTGAGAAACGTGGGGGAGTGAGTGCTTTTTTTGGGTAAATCCGGGTATCCTCCACGGCAACTGTGGAGACTAATCCCTCGAGGTAGTGAAGTTCATTTAAGAGCCGACCTCTCCCAAGCGATGTCTCTCCATACACACCGGTCAGGGATCGAACCCCTGACCAAATGCTTAAAGGGTCCAAGCAACTAAACCCGGGGGAGTGAGTGTTTGTCTCCACATTACAAAGCTAAAAAAAGTACGTCTACATAGAAGCTATAGATACAAGCTTCCACATCCAATCGTGAGTCATCGCGATTTTTCTTGAAAAATTCAAACATATGCTAAAATCCCTAAAAGTAAAATAGAGAGATCAAACTGAGCAAATGAAGAAAATTGAGGTACCAAAAGTATAATTAAACATTTATGTTTAGCCCTGCATAAAATTTATACTATCTTCGCTCCTATTAAAAAATATATGCAAAAAGTTATAAAAGATAAAAGAGAAGATAAATTTATACATATTTTCTCCATTCATACTCTTTTTTTTAGATATGCAATAATTTCATTGAAATGGAGCACAAAGGGTGCCCAACCGTTACAATGGGGAAAAAGAAAAGGGGGAGGGCCTCCTCAAAACCTTCCTGAGCCAAAACTCATTGGGAAAAAGACTCAGGGAGGAAAAAGAGTACTTCGTACAATCTGCACTACCGTGAGGACAACCAACCTAACCCACTGTTTCTCCCCCTATTAGATTACATATTCTTCCATTCATACTCTAATATTGACCTCTTTTCACATTGAACACACAAATTGACACAAAACACGTTAGATTTCAACAATAATTTTTTGTTGTTGTCATAAAATTATACATTTTATTAAAATTTAAAAATATTATTGAATATTTTTTTTACTCCACTAACAAAAAACTTCTACATTCATATATGGGTGTCTTTGAAACACCACGATTAACTAATAATTAAGATCTTGTAAAAACCCTGCCAAAAAAAAAGATCTTGTAAATAATTAAGATAGGATGTTATTTCTGTCAAAAAAAAAAAGAAGATAGGATGTTATCAGTCGTTTAAGTCCATGATGCAATCAGTCGTTTAAGTTCAATCTTTGGTCAATTTGTTTTATTTTGTTCTGTTCTATATATTAAAAATAATCTGAATATGGATCTGCAAATCATTGGTTCGTTCATTTTGATTAATTCTTGAACTATAAAATAAGAATTAAGAAATTAAAAATTAAACTCGCAAGTCACAGTTTATTTATAAATAAAATTGGGAGAAAAGTGTAAAAAGTAGACAAATAATAAAAATACAAATCGAACTTTAAATAAATTTCTGCCGTACACGTATCTGGTTTTTGTTTGTGGGTCAATTCGATCCGATTCTAATAAGAAATACAAGACAAGAAGTTAGCTTGAAAAATCCAAAATCAAAATCTTTGAATGATCAAATAGAATTTTTGCAGTCCCCGTGTGGGAATCTTGAGTCTTTCATATACTATATTATACGTAATAAATAAATAAATCAGTCAAATTTAGCAATAAATTTTATTATTCAAACATAGTTTTAAAATAAATAATAACCAACACCGTTGGCCCAATACCCAAGAGCACTTAAATACGATGGTAGGAGTCTCTTCCAGCTTAACCAAGGTCTGGGTTTGAATCCAACCTTGGGCATGCAGCAGTCTTAAATCTCTTGAGAGAGAGCTTTACCGCCCATTGTGATCCTACCCGGCTCGAGAGATTAGTCTCTGTAGTTGAGCGCAGATGAAACCCGGTTTATACAAAAAAAAAATCGTTTGGCCAATGGCTTAATCTACCTTGGGACACGGGGGGTCGACCCGGTGCTCCCGGGTTCGATTCTCACAGTGGACAAACTTGGTCTTGAATTAGATCAGAGAGATAAAAAGTCTAATTTGATGAAACTGAATATTATTTGTATTGGATAATTGTCGGATATAGAGAGTGTTGATTTTATATGGCACACCAAAACAGATACAAGTAACCTGTAGTAACAGGTAATGCTTAATACATGGAAACCTACTATAGCAGGTTATAACAGAAACAGAATATAAAAAGTACACTGCAGAATTAGAAATAAATAACAAAAGTTCTCTATACTACTTCTCTTACACACCCCCCCCCCACAAGCTCAAGGAGGGTGAAGCTACAGCTGGAGCAACCACTTGAAGCTTGGATCTCAGAAACTCAAATCTTGAAGTGGAAAGAGGCTTAGTAAGCACATCAGCCCATTGATCAGTTCCAGGAACATGAAAGACCTACAGTTGCTTGGAGAGAACTTTGTCACGAACAAAAAACAGATCTAACTCCATGTGCTTGGTTCTAGCATGGAGCACAGGGTTGTAAGCAAGTGCTACAGCACTTTGATTGTCACAGAATATCTGTGGGACTGTATGCAGAATGCCTAGCTCACTTAACAGTGAGTGAATCCAGGAGATCTCAGCAGTGGTGAGAGCAAGGCTCCTATATTCAGCCTCAGCGCTGGATCTGGCAACAACTGTCTGCTTCTTTGACCACCAGGAGATTAAGTTAGGGCCAAGATACACTGCTGAACCAGACGTAGACTTCCTGTCATCCACATCAGCAGCCCAATCTGCATCTCACCAAGCTCTTAACTGTAGTGGTTTTGTAATGTCTGCTGAATTAAGGAGAAGACCATGGTTAATAGTGCCTTTGAGATAGCGAAGAATCCCCTTGACAACATCCCAATGTGACTCAAGAGGAGTGGACATAAACTGGCAGACTTTGTTTACTACATAACTTATCTCAGGTCTAATAATGGTAGTGTATTGGAGAGCCCCAACTATAGATCTGTACATTGCTGGGTCAGGGAGATAATCATTGCCCTGTTTGGATAGTTTGCAGCTAGACACCATAGGGGAAGAGATGGCATTGGCTTCAGCCATATTGGTCTTGGTCAGAAGGTCTCTTATGTACTTGCTTTTGGTGAGCAGCAACTTTCCACCAGATAAAGTTTTAACTTCAATGCCAAGGAAGTAATCCAAGGATCCAAGTTGCTTGAGTGAGAAGGCTGAATCAAGTTGTTGGATGAGCTGTTTGATCAATACATTGGAGCTGCCTGTGATAATTATATCATCTACATAGACAAGAAGATAAACAATAGCATTTTGTCTCTTGTAGGTGAAGAGTGAGGGATCACACCTGCTGCCAACAAAACCAAGATCAAGTAAAGTAGATTTCAATTTGTCAAACCAAGCACGAGGTGCTTGTTTAAGACCATAGATTGCACGATTGAGTTTGCACACCAGAGATCTATCAGTGGCCTCAAAGCCTTGTGGTTGAGACATGTAAACTTCCTCAGTGAGATGGTCATTCAAGAAGGCATTGTTGACATCTATTTGGTGAAGATCCCATTTGTAACTTAGGGCTAGGGTAAGTATGGTGCGTATGGTGACAGGTTTAATGACAGGGGAAAAGGTCTCATTAAAGTCATGTCCCTATTGTTGATGGAAACCCTTAGCAACCAAACATGCCTTGTACTTGTTAAGAGAGCCATCAACATTCTCCTTGACCCTAAAGACCCATTTGCAACCAATGATATTTTTGCCAGGAGGTGGTGGAACAAGAGTCCAGGTTTCATTCTTCATGAGTGTAACGCCCAAATAATTTAATTATTTATTTAATTAAATTATTTAGGTATTTTATTAGTATAGTTAAATTAAAATAATTATACTGTGTTTTATGTGAATTAGGGAGTGGTGCCTAGTAACTAGCTGATTAGTGGACGGGGGCCCGTGATCCACGAGCCCAAGGCTTAGGCGCATGAAGGGAGTGTTAGTTAGGGTTTGGAGCATTGCGCATTTGGAGAGGAAAAGAAAGAAAACTTGCGAAGAGGAGAGAAAGAGAGAAGAGGGACGGCGCACTAGGAGAGAAGAGGAGGGGCGCCATTGTTGCTGTGGTTACTTGGTGTTTTCGTGCAAGGAGGTTTCTAATTCGGCAAATCTAAGGTAAGGGTGGGTTCTATCCTTATAATAGGGTTTATGATGGGGTTATGTAGGGGTAGGACCTATGTTGTTCGTTTGATCTTGTTGGTGTTGATTTATTGATGTTAGCATGTATGCATGATGGTTGTAATTGGTTGATCATGGTGAAATTGGTGATTGGATGTTGTTTGGTGCGATTTGGGTTGTTGTTGGGTTGCTGGAAACGGCGCCCTGCCCCTGGGCACCGTGGTTGTGTCGTGGTGGTTCCCTGCTGGAGGCGCCCTGCTGCTGGGCGCCAAGCCAGTGTTGCTGTGTTGCTGATTCTGGCGCCCTAGGCGCCCAGTCATGATGTCCCTGTTTTGTTGTTGCTGGATGTGGCGCCTTAGGCGCCCAGTGATGTTGTCTAGGTTGCTGGAGTTGGTGCCCTAGGCGCCCAATGTGTTTCTGAGTTGCAGGGAATGGCGCCCAGTGGTGAATGATGCGTGTCTGTGTTGCTGATTTTGGCGCCCTAGGCGCCCAGTGTCTCCTGCACTTGTTGCTGATTTAGGCGCCCTGCTCCTGGGCGCCAAGGTTGCTGTGCTGTCTGTGTTGCTAGGCGCCCTATTGCTGGGCGCCAAGTCTGGTGTTGCCTCTGCTGTCCCAGGCGCCCTGTTGCTGGGCGCCAAGCCTGGTGTTGCTTTTGTTGTCTCAGGCGCCCTGTTGCTGGGCGCCAAGCCTGATGTTGTTGTTGTTGTCTCAGGCGCCCTGTTGCTGGGCGCCAAGTATGATGTTGCTGTTCTGGTCTCAGGCGCCCTGCTCCTGGGCGCCAAGTCTGCTGTGTTGCCTGTTGGGTCAGGCGCCCTGCTGCTGGGCGCCAAGTTTGTTCCTGCTGATGTGGTGCTAGGCGCCCTGCTCCTGGGTGCCATTTTCTGTGTTGCTGCTAGGCGCCCTGTTGCTGGGCGCCGAGTCCAATTCTGTTGCCATAGTGTTAGGCGCCCTGCTGTTGGGCGCCAGTCCTGTTGTTGCCACTGTTGTCCTAGGCGCCCTGTTGCTGGGCGCCATGTCTGAAGTTGTTGCTGTTGCCCAAGGCGCCCTGTTGCTGGGCGCCAGTTTCTGTCCTTGCTGCTGCTGTCTAAGGCGCCCTGTTGCTGGGCGCCAGATCCTGTGTTGCTGGTGTTGTCTGTGGCGCCCTGTTGCTGGGCGCCAGTTTCAGTGCTGTTGCTGTTGCCTGTGGCGCCCTGTTGCTGGGCGCCAGACTCTGTGTTGCTGTTGCTGTCTTGGCGCCCTGTTGCTGGGCGCCAGTTTCTGCTGTGTTGCTGCCTGTCTTGGCGCCCTGTTGCTGGGCGCCAGTTTCTGCAATGTTGTTGCCTGCTGTGGCGCCCTGTTGCTGGGCGCCAGTTCCTGTGCCGTTGTTGGCGCCCTGTTGCTGGGCGCCAGTTTTGTTGTGGCTGTTTCTGCTGTTGGCGCCTGTTGCTGGGCGCCAGTCTCTGTGGTGGCTGTTTCTGTTGTTGGCGCCCTGTTGCTGGGCGCCAGTCCCTGTCATGTGGCCGTTGTGTGAATTGGTGTCTTGGGTGTCGGTGGGGGATTGTTGTCATAGGTGTTGGTGATTGATGATTATTGGTGATTTTTGGTGATAATATAACAGGTGATGGTGTAACAGGTGATGTGCCTATTCCATGGGCTAAGGTGATGGGTCTATGACCACTTGGTGATATTGGTGATGTTATGTTAATTAAATGTCTGTTGTGTGTTGATTGTCTGGTGCATTGTCCATGGTGTCGCATATGTTGCATATGCATTATTTTGGTGATGTTGGCTTCGGCCGTTGGAGCTATAGGTGATGATGGTGACACTCATATAGGTGATGTGCCCATACTGGCTACTTTATTGGTGATGACTGGTACCACATGCATATGCCCGTTGGTGTGGGTTGCATCTCATATAATTACTCATGATGTTAATGATGATTATTGGTGATTTCTTAATTGATGTTGTTGTGAAGCGGTTGATATAGTGTTGTACTCTAGCATATTGCCTATCATATATGCTATTATAATGTTAGATATCTCACCCCTTCTGTTTGAATGTTACTCCTATGTTGGTAACGTGCAGGTGATAGTGAGTGAAGGCAAGTCTACCTTCGCTAGTAGAGTCAGGTGTCGTCGCTCTGATACGTAGCACTCGGGGGGAACGAACACTAGACTTTATTGATGTTTCTGTTATTTTAATTTTTGAAGTTTTTATGGTGATGTATAACTATTTAATTGAATTATGATTTGATTCTGCTGCTGGTTGATATTATGACGTGCTAGGTGTTGCCCTGTTTTTAAACGGTGAAACTTATTTATTGGCGTGTGATGTTTAACGGTGTAAGTGTAGCATCCCTTGTGGGTGTATTGAAAACTCTGATTTTTGTCGAAAATTTTCCGGGTAGAAAATGGGTGTTACAATGAGGGCAGCATATTCATCTGTCATTGCCGACTGCCAGGCAGGTTGTTGTAGAGCACTCTTGATAATTTTAGGTTCAATGTGAGTGAGAAGTAATGTAGGATGGAGGATTGGAGGAGTTGTTGGGATCAGATTTGAATAGATCTTTGTAAGGGAATTTGTGTTCATTGAAAAGCACATCTTTGGAGATGAAGATACAACCACTTGGAGGCAAACATTTGTACCCTTTGTGGAAAGAGGAATATCCCAAGAAAACACATTCATGAGACCTAAAGTCAAGTTTATGGGCATTGTATGGCCTTAGACATGGAAAGCAACCACAACCAAAGACTCTTAGGAAAGAATAGTCAGGAAGATGACCATAGAGAACCTTGTAGGGAATGGCACCACCTAGGGAAGTGGTGGGGAGTCTATTGATTAAGTGAACAGAGCTGGCAAAGGCGTGGTCCCAAAAATGAAGTGGAAGTTTAGATTGGAAGAGAAGAGTTAAGACAAGTTCTACAATGTGTCTATGCTTCCTCTCCACCACACCATTTTGGTGATGAGTGTGAGGGCAAATAACACGATGTAGAATGCCAAGTTCAGAGAGATACTTGGAGAAAGGCCTCTACTCACCTCCCCAATCAGTTTGAAGAGCTTTGAGTTTGCAATTGAATTGAAGTTCAGCCATGGCTTTGAATTCTTTGAAGACATGGATAGTTTCAGATTTGGACTTGAGTAAATAAAGCCATGTAAACCTAGAGTGAGCATCAACAAATGTGAGGTAATAGTAGAAGCCAGTGGAGGAAGCCATTGGAGGTGGTCCCCAAAGGTCACTATAAACCAATTCTAGGGGGAATTATAGACAGTTATGGAAGGTGAAGAGGGGAGTCTATGAGATTTACCAACAACACAAGCATTGCAAAATGTGTTTGCTTCTTTATTAGGTAATGAAAGATTACACAATTGAGCTACAATTTTCATTGCATTATGATTAGGGTGACCTAATCTTGAATGCCAAAGTTGTAAAGCATGCTGGAAAGGGGAAACAGCGTCATTAGCATTATGTACAGAGGGGACAGTATTTGTATTAACAGGAACAAGGATATTGTTTACAGGGATGGACACATTGAGTATGGCGGGACTTGAAGAATTCTGATTCTTTGACTTGACAGAGGCAGGACAGCTAGCTGGTGAAGGGTGCTGCAGCATGTTTTTGAACTCGTAGAGTCCATCAGGGCCAGCACGACCATGTAGCAGCACCTCACGAGTAGCCTGAGATTTCACATAGCAATCATTTAGATGAAACTCTACAAAAACAAGATTATCACGCAAAAATTTGTGAACACTAACTAGATTTTTGGCAATACCAGGAACATATGGAAGAATTTTAAGATGCAATTGAACATTTGGATTAAAAGGTGAAGTAAAAGAGGTGTGACCAGAAGAGAAAACTTGCAAACCTTGACCATTGCCCACAAAGACTTGACTAGGTGTATCATGAGTGATTTGTGGTACTTGAATGTTGTTAGAGTTGTTGGTGACATGTAGGGAAGCTGCTGTGTCACCAGTGAAATTGGCTTGTCCTAGTTGTGGTGCTGTCATAACCAGGGCAGAGGCAGGCACTTGGTTGGCTTGAGGTGTGTGTGCAGGTTGTGGTGGTGCGGGCATGGCTTGTTGCTGAGGTCTGATGTAGGCGTAGGGATTGAATGGTTGTTGTTGTGCTTGCTGAGGTATGTTAGGGTTGTAATATTGGTTAAACCTATGGTAGCAATATGCAGCGCTATGACAAAACTGGTTGCAGACCTGACATTGACCGTGACATCCACGGCCACAGTAGCCATAGTTATCACCTTGAGGTGCAGAGGCATCCTGAGGTGTAGCAGACGCAGAAGGAGCATTAGAAGAGGGAACAGAAGTATTACCAGAAGGTTCGTCGTTGCCATGTGAGTGAGAAGAACTGAAGCAGCATCAGTTTTGGTTTGTTTACGATACCTTTGCAGGCGAACCTCTTGAGCTAGGAGAAGCGATTCCACTTCTTCAATGGTGACATCGTCGTCAAATTTACTCTCAACAATAGAGATTATTTGATCGTACTCCTGTGGAAGGCCGTCAATGATCGCATCGAGATGATCTTTGGATGAGATTGGACTTCCAACTGCTGCGAGGGAGTCGATGAGAGACTTGATTTTGGCTAGGTATTCTTTCACAGTGCCATTTTCGAGCGTCGTTGCTCGCAATTCGTTCTTCAACTGACGAATTTTGGTTCGCCCTAATTTCTGGAAGTAGGTGTGAATTTTCTCCCAGAGTTCAAAGGTATGCGAGCATCCAACCACGCGTGCTTGAATCACCGTGGAGAGCGACGTTTGCAGCCAAGAGAGCAACATCTGATGCAGTGCTTCCCAAAGTTGGAATTCAGGATTCTCACTGTTGTCTGTGATGTCTTCAGTGGTGAGAAAACGAGGAGGAACACGAGGTGCTACCAGGAAGTGATGTAGACGACGAGCCTTGATGACTGGCTCAACCTGTTGACGCCAGAGAACGAAGTTCTCGTCATGGAGTTTTTCCGTAATTTTGTGGCAAAATTCTTTGATCTCCGATGAAGGGGAGTTTCCTGTGCTCGCGGAGGTTCGCGGCGAGTTTCTTGAACCAGTGACGGTGCCTGACGGTGGTTGCACCGGCGGATCTGTGTCGTTGACCGACGCCATAGAGGAACGCGGCGGTTGCTGAGCGAAAAAAAGGAGAAGAAAACGGTTACGATGCGGTTAGGATCATTTTACTCTAGATATACCATCTTGAATTAGATCAGAGAGATAGAAAGTCTAATTTGATGAAACTGAATATTCTTTGTATTGGATAATTGTCAGATACAGAGAGTGGTGATTTTATATGATACACCAAAACAGATACAAGTAATCTGTAGTAACAGGTAATGCTTAATACATGGAAATTTGCTATAGCAGGTTATAACAGAAACAGAATATAAAGAGTACACTGCAGAATTAGAAATAACAAAAGTTCTCTATGCTACTTCTCTTACGTGGTGTTGGCCAGTGCGAAATTTGATCCTAAGCACGAGCGGAGATTAGTCTTTCGACTTTTGTTGATAGCGTTGGGCCACTCCGTGGGTAGCCAGCAATGGTCCATACCAAAAAAAAAAAAAAATTATATTTAATTCTTGAAAATAATTTTGTTTCAAAATAACTTTCATATTGTCATCGTAAAGCCATTAGCAAATAGTAACCCTCATGCATGCTCTACTCTATCTCTTATGCTTCTCGCATTTTTATTAATATGTAATATTGACATGGAGTGATTTTGTTTGAGTAAAATAATAGAGAGTGTTGTTAGTACCTCTCAAATCTAATATTCATATTGTTTATCCTTTTCTTTTGATTACACGTCTATCCAAGGGTGTTTCTAAAGTGAGAGAACAATTAAGTCCTTTCACTGTTGAATTACTAAAATTGGTTGTATGATATTGTATAAATCACAACCATTGACGAGACTTTATATTATATCCTACGGTCAATTTTAGCGGTTCACCAATGAGAAATTTAATTGATACCTCACCCTAGAAGCACCAACAATTAAATGTATTAATTTACCGGGGAAAATTTTATTAAATGTATTAATTGACTGTTAATGACTAGATTTTTTTGATATGTCTTAATTGCATTCACTTTTTTTTTTGGTTTGGATCATTACCTGCTAGTCTTAGTATGTGGGTTGGAATACCATTACACCAACAAGGGATGGTCCGAGTGGTAACTTAGCGCGGAACCTACCCCAAAGTCTCGAGTTCGAAATCTTAGGTATGGCGAAAACTCTCTTGGGGTGGAGAAAGTCGGGTATATATGTGGCCCGCCAAACCGGCAAAGTCGGTGATATACATGGCCAGCCAGATTCTCCGACGTAAATTAGTTACCGACAAAGTTAGTAAATACTACGCACCAATAACACAGTAAATCTTATATATAAATCTTGTGGAGTCTTGAGCTCCATTTGGCGCCAAGACTCCCACCCACCCTTCCCCCTCCCCCTACCCCTACCCCCTTACCCTCTATTTTTTTATATCCCCCCTCCCCTTCTACTCATTTTTTTCTTTATCTTTTTTTTAATATTTATGAGTAAACTAAAATTTAGGGAAAAAAATAGGATCTATAAATACGTGTAGTTTATTTCTCGATAGTTGGATTGGTGACAAATAAAAATTAATTTCGTGATAAATTATGTAAAGTGTGATGTTAGCCAATGTGTTTTGAGCTACTTTAGAGTCTAAAAAGAAATTTAGTTGTTCATATACGCAAAGTTTGTTGAAAGGAAATAGCAATGCAAAACAGTCTATTTTGGGGTACTTAACTAGTCAGAAAAAAATTAACTGTTCAAATAGGCATAGTTTGTTCCTCAATAACCCGTTTGGTGAAAAAAACATTTCATAACATATTTATGTAAACTACGATGCTAAGTAGTGTGATTTTTTTTGCTTTAGTGATCGCAATAGTATGTTTTGTGATGCATTAGTGTTCGCAAAAAAATCCAAGTATTCAAATATGCAAAATTTGTGCCTCAAAAACCGGTTTGGCGAAAAAAAAAAAATTCGTGACAAAATACATAAAGTGTGATGCTAAGCATTGCGTTTTGAGCTACTTTAGAGTTTGAAAAAAAATTAACCGTTCAAATACTCAAAGTTCATTCCTCAATATCAATTTTTTTTAAACTATTCGAATACGCAGAGTTTGTTCCTCAGTGATCGGTTTGGTGAAAAAAATCATTTCAAAACGAAATGTGTAAAGTACGATGCTAAGTAGTGTTTTTTGATGCTTTGGTGTTCGTAAAAAAATTCAACTATTCAAATATGCAAAGCTTGTGTCTCAATAGCCGATTTGGTAAAAAAAATATATAATTTCGTGACAAAATACGTAAAACGTGATGCTAAACAACATGTTTTGGGGTACTTTAGTGTGGGAAAAAAATTAACCGTTCAAATACTCAGAGTTCATTCCTCAATAACTGATTTGGTGAAAAATATAATAATTTCGTGACAAATATGTACACACTCTATTTTAGTTTTAAAGTTTGCAATCACTTTTTGTATTACATATTTTGTTTAATTCATATACTTACCTTCAATTTAAACAATATTTTCTCATGTAGTGTGTTTTTGGATGCTTTAGTGATTGCAATAGTATGTTTTTTGATGCTTTAGTGTTTGCAAAAAAATCCAATGATTCAAATATGCAAAATTTGTGCCTCAAAAACCGCTTTGGTGAAAAAAAATATAATTTCGTGACAAAATACATAGTGTGATGCTAAACAGCGTGTTTTGAGGTACTTTAGCATTCAAATGATCAACAAATGAGTCTTTTTCATATTGCAATTATAAAAACAAAGTTTAATAAGACAGTAATTTCATATTAACTGAAGTTTTTGCATGTGCAACGCACGGGCCCACGCGCCGGTAAAAGTATGAATATCATTCATTATACCAGATAACACTCAAAAGTAACCCAGAGCGTGGGGTTCAGTGGTATTGGGGCTGAACCTCCCTTAATCAAGGGTCGGATGTTCGATCCCCGCCGTGGGTACGGAGCAACGTTGAAACTCTTGACCAACTGTCCTGTCCCTTGAGGCACCTACAATGAGCAAAGGATTTGTCACTGCTATCCGTGTCCGTGCGGTGGATATCCGGATTTACCAAAAAAAATAATACTCAAAATTGTTGGGTGTAATTTGTGTTCAAAAGTTATCCTCCTTTCTCGTTACTTGTGAGATTCCAGTTGCACTTTGACAGATAGAATTTTAAGAACGTGTAACCTAATTTGCGCCTTTAATTTCATTCCAACTTGGGACACTGACTTCATGGCTACCACCACGCCTTCGGCCCAAAAATATCCGTTTTGATTTTACTATTCGTAAACGTAACGAAGCTTTTGTTTTTTATATGAAAATCTAACGAAACTTTGAACTTTAAAACTCAAAGGTGTTCATATAAAATTGTAACTCTTGCATGCGCGAATGGATTGATTTTGTTAATATTAATATATTAATCTTTGGTTTTTTTGACCCTTGGAGTGTGAAGAGACTACAGTGGGTTCTTCTTTTAAGATATACTGTAAGCTAAGAATTATTCAGAGAGCTTTAGTAATTTTGGCAGTATTTAAGAAAGATTAAGAAATACTACTCAAATTATAAATTATTCTAACAGAAAAGCAATGTTTTTTTTGACACAGAGAAAAAGCATATTAATGTTTGTTAGGCTCTTCTTTTTACTATTTATATACCACCTTTGCTATTTGTTCCAATAAACAAACGCATGGTGATGGTGAAATGCAGACTACTTCTAAGAACCACTAACGTATTTTAAATGTGAGAGAAACACACAAAAGAGTGATATAAAATGACCATTTAATAATTTAGATATCCAATGATATGATTTCATTTTATCCTCCCCGAATTCAGAAGAATGATATAAAATAAAACACATCACATTAATTTAACCTGTCTTACTTTAAAAATTCAAATAGCAAAACTTAAGTCATTCCCTTTCATTTTACTCATATCATCCATCCAAGCATAAAGGTAACAAGGATTACATAATTAATTTTAATTTCAAAATTTCATTAAAATAAAATAAACTACACTTTGTAAACATAACCACTAGCAACCAACACCGTTGGCCCAGTAGCGTAATCTACCCTGAGACATGGGATTGACCCGGTGCTCCCGGGTTCGATTCCCGCAGTGCACAAACTCGGTGTTGGCCAATGCAGAATTTGATCCTAAGCACGGACAGGAAACAATCTTTCATTAGAGAAACAAAAAGAACAACTACCACTTAGAAATACACTCGATAAGATCAACAAACCACTCATAGAATATACAAGAAGGAGAGCTACCCTAGCCAAGAACCAACGCCAGAAGAGAGATACTAGCCGATCAAAAAACCTCCCCAAGTCAGCTACTGCTCCAGAGAATTTAAAGTACAACTTTATATTTCTCAAATCCCAAAGAACCCAAAGAGCAATATGCCAGATGAGCATCAAGCCGGACCATTCACATGAATGAACTGAAGGAACAGGGACAAAATATTTGTTGCATCATAAAATCATAACTCAGCCAGCTGACAATGGCATACCAGATCGCTGAAGCAAAACTACAACTGTCGAAGTGATGAAAGGAGGACTCATAGGTGTTCCGACACAAAACACAAACCGTAGATGCATAATCGGTGATCATTCATCTGATAAACAAGTTTGCCCAAATAGGTACTCTATTCAAGAGGATCCAAGAGAAAGCGGCAATACATTCTTCAATATAGATTCAAATCCTCTTGCATGTTTTATTTGTTAGGTAGTTGTTTAGAAGATTTCAATCTTAGATGAGGACTTATACCATAATCATGAAATTGTGTAAATCTATTTGTCTTTAATTTAGGTGTTTCTGAATTTGTTCGTTAATTACTCCAATCCTTTATACATATATACAACCTATTTCCACTCGCTTTTGCAAAAAATATCTACCTCTATTTCCATGTTCCATAAAACCCATTCATCTTGCATGTGTTATTTTTTCTTTGGTTTTGATAATTTTTTGGAAACTAAGTTTAGAGATGCTAATATTGACAACACATGTTAATATTGAATTGACAACACAATGCCTCCACTTTGAACTCCATTAACCATGATTTTAAACATTATTAACTATAATCTCTACTTGTTCAAATATATAATCTACTATATAATTAATGCATTATAGGAAAACAGCGTATTACCAGCGGAAAAAATTCGTCGAAAACACACGAAATCCGCTGAAAATGTCACATTAAACCACCGGTAAAACACCAAAATCCACCGATAATTTTACCGGTGGATTTTAATTTTTTTTTTTAAAAAATCCGCAGGTAATTTAAGAAATCTGCCGGAAAATCCATTTTTTCTGCCAGAACTTTACCGACAGAAAAAATCTGTCGGAAATGCCAAATTTCGGCCGAAATGACGGAAAAAAATCCACCGGTAATACGCGATTTTCTTGTAGTGATGAATTAAGCTAATTGGATGGTTAATGAATTGTGACATTTTGATATATCCCTTAAACAAACTCAATAATTGACTAACCATATTTTTAAAGTATGTTAGCTATAGAAATTGTTGTCTAGTATTCACGTTGAAATAACATTTTCTAGGCTAATATATAAGATAACACTTAACAGCAAAAATCTACAAGCAAGGAGTTCTAGAACCAATACAACTAAAATCATAACTACTACTCCACAACATTTCAAATCATTTCCACTATTGAGTCAACACCTGATGATGCAGTGGCAGACACTTGGTTTTGCTCCCTGCTCACCATTCTTCTGATTTTCCCGAACCAATTTATGATGCTTGTAGCATAGTCAAAGAGACTAAGAGCAACATAAAGACCAATACCAGCAACAATCCCATTAGCTATGGAATAAGTGAGAGGCATAAGAAGCATTATAGCAAAAGCAGGTACAGCCTCCTTTACATTATTCCAATCTATATCCTTCACCACCTTCATCATCATTATTCCAACCATCACTAGTGAAGGTCCAATAGCCCATGGAGGTACACTAGACAATAGAGGAGTGAAAAACAATGACAAAAAGAAAAACAATCCAATGATCACAGCCGTTAATCCTGTCCTACCTCCTTCTCTCATCCCAGCTGATGATTCTACAAATGTTGCTGTTGTTGTAACACCTAATGTTGATCCCACAATAGTGCCAGCTGCATCAACTATATAAGCCATGTATTCACCTTCAAAATTTCCTTTTTCATCTACAAAACCACCAATTTCTGCCATGGTGTACATGATACCAGTGATGGCAATCACATCAACATAGAACAATGTAGCCAATGCCTCCCAAACTTCCCTTCGGTTAAAATCACCAAACCTTAGAACCCCTAGAGTGGATTCAATCTTGTGAAAATCCACCACCTTTTTGAAATAACTATAACTTGCATCACCAGGTGGTGTATCAGGAAAATAAGTCACTTCAGTGTGTCTAAACCAAGACACAAAAGTCACAAAAACAATGCCATAAATCATGCTACCTTTAATATTCTTCATTAAGCCATAACTTGTGATGAGGAAACCAACAAGTCCAAGCCAAAACTTAGGGTTTTGCAATTTTCCACCTAGGCATGCACCTGTTTCTGGGTCTACTATTTTGCAGGCTGTGATGGTAACTAGATTTGAAGGATCAGGCCCAATAAGCCCAACACCTTGGTTAGCTTGCAAGCCCACAAAAGCAATGAAAAGCCCGATACCAGCAGAAGAAGCAAGCCTAACAGAATGAGGTATAAGCTTAGCAAGCTTGCCTCTTAAGCCAAGAGCTGAGGCTAAAAGAAAAGCACATCCCTCAATAAAAATCACAGCCATTGCAGTTTGGTATGAAAGTGGACCAGTTCCATGAAAGCCAACAAGGTTAAAAGCTAAATAAGCATTGGGCCCCATACCTGGGCCTAGGCCCAAAGGAAGGTTCGCTAAGAGGCCCATACCAACTGAAGCAACCATGGCTGACACAGCAGTTGCCACCACCAAGTCACTCTTGGTCTTGGCAAGACAGTTTTGATACCCAGCATTGGGCTTCAAAGTGCAGTCTGGACCAGCTGGAGGAGAGCAGTCGGCAACGGAACAGGTTCCTCCGGAGGCGGCGAGGATGGTGGCGTTGACGGTGATGATGTAAGCCATGGTGAGAAAAGTGGCAGTGGCAGCACGTAATTCTCTTGTGAAGCAAGTTTTCCTTGCCTCTAACTTGAAGTATTTTCCAACAAAGCTTTTGGAGACTGAGTTGTTTAGGCGTTTCTCCATTTGAGTCCATGAGTTTCTCAACCTTGAAACTCCTTCACTTCCACATATATCTCCACCCCCCATGCTGTTCTCTTTCTCTATCTATTGCTTGGAGTTTAGAGTATGAGAAGGTAGTAAATTAGTGGAGTATTTCTATCTATATGGGTTAACGCGTATCAATTATATATATATATTTGATATGATGACTAGCTATTTGGTAAAGGAGAAGAGAGAATCAAATATAGTGAAGATTTTTTCGATGAGGGCAAGTGGAAATCACGCAGGAGTGAATATACTGCTGTCAAAAAAACGTGCGGAGATTGAGGGTTATATGTGTATGAAGAAGGGTGGAATGGAACTTTGAAATTGGGTTGGTGACGCTTTTCCTGGCTACTTATTTATATTTGTACTTTAGATATATTCGGAATCGGAGACCTTAGAGTGGTATCTGAGCCAGCTCAAACCAACCCCGTTGGTACTGTCGCTTGCTTTTGTATTAATTAATTATTATTTTTGACTCAATAAATTAAGTAGTTAATTAATTAATTAGTTAATCAACTAATTAACGAATCGAAGAATACAGGAAACAATATAAATTACCATAAAATTTGTGGATATCCAAAATGACATATGTTTCGAACTCGTAAAGGCAGTTTGAAATAGTGTTTAATTCATTTTAATAGGTGGTTAATAGGTGAGTAAACTACCAACTACAATTTTTCGGTGTTTAACTACGTATAGACTTGAGTATTAGAAAATTGTGGTTAATCATGTTTAATTTGAACTTAATTTAGTTCAGCAAATAGTTAATAAGTTATTTATTATCAATCATATACTAAATTGATTAACCATGCTGTCAAATGGTATATACGTGTCCCTCATTGTTGGTTATGGTATATATGTGTCTCTCGCTGTTAGTTGTTTTGGCAATTTCAGCGACATGAGAATGTCGGCTCCTGAGTTCGAACTCAAGTGTGAGCAGTGGTAGTGTGTGCGTAGTGTTTATTTGTCATTTCATCTAATAGTAGACAAAAAATGGTATATATATGTTATTATTCTTGCATGCGCGAATGGGTTGATGCTATTCTTTTTCACAATGAGCATCAATAATATAAATACTAGTATATAGTTTTTGTGTATGGTTTTGACCCTTGGAGGGTGTAGAGACTACAGTGGGTTCTTCTTTTGAGATACCGTAAGCTAAAGAGTTATTCAGAGAGCTTTAAATTTTGGCAGTATTTAAGAAAGATTAAGAAATATACTCTAATTATAAATCATGTAACAGAAAAGCAATGTTTGTTAGGCTCTTCTTTTGACGTACTATATCACCTTTACTATTTGTTCCAATAAACAAAAGCAAGTGGAGAGTAGTGCTGGTGAAATGCAAACTATTATAAGTTCTTTTTTTGACAAGAACTAACCACTAACGTATTTTATATGTGAAAGAAATACAAGAGTGATATGATATAAAAATGACCATCTAATAATTTAGATATCCAATGATAAAATAAATGGAAATCAATAAAAACAAACTGATTTTGATTTCATTTTATCCTCATCGAATTGGGAAGAATTATATAAAACATATCACATTAATTTAACCTGTCTTACTTTAATTAGTGTGAGCAATTACATAATTAATGTTTTCTTAATGATCAATAGCAATAACATAGTTTATACACAGCCACACAATCGCATCTACTATACATTCTTCGAGTTAGATAAAGCAATCAATCAACCCTTAGTATCCTGTCTAAAATAACCTTTAATATACGATTAATTCTTAATTAATTGAGGCTCAATTCTAACAATCATTTGTGAAAGATAAAAAGGAATAGTACAAAAGCCAATTCTCAGTTTCAAATTCAAGCATAGACGATGCTACATATATATTATACATAATACAGGGAGAGAAGATGGGCAACTGCAGAAAATTTGAATACATGGGCATAGCTAAAATCCGTGCCATACAGACTCGTCTAACTCTTCTTTTTTATACTAGTATGAATCATGTACTCCTTTTCGGGGAGGAAATTGCGGTGTAACTGGTTTTTATGCACATGCATATTGTCACTGATTACATGAAAAATCATCATGCATGCAATGTGTGCATAAAATTCTTAACACAACCTCTCTACAAATTAAATAGACATCAAACTAAACCAAAATTGCAAATTACATTCTCGACTTGACAGCACCCAAGCCTTGTACTAAATAAATTATCAATTTCTAGTTTTCTTCTTGCCTCTTTTGTTTGCACTAGTAGTCTCAGGCCCTTCATCCTCTTCAGCTTTCTGTTCAGCTTCTAATAAAGCCAACTGCAGTGTCCAAAGAAAAATTTTCATTTAAATTAAAAGAGAACAGTGATGGTATAAATGCCTTTTAGGTGTAAATTTGATGTGTTACTTTACAAATGTGAACACAACAAAATATTACCTCGTCAAGAATAGGTTTTAGCTCCCTGTACCGACCTTCGGCAAGATCAAAACCATCCTTACGGAGTTCCTATCATCCAGTTTTACCACACGGACATTAATCACTAATTAGTGCGCATTTCTATATAAATAAGCACCTTCACATGTGGATAAAGAAATGGGGTAGGGGGAACTTAGAATAGAGCTAGAGGATTAACAAAATGTTATTTCCTTCCCTATGTTTCAATACATGAAAAGATTTAATAGTACTACTGATATTTAGAGACAAACGATAATCTGTAACAAAAGAAAAATAAGCAAGGGGGATGAAAGGGAGAACCTACTTTTCCAGTATGCTGAGTATGTTCATGGGCTGCCATTTGCCAATACATACTTGTACGCCTATAGAAATCCCTCAAGGATTCAACTGGCTTTACACACAAAAAAAAAAACTTATGGAATCAGCTTATAACATATCCATAAAATATTTTTAGTTTATTTCAATAAGCTCTTAGGGATAGCTTATAAAAACAATTTAAATGAAAATAGTTTGACTGACTAATTTTTCTTTGATTATAGAAATAACTTATACAAGAACACTTATATGATAGTTCAGACATCCACTAGTTTCAGTCTAAACAATTGTATAAGTAATATTTAATAAATGAGAAATGTTATTTGTACACCTATTTGGGACACCTAAATTAGACAACTTTCTAGATGGTTAACATAGTCCACTTAATGGAGTGTTGGATTTGATTAATGATTAATGATTATATCGTGTTGCATATCATAACTATCAGTTGAGCTTCATTAACTACGGATTTGAATATTATTAGCCACAATTTCCATTGTGGTTAATGGAGTTTTGTTGATGGTTAATAAGTTGCGACGCCTGGTATATTTATTAACCAACTCCCAGACTTCATTAATCACGTGTATGAATTGCGTTAATCATATAAAAAATTGTCGAATTAGGCGTCTTAAATAGGTGTACAGAGAATGGGATAATTAATAAATATTGATAAACTACCAATGGTGTTCTCTGTGAATCTGACAAGCCAAGGCTAGCTCTGATCTGCTCTATCCGTGACCTTCTTTCTTTCCTACGCATATTCTTTCCCCTTCCCTTGATTAAAGCAACAGCATCTCCCACCTGAACCGACGCATTTTGAACCTGACCAAAACATAAAGCCAAATTAATAATGTAGAAAGCCTCTTGTTTCAGGGAAAAATATACTATCTTGTTACAGAGAGTTGATCGCACATATGTTTGACATTTTATGTCTGTGGAGTAGCAATTGCAAGTTTTAGGAAGTGGATCATAACTTTGGAAAAGGCAAATATCATGTTACAGTAATTGTTTCAAAAAGTAAACTTATCAAAATATTGTTCACTGTGAACTGTTAAAGATATAGTGTTATGAAGTAAAAACAAACATATCTTGGAGAGAAATCCTTTTGTATTCCCACTGCATATCTTTTGAGTGATAACTGATAACATAGTATAAAGACTTGATTTTTAAAATATCGAACCAAGCGAATTGAAAAAATGAAAGGAAAATGAAGACCTAAGAGGCCGAACTTCAAGAAGATAGTACACTTTTGTGGTTTCTCTACCTTATTTTGAATGGTGTGTTACTACCGACAAAAACCAAGCATTTTCTCACAAGGTGGAGTCAGATACATAGATCGATCAACATTGTCAAGCCCTATGACAAGTATTTGATCCACAAATAGACTATTGAGTATTGAACTCTAAATCTCTTTTAATGATTTGACCTATAATTTTCCTTGGTCCTCTGCCTCTAACTATTGAACTATGCTCCATCCGTCAACCCTCCTTACAAGTGCTTCTATAGGTCATGTCAAAATCACCTAGGAGGATACTCTTCCACCATTCTACAATGGGGCTATCTCAATTTTCTTTGTAAGGATTTTATTTCTAATATATATATATATATATATATATATATATATTTCTGGTGTAACCACCCATCCAACATAAAATTCCCATACTTGAGACATTTAATTTATTTTCAAGTTAAATATGTTTTTGGTCCCTATAAAATTTGAAAATTTTGTTGTTAGTCTCTATAAGAAATTCCACTCACTTTTAGTATCTATATTTTCCTCCGCCAATGCTTTTAGTCCCTCATGACTTTTAATAGCGCTTAGAAGCGCTATAAAAGGCCCACCAAAACAAGCACTATTAAAAGCCATGACGCGTGAGGGAGTAAAAACACTGAGGGAGAAAAATGTTGGGACTAAAAGTGATTAAAATTTTTTATAGGGACTACAAACAAAATTTTCAAATTTTATAGAGACCAAAAACATATTTAACCCTTTATTTTCTTATTGACTTGTTAATGCACAACATTGCAGACTGTTAGCTTGAGTGGTAATACTTTATTGCAAACCATGCCCGAAACATTCCTCCATTTCATCCATCCTTTTTGGATCCTGTGGTTGACATTTATTTTATTTCCCCATCACTTTGTAGGAAGGGCCTAAGGTACTAAAAATGTGAGACTTGTGATATTGTATATTTTCCTCCTTCCACTCTAACTCGCCACTTATTTCTTCTCTTAAAGCTCCAACAAAGTATATCATCTGCAAAATGCATTCATCATGACACTATATCTTGATATTTTGTTTGAATTATAAGATTAGAATGAGCACCTCCTCCTCTTCCTCATCATCCTCATTCTCATCACTTGTACCATTGCTATCAGATTCATCTTCATTTTCTTCATCATCTTCATTTTCTTCATCATCATCATCCTCCTCCTCTGAAGCTTCCACCCATTCAGATTCCGATGCCTGGATTGAAGAAAAAAGAAGTCAAGCTATAACAAGTAACAAAGACATTTTAAATAGGAAATTACACTCAAAATATATTCTAGATTAAATAAACTGGGTTAGCGGGACAGTTATATTAACTGTATCGGCACCAAGGTAGACAAGTTCGTAATCCTAGGTAGGAACGGTGAGGGGTCATAGGTTCGTAAAGCACGGGTTCGTAGCACGAAACGTAGTTCCTATGAAATTGTCCAACTAGTATATATATGCATATTAAAACATATGAATAGAGATAAAAATCATAAATAAGTGAAAAAAAAAATCACAAAAACACCACAAATGCTCAAGAATTTTTATGTTATAGTTATAATAACCTTTTTTTTTTACTGAAGTTATATTTTTATGTTTGTACAATTGTTAAAGGGTGATTTTTGTAGATAGAAAACTAGTCTGAGAGTATATCATATAAACTAAGTCTTATATGATATTGGGCCAAGCCCACTAACATAAGCTAACCCTAATTTCAGATAGGTTTTGTCTTTTTTGTCACATAACAAGCACCGTTTCGTTACATCCAGTATTCGGGTACCTTCTTCTTAATCTTTTCCCTTCTTTCTTTCATCTTTTCATTGTTTTTTTCTTGACATCAACTCTTCAGGTACCTTCTTCTTCATCTTTTCCCTTCTTTCTTTCATCGTTGCATCGTTTTTTTGTGTGAAACAGAACGATCTGGTGCGCGATTCCGTGCGATTCTGTGCGCCGTTCCTGAAAAAAACCCGCGTGGAGAGGAGCGGACCCGACCCAACGCTCCCAACCGCTCCCCTGCGCTCCTGTCCGCTTCTACGCTCCCAACCGCTCCTGCAAACGCTCCTGGCGCTCCTATGCAGTTTGCGCTTCTATGCTGGAACGGGAGCGCTGGGCACCCATAGGTTCGTAGGAGCGTCCGCTCCTACGCTCCGGAGCGCGCTCCTGTCTACCTTGATCGGCACAATTTACCCAGTTTTGCATAATGTAAAAGAGGTGTCACCCCAATTCACATTATAACTTTTAATTAAACCCTATTATATATTTCCCAGTTGTTTGAGAAAAAAAAAGTTCCACCACCTTCAGCAGTCAAGTTGCATTTCAAGATAACATGAATCAGGCAGATTATCAATGGAAATAAAGTTGGCAGGAATGATATAACTTTGTCAAAATACAGTATAAACCGATAGATGTAATTAGTAGCGCAAATTTTTGTTAGACATCTATTATTATTATTATTAGTAATAATAATAATAATACTTAGTGGGAGTAGTTAAGTGTTTGTTGCAATTGGAACGATACAAGTGTTCACTAACTTTGCAGACGAAGAATTTGATCAGCCAATAACTCAAAATATTTCTTGCTCAACCTTAATTTCTTGTGTGTGAGAGTGTGTGAGGGAGAGATAGAGAGACAGATGGAGACAGAGCACTCCTAGAAATAGAACAATTGATACTTAGTCAGAAGAACAGAAAACAGTATTAATATTCCAGAGTTTTCGGTGTGATACACATAAGACATCATAATTTGAATTTGCAGTAGAGTGTATCCATGTATTAGCAAACCAAAAAGTATTCAAAGAGAAGAAAACAAACCGGTATAATGCACTTCCATTCATCAAGTTTGCTAAGATTCAGAGAATACAAGTCATCAAGAGAGATTTCACGATCTTTTATCTCCATCATGCCACCATATATATATAACGTATCTCTTCCAACAGCCATGCAGGAATTAATACGTCCACAAGGCTTCACTACCTAGAACGTTTGGAGAAATTCATTAATCAAGAAATGGGCAAAAATAAATGTGGTGTTATAAGACTGTTGGTCCAAAATGACAACCTCGGGCAAAGAATTCGGAATGTCCAATTTAGCACCAGACTTTCCTTCAGATGTGGTAAGCATTTCACTGTCAGCAATAGTCACATTTGAAGCAATATTCTGGGATATATCATCAATGTTGCTTTCTTCATACTCTGATTCCTCAGTTTCTTCTTTTGCAGTACATAGTGGTTCAACCTTCTTGTTGACTTCAGAAGTACAATTTTGTTCAATCTTTCTTAACTGCAAAATCCTTTTCATTAAGCAACAATATTATTGCATACAAAATAATCTAAAGGACAAGTTTTATAATGTTGAATAATCTTCAAGAAATCAGAAGTATAAAATAAATGCATAATGTATCGAATCTACCTTATCTTTTGTTGATTTCTCCTTTCTCAACTCCAGAGGATACCTATTACACAAACAACAACAATAAGCAGACAAAGAAACGTTAAATATGATCACACGTCTTAATTCTCGCCAGTATATGTAGAAAAATATTAAATGCATCATAAATGCATAATTACAAAGGCCTGGAGTCAAGAGCAAATGGAAGAACTGATTACAGAGATGGCAACTTTATAAACAATGTATTAATCACTGGACCGATATAGACTCACCATCGATTGGTGTCTAGCTGAAAGCCATAAAGCTCATTCAAAAATAAGCTTATCATTGCATCACCTGCACAATTTTAGAGAAATTAGAAAACTAACCTTATTGTAAGCATAGACAAATACATACACTTCCTCCAAAAAAGATCTTAAGCTGACTATCAGATCATACTATTTTTTTGCAAACATTACACAGGTTTCACAGATGAGATCTGATGTAGTGAGTCCCATTCATTTACTTAACTATATGCCCAGAGTCACAAATTGCAAAAATAATAACGAAAAAAGTCAACCTCCAACTTCCATATCCACGACACCACCAAATAGCAGAGCCCTCCTTTTGTGAACACACATTGAAAATCCTGCCCGAGGACCAGGAGGCATCCCACTTTTCTTAACCTATCAAGAAGGGGAAAAGAATAAGCAAAAAACCAGTTGGACGATGAGATTGTAAGATACATTATTTTTCTGGGTGTGTGCAGGGGAAAAGGGGAGAGAAGCAACTATAAGAGAACAAAGTTACATAATTAAACTAAAGCTTAAACGTAGAAGTTTGGGCTGCTATTCAAATTTGACTCTACACCACTAGAAAGCATTGACTTGCCTAATAAGAAGATACAAATTCACCTAATATTAAACTCGAAAGTCGAAACCCAACCTTGTTCCATTCCCAAGTCTTAGGATCAAGGGACCACATATCTGAATGAACGATTCCTTTCTCAGAGGTACACTTGTCGGATGCAACTTCTTTTGAATAGCCACCATACAAAAAAATCTGCAATGTGAAAGGGACTCTGTAAAAATGACAGTTTCTGAACCTCAAGGTTTCTTCAAATAGCCACCCAAATTAATCACAATGATGAAACAACACATAGGGGAAAATTGACCACTTTAACATACACAAGCATAAAAATTAGCTTCATACAAGTGGATCAGTGTTTACTCACATCGTCTTGGTAAACAAATAATTGAAAACCACTACGCCCAGTTGGCCACATTGCTCCGGGCTTAGGCTTTATTTCTTGCCACTGCAGCACCAAATCAGATTGGCGTTAGCCACAATGTTTTCTATAGCTACTTATTACACATACAGCCCAACATTTTGGTGCTCAACTGGAATAGCAAATAGAATATTAGCACAATTAGTGTATAGTACAGGCCAAGTAGTAAATTAAGTTTACCTTAAATTGATCAAGGTCAAATACAAATAGATCATTGTAGTACCTGCAAAATTGAGAGGTGACATAGAAATGCAATTTAAGTGAATGAATATATACAGATTAAACTTAGAGATCTATGTTGCCAGGCTATATACATTCACTAGCAAAGAAAACATTTCTTGAAGCTTAAAATCTGCTTCTTCCCTTTGGATTCAACTTAGTTAGGTCTATTTGAATCACAGATAGTATATATTCGAACCCACTTATTAAAAAATACATTTAACTATCAGCTACTGCTAGCATTTCATCAGATGCAGAAATAAGTTTCTATTATTACAAGAAAATATTAAGTTACACCGTTAAGGACTTAATGTAAATCGCCGAAAAAGTAAGTAGCGTCAACAACCTCACTTCTCTAAGAGTATCATAGAAGCCACCAAAAAGAATAATCTTGTGCTTGTATAATACCTGCAATGAAAAAAGTAATGTGATAAAAAAACATGATGAAGACAAAAGACTGGATTAATATGGGTTTTCATATATGATATGGGCATGGAGAGTTGCACAAATAAACTCGTAAAATAAATATTTATAATTATGATATCACAAAAGGTTCCTAAAGATATCAATAACAATAAAAGTTCACATAATCATGGATATGTTGGGGTGGACACATCAGTCAGAAAGTTACTACAATTTTTGATATGGTTGTACAACTGCATTCTCAAAACTGGAATAGTACTTTGAAATGAGCCAAAATGAATTGTAATGCAACTCATGCAGCTTCTATGTTTCTAACAGAACTAGTAATATGCTATGCTCTCATAAGTTGTGATTATATTTTCACATTTGGGCTGCATATTAAAAGAAAATGACAAAGATAGAGGATATATCGGCGGGTAACAAAACAAATGTCATTTCAGTTCATAAAGTTGTGCAAGTTACAAGCAGGTCAGAAATAATCCCAGGAACTATGCCATGCAACCAGACAGTGGTTTGATATTATTTGAGTTAAACATTGTATGCATTTTCTGAAACAAATTAGCAGACGTACCAAAAATTCGTTTGACTTAAGGATATAATAACTGACATTCTTACAAGAAAAATGGTAACTAAGTGTATAATTTCATAAAAGAACTTGAACATACCATCCGATGTCCTGAACGCGGAGTGGGACACCCTTTTAAATTAAGCTGTTCCCACTGATTTGTTTTGAGATCCAACATCCAAAAGTCCTACACAGATCAAAATTCAAAAGCAGCATCTCCAAAAAATCAAAACTCAGTAAAGCAAACTACATTTTCGTTACGCAAAAAGAAGCAAGGCAATGCGTGTTTAACCTTGTAATGGTGGAACCGCTCTTGGTTTGGAGATGTAAATTCGCCACCTAAAGCAAAATAAAATAAAATAACAGTGGCATGAATTGTGTGCTCCACAATTCCACACACAAACACATATGGAGGCAAGGCCAATTCAATTACCAAAAATATAAAGATAATTCTTCCAAGCAACAGCCTGATGAGCACTGCGAGGAGGAGGACTATTAGGACTTGAAATCAGTTTCCATTCCACCTTCTCCACATCAAACCGGTAAAGATCACCATAGACAAAAGTCTGCATATATTTAAATCGCGGCAGTTAGTGGTAATTACTTGCTCGGAACCAGAATGTTTCAATTCAACAAATAACCACCCTAATCTAAAATAACCTTGTTCCCGTTGTAGAATTCACCTCCAAAGAGAATCAGCTCGGTTTCTTTCAAGGGATTCACTGTAAGCTGCACGATCAGGAATCAAACAACAAGCAATTAATGAATCAAATGCAAGGTGTAAAGAGTGAGAAGTGGAGTTAACGGCGTTACGTTACCGTGCAGTTGGAGCGAGGAGAAGGAGCGGGAACATTATCTTCGACGAGAACTTCCTTTTTCTTGGCTTCTTCTTTTTGTATATTCAACTGTGTCAACAGATAGCAAATGCTTACTTTTAGGTTTTGTTTACTCGGAGAAAGTAGAAAGGAGGAGGAGAAGAAGCTAATTTAGAGAGTGTATAAGTATAGAATAGAATACCAGAATGGCGTCGATGTCGTCCTCGGGAGAAAGCTTCTTGGTTTCCCTGCGAGCTCGCTTCTCCTCAGCTTTTGCGGTTTTTTTCTCCGTTTTTTCTTTGCCTTTGCCGGCTTTCTTCGTTTTCTTCCCCATCTTCCGCTTCTTCTGCTCCTCTCTCACTCACTTCACCGCTCTAAACCCACCTTGCCGCCGCCGCCGCCGCCGCTTAAACCAAATATCAAAAACATGGCCTGCGTCGTCGTTTTCAGCCAATAAAACGGGAAAACTTTTATTTCATAAAAATAATTTTTATTTCATTTTCACTTTATTTTTAGTTTCTACTTTGAATCTAATAAATGCCAGTACATTTGCATTTTTAGACATCACCAAATTTTGATATTTGTTATAATTTAGGGGCAAAATAGATAATTCACCACATAAAAATAAAACGCTACAGTGCCGCAACAGTGCGCTACAGTGCAAATTCTAACGCGCTACAGTACGCTACAGTACCAATTCTGACACACTACAGTACGCTACCGTACCAATACAGTTTTTTTACTATTTTTTTAAAAAATTGATTATTTAGAAAAACTGATTTATTAGAAAAACTCATTTTTAAAAAAACTCATTTTTTTTAAAATACTTTTTTTAAAAAAGAATTTAATTTTTTTTAATATTTTTTTATTCACTGTTTTTTTAAAGTTTTTTTTTTAAAAACCGTTTGTCAATATTTTTATAAAAATAATTAGTCACTATAAATCAAATTATTCACTATATTTATAATCTACTCAAACTACTAAAATAAATAAAACAATTAGTCACTATAAATCATTTATCCACTATCCAATGTCAAAAAAAGAATTGTAAAAAACTATAACCCGTACAAAAATTTACAAAATAACTACTAAAACTTAATCAATTTAATTAACTACTTTTGTTAAAATCAATCAATTTAACCACTACTAAAAATTACCAAATAACTATTTTAATATTACTAAAAAGGAGTAAAATGCCAACGGGAGTGGCAACGAGAGCGCCAATGAGAGTGGCAAAGAAAGCGCCAACAGGAGAGGCAACATGAGTGACAACGATAAAGGGAAAACAAAGTGAAGGACAAAAAGCTACTGCAATCAAAAGCAGCAATAGACGCGACAAAAGGACAAAAAACAGTAGAATTTTAAAAAAAAACTTTTTTTTTAGTTTTTCTTTCCATAAAAGAATCACTTTTTTGTCAGTTTTTTTACTAAAAACATAATTTTTTTTAACTATTTCTATAATTTACTCAAACTACTAAAATTAATCAATTTAACTAGTACCAATTGTAAAAAAAAAAAAACATACCTCTAACAATAGTTTCAAAATTATTTATTCCAAAAATATAAATTATTAAATTAATATTACACTCAATAATTAAATAATTTAAAGTTTATTATTTATTATAATCTCTATTAAAACTACTAAAATCAATCAAATTTTTCATGTAATATATAAAATCAATTTAACCACTAAGAATTGTAATATTAAATCATATAGAAAAAGAGGAGAAACATGTGGCAACGGGAGCAGCAACGAGAGACTGACAGTGAGATCGGAGACGAGAGCGGCAACGGGAGTGCCATCAAGAGAGCGAACGAGAGCGCCAACGAGAGTGCCAACAAGAGATGGAACGAGAGTGACGTGGCTGCATATTTTACCTTTTACTCCATTATTAATATTATAAGAAGATACCGACTTTGTTTTAACTTTTTGCAACACAACTATTTTAGTAAATTCACCGCTAAAAGACAAAATTTGTAACACAACGAGAGCGGCAATGCGAGACTGGCAATGGAACCGACAACGAGAGCGACAATCTACTTTCAATCTAATAAAAACATGTGCTAGCACATTTACATTTTTAGACATCACCAAATTTTGACATTTGTTACAATTTAGGGGCAAAATAGACAATTCACCACATAAAGACAAAACGCTACAGTGCCGCAACAGTGCGCTACAGTGCAAATTCTGACGCGCTACAGTTTTTTTATTATTTTTTTTAAAAATTGATTATTTAGAAAAACTGATTTTTAAAAAAACTAATTTTTTTTATAAAATATTTTTTTAAAAAAAAAATAATTTTTTTAAATATTTTTTTATTCACTGTTTTTTTAAAGTTTTTTTTAAATACCGTTTGTCAATATTTTTATAAAAACAATTAGTCACTATAAATCAATTATTCACTATATTTATAATCTACTCAAACTACTAAAATTAATAAAACAATTAGTCACTATAAATCAATTAGCCACTATCCATTGTCAAAAAAAGAATTGTAAAAAACTATAACCCGTACCAAAAATTACAAAATAACTACTAAAATTAATCAATTTAATTAACTACTTTTGTTAAAATCAATCAATTTAACCACTACCAAAAATTACCAAATAACTATTTTAATATTACTAAAAAGGAGTAAAATGCCAACGGGAGTGCCAACGGGAGTGGCAATGAGAGCGCCAATGAGAGTGACAACGATAGCGCCAACAAGAGAGGCAACATGAGTGACAACGATAAAGGGAAAACAAAGTGAGGGACAAAAAACTGATTGAAAACTGCAATCAAAAGCTGCAACAAAAGGACAAAAAACAACAGAATTTTAAAAACAACTTTTTTTTTCAGTTTTTCTTTCCATAAAATAATCCCTTTTTTGTCAGTTTTTTTACTAAAAACATAATTTTTTAACTATTTCTATAATTTACTCAAACTACTAAAATTAATCAATTTAACTACTACCAATTGTAAAAAAAAAAAAAACCATACCTCTAACAATAGTTTCAAAATTATTTATTCCAAAAAAATAAATTATTAAATTAATATTACACTCAATAATTAAATAATTTAAAGTTTATTATTTATTATAATCTCTATTAAAACTACTAAAATCAATCAAATTTTTCATGTAATAAATAAAATCAATTTAACCACTAATAATTGTAATATTAAATCATATAGAAAAAAAGGAGAAACATGTGGCAACGGAAGCGGCAACGAGAGACTGACAACGAGATCGACAACGAGATCGGCAACGGGAGTGCCATCAAGAGAGCGAACGAGAGTGCCAACAAGAGAGGGAACGAGAGTGACGTGACTGCATATTTTACCTTTTACTCCATTATTAATATTATAAGAAGATACCGACTTTGTTTTAACTTTTTGCAACACAACTATTTTAGTAAATTCACCGCTAAAAGACAAAATTTGCAACACAACGAGAGCGGCAATGCGAGACTGGCAATGGAACCGACAACGAGAGCGACAATGGGAACAGGAGTGGGAACGAGAGAGACAAGGAAAGCGCCAACGTGAGTGCATATTTTTAAAAAATCTTATTTTCTTTTTTCTTCATTTTACTCTCTCTAAAATTTATTATTTACTATAATCTCTCTATTAAAACTATTCAAATCAATCAATTTAACCACTAAGAATTATTATATAAAACAACTTTAGCCACTACCAAACTTTATAAAATAACTGACTTATAATTAAACGAATATGATTTAATTACTATTAAATCATATAGAAAAATATGAGTTAACACGTGTCAACGGGAGCGACAACGAGAGACTGGCAATTGTAGCTGCAACGGGAGTGGCAACCAGAGAGGTAACGAGAGCGTCAACGGGAGTGCCAACGAGGATCCAAATGGGAGTGTCAACGGGGATGCATATTTTACCTCTAATATCTAAATACATTATTATGAATCAATGTAATTCTGATTGCCAATCTCCTTTAATTTCTTCGACTCAATATAATTTTCACTTGTATCTTATATGACATAATACCTATCTCTTTCCACTTTGAATTTCAAATAATACATTTTGGACATTGTTCATAACTTATGATTATCTTCCAAATTACTATTATGACTTCATGGCAATACACCGACCATACAGTATCACCCGTGCGTATGCACGGGTAAAATACTAGTTTAAATTAAAAAACAGAAAACACTCTTCAAATCTATTTACTATCTATCTATACCAAGCAAGGACATAGATTCAAATCTTGTCGTATAAAAACCTTCTTGCTAACAAAGCTTTTTTAAATTGGACCGGAGATCGAACCGTGGAGACTTTTGGGTCATAATTTAATTGATTCATTCGGTTCGACCATAGTTGAACCAAGTGACTAATAAATAAATAAATAAATAAATAAATAAACAAAAATATTCTATTTTGGAGAAAAAGTAAATTGAAAAATGATTTCAAACGATTCAATCAGTTCAATTAGCAGCTCGGCCACAGTTCAATCATGCTACGGTCCAACTATGGTTGAACCAACCGTCAAACTAGCCGATTCAATTGACCAGTCTAGTTCTCAGAACACTTGTTGGTAGATAACATATAAGTACATCTGCAAGTGCTCTTTAAGCCTTGAAACTTTTCCCGTACTTTGTTGAGCCCTAGACCTAACTTGCATAAGCTTCTTTCAAATGTTAATGCTGATTGGTAAAGGCTTCGAACTTTCCTACTCTGGTGAGCCCTAGACCTAACTCTCATAAACTTCTTTCAAATGTTAATGCTGATTGGCAAAAACTTAGATTTAGCTGCTCCAGTTCAGCTTATAACCGAGTATGTTATTTACCAAAAGTACTAAGTGGCCCAGAAATCCAAAATAGAACCTATGTTCTCGATTTGTTGAGAACACAACCAATTACTAGGCCAAAACTATCTTTTAGTACAAATACAGATACATTAATACAGTCTTATATATTTTCATTTTAACCATTTCAACCAGTGGCCATTTCTTGACCAAGTCAAAATGTATTATACTTTTATAACATTTGTGTACATGGGGTTTAGTTTCGTTGTGCATATATGTAATGTAACATATGTCAATGGAATAATGTTTGGATACCCATTCTTAATGTTCGAGTATCCATCACGCCATCTTCCAAAACAAGGGGGGAAATATCTGCTCCTTAAAAACAGGCACAAAATAATTGCTAGATAACATCAGATACACAGTCATGCTCTCAGTTAGCTTCTCGGTGTGTATGGGGGTAATCCTTCCAACTTCCAAGAATCACTAGCACCAAAGGCAAGGGCTATTAACTCATTTGACAAAAGGAAACCTTCTGGATCACTTAGCCTCATATAGGCCAGTCTCCTTCCTGTGTTACTTTCATCCATATGAGAATTGTCGAGATCATCTATTCTAATGGTTCTCCTCTGCTCATCCAAGAAAACCACATGTCCACTCTCAACATAAGATTTATAAACCTCAAGCAGAGACAAAACAACAGAACTACCAAATAATTCTTGGAAACACTTCAAGTCTAGGCCTCTTGCAGTTCTTAGGGACAGCATCACAATATCAATGGCTGTGTCCTTGCTATGAATGTGATCATCAGTTGATATACTTACTGATCCATTTTCCAGATTTTGTACAAAATTCATGTACTCATTCACTTTCTTGGGTCTTGAAAACCTTAACCCACCAACAAAACTAGTAGCGCCGAGGCCAAAGCCGTAGAAAGGCTTGTTTTTCCAGTAAGTAAAGTTGTGTTTACACTCATATCCACTCTTACAGTAGCTGCTGATTTCATAATGGTTATAATCTGCATCACAAAGCATTCTTGAAGCCATCTTATAGAAATCAGCTGATTGGGTCTCACATGGCAGTGGAAATTCCCCTGGTGAATACCTGTAAACATTCTCACCTTCAGAATCCAATCATTAAAATAAAGCTTAAAAAATGAAATAAAGTATTATTATTTATTACCACCTATGAACCACCGACATAGACACGGACATTGGACATGACACCGACAAGCAGGCATCGATAATAATTTGAGAAAATGAAAGTAATTGAAATGATGGTGTCTGTCCGCGTCAGACACGTCTATAATCTGAAGTGTCGGTGCTACATAGATGATCGTAGCTACTTCCACTTACATCCTTCCAAATTTTGTGCCTTGTTCAATTTGCAAATCATAAACAGAAACATGAGTTGGTTGTGCCTCAATGGTGAGCCTTAGACTTTCTTCCCACATGTCACTAGTTTGATGAGGTAATGAAGCTATAAGATCAATGCTCCAATTTTCAACCCCACAAGACTTTACAATATCAATAGCCTCATGAACCTCTTTGAGACCATGCGCCCTTCCACAACTCCTCAAAAGCTTCTCCTGAAATGCTTGAACTCCCAAAGACACTCTATTCACTCCCAACAACATCATCTCTTGCATTTTCTTAGAATCAAACGTGCCAGGGTCCATTTCCATTGAAATTTCAGCATTCTCAACCAACCCAAATTTGTTCCTTAGAGTCTCCAAAACCGAGGAAACCATGGTTGGAGGGACAAGGGAGGGTGTTCCACCACCAAAAAAGACCGTTTGAAGAGGTGTGTTGGCATGGAGTTGTTCTTCAATTTTGGTTGCGTTGATTTCTCTGCAGAGAAATTGTATATAGTTTAAGACTCGTGGGTCGTCGTGTATTTGGGTGGAAGCGGAGCCGAGAGCGATGATGGTGAAGTCACAGTAGTGGCAACGTTTTCGACAGAAGGGGAGGTGAACGTAAGCGGAAGAAGGAGGCGGTGGGGTGATGATAGTGGGATGTTGTTTGAGAGAGGAATTGTGTCGAACAAGTGGTGTGCTGTTTGAAAATGTGTTGGTAATTGTGATGGATGATAGTTTTGGAGATTTGGGTTTGGGAGCAAGCACCCAGAAAATGGGAGTGAAGGTTGATTTCAGCATGGCGAGACCGGGTGGACGTTAATGGGAACAAACGGGTAGTATCGGTGTGGACATAAAGAGATGGACAAGGTACATTTACAGACTAATCGGGCGGTACGTGACGAGTATGTTCATTTCTGTTCGACATAAGTAATGCCATTTGGAAAAATAGGGAACCAATGAGTGTACTAAAAGTCTAAAATACTAATATGTATGGGATATGAGAAAATATGTGTATAATATATTTATTTTTTATTTTAAATTAAATATATTATATGCGTATAACACTAAACTTAATTTAAAATAAAAAATAAATGTATTATACGTATATTTTCTTTGTATCTCATACACATACGTATTTTGATACATTTTTTTGGTCCAAATAGCATTGCTCTTTTGATATACGTCGGTGTGTGTGGCTTCTATAAAGCACAAGATAGGGGAAATGGATTAAAATGCACCTATTTTAGGTGATTTTAGGCATAAAATAAGAGATATTGTACAAAAATAAAGAGGAAAAATATGAAAGTGAAAATGAAAGATGAGAGATAGAGGCAAAGTGTCTTTTCTCGCCCTCAAGTTAGAGAATTCATACCCAATAGATTTTCTTCTTTGAGAGAAGAAAATACACCTATCTTTATTTCTCTCATCTCTCATTTTCTCTCTCATATTTTCTCTCTATATTTTTCTATATTCTCCCTTCTCTTTACGCCTAAAATTATTTTAGGTACTGTTCAGTACTGTGCTTCCGATCTTAATGATTGGTATTACGCAGTTAGTAGATATTTTATCCTTGATTCTGTCTCTGTCTTCAGGCCTTGATATGAAGATCTTGTTCGATCTAGAGAGGTTCGATCTTGAGATGTTCGATCTTGAGGTGTTCGATCTTGATGAGGCAATGATGTACCTGCAATGACACTCCGACGCTCAAGTCAGTATTTGAGTGAATGAGTGTTTTGTTAGAAAAGTGCTTCCTATTAATGAGCATTGAATGTTGTATTTATAGAGTTTTAGTGGTGTTTGCTTTGGTCGATTTGGGTCGTCCGATCTTGCAGAGTGATCTTGGCCATTGAAGAATGGACTTTGTTTTTTGAATGGGCCTTTCAACAATTGGGCCTAGGAGGAGGTGTAAATAGCAGAAATTCTAATTACCATAACAGTGGCCCCCCAAGTCTGGTCACTTGGAGCGATCTTGACTTGATAAGATGATGTAGTCTTGCGTTTGTGTCTTTCTGAGTAGAAGTTTCTTTAGTCCTGAGCTGATGTCGAGCTTAAAATTTTGGTCGATGTTAAAAAACTGTCGAGCTTCTGAGCGAGGTAGACATTATTTTGGAATCAGCCGAGCTTCTGAGTGAGGTAGACAGCTTCTTGGAATCAGTGCTGCCTTGGAATCAGTGCAGTATTGGAATCAGTGCCATGTTTAATTTTTCTGACAAGGCGTGTGTTACAGTGGCGGCGCATGATGGTGACGTTTTGTTTTTTAGCGTGCGAACCTAATGGACCTTGATTGGATGTGACGTTTCGACTTCCCGGCCCAAGCCCATCAATTTCGCCTTACTATAAATAAAGGGTCACACCCTTTCATTTGTTGCTTGACTTTATTTGTTTTTGATTGTCGATCTTCGAGAGCTCCCGAGCTTCCTTTTCGAGTGAAACAAATTCGGAGAGCTTTGAAGCACTTTAAGGTCGGTTTTTGTAGATCGGCAACTGCATTCTTTCCAGATACGATCAAATTTGCAGCTCCGTTTCGAGGTTAATTTCTTTTTTGTTTGTCGTTTCTATTCTTTTTGTTGTGTCTGGACCTCCCCCGGTCCTTTATGATCTCGGAATGGGGGTCGTCAGGTCGGGTTCCGACTTGCTCGCAAACCCATTTTCGATCCTAACTCTGGCATTTCGTTCCCCATTTCTGCAGATTCGTCCTGGCGAGGACAAAACAAACTCGGAGAGACGTTACGCAGTATCGTAAGGAGTTTACGAACGTGATGGCCTCTGGTGGCAAAATCCCTGAAGTTCGTACCGATCCTATTGAAGTTGCCGCTCCTGATGTGCAAGAGCATTCTGCTTTTGCTCCTGTGAGTGATAAGGCGGAGGACAATTTTGAAGGTGAAAGCTCTTCACCTGTAAGTGATGCCAATGAGCCAAACGAGGGTGCTGCTGAAGATATGGAGGAGGATCGCTTGGTGGATGTGATGACCATTACCTCTGAGTCTGATGAGGAAATCCTACTGGAGGAATCAGAGGGTTCCGAGATCGACCTCGGGACAAGTTCTGACCCTGGTGATGGGTCCGATCAAGATGATGCTGGAAAGAAAACTGAACCCCGCCCTTCGAGTCAACCAGGTTCCAGTCGAGCTTCTGTTGCTTCTTTTGATGGTTACTCTGGTACTGGTTGTGGGGATTACGACGTACCGGTACGAGAGGTCTCTCAATATGATTGGGTTTCTAGAAATATTTTGGAGATCAAATCTTTGTATCAGTATGGTTTTAATTTGAAGGCGATCGGTAGGAAGGCTTATGGGCGCTCGAAGCGAGTTTGGAGGATTGAAGGTATGAAGAAAGGAGAGCATGTAGCTTTATGGCCCGGAGAGCTTAAGTTTACCCTGTACCATATGTTGATTAATGAAATGAATATCCGGCCTCCTTTTACCTGGTTTGAGCAAACGGTTTTCGCGAGTTTAGATGTAGCGCCTTCCCAATTACATCCAAATGCATGGGCTTTCCTTCGAGCCTATGAATTAATGTGCATTCATATGGAGAGACCGGTCTCACCGTTTCTCTTCTTCCATTTGTTCGAGATTAACCGGAACAGTAGCGAAAACAACTCCGGTCGCGAGCACGTCAGGCTTCGCTCGAGGCGAGGAGCCAAGGTTTTTAAAGCTTATGCGGACTCACTGAGGGGAAATTGGAAATAGTTGTATTATTGGGTCGAGTCGGTAACCGACGAAGCAATTGAGAAAGTAGGGAAGCTTAGCGAGGATGGTCGGACCTTGGTGTCCACCAAGTTTCCTATTGGTTGGAGTCAGGGCCATTTTGAACGAACTACCCATTCTTTTTCCGTGGGTGAGGATCGACTAAGTGCCGACGATCTTCTTACCAAGAGAATCCTGATATTTATTTGAGAGCATTCCATTTTCAAAACATAAGTATCGGGGTATCCCTGCGGTTAAGATAGTTCAGGCTGGAAAACGAAGACGAGTGCAACACGTTTTAGGTAGTTCGTCTTTCTGGGGTCGAATTTTGTGTATTTGATTTTGATTGTAAGTTGCATAACCCAGTTTTCTTTATTTTTTAGATACCATGGCCCCAAGGAGGCTCGCTGCGATGAAGGCATTGGCGATGAAGACTGTCGACATTCCGGTCGATGTTGAAGAAGGGGATGTTCCTGTTCCGACGTCTCCCCAAACTGAGATCACAGCCGAGATGGCTATTCCTGCTTCTCCGATCAATACCGTTACGCAGGAGGATCTCGCTCATGATAGGATCGATCTTGTCTCTGGTTCTCCTCCCCCAGCTGCTCACGATACTGGTGCAGGGACTTCCGCGAAGAGGGTGCGAACTGATGCTGGTGGTGAGTCAAGACCGTAGAAGAGGAGTAAAACCTCGAGGAGACCAAAACACAAAAACAAGGCCGTTCCTTTGGAGGAGAATTTCCTGGAGCAAAACTATGCTCAATGGCGGGAGGATCCTGTTGGAGCATCAGTTCAGATTTTGGTAAACCTGGGCGAGGTTCACAAGATCGAAAAGGAAAAATATGAGAAACGAGCTAAAGGTATGTGTTTCTTTATGTCGTTTATTTTTTTGCTGATTTGCTTTATGACTTTTCCCTTAGCTTGATATTTTCTTTATTCGTGCTTGCAGATTTGTTGGAGCTCGAGAAATCAAAAAGGGTAAAGCTTGTGGAAGATATGTCCTTGAAATCAAAAGAGTTGGCTCGTACCAAGCAAGAGCTTCAAACTTTGAAGGAAGGACAGGTGGAATATATACGTCGGGCCGAGGTTGCAGAAGCTCGTGTGAAGGAGCTTGAAGAAAAGGAGAGAGGCCTGGAGGAGCAGGTGGCCGAGGCTAATCGAAAAATCAGAAGCTTGGAGGATCGAATCGTCGTTCTGAAAGATGATTTGAGAAAGGCCTCTGAGGCAGGGGTTGGTACCAGCAGAGATCCTAAAGCTCGAATCGCAGAACTTCAAGCAGCCCTTCAATAGAGTAGGAAGAATGCCAAGGAGGCTGCGAGAATTGCGAATGAAGCTACGAAGGAAGCTCGGGAAGCCGCCAATTCTGCAATCGAGCTATACAGGGAAGGTTTCGAGTGTGCCCTTCAGCAAGCTGCTTTGGTCGATCCTTCTATCCATTTGGATCGAGCGTTTATTGATGCCGATCATGAGGTTGAGGGGGGTCAGATTGTTAAGATCGACGCTCAGACTGAAGAGAAGACCGTCATCTTTCCGACCTCTACTGCTTGATGTTTTTAAGTGTGTTCTTTTTTGCAGAAGATCTGGGTATATGCTTTTATCCGTGTAGGTTTTGCATAGATCCAGAACTTTGATGTGTAATTCAGGATTCTTTTGAGGGCTCGGTCATATCCGAGATGTTTGTAATTTTTTGGAACACGTTACGAGCTTCATCTTTTAAACCCCGTTACGAGCTTAATGAATGTTTTTTTAATTCTGCATGTCATGTACGTCGTTTTTGTAGAGTTTATTTTCGGAACTCGTTATGAGTTTTATGAATGCTTTTTTAATTCTGCATGTCATGTAATGTGTAAGAACGTCGGTAAATGAGGAACTCGATTTACCGGGTTTGAGCCTATAGGACAGTTTACTAGGACTCGGCCCAGATTTAACTCGCCCTATAGGGGTATCGGCAGCTGTGGCCGATGGTCGTTCTTTGGACGTTTCGATCCTTGAAGACCTGGTCTCTTTGAGATAGTTTACTGAGACTCGGCTCGGATTTAACTGTTTCTCAAAGAGTTTGCGACCTTGGGTGGTCGCTCGGGGAGATCATTTAAGATCGGTCCCAGTTGTTTCCTGTAGAGGGAAATTTGGTCCGTACATTCTGTTTGATGAAATCAAGAATGTGTGGAAACTTGGTAAGAACCTCGACAAGCTCGACGAATTTTTCGTGAAAACACTTGAAAGGTTACTTTCTTCTTTATAAATAACTCGCTTTGTGTTTACATAAGGTCGGAGTACATTACAGTGTCCCTTATGTGAAACGTACATGATTCCTTTTTCTAAAGATAATAACTCTTCAACTTCGTTGCGTTTCAAGTTCTTTCAATCTTTTTTCCTTGGAGGGTCTCCAATTTAAAAGCTCCCTAGCCGGTTTTAGACAAAATTCGGTAGGGGCCTTCCCAGTTCGGTGCGAGCTTTCCTTGGGAAGCGCTTTTCTGACCGACGTCAGCTCTTCTGAGTACTAGATCACCGGGATCGGAATCTCTGTGAACGACTTTGGCGTTGTACCTGGTTGCTACTCCTTGTTTGATGATTGCTTCTCGAAGCGAAGCTCAACCTCGGATTTCATCGATGAGGTCGAGTTCTTCTCTTAAAGCTTGGTCGTTATTGCTTTGAGTTTTAGGATTTGCCGTTCTCCAGCTAAGTTCGCCAATCTCGACAAGAATGACCGCCTCGCTGCCGTAAGAGAGCCTAAAAGGCGTTTCTCCAGTGGAGCTTTGGGGGGTGGTCCTATATCCCCAGAGGACATAAGGCAATTCTTTCACCTAGTTTCCTTTAGCATCGTCAAGACGTCGCTTTAGTCCGTTCAGTATTACTTTGTTTTCCGCCTCTGCTTGTCCGTTGGTTTGAGGGTGTTCTACAGAAGTAAAATGGTGTTTGATTTTTAGCTCGAGCATTAGCTTTCGAAATCCTGCATCTGTGAATTGAGTTCCGTTATCCATTACTACTACCTCGGGGATCCCGAACCTGCTCATAATGTTTTTCCTGAAGAATTTTATGCAGTTTTTTGCAGTGATGGTAGCCAAAGGTTCCGCTTCTATCCATTTGCTGAAGTAGTCTACGGCGACGATCAAGAATTTGACTCGTCCCGGAGCTTTTGAGAATGGTCCAAGCAGGTCGATTCCCCACCATGCGAAGGTCCATGTGGAGGATAAGCTCGTGAGATCTATGGGGGGAGCTATGTGGATTTTGGCGTGGATTTGACATTTTTTACATCTCTTCACATGATTACTAGCATCGCCTGCCATGGTCGGCCAGTAATATCCGGCTCGAAGAGTTTTCCGAGCTAAAGACCGAGCTCCCATGTGCTGGCCGCAGATTCCCTCGTGAATTTCTGTTAAGACATAAGTTGCTTCCTCTCCCTCGATGCATTTTATCAACGGGGAAGAGAGGCTTCTTCTGAAAAGGCCGAAGCCCTTCTTCTGACGTACTTAGCATCGTTTGCGTCTGGGGGTTCAGCTCCTGTAACGATGTATTCCAAGATTGGGGTGATCCAGCTGTTAGTTTCTTCGAGCATGCAGATGGTTGAGTTAAAAAGAGGCTCGAGAGATACACTGGGTTTGTGGAGTGTTTCTTGGATGGTTGTTCTCTGGTTTCCTGGGGTTTTAGTGCTTGCGAGTTTGGCGAGGATGTCAGCTCGTTGGTTCTCCGTTCTTGGCACATGAATTACCTCGCTTGCTTCAAATTTAGCTAATAGCGCCCGTACTCGAAGCAGGTATTTTTGCAAGATCGATTCTTTCGTCTCGTATTGGTTTCCGATTTGGGAGACCACCAAGAGAGAGTCGGTATGCAATTTTATTCGCTGAACTCAGAGGTCAATTGCCAAGCGTAGTCCGGCGATGCAAGCCTCGTATTCTGCTTGGTTGTTCGATGTTGGGAAACCGAAAGTTAGGGAAACTTCGATGATGATCCCTGTTGGGCTTTCTAACATGATTCCAGCACCACTTCCTTTTGGGTTAGAGGATCCATCGACATATAGGATCCATACATCGGATTCGATGTTAGCAGGGGTCATTTCGGCCATGAAGTCCGCCAAAACTTGTGCCTTTAGTGCTGTTCGAGCTTCATATTTATTTCTGAATTATGAGAGTTCCACGGCCCATTTAATCATTCTTCCTGCAAGATCGGGTCTATGGAGTATTTGTTTGATGAGGTAGTTAGTCCGGACAACCACCTGGTGAGCGACAAAATAGGCTCGGAAGCGTCGAGCTGCGACGATGAGAGCCAGGGCGATCTTCTCGACCTTCTGATAACGATTCTCAGCTCCGTGTAGAGCTTTGCTTGCGAAGTAGACTGGGCTCTGTCCGGTTTCTAGCTCGCGCACCAGAACGGCAGCTAAAGCTTCTTCCGAGATTGCCAGGTATAGATACAGGGTTTCACCCTCGTTTGGTCGAGTTAAGATCGGAGGCTCGGAGAGAGATTTCTTTAGTTGTTTTAAAGCCTCATCTTGTTCAGATGTCCATTCGAAATCTCTTTCTTCTTTTTTGAGAAGTTTGAACAGTGGAAGGGATTTGAACGTTGCATTAGATATGAAACGAGATAGAGCAGCTATCATGCCATTGAGTTTTTGTACCTCTTTCTTGGATGTCGGAGTTCGCATTTCTGTAAGTGATCGACATTTATCAGGGTTTGCCTCGATTCCTCTTTCTGTTAAGTAAAAACCAATGTTTTAAAAACCGGACCGGCCGGTTCAACCGGTTGAACCGGGAACCGGACCCCCGGCCGGTTGGTTCAACGCCATTTGAACCGCAGTCCTATTGAACCGCCCAGAACCGGGGAAGAACCGGGTTGAACCGCGGTTCAACCGCTTTGAACCGGAAACCGAACTGGATTGAACCGCCCGAAATACATTTTTTTATTTTTAAATTTACTTTTTTCTCCAAAATTTAATATTTTTTATTTTTTATTTAATAAATTACTCATCCGGTTGAACCATTGTTGAACCGGTTGAACCGATTGAACCATGAACCGGAGGCCTCGTCGGTTCGATCTCCGGTTCGGTTTTAAAAATATTGGTAAAAACCCAAAATTTTTCCTGCTCGAACTCCGAATGTGCATTTCTCCGGGTTCAATCTCATTCTATTTTTCCGAACCTCATAAAAAATTGTTCTTAGGTCGTTTATATGCTCGTTGTCATTCCTGCTTTTGGCGATCATATCGTCGAGGTAGACTTCTACGCTCTTGCCGATCTGCTTTTGGAACACTTTGTTCATCATTCTTTGATAAGTCGCTCCTGCGTTTTTCAACCCAAATGGCATGACACGGTACCCGAAGTTACCTCGATCGGTCATGAAAGCAGTTTTTTCTTGATCTGGGGGAAACATGGCGATCTGGTTGTATCCGGAGTACGCGTCCATAAAGGATAATAGCCGAAAACCGGAGGCATTGTCGACCAATCGATCGATGCTGGGAACAGGAAAAGCATCCTTTGGGCAAGCTTTATTAAGATCGGTGTAATCGACGCACATACGCCATTTTCTGTTGTTTTTCTTCACCAAGACTGGGTTTGATAACCAGGTCGTGTATTTAACCTCGGAAATGATGTTTGCTTTGATGAGATCGTCTACTGCTTTGGCAGCAGCAATGGCTTTCTCCCTGCTTTGAGCCCGCTTTCTTTGGGCGATCCATTTGGCTTTTGGGTTAATTGCGAGCCGATGGCAAGCGACCTCTGGTGGGATCCCAGGCATGTCTTCTACCGACCAAGCGAAGAAGTCTTCAAAGTCGGTAAGACATTTGGTCAAATCGATCTTAACCTCTTCTGGTAGGTTGATCCCTATTTTGATAGTTCTGGAGGGGTCTAATCTGAGCTGTATTTTGATGAACTTTCCGTCAGGCTCTGGTCTTTTAATTTTTCGTTTGAGTTCTTTGGTTAGCTCGTCAACATCCTTATTCTTGTTGTCTTTTGGATCGCATCGTGTCTCTATGTTAGTGGTATTAACTTCAGTCGATCTATCTTTAGCTTGTTTTGGAGTTGACAGCTCTTCTGAAGGGGGAACCCCTTCTTGCTCCGAAGCCTTCCGTTCGGTCTTCGTCCATAAGAAGAAACACTTGGAAGCAGACTCTAAGTCGGAGTTCAAAGTGATAACTCTGTTGCAGAGAGAATGGAACTTCATTTTTAAGTGTGTGGTGGACGTCACCGCCCCGAGCCTGCCTAAGGTCGGTCTTCATATAATACCGTTGTATATGGACTCACAAGGTAAGATGAGGAACTTGGTTTTGATGGTTCGAACCATTGGTTCGGTTCCGTAAGTAACCATCAGCTCCAAATGCCCAAGGGGTTTGGTTCGAGATCCGTTGAAACCGAACAAGGCCGTTCCTCTATAAGGGGTGAGTTCCTCTTGTCGATCCCCATTTTGTTTAGAAGATCGATAAAAAGGATGTCTGATGAGCTTCCTTGGTCGACCAAGATCCTACGCACCTCTTTATTGGCTATGACTGCCGAGATTAAGAGAGGTGCGTGTTTGTTAGCTTTCCCGTCTATAAGATCGTCATCGCTGAAAGATATTGGAGGTCGATTTGTTTTGGTTGGGGCTGCCGACGTCGAAGCTATACTTAACAGTTCTTTCCACTTTCTTTTCATTGATTTTCCGGACCCTTCATGATCGAAACCTCCTGTTATCATCATTATGATCGAGTGTCCTTTTGATCTTTTATTCGATTCATCGTGGTCTGGCTTGGTCACTTCTTTTCCTTTTGTTCTAGGATCTTCTTTTCTTTCCTTTCTGACATCGTCAAATCGTCCTCCCTCCCTTTTGACATAAGAAGATAGTCTTTTGTTATCGACAGTATTTGTTAGCCTTTTGTCCAGGGCATTGCAATGGTTTGTGTCATGGCCATTGCTTCTTTGGTATCGGCAGTATTTGTTAGTCTTTTGTCCAGGTCGGATAGGTAGGGATCTGGGAGGTTTGACGTCCTTGAACTCGACGTTCCAACATTCCCCCAATAATTGGGCGTTGGAGACGTCGAGTTCAGTATATACCTGGTGACGATTCTTCTTACCGACGCTCCATCAATTCTTTCGAGGATCGACCTCGATGCGGTGTTTTGATGATTCTGCATGTGATGATGCTTTGTCGATTTTGGAATTTTCCTCTTCATTGATGAAACACTGGGATAGCTCAAGGAACTCCTGTAAGGTGTTAGGTTCCCAGGTGTTAATATGCTTTCGAAACGGGCTTCCAGGAAATAGACCTTAAGCCATGAAGAAGATTCGAAAAGCGTCGTCTAGCTGTCGAACTTGCAGAGCTTCGTTGTTAAATCGCTCTATGTATTCTCTTAGGGGCTCGTTTCCCCTCTGGATGATAGATGCTAAAACATTCTCATTTTTGGGTTTGCTCTTGGAATGGGCAAAGTGTACCAAGAAGTGTTTTGCTAATTGGTCCCAAGAGGAAATGGTGTTCGATCTTAAAGTCGGGAACCATTCGAAGGCCATTTTGTCCAAGGTTAATGGGAATATTCGGCATTTCATTTCCATCGGTACATTTCGGTACTGCATGGTCGTGTCAAATTGATCGAGATGCCTGTCGGGGTCTCCCGTTCCGTTGTAAGTTTTCAGTCCTCCAGGTGGTTTTTCAAGATACCGTGGAACTCGGAAGTTATCGATTGCTCTTGTGAACAGACCTTTTCGCCTAGGTTGACTCGCCCGAGATTGTGGTTGATGTCCGTAATGAGGATCAGGACGTCCGTATCGTCGAGGTTGATTGTTTTGAATGTTGTCATGGCTTCTTGAACGTCGTCTTGGCGAGGTCGAGTCCTAGTGTGGATGATGTTGAGGGGGGTTATTGGAGCCTTCAAGATCGTATAACGTCGAGCCGAAGGAGAACGGGAACCATTCCCTTGGTGACGGCGTGGGGGAGAATGAGGATCGTCTAGATCGTCATATTGTCGAGTCGCAGGAGAATGGGAACCATTCCCTCGATGACGGCGTGGGGGAGAATGAGGATCGTCGAGATCGTCATATTGTTGAGCCGGAGGAGAACGGGAACCATTCCCTCGATGGCGGCGTGGGGGAGAGCGATGATTGAGCTTTCTCCTTGGGGGAGATCGATGAAAGAGTCTCCTTCGAGTTGGGTTTCTTTTCTCAAGGGAGTCCTGCCCGGTCGATTCTTGGTCCGGAACGTTCTGTGCTTGGAGCCTCGCTACTTCGGCTTCGAGGTCAGTGAAACGGTTGCTTCTCTCTTCGTTTACGGCTTCCTGTCGAGCCAGTAACTGAACGAGTTGTTGAACCGCGTCGGTCAAAACTGGAAGCAATTGAGGAGGAGGTGGTAAACCAGCTTCATCTGTGCTCGAATGTATCCGGAGCAGACCTGTGTTGGGATATCGATTTTGAGCTTGTGACGAATTTGTGAGGTCCTGAACGTGGCCTTCAGGGGTTTGTTGAGGGTCGACCCCGGGTCCGGCCGTGGGACTAGCCGGTCTTGAACGGCGCCTTGGTGCCATTTTTTTAGATCAAGGAGATGGTGAGAAAATAGAGTATTGATTCTCCCACTGTGGTCGCCAATGTTCAGTACTGTGCTTCCGATCTTAGTGATTGGTATTACGCAGTTAGTAGATATTTTATCCTTGATTCTGTCTCTGTCTTCAGGCCTTGAGATGAAGATCTTGTTCGATCTAGAGAGGTTCGATCTTGAGATGTTCGATCTTGAGGTGTTCGATCTTGTTCGATCTTAAGGAGTCGATGTTGTACCTGCAATGACACTCCGACGCTCGTCAGATTTGAGTGAATGAGTGTTTTGTTAGAAAAGTGCTTCCTATTAATGAGCGTTGAATGCTGTATTTATAGAGTTTTAGTGGTGTTTGCTTTGGTCGATTTGGGCCGTCCGATCTTGCAGAGTGATCTTGGCCATTGAAGAATGGACTTTGCTTTTTGAATGGGCCTTTCAACAATTGGGCATTGGAAGAGGTGTAAATAGCATAAATTCTAATTACCATAACAGGTACTTTTTATCCCTCTCAAGATATTTCCTCACCACTACATCTCATCTTCATAAAAGAGAATCCATTTCCTCACCACTACATAAAGAATACGCTCACGCTATGGTGACTTTTTTTTTCTTGGTACATTCCGCTATGGTGAGTTGATCGATTCTTGTTCAACAAAAAATAAGAAATAATAAGGCCTTTGTGAAACTCTTAAAAACAAAACTCATTTGTTTTTTTCCTAGTTTTCCTCATTTTTTGAGGAACAAGCACCGATCAAGATAGGTAGCTTTCTACTACCAAAAGGTGATCGTTACAGTTACAAATGGCTTTTAAGTACTAGCACACATTAATGATATCTAGATTGCTTGTACACCATATAACTCACCTATATAATTATTGAAACTCGGTTCGTTATTGGGTCAATTCAATTACATGTAGATTTAAACACTTAAAAATTGTGACTAATCCAGTTCAAATTTGTGATTAATAAAGTTATGTTGATGTTTAATGAAGTTCGGCACCTAATATATCCATCAATCATCTACTGAACGCAATTGTCTACCTATTCAAAATGCATTAACTACTTAAATTATTGTCGCAAAAATAACACAACTATAGCTACACACACAAGTTGTGTACGAAAAGGCATGCAAGGCATAGTCAACGACAGATTAGTGCAATTGTTGACGCAAATTCTAAAGGAACTTATCAAAAGTAAAGATCCAATATATTTGGAAGCAAATTTGTGACTATAAAAACCAGTATCTTCGCTTGCACAACTAGCCGAGAGAATGGGAGGTAGGGAACCTTCGAGCACAAATATGAACGCCTAGGCATATAAACCTATACCTAACATGCTACAAAATTACATGACAATAACTATTATTATTACATTAAATATTTCACCATGTAAGGCCCTTCAAGCTCATATCCCAGTTTTCTGTAATAATGTCGTGTGCCAACCCCAGAAATTACAGCTATTTTGGTTGATCTGTGTTCTCTGCAAGCAATACGCTCTGCCTCCTCCATAAGAAGTGTACCATAACCCTGTTAATAATAATAACTTCGGTCAGAATTATGTCAATTATAAGAATAGGAAAAAGATATGTTATTGGCATAGTATCAATATCAACGTGTATTTCCACCAAAAAAAAATATCAACGTGTATGTTTTTCTTGGAAATCATTCATGGCTAAAGAATATATACACAACACCAAAAAAAAATATCAACGTGTATGTTTTTCTTGGATATCATTCATGGCTAAAGAATTTGATATACACAAACTACTCCGAAGCTTCCATAACACCAAAACACAAGCTCTGCAATTTCCATCGGATTGCTTTATCCAATAAGATCACATCAACATTCTTATTGATGCCCCATGTCATCTGTGTATTAGCATGACAGTATTACCTGGTGTTGTAACTTGTCAGCATCCCGTCCATGAACTGGTACAGCAGTTCCATAAACGTGGAGTTCGCGAACAATAGAACACTTCCCCATAAGCTCTGGACATGTAGTGTTCCGGCCGCATTTTCGCAGTCGCAGCAAACCAACAAGGATATCCTGTTTACGAGTTGAGAGTACAACCAATTTTTAAAGAAAAGATAAGAACGGGTTGAGAGATGTCCCCTTAATTCACAACACAAATGAAGAAGGCAACATATGTACAACATGAACATGAGTGAAGAAAGGCAAAATTACCTGCCGTGTGTCCTCATATGATAGAAATGTTTCCCAACCTTCATTTGCCGTATAATCACGACGAACAAGTTCCACCTCTTCTGGCTTAATTTGGTGATGAATATCCTACAAAGAAATGCAAAATGTTTGTTGGTGCTCCAAAAAATACTAGTCAACAAAGTGTGTCTGGAGAATTTTAAACCTTTGTTACGTAAAATTCCCAAACAAGACTGGTTCTAGATAATTTACCTGAATCCCAGCTTCTCTGGTCCTAACATCACGGCATTTTAATCCCAGGTCTTCCATTCGGGCTAATGCTAGTTCCCTTAGATTCCCTTTCTCAACCCCAGAGGTAACCAGAGGCATGGGAATATCCCGCTGAACTCTATAAACACGTGTCCAAGGGGGTACCATTGCAAGGATCCTTGCTATGATATCCACAAGTTGCTCAGGTGGATAATTTCTATACCTACAATTATATTAACAATCTTTTTACTTTCCACGCGCCTTTTATTCCCCAAAAAAACCGATGAACTAAGATAGAAATAAAAGGTTCGAGAAATATGTATTCCAAAGAATACAGCACATTTGATGAGTACCTTCCGGTTTTCCAGAGCTCATAAAGCCCAGTTCCACGTATTACGAGAGTGGGATATATTTTAAGCCCATCTGCTCTAAACAAGGGACTCTCAAAAAACTCCCGGAAACTTTCCATATCCCTTTCAACACCAACATTTGGAAGATCGGGCATCATGTGAGCAACAACCTAAAGCAAAAGCCAAAAGAAAAAAAACACATGCATAAACTTAATGACAAGAGTGGGTCTTATAACATTCATGACCAACCTAGTTCGCATTCTAAAGGGGTACAATTAGGCTCTGTAGTTAAATGCGGCGGTAGCGGCCGCGATTGCGGTGGTGTGTTGCGTCGCGCCGGTCTGCCGCCACGCTATCCACCGGCGCGGCGCCGTTTAGTGTTGCGGTTGGTGCGGCGCTGTAGCGGTCAGATCGCGGGTCAGATGCGGATCCTAGAGCGGAGAAGATGAAAATTAGGGTTTTTTAGCGCAAAATTCTATTGTGCCCTTAAAGCGCGAAAAGACGGTATGCCCTCAACTTTTTTACCGTTTACACTATTACCTATTAGTTATTAACTTTACCTATCAGTTAATAACTCTAATTTCAATCTATATTTATATATTAACTTCTCCTCCACACTTTTTCTTCCTCACGAACGGTTAAACGCAGAACAGAGAACGTTCTGCCTGTTCTCATTCTCTGCTTCTTCAAACGCAGAACAGGGAGAACGTTCTGCGTGTGGTGTTCTCTGCGAGTGGTGTTCTCTGCTTCTTCAAACAGGTTTTCAACTATTCCTCTCTGCTTCTTCTTCTCTCTCTGTTTTTCTGCTTCTTCTTCTCTCTCTGTTTTTCTCCGTTTTTCTTCCTCTATTTTAGTATCTGAACCTGTTTTTCCTCTTTTTTTTTCAACAAACAGAACCGTTTTTATCATGGCATCATCTCAGTCTCAACAACCTGTGAACAACACAACCCCTAGTCGATTGGTTAAACCCAGAGGGGATAACATTGATGAAGCTTGGCAATGGAATAGTCTTAAAGACATCAACAATAGGAGGAGTGTTACATGTGATTTTTGTTACAAAACAACTAATGGAAGCATAACCAGAGCAAGGAATCACCAAATGGGAGTGAGGGGCAATGTTGGTGCTTGGTGAGGCAGAAAGACTCACAAGGCACCAACAAAGAATGAGAAGCCAGGCTGCCCCTAGAGAGGAAGAAGAGGATGTAGAACAAATTGCACATGATGATAATGAGGAAGAGCTTGAACATGGTGATGAAGAAGAGCTTGAACATGGTGATGAAGAAGAGCTTGAAGATGATGAGGATTGAGGATGATGATGAGCAAACACTTAATGATACTATTTAAATGTTTTAGATGTGTTATTTTGAGCCTTAGAGGCTAAGACTTATTTACTATTTTGTTGATTTGTTCTTGTTTAAATGTTTTAGATGTGCTATTTTGAGCCTTGGAGGCTAGAACTTGCTTACTATTTTGGTTTATGTTATGTCTAAGTATTAGTAGCAATGAACTTTGATGATTACTTATGAATATGTGTTCATTTTTGAGTATTCTTATGTTTTTTAGCCTTTATATGTGTATGGTATACATCCGGTATATTGTTTGCCTAGACTTCGGCGTAGCGGTCGTAGCGCCACCCGCTACACCGCAATAGCCCTTTAGGGGTCGGCCGCTACGCTATGCTATTTGCTATTAACTACAGAGCAACTAGGGAAATCAAAACCATTCAGGAGTAATATGTTGCAACATAGAAAGTTGACTTATTATACCGATAAACTATCTAAAGCAAGATGATACAGCAGACAAGGTCATAAAGCTCACTGAAAAATTGAGTGCAGGAATATGAATCAAAAAAAAATTATTTACAAAGAAACACCAGAAGGGACATATAGGAGAGTAGTTTGTCATGACAAAGCTACGGAAGGTGCGGATTGATATGAGAGCAACAAACCTTGAAACCAGCATCTTTAGCCAGGCAAAAACAATCAGCTACAGCAGCTACAGTATGTCCTCTGTTAGTATCGCGAGCAACATCCTCATATGTGCTTTGGACTCCAATCTCCAGTCGTGTACAACCATAAGAAAGCATTTGTCGCAAGTGAGGCCCGAGACAATAATCTGGCCTCCTAATAAATTTAAGTGAAAAACTTGATAAGCTATTCATTGATGTGTTACATAAAATTATTACCATGTAAAATTCAGTCAAGGCTTCCACTAATATAATCATGCTCAAACAAGAAATGCAGAGACACCCCAGAAAGTTCAGAACACAACCAGTTCATGTCATGGTGGTAATATTCATAACAGTAAATATTTAGAGTATATCTTTGACGATGTGAAGAAATTTGTTGATCTACGACCAAAGGATGTGTTATTTTTATTACAATAGCAACAACTACCACTACAACTGCAACAACAAAAACCTCTTTTCATCCAGGGGGGCTCAATTACATGAATCAAATGGCACGGTAATGTCTTATCGTGAATCATGGCTAATAGCAAATAATTTAGACCAAAATCCATCTTAATGTTGCAATCCATAGTTTTTATTGATTTCTCTCTTGCTCTAACTATTGAATCTCCCCCCATATTATCCATTCTACTTGCTGAAATTCAACAAGTCTTCTCCAAACATGTCCAAATACCAGAGCACCCCTCCATTCAATACAAAATATTCTTAAGCATTGATTCAAAACTGCATGTGAGTATATGACAAGGCTCAAAACCTTCACATTAATTGCAAATATTGAAATGGAAACTCACGTTTCAATTGTCATGCCAATACACTTGGTTGCGCTATGCTCAGAGTAGGCCACTGCCTCCTCAACATTAGCAGATGTATGTCCAGACAAAGCATCATGAAGATTCCTTATAAAATAATCACGGTAATCTGCCGGAAGCGACATGAAAGTTCCACCCATTAAGATAAACTCAACCTGAAAACAATAAACCAAACACAGTAAGCATACCCCTAGATATTCTAAACACCTACAACACTCAATAGACAAAAATATAGCTTAAAAACCTTGTCCACACTGTGACCCAAACGCTTAAGCTGATCTATTCTACTTCTCGCCTGTACATATGGGTTATACCTAAATTCAGGGTAAACAAAATCATCAAATTAAGGAATATTTTCCTTTAACTATATATAATTCTTCATCAATTGTAAGAGAAAATGAAAAAATAAGTATACCTAGCTCGAATTGCGCGCATACTAGTTGGTTCGTAACCAGTATAAGACTGAGTACTGTATTCGAAATCGGAATCAGGGCCACCGGGGCAGTAAACGCAAATGTTACCGGTGGTGGCGATGTGAGGGCAACGATGAGGCTTCGACATGACGGCGACGACGGCTATTCCAGAAGCGGTTCGGACGGGTTTGGCTCGGAGTTTGGGAAGGAGGGCCTCTCGTTCGGAGTCGGGGAGAGCGGCTATCATTTCGACGAGCTTGGGGGCACGGGAGAGACCGTATTTGCGGCACGCCGCGGATTTGAGGGCGTTGAGATCGACGTTGTTGCCTTTCCGAGAGAGGTCTACCATGGAGCTTACGATCTCCGCTATGGCTCGCACGCGTGCTTCTTCTTCGCTTAGGCCGTGGCCCTCGAACCCTCCCTTGCCAGGCCGTGGTGCCTTTTTCGCCTCCGCCACCATTGCAGCCGCCATCGTCAACAACTGTAAACGCCCAAAAGAATCAAACTGTCTGAGGTTTTGGGTCGTGCTTTCTACTTCTACTCGTAGCAACACAACGACAACGGAGTACTAGTGAGTCTAACAACTCTTTTTTTTGGGTAAACGCTTTGAAGAAAGTTTAAATTAGTCCTTTCATTTTTAGGGTATTTGTGTTTTTTTTGGGACCAATTTGGGTCTCAAGCGAAAATAAAGGCCAATTTAGGTCTTTACCGACAATAAAATAAATAATAGGCTTAAATGCAGTTTTGGTCCCCCTATTTTGACTAATTCACGATTTTGGTCCCTAAAGTTTTAATTTGACGATTTTGGTCCCCCTATATTCCCAATTTGAAAAATCAAGGTCCCCCACCCCAATTTTGACTCAGTTTGACTGACTAATCCTACGTGGCAGCTCACGTGGACTGCCACGTAGGCACACCCCCCCACCCCACCCCTTCTTCTTCCTCGTGAACCCCCCTCCCCCTTCACTGTTCCCCCTCCCCCTTCACTGTTCCCCCTCCCACCGTGAACCCCCCTCCCTCCCCTCCCCGTCGCTATCGCTCTCCCTCCCCTCCCCGTCGCTCTCCCTCCCCTCCCCGTCGCTCTCGCTCTCCCTCCCCTCCCCGTCGCTCTCGCTCCCCCTCCCCGTCGCTCTCGCTCCCCCTCCCCGTCGCTCTCGCTCTCCCTCTCCTCCCCATCGGTCTCCCTCCCCCTCCTTCGTCGCCTCCCTTCGCAGATCTCTCCCTCCCCTCATGCGTCGCTCTCCCTCCCCTCCTCTCTCTCTCTCTCTCTCCCTCTCCTCTCTCTGCGCGAAGATCTCTCTCTCTCTCTCACTCTCGCGTCGCTCTCGGCGGTGGGTTGGGTTGGGGTGGGATGGGATGGGGGGTGGGGTGGGGTCGGTGGTGGGTTGGTGGGGTGGGGTGGGGTCGGTGGGGGGTGGGGTGGGGGGTGGGGTGGGGGGTGTGCCTACGTGGCAGTCCACGTGGGCTGCCACGTAGGATTAGTCAGTCAAACTGAGTCAAAATTGGGGTGGGGGACCTTGATTTTTCAAATTGGGAGTATAGGGGGACCAAAATCGTCAAATTAAAACTTTAGGGACCAAAATCGTGAATTAGTCAAAATAGGGGGACTGAAACTGTATTTATGCCTAAATAATATAATAATGTGGAATTTGATAAAAATCCCACAAATTAGCTATGAATAAGTTGCTCTTGCTGAGTTTTTACATGCTTAGGTTTGGGAAAAAACAAACAAACATGTTTTACACTCTTATGTAATTTCACCTAACTTATTGGTGTCATTTTTGAAGGATCTTTGGATTGTGGAGGCCTTATATATGAATGACTCTAGAGGCAAATTTATGATAGGATTTAACTCCAATGTTGATACTTCCTGTTTTGGAAACCTACTTTGGTTCTTGTTATGGTTTGTATCTTTTGTTCATATCTAGTTCCAGCATTTGAGCTCCTATACCTACACGTATTTGGATCCAATTTTTTGTTTACATTCGGTTGATGCACAATATTTGGTCTCTCCACAATATTTTGGCATTTTATTTGGTTCATATTTGGTCCCTATACATATTTGATTTCTATCTCTAGTTCATATCTTTGGAATGCTTTGATTCCCAAGTCATATTTGCATATTGTTTATGGCTAGATAAAGACTTATTCGGTCCACGATAAATTTGACATGGTTTTAGTTGAGTACTTAATAATTTTGAAAGGGAGTTATTTGGGAACTTAAAAATTAGTCAAGGATTTTTTTAGTATTTATTTGGTGCAGTTTGGTTAATGTTCCGAACTTGTTTATAGTTTTGATCGTTTTGTGCTTTAGGGATCCCAACAACCTTTCAATCCACCTTCATCGGCGTATTAGGTATCATATAAAAAGCAACACATTGCAACAAATAAATCTTACCTCCAAGTAGTAAACAACTCTTGCTTACCACATAACATCTGGGACAACTTCAACTTATACAATCCACTTCGGTGTCTCACTCCAGCTCACTTGAACACCTAGAAGACAATGAGAAGGCGTAGAAACATAACCCTTGTGGCTTGACTAGTTAGACCCAACTTTACTCATAATCAACAATACACCCAAAACCATAGTAGTGAAGCAAGGATGGGGCTTAAGCGCTAACAAAGGTTGATCTAGTTGGTAAGGATTCTGCTCATATCCCACAAGGACGTGAGTTCGAATGCCGCTGCCGATGTAATGATCTTGTTGGTGGGTAATATGTAAGTACCTCTGTAAACGCTCAAATAGCCTTGAGGTTTTTCCTAACTATGATGAGTCTCTGAGACCCAACTCGCCTAAACTTTTGCAGACAAAATAGGGCTTTTAAGCCTTTTAGAAACGAACCAGACATAAGCTTTAATGGAGACAAAGTTCTGAGGCTGGAAAAGATGTAATGATTTTAAAGATTTAACAAGAGACCTGTTCTGTACCGTGCTTCCGATCGTGAGGATCGATATTTTGCAGTTGGTAGATATTTTGTCCTTGATTCTATCTTTGTCTTCAGGCTTTGAGAGGAAGGTTTTGTTCGACCCGGGATGTTCGACCTTGAGAGGCGATGTTGAGGTGTTCGATCTTGAGATGTTCGATCTTGAGGGGCGAGGTTGTACCTGCAATGATACTCCGACGCTCAAGTCAGTATTTGAGAGAATGGGTGTTTGGTTAGAAAAGTGCTTACCATTAATGAGCATTGAATGGGGTATTTATAGAGTTTGGATGTGTTTGTGTTGGCGTTTTTGGGCCGTCCGATCTTGCGGGCTGATCTTGGCCATTGAAGATTGGACTCTCTTGATTATAATTGGGCTTCTCATCAACTGGGCTTTTGGAGAGGGGGTGCAAATAGAAAACAGTATAATCACCATAACAAGACCAAATTGGCCCAAAAATAAGCACTAAACTAGTTCATTTTAAATGAAGAAGAATCATCTTTACATGTGGACAAACTAATAGAAACATTATTAGATACTCACCAACGTCCAAACTCCAAACATTTTCTTTTAAACCGATTTTGTTAGAGAGACTAACAATGTCTATTGTTTATAATTGTCAATTACTTTTTGATGTATTTTTTTTTTGGTTAAAAAGAGAAATTTTTGATGTATTATTATTTATTGTTCATTTTAAATGAAGAAGAATCATCTTTACGGTGCACAAACTAATAGAAACATTATTAGATACTCACCGACATTCAAACTCCAAACATTTTTGTTAGAGAGACTAACAATGTCTATTGTTTATAATTGTCAATTACTTTTTGATGTATTTTTTTTTTGGTTAAAATAAGAAATTTTTGATGTATTATTATTTTTTGAAACCAAATTGAATATCGGAATTTGATGGAGGACTAATATTTTTTTTGAACATAGGGAGAAACGACGTCGTTTTATTTCAGGAGACTCTAGAGTCCTGAGTCTGCTACTCTTCTCAGAAGTACGAAGAGGCTTTGGTTGCTTAGCGGAGGTGATGGAGGAAAGTTCAGAGAAGAGAGAATTGGAAACTGCAGCAGTTGGCAAAGTTGCAGAAGTGATTTCGGCTATAAAGAACGCGAAGCACGTTGATCAAGTCATATGTGCGCTTCACTCCATCGCAACCCTTCTCTTCCCTCTCGACTCCGCTCTTCTCTCAGGTTCGTTTAACCCATGCTTGTTTGTTGATCATACCCTAGGAGTAACTCGAATCAACTTCTTCATTCTTCACTATTTTATCATTATTTCTCTTGCGTTCTATTTCGTTGCTATGAAAAAAAAATTTGATTTTGTATGAATGTGTCAAACATGGCAGGTAGCATCGATGAGAATTACCGAGATCAGGTTTGTATGTTCGTTCATTTCTTGCTTGTTTTGTTTAATTACATTTTCATAATTCCATGATTCTTCTCTTGCCTTGTTCAGCTTTTAATTGTCAAGGTTCCTTCTTCAGAGGAACGAGAGGATTGGTGGCATGCGTTTTACCATGGACCTGCTTTTCCTACACTTGCTAGGTTCTTGTTACTTGGTAATGTTTTCTGATGTTGTGTATTTATCTTTGTATAACACTTCAAATCTTTTTTTTCTTGTTTTTATTTTTTATTGTCTGTGAGTTGTTGCTGAGGATGACAATAGATAGGGTGATCCATATCCATATTGGTAGCAAATGTCCTGGGTAGGGTACATACCCTGACTCCACCTGAATATGGTCTTCTTAAACGTGTTTATTTATTTGATAAAATAGTAAATTAGGAATGTTACTATAATACTACTGTTAATGATGAAAAATCTAATAATGTAATTCATCAGAATGGGAATTAGAAGATAATGTAATTCAACTATAAAATATTACAACCCAAATCAAGACCCATTTGATGGGCTAAAAGCCTACCTGCTTTGGGTATTTTTTCCGTTACTCATTAGGTCAGTGTCTCATTGTGATCCCTATTACTTAGGAACCAATTTAGTGGTACACGCTGGGTGGCGGGGGGGCTGGGGCTAGGAACTTAGTTGGCAGTTATCTCTTTCAGGGGTCCATTTTCAAATGTCAATTTAAGCCCTGTACATTTCTTTTTTCTTCTCAAATTATTTGCTCAAAATATACTATCGGATTTTTCTTTCCCATGTTTCTCATATGTATGCAAATTCCTGCAGATGTTGCCTCCAATTGGTTGGCTTGTTTTCCCTTTTCAGCACAGAAATACGTTTATGATGTTTTCTTTGTTCGCGGACTCGTAACTGAGGTGCTGCAGATTTTGGTTCCTTTTCTTCATCAGAATGGGAATGACGATTTTGATGTTAATGCTGTCATCACAAATTCTGAAAGGTAGGGTATGAACCTTCATACTGTGCTATCACTTAATCGTAGTTTTCTCCATCTTTAAAGTCATTTACTCTATGGCTGGTTATCAACACACTTGTGCTTAATTTGGTGCAATGTAACAGTCCAAATTAATTTAACATCAGGATGAACTTTATCAGATTTTAACATTTATGACAGATTGCTTGTGCTGTGCCTGCTTGAAAATAATGGGGTACTCCAGATAGTAAGGGAGTTTGGCTGTCCTTCTAACTCGAAAGGTGTTGCAGATGAACGGATCAAGCTGTCTGTATCTAAGATGGCACAGATTGTTGCATCTATTCCTGACAAAGCAAGAATGAACTCTCCAACTTCATTGTCATCACAGTATCCTTTTTTTTTCTTCACGGTTGAGATAGCGTATGGGTCATATATATGGGAATGGTTTTGATTTTGGGATGGTTTAGCCAGATTATATTATAATTTACAGAGTTCTTTCATAAGAACTGTGTTTTTCTTCACCAAGAGTATTCAGTATATTCTTCAAAAAGATTATTGTCCAAGTACTCTCCCTGGAAGAAGAAAGAGAGGCGATTTTGCTAGAAAAGATAGACACCTCAGATGAATTGGAGAAAAATGGTGCATTGTTATTTGTGGGGGAATTGTTTTCTCGCATTTGCCGTCGTGGCTCTGCTGGTAACTAGAAAATTTCAGACACTGAAACAGGTTTTCTAACCACATATATTAGTTAGTATAATTAAATTGCTTCAAATTAACTATTGGGCTTTGTCAAATAGATCATATTTGCTTCATTTACTTACTCTAGGAGTTACTCTTCTCATAGCTACTCCACTTATTAACTGTTTAATGTAGACATAAATTTCATCAATCCAACTTCTGAAGATTGTCATATTATTTTAACAATCATGTACACCAATAATAGTGGATAATTGGACATTCAAAGTAATGTAATCTCATTGTCAACATTTGTTATATTTTATGAAGTATATTAGACGTTAAATTTAGGTTATTTGATGAAGTATCAAACATTCTTAAGTTTTATGAAAATTTATAGATTTGAAATGTAAACCCAGTAAATAAACAGCTCTCTAACAGTCTCAATAGAATTCTTTGGGAAAAAATTGACACTGATGACCATCACGTCTGGATGGTTCTTGAAAGGAGGTTTTGAGCGCAGAATATATTAATTTTGTTTTTGTGCTACCTAAGAGTATAGAAGTTGTGCTAACAATTGCTGATGCATCGACCAGCGAAATGTTACAAATAGTACTTGATTTATTGTTTGCTCATAACAAATAGGGCTTGTCTGGTTTCCATTTGCTGTTTTAAATTTAACTACAAAAAAATGTCACATTGTTTTCACTTTGTTTCATGTATTCTAAGTTTTGCATAGCAAAAAGTGAAAACAACTTTTTATTGTTTTCATTGTTACGTTAAAGTTTGCAAACAAGATGACAGTTTTGTAATTAAAGCTGGAAATGGGAACTGAAAACAAATTTTTTTTTTTTGAAATCAATTATTATCTCCTTGTTTAATAGATTTATGACTTTTCTGTTGGAACAGGGATCTAATATCCCATAATATATTAAACACTGGTTTGGGGAAACTGTAAGCATTAGCTAATTAAATCGTATTTTTTTAAATGGAGTGAAATAATTTAAATGGTATGACATGTGCATATAATTCATTAATATAAATATCATTTTATGATATAATTTTAGGGTTTAGAAATTGAGTTTAATTGTTATGCACTGTTGGTGTAAAGTTATTTTACACTAGCAAGTAGCAACCAGTTTGCAGTGATGACTCTTATCCTATGACATTGTTGTCGTGAATGATAATCAGTTTTTGTTTGGACTAGATGTTCAAAGTGATTAAAGTTGTTCCCGATCGATTCTCTTTTCTTGTAGATCTGCTATCATGTGAATTAATACCCCGAGTTATAAGGCTCATCAACAGCTGCTTATCATCAAGTAACGACATTATTACTGAGCAAGTGCTTGAGTCAAAACCAGAAACAATGTTTTGGTTGAGAATGATGGAATCAATCAGGGATCCTTATACCATGGAAAGAATCTCGGAGCAGATTTTGCATCAGCTAGTAACGCATCATGCAAATGATGTTCAAGCATATTGGGTCCTGTGGCTGTTATTTCATCGACTTTTCAAGCTTCGGGCTTCTGTCAGGTGAGTTGGAAATATTAATTGGTTTTGCCTTTATTCACAGATCATCTTGACCCAATCACCCATTTGGATTGAGGGGGAGGTATATAATTGAAACTTTTATAAAGGCAATAAAACTATATAATTGAAACTTTTCTCTGCATCCAACAACATTTTGTTAGATGAAGAGAAAAGTAATATGAAAAACATGAATTTAAGAATTTGTTTAGTTTTCTCGACTGATTGCCCGCCCCATTTTCTCCCCTGCAATCTGAACAGAATATAATTGTTGCAAATTGCAATTATGTATAACAAGGACAACTTGTGTACGGGATTTCATGATATAGATTAAAATAATTGATGCATGTTTATGCCTGCAAAAAGTGTGTCATGAAGGTTTAGCAAAGTCGTTGCCAAGTGAAATCATCCCACTGCAGTGCTGGGGAACTATATAATTAAAACTTTTAAGGGGAGCTAATCTTGATCGTACTTGAATATGATCAATGTATTTAATTTATCGATAATCTCTTTATTTGTGCATCAGTAATTTTTTTTAAAAATAAAATACACATTAGATGGGTCTGAGACAGACACCACCACCCCCCCCCCCAAAAAGTAAACGCATGTTGCTAGTGATAACAACAATTTTTCCCCCTCTGAAATATATTAAAACATGCATCAATTGTGTTTTGCTTTTGTTGTCGGTACTCTGTAGCTCCTCACTTTGTTGGTTATTGTTGCCATTGGGTCATTGCATTTTCACTTTGATACACAGCTCAAACAGCACCATTATGAGCAATTTTTTTCCCCTCTTGTTTTTTTCTCTTCAAAATTGTTATGATATATACTAGTTCAGTATTGCTTATATGCTTATGCTTTCTTTGTCTTGCACTGTTTCATGGCTTCTCCTAGGTCCATGTTTGTTGACAAATTCCTTGTCTGGAAGGTATTCCCTGTAAGTTGCCTGAAATGGATCCTTCAATTTGCTATTCATGAATGCCCACCCAGCACCTCTTTGTCAGGACATAATCGCTCCGGTCTTTTGAAGACAGTCCACCGTCTATTGGCAACATGGTCTAAGAAAGAATTTTTGCAAACAGTTCATATCGAGCAGCAAGCTTGTATCCTTTTTCATTATTTTGGTATACTGAAAAACATGTGGGAAGTGAAGGATACATCAAGATAAAAGGCTGCCTTGCTGTTGTGCCGGGGCTTATCCCCTTACTATTTGATGTCTGCCTTGCTGTTGTGCTGAGGCTTATCCCATTCCTATTTGAGGTTCATTACTGCATTATGACTATAACAATCTCATGTGCTTTCCTACACTGAGCATTCCCCGGGACTGATGCCATCTTTATTACTGTGACATATTTATTCCTTAATATACGTCAGATATAACTGCTGCGCTCGGCCTTTCTCTAGAGACAATGTCTAAGGAGGAGTTGGATGGGATGAAGGATGCCATTCATTTGATTCTTCAAGGAGTTAGCTGTAATTATTACTCACTCTGATTATGGGTGGAAGAGGGATTTCGTGCAATAGGGACTATGAGCGTTTGGGTAGTTTTATTAAATAAAAGCTTTTGCATGTGCTATTTCTACAAATATAGTCAAAAAGAGAACGCGGGTAAACTTTGCATAAGCTCTGTATAAGCTATTTCTATAAGCTAAGAGCTTGTAAATTAAGCTGAAGACAACTTGTGCGTAAATGACAAGCAATTTTTATAACCTTTTTCAAACACTTACGGAAGTGTTTATATCAGAAGGTAAGCCCAAATAAGATCTTTAAAACGCTCCCTTAATCCTTAGAAAATATTTAAGCACCAGTCCCTACCTAAAGGAAGAATGTGGTGGATCTAGGAACAATTTTAGAGTAATCTGGTTCCTTCAAGATAGGGAAATGGTTCGTCTTGAACTTGCTGTATTATTTCCAATGATGTTTCTTTGAGTTGAGTTAAAGATGTCAGCTCTATCAAATTTAAGTTGCTAGTTAAAGCATATGACCTGTGAGGATTGCTGGGTTTATATGGTAGCATTCCAAGCCAAACTTTTAAGTTCCCTTCTATTATTTTTTTTCTCTTTATGGGAAATTAAAGTTGAATCTACAGAAATTGATGCTACTGATTTAAGGACCTTTTCTCAGTACCCTTGATTTTTCAACGGATTTCAGTACCCTGGGAATGAATTCCAATAAGAATGTACCAAGTGTATTAAATTGCCAGGAATGTTTTCCAATCCTGTTCAGTCTCTTTTTAATTATAAGTATTTAAAATATCACTTCTAGGTTTTCATATTTTCTAACAAGGTATACCACTGTAATTTTTTTAATCATTGTATATTCATGAAGAAAAAATCATGTCGTAAAACAAGATGGAAAATTTGTATTAAGGATGTGGCGTGACTACTTTGATGGATTCCTCTTTTTCTTGGAGGGTCAATCTTCATATTCATCTCACTCCCACTCAGTAGTCTTATAAATCTGATTCTCAATGGGTTGCTATCCCTTGGCAGTAATTGACATTCATAATTTTCTAATTTTGTTTGCATTTTTTTCAGGTAGGTTGGAGAGTCCTAATCATTTAGTTCGAAAAATGGCTAGCAATGTTGCTTTGGCATTGTCTAAAATTATTGATCCAAAAAATCCTCTGTACCTTGATGATAGCTGCAGTGGGGAGACAATAGATTGGGAATTTCAATTCACTCTCCCCAAGAAAGGGGCTTTGACTGCTGCAAATTCTAGAGAAAAAGAGGTTGAGGAAACACATATATCTACAGTATTAGGCTCAGAGAGGGGCTCTGATTCCCTTTCCAATAAAGAGAAAAGCATTAGTGTAAAGGGTAAAAAAAAGTTATTGGACTTTAATGTACTTGATCCAGATGAGATTATTGATCCAGCATCACTGAATCTTGAATCCGATACTAATGATGAGGGTGATGATAATGCAAGTGAGAACTCATATTCCTCAAGCGATTCATCTTTACAGCCATATGATCTGTCAGATGATGACTCAGATTTGAAAAGAAACATGTCACAGTTGTCTGATGTAGTTGCGGCACTTAGAAAATCCGACGATGCTGATGGGGTTTGTCTCTTTCTCTCAGGACACCTTTGAGTTGCATTTTGATCATCTGTTATATCTACAATAAATGCAATTTGATTTATCGTGATAAAAAGTCTGATTGAAAAACCTGTTTGTAGTCTTATGCAAGTCTGACTGACCTGATGCATTCTGGCCTGTGCCACAAGTTTCTCGCATCCTGCTATCTTTGCCGAAAGTTTGATGTTTTGTAAACTTTTAACTTTATTGCAGGTGGAAAGAGCTCTTGATGTGGCTGAGAAGCTCATAAGAGCATCCCCTGACGAGCTAAAACATACATCAAGTGATCTGACCAGAACTCTTGTTCAGGTACGATGCTCTGATATAGCTTTAGAAGGTGAAGAAGAATCAACAGAAGATAAACGGCAAAGAGCATTAATTGCCTTGGCAGTCACATGCCCATTTGAATCCCTCGACACACTGCACAAGCTTTTGTATTCACCTAATGTCGATATCAGTCAACGCATTATGATACTGGATGTCATGACCGAAGCAGCTCAGGAGCTCACTGAATCAAAAATTATGAAACCCAAACTCAAGACTAGTTCTCTTATTTCAGTTGTTTCAGATACCCGACCCTGGTTCTTGCCTAGCAGCACAGGGACTCCTGGAGGTGGTTCCTGGAAGGAGATATCAGGTACTGGCACCTTTTTGAAATGGTCAAACAGCTATGAGAGGGAACTTATACCGAAGCCTAATCAGGTCAAGAAAGGGAAAACACGTCGTTGGAGCCTAAGATCTCCTTCTGCGCAACAAAATCCGATGGAGTGTTCTCATAACAAGTTTCCCATGTATGCTGCTGCATTCATGCTTCCTGCCATGGAGGGATATGACAAAAAAAGGCACGGTGTTGACTTGCTTGGCAGGGATTTTATTGTCCTGGGGAAACTCATTTATATGCTTGGGGTTTGTATGAAATCTGCAGCCATGCATCCAGAAGCGTCTGTACTGGCTCCCTCCCTTCTGGATATGTTAAGATCCAGGTATTGGTTGACACATTAGTTGTCTATTGAATTGCAAACCCTATGAGGACTAACATTAACATAATCCAAAACCTTAATAGAATCACATTAGTTGTCTATGGAATTGCAAACCCTATGAGGACTAACATTAACATAATCTAAAACCTTAATAGCAATCGCCCTTAGAAGTGTGTGTTGGTAGAATTGATAGTTTGATATTCTATTTATTGTTATTATGTTTATATTTCCTGTTGTCACTTCATTTTTTTGGTTAGTGTGCTATTGCAGTAAAATTTTTAACTTTTTCACATGCAGAGAGGTATGCCATCACAAGGAAGCATACGTGAGAAGAGCTGTCCTTTTTGCAGCTGCATGCATATTGGTTGCTCTTCATCCTGGCTACATATCATCTGCCTTACTCGAAGGAAATGCTGAAATTTCCACTGGCCTCGAATGGATTCGTACATGGGCCCTTGACGTAGTTGAGTCAGACACAGATAAAGAGTGCTATACGGTAAGCAAAGGAAATTTGAAGCTTCGAACCTATTCCCCCCCTTTCTTACTAGTTTTTTGATTATCTCTACCTGTAGTTTGGTCACAAAAAAGGTTTACTTTTTTATGCATTGGTCTACAGTTATTTGATGGTGACAAGGTTACACATAGTTATAGTAACTTAAATGTAGACCATGATATCATCAATCTTGGTTTCGTTATGGACTTTCGTGTGCATATTTATTCTTATTATTCATGTGTGGTCTATGAAATATTTATCCAAATATAGTTCATATTTATCTTGGAAATTTACTACAATCCCCCCCCCCCCCCAATTTAAAAAACCACTTTTTCATTCTTCTATTGTTTGGTGTCTCTGACTCTCTTCTATTAATTTCCGTACCTAACAAACATTTTTTACTTTCCATAGATGGCTATGACATGCTTACAACTCCATGCTGAGATGGCTCTTCAAACTACCCGAGCACTGGAGTCAGCAAGAAGTTCGCTCAGGGCAACTCCTATTCTCTCTTCTGATGCATCCAAAGTGACCATTAAAATTCCCTACTTAAATGGGGATTAGTGATCATATTTGCTGTTCTGAATTGCTTCATTTGTTTTGCCCATAATATGAATTCAAAGTTGCACTAATCATCTCTCTGCTACTCGTTCTCCTTGTTCATTTAGCCTCTTTTTTTGAGGAACTTCCATATTAAATTTGTATTCATTTTAAGCATCTAGATTTAGCAAAGGTATGCCTTCTGGTCTGAAATTCATTCGAAATTCAATTGTTCATATTATGCCTTTTTGCTATTAAATTTGAGGTGCTCGTCCCTTTTCAGTTCTTTTGTCCTAATGCTGCTTTTGGCTCCTCGATGAGAGAAGCAAAAGAAATCAAACGTTTGGTCAACCCTGTTTGTTTTTCAGAATTGGTATTCTTTGGGATATTCTTCATTTTACAATTTCCTACCTCAGGTCGTATATACAACACTATAACAGATTGTGATGTTTTGTTGGTACTAAATATAAGAAAAAAAGCCTTTTTACTAAATTTATTGCTCAATTTCGTATTTGCCTTATTTATCACCAAGTTTCTTTTTGATTACTTAATTAATACAATCAACGTGTTGTCATTTACTTTTCTATCTTTGAACCACTTAATGCAAAGGGTATCTGTGAGAAAAAATTAAAGTGAAGATAAAGGTCACTGAAAGTATCTTCAACAAAAGCTTTAAATTGAGGAAAAGAACTGAAACTGCAGTTCAATTTTATGTGGATACAATCAAACTTAGTTGGAATAATAATTTACGAAGATTAAACTGCAGTTCAATAATTAAGATGATAATCAATTGAGGTCATGAACTTGTTGGGCTTGATTTGAGACTGGAGACTTGTGGCTTTATTCCTAGTTGAATGTGATTAAGATGCATTAGGGTTCGACACCAGAAAGTTTAGGGTATGTTTGAAAGGGGAATTTGGGAGAGTTTTAGAGGGTAGAGCTTGGTCTATATTTTAATATTTATTTGAGATTTTAAAAAATTGAGAAAACATGATAGATAAAAACACACTTTATTTTTGTTTAGAAATATTTTATAGCTTTCTCAATTTAGAATTGAAAAATAAGCCCCTCTCCAAAACCCTCCATCCAAACACACCCCAATGAATATCCCTTGTTTATAAAAGTAAATTCTACGAGAATTATGCCTCCAAAATTCGTAGGAAATAACATACTAGAATGAAGTTCATGAAAACTCAACACATGTGAAACTTGTTAGCCCATGTCATTGTGAAGTATCTGAGTGTAAATTTCTATATTACAGAAAAGCTTTTATCATCTTCCATCAAGTCTAACAAACAAGTTACAAGTATGTTCACCGAATAAAAAAACATATTGCAATTTCATCTTCAATGCAGTGTTTCAATTTCTATCTTTGAATAAAAGATTTTTATCACATTCCATATAGAAATTTTCACGGGAACAGATCATGTTCACCAAGTTGAAACTCACATTCCAAATTCATTATATCGTCAACAACATTATTTCAAAAACAATATGTAATACAAATACCCTTGAACTTGTGCCAAATTTAAATGACTAAGCTTAACAGAAATATCATTCCCATCAATCTGGACACGGCATAACAACCACATTAATGGAAACCAACTAATATTGTAATCATTAATTCCAACAGCATAAAATGGAAGTCTGATAGAAAAGAGAGTAGAGTACTCTATCTAGTAACTACTAAAAAAACAATCGGATACGTCTACCTCCTATACAAACAAATCCCCCCTTACCATGTATGTAATGTAAAACAATCAGCAACGAAGTATGTTAGTCCCAGTCTACTCAAATTTAGGGAAATCTAATTCAATGAATTCAGTCTCACACAAAATCTATCCAAGTCTTCGAAAGTAAACCAGTCTTTTTTCATCTGCAGCATGTCAGTGTCAAACAAAACTAAATTGAAATGTATGCTTCAATAAATAATTTTTAAGAACAGCTAATAATAAAACTTACAAAGTAAGGGTACCCCTCCATGCTAAAATTCTCAGGTGCGCATTCCAAAAACAATTTTATGAAATAGAGGACAAAGTTCCCACATTCAACATCATCTCTTTGTTGTGGCACCTACAATATAGTTTGTTTTACCATTGTGATTTGGTTACAATGATGACGAAAATCATAAAAGAGGTCATGATCACCTTACCTTGGGCATTAAAAATGGAATTTTAGATATAAGTTGCCTACTCTCTGGCCTGTCCGCTGCTTTAAAAATGTCTTGTACAAATCTAACAATGAAGATAAAAGCTGGTAAATTTTTAAATGCTTTGCCTGGACAAAAATTTCAGATAAAAATAGTAGATATTGTTGAACAAAGACACACTTTCTTATCTCTGGTTCAAACCTCCTCGGATTGGCCATTTCGAGAGAATCCAGCAACAACATACAACGTGATCTGGTAGTTGATTGCAAATTCTCACCAAAATGGCAGAAGATCAAAAGGTTCCAGTGACCCCTATGAGATTGAGATTTCAAAAGATCGATTCCATGGATTAACATTTAACAGATAAAAAAGGGTCATTGTCCTTAGAGAAAATTGAATGTGTTTACCAGCATACTATAGGAACAAAAACATATGCCTTTGAGAAAATATTTTCTTTTTTAATCCAAGTCAGCACCTTATCTTTAACTGAAGTCCTGTAAAGGCTAAACCATAAGCTGTCAAAATATGCAAAGGGCCTTTTCTTATCTTCTGAGAAACTCTTCCATGTTTTCCTGCCAGAAAATTTATATTTAGAAACAAGATCATAATTTTGATGTTGCTCCTTTTCCATCATGAATCATTTGACTGTAACTCACACTAAGTATTTATCAAATACATCACTGTCTAGCTTTTTCTTGGGTATAGAGATAGCTTCTCCGCCATTGGATTTTCTCATTCTCTTAGTTCGCGGTTTCCGGGAAATATTGCTTGAATTAAATGGAAAAGTCGAAGTACCCCTTTCTATCACATCTCTTACGGGCGACTTGGTTCCATGTCCCGAGTCAATAATTCCTTCCTGCTTTGCAATATCCACTGATAAGAACAATGACAGACATTATCATGTCCAGTTTGAATGAACTTCTCAATAAGTACTTGCGAGAACATAAATACTAAAAAGAATCTTATAACAACTACGAGTCTTTTAAACAATAGCTTCTCATATAATCAGCTTCTGCATCTCAATTTTTCACAAGCTCTCTAATTTAACTTCTCATGAACACCTATCACTTTAAAACGATATTTCCGTACATAAAAGTCATAAAACCATAAATTTATTTAAATTGGAAAACTTCCATAAGTTATAAACAAACCCAAACTTGGCCTAAATTTCAAAACACAATGCCCTAGTTCTAAAACCTCAAATCCACGTGAAAGAGACTAATGCAACCCCACCCCCTCACTCCAAAAATAGGAGAGCAAGAAAAAAGTGAAAAAAAAAGTCTTAAAATGGAAGAATATTTAACCGAAGCAAGGAACCCCAAAAATTTAAATTTCATGTCTTGCAACAATTAAACCATCCATTGCATATCCAACAAATTTACAATTTCAAAAATTAGAAATATGATGATGTTGTTGTTTGTACATCCAATACCAAATTTTTGCACAGATTTTTCTGCTACAAAGATGGAGACACAATACTTGTGTACATGCAAAGAAAATGTATAGAGTTCTATAAAGTAAATCACATATTATATACCCCATGCATGTTTTGCCAGCGCAGTTATCATTAATTCAAAGAAGCAGTAACAGAATTTGCCCTAAAATGAAAAACTCAAGCGTACGAATATGAGGAACTAACCTTCAAATTCATTGACACCAACCTTGTTAGTTTTCATCGGTGCTGAGTGCGGTTCCATTTATTACTCAGTTGAGTTGCGTTCTAATGCGTCGCGCATTCAAGAAGATAAAAGCAAGCGAGCAATATCCAGAGAAGAACACTTTAATCATGGTTAACTGATTAAAGCGTTCTGATGCCCTCCCCCATTTTTTTTCTTGGGTTGATTACAGTTCTGGTCCCTATTTTTTACCAACTCACAATTTAGTCCTTCAACCATTTTTTTCACGAATTTAGTCCCCCTATTTTCACTAGCTCACCATTTTAGTCTCCCAATAATTTTTTTCACAAATTTAGTCCCTCTATTTTTCCAATTTGTAAAATCAAAGTCCCCCTCTAATTTGGTCAAAATTGGCGCTGAGTTGTCCGTCAGTTATCCTGCGTGACTGACACACTGACTTGCCTTGTTGAAATCTAAATATAAAAATTATTATTATTATTATTATTACAATTTTTGTTAATTATTATATTTAATAAATAAAAATTCGATCTTCTTCATTCGATACTTCATCTCCCTTCGCGAACCCAAACCCAGCAAACTCAACATCGTTCCTTCAAAAGCAAACACTGCCTCTAGGAATGTTTCGTTATAGTTTCTAAAAATAGTTTTGTGTTTTTGTCCAAAAAAATAATAGTTTTGTGTTTATAAAAGTTGATAACGTTCTGTCAAAAATAAAGTTAATGAAGAACAATATTTTTGTGAATTTGGAGTTCAAATTTTCTTCATTAGATATACTTTACTATCAAAGTGAGTTTTGAATCTCTCAAAAAGACATTTTCATACAGATGATAGAACCAAATCCACGACAACGTGCTTAAGACACTAATCTATCTACTCGTGATTAAATATAATAATTAAAAAACATTTTTTTAATAATAATAATAATAATAGTTTTTATGAGGGGGACTTTGATTTTACAAATTGGAAAAATAAGGGGACTTTAATTTTACAAATTGGAAAAATAGGGGGACTAAATTCATCAAAAAAAATGTTGGGGTACTAAAATCGTAAGTTGGTGAAAATAGAGGGACTAAATTCGTGAAAAAAATTCTTAGGGGACTAAAATTCTGAGTTGGTGAAAATAAGGGGACCAAAACTGTAATTAATCCCCTTTATTTCATATTTTTATACTTTTAGAGTTTAATTAGTATACACATGCTTTGTAAAATTTATTACACTATCCACCAATCACATATTGTGTATATAAATTAAACTCATACTTTTATGTTACTTTAACGTTTAAAAAAACTAGCCTCATTACCCGTGTGATGCATGAGGAGCGCGATGCATGGGGAGCGCTAGTATCGACAAACGTAAATACACTAAACTCGTACTGTTAATATTAAACTCGGTATAATTAGGAATCAAATATGTCACCAATAACTAACTTCAAGAAAATTATAAAAATGTGGGATGATGAGAAAAAAACCAGGTTAGTAGATGTTGAAGAACAAAATGAACCTGATTTGCATTGAAGGAAGGAACGGTGACCCATCCACGGTGTCCGCAGAGTCGTCATCGAAGTCGAAGTTCTGAAGCCTTGTTGCGGGCAAAGTCTTTGAAGGGGCTAGTGATGTTCTTGAGGGAAGTGGTGAGCGATGGTGAAGGCATTACAACACAGGTTTCTTCCCAAATGATTCCGCTCTCTGCTTCGTATGCGATGGTTGACAACTTCAAGTCCCCACGCGGGGAGGTGTCCCTCCAAAGACACTTTGATGTCTAAGTGAAATTTAGGATATAAAGAAAATAAGAGGAGAGCAGTATGATTTTTTAGGTCAGAATAGGGGTTAGAAAACTTGAGGGGTGGAGACCCCTATTTATAAAAATAAATTGATTTCTTAACGTGGCGGGTTGCATTTTATAAATTTTATTAAGAATTTTTTTTCTTCAGCAAACTGGTTATTGAGAAACGAACTTCGCGTATGTGAACAGCTAAAAATTATTTAAACACTAAACTATCTTAAAACACATTGTTTAGCAACGTATTTTACGTATTTTGTCACACACACACACACACACACACACACACACACACACACACACACACACACACACACACACACACACACACACACACACACACATATATATATATATATATATATATATATATATATATCTGTATGCTACCTACTTCTCTTTTTGTCTCTTTCTGTCTCTTATATATATTGTTACAAACCGGTTATTGAGGAACAAATTTCGCGTATTTGAACAACTAATTTTTTTTGGGACTAAAGTACCCCAAAACACACTGCTTATTTTGTCACAAAATTATTTTTTTTCACCAAACTGTTTATTGAGGAATGAATTTAGCATATTTGAACATCTACATTTTTTCTGGACTTTAAAGTACCCCAAAACACTCTACCTAGCATCACACTTTACGTATTTGCCACTAAATTCTTTTTTTCTCCACCAAACTGGTTATTGAGGAACGAACTTCGCATATTTGAACATATAAAATTTTTTCGAAACCCAAAGTACTCCAAAAGTCACTGTTCAGTGTCACACTTTACGTAATTTGTCACAAATTTATTATTTTTTTCAAGAAACCATTTATTGAGGAACGAACTTTGCGTATTTGAACAGTTAAATTTTTTCTAGACTCTAAAGTACCTCAAAACACACTACTTAGCATTGTATTTTGCGTATTTTTTCACAAATTTTTTTTTTATTTTACCAAACAGATTATTAAGATACGAATTTTGTGTATTTTTACATCTAATATTTTTTCTAAACCTAAAAATACCTAAAACATAAAAAATATGACAAAGAAAAAAAAGGGGGGCGGGGGGAGGGGGGAATTTTCCTGCGAGTTTCCGCTGCAGTCCGGGGCTCGCTTTAAATATAAGATTTGTAGACACAAATATGCATGTTCGTTTTTCAATAATCGATTTGGTGAAAACAAAAAATAATTTCATGATAAAATGTATAAAGCGTGACGCTAAACAGCGTGTTTTCGGTACTCTAGAGTCCAGAAAAATATTTAACTCTTCAAATACGCGAAGTTTGTTCTTAAATAATCGATTTGGTGAAGAAAATAATTTTGTAACAAAATAAGTAAAGTGTGACTCTAAGCAGTGTGTTTTAGTGGGGATACTTTAGAGTCCTTGGTAAAATTTCTATTGGTTTAGTTTGTTCTATCTTTTGAAATTATATGGTTCAACGTAAATCTAATCTTACCAGCACACATGAACAATAGAAATTTTGTGCCTTCTCTTTCGATCATGGTCTGTTTAAAAAAAATCGGTGTCAACCAGATATCCTCTGCGCACAACTGTGGATGACTAATCCGTCGAGCCGGGTAGGACCACAATGGGCAGCAAAACTCTCCCTCAAGAGATTGAATGCTTTTACTAATTTCAGCACTTTATAAAATAAATTTATTTTTTTATCAAAAAAATCATTTTTTTTATATTTATTCTCCTTATATTTTTTAGAACCATATTTTTTTGAATCTAAAATGTCTATTGAATCCTAATTCGGTCACTACCAAATCACAAATATCTATTGAATCTATTTAGTTCAGTCACTATCAAATCGCAAATATTTACTCAATCAATTCGGTCCAGCACTACCGAATCACAAAGACAAAAATGATTTATATGCATTTCTTCTTATGTTTAATTTTTGAGAGTACCCTCTTTCAGCAGGTAATCTCGCCAACCCCCCTCATTTTTTTGTTTCTTTTTATATTTTAATGGTTTATTGATAATGCTTCTTTATTTGTTTTTTCTTTTTTATTTAGTGTAATATTAATTTAATAGTAGCACATTTTTTTCTTTGTGACCTTTATTTTGGTCATTTTACACCAATTGTTATTAAAAGCATATTTGGTGTTTCTATTTTTATTCTAGTCTAGCTTTTTATATTTGATTGTAAATTGTAGTACACTCCTAAGGTTCTTGTCAAATCCATATGGAATTCATGAACAATTACTTGATCGATCGTTTGGTTGAGATTAGAATTCAGAGTCATGTTTATGATAACTTTATGCTTAATATACATGACCAAAATAACTTTGTTGTCAACATAGAAGTTGTGGAAGTGATGGTTAAACTGAAAGATTCTACATCATCCTTATAGCGAGTTAGTCCGACATCGTTATCCATGGGTTAAATAAGTATTTAGTCCCTAATAAATTTCAAAATTTTGTTTTTAGTTTTTATAAAAAATTTTGATGATTTTTCGTCCCCATAATAATTTATCAACAGTTTTAGTCTCTATAAAATTTCAACTCATGTATATCCTTCAAGTATTTTGAACATGTTAAGAACATTATAAACATATTCCATACACAAATTTAAATTTTTTTAACGAGGAATGAATTACATATGAACTTTTAAGTGCCCAAAAATCAAGAAACAAAATAAATGAAATATAGACAAGGTAAATTTTAAGTGTCGAGTCATGTAAATCTATCTTATCTATGTTTCTCCCACGTGTACAAGCCAAACATGTCGCATCATAGATTCACAATCGATCGAAATCCTAAATTTTTTAAAGACCACGCGACTTTTAGTAACTTGTAAAAAGTATTGATTGAATACCAGGTGATTTAAATTTACCTTTTAGAAAATCTTGGTCGTTTTATTTTAAAAAAGCAAGACTTTTTTTTAAAAAAATAATTTTAAAATACTACAATACTTTTCAATAATAAAAAAATTTCATTGTCAAAAAAAAAAATCTCTTTTTTAATCTCAATAAAAAAATCTCTTAAAATTCCAATTTCTTTCACCCCTAAATTACATGCACAGGACACGGGTGTCATAATCATTTTGTTGTTTCCCTCCTATCGATTCTCACTTCTCACTCTCAGACACATCTTCCATCGCCTTTGGATTCACCATGGAGTCGTGCATCGGCTGATTAAGCAAGCTCTCCTTCACCGTTTGTTTCTCACACTCTTCATCCCCATAGGTATGCTCTTTCTTTCTCTTTCTCTTTGTTGCCGTCCCTATATCTTTGTTTTACAACCCTAATCTAGCCCTAATCTGAAACTTGTATGAAGAATGAAATTTCAAGGTTTAAAGATCATTGCTTTTCAATGCTATATGACCGAGGGTGCAATATCTCATGATTTTTCTTATTAAAATTAAAATGTTGGGCAGCCATAGCTTAGCTCATGGGCATGGTTGGTACTAATATCTTTGTTTTGTAACATTCGAATCTAATCAAAAACTTGTATGAAAATTGAAATCAATCAAAGTTTAAAGATTATTGATTTGCAATGCTACTTATTTGATATTTCTCAGGACTGAGGATATAATTTCACATGATTTTTTTTATTAAATTATTCATTTTTATGTTAGGCAGGCTAATATTAACTCCTGAGCATGGCTGGTACTATGATTAGCGACTTATCTGATGGCATTATTAGTTACATAATTTCTTTACTACCTACTGAAGATGCAGTAAGAACTTCCATATTAGCGAAAAGGTGGAGGTACTTTTGGACCTTCTTAACTGTCCTTGATCTTAAAAGTCGTCGTTGGTCTGACATACTAGATTTTCCTAATAGTATTCGTTTCCCTTTGCTCAAGACATTGAATCTTTCACATGTTACCTTTGCAAATGAGAATTCAGCTCAACAACTTTTCTCTCTGTGTCCTCTTTTACAAGAGTTGACATTGTATAAATGTTGTTGGGCAAACATTCAGCAAATCACTATTGCAATTTCCACATTAAGAATCTTGACTATCGTTCATCATGATTATGCCCCTTGTACCATCAAGATCGATGCTGTCAATCTTATATCTCTAAGTTACACAAGCTATACAGTTTATCCGATTGTTGAACTTTTACCAGTTAACCTGACTTCGGTAGTTGATGCATACATTGATCTTAACATTCACATTGAGGATGCACAATATGCACTATATGAGGCTCAGTGTGTAATTCATCTTTTGAGTGGACTTAATACTGTCAAGTCTCTCAAACTATCAAATGATACTCTTGAGGTATGTTTGTTAATCTTTATTTTTTTTTAAATGCCTATTGACAATGTTGGCTTTAGTTATGTGATGTGTGTTTTCTATATTCATTGCATAGTTTCTCGTTGCAAAGGATTCTCTTCATCTCCTTCCTTCGTTCCATAATTTGACACACCTTCGTGTGCTTTCGAGGCAATTTGATGGCGCTAGTCGAACATTAAAGGACTTTCTTCCAAAGACTCCTAAAATGGAAGTTCTTCAGATTCAGACGGTACATCTTATATCTCGCTTTAGTGCTATTGTCTACCATGTTTAAGGGCTAACCGTAATTTATTGATTCTTCTTTAGGGATTGAATGGTGAAATTTGGACATTGAATTCAATGCCTTATTGTTTCAAATCTTCTCTCAAATTAGTTTGCATTTCAGAATTTTATGGAGATGAAGATCAAATCGAATTTGTACGGTTTTTGTTAGAAAATGTCACAGCCTTGAGGGAGATCAAGATATTCTGGCTGACATGCATAACTTCTGACTTGAAGATGCTGGATGACATCAAGAATCAATTGCAACCTCCCCCTTTCAGTAATTGTGCTATTACGTTTCAATAAACCTGTTCTGATCCCTTTCAGTAACACTGTTATTACGTTTCAGTAAACCTGTTCTGATGGTTTCTTCTTTCCTTCATTGCTTTTTGTTGTTGTTTTTTTGTGAGAAGGGATTCAATATCCTATCTAACTCTATTCGAACCTTAAAAGTGTGGTTGAATGAAATAGCTTCTCTTGGTTAGACCGCCAAGACAGCTTTATAGAACATTACTCTGTATTAAGTTGTTTAATTGGATGTTAGGAGAAATCAGCTGGACCTTTTTATTTTCTAGAAAGTCTATGTTTTGAAGCATCTTAAGTGTAGAAAATGATGTTTAGTTCATCTAAAGTTTAATACTAGCCTTTTCTCTCTTTTCCATGGCATTCCATGGTTTTAATGAAAAAACTATTGAATTCATGAAAAGGTACTGCAAGTTGATTTAAAATATCTAGTTAGTTCTTAAATAGAATAAATCTTCTAAATGTTAAATTAGATATATGAAAGTGAATCATTAAACTGCATGAGGAAGTTAAAAATCCATGGGTGATTACTTGAAAAAGGTAATACTATTGTAATATTCAGGCGGAAAAGATGGGTGTGTTTGTCTTGTAGAATTGGAGTTCTTAATTGTTTATGTATGATTCAACATGCATGATGATTGGGTGTGAGATTCAGATTTTTTAACTCACGCCCCTTACCTCACATCACTTTAACTTCCATTAATATAATTTTTGCTTATAAAAAAAAGAGAAAGCGGCATAGGGAAAGTTTTTATTTTCTTTTCTCTCATGTAATCTTGTGTGTCTCCCTCTTTGTATTGCTACATTGTTGGCTTTATCAAGATTTCATTGTGAACCTTAACATCCTATTTCATGAATTGTTGCTGTTAATGGCTCTTATTCCTCTCTGATTTATTTTAATTATTTGTGATGATTTTCTTTGTTAATTGTTAATGGAAGAGATGATGCAATGGTAGCCAGGGCCGGCCCTGGGCCTGTGCGGCCTGTGCTACCGCACAGGGCCCAGGCCGAATGTTATTTTTTTTGGGGCCCCAAAAACATATATCTACATATATAAAATATTCGATGTACAAAAAACAAAATCCCAGCTAGTTCGGTGGTTAGTTTACTTCATCTGTGACTTTCAGTACGCGATTTCGAAACCTACTGAAGTCGTTTTAATTGTTAAAATCAGTTTTTTAAAATTGAATTTAGTATTCCCGAAAAGTAAAAAACAAGATTTGAACTCATAAAATCAACCTCACCATGCTTCCCTTAGAACCATTACGCCACTGATGCTTTCTTTAAATAAATGCAAATGTGTTATATATTACATTGCATTTCAATATAAAAACAGATTGTTGCAAAAAAATCTTTTTTTTTGACCCTTCACCTATTCGGTCACCTGTCCGATTCTTTAAAATAGGTGTCGAACTTGAGACACCAAGCTAGTTGACAAACTACTTACCGCCGAAACCAATGAACGAAACCTCGTTACTCCACACGAAAAACATATAAATGTTAACTTTGCCCCCTAAATAACTATCCCAAGCTCCGCCCCTATCCATTAATCGTCTGAAAATTAGTATATCAAGCTTAAAGTTCTATTGAGATGTTAGTTTGCGGTTTTGATCTTAGGGGGCCAATTTTTGAAATTTGAACAGGGCCTCAAAATTTTTTGGGACGGCCCTGATGGTAGCTACATGTGGATGAAGATAATGGCTATGGAGACCGCACATAGGAAGAGAAGAATATGGGAATTTTGGTTTCCTTTTCTATTTTTATTTTTAATAAAAAATTAAAATGATGACTTGTAGTCGGGACGGACCTACATGTAAGTAATTGGGGGCATTTGTTCCCACTTGAAAAAGTTAATTTGCAATTAGAAATATATATGACAAACTTATTTTGCCCCATATAAAAACAAGGGTTGTCTCTAAATGTGGTAATTCACAGGCGGTAAATAAAAAAGAGAAACGTTGGTACTTATTTTACTTTTTAACTATGTAATTTGTAGAAATTTAGATATTTTAGAATTTTTCTTTGGTAAAAAAAAGAATTTTTCTGCAATTGAATTATGTATTTTAATAAAAATTTACAATATTTTTTGAGAAAATATTATAGGCTATTTTTTTGCCCCACAAGTAAAAATTTATGATCACTGCTTGTAGTATCTGAATGGACAGGCCTATTAGCAAACATGTTAGTGTACTTTTTTTGGACAATAAACATGTTAATTAGTGTACTAATAGCTATATACATGTTGCTTTTAATGGGGTTTGGCGGAAACTTAAAAAAATGATGATGTAATTCTTAATATACAACAGGAACATTTTTAGTTTGCATATATACATTGCATGTAGCATAGAGAAACGCAGAGCAACACAACAAGTTACCTATTTAAATGACTAACAAATATCAGGTTCAAAACTTGAATAGTTCAAAAATAAAACTTGAAATATAGGAGATATTGCATAAGTAACCATATTTAAATTATGATAATTAAGGATTAAAAAATTTGTTCAACTACAGATCAGGTGAAAGAAGAAAAAGACAGCATATAAGCTATAATAGTGTTTGAAGGCTACTTAACAGTTAACACCATGATACAGATCAAAAGTGCAGTGCATGGCAGAAAAATAATAAACAGAGGTTATATTGAAGAGACTTAATTAAGGCATGCATTATGATTTATGCATATAATAGGTGGGAAGGTGCACAAGCTATGCAAGCAAGAAAAAGTATGGCTGAAGAAACACCATCGTGTTCCATATTGTAGCTGCTCCTCTTGAAGTTGCCTACTTTACCTTTGTTGCACTGAATTTGTTTCTGCCACTGCTGGGGCCTTTTCATCTTCTTTACTTCCTCCACATTAGATACCATTATTTTATATTTTCTTAAACAATATTTAAGCAAACGGAAAGGGAGGGGAGGGAGCTAATGAATAGAGAGATTATAATATTACTTTATATGCATGATAAATAGTTAAACATATATATATATATATATATATACATGCTCGCTCCTTTTATAGAGTTCGCTGATACAATACAAAAATGTCCTTGCATTTCTGCCAGAATAATTTAGTCCAATTATTAGTGAAGAGGTTGGCCCATTTTCCCGAGATATATGGATGCCATTATGGAATTTTTGATGTATGTGTTTGGATGTAGGATCATGTTGGAAACTTGGGGATAGAATTATAGAAATGTTACTGTTGACACTTACCATATCTTGCGGCTTACAGCTACACATGACCAACAATACTACCAACATATAACACTGTTATGTCAATATCATATCCCAGAGATTCTACTAACCCACTCCACTCTGCTCCATTATTCTCTGATCACTCCGCGCTGAAGTAATGGGTAAAATTAAACACCACTATTCATTCCATCATTTTTTCTTCTTCTGTTTCAATTATAATATTTCTGCTTACTCTCTCCCGATCTGATTTTTCTGTTCGTTTTGTTTTCGGTTGAATGGTGTTTGTGGATCAAAGAGGCAAGATCAAGATTGGAATCAACGGTAATTTAATCTCCTTTCTTCCATCTATAAGCTCATATTTTTCCTCCTCACTATTTTAGTTTCATTACTTACTACAGCTTTCACTTAACAGGCTTTGGAAGAATCGGACAGAGAGATGATGTGCAACTCGTGACGGTTAACGACCCTTTCATATCCACCGATTACATGGTAATAATCTTCCCACCTTTCACTTTTGATTTTCATCACTATAGTATAATCAGTGACTAAGCATAGTCATTTATTTATGGCTAAAATACATTTTTTTGGTACTTCTAAGTTATTTTAAAGTTTCGCTTTAGTTTTTTAAGTTTTTTTTTCAGTTTGATCTTCTATATTTCAAATTGGTTACACATAAATCTTTATTTGGAAGTTACATCTATTTGAGTTAATAGATGCTAACGTGTCCGGAAAGGCGGGCCATAGTGAGCTGGTCACTTGAACTCCTTGAAAAAAAATTCAATTTACCTCCCTTATAAAAAAAAATTGACCCCCCTGAAATTATAAATTTGCACAAAGACCCTTAATTTTGCACATTTCACACAACTACCTCACAACTCACGAATCTCATTTCTCTGTCTCGGGACCTCACCTCTTCTCTATTAGCTAAGTTCTCACTCTCATCGCACACGAGAGGCAGAGAGCGCTAGAGCCTCAGGCAGCCACGAGCTCCGCCTGGTCCAGCCTTCTCTATTCTCTCTTCTCCGACTTCTGCCTTGTTCCGCCCTCGAGGCCACAACCTATTCTCTCTGCCCGTTGCGAAGTCGAAGCCACCTGCCATCCGCCATCTCTGCTCCACCATGTCATTTCTTCTGGTGACTAGTGAGCCTTAATTTCTTCTCCATCTAAAATCCCTAATTTCGATTTGAAAACCTTAATTTCTTCTTCTCGTATTGATTGAAACGGGTCAAAATGATTAAACCCTAATTTCTGAAATTGATTGAAACTAATGGAAATGATTGAACCTTAATTTCTGAAATTGAATGGAATCGAACCAGTTCTTGTTATTTTCAAATTGTTTTTCAAAAATCAAGCCGAAGAGATTACTGGGATGAGTTGCGGACTAAGTCGATGGCACTACTGAAAATTGTGCAAGCAGACTATCAACCACGACGTCCCCAGGATAAAACAGCCCATTTGATACTGCTACGAAAGTTCACTGCACTGTGAAAAATCGCTTAGAGATACACCCTCAATATGGTTCTGAAAACCACTCTTAAGAAAATAAACTTGGAAATGCTTCAAGTTTTCTAGAGAAGAAGAAAGAAGAAGTTTAGAGAGAAGAGAGAAAAACTTGAAAATGCTTTGAGTTTTGGTGTGAGTAAGAAATGATGTGGGGGGCTCCTTTTATAGGCGTGGAGATGGATATAGCCGTTGGGAGGCATTGAAGAGCCAACGGCTCTTTTGGTCAATTTGACCATTGGAAAAAAAACTTTACGATTTGACTATGTCAATATGACCGTTGGAGCTTTGACTCGGTCAACACGACAGTAGGAAGAGTCAACAAAAAAAAATAAAAAAAAAATATTTTCGAAAAAATAAATATACACCACTAAGCCCAAGCCCAAGCTGGGCCGACAGACAGCAGCGGCGCGCATGGTGGTCATTTTGTGTGTGTTCTCTCCCATTCATAAAATTGGGTACCCCTTGGCACCCATAATGCCTAGTTTGACGTGGCAAAATAATATCTAACATGAACTTGTCTTTAAATAAATAATCATCTCATCATCTTCTTCCTCAATTTCTTATTACACTGAATGTAGGACTGCAGTCACATCGTGATTTCAGGGGATCACTATCCCTATCTGAAGATGGTTTTTTTCTTATTGAAAACTTGTACAACTACTTAGGTGAAATAAGAAAAAGACGACATATAAGCTATAATAGTGTGTTGGAAAGCTACTTAACACTCAAAGGTGCCGGGGCAAAAATATAAACAGAGGTGTTATATTGAAGAGAGGCATGCATTATGATTTATGCATAATAATAGGTAGAAGGTGCACAAGCTATGCAAGCAAGAAAAAATATGTCTGAACAAACACCAACGTGTTCTATATTGTAGCTGCTCCTCTTGAACTTGCCTACTTTACCTTTGTTGCACTGAATTTATTTCTGCCACTGCTGGGTCCATTTCATTTTCTTTACTTCCTCTGCATTAGATACCATTATATATTTTCTTTAACAATGTTCACTCAGTTAAGCAAATTGAAAGGGAGGTCAGGTAAACGAGAGATTATTATACAAGATAAATAGTTATATTTATATACATGCTGCTTTTATAGAGTTCATATTCACCGATACAAAAATGTCCTTGCATTTCTGCCAGAATAATTTAGTCCAATTATTGGTGAAGAGGTTGGCCCATTTTCCCGAGATATCGTATTGGTTTTTTTAAGCAAAACCCTAAAAACTCTAACAGCTATTTTTCAAACAGAAATAGCCGTTGGTAATAATGAAAAAGGTCCCTGTTTAACAGTTTGTTTACAGCGAAAGTTAGTTACTAACTAACTGATAGTTTGTTAAACTGTTTAACAAACTGAGTTTGTTAGCTACAACAAACTCTAACTAACAACTATGTTGACCAGAGAAAGCTATAAATACATATGTACATACATAGAGAATCACAACACAGAGAAATTAAAATAACAGATTTTACATTGAGTTTAGTTTTACAAGTCTTCTTTTCTGTTTTCTCTTCTGTGTGTATTTTCCTTCTCAAGTTCTATGCGTGAATTCTTGAGTGTGTGTTCAAAGTGTGATCACCTTGCAAACAAGAGAAAGAACAAGTCAGGTTCTGTTCTAAGCTTCACAAATCAGAAAAGTGAGAAAAAAAAAACAAAGAGTGGAAGAGAGAGTTTACCTTCGTGTGTTTCCTGGCGAAGATCTCTAGGTGTGAGATTCAGTGCATATCTAGACTCAGCCATTGAACCAGAAACACACAAGAGAAAGACTGAGTTAGGGTTTTATTTGTCAAAACCATAAACAAAGGAAAATCACAAGAGCAGTTGCTGATTTACCTTTGTTTAAATCTGTGTCTTCTTCGTCCTTGTACCTGTTAACACAGAAAGCGAGATCAGGAATTCTGGGTTTCATATCATCTCAGCAAACCTGAACAAAGGTGAGAAATAAACCTTCGTTTATGGTGTTTGAGCCTTGCGGTGACAAGATTTGATACTTGCAAGAAGAGGAAGAAAACAGAAAGTTAATTTTGAAACTAGGGTTTCAAAATCAGAAGTGAATCAGAAGAAATTAAGAAGGGAAAAGAGTCATACCTTTGTCTTCGTTGCTGTGCGAAGCTTCGTTGATCAATTCTGGGTTTGATTTCATCAAGAAATCAACAAGAATCTGCGTAACCCAAGGACAACGAAGGAGAGAGTGGTGGAGAAGACGAAGGAGAACGGCGTGGAAGAAAGAAAGAGAGAGACTGAAATCTTGAAATTCTGACTCAGTCAAACTAGGTTTTAGCTTTTATACTACGGGTCAAAAGGATCCGCGTATTGCTACAGTGAAGACCCAGTGGGTGCCGCAGGAACCCGTTTTTGTCAGCCAAGTTGGGCTGCTGTGATTTTTTGGTACTCTGTGGGCTGGGTACTTTGCTTGTTGCACACCCCAGAATTCATTTTGGCAGCCTGCAAGATAAAATCAAATAAATGATTAGCAAATTTCAACATGGTATCAATGAGCTGGTAACAATCCAGGGAAAACAGGAAAATTTCTAACTCTATCTCCTTCTTTTAGATTTCTTTAAGGTTCAGTGTCAAGAAAAACTTCTGTGTAATACATAGCAAGTGACCGTGTGTGTGAGTTGTTTTTTAAAAACTTCTTTAAATCTTTCCTATTTTAAAGCCTACACAGTGTGAAACTGTGCAGCAGCAGTGGCTAATTGTTTTGTGTTTAAAAGTTTTAGTTTGTAAGATGACAAGTGCAGGTTTAAACACACAAGTTCCTAAATTGGATGGGAAAAACTATGACAGATGGTGCATTCAGATGAAGACAGTTCTTGGCTATCATGGGGTCTTGAAGATAGTCAAAGATGGCTTTGAGCCATTGCCTGAAAATCCTACTCCTGCCCAAACTAACACCTTCAATGAAAATGAGATAAAAAATTTCAAAGCTATGTATCTCATTCATCAAGGATGTGATGAAACCAACTTTGATAGGATAAGGAATCTAGAGACTTCTAAGGCTGCCTGGGAAGCCTTAGAACAATACTACACAGGGGCTGCTCCTATTAAAGAAGAGAAGCTGCAGGCTCTAAGAGCTCAATATGAAACATTAAGGATGAAGGAAGGGGAGTGTATTTCTGACTTTTTTATAAGGTTAAAGAAAATCACTAATACTATGACAATGTATGGGGAAACTCTTACAGAAAATGTGATCTGTAAGAAAGTACTAAGGTCCTTAACTAAGAAGTTTGGCTGGGTAGTCAACAGTATTGAAGATACAACTCTACCAGATGACTTTAAAGTGGAAGAGCTCCAAGAAAAGCTTGAAGCAAAGGAGCTAAGGATAAATCTGCTAGAAGGTGAAGAAGAAGAAGACCAAGCATTATTCACCAAAGCTAAGGGTAAGAAAGGAGCCAAAGACAGCAGCCAATCAGGTAAGCCTAATTGGTCTAAGGGTAAGTCAGCTAAATCTAACTCTAAATCTGATTTCAATAAGGGAAATAGCAATGCATCTAAAAGCAAAGACAAGTCTAAAGTTCAATGCTATAGATGTGATAAATATGGGCATTATGCTACTGAATGCCCTACTAGAAAGGACTCTTAAGTCCAAAGAAATTGAAACTGAAGCCAATGTGGCTAGAGAAGATTCTGATTCAGAATCTGATCACGTAGCTTTTAGTATGTTTACTGATGAACTAGAGGAGATAGAAACTAAGGAAGTTTCTGAGATAACTAGTGAATTAGAAGAAACAGAAACTAAGGAAGTTTCTGTGGCCACAACTGAACCAGAAACAGAAACTAAGGAAGTTTCTATGTGTTCTAAAGCTGAAACAGAAACTAAGGTAGTTTCTGTGAATTCTGAAACTGTGAACTCTGAATCTGTGAATACAAAATTTGTGAGTGCAGTATGTTCTGTGATTGAATGTGAAACAGGAACTAAGGGAGTTTCTATGACTGGACCTGAAACAGTGGCTAAGGAAGTCTCTGTGAGGTCTAAGGCGAAATTAGAAACAGAAACTATGGAAGTTTCTGTGGCTGAACATAAAACAGAAGCTAGGGAAGTCTTTGTGACCTCTAAAACTGAATCTAGGATAGATAAAAACTGTGAATATGCTGCCTTTGTTATTGTAACTAATATTGGCAGGTTTATTGAGGTAGTGTGGTACTTGGACTCTGGCTGTTCAAACCACATGACCAGCTATAAGGAATGGTTGATTGATTTTAATCCTAGGAGGAAAACTAGCACCAGATGTGCTAGCAACAAGCTTATTACAGCAGAAGGTATGGGGAACATATTGTTCCAAAGGGAAGCTGGACAGGTAATATCTATACAAAATGTATTCTATGTTCCAGGTATAAGCTGTAATTTGATTAGCTTAGGGCAATTAGTAGAAGAGGGCTTTTCTATTACAATGAAGGACCTAATGCTAAAGTTGTTTGATGTTGGGGATAGGCTGATTTTAAGTACAACCCTTGCTAAGAATAGAACTTTCAGAATCAGCAGTTGCACTTCAAAGGCAGAATGCCTAAGTGCTGTGGCTGAATCCGAAAGTACAATTCAGCACAAAAGGTTAGGGTACTTAAACCTTAAAGGTTTAACTAACCTAAGCACTAAGGAAGTGGTAAAGGGTCTACCTAAAATTGAAAAGACCTATTGGAACTAGCATTATTTGTGTGCTAGGAAAACAGCCTTTGGAAAGGCTGAAATCTGAAACTAATAACAGATTGTATGCTGCATATTCATCTATTTGTAGGCCATTTAATGTGTTGATATTATGTGGTAATAGTTATGTTTTAACTTGTGTAGATGAATACTCAAAACTTTGGATCTATCTAATCAAACCCAGAGGAGAAGCTTTGATGTGCCTAAATCAATTTCAGGAAGTTACCAAGAGGCTAGGAAGCTGCCCTAAGGAGAGGAGCAATCCTAAAGACACTATGATGGAGGAATTTAACAGTGAGAGAGACTTAGGGACTCTACTCTATGTCCTAGGGCTAGAGTTCTTAAGGATACCTCAAGGCATCACTCTACAATATTACAAATGTGCTCAAAAGGTCCTAACATGGCTGGACAGGGCAAAATGCATTTCTGGCAGCAACATAGCAGAATGCACTCTGGGTGTTGAAGCTGCCACTCAAGCAGCTTGGCTGGATTACTGCTCAACAAAGGAGCAGCAGGCTGATTTTTTACAAAAGGCTTTAAAGGATGAGTTTATGTTCTAAGCTTAGGAGACAGCTAGGGGTTATTATCTTCTAACCTCTTAAAGGTAATAACAAAATGAAAGCTAAATATCTTGGGGCTTGTCCCAGATCAATATTTTTTATGGCCTAATAGGGGGTTGTCCTGGTGTAGTATCTGTCTCTAAGCTTAAATCATTCTAGGCTTAAGGAAGGGTTCTAGTTTTTAGGGCTTAGCTTAAGGAAGGGTATTGGTTTTTTTAAGCAAAACCCTAAAAACTCTAACAGCTATTTTTCAAACAGAAATAGCCGTTGGAAATAATGAAAAAGGTTCCTGTTTAACGGTTTGTTTACAGCGAAAGTTAGTTACTAACTAACTGATAGTTTGTTAAACTGTTTAACAAACTGAGTTTGTTAGCTACAACAAACTCTAACTAACAACTATGTTGACCAGAGAAAGCTATAAATACATATGTACATACATAGAGAATCACAACACAGAGAAATTAAAATAATAGATTTTACATTGAGTTTAGTTTTACAAGTCTTCTTTTCTGTTTTCTCTTCTGTGTGTATTTTCCTTCTCAAGTTCTATGCGTGAATTCTTGAGTGTGTGTTCAAAGTGTGATCACCTTGCAAACAAGAGAAAGAACAAGCCAGGTTCTGTTCTAAGCTTCACAAATCAGAAAAGTGAGAAAAAAAACAAAGAGTGGAAGAGAGAGTTTACCTTCGTGTGTTTCCTGGCGAAGATCTCTAGGTGTGAGATTCAGTGCATATCTAGACTCAGCCATTGAACCAGAAACACACAAGAGAAAGACTGAGTTAGGGTTTTATTTTTCAAAACCATAAACAAAGGAAAATCACAAGAGCAGTTGCTGATTTACCTTTGTTTAAATCTGTGTCTTCTTCGTCCTTGTACCTGTTAACACAGAAAGCGAGATCAGGAATTCTGGGTTTCATATCATCTCAGCAAACCTGAACAAAGGTGAGAAATAAACCTTCGTTTATGGTGTTTGAGCCTTGCGGTGACAAGATTTGATACTTGCAAGAAGAGGAAGAAAACAGAAAGTTAATTTTGAAACTAGGGTTTCAAAATCAGAAGTGAATCAGAAGAAATTAAGAAGGGAAAAGAGTCATACCTTTGTCTTCGTTGCTGTGCGAAGCTTCGTTGATCAATTTTGGGTTTGATTTCATCAAGAAATCAACAAGAATCTGCGTAACCCAAGGACAACGAAGGAGAGAGTGGTGGAGAAGACGAAGGAGAACGGCGTGGAAGAAAGAAAGAGAGAGACTGAGATCTTGAAATTCTGACTCAGTCAAACTAGGTTTTAGCTTTTATACTACGGGTCAAAAGGATCCGCGTATTGCTACAGTGAAGACCCAGTAGGTGCTGCAGGAACCCGTTTTGTCAGCCAAGTTGGGCTGCTATGATTTTTTGGTAATCTGTGGGCTGGGTACTTTGCTTGTTGCACACCCGAGAATTCATTTTGGCAGCCTACAAGATAAAATCAAATAAATGATTAGAAAATTTCAACAATCTATATATGGATGCCATTAATGGAGTTTTCGATATATATCTGGGCTTGGAATGTAGCACCATGTTGGAAACTTGTGGATAAGATAAGAATCTTACTGTTAACACTTTATATATCTTGCGGCTTACAGCTACACATTACCCAGAGATTCTACTAACCCACTCCACTCTCTAACTCTTGGTTCTCCTCCTCCACTAGTATTCCCTGATCACTCCGCACTGCAGTCATGGGTAAAATTAAACACCACTATTCAATTTCAATAATAATATATAATTTCTGCTCACACTCTCCCGATCTGATTTTTCTGTTCGTTTTGTTTTTGCTTGATCAACCAGGCAAGATCAAGATTGGAATCAACGGTAGTAATTCAATCTCCTTTTTTCCATCTACCGGCTCATCTTTTTTCCACCCCACTATTTTAATTTCGCTTTTTATTTTTCCTTCACTAACTAACTGCTTTCACGTAACAGGATTTGGAAGAGTCGGCCGTTTAGTGGCTAGGGTGGCTCTACAGAGAGACGATGTTGAACTCGTTGCCATTAACGACCCTTTCATTTCCACTGATTACATGGTATGGTAATAATCCCACCTTTCACTTTGATTTTCAGTGACTAGGCATATCATATTTTTAAAATTATATTCAATTTTAGATATGAATTGTGATTTTTAAGTAGTTGGTTTGATTGATTGGTCAGGTATACATGTTTAAGTACGACAGTGTTCACGGTCATTGGAAACATACTGATGTCTCGTTGAAGGACTCTAACACCCTTCTCTTTGGTGATAAGCCGGTCACTGTATTTGGAAACAAGTATGTGTATTTTCTCTCTGTTTTTTCTAGATTATGTTTGGATATGGATAGAATAACGTGATCGGAACACAGCGGAATGAAATGTAATAAAATTTTCATCTCATTAATCGAAAATTGGTGAAGACTACTGCACCATTTAGGTATGATACCCAACATTCCAACATCTAATTACTCAATGACACCTTATTTTTTTATTTAAATATTTTGTTAAAAAAATAAATATTGAACTCAATTTACCTAGAAGGTATTATACCCACCAAACTCTAAATGGGTATGGTAGAATTTATCTTGAAAATTTTACGAGAGAATGGAATAGAGTTTTCACTCCATAATTTTATGAGAGAATGGAATAGAGTTTCCATTCCATTTTACCCTTATTTAATTCAACATTATAATAATCTATCTTTTATTATTTAACTACAAATATATTTGACCGTATTAATATCAACTTATTGCACTTTAGGTCCCTATAATAGTTCATCCATGATTTTGGTCCCCCTATTATTTTAGTTTGTATAATGCTTGCCCCCCTGCCAAAATTGGTAAACCCATTGACTGACGTGACACTCACTTAAATGAAGTGGCATGCCACGTTTGACTGCCACATGAATTTTTTAATTAAAAAATAATATTTTTAAGGCTAAATTATAGTTTTGGTCCCCCTATTTTTACAAATCCGGATATTTGGTCCCCCTATTTTAAAACTTGAATATTTAGTCCCCCAATTTTAAAAAATTCAGAGATTTAGTCCAAAAAAGGATTTCTCAGCTGTCCAAAAAAAAATACTTATGTGGCACTCATTAAATGACGTGACAGCTGACACAGCTTGCATATGTGTGTGCCATGTCATTTAATGGTCCACATGTACGTTCCACATCAGAAATTTATTATTAAATTATTAAAACTTAAAAATAAATTAATGGGTAAAATATGTTTTTGGTCCCTACAAAAATGAGTCATTCTAAGTTTAGTCCCTACATTAACGAAATAGGCATTTTGGTCTCCATATTATTTTTCCGTTTCCAATATTAGTCTCTGACGTTAGTTAGACTAATAGAAGTCCTAATCAGCGCTGCCACATAGGCATTTTAGATGACATGGCATCCACATGTCAATTAGAACTGTTCACAAATCCCAAAAAATCCAAAAAAAAAACCATAAAAAAATCAATTCATCTCACCAGAAACCATGGACTCCTTACTCCTCTACTTCCTCGTTTTCTTCCTTAATGAATGGGAGATTAATGCCCCGCTCTTGCTCTTGGATTTGTTTCATCATCTACTCTTCCTTCGCTCTTCTCACATTGTTCTTCTTCAATTTTAGATCGCATTTTCACAGGCAAAACATCGTTTTAGGTTTCTTCTTCTTTTTTTAAAACCCAGGAAGGCTCTCTCTCTCTCTCTGCTCTCAGCCTCTCCTTCGACCATCATTCCTTGGCTCCTTGCTTTCCTTTTCTTTTTGTTTACCCACAAATCCCCAAATTGGAACCCTAACCCCCAAATTGGAACCGCAGATCCCCAAATCGGAACTGCAAATCTCCAAATCGGAACCCTAACCTCCAAATCGGAACTCTAGATCTGGTTTATATTTGGCTTACGAAATTAAACCCAGAAGAAGGTGTTGCTAGGTTAAAGAGTTGTTGGGTTTCTTGTTGCAGAAGATGGTTGTTGGGTTGAAGATGATGGGTGAAGAAGAAGGCGTTGAATATGATGAAGAAGAAAGCGTTGCTGGGTTGAAGAGTTGCTGGGTTCCTTGATGCGTTTCTTTTTTTATCAGTCTGGGTTTCTTGATGTGTTGAAGAAGAAAGCATTGCTGGGTTGAAGATCATTTTTTTAACAAAAAACAAAATTTAATAAAATGGAAAATTTTGGTAAAAAAAAATAAAAAAGCCACATGGATAATAAAAAAGTCACGTAGATAAAAAAATTACACGTGTAAATGCCAACTCAGATTTCCGTTACACAATCAGCCTCATTTAACATCAGGGACTAATATTGGAAACGGAAAAATAATACGGAGACCAAAACGCCTATTTCGATAATGTAGAGACTAAACTTAGAAGGACACCAAAAACATATTTTACCCTAAATTAATTAATTACTAAAACAACGACAACGACTTTCAACAAGCAACAATAACAGAACATCTCTTCTCTTCTTCCTCTTCTTTTCTTCTTCTTTCCAAGAATCCAACAAAACCAACAACAATAGAACTTCTCTTCACTTCTTCCTCTTCCTTTATTCTTCTTTCCGACAAAGCAACAACAAAACTTCTCTTCTTCCTCTTCCTTTCTTCTTCTTTCCATCAAACAACAACAACAGAACTTTCACCACCATTAAAGCCCAGAAATCTCGCACCTCCCTCCTTCAGAGACGAAATCCAGATATCTCGCACCCAATCTTTGCGATTCTGCGTTCCTAGTGATTGAAGAAACCCTAAATCAATTCAGAAACGCATTAAAACACTCAGAGGAAGAATGAAAACCAGATCTAGAAACCCTAAATATCACAATCTCTCCTTCTACCACTCTTGAGATCAAGCCAACAAAGAAGATTGATGTGTTTCTGATGAAGATTGATGGTTCGATGATGGTGGTGCAGAACGGATGAAGATTGATGCCGCTTTCTGCCGTTTTCTGGAATCGTTGTTGTTGTTGAATGTTGTTGAATTGATGTTTTCTAGAATCGTTGTTGTTTAATGTTGAATCGTAGTTGTTTAATGTTGAATGTTGCTTGTTGAATGTCGTTGTTGTCGTTGTTTTCTGGAAGAGGATTTTTTTGGTTGCAAGTCTAATGATGATGGGATTCGAAGAAGAGTGAGAGATTAATTAGTTTTGTTAATTGTAGTAATTAATAAATTTATTTTTAAATTTTAATAATTTAATAATAAATTTCTTACGTGGAATGTACATCTGGACCATTAAATGATGTGACATACACGTGTGTAAGCTGTGTCAGCTGCTACATCATTTAATGAGTGTCACATAAGCATTTTTGTGGACAGAAAGCCATATCAGCTAAAAAAACTGAGAAATTCCCTTTGGGACTAAATCTCTGAATTTTTTAAAATAGGGGGACTAAATGTCCGAGTTTTAAAATAGCGGGACCAAATGTCCGGATTTGTAAAAATAGGGGGACTAAAACTATAATTTAGCCTATTTTTAATATAACTATTTGTTTTTTCAAATAAGTAATAAAGTAATAATAACTTAAATAATAAAAACAATTTTTTAAAAACAAATTATTATATGAAAAATATTCTTTTTTAATTAACAAATGCAGCATGCCACGTCGTTTAAGTGAATACCACATCAAGTAAGAGGTTGGGGCAAGCATTTTTCAAATTGGAATAACGGGGGACCAAAAACATGGAAAAAAACTTGAGGGACCAAAATTGTTGATGGGTGTATTCACTTAATTTTATAAGCCACACATGTTATGTGTTAATGTAATACCATTTGAGAGGGGTAAATATCTAATAATCTTACTAGAGTGATTCATTCCATCCTATATCCCCAAATTGTGTGTGTGTTGGAGGGGGGGGGGGGGAGATATGATGGAATGAGTACGAATACATTCTATTAAGTTCCATTACTCCATCCTTTTTTTAAAGACCCAAACTATGAAACATTGTCATACCTTTATTGTTATGGCGTGCATGTTGTTATTCTTGAAGAGTTGTGGTTTTCGTTGATTACTAGGAACCCGGAAGAGATCCCTTGGGGTGAAAGCGGCGCTGAAGTCATTGTTGAGTCAAGTGGAGTCTTCACCGATAAGGACAAGGCTGTTGGCCATTTGAAGGTTATTTTAGGTTTACTACTGTCCATTTGCATAAGTACTCGCAAGACTATTTAGTAGTCAACTTATAGAAACACTATAAATAACTTATTTTCATAAACTACCTAAGACAACTTATGAAAAGAAAAACATCTTACATACGACTTATATAAAAATAGTTTGACTCTATTTTAAGAATGGTGATATATGACTGCAATGTTTTAATTCAGGGTGGTGCAAAGAAGGTTATTATTTCTGCCCCCAGTAAAGATGCTCCAATGTTTGTGGTTGGTGTCAATGAGCATGAATACAAGCCAGAGCTTGATATTATTTCTAATGCTGGCTGCACAACCAACGGCCTTGCTCCACTTGCAAAGGTTTTTGAATTCTTTGCTCCGGAAATTTGTGCTGTTTTTTTTTTTACTTTTTACTATAATAATCTATGCCTGGTCCTGATTATTGATATCATTTTTGTAGGTTATTCATGAAAGGTTTGGCATTGTTGAGGGTTTGATGACCACTGTTCATTCCTTCACTGGTGGGCTTATTGCTAGTTGTCTTACTTGTTTGCCTATCTAATTATACTCTTTGTGAAATCTGATTTTTGCTTTTGTTTTTGTTTTTGTTGTTTTTACAAAACAGCCTCGCAAAAAACTGTTGATGGGCCATCCAGGAAGGGTGGGAGAAGTGGAAGAGCTGCTTCATTTAACATCATTCCTAGTAGCACTGGAGCTGCTAAGGTGAATATTTAATATTGTTTGGTTTTTATGACTCTTTATCACCACAAGTAACACAAGGATATTTTATGCAATGTATACGGGTGATAATTTCTTATTTTTATGGCTCATTTTTATTTATTTGATTTATCAAGGCTGTTGGGAAAATCATTCCTGGTTTGAATGGAAAGTTGACTGGAATGGCATTCCGAGTTCCTATTGTGAATGTCTCTGTTATTGACCTCACCGTGAGGTTGGAGAAGTCTGCCACCTATGAGCAAATCAAAAGTGCTATCAAGTAAGGACCGGATTATATCCAATCATATGAATGATATCAGTGTAAATTAACAAATTCCAAGAAGATTGAATATTTAACGTCAATATTTAACATGAAAAAACCCCTAATGTTGAGGGGAAAACCAGGTAACAAACTCTGAAAAATGTTTCACTATATTAAAAATATTACAATATTCTCTCCACTCTTTCCACACACAATAGATACAATATAGTGTTTCCCTGATACTCATTCCTATTCAAATACTACACTTTTACGACAATTAGGACTTTTGTTATGCAAAACTATTTGTATTTGGAGATTTCACCTCTTTTAGCTTGTCTAATTTAATGTGGTCTTCTTTCTCAGGGAGGAGTCAAAGGGGAAGTTAAAGGGAATTATTGGTTACACCGAAGATGATGTTGTTTCCACCGATTTTGTTGGTGATAGAAGGTAAGTTGAGAAGTTATTGAACACACATGGTTTCCGATAGTGAATCAGTGATTCCATGCACCTATTACAATTATTAACATTTTGAACATTATTCCAGGTCAACTATTTTTGATGCGAATGCAGGAATTGCTTTGAATGATAATTTTGTTAAGTTGGTTGCGTGGTACGACAACGAGTGGGGTTACAGGTAATCCACCAGTTACCTAATAATGAGGAATGGAGTTGTTTACATAGAATAATAATGAATTTTCCTGAGTTGTGCAGTTCATTGTTGATTTTTTCCAAAGATCAAAATCGCATGAACCCTGCATGTGCTTATTAATTATTCAGCTTGATCTGATATTTGGTTTGTCCGTGGTCCTGCAGTAATCGTTTGGTTGACCTGATTGCTCACATCGCCAAGAAGTGATGTTACGAATTAACATGCTTCAAATGAGCACCGTATGTAGATGATTTTCCGCCATCCTCAACATATTGTAAGGAGTGGCACCTAAAGTATATATGAAACTGAGAATTTTCTGATCGTATTCAATGAATAAGTACAATAGAGAATTAAGTACAAGAAAGTACAAAATTAGTATGGAATAAATTCCATTTGATTACAGTTATAGACACTACTAAAAAGGAAATAGAAGACGGATAACAAACTGCAACAGAGAAAGAAGGAGGGAGATAATTCTGTTTAGAGAGGGAGAATCTTCTTCACTATTCGCATGCCACTATCATTGCTAAGCCAACTCTTTTATGCTACATAGTCACTGCGAACTCTGTTATGCATTCTCTCTCTCCAACCGGCCAGGATCCTCGCAATCCCCCATTTCCTTGCTTATACATGATACACGTGGTGGTGATCTGTACCTTATCAATCTATAAATAGTGGAGTTACGACTCAATTGTTCATATAAAATGGAGACATAAAAAGTAAGATCCAGGGGTTCCCGAGGGTGTGCCGAGGAGCGACCGCACAGGGGCCCAAAATTTTGGGGGTACCAATTTTTTTTATATGGTATATATACATATATATTATTACATGTTTGATTGATAAATACGTGTATAACTATTTTTGCTATAATTAATTCTATTGAAATTTTGGTTTGAACTTTTCTAAATTGATGTAAACTTTGACATTGACTCCATAATAACTTATCTTAATTGAGGTTGTATTAAAACAATGAATTTTAATATATATATATATATATATATATATATATATATATATATATATACTTATACGGCTTATAAAAATAGGGCATTACATTTAAATTTTACACATGACACCCAAAATCTCAGGCACAGCCCTAGTAAGATCGTATAACATTTCTTAAAATAAAAAGTAAGATCGTAGTGAAGAGGGTACCCACATGTATGATGCTTCATTACACACGTGCATGTCTACTTTCCTATAATCCCTATCGCTTTTCAAGCCCAAAGCTTGGGAGCTAGTGTTTAATCATGCCACATAGGGCTCAAAACTTATAGTATCAACTCAATTGATTAGTACACCTTATCTCACTCAACAAAATCGTACTCGATCCTTTCTAACCCAATTAAATTATACTCGAAGCTATCATTACTTTGCAACCAACTCATCTATGTAAAGGGCGCCTGCCCCTCAACTTTGTCAGGCAAAATTTACTCAAAGCATCCACAATGGGACTTCTTATTTCTTATCTCAGGTACCGCCCTAGTAAGATCATATAACATTTCTTAAAATAAAAAGTAAGATCGTAGTGAAGCGAGTACCCACATGTATGATGCTTCATTACACACGTGCATGTCTACTTTCTTATAAGCCCTATCGCTTTTCAAGCCCAAAGCTTGGGAGCTTGTGTGTAATCATGCCACATAGGGCTCAAAACTTATAGTATCAACTCAACTGATTAGTACACCTTATCTCACTCAACAGAATCGTACTCGATCCTATCTAACCCAATTAAATTATACTCGAAGCTATCATTACTTTGCAACCAACTCATCTATGTAAAGGGCGCCTGCCCCTCAAGTTTGTCAGACAAAACTTACTCAAAGCATCCATAATGGGGACTTCTTATTTCTTAGGAGTTGAAATTTAATAGGTACCCCAATTGTGGAGAATAAAAAGTTGGTACATATTGGGGATGAACTCTTATATAGGAAATCCTCTCTCTCCCTCTTCTGGCACATGGACCCCAACCTTACTTGTGATTAAAAAACTAATAAAAGAGTGAAGCAAAGTTATTAGTGTGACCCATTTAGTAAATTTTGTTGGGATTCTGGGTTGAAGAAATTAAGTTATTATTAAGCACTACTACAGAGCTTTACCTAATTAATCATCAAAGTGCTTTTTGCAGGTACACTTCTCGGTGGAGCTTTTGAAACATTGTGTTTTTTGATAAGCAAATGTTAATGGGGGTGGTGGAATGTTAGTTTCCGGGGTTTGAACTCTAGACCTCCTTCTTGCAACTTTGCAACTCCTTCATGTCTCTTAGCTCGCCAACTGAGCTACATTCCTGGGACGGAGCTTTTGAAACATGTTCAACCATAAGGATAAGTAAACCACCATATAGAACCTTAGTGAAAGACATTTCACTCTCAACTACGTAGACTCTGTTTGGTAAAAAGTAGCTGATAGCCACTACAAGGAAATCGCGTATTACCGGCGGATTTTTTCCGGCGGATTTTTTCCGTCGGTAAATTTCCTGCGGAAATTTGGCATTTCCGGCGGAAAAATTTGAATTTCCGGCGGAATTTTACATTTCCGGCGGATTTTTTTAGAATTTAAAAAAAACTTAAATTTTTTTAAACATAAATCCGCCGGAAATTCAAAAAAATCCGTCGGAAATGTTTCGGTGACATTTCCGGCGGGTTTTTTGAATTTCCGGCGGATTTTTTTGTTTTTTAATTTTTTTTTTTTTTTTTAAAAAAACCGCCGGAAATTCAAAAAAAACCGCCGGAAATGTCGCCGGAACATTTCCGGCGGTTTTTTTTGAATTTCCGGCGGTTTTTTAAATTATTATTATTTTTTTTTTTAAAAAAAAACCGTCGGAAATGCAAAAAAAACCGCCGGAAATGTCACCGGAACATTTCCGGCGGAATTTTTTGAATTTCCGGCGGATTTATTTTTAAAAAATTAATAAAAAATTTGAAAAATCCGCCGGAACTGTTATAAATTCCGTCGGAAAGTTTTCAGCTTCCTATAAATAAAAATTTCTCATACACTCTTCTCATTCTCTCATTTCACTCTTATTTCCTTCTCACTTTCTCCTTCTCACTTCTTCTTCTTTCTCATTCATTCTTCTTCCTTCTCACTTCTTCTTCTTCTTTCTCATATCATTTTTCCATACTCTCTTTCATTCTTTTTTTTACACCATCTTCATTCTCATTCATTCCCACTTATTCATTCTTCTTCCTTCCCACTTATTCTTATTTCTTCATTCTCATACTCTCATTCATTCTTTGTTTTACACAACTCTCTTTCATTTTTATTTATTCTAATTTTTCTTCCTTCTAATTCTATTATTTCTCCTTCTAATTTTTTTTCTATTACATCTTATTTATTTAAATATAAAATTCGAAAAAAAAAATTAATTTTTTTTTATTTTTTTTTTAAATCCGCCGGAAATTCAAAAAATCCGCCGGAAATGTTCCGATGACATTTCCGGCGGATTTTTTGCATTTCCGGCGGATTTATTTTAAATAAAAAAAAATTTTTTTTTTTTTAAAAAACTGCCGGAAATTCAAAAAAAACCGCCGGAAATGTCGCCGGAACATTTCCGGCGGATTTTTTGAATTTCCGGCGGTTTTTAAAAAAAAATAATAAAAAAAAATTAATTTTTGTTCCGCCGGAAATTCATAAAATCCGCCGGAAATTACCGGCGGAAATTCCGCCAGAAACCGTTACCTACGAGCGTTTTACCGGCGGATTTCCGGCGGAAAAAATCCGCCGGAAACGTCACTTTTCCGGCGGATTTGGTGCATTTCCGGCGAATTTTTTCCGCCGGAAAAACGTGTTTTTCTTGTAGTGAGTAGTATTCTCGCAATCCCCCATTTCCTTGCTTATACATGATACACGTGGTGATCTGTACCTTATCAATCTATAAATAGTGGAGTTACGACTCAATTGTTCATATAAAATGGAGACATAAAAAGTAAGATCCAGGGGGTTCCGAGGGTGTGTCGGAGTAGCGACCGCACATGGCTCCAAAATTTTGGGGCCACCAAATTTTTTTTATATGGTATATATACATATATATTAAGCAAAATTACACTAGACGTCATTTAAGTTATTTAATTGTAACAAGTTGATCCTTTAAGTTTTTTTCGTACCACTTAAGTCCTTTAAGTTACATAATATGTACACCGTTAGTCCTTTTTCATTTTTCGTTACAAAAAACCCAAGTTAACACTAATAGAGAGTTGAAATCGTAACACCGTTATATTTTTTCATTTGAAGCTTTTATATAAGTTTATGCATAGCTTTTACATTTTAAAATATTTAGTTAAATATGACACACAAAATGTTACACCTATGTGGTTATATTCAAATATAGACAAAACATGTTTGAGTATCACGGTCTACCACTTAACTATTTGTAGGGAATTACAAGAATATATACAACACATTTAATCTCTTAAGATTGTTTAATACAATTATAGACTCATTTACATTGAGTTTGTGGTAATAGAGTAGCAATGATATTAGTGGTATTAATTTGTCTTGCTTCGAAGAGGAGAAATCAACAAAGTTCATTGGTTATTTTAATTTTAGGATGTGGCCGGTACTCTAAAGGTCTATTCTTTTAAGTTGCTTTACTACATTCATTGATTTGAATGTTATAAGTTTGTTTAATGGTTGCATAAAGTTCTCTCATTTATGCAAATTCTGAATGCTTGAATCACTTATTCGTTATGTATATGATTTTTTTCTAACAACTGTTTATAGAAAGGGGGAGTTAGTACTTACTAGATTGTATCTTATTTGGATGTTATAGTTTATTGCAATTTTTAGTATAGTTAAATGTTAAATGATAATGACATATTGTTTCTTCTGTTAGTAGGTTGTAGTTTAGTACAATATCCTTAACAATAGTGCCTAAACTTTGGGAAAACTCTGGTGAATTCATCCTTCAAATGTCAATGCAAATTCCCATATCTGTTTATATCTTACTTATTCCTGTACCAATTATTTAACCCTCAATAGCAATGAAAATGGGAAATACTAATAAGATTTTTTGTCTTGCACCACAAATGATTTTTTGCCACTGCATTGCTATTTGTTGATATATATTCTTCTCAAATGATTTTTCTAGAATTGAGTCGGCTATTGTAAAATTTGCTCTATCATTGATGAGACATGGTTGCAGATATGTATACTCATGAGTCATGACTTTTAGATGCTTTTTTTTGTTTTAGTTTATTTTGGGGTTTTGGCTTCTCCAATCTCAATCAACTATTCAATGCTTATTGTCTGATAATATGGGATTTTAACTTTTAGATTTTTCTTATTTTGAAAGTTTCCTTTGGCCATTGTAAGGTCTACCGACTCTACCAAAGTGGTATTTACTCTTACTTTTATTGTTATTATTAGGCTTAAATATGTTTTTAGCCCCTCCAAATAGGTCATTTGGTTTTAGTCCATCAATTTTTTTTTTTTAAAAAACCCCTTGCAAAATTCACTTTTTTGACGTAGTCTTTCTGTTAACTTTTCTGTTACAAAAACGCTGATGTGGCAAACTTCTATCATATTTGGATTCGACACGTCATTATTTTTTATTTTTATTTTATATAAATGCTGACTTGGATAAATTCTGAAATTAAAAATTAGGATTCATCAAGCGTACACCCTCGACACTCCCATCTCTTCAACTTCTTCCTTATTTCCATCTTTCTCTCATACCCAAATCTTCACTTCCCTTTTCTTTCTTCCAGTTCTTCACCTCTCATCTTTCTTTCTAACAGATTCGTCCCTAATTGAAACCCAGATTCGTACTTGATCGAAACCCATTTTCTTATACCCAGATATTCACTTCCCATTTTTCTTTCTGCCAGATTCGCACCTCTCAACAAATCAGAACAACCCAAACAATACCAACTACAAAAAATCAGAACAACCTTTTCCATCATTCTTATTACCAACTTTGTTACACAACACAACAACAACACAACAATCAGAACAACCCCCAACCCCCAAACACCCACCAACACAACTAAGAAGAAAAAACCCAACAACAACACAAACAATACCAACTACCACAACCAGATCTGCCCGAACATACCCAGAAATCATAACCCACGCAGCCACCGCAACGGAGCCGCGCTGGAGTTCTCCCTTCCCGTGTTTGTTTTATCCTCGCGAACTAGAACCACCGCCCAGTGCGATTCCGAGCACCCTCACACCACCACGCCCAGAACAACGTGAAGACCACCATGGTACCAGAGAGAGAACTGTTCTGTTCATACCCCATTTGCAGAGAGAGAGAGAGAGAGAGAGAGAAAGGGAGAAAGAGAGAGAGAAACAGTGGTGAGAGAAACCGTGGTGAGAGACCGACGAGAGAGAGAGAGAACCGTGGTGAGAGAGAGAGACCGACGAGAGAGGGAGAGGGCAGTGGTGAGAGAAATAAACCATTTACAGAGAGAGAGAGAGAGAGAGAGAGAGAGAGAGAGAGAGAGAGAGAAAGAGAGAAAAAGAGAAACCCTAATTAATTTGGGATTTCATTAATTCATCCATGTCACTATTTTTAAAATTAAAAGAAAATTAAAAGTAATGACATGGCAAGCCAAATGGCAATTCTGTTAGACATCTCAGCAAACCACTAACAGAGATTTAACAGAAGGACTAATAATACTAAACAAAAAATATTTGCAGGGGGTAAAAACATATTTAAGCCTTATTATTGTGTAATGTTCATTTTTTAACAAAATAAGCATCCCAATATCCGGTAATAAAGTATTTTTTATTCTACTTTTTTCCAACTCACAAACTCTCTTTCTCTGCGATGAAGGTTCGGAGATACCAAAGCTTGGTGTTATTGAAGTTGGAAGTTTGATGAAGATCATGAAGAAGATCCTAGAGTGACCAAAGGATATTCGTTATATGTATACTTATGGATGTATTGTTTCATCCTTCCCCCACACTCGACTAAACGAATGCTTTATTACTATGAGACGATGTTCAAACCCTAGACCAACAAGATATGAAGCCTTCAATTCCTGTTAGAACCTTCTTATTATCCACCAAGTACATATATGATCATTGAATTATTTATGGATCAGTGTTATTTTTTTTGGAAGGACGGATGCCGGTGTTGGGTATATAATGAACAAATTTGTAGTGTGAACGAACATTTTTCTCCCATCATAGTTTCTTTATAACAGTATTCATTGGTGTGAGACTGCATACGTTTTTATTTGCTTTGTTTTGTTTATTTCATTATAATATTCATCATATGTTAATGACTGCAATCAAATAACAGTGGCATAACTTATATAATGTGGTCTATACTCTAAAGAGAAATGTTGAGCGTGATAGTTGGTCCTTATCATGCTAACTTTAATATAAATATATGGTATTTTCATGCATATTAAAATTATTGAACACATAAATTGAATTCACTAAAACATACTAATATCATGAAAGCTATTAATATATTAATTCAGAGTTTATAAATATCATTTGTATAGAAAATATATATTAGATTACTACTTATATTACTAACAAGATAATGTATACCCGTGCGCTGCACGGGGTCATACATACTAGTACATATATATTAGGCAAAATTATACTAGAGGTCATTTAAGTTATTTAATTGTAACAAGTTGGTTCTTTAAGTTTTTTTCGTACCACTTAGGTCCTTTAAGTTACATAATATGTACACCGTTAGTCCTTTTTTCATTTTTCGTTACAAAAAACTCAAGTTGACACTAATAGAGCTGATGTGGTCGTGACGGAGCCTACGTATCATCTGTATCGTAACAATTTGGTCATTTAAGACTACCGTTTGGTCCTTTTAACTTAAACGTAAAAGAAGATGAACCTTTTTTTTAAAAAAAATTTAAGTTGAAAGTACCAAATTGTTACATGACAGTAGTCTTAAATGACCAAATTGTCACCAGATAGATCATGACACGTAGACTCCATCATGGCCACGTCAGCTCTATTAGTGCCAACTTGGGTTTTTTGTAACGAAATGAAAAAAGGACTAACGGTGTACACATTATGTAACTTAAAGGACCTAAGTGGTACGAAAAAAACTTAAAAGACTAACTTGTTACAAATATTACTACATGTTTGATTGATAAATACAAGTATAACTATTTTTGTTATAATTAATTCTATTGAAATTTTGGTTTGAACTTTTCTAAGTTGTTGTAAACTTTGACATTGATTCCATAATAACTTATCTTACTTGAGGTTGTATTTTTTTTTTTGACCAATACTTGAGGTTGTATTAAAACAAAGAATTTTAATATATATATATATATATATATATATATATATATATATATATATATATATATATATATATATATGTATCACACTTACTCAAAGCACCCATAATGGGGACTTCTTATTTCTTAGGAGTTGAAATTTAATAGGTACCCTAATTGTGGAGAATAAAAAGTGGGTACATACTGGGGAAGAACTCTTATATAGGAAATCGTCTCTCTCTTGTGGCACATGGACCCTAACCTTACTTGTGATTAAAAAACTAATAAAAGAGTGAAGTAAAGTTATTAGTGGGACCCATTTAATAAATTTTGTTGGGATTATGGGTTGAAGAAATTAAGTTATTATTAAGCACTACTACAGAGCTTTACCTAATTAATCATCAAAGTGCTTTTTGGAGGTACACTTCTCGGTGGAGCTTTTTAAACATTATTTTTTTTTGATAAGAAAATGTTAATGGGGGTGGTGGAATGTTAGTTTGCGGGTTTAAACTCTGGACATCCTTCTTGCAACTCCTTCATGTCTCTTAGCTCGCCAACTGAGCTACCTTCCTGGGACGGAGCATTTGAAACATGTTCAACCATAAGGATAAGAGAACCACCATATAGAACCCTAGTGAAAGACATTTCACTCTCAACTACGTAGGCTCTGTTTGGGAAAAAGTAGCGGATAGCAGATAGCGAATTAGTGGATAGCAGATGAGCTAGCAGATAACAAAGATGTGTTGGTAAACTAGCGGCTAAAATAGCTGATAAATGTAAATGACATAAAAGAATATTTAATGAGGAAAGAGAAGTAATCTAAGAATAATAAAAAGGGTAAAAATCAGTGGCGGACCTGGCTTACATCCAGGGGTTCAGTTGAACCCCCTGGAAATTTTTTTTTTGCACTAAACACCCTATATAAATAGCTTAAATCTCCTGAAATTTTAATTTTGACCCCCCTGAAAATTTTAAATTGTACTAGTAGACCAAGTTTTACACCCATTTGACACCGGCCTTAAAAAATTTGACACCCCTGACCCCGGGGTCCTGGGTCCGCCACTGGTAAAAATGTCAAAAAAAAGTGAAACGTTATCCGCTATCCGCTAGCGTTTAAAAAAACATTAACGCTTTCCAAAAAATACTAAACGCTAGTACTTGACAAATAGCGTACTCTTCACCCGCTAGTTTGATCCGTTAGTTTCATCCGCTATCCGCTAGCAGATTTTTTTATTGGTGAAATCTATCCGCTAGCGGATTGGACACACCAAACAGAGCCATAATAGGCAGAAACAATTGACATTGTATTAGACTTTTACTCACATTGAATGCTATTTATATAAGGCTTAATGCCTTAATCTCATTTTTTGGCAATATAGGTGACTATTTATTAACACATTTTCATATTAATGGTGGCTATTGCTTAAACAAAAAATCAATAGTGGATATTTTCTAAAAAAGAAAAAAAAATTCAATGGTGAATTGATCAAAAAAGTAATTACCAGGCGCAGCATCACGGGTCATTCGCCGGTCCTGCAGTTGTAACTGTCTGGCACTTTACTTTTCCGTTTCGATTATTTACTTGCCTCAATATAACGCTATCTTGTGTGGTGCCCCGTTACTCGTACTACTGTCTACTCTCTTTCTACTAACCCCCACTCGACTCTTCGTTCTCCTGCTCCACTATTCATTCCCTGATCACTCCGCACTGCAGTCATGGGTAAAATTAAACACCACTATTCATCATTTTCTTTCGTCTTTTTCAATTTTAATAATTCTGCTCACATTCTCTCGATCTGATTCTTTGTTCGTTTTGTTTTTGCTTGATCAACCAGGCAAGATTAAGATTGGAATCAACGGTAATTCAACTTCCTTTCTTTGATCTATATGCTCATCTTTTCCCCCTCACAATTTTAGTTTCACTTTCATTTTTTCATCGCTTACTACTTCAACGTAACAGGATTTGGAAGAATCGGCCGTTTGGTTGCCAGGGTTGCTCTTCAGAGAGACGATGTCGAACTCGTTGCCGTTAACGATCCTTTCATTTCTACCGATTACATGGTTTGATTTTCAAACCGAGTCTCTTTCAGTAACTAGGCGTGATCATTTATTTTAGATCTGAATTGTGTTTGTTAAGTAGTTAGTTTGATTGATTGGTCAGGTATACATGTTTAAGTACGACAGTGTTCACGGTCACTGGAAACATACCGATGTGTCGTTGAAAGACTCAAAGACCCTTCTCTTTGGTGATAAGGCAGTCACTGTATTTGGAAACAGGTATGGATGTATGTACGTATATGCATGTGTTTTTTTATTGTTATGGCGTGCATGTTGTTAATGTTGAAGAGCTAGCTGTGGTTTTCGTTGATCATTAGGAACCCGGAAGAGATCCCTTGGGGTGAAAGCGGCGCTGATATCATCGTTGAGTCAACTGGAGTCTTCACCGATAAGGACAAGGCTGCTGCCCATTTGAAGGTTATTTTATTTTACTAATGTCCGTTTGGCCTATTTTATCTATTTGTATAGGTACTCTTTAGACCGATTGAAGGAGCTTATAGAAACACTTATTATGACGTGTTGATTGCCTATCTAAGATACCCTATGAAAAACATCTTACAATTTGTATGAAAATGATTTGACTTAATTTTATTTTTATTATAAAAATAGATTATAGATTATACAAAACATTCACATGATAAATGCTTATACTCAATTAAGTTAATTAAGTTGTTTATTCAAATAAGGCATTAATAGTTTTCTTTTGCTCTCTAGTGTTCGGTCAGTGGAATGTTAATAATGGTGATATGACTATAATTTTTGAATTCAGGGTGGTGCAAAGAAGGTTATTATTTCGGCCCCTAGTAAAGATGCTCCCATGTTTGTTGTTGGTGTCAATGAGCATGAATACAAACCAGAGCTTGATATTATTTCTAATGCTAGCTGCACAACCAACTGCCTTGCTCCACTTGCAAAGGTTTGGACTCTTTGCTCTTGAAAATTTGTGCTGCTTTTTTTATTACTATAATAATAAAAATCTATGGTTCTGATTGTTGGTTTCATTTTTTTAGGTTATTCATGAAAGGTTTGGCATTGTTGAGGGTTTGATGACCACTGTTCATTCCATCACTGGTGGGTTTATTGCTAGTTGGTCTTACTTTTTGCCTATCTTGTTTTACTCTTTGCTAAGTCTGGTTTCTGTTTGTTTTTTTTTTGTGCAAATCAGCCACACAGAAAACTGTTGATGGGCCATCCAGCAAGGACTGGAGAGGTGGTAGAGCTGCTTCATTTAACATCATTCCTAGCAGTACTGGAGCTGCTAAGGTGAATATTTAACATTATGTGGTTTGGTTTTTATGACTGTTATCACCACAATACCAGGATATTTCATGCAATGTATACATGCGATAGTTTCTGGTTTTTTTCATCTCATTTTTTATTTTATGTATCAAGGCTGTTGGGAAGGTCCTTCCTGCTTTGAATGGAAAGTTGACTGGAATGTCATTCCGTGTTCCTACCGTGGATGTCTCTGTTGTTGATCTCACAGTGAGGTTGGAGAAGTCTGCCACCTACGAGCAAATCAAAAGTGCTATCAAGTAAGGGCTGAATCATACCAATTATATGAATGATATTAGGACTTTTGTTTAGCAAAACTACTTGTATTCAGAGATTTCTCCTCTTTCGGCTTGTCTAATTTAATGTGGTCTTTCTCAGGGAGGAGTCAGAGGGCAAGTTGAAGGGAATTATTGGTTACACTGAAGATGATGTTGTTTCCACCGATTTTATTGGTGATAACAGGTATAAGAATTATCTGGTCAGTTGAGAAGTTATTGAACACACATGGTTGCTGGTAGTGAATTCATGATGCCACCTATCACATTTATCACCTTTTAATCAGTTGCTGATATAATCTAATCCCTCTACCTGTTTCTCATGCTAAAGTCATATATTATTAACATTGTTAACATTATTCCAGGTCAAGTATTTTTGACGCGAAGGCAGGAATTGCTTTGAATGATAATTTTGTTAAGTTGGTTGCATGGTACGACAATGAGTGGGGTTACAGGTAATTCACCTTTTACCTGATCTTGAATGGGATATTTTTGTGTTGCAGTGAGGCGTGGAGTTTTTTACAGACTAGGATAATAAATTTTCCTAAGTGCTGCAGTTCATTGTTGATTTTGCCAAGATCTAAATCTCATGAACCCTGCATATGCTTATTAATTATGCCGCTTGATCTGATGTCTGCTTTGTCTCTGGTTCTGCAGTACTCGTGTGGTTGACCTGATTGCTCACATTGCCAAGAAGTGATGCGACAAATTAACCTGCCTCAAATGAGTACCGTCGGTGTCTTCTGTGTTCGTGCGACAGGTTAAACTGATGTTTATGTCTAGCTGTAATGTTGCTTCCTGTGTTCATACTAAAATGAGGAGTGAGCGTCAATAAACTGGTTTCTGAACCAATGGTGTCTCCATGTGAGGAGCATTAGCTATTATCTGGCTTTTTGATTCCCTCTTATATGGAAGGGATGAAGTTTTTGGTTTTTCTGTATAATTCCCGATGTACTTGGCTTTTAAGACACTTGCTGATGTACTTGGAGTTACTGTGAAAGTAGATAATTTTCGCCATCCTCTATATATCTCGAATATTTTATCCTTTCTGCTTTATATCATGGGGAATGACTTGAATACGTTTCTGCTTTCTATAAAGTATAAACACGCCATAGTTTACATCTCTTCTTTTGATCATCTCGGTCAAACCTCATCTTTGTTTTTTGGGTTCAGATTTTGAATACGACTTTATATATTGTTTCCTTTGGTCACCATTAAATCTGGATCATAGCTGAATTGAGTAATTATTATTTTTTTGACCAGGGATAGAGTAATTGTTTTTTAAGTAGTGTTGGGTTTTTTATAAGTTTCAAAAATTTTGGGGTAAAAATATAAGTATCAAAAGGAAAGTGGTTCAGAATGAAATTTTTGTTAAGAACTGGAAATTGGAAATATTTTAGGGACCATTTTGCAAAATTAAAACAATTTAGGGACAAATTTGCAAAATGCAAAAAAGTAGGGACCAATATGCAGAAACTTGAAAACTTTAGAGACATACAAATTTGTCAAATTTATAAGGACCAATTTGTGGATTTGATAATAAGACGATTTGTAGACTAGGAAAGCTACGGACTATAGCTAACACAGTGTGTTTTGAAGACACTTACTATAGCTAACATTGTAGGCCCAGTGGCTTAGTTGGGTCGACGGTCACAGGTGTTATCGATCCCCGCAGACATTTTATGGATAGCTAACAATGGTCCCAAACAAGCATTTCGATTCACTCTAGACGCGATTGACCCCTCCAGCCATGAAAACAAAATATGCTAAAACTTTTTACAAATAATATACTAATTTTTATTGATACAAATAATATCTAAAGAATATAAATCTTGAGGAGTCTCCCACCCATTGGGCGCCAAAATGCCACTCACCCCATCGCCACTCCCTTTTTTATTTTCATTTTTAAAGTGCATTATAATTAAGGAAAAAAATTGGATCTATAAATATATGAAGTTTTGTTCCTCAATAATCGGATTGGTGAAAAATGAAAAGTGTGATGCTAGTCAGTGTGTTTTGAGGTACTTTAGCGTCTGAAAAAAAATTAGTTGTTCATATACGCAAAGTTTGTTCCTCAATAACTGGTTTATTGAAAGGAAATAGTGATTTTGTAATAAAATCTGTAAAGTGCATTGCAAAACAGTGTGTGTACTTAAGTGGTCGAAAAAAATTTAACTGTTCAAATACGCAGAGTAGTGGTTTTTTGGATGCTTTAGCGTTCGCAAAAAAAATCCAACTATTCAAATATGAAAAATTTGTGCCTCAATAACCGATTTGGTGGAAAAAAAATTGTAACAATACGTAAAGTGTGATACTAACCAGCGTGTTTTGAAATACTTTAGTGTCCGAAAAAAATTTAACCGTTAAAATACTCAAAGTTCATTCCCAAATATCGAATTTTTTTTAACTGTTCGAATACACAAAGTTTGTTACTCCGTGGTCGGTTTGGTGAAAAAAAATAATTTCAAAAAAAAATATGTAAAGTGCGATGCTAAGTAGTGTGTTTTTTTATGCTTTAGTGTTTGTAAAAAAATTCAACTATTCAAATATGCAAAATTTGTGCCTCAATAACCGATTTGGTGAAAAAAAATATAATTTCGTGACAAAATACGTAACGTGTGATGCTAAGCAGCATATTTTGTGGTGCTTTAGTGTTTGGAAAAAATTTATCCATTCAAATACTCAGTTCTTTCCTCAATAACCGAATTGGTGAAAAAAATAATAATTTCGCGACAAATATGTACACTCTCTGTTTTAGTTTTTAAGTTTGCAATTACATTTTTTATTACACATTTTTTTTTAATTCATACTCACATTCAATTTAAATAATGTTTTCTCATGGTTGCAATTTAAGAAATAAATTTTACCTAACAATAATTTTATATTAACTAGAGCGGCCGTACTAATATGTTAAGTTTATGCAATTTAAATATACTTTTAATTTTTAAAAAATACCACGGGGTGCATTTATACCTCCAAAGGACATTTTTCTGCAGGAGCGTGCATACTTAAAAAAACTTAAATAACAGTGTATACGTTATTCAAATCTGTAACGCTTTTCGACATCTCCGCTAATATTTTCCCCCGTTCCTCCCTCACTTTCCACCTCTCTTCCACTCACTCACCCAGCTCAGCTTTCTTCACGAGAAATCAATGAAACACTCCCTTTCTATTTGATCTCGATGCTCTGAAGAACCCTAATCTCACGCAATTTGAATTACCTGACTCCTATTACCAATGGCAACCGCAGCTTTCAAATCTACCACGAAGAGAATCCCAGTGGGAGCTTCCTCCGTCGAAGACTCCGCCTCATCCTCTTCCTCCTCCTCCCTCCACCACCGCCGCTCTCGGAGCCTCAGCCGCCCCCCTCGCTCTTTATTTTCTCGCGACAACGGCGCTACGCCTAAAGGGAGGTTCGTCAATACCGTTAGAGGCTCTGACTTCCCGGAGATTAGTCTTGATGACCTCGCTATTGAGTTCTTCGAATCCGCAAATCGCGGTCGCCTTGATTCTAGAAACTCTGAGTCTGAGGCTACTCCGGCCGGCGAGACTGCTTTGCAGAGACGAGGGAGGTCTGTTTCGAGGAGGAATTCTGGAGTTGGTGATGATAGAAGGAGTAGTATTGGTGGTGGAAGTAGACCCGTCTCTGATGCTAATTCTAGAAGAAGGAGATCGCTTTCTGTGGTTCGATTTCAAATTAGTGATTCTGAGGTAACAATTAATGATCCTTCGTTTATTCTAATTAATATGTTTGATTTTACTTTGTGTTAAATCAGAAATACGGTCTAATTTCAAATTTTCAATGTACATTTCGGTTAGTGCTATGTTTATACCCACAATTAGTTTGGTGATACGTTTCTTTTTCTTCAATTGAATTATTTGGGTAGTTAAAGTTAGTGACCGAACTGAAAAACTAGCTATTCTTTGATACATTAGGTCTCAATTACTACTTGCTTCCTAAACAAGTACTCTTAGTTAATAATTACACATTTGTGCTGATGAAAACAATCCACATTAATGTTGGAACTTCCAAAATAATTAATTCATTTTTTTATGCTAGCTGCTAAATTTTTTCAATGTCCTCTTTCTTATGTGGTGAAATTCACTGTGATTTCCACCATTTAGGAAATGTGTCCCACTAAATAAGGAATAGGACCTACTGGGAATTCGGCATTGCGTCTTGGCCAGCTTCCACTTGGGTGTTTGACCTGCAATTAAATTTGTTATGGTTCCCTTAAACATATTCAATTGTGAAATACAGTGATGTATTTATGTGTGTCAATATCTTGCATGATACAGAGTGATTTGGATCGTTCTCAGAATTCCAAAAGTCGAGTAAATGTGAAAAATAATGATACTGGGAACAAGCTAATGCACAAACCAGTTGTTTCGGATCAAAGACAAGTGCTGAAAAAGTCCCTAAGCCACAAGGATTTGAGATCATATGATGGCTACTCTGTAAGTGTGATAGCTGTCTGTTGTTAAATCTATATTTGTTTATCTCGCTATGAAAGCTTGTCGTTAAATTATTTTAAGTTTCTCATCCAACACATTGTGTTTTGGTTACACCTTTGATTGTCTCTATGGCTTTTCAGAGTCATTCTTCAGTTCTCACCGATGATGAAGGAGCAGGTGCTCACCTCAAAAAAACTGGAAATGAGAAACTACGATCAGTTTATGCACAGAAGAAGGTTAATGAATTACAGTTGTGCATAATAGTACCTCTATTTTATGAATTTCACTTCTAATATTATTGTTTTAAAAATTGTTCAGGTGGGGCTTCCTGACATGGATAATGGATTGCACAAACCTATGCGGAAAGAATTGAGGCATATGGAAACTGATCAAGTCTGTGAAATGTGAATTAGTTTATTGTACATCTGATTGTTTGTATGTTCTTTGTTCACTGAAAACTTTCCTACTTTCTTATGAAATGTCTGCTTTTAGGCTGTCGCGAAATCAAGGGCTTCCACTTTATCCGTGGGTGATCGCTTGCTGTCAGATAATTCTGATTCTTCAGTCAGAAGGAGCTATGAAACTGAATTGGAACAGGTAATAGAAGTTATAAGCTGTTTTCAAAATACTCTCTTTCACGGTTTTAACATTTGCATTTTTATTTTTCTTCTTTTAATGGAGTGGTATGAAATTCCTGAGTAATAATGATTGCTGACTTCATTTATTTATTTATTGTTTGAAAATTCAGTCAGAGAAACGAAAACAAGAGTTGTTAGCCGAAATTGTGTTCGAGGAGCAGAGAGGTAGAGAGCTCTCTAAGATGGTTCATGAACTAATTCCTACTGCAAAGAACAATTCTATACAACAACCGTTAAGAACCAGGAAGGTATGCACACCTCTATTGTGTTCAATATTTTGAAAGTAATTTCCTTTTAATTCAACTGAATCCATTTTTTAGCAGTGTTTTTATTGTATTTTATTTTATTTTCCAGAAAAGTAATGACAGAAGCAGAATGTCTATGTGTTTGACTGAGGAAGCTGAGAGATATATTGAGGATTTTATTTCAAATATAGAAGATACAGATATTTCTTCACTTGATGGAGAAAGGAGTGACACAAGCTCATCCATTGGAGGATTATTAAAATCAGAAACATTTGTCAGTCCACCAATCCCAAAACCTCTTCCTGTTTTGATGGACGGGGTTACGTTGCCGTGGTTGCAATGGGAGACAAGTAATGACGCTTCTCCTATGACAAACTTGAATAAGGCACTTATCACATCTCCCAATTCTGTAACTTCCACTAAGGTAACTTATCACTGAACTATCTAAATATTCTCAAATGAAGTGTGTTTGAGATCATATCATTAGATTATTCATAGGAGTTAAGTGATCATTTAAGTAATAATACGGACTTATGTTGGCATTAAATCTTCACATAGCACACTTTTATTGACTGCTAAAAAGCACAACTATTGGATAATTTGATTGAATTGTTTAGTCATCATCATGATTGAAGACATAGTACAATTTTGTCTTTGACATGGAAAAACTTTCAAGAGTGTCAAATGTTGTTGTTAGTAGAATTGAGAAAAGAAGAAAGAAAGAAATACAATTCTTATTGAATGGTACAGAGTCATTACGAAGATAAACCAAACATGGTTTATATAGAATATTACATCAAAGGCTAACTAACTAACTACCTAAATAACCAACTAACTAACTTTATCTTAAATTAATAGTTGTTGACACATAGTTTAGGATATGTAGTTCTTAATTTTCTCCTTTTATGTCTGTTCGATTATTGAATTTCATTCCACGTCAAAAAGATTATTGAATTTCATTCATGTAATAGGAGATCTCCAAAGATCAAGTTAACTGTACCGTCAGTAGTCGCGGAAGCTGGAGCCCTGATTGCCTTAAAGAGTATGTCGGAAAGGATATATATAGTAAACTTGGAGAAGTTTATAGTAACCCTGACCAATCATCCTCAGCTAAATCTAAAGGATTGAGATATGATATGGATGATTATCTCAAAGTGAAAAGCAATGAAGATTTTCTGATTGAGAGATGGAAGCAACAGCGAAGAATTAATTCAGGCAGTCTAATATTATGTAATGTAAGATTGTTCTAGAGTTTAAACAGTGTCTTTGTTGAATAGAGAGATCCTTTTCGGCTCCCTTAGTATGGTTTTGGTGTATAAAGTCCTAATTTATGCCACAAATATAGAAATGCACGGTTTTATAATTTTTATACACTTCAAAACTATAGTAATGGACTCATCTATTTCACAAGAAATGGATGAGAATCTTTACCCAACTTTCAAGGACGGTTATCCCCTCTCTTCCCTAGTGTCCTTTATTACGTAATATAAATACAATTTATCTTATGTGCGAGCTTTCTCCTTTAGGTTAATATATATTGGATTTTTTAATGCCCGCAATAGTCGATGTTATTTAGATAATGCCATTTCTATAGCACATTGACTTGCGACCGGACAAGGACTTAGTGTGTGTCTGGTCTATGAATGGGTGAATTAATTTGACGGAACAAGTGTTGTCAAATATTGGCCATGACAGATTTCTTGACAACCGCCATGTGCAGTTTGTGAAGGATGGTGGCTTTATGCAATTATGGTGACCTAAACTGGTGGATTTGTGGCTCTCCACCATTGACAACCTTGGACGGAACTGATTTTAGATGAAAGTAAGTTGAGTGTAAAATAATTTAAGCTTGAATGAATTCAAAGAAAAGTGAGTTGAGCAATAAATTTGAGTGCAAAAGTCTCTTTTGAAAGCAAAACCTATTCTCCATATCAAGTAAATTATACTCAAGAACACTCAAATATGTCAAAAACAAATTTATGTCTCTAAAGTAATTTTTGTGTCTTCAAAAAGGAATTCTTATATTTATTTGGTAGGTGGAAAACTTAGGTATTTTTTTAGTTGAAGATGAAAACTCTAGTATTGCTTATGTAGATGTGCCTATTTATGAGCTTTTAATATTCTTGTAAAAATTTAATTTTAATTTATCGTGTAAATAACATTATTAGTTCAAACTTACTTCAAAGTGATCGATTCTTTACTTATTACACCTTCATTAACCAAAATTATCATAGCAAGAACATTGAATTAAAAGTTTTAAACTTGATAGCAAAAAAAGAATATAAATCTAGTTTATGGTATGTTTGGGAGGGTTTAGCAGGGAGGTTTGGGAGGGTTTAGCAGGGGAGGGTTTTGAAAAACTTGGTCTATATTTTAATATCTATTCGAGATTTAAAAAATTAAAAGAATAATATGATAGATAATGATAAAACATTGTTAATCACATTTCATTTTGTTAATCACACTTCCTCCATCCACATATTTAGCAACAAACTACAAAAAAAAACTCATGGAACTAAAACCAAAAGTGTAATTCCATAAAAAAATCAAAAGTGTAAGGAAAAATTATTGAGACAAAATTTGCCATATTTGAAATTTAAAAGGTTTGGACACTTTTTCCATCAAATTGGCAACTGATGTTAAATCTCTTGAGGGAGAACTTTACTGTCTATTGTGGTTCAACCCGGCTCGAGGAATTAGGCTCTGTTTGGTAAAAAATAGCGGATATTGGATAAGCTAGCGGATAGCGGATAAGCTAACCGATAGCAAATTGTGTGTTTGGTAAAACTAGCGGTTGAATTAGCTGATAAATATAAAATGACATAAAATGACATATTTATTTATTTCATGATTATATTTATTTAATAAGGATAGATAAGTAATTTAAGAAAAATAAAAGGGTAAAAATGTCAAAAAAGATGAGACGCACCAAATAGAGCTTTTTTTAGGCTAAATAGCACTTTTGATCCTTTATCTTTGCTCCAGATTTCACTTTGGTCCTTTATCTTTTTTTGGTCCGTTTTGGTCCTTTATCTTTCATTTTCGTTTCACTTTGGTCCTTTATCTTTTTTTTGATCCGTTTTGGTCCTTTATCTTTCATTTCGTTTCATTTTGGTCCCTCACGTTATTATTTAATTCAATTAAAACATTAAAACAATTAATTCAATTAAAACAAAATTATTTTAAAACAATTAAAACAAAAATTTGGTCCCCCACCGTGAACCCCTCTCCCCCCCTCACCGTGAACCCCTCTCCCCCCCGAACCCCTCCGCCCTCACCCAACCACCACCCAACCACCTCACAACTACCACCGACCACCACCCACCGTGAACCCCTCCCCTCTCCCAAACCCAGATCTGGAAACGCTAGAAGACGCAGAAGATCAAATCGCAAACCAGATCCAAATCGCAAACCAGAAGACCAAATCGCAAACCAGAAGTAGAGAAGACGGCGAACCAGAAGCAGCGAAGACGGCGAACAGAAGCAGCGAAGACGCGAACAGAAGAAGACGCGAACAGAAGAAGACGCGAACAGAAGCAGAAGGAAGCGACGGCGCACAGAAGCAGAGGACGCGAACAGAAGCAGCGACGGGGAGATCCAGCGACGGGGAGATCAAAAACGAATAAAAGGGAGAGGAACACAGATCCAGTGATGGTGAGGAGGATCAGAGAGGGGGGAGGATGGGTGAGGGGGAGGGGTTCACGGTGGGGGGGAGAGGGGTTCACGGTGGGGGACCAAATTTTGATTTAATTGTTTTAAAATAATTTTGTTTTAATTGAATTAATTGTTTTAATGTTTTAATTGAATTAAATAATAACGTGAGAGACCAAAATGAAACGAAATGAAAGATAAAGGACCAAAACGGATCAAAAAAAGATAAAGGACCAAAGTGAAACGAAAATGAAAGATAAAGGACCAAAACGGACCAAAAAAAAGATAAAGGACCAAAGTGAAATCTGGAGCAAAGATAAAGGACCAAAAGTGCTATTTAGCCTTTTTTTTATAAGCAATGTTAGTAGGGGTGGGGGAAATGTTAGTTTCCGGGGTTTGAATCCGGGACCTCCTTCTTGCACTCCTTCTTAGAGTCTCTTATAGCTCGCCAACTAAGCTACCTACTTGGGACACACGCCAAATAGAGCTAGTCTCTGCAGTTGCGCGTAGGGATGTCAACGGGGAGGGGCGGGCACGAGTATCTCACTACCCGGACCCGCCCCGTTTATTAACGGGTAGTCAAAATGTCCGTTTATTTGGCCTGCGGGTACCCGTTTGACTACCCGCCCCGGACCCGTGGCGGGTTTTACCCACAGGTCCGGATTTTTTTGCCACCCCTAGTTGCGCGGAGATGATACCCTGTTTATCCCAAAAAAAAATTGCGCAACGAAAAATGCAATTTATTTTTTGTAAAAAAAAAAGCAATTTAGTTAAGGTGAGAAATAAAAATCCAACGACGCACTACGGTTTTCTGCTTCCAAGTCAGCTTAGTTAGGGTTTTCTGTTACTCTCTGAACCTTCGCCGCTGCCTGTGTGTGCGTTCTCCGTCTCAAGCCCTCACCGGGCAGCCCACTGCGCTCCGCCATCTACGATTGACCAGCCATAAGAAGTAATTAGGTGATGGGTGGTGCATTTTGGGGGACGCGGGTTTTGGAGGTTGTAAAGAAACATGATTCCGGCGGACTCCTTTGGAAGAGAATAAAGCTCACCACCACCCGTAAAGCCAATGCCAAGAAGCGTCTCCGCCGTGTTTGGCAGGTATTTTCATATTTAATTTACATTTAAATTAAATATAATATCCCCTTCTTTGATTCGTAGGAAAGAAAAATAATTGTGATAATTATGGTTCGTTTTTGTTTTTTCTTCTTGGAAGAATGAAGCTGTTCTCAAGGCATGTTCTCAACCATCCCCTTCAGAAAGTTCTTCTGTCAGTGCCAACAAAGCTCATGACAATGTTACAGAGAGTAGTTAAGTTGAATAATCGAAGGGTATCCATCTGAAGGTTGTTTTGTTTCATTGGTATTTAGGGTTCCTAATTCTATACTTGTTTTTACAATTGTAATCAACAACACTGAAATTACGATGTGGTGTGGTTGGGAGCACTACCGCAATTGTAATATTATTGCACTTGCATCAGGTGATGTGGTTCACAATTTAGAATCATGATCTATTTCTAGGCATGTCTATGTTCCTGGTTGAACCCTGATTTGATGTCTTGAACATCCAGATAAATTGCTTCCATTGCAGCAGTAACTTGGGTTTGTGGTTTTCCCTTGGTTTTGAACATTATTTATGTCTTGCTGTAATATCATAATTCCTGTTACCCTGTTATTGGAGATGGTGAGAATTATGACATGTTTGATTAATAGTCTCTCCATTTAAGATTTGTTTTTAACTGTAGGTGTTGTACATTCAGGATGTAGATTAGTATATTTCATTCTAGAAAAGTAAAAGAAACATGATTTACAGTGAGGTCCTCTAGTCTTGGTATCTCTATTTAAGAAGGCCAGTGGATTCTGTTTTAGGACTTAAAGGTAGGACGTTGATGATTCGGTTCACAAGGAGAATAACCGAACTGAATCGAATGAAACAGTTGGCTCAAACTAAACCAATTTGTGTAATGTTTGCTCAAAACTGGATTGAACAGATTATTTGCTTCGGTTCGGTGGGTTCTACTTTCGAATCATATCAGTTTTAATAAATGAACTGTACCAAACTGTGAATTGTGTTATCTGATATATTCTGCCCAAACTGAATTGAGTTGTTCAACAAATTATCCAAATTAGAATCAGATTAGGCGTTGAACTGGTGGATGCACCGTTTAATTAACTGTTTAAGGTTTAAAGTTTTGACCGGAGAAATATGCTCTTAGTGTTGCGAGTTTCTCAAGTTACAGTCTCTCCTAGAAGATTGCAAGAGTACTCTTTGTAGGAAAGATGGGCCAGCAATAGCTCAGATACCAAGCAGAGACCGAAATAGCTCCCAGGAAAAAAAAAATAAAACGCATGTTAAGAAGATCGTTACTTCTAAAAAACCTCAACTGCACAAAGCCAAGCCAAAAAAGCTCAACTGCTTCGCACATTTTTTTTATCAAGGCTTCAGACGCCTCTCATAATTGATAAAACTAAAAGGACTATTATACTTCTGTCGCATTTAGTTTTCTATGTGGAGTAAAGAGTGCATCAATCTTCTTGCCTAGTAACTTCTATTTCTCTACCTTCTCTCAATGATAGAATACTTACAAACTAGTTTGATTATCGTAAGTGTCATGATATGTTGTGGCTTGGCAATGTGGAGTCTGTGCAAATCGTGTGTTGTGTTTTGTTGTGGAGAATAGTCTTTGTTGAAAGCATGAGAACACTTCATGGATAGCAAACAATAGTCCCAAAAAATGAATGAAAAAAATAGGAAAAGAAACAATCTTTGTATAGAAAGCATCCTATCCAAACAATCAATTAATTTTGTAATTGGTTAACGTTGATGGTTTATTACTTATTCCCTTTTTCATAGCCAATTGTTTTAGGGAGATAACATATAAAAAATGTATGTGATTGACCTAATATGGGTATCCACGGGTTTTGTTCGGCACAATCAAAATACTGACTCAACGCAATCGTAGCATATTGTATGATATCAAGGAAAAAGAATGGAAAAGAAAGGAAATGAAAGGAAACACATTTCCCAATAATTGTTCCTTCATTTAGTTTAACGACCTATTTAAGAATTCCTAAATAATTTAAGGACCTACAAAGTAATTAAACCAATTAATAATTATATTAATTACTATTTGTTTTTTTTTTGTCAATGGAAACTTCATTTCAGAAACACGCAATAAAACACCAAAACAAGCAAGATGGGCCAACAATAGCCCAGATACCAAGCAGAGACCCAAATAGCTCCCATGAAAAAAATAAAACACATGTTAAGAAGACCGTTACTTCTAAAAAACCTCAACTGCACAAAGCCAAGCTTAAAAACCCCAACTGCTTCCCACGTCTTTTTATTTATTTTATTATTATTATTATTATTATTATTATTATTATTATTATTATTATTATTATTATTATTATTAAGGCTTCACACGTCTCTCATAATCGATAAAACTAAGAAAACTGTTATACTTCTATTGCATTTAGTTTTCTAAGTAGAGTAAAGAGTGCATCAATCTTCTTGCCCAATAACTCCTATTTCTCTACCTTCTCTCAATAATAGAATACTTACAAACTAGTTTGATTATCATATGTGTCATGATATGTTGTGGCTTGGCAATGTGGAGTCTGTGCAACTGTTGTGTTGTGTTTTGTTGTGACCGGTTATCACTAGTAGAGATTTATTGAGGCAAAGAGTGCAAAATGAAGTAAACAATACATTCCCAAGTAGTAAATAAACTATGACCTAAGGGTCCCTTTAGTCTAATGCTTGGTTCAATTTTAAAAACATTATTTTAGATTTTTTTTGATCAATAAACACTATTTTAGATTGTAATCCTAAAAAATAAAAATAAAAATAAAAATTTGTTGCTACAAATAGTAACTCTAGTTCCACCGGAAATTAATTATTAATCAATCATTAATAAAACTGAAGAATACTTGTTGTCAAAAAATAAAACTGAAGAATATACTTCGCAGTTCTTACATGATAAAAATACAGTTAGGAGATAATTAATAATTAATACTACTACTAGTATACAATTTCGATTTTATAACATGCGTATAAATACTACTACTAGTACACAAATTTTATCCGCTAAATATCGACAGAAGAAGCAAGTTAAATGCTGGTGGTCTAGTAGTGAGGAAGGTGGTGGAGTGATTATTTTCCAAAGCAATGCTAATCCTCCAAAACTCTTATCTCTTCACTTTCCCTAAACCCCTAAACCCTCCCTCTCACTCTCACCACTTCCACAATCACCGTCGTCTTTCCCCCCTGCTCCTCCGCAACCTCCCACTCTCCGCCAACATTCTCGTCACCAAAGCCTTAAGTTCCGATGAGTTTCCCGTCGACGAGACCTTCATCCAAACCTTCGGCCCCAAAAGCAAGGAAACCGAGGATGAATCCCGAAGGCGCAACTGGATTGAGCGCGGTTGGGCTCCTTGGGAAGAAATCCTCACACCGGAAGCTGATTTCGCGCGCAAGAGTCTCAACGAAGGAGAAGAGGTAGAACTCCGTTCACCTGAAGCCGTTGAAGCTTTCAAGATGTTGAACCCTAGGTACCGCAAGAAGAAGATAGAGGAAATGGAATTGACGGAGGACGAGTACCTGGCTAAGCAATTCGAGATCAAGGGAGAGATTCCGGAACCGTTAGAGACCAAATGGGCTGGGCCGCTGGTGGTGCGCCTTGTGCCGCCGCGGGATTGGCCGCCACGAGGGTGGGAAGTGGATCGAGAGGAACTCGCGTTTATTCGAGAAGCGCATAAGTTGCAGGCTAGGAGAGTGAGGTTGGAAGATATTGAAAATGGTGTGAGAACTGAAACTGATGATGTGTGTTTGGATAGGTATAAGGTGTTTCTGAAGCAGTATAAGGAGTGGGTGGAGGCTAACAAGGATAGATTGGAAGAGGAATCTTATCAGGTTTCAATTTCGTTCACACTTGTGTAAAATGCAATGTACTTTCCTAAAATTTTGGCTATGGCTTGTTTGAATTGCTAATTTTGATTTGAATGTGACAGATAGACCAAGATTATCACCCTGGTAGAAGGAAAAGAGGGAAGGACTACAAGGAGGGCATGGTAGGATGAATTCGTGATTCTTCTTTCTTGTTAGTATGTGTTTGGAATATAAGAAAGAACTCAAAGCTATTCTAGTTCTAACTTTTTTCTTTTGAATGTTTTATGCAGTACGAGCTTCCATTCTATTATCCTGGCCAAGTAAGCTATTCTAGTTCTAACTTTTTTCTTTTGGAATATAAGAAAGATGTTTTTCTCATCTTTTATTCATTATGGACAGTAGTGTACTGTTTTCGATTAAGTAGATGCTTTATTTTTTGTCGGTATCCCATTCCTAAAATTCCCAACGGGTATTAGTATGTTTGCAACCCAATTTGGTTGTTATGAATTCTTATGGTTGTCTTAGGTGCATGGGGCATAGCATTCTATGCTGCTTGGAAGAAACTGATTTCATATGGCAGGCCAGAGCTGAGCCATTCTTCAGTATGCCTGTATAGTGATCATTCAATTACGGCAGCATTAATTATTTGGGAATTTTTTCTTTGCAGATTTGTGTGGGGAAGGTGACAACTTTGCATCTCTATCAAGGGGCATTTGTTGACATTGGCGGGGTGTATGATGGGTACCTACCAATCCATATGTTGGTCTTTTTAGTGTTCCCTAAATTTTTTGTGTGGGATGTTCATTTTTCATCATTTTCTATGCTGGAGTAATACTCAATTTTTACTGAGCTGGTTCCACTGTCATATTCTTGCTAAGTGAAAAACTACATTTTTAGAATGTGCAAGGTTATTTAATGCATGCATAAACAATATCATGGGGGACAAAATTAACAAGTGGATGAATTTCTAAAATGGAAAAGCAACGATACAAGCATCTGTAGTAATAGCACCATGCTCAAGCCTGAAACGTCAACAAAACAAGTATCAAGAGACACGTACTTGAGACTGGTTAAAGTGTTGGACTTTGGACGCATTCTTTTGGTAGAAAAAAAAGTATTGGTTGTTTATATACTACTCCTAGAACTAGAGGGAAACAATACCGCCTATTTTTTATCATTTGGCAGCTCAAGTTACTGAAAACACACTCTTTTTTTTATCGTTGAAGGGGAGATAATGTTTTCTCCGTAAATGCATCAATGAATTATTGCATGTTTTCTTTTGCTTCTTTAAGCTGTGTAACCAGCACTTCATGCTGTTATCACAAGTAACTTAGAGGATTTACTCCTGTCTCCTGTAGCATTTTTATGTCAATGTGCTTTACCTTTTATTTTAATGCAAGTGTTCTTCTGGAGGATTCATCTACTGTGATGTGTTGTAGGTGGGTTCCTATAAAGAACAATGATTGGTATTGGATTCGCCATCATATAAAAGTGGGCATGGACGTCATTGTTGAAATTACGGTGAGTGTTTCAGTCACTAGTTGAGATTTGAGGATTTCCCGTATTAGTTGTCACTAAATATTTACCTTATATTACTTTATAACATAGAGATGAAGCTTTTGGCTTATACTGCCACTCGCCAAGTGCAGTCTATCTCAACCCCGTAGGAAACTTGTTATGCTGCATTTTTTGTTCATGTTATGCTCGTGTGTTGAAATAGGGTCTCTAGCTGAAAATGTATTTCACATGGTGAATTATCTCTCACTTTCACTCTCTTGGGTGCCACTTGCTGGGGAAGGGGGGGTTACATAAAAAGCAATTTTAGGGTGGTGGCCTAAACAGATGGGGCAATCCCCCATCTATCCATCAGAGGCCTTGTTGCCAGTTTTCAGGGACAACAGGTGACTGGGTTAACCCCATTCCAAGGAGAATTGGGGGTAGGTTTAACCCTACTGAGGACCTAATCTCAACTCTATTTATTAAAAGGATGATTTATGGGTCGGACCTCGACACATCAGACCTTGGTGGTTGCTGGCTCTTTCTTTGATTTGTCTATATTTGGTACCAAGCTCAACTCTCTTGTTTCAACTTTGAACTTTAATACACGATTTAACAATGCCATTGGTCGCATGTGACCGAAGTTATTTCTCGTGTTGTTGAGATGTGGTGTAAATAGTAGATTTATTTATATGTGTATTCGGCCCAGGCCCGTTAGGTTTTCATATAGTATAACCTATTTAAACTCATTAGTGCTTGTACTCTTTACACAACAACATATACAGTTAATAAGACGGAACTACAACAGCTCTGTAGTCGCAGACGTAGGCAAACATTGGCCGAATTGCGTGACCAATATCGTCTCTCTATTCTTCGTCTCTATTTAACATGGTATCAAAAGCCTATGATCACTGGGCCTGAAAACCTAGTCGTCGCGCCGTCACGCTATTGAACCCTAGCCGTTCCGTTGATTGTTCATCCTCAACGGCCCTAGGTCACTGTTCATTCCGTACGGTGGGAACTGTTCATTCGTACGAAAATCACTGTTCATTCGTACGAAAGGCCCACACATCCGCACAACGCCACTGTTCATCCGTATGGCGTTACTGTTCATTCGTGCGCCAGTTGCTATCCGTACGGTGTTACTGTTCATTCCGTACCACACATTTCTACTGCTTCTCTCTGATTGTGGTTAGCCTTTCCATTATTGTTAAAGATGAGGTCAACTTCAGAAAAGGACAAAAACAAATCTGAATCGACAGGTAAGAGTCTCGTGTCTTATGCTTTCTCTGGCAATCCCTCTATAACAACAGAGAAACTCAATGGTGATAATTATTTGAATTGGTCTGCCTCTGTCAAAATGTGGTTTATGGGACAAAGGCTTTTAGATCACCTCACTAAGAATTCTACAGATATTGGTAACGATTTGCGTGAAGATTGGGAACAAACAGATTGTCAATTGGTCTCTCTTTTGTGGCAATCCATTGAACCCTCCTTGCTGGTCCATTATCGTTCATACACCACTTGTTATGACATTTGGCAGAAGGCGAAGAATGTTTATTCTAATGATATCCAGCGTCTCTATGGTGTTATTCATAATTTAGCCACCCTTCAGATGACAGAAGATAACATCATGACATATGCTAATAAAGCTCAGTCAGCAGCAAATGAGTTCAAGCTCCTTGTGACCGACAATGACCCGAAAAATATGCTTGAAAAACTAGATAATGTGTGTATGATCTATGTTCTTCATGGTCTCCATCAAAAGTATGAGTCAGTACGGAGCAACATTCTTTCTGCATCAGACATTCCCTCAACAGAGGATCTTATCAGGCGTCTCATACGTCTTCCTGGATTGGAAGGAACTGGAGGGAATGGATCTCAGACTAACATAGAATCCTCTGCTCTTGTTTCTAATTTTGCAGGTCGTGGGGGACGCGGTCGTGGTCGTGGGGGTGGTCGAGGAGGTCGTGTCGGAGGACGTCCTCAGTGCACTTATTGTAAGAAACTTGGTCATACTGAAGACAAGTGTTATTCCCTTCATGGCTTTCTAGAGAAACCAGTAAATGTGACTCAGGTTAATGATTCTGAACAGAGAAGCACTAAACAAAATGTTCTTTCTGATGAGGAGTATAAGGCATTCCTGCAGTATAAGACTTCCCAGGCTTCATCATCAGCAACAGTTGCTTATTCTGGTAATTCTAGAGTCTGTTTCTCTCAATCATCACCTGTTGACTCCTTGATTATGGACACTGGAGCTTCCGATTGCGTGGCTGGTAATCCATCTCTTTTATCCAAAATATCCCAACCTAACACCCCACATTATATTACCGTTGCCGACGGATCAAAAGTTAAAGCTAGTGGCATTGGTAAAGCCACTCCTCTTCCATCCTTACCCCTTGACAATGTTCTTCTTGTTCCCAATTGCCCATTTAATTTAATTTCAGTTAGTCGTCCGACTCGAAGCCTAAAATGTTCTGTAACTTTTGATGATGATTATTTTGTTATACAGGACCGGAGTACGAAGCGGACGATTGGTACAGGATATGAGTCACATGGACTTTACTACCTCCAGCCCATCCATCCTTCATCTACAATTGCCTCCACTTCTACTACAGAGTCCCCCAGTCTTCTTCATCGTCGGTTAGGTCATCCAAGTCTCAAGAAGTTCAAAGTTATGGTTCCGCATTTGTCTCATCTGCAGTCATTAGATTGTGAGTCTTGTCAGCTTGGGAAACATGTTCGCTCTTCCTTCCCTAGCAGTACTTAGTCTCAAGCTCGCTCTCCTTTTGATGTTCTTCACTCAAATGTATGGGGACCGAGTCGAGTCACTTCAGTTGTAGGACATAGATATTTTGTCACTTTTATTGATGAATTTTCTAGATGTACGTGGATCTACCTACTTAAGGATAGATCTGAACTTCTTGGTGTTTTTCAAAATTTATTTAAGGAAATCAAAAATCAATTTGGTTGTTCTATTCGCACTTTACGCAGTGATAATGCGAAATAATATTTTTCTACATCATTTAATTCTTTTATGATTGAAAATGGCGTCATACATCAATCATTTTGTCCCCATACCCCACAACAAAATGGGATTGCTGAACGTAAGAACCGTCATATAATTGAAACAGCACGCACCTTACTTATTCATGCTAATGTTCCTTTGAAGTTTTGGGGGGATGTTGTCCTCACTGCAGGGCACTTGATTAATAGAATGCCATTCTCTGCTATCCAGAATAGGGTTCCTCATTCCATATTGTTTTCCGATGAGCCATTGTTCCGTATCTCTCCTCGAGTCTTCGGATCCACTTGTTTTATTCATGATCTTATTCCGGGACTTGATAAATTGTCTGTTCGTGCAGTTAAGTGTGTCTTCCTTGGCTATTCATGAGTTCAAAAAGGATATTGATGCTACTGTCCCTCCACACATTGCTTCTACATGTCTGCTGATGTCACCTTCTTTGAGGATGCTCCCTTCTTTGCATCTCCCATTGAGTCTAAGTCTGTCTCTCAAGTATTACCTATTCCTAACCTTGTCTCGGTAGTTCCTCTCCCACCCATCATTGACCAGATAGATCACCCCTCTCCTACGGAAATTCCTAGTCCTTCTAGTCCTCCCCCCTTGCAAACTTATCAAAGCCGTGCTCGTCTCCCTCCTGTCGACCCACCTCCTACCGAAGATCCTAGTGACTCATCTCCTGCTCCGGTTCCCTCTTCTACTCCGGATCCGCCTCCCGAGTCAGAAGACCCTCCTACTGCAGTGCGTAAAGGTACACGTTCCACCCATAACCCTCATCCTATTTATAATTTCCTCAGCTATCACCGCTTATCACCTTCGCATTATACATTTGTCTCTGCTATTTCTTCCATCACCATTCCTAAGTCCACGCAGGAAGCTCTTTCTCATTCAGGTTGGAGACAAGCTATGATTCATGAGATGACAACCTTAGAATCTAACCAGACATGGACTCTTGTGCCGCCTCCTCCTGGTAAATCTATTGTTGGGTGTCGTTGGGTATATACTGTCAAAGTTGGTCCAGACTCGTATTGATCGTCTGAAAGCACGTCTCGTTGCTAAGGGCTATACTCAGATTTTTGGCCTTGATTACAGTGATACTTTCTCACCGGTGGCTAAAATGGCTTCTGTTCGTCTATTCCTTTCTATGGCTGCAATGCGGCATTGGCCATTGTATCAACTAGACATCAAGAATGCGTTTCTCCATGGAGATCTAGAAGAAGAAGTTTATCTGGAGCAACCACCTGGTTTTGTTGCTCAGGGGGAGTGTCGTGGGTATGTCTGTCGACTTCACAAAGCCTTGTATGGTCTTAAACAATCCCCTCGAGCATGGTTTGGGAGATTCAGTAGTGTTGTTCAAGAGTATGGCATGATTCGGAGTGAAACTGACCACTCTGTCTTTTATAAGTTCTCCTCTGATAAATGTATTTATCTGGTTGTCTATGTCGATGATATTGTCATTACAGGTAATGATCATGATGGGATTGCAGGACTTAAACAACATCTAGTCCACCACTTTCAGGTCAAAGATCTTGGAAAGTTACGTTACTTTCTTGGCATTGAGGTTGTTAAGTTCTTTAGAATCATGAAAGAGAGATTTTGTATATTGATTATTTCTCAGTGAATTACAATAGAGAGAACTCTGCCTTATATAGGCAAGCAGAGCACACAGATACAATAGGACACAACTAACCTAACTGAATAATAACAGACTAGTAACAGAATATATATTAACTAGATACAACAGAACTAACAACATAACTAACAACTTAACTATACATATTAGCTAACTGACAGATAATTACAATAGAAATAGAAAACTAAGCTAGATCCCTTAATACTCTCCTTCAAGCTCAAGGGGAGAGCAGAGTGCTGCTGGAGACATTGAGCTTGGATCTTAAATTGCTGAAAGCAAGCTTGGACAAAGGTTTAGTTAGGATGTCAGCTATCTGAGCTTCTGCAGGAACATGACACACCACAAGTTGCTTACTGAGCACTTTTTCCCGAACAAAATATAAGTCAAGTTCCATGTGCTTCGTTCTAGAGTGAAGCACAGGATTGTGACTGAGTGCAACAGCACTTTGATTATCACAGTAGATTATAGGAGCAGTGTGAGCAATATGCAATTCAGTCAACAGAGATTGAACCCAAACAAGTTCAGAAGTGGTAAGAGCAATACTCCTATATTCGGCTTCAGCACTTGACTTTGCAACAATGTGTTGCTTCTTAGACCACCACGATATCAAGTTAGGACCAAGATATATACAGGCACCAGAAGTTGACCGTCTATCATCTATATCACTTGCCCAATCGGCATCACAATAGGCTTGGAGAGGTAGAGGTGACTTAGGTGAAGCAGGTTGAAGTAAAAGCCCATAATCAACTGTCCCCTTTAGGTATCTGAGAATCCTTTTTACTGCAGACCAGTGACTGTCAAGAGGTTGGGCAAGAAATTGACAACATTTGTTCACAGCATATCCAATTTCGGGTCTAGTAATAGTTGCATACTGGAGGGCACCAACAATGGACCTATAGAGAGTAGGATCTGCAAAATAATCTGAACCAAACTTAGACAACTTCAACTTGGCAGGGAGAGGTGTAGAAATACCCTTAGCTTGGTCCATACCAGCCCTTTGAAGAACCTCACGAATGTATTTGGACTGAGTAAATAATAGAGAGCCAGTCTTAGTTCTATTGACCTCAATGCCTAAAAAATAGTCAAGAGCAGTAAACTGTTTTAAAGCAAAGGTGGTAGACAAAGTTGTAATGAGTTGTTGCAGGGCAGAGGAGGATGAACCCGTAAGAATAATGTCATCAACATAGATAAGGGCATACAAGCAGCAACTGCCTTTGTGATAAACCATCAAAGAGGGGTCACATTTGCTCTTAGTAAAACCGAGTTGAAGCAAAGTAGATGTCAATCTCTCATACCATGCACGTGGAGCCTGTTTGAGGCCATACATGGCCTTATTTAGTTTGCATACAAGATCCTTACTGCCTTGTTCAAAGCCAACCGGTTGATTCATGTAAACTTCTTCTGCAAGGTTGCCATGAAGAAAGGCATTGTTGATATCTATTTGCTTGAGATCCCAACCATAAGTGAGAGCCAAAGTAAGGACTAATCTAACAGTGATTGGTTTGATCACAGGGGCAAAGGTTTCAGAATAGTCACAACCAAGCCTCTGATTAAAACCTTTGGCTACAAGCCTTGCTTTGTAACGATCGATAGTGCCATCAGGATTTTCTTTAATTCGAAACACCCATTTGCTACCAATGGCTTTCTTACCACGAGGAAGAGTAGTCAAAGTCCAAGTTTTATTAGCCAAAAGAGCACCATACTCATGCTGCATGGCTGCTTTCCAGTGAGCAGAGTTAAGAGCCTGATTCACGGTTTGAGGTTCAGCAGTGGTCATAAGGAGGGTTGGATGAAGCCTAGGCTGAACTATCCCATCTTTGGCTCGAGTAACCATAGGATGAGTGTTGTGAGGGTGAATAACAGGTGCTGGGACAGGGGAGGGAACAGTGGCTGCTGTATGTGGCAAAGTAGATGTTGAGCGAGTGTCTGAGTTAGGATCAATGGTACTGGATGCAGTAGAAGGCAAGGGTGTAGGAGGTATAGATGGAACTGATGAAGGAGGTGTATGAGGTGGTAAAGATGATTGATGAGGAGGGGTAGCTTGAGGTGGTGGTGTAAGGGGAGGAGCAGAATTAGTAGAAGTTCCATTAGGTATGTGAAGAGGTTGAATGTTGCAGGTAGGGGGTGGGGTGGCAGTGTGCTTAGCTGCAAAGAGTGACTGATAAGGAAAAACATTTTCATTAAAAATAACATCTTTAGAAATGAACAACCTACCATTAGGATCAAGGCACTTATAACCCTTATGATTAGGAGAATATCCCAGGAATAAACATTCTGCAGACCTAAATTCAAACTTATGAGAGTTGTATGGCCTAAGTAAAGGAAAACATGAACATCCAAACACTTTAAGAAAATGAAAATCAGGTTGTTTGTTGTATAAAGTAGTGTAAGGTATAGCATGTTGATGATAAGTAGAAGGTAATCTATTAATTAAGTACACGACAGTATGGAAAGCATGATCCCAAAAATGAATAGGCATAGAAGCTTGAGACAAAAGAGAAAGACCCATATCAACTATATGTCGATGTTTCCTCTCAATCACACCATTTTGATGGTGTGTATGAGGGCAAATAAGACGATGGACAATCCCAAATGACTCAAGATATGTATTAAAAGACCCGAATTCCCCTCCCCAATCAGTTTGAAATTACTTAATTGTACAATTAAACTGATTTTCAACTAAAATTTTAAAAGTTTTGAAGGTGGGGAGAGCATCAGATTTTTGTTTTAAGAAATATATCCATGTGAATCTACTGTATACATCAACAAATGAAATGTAGTACGTATAACCCATAGAGGAGGACATAGGGGCAGGACCCCACAGATCACAGTAGATTAATTCTAAGGGTGAACTGTAAACAGTATCAGAAATATTGGAAGGTAGTCTATGAAGCTTTCCCATGCAACATGCCACACAAAAATCTCTTTTATTCATTGCAATAGTTGGTTTATTACAGGATTTCAATACAGAGTTTAGAACGGTAATGTGAGGATGCCCTAAACGATTGTGCCACAGGGCACCAGTGGATGTAGTGTGTGAGATTACATTGTGTGGTGTGGAAGCAACTGTAGCATGAGAAATAGGACTACTAGAATTTTTAGAACTAATGTGTGAACTGGGAACTACAGAATATATTCCTGGGAGATGATATAAACCATCCTTGGTGCCTTGTCCCTTGAGTAAAGTTGAACCATCAGCCTGTGATTTTGCAAAACAAAAATTAGGGTGAAATTGAAAAAATGCATCATTATCAGTCACAAATTTCTTAATGCTAAGCAGGTTTTTGTTGAGTTGGGGTACATATAAAATATTTTTATAGTGGAATAAGTGCTTAGGGTTAAGAGGAGAAGGTATAATCTCATTACTAATTGAGTGAATCGGCAAACCTGTTCCATTTCCAAGGAACACATGATCCTGGCCAGAGAGAACAGTTGCAGTGGCAGGATTTGGAGGAATGTTGCTCATGTGATAAGAGGCAGCAGTATCTCCTTGCTGATTACTTGTAGCAAATGACGGTCCAGCAACAACATAAGCTTGTGGAGAAAAAGGAGAAACAGAAGGCACAACATAAGGAGTAGCAGGTGTAGGCCAGGTAGTGGCATTAGCAGTAGGAGTAGGCCAAAGAGGGGCATTCATAGTGACAGGAGCAGGCCAAAAAGTAGCATTGGCAGTAGGAGTCTGTGGAGGAGTATAGCCAGGACGTAGATATTGGTATGAATTATTGAATGAAGGCATTGGCAATGTTGGCAAAACAGGGGCAGAATACCTGTGATAACATACAGAGGCATCATGTCCAAATTTAGAGCAAACTTGACACTGCACAGTGGCACGGCTACCTCTACCATTTCGTCCCCCACGATTGAATCTACCACCATTCCTACCGCCACGAGCATTACCCTTTTGAGTAGTGAAATTTGCTTGAGGATTATTAGGTGAGGCATCTTGATGCACACTAGGATTTGAAGCGGCTTGAGACTCTTGATTAGTATGTGTGAGATTTAATGTAGCCACAGCTTGAGAAGCCTCAGTGTGATGACTTATTTCCTTTCTTGATGTTTAGAAGATCAGCACGCAATTGACGAGCATGAGCCTTAATTTTGCCCAATGAATGACTGTGGATCTTATCCCACAATTCAAAAGAATATCTGCATCCGATGACCTTGGCCAGAACAGAGGGAGAAAGAGAAGATTGGAGCCAGGCGAGAAGCAACTGGTCTTGTAATTCCCATTCTATGTATGCTGGGTTTTCAATTTCTGCAAGTCTGTGTTGTTCATCAATATATCTGGGCAGGACTTGCGGAGACACACAGAAACGGTGAAGTTTGTGTGACGGGCTCAATTTGTTGGAGCCAAAGAGGAAGATTATCCCCTGTTAATTTCTCAGTTACTTGATACTGGAAAGATTTGAATGGTTTCAGTGAAGGTAAGGCACTTAGATTTGGTTCTGTCATGATTGCAAGGAAGAAAGAAACGAAACACGAAGAAACAGGGAAAACACGAAGAACAGAGGATAGACGCGATAAAAGCAAGAAAACTGGAAAACGAAGGAAAGACAGAGAAAACGAAGAAACGAAAGGAGAAAATGAACCAAAGGGAGAGAACGAAAGACCGGATTAAGAAATAACAGAGAGAAACAAACCTGAACTGAAACGAAAAGAAAAGACGCGACGAAGGAAACGGAGAGCAAAAGGAGAAAAATGGTTGAAAGACTCAAAATTGAAGAAGAAACGACGAACTAAGGACCAAACAACACTGTAAATGGAAAAGCGAGAGAAGGGGAAACGGAAAAAATGGAGAAAAAGAATGAGAGAAAACAGAACCAAATTTTTGTGCAGAACTCACGGTGGCGCACCGCGAGCGTACGGCGGAAGCGACGAAACTCAGGATCGCAGGCCACGTTAGTGGTGCGAAGATGCTACTGATACCATGTTAAGTTCTTTAGAATCATGAAAGAGAGATTTTGTATATTGATTATTTCTCAGTGAATTACAATAGAGAGAACTCTGCCTTATATAGGCAAGCAGAGCACACAGATACAATAGGACACAACTAACCTAACTGAATAATAACAGACTAATAACAGAATATATCTGTTAACTAGATACAACAGAACTAACAACATATCTAACAACTTAACTATACATATTAGCTAACTGACAGATAATTACAATAGAAATAGAAAACTAAGCTAGATCCCTTAATAGAGGTAGCTCATTCTAAGGCAGAGATTGCTATTTCCCAGAGAAAGTATGCTTTGGATATTTTAGAAGAAACCAAAATGCTGGACTGCAAGTCAATTGACTCTCCTATGGATCCTAATGTCAAAATCCTACCAGATCAGGGGGAGCCATTTTCAGATCCAGGAAGGTATAGGAGGCTAGTTGGAAAGTTAAATTACTTGACCATGACGAGGCCAGATATTTCATATGCTGTTAGTGTGGTGAGTCAATTCCTAAATTCTTCTTGTGGTACAGTCATTGGGATGCCGTTGTTAGAATCTTGAGGTATATCAAGGGAGCTCCTGGAAAAGGTATTGTTTACACGGATAGAGGTGATTCAAATATTGTCGCTTACACAGATGCTGATTGGGCTGGTTGCCCCTTTGATAGAAGGTTCACATATGGGTATTGTGTTCTTATTGGTGGAAATCTAATTTCATGGAAAAGTAAAAAGCAAAATGTTGTTGCCAGATCCAGTGCTGAGGCTGAATATCGAGCTATGGCGCTTACCACTCAAGAGCTCACGTGGCTGAAACATCTTCTCCGAGAGTTGCATTTTTGTAAAATAGGCACTATGAGCCTCATCTGTGATAATCAAGCAGCCCTACATATTGCGTCCAATCCAGTCTTTCATGAGCGAACCAAACACATTGAAGTTGATTGTCACTTTGTTCGTGAGAAGATTGTGTCCGGCGACATTGCTACTTCATTTGTTGGTTCTAATGATCAATTGGCAGACATCTTCACAAAAGCTCTTCGAGGACCAAGGATAACTTACATATGTGACAAGCTACAATCTATACGCTCCAGCTTGAGGGGGAGTGTTGAGATGTGGTGTAAATAGTAGATTTATTTATATGTGTATTCGGCCCAGGCCCGTTAGGTTTTCATATAGTATAACCTATTTAAACCCATTAGTGCTTGTACTCTTTACACAACAACATATACAGTTAATAAGACGGAACTACAGCTGCTCTGTAGTCGCAAACGTAGGCAAACATTGGCCGAACTACGTGACAAATATCGTCTCTGTATTCTTCGTCTCTATTTAACACGTGTTTCCATATTTTCAATTTTTTTGCACCTTTTTATAGTCAATGTAGGTAGGGCGTAAGTTATATGACTGATTCTATAAGCTATACATTGCTTCCTGACCAATTCTGCATATCAAATGAAGTTTAATTGCTTTAATGTTGTTAGTTTCCATGATGTCTGTGTTTAGTAGTAAATGGATTTCTTTCACCAAATGTTTACGCTACTTATTGACTTATTAACATTTTTACTTTGTAGGCAAAGCGAGATCCTTACCGCTTCCGGTTCCCGATCGAACTTCGTTTTGTCGATCCAAATATAGATCATCTAATGTATGATTATGTTTTTGTGATGTTCTACCTTTTATAACACTTCATAATACATAGGTTAAATTTTATTAATTTGATTAGAATTTATGTAGTATTTGACATTTTTCATTATCATATTTCAGCTTTAACAGATTTGACTCGCCACCAATATTTCACCGCGATGAAGATACCAACCCAGATGAATTGAGGGTTTGCACCTTTCCCTAAACAACTTCAATCTGGTCGCAGATGAAAAACATAATTTCCATTTACAGAAGCTCTTTGTATTGTAACTTTGCTATGATATAATTCATGCATTCTTTTGTCAAAGGGTACAAGTTCAAATGTTTATCTATTCTCTAAGGATTCGTGAGTATAAGTTTATTTATTTCAAGATAATATCTTAAGGTTTGTTTTGGCGAAGTATCTGTTTCCACGTACCATTACACCGATCAGATGCTAATGCTTAGATTATGTTTTTTACAGAGTGTGGATTCTGTGTAACTTCTGATTTTAGTTCGACAGATTAGGGGCAGATTGATCAGTTGAGCTTTATCTTGTTTATATTTTTGAAAGAATTGGTAACAAAGGCGATAATAATAAAAAAAGAATTGCTAGCAATGGTTCAACTTTTGAAAATCATTAGATCCTTTGCGATAGAGACTTCATTAACCATTCAATAGGTTCACAACACCCCACCCCCCCTGTTGCATTTTTGTATTTTAAACCTGTCAAATGTGTATCTTGTTTTCAAAATTAATGTGTCATTGTGATACTATTATTTTTATTTGGATTTTAAAATTTGCAGCGTGACTGCGGAAGACCTCCCATTCCTAGAAAAGATCCAGGAGACAGGCCAGAGGAAGAACCTCTATTGTCTAATCATCCATATGTTGAAAAGGTATTTTCTGATAAACAACTCATTTCTTTATAGTTGTAGCAAGGAACAATTGCGGTGGTCTGTATAACTCATGTACGGGATACTCCCGACTTCAAATTTTATTCCATCTAATAGTGGTCAATACACATCAATAATGAGTCTAGGTTATAACACCTATTATGGAATTCTTATCTAGCACACAGTGGTTCAAAAGCCCTTGTGTGTGCATGCTCTGGGTTTGAATTGACAACCTGTTTCCACCCCCGTTCTTAGTGTGGTCATGGAACCTATAAAAGATCCTATGCAGACCTGCATAAATATGAAGCCTAATAAGAATTTTCTAAATGTTTCTTAAGTACCTGCTTGGGTTGATGTTCTGTTGGATTTCTCATAATAATGAGTTACAAATAACTTCGTGTGCATTAGTTGCAATATTCACATACTATCCCGCAATGCAAGTTATGTTCTGAAGGTTGATGGCACTTGCTATGAGTGCTATTCAGGGATTTTTTTCTTTCATACTGGAAACATATATACAAGATACATCCATTCTTTCAAAAACATACAAGTAAATATTTTCAATATATACAAGAAAATAACAACAGAAGTCAAGAAAACAAACAAGTTTAAGTATTCATGACAAATGAAATTGTATGTGCTGGTAAAACTTCACTAGAAACTTAAAGACTCGTGGCATGAACATGAACATTTTTGGTGAGCGACTTACGATTCTTTGCCGTGTACTTTATAAAATTCTGATATCATAATGATGGTGACCCCATTACTGGACCTATTGTACCCTCAGTTCAAATGTATCAAGAAGATGGATAGTAATGATAAGGGCGGGATGGTAATTGAGATGGGGGAGACTGTTACGAAGGAAACTAAGAATGCACATGTGGAAGCCAATCAGTAGTGAAAGGGGCATGGAAAGCATGGGAGTGGAGAGAATAAGACCAGAAAATACTGGGAATTTGTCAGGGAACTCTAGAAGGCATAGGCATAAGGGCAGCGTAGCTTCTTGCTTCTCTGATATCTTCATTATTTTCTGCACTTTCCTGCTTCTCTTTTGAAATCCTAGTTTTATGCTAGTAAATATCAGTTCCTATAGCATAGGCATCTCTCAAATTCTTTTCGGTTTGATTATCTTTACATGCCCATCACTTACTACTACATTTATTTTGCAGTTGTGGCAGATTAATGTAGCTGAGCAAATGATTGTGAATGATATGGAGATAAATCCCGATAAATATAAAGGGAAAAAGATTTCAGACTTGGAGGATGAAGATGATTTTAATGAAGAAAATGCTGTTCAGCATACAAAAGTTCCTTATAAGAATGCAATGTTGCCAAAAGTCACACTAGTAAGTACCAGTCTTATTGTAATTTTTGGACAAGAGGCTGTAATCGTCTTCTTGTCTGTGTCAAGTCATACATGGGTAGAATATATAGCCAGACTAAGTTAGAAAATACTAACAAATCTACTACAACTTGGGAAAGAAAAATACAGAAAAGAAAGTTAACAGATAAAACAATGAAATCTAAATCAGATCTGAAGTGGCCCATAGCAGGATGACACATAACAAGTAGCTCCTATATTGAAATTTTCAAAATATGCTCAGTCGTAGTTTAGTTTATATATACACAAATAAATGCTCAAAAGTAATAAAAAATACTCAAAACTAGAAAATATGTCTATAATTAAGAATTAGGGATGCATTTGAATAAACAACTTAATTTAGAACTAACTCAACAAGTTGTTCTAGGGAGCTTGATTAAGTACTTATTCAGAAGCTATGTTGGAGAGATTGAAATATGTTGAAAAAACAGTTTACAAACATGTGTATTTTATCTTTACAAGTACATCCAAACACTAATACAAGTCCTAATCGTTTAAGCAATCCTGAGTCTGCTGTTCTGTTTGATGCTCTAAAACATTAAAGTACACCCATATCGAATAAAAGAACGGTTGCTTTTTTGCATAGCATGTGTATGAGGAAGGTGCTGATTGGCTGCTCCCATTAGGTGTGGTAGAGATTGTTGAGGGTCCTGGGTTAGGCAGAGTTGGTTAGAAAATATTAAACAATTTGCTGCTACTTAGGAAAGAAAAATACACACAAAAAAGAGATTAACAGTCAGATAACTTGGATAATTCAGATCTTTGTCTAATCAAAACCGATTTAGTCTCTTCCGAATAAACTTTTACAGTCTGAACTTTCGTTCATTTGGTTGCTCATTTATTACCTGTTGTTCTTAATATTTTGACAGAAAACAAGTGTCAAAGACCTTGACTTAGAGGCTGCACTTGCTGAGCGTGAGGTCAGTTTCCTTTTGTGATGAATAAATAGATTTCTTTAATTGTTGGCAGTGCCTATTGACAGCTGGTTAGAGAGACACCTCGTGTCTTGTAAAGGATGCCTTTGAATTTATTGAACATAAGAAAGGCACGGAAAAACTTACTTATTCACTGCATACCAGCATTTACATAAGGGTTTTCACCATTTTTTTCATAAGTCTAATGTCAGATCCACTTTTAATGCTTTTGAAATTTCTGTTTACCAAAATTTTAACTCTTAAGTGGTGTATAGCTCAAAGAAATAATTTAAGTTATGCATGGATTGGTAATTTTCTTTTCCATTCAATCTTTTAAACACTAAGATCATAAAAGCTTAATCTGTCCTACCCTAACAAACTGGCAATCCAATTTACCACGTGGGCAGTTATAGGACTTGGTATGTCACCAAAAAAATTGTATTTTCTTGAATTGCACTGAATTTCGTGGACCTGCTATTTAATGTTTCAGCTTAATATGCATAGAATAGTTCTGTGATTTCTTTTTTGTCAAAAAAAGTTGTGGTCTCTTTCATAATTGAGATAAACTTTGGGGATTCAGCTCCATAAGAGACTATGGAAGGAAGCAAAGGACAGAGGTGAGGAATACAAGATTACCAACTTGAGGCGCAATGATGAGATGGATGAATATGATTTCATGCACTGGCGCAGATCATTTGAGGAGAGAGAAGCATTGGTTAGAGACATCAGCAGGTATTGTTGTGTTAATATTTATTGTCCTTTCCAGTTATGATGCATTGAATTTTACCGTTCTCCTTTTTTGCAGTCGCAAAGCTCTTGGTCTGCCTGTGGAAGAGCCAGGTAGGTATGTGGATGCTAGTTTTTTTGGTAAAGACCAGTATGACCCTGATAGTCCTCTGTATCGTTATGACTACTGGGGGGAACCCAAGAATTCGGAAAAGAGCAGGAAAGAGAGGATGACAGATACCCATAACAAATCAATTGTGGGCAAGGGAACTGTATGGTGTGAGATGCCATATGAAGATTGCATCACGGAAAAAATGAAAAACGAAGCCCAGTCTAAGGGGCCACTGGGAAAAGAAGTTGTCGATGAGGATGAGGAAGAGGAGGAGGATGATGATGATGAAGACGACGACTTTGACTTCAGTATTCTGAGCAGCCTTGGTAATAATCTCTCCGAACAAGTTCATGTTAATGGGACCGAGTCTTCTAGGATGTCAGATGAGGGCGTGTTTGAGGATTGATGCTATAATGTGTACAGTTAGGCTGAGAATTGTGCATAAATTTTGACATTGTAGAACACTGCGGCAATTAGTTTATTCTTGATGTTTAAGAAAATTCACGTACTAAATCTTTCGTGGAAAAAGAAATCCCAATTGATACCTGCACAACATCAAGTCTTTCAAAAAAAACAAGAAAAGGCATTATGTAAAAAATACGAATCCATGCAATTTTAACCCACTCTACGGTTTGAACAAAATATTAAGTTATGCTTCCTATATTTAGCGTCTATCACAGACATTACGGAGAATTCCCTAAAAAAAGACATTGCTGGTAAATGATTTAGGACTTCTTTGATTTTGAGTTCTAGTATTTTAGTTTTGCCTAAATTATAGTTTTGGTCTTCCTATTTTTACAAATTTGATATTTGGTCCCCGTATTTTAAAATCCAGACATTTAGTCTTCCTGTTTTAAAAAATTCAGAGTTTTAGTCCAAATGGGGGTTTTCAGTTTTTTGTTGCTGATGTGGATGCCTATTTAAAAAAAACGCTTACGTGGTTGCCTATTAAAATAATTTAAATAATTAATAAAGTATTAAAACAGTAAATTTAAAACAAAATTAAAACAGTAAATTAAAAAAAAATTAAAATAGTAAACTCCTAATCTCTCTCTTCTCACGAATCCTAATCTCATTCTTCAACAACAATCCTTGGAGCCCCAAGAGTCTCTTCTCACCCTCTACTTCATCTTCTTCAAAAAAAAAACCAGATCTGACTCTCCTCTGTTTCCCATCTCTCTCAGCGCTCCCTCTCCTCTAGTTCCCATATTTCTCTCAGCGCTTCCTCTCCTCAAAATATTCCATTTTTCCAGATCTGAAAAACAGTAAATTTGGGTTTGAGGGAATGAAGAAAATGAAGGGTTGTTGACGGATTTGGGATGACGAAGGAGAATGGCGAAGAAGAATATGAAAAACAGTGACTGGATCTGAGATCAACGAGAACGATGAACGAAGAAGATGAAAACCAGCGACTGAAATAACCAGCGACTGAAAACCAGCGTCTGAAACCAGGATCTGAGATCAACGAGAATGAGAACGACGAAACCGTGAGAACGATGAAGGAGAACGATGAAACCGTGAGAACGATGAAGGAGGACGCCGTGAGAACGATGAACGAGAACGCCGGATTTGGGTTTTTGATTTTTTGACATCTATTCTTTGATTTCACCATGAGAGAAGAGAGATGGAGGAAGAATAATGAAAGAAAGGAAACGAGAAAGAAGGGAGAAAACCAGAGAAGAGAGATGGAGAAAACGAGAAAGAAGGGAGGAAACGAGAGAAGAGAGATGGAGGAAGAACGATGAAACCGTGAGATTGAAGAGGAATCAAAATTTAGTTTTTGTTAATTTAATTAATTTTAGTTTTTTTAATTTACTTATAGTTTTAATATTTTATTAAATAAATAGTGATGTGACAAGTACACGTGGCATCATTTAATACGTGGACAAGCTGCATCAGCTGCCACATCATTTAATGAGTGCCACATCAACTTTTTTTGTTTGGTAGAATTACAATTCAGCAAAAAAAATTGAAAAACTCTTCTTTAGACTAAAATGTTTGAAATTTTTAAAATAGGAGGACTACATGTCTAGATTTTAAAATACGAAGACCAAATGTCCGGATTTGTGAAAATAATAGGACCAAAACTATAATTTAGCCTTTAGTTTTTAAGGAATGGAACATGCCCTTTCTTTGATTTTGAGTTCTAGTAATTTAATGGTGTGGATCCCTCAAATTTGCAACTCCAAAGCCTCCCCCAGCCCGCATCGTTTGAGAAAGTTTAACTCGTCGTACATTTTAGAAAATAACTAATTAAAGAGAATCTTCATATCATCAGACTTAGAAGGCATTTCAAAGTAAAAATAAATAGAAAGAATTGATTCTACCTCGGATCTAAAATATTTTACAATGAGTGAAGTTAACTACTCAAAGGTCAGGCATAGAACTCGCCGCAAAGGAGTTCATTTCACAGGTAAAACTGGACATGTCCTGTTTGATATCCAGATTCTAAAGACCTTCAATGAATGGTGACTAAGCTAGATACTCCACATTTTTAGAAACCATTTCCAAGATGAAACCGAATTTATCAGTAAGCAAAACCAAATCTAACCCCACATGTCTTAATTTTTGTAATCAAGCCAACATCAGCCATATCAGATGTCGATTAAACTCTACGCTCCGTAACTCCAGCATCACAAAATCCAGCAACATCTCCTCAGAACCTACGTTTCTGTATTTGTTCAAATGCAACAATCAAGGGGATAAAATCAATCAATTTCTCCTTCTTCTACATCTTTTGATTTTGATGGCCCAGCAGCAGTCTGTGGCAGTTCTTCCTCCTCGTCCTCATCATCAACCTTCATGTACAATCCCAGCTGCTCTAAGGGATTTCCCTGCAGCTTGATCCCACCGAATCCATTTTGGAGAGGATCTGGACTCATTTCCTCTTTGAGACTTGGTGTAATTTCATCATCTACAGCACTTAGCATCTCTAGATCTTCCAAAAATTGACAGCTCTCATTGATTTCGACAGTTTTCTCCATCTGCAGACAGAGCTATTCAGTGAAACATACAAGGAAGCTGAATTTGCATTCTAACATAAACCTTTCCAATTTACCTTTTGCAAAGCCTGACGAGCTGCTTCTCTCTCTTGTTCCCTTTTCCTTTTGGCTTCAGCTGCAGCTTCTGCTTCTGCTTTCTTCCGGGCCTCTTCTGCAGCCTTTGCCTCTGCCTGCAATCGAGCTTTCTCTAAAGTAAAAAAACAAAATTATCACTCAGACATATCTTGAAAAACTGAAGCACTATTCTATAACAACCTTCCTTCTGTAAGGTTTAAATTAAAAAACAACCTTCCTTCTGCCTCCTTTCAAGATCTTCTCGCTCTATCCTAAGCTTTTCAGGGTCACGCTTTTCATCCTGAGATCAAGTTGGAAATAAAAGACCAACTTTAAAATAAAACTTGCAATTACGATAGCAAAATTTTTATGAAAGGCAGTAATGATGGTAAACAATTCAAACCATGATGTTTTTCAGATGTCCGTGTTTTTCAAGCTTCCATGTTTTACTTACCCATTAGACATGTTCTATTAATGCAACTACCATAATTACCCCATTAACAAACCTTTTCAAGGGCTTTCTCTTGAGCTTTCAGTATGGTGTCAGCAAACCGGCTCCTTAATAAAGCTGCACGATAGAGCTTTTCAGGAGAGACTTGCCTCTTAGGTGCAGCACTCTCCCCTAAAAGGATACATCATGAAGGGTGAGATCATGCCCCAAAACTAACAGCAGACAGATTGCTTCATGTTTCAAGCTTACCCTCTTGATGGCATTCTGACTCAATAGTAACTGGCTTAGCCTGGGAACTCTGCTCAACCTGGCTATCCAGGTTAGTTGAATCTATACAGGAAAGAGATAATGAGCAAGAAAGCAATAAAGGAGGACGGGTCCTCATCAAAAGTATCCCAACAAATTATAATATGCACAAGATTTGCAAAACCCCATTGACTTAGGGACCCACCCTTTCCAGTTTCTGGATTACTAGGATCCCCCCTGTTTTGATCATAAGTCAAGCCAGGTCCTACATTTTCCTGCATTGCATTGTGTGTTTTAACGGAGACATTGGTCAAAGCAGAAGAAAGCTGCATTTTATCAAATATTAATATACCATAACATCTGATACAGTATGTAGCCCAATCACCTTTGTAATACTAAGAGGTTCTGATGCTTTAGCAGTATCTAACTCACTACCAGATGAACCACTTGAATCTGAATCTGTCGTGTCACGATTGCAAGTGTCAGACAAAAATAACATTCCAGCATGCAGAAAATAGTTATTTCCGGTGACTAATCTTGCCACCATCATAACAAGAGAAATATAGTGAAATAAACTATGTCATCTTTTTTCCGACTTCACAACCCTTCTTCGCATTAATGGCTAACAATTCCTAACTTTGTTTTGTAGAGCAATATCATAAACAAGCCAAACGAAATTCACATTGAAATGTTATAGAAGAAACAATCAGATATTCCATATATTATAGAAGGAATTATACCCAGATCATGAGTGCGAGATGAAAAAAGATGTAAAAGTTTAAAAACTTCAAAAATTCACAGAAATTTGGTTTGTGTAACAACATGGGAATCCATATCTAAACTAAATAAGAATGAAAGGAGAGTTCTAGCTATACACGCTGCAATCAGAGGACTAAAAACATCCTGAAATAGGAAAGATGCCAAAAGGATGCACTAACACGAACCACTAGATGATGAGCCAGATTCACTACTAGAGCTGCTTGAACTACTGCCTTTACTGTTTCTATTGGTTCCATCTTTCTCAATCTCTAATGGAGGGTAATTTGAAATAGGGGGATCATTCCCACCAACAATATCCACATCCTCCTCAACTAGCTCATTGCCTGCATTTGCATTGAAATAAAAGATCATGATTAGTGTAAAGCATTGTCTGACAATTGTACCATAAGGATACCAAAAAACAGACAAAACAGAAGAACAAAATATACCTTTAGATGGCTGCATTGATGAATTGCTAAACCCTGATTCATTAAGAATCTGCAAAAAAATTATGCAAACTAAAATAGTCAGTCAAATGAGGATACAGACAAATCATAATTTACAGACATGCAAATTACAGTAGCTTAGTGCATGTAAACACACATATATAAGTGAGTATGTTCCTACGCTGAGTCAGACTCTAACATACTCTATGGGGGAAAAAAATTAAATGTCAAATTTCAACAGTTAAACTGCTAAATTGAAAGATAATATAAGGCAGATTAATATCATATTATCGTCTATTTTAAAAACTAATTGAACTAATTTAGTTACATTGATGTATCACATCCTTTCAGCATACATGTAAACATCTACTGTGCGTGCGCGCGCACACACATACACACACACACACACACACACACACACACACAGAGAGAGAGAGAGAGAGAGAGAGAGAGAGACCTCCATTTCACACTGCCCGGCCTTTGGCTGGAGTCTTTGCTTTTCCAGTATATAGTCATCAAGAAGTTTCCGCAGTTTGAACAAGGTATGATCACCAAGAGCATCAATATCAATCTCGATTTCATCATCGTTGGTTTGCCCTGCACCATGACTTTGCTCTTTCAAGAAATCAATAATGGTTTCAGGCAGCTCTCCAAGCATCGCCTCCAGCTCTAGACTCAGTTTATGCTTCTCCTCGTCAGTCATTATTCTTTCGACAGGTTCTGGCTTGGCATTAGAGTCATTTGGTGTTATCTTTTTCTTTTTTGTAGGAGGAATTGGGTCAAAAATTTCAGTTTCTACACAAGTAGGTTTTGAAGGTTCGGATGGAACACAATCATTGGCAGGAATTTTCTTCTCTATAGGCTTCCATTTCGTTTCAAAAACTTTTTTAAGGGCCTCTGCCATGAGGTGTACATCATTACCTGGTGGATTATAAGTCATTGCATTTGAGAAAGTCAGCCTCACATCAGCAGCAAAATCCATAGGACTTGAATATTTACCGGATGTTAGTCTACTCTTCACAGTACCCAAATCCATTGGATGTTTGATGACGTTGAAATAATCTGGAATGTTCAATTTAACAACATCAACCGGTACATTGAAAACCCAACCAAATTGATGAGACATCAAACGGTTAAGTAACGTATCGCACTGTTTCATCAAAGTAGCATATGAAGCCATTGGTGTGGCAGATTTCAAATATTCAGAACGCCCTGGCATACTTTTTTTTGTCTTGGGGCCACTACGTCCATGCAAGGGCCTTTTCTTATCATGTGGTACTGATGCTTGTGGCGTGATGTGTTGGTTCTCCAGCTGAGACCTTTTCAGTCCTTCACTGTAGCTCCTTATGTCACTAGAAGGAGATAATCCAACAATCTTTGTATCCATCCTGTCAACTTGCTTCTGAAGTTCCCTAACTTGTTCAAGTTCCCAAGTTAACCTTGATTTCAAATCCTTTCTCTCAAAAGCCGACATTGCAGATAATGAGAATAGTTGAGATGGTACATCAAAACTACCATAACCAACACCATTCAAACCAAGGCACTTCCTCTTTGGTGCACAAGAACCTGCTGATACCGCCAGCTCTGTTTCAACCCTTCCCGAGCTACCCAAACCTTCAGATTCACCCATAGTCTCTACAACATGACGGAAATCGGGAATAAAGCCAGCAGCATAACCTTTGGAGTATTTTCGAGATTTCCCCATGATTTGTGAATGAGAGTACTTTCTGGATTCCTTTTGTCCAGCAAACTCTATAGGTACAGTTGGTGCCATAAGATGAAATTCCAACAACTGCACATATCAACTCCAGCTACTAGTCCTGCTCCGACACAGGAATCTCTGAACAAAAGCTAAATTCCCAGAAACACAAAGCAAGTCTAATCCTCCAAATTTTTATACAAAATATCATAAAATTCAGTGATGGGTGCACTTCTCTCATACCCTATTGAACTTATTTCAGTTTTATCGTCGACAAATTGCTCTCTAAACGAAAATGGTAAAACTTTGGGCGATTAATAACAGTCTTCTTATCTTCTTCCCTGGTGCAATAATAATCACCACTCAATGCCCGAGAGCATGCCCTAATACTTTTTACTAATCAAATAGAACAAACGCATTAATCCCCGGACTCCTTATTGTCAGCACCGTTGTTATTTCAAATCCACCACAAAAAATTAGACAATTAAAAGAGAGGGTTTCCCGAATTACCGAAAACGAAATGAGAAATGGGCGCATAAATCACGATAAAAGTGAGATCAATGAAGGCATAAACCCTAGATCGAGCGAAAATGGAAGATTGAAGCAAATGAAAAATGTGCGAAACCCTAAAGAATAATCCGACTGAAAACCTGGATATCAAGCAGGATCCCGCAAACGCAATGCGCATCAAACCCTAACGAGAACACACGAACACCACCACCCTTCTCCTCTGTGATACAGAGCAAATCTACAGAGCCTGAGATCGCTCGCTCGCGCTCTTTGTGTATTTAAGAGAGAGAGAGGAAAAAAAACACGATCGTTTTGCTGCGTCCACTCTTTCCCCCTTTTCATATCAAACGGCCCACCCATACGACAACGCGTTTTTGTGATTCCATCGTAATCGCACGGTCGTCACTCATGCTCTTCCACTCGCTCTATGTGAAAACAAGTGAACGGAACGGAATCACAAATACTAGAAACACAGTTTTTAACAATTTTTTATGTCAACACAATTTGGGTGTTTTTCTATTGGAAAATTTTGTTGGTAGGTTGATTTTATTTTTTTAAAGGGGTTTAAGATCACCAAGCTGTATAACTCAGGCGTCTTAAACTGGGTTGTGGGTTTCACAAGATGTACATCTCAATCAAACTAATTTTTTTTGTTTCTATTTTTTTTTGTAAAAAAAAAAAGAAATCATTTTTTGAGGAGAAATAATAGAAGGAAGGAAAAGGAGGTGAAATAATAAAATAGGGGTATAATTAATAAAAGGGGGTTACATTAGAAAAGTGGGGTGGGATTTGCGAAAGGGGTCGTATAAAAAAAATGGGGTGCATACAGCAGCCCATTATCATTTTTTAGTGGGCTGGTCCGCATCTCTCTTAAAAAAAGATGTGGGCTTCAGGGGGGCGCGCAAAGTAAGCGCAGGGGTGCAGGAAGTAATTTAAAGTAAAACTAAAAAAACTGAAAATGACATAAGCCCAACGGACCATATAACAACCACTAACCAATATACCCTAATTTTCCTCTTCTTCTCCTTATGCGCCGTATAGGGAGAGAACAAAACTTTGGAGAGAGAAAATAAGAGAAAGAGAGAAAACGAAAGAAAGGAGGAGGAAGATGAGAGGGAGAACGATTTTTTTTCTTCCACCATGAAAGGGAGAGCTCGCGAGGGTGAGAGGGAGAAGATGAAGAACAAAAATGAAGTGGAGGGGGGAAGAGAGAGAGGGACGGACGGAGGGGGTGAGAGGGTGGTGCGAAGGTGGCTCATGGTGGTGAGTGGTGGTGGGAGAAAGGGGTGAGTGATGGTGATGATTTCCTCTCCCTCATGATTTCAATCTCTTTCTTTTGCATCTCCTCAAAACTTACTTCTTCTTCTTTTGTTTCTTGGTTTACTAGTACTGTGTGTATTGTTTGTGTGGCGTGGAGATGAAAATGGGTGTTTGGAGTGGTGAGTGAGAGAAAACGATGGTGGTGGTGGGTGGTTCACGGTGGTGTACGGTGGCGGCTGTGATGGTGGTGTTGTGGCTCCCTCTTCTCCTTCTCTTCTCTCATTTTTTTTGTTTTTTTAGTGTTCTCTGTTGTTGTTTTCAAATCCTCCCTTTTTTGATTTCTGATTTGAGCTTTTATAGAGCCAACTAGCATATTGAGCCAAATTGGTTGTTGTGCTTTTGCAGGAAAAATCAGAGTAGTGGAGCAGCAACACTACTACAAAGCTGTCTTTGTTGGAGCAAAAGAGGAAAAGGTAGGGAGCATGAAGAAATGAGGACTTGGCTTGAGGCTGAAAATAGCAATAGTGCCAACAGTACAACAACAGCATGCTGCACAGCCTGCACATGTCTCTCTATTTTTTTTTTTTGAAAATTTGTAATTGTACATTTCTATATTTTTTCGTTTTTTTTATTTTTTAATTTTTTTGCGTAACAAAAAAATAATATCTAATGTTAAAACAAATTTTTTGATTTAAAGTTTTTTCTAAAAAAAAATACTGCTAATGATAATAATAATAATGGTAAAAATGCAAAAAAAAAATCACGGATAAGTCCAAAATGACGCAAAAATCGATTAAAATCACAAAGTGCATAAAAGTGATATTTCCGGATTTTTTTGAAAATAATGTAAAAATATCGGTTAAAATCGGGTGTTCACAATTGCCCCTCTATACTTATTTTACTACAAATAACACCTTAAATCAGAGTTTTTGTGTTATTGTAGTAGGAAATAAGTACAAATATGAACCTCCATTTTAGTCCGTGACATATGTGAACGCGAAGTGATGCTAGAATTAAAAGGACCATTGTCGGGGCTGAATCGGTAACATGCAGTGCCAGGGCGTAACCGGTAGCACAAAAGAATAAGACAGTGCCAGGGCGTAACCAACATGAAAATAAAAGTGCAATGCCAGGGCGTAATCGGTAGCATGCTGTGCCAGGGCATAACTGATAGCACTAAACTAAAAATGTGATGCTAGGGCGTAACCGATAGCACAAAACTAAAAATGCGATGCCAGGGCGTAACCGATAGCACAAAACTAAAATGCGATGCCAGGGCGTAACCGATAGCACAAAACTAAAAAATGCGATGCCAGGCCGTAACCGATAGCATGCAGTGTCAGGGGATAACCGATAGCACAAAACTAAAAATGCGATGCCAGAGCGTAACCGATAGCATGCAGTGCCAGGGCATAACCGATAGCACAAAACTAAAATGCGATGCCAGGGCGTAACCGATAGCATGCAGTGCCGGGGCATAACCGATAGCACAAAACTAAAATGCGATGCCAATGCATAACCGATAGCATGCAGTGCCAGGGCATAACCGATAGCACAAAACTAAAAATGTGATGCCAGGGCGTAACCGATAGCATGCAGTGCCAGGGCATAACCGATAGCACAAAACTAAAATGCGATGCCAGGGCGTAACCGATAGCATGCAGTGTCAGGGCGTAATCGATAACAGAAAACTAAAAAATTCGATGTCAGGGCGTAACCGATTGCATGCAGTGCCAGGGCATAACCGATAGCACAAAACTAAAAATGTGATGCCAGGGCGTAACCGATACCATGCAGTGCCCGGGCATAACCGATAGCACAAAACTAAAATGCGATGCCAGGGCGTAACCGATAGCATCCAGTGCCAGGGCATAACCGATAGTACAAAACTAAAATGGGATGCCAGGGCGTAACCGATAGCATGCAGTGCCAGGGCATAACCGATAGCACAAAACTAAAATGCAATGCCTGGGCGTAACCGATAGCATGCAGTGCCGGGGCATAACCGATAGCACAAAACTAAAAATGCGATGCCAGGGCGTAACCGATAGCATGCAGTGCCAGGGCATAACCGATAGCACAAAACTAAAAATGCGATGCTAGGGCGTAACCGATAGCATGCAGTGTCAAGGCGTAACTGATAGCGTGCAGTGCCAGGGCGTAACCGATAGCACAAAATTAAAAATGCGATGGTAGGGCGTAACCGATAGCGTGCAGTGCTAGGGCGTAACCGATAGCACAAAATTAAAAATGCGATGCTAGGGCGTAACCGATAGCATGCAGTGCCAGGGCGTAACTGATAGCACAAGAATAAAATGGCAGTACCAGGGATGAACCGTAGTACAAAATCAAAATGACCAGTGTTAGGGCTAAACCGTAGCATGGAAGGGAAACTAAATGCAATGCATGCCTTGCTTTGAATGACTCTATTTTTTATTATTATTACTTTATTCACAAAGAGACTGGAAAACACATGCTTCTTGTCATGAAGTTGAATGCATGGTTTGATATGGATTATATGCATGTTATGACATGAAATGTATGCATGCTGTGACATGATATGTAAGAGTTATGCATGCGCATAGAGACGGACATGTTCTAAAGGTTATATTTGCTGAGAATATGTTTCCGTGCATGTTTTATTTGAAACCAATCAAGCTTGTCCTCGGTTGGAAAGTTATCATTATATTTGCCTTGCCAGATCTCTTTTCTTTTACGATCCTCATCCTCTAAAGCATGACACATTCCAGTTTGACCCCTTTCTCACAGATTGTCATCAGGTCTCTAAATCATATCAATGATTCCAAATTGACTCTTTTTGAAGCATTACTTAATGAGCATGCAAAGATTCACGGGTATTAACAAGCTGGGATTTTCGCGTTTCTGGATTGTTTGCTTTGGGTTTTTGAAGGTTTGGAAGTGAATGCTGTTTACAAAGTGAAAGAAAGGGGGAAGACGAAGAGAAACTGAGATGGTTGGGAAAAGGGATTAGGCTTGCCTCGAGGTTAATCTTTTTGAGCATTTCTATTTACTTGAGGCAACTTACTTGGTAGAAATTGGTAAGATGTTTTACACAAAAGGAATGACTACTTTGTGTAAGCAACCAAAGTTGGACTTATGAAGGGTTTTGCAAAAGATTTTCCCTTATGTGGCAAATGATATTCTCAAAGAGGAAATAACACTAATGTTAGAAAGTAGAGTTTGACTCACAAAGGGTTATTGCAAAAAATTTTCCCCGGTATTGGTAAAAAGCATTGCCCTAAGAAAAGTCTACATTGGTGTGGCAAACATAGTTTGAATGGTGTAAGGTCTTGCAACATTTTTGCCCCAGTTTACTGAAAAGACATTGCCCCGAGAGAAGATTACACTGGTGTAACAAGCGAAGTTGGACTCATTAATGGGTTATACAAAACTTTTACCCCAAAATTGGTGTACGGTATTACCCCTGGGATGATACTATAATAGCATAGCACGCAAAGTTTGACTCATGAACCTCTTGCCAAATGCTTGCCCCTGGTATTGGTGAAAGGCATTACCCTGAGAGAAGACTAAGTTTGTATAGCAAGAAAAGTTCAATTCATGAAGGGTTGTGCAAAAATTTTGTTGGCTCAGAGTGGGATTTCTTGAGACTCCCAAGGTTACCTCACCCCACAAAAATTGTCCCAATGTATCATTCTATTAGACTCGAAATGAAGAGATTACGCTAGTGAAAGAACATGTCAAACATAAACTTCTCAAATGTAGCTTGATTCCCCTTTTGTGCCCTAATTTTGGCCTAGACTGCCCTTGCAGGTTTTCAGTCTAGCGGGCTTCGATTCAATTTTTTAAGACCCTAATTTTTGCCTAGACCGCCCTTTCGGGTTTTCTATCTAGCGGGTCTCATTCTTTCTTTTTTTCACTTTCTTATTGTTCATTTTTTTAGAGCCAATAATAGTTAAAAGAAAATAAATGATTTGTCTCAAAATTAACATTATGAAAATGAAAATAATCATTCATCTCTCAGAGTGGACCTTTAGAGGCTTATAACGTGGCTATGAGTTCTGGGTTAAGAAGAAAAAAGGGTTAGAAGGTTCAAGAATTTTTTTTCATGAGTTATGGGTTAAGAAGAAAAAAAAATTAGAAGCCTCAAGAAATTTTTTCTGGGTTATGGGTCAAGAGGAAAAAAAAAGGTTAGAAAGCTCAAGAAATTTTTTCAGGGATTATGGGTTAAGGAAAAAAGGATTTGAAGGCTTTAAAAAAACTTTATGGGCTAAACGGATTAAGGATCTTTGGTGCATTCAACTTTCTATTGTGCTCCAAAACATCAACTTTTTCTTGTCAAACCCATCCATTCTCCTTCTTACATGATTTTGATTTTTTTCACTTCTCTACTTTTTCACTTCTTTCTAATTTGGCATAGCTGACTTCATCCTTCACCCCTTCTTCATTTATGACTCTCATTCTCTTTCTTTTATGCCCTAATTTTTGCCAAGACTCACTATACAAGTTTTCAGTCTCGCGGGCTTCATTTTTCCTTTTATCTCATTGTACCCTTGGAAATCTAAATGCACCAAATTTCACCGCGGGATCGATCCTTGTCCAGGGTTTAATGAAAGGAAATTACAGGCTCAAAGAGGACAACAAGGGTTCGTTTTTGGGATAGAGAAAAATGGTCACTCTTCATTTCAAGTCATGATTCCACATTTTCAAAAATTTAATTTCGAAATAACATTCACTCATTTACACATTCTTTGCTCTTTATTTCTTTTGCTTCTTTTTGTCTTTTTTCTTTGCTTTTTTTTTGTGTGGGGGAGGGGGCTGTGAGAGAGAGGAGAGGGATGTGAGAGAGAGAGAGAGATGAACAGTGAGAGAGGAGGGGGTTGAACAGTGCGCCTACGTGGCAGTCTACGTGGACTGCCACGTAGGATAAGTCAGTCAAAATTGACTTTCAATTTTGACCAATTAAGAGGGGGACCTTGATTTTACAAATTGAGAAAATAGGGGGATCAAAATCGTCAAATTAAAACTTGAGAGACCAAAATCGTGAATTGGGGAAAATAGGGGGACCAAAACTGTAATTAAACCTTAATTTTTAAAAGACAATCTTTTAAAAATATCAATTCACTAGCCGGTGTAATCAATTTATTATAAAAAAATATCAATTCACTAGCTAGTGTAATCAATTTTCAATCACACGAGGTAATAACATAAAACCTTGATTATTGTATATATTCGGTTTATATGTAAGACAATATCACTTTTTTAAAGATTTAACACCAATTAATTTGCTGGACAACCTAGGTAGAATATAACATCGGTTATTATAATGGCCAATGTTAAAAGATAGACGTTATATTGAAAGTTAATTGTCAAGCTAATTGTAAAATTTTCACCCTATACGAAAATTTCTGATGAAACCCAGTCCGTCACTCTATGCGACTAAAACGTCAGTCGCAACGGTTCAGGAAAAACGTGCCTAAACTCCCGCGTAGGTTTCTGACCGATTATTATGCCGTCGCAAAATTCCGACGAAATACACTACAAAAAAAAATGTTATTAGCGAGGGACTAAAAATTCTGTCGCTAATTAGCGAGGGACTGAAAATTTCGTCGCTAATCACATGCACAGAGCCCTATAATCTGAAAACTATCAGAATCCGTCACTAATGACTGCCTCAAAATTTGTGCAGTTTTTCAAATACGCACCATTACCGCTGCGAGGGACCTATTCCGTCGCTAATGACTGCAAAAACGAGATTACCTTATTCTCTCGCTAATTCCGTCGCTATACATACAAAATTAGCGAGAGAATTGAGTTCCCTCGCTAATAAGCTCTTTTTTTGTAGTTATATCCGTGGAAAATTCATTAAATTCCGTCGAAAACGAGCAACACTAATGTTAAAACAAAAAGCTTCGCTCGAACACCTCTCATTTCACCCATGTAAAATCAGAACTCACTCTCTCCTCCCTCAACCTACGCTCTCCTCCCTCGACCTCTACCCTCCTCCGCCCTCCTCCGTCGTTGAACCGTGCTCCACGGCCACGAAGATAGTCGCATTTCTCCCTCTCCCTGAGCCTTCCACTCTCCCTCTCCTCGCGCCTCCACCATTTTCGTCTCCACGGTTTCTCCGCCGTACTCTGCCACTTCTAGACATCTTCTCTGCCGCAATCCTATTCTAGTCAGGTAATTTCTAGTATTTTTCTTCATTTGTCCCTCATCTCACTGATTGCATAAACCCTAAATCTCACTGATTGCATATCAATTTTTCGAAGACAATTGAATATTTCATTTTATTATAAAAAAAAAAAATCAATTCACTAGCCAGTGTAATCAATTTTCAATCACACGAGGTAATAACATAAAACCTTGATTGTTGTATATATTCGGTTTATATGTAAGACAATTTCATTTTTTTAAAGATTTAACACCAATTAATTTGCTCGACAACCAAGGTAGAATATAACATCGGTTATTATAATGGCCAATGTTAAAAGATAGATGTTATATTGAAAGTTAATTGTCAAGCTAATTGTAAAATTTCCACTGTATACTAGTAGTGCTCATACCCTACAAGAATAAGCTGATTTGCTACGAAAATTTTCGAAGAAACCCAGTCCGTCACTATTTGCGACTAAAAGATCAGTCGCAACGGTTCAGGAAAAACGCGCCTAAACTCCCGCGCAAGTTTCTGACCGATTATTATGCCGTCGCAAATTTCCGATGAAATACACTACAAAAAAAAGGTTATTAGCGAGGGAATTTTTCCTCGCAAAACATCCAATTTCCGTCGCTAATGACCCCGTCGCTAATGACCATTTGCGAGGGAATTAGCGAGGGACTGATTCCCTCGCTAAATTTCCCCTCGCTAATGGAATTAGCGAGGGAATTTGAATCCCTCGCTAATTGGCGAGGGACAGTTCCCTCGCTAATTAGCAAGGGAATCAATTTCCCTCGCTAATTTTGACTGTCAGGCGACCCAAATCTGACTGCCACGTGTCCCAATTTGATTGGCTTGTTTTAAATTTTTTAAACCCGTTTTTTTATATATTTATTATTAAATTATTAATTTTGTGGTGGTGGTGGTGGTGGTGGTGTGGAGAGATGAAGAGAGAAAGAGAAAAGAAATTCGTAGGTGCGAGAAGAAGAATTCGTAGGAGAGAGAGGAGAGGAAGAGGAGAGGAGTTCATGTTGGTGGTGGTGTGGTGGATGGTGGAGGGTGGAGAGAAGAAGAGAGAAAGAGGAAAGAAATCCGTAGGTGAGAGAAGAGCAACTCGTAGGAGGGAGAGAGAGAGAGAGAGAGAGAGAGAGAGAGAGGAGAGGAAGAGGAGAGGATCCTACATGGTGGTGGTGGTGGAAGTTATGGGAAGGTGAGAGAGAAGAAGAGAGAAGAGTAAAGAGTGTAAGGAGAGTAGGAGAGTAGGAGAGTGTGAGAGGATAATTAAGCTGAAAACTCAAAAATTCATTAAACATTAGCGAGGGACTAACACTACAAGAATAACTCTAATTTCCTGCCAAAATTTGCAACGAGAAACAGTCTGTCGCTATTTGCGACGGATTTGCGACCAAATTGTCGTCACAACAGCTCAGTAAAAATGCGCTTAAACTCCCGCATAGGTGTCATACCCTAATTTTGTCCGGCTAAATTAAGGCTTACTAGAAAATCCAAAATATTGTCTTTGTCGTTTATGTGTGTCGTTCCCAGTCGTGTATAGGCGTGTTACTTCTCATTAGTGCGCGTGTGCTATTGTTAATAATGTACACATTTTTGTCCTCGTTGCAGACGCGTGTTCGCGTCTCGTTGTGTACGAGTGTTTTATTGTGGTGCACGAGTTCGCATATTCTCATCTGCAGACGCGCGTTCGCGTTCCATTGTGCACGCGTGTTTCGTTTTGACGCTCGTTAATAATAGCTTTTTTTAATAATAGTTTTGTCTCTCTCTCGCTTAACCAAAAAATGAAATAAAATCAGAATAAAGAGAGGAATGGTCAAACATGTCCAAGTCTTTTTTATTACAATAAATACAATAATCAAAGTTTACAAAAAATAATTACATTTAGAGACAAAAAAAAAACAAAAAAAGTAAAACAAAAAAAGGGAGTATGCGCCCCCCCCTCAGTCAGGTACAGTCTCTTTGAGTAATATGCTAAAACTAATTTCTTCTTGTTCCTTTGTTGCTTTTCCAATTTTGCACCAACAAGGCACCAACCTGCAAGTTGCTGCTCCTCCTCTCCACCAGACATGCTTTTTCCTCTTATAATTCAAAGCCAATACCTCTTTATTGAAAAAAAAAACCCTGTTGTGCCAAAACAAGCACACATCACTATCCTCTCAACAGATCAGCCAACCTGCCTATAAATAAAACAGCAGCACAGCCACACAGGGGGATGAGACAGATACACACACTGGGGGGGAACAAACAGCAAAATACCATTATAGAGCAAAAAAAAGGACTAAAACTCTACGCATGAGTCTTAGTTCATAGAGGCAGTCCTAAGAAGGGGCACAATGTAGAAAATAGGAAGGGGCACAATGTAGAAAATAGGAAGGAACAGATTCTCAGAAAAAACAAAAAAATAGGGGAAAAATCGATTTTGGAGAAGTAGTGAAGGAGGAGAAAACGATTTCAGATAAGAAAAATAGAGATACGATAGCAACTGAAAAGAAACAACAATGTAAAGGGATTAAGTTTTCAGAAACGCATTCCCCCATTATTTCATTTCCAAAAATCATTGTTCAGCCATACCTCATACCGACAACAACGTACATCACCACTCAAAACAAAAGGAAGCCAAAAAAAACAAACAAGGAGAAGCTCACCACCACTGTCGTCTCCGGCGTACCACCGTCATCGTCGTTGGCTTACCATCGTCCAGCAAAGTCGACGCCATGACCAATGCGAGCTTCCCACCTTCCCTGTCGCAAAACTGCACTGGAATCCCACTTTCTCTCATCTCACGAAAACACCAGCCTCGTCGATGGGGATTCCCCGACTGTTCTCTTCCCCACAGGACAGCCCCGCCGCCGTCATCGCCACCGATCCACCCGCTCCCCCTCTCGCCGGCGACTTCGTCTCCTCCATCGCCACCGTCGCGCTCTCCTCTCCCTCACCACAACTCCTTTGTCTTATCACTCAGTTTGCTCCCTTTCTCACCCTCACCATCAAAATCGCTCCTCCTCCCTCATCTCCGTTCTCTCCCTCTCCGTTCGCATCCACCGGCACCACCGCGGTACCAACCGTGGTGGCTTTCCTCCGGTCGACCCCGTCCACCATACGTCCCTCTCACCACCGTCAAACCCCCTCATCGCGCACGCCGTCGCATCCCCCTTGCCCGTTGCCATCGCGTACCACTGACCACCCCCCTCGCCGTCGTCTCCTCGCACCAGCACGCTTTCTCCCTCCACCGTCGTGCGCCGTCTCCCTCCACCGTCGTGCGCCGTCTCCCTCCGCCATTCTCTCCTCTCCTCTCTCTCTCACCAACGACGTATCGCTTTCCTTCTCTCTGTTTTACGCTGCTAGGGATTTCAATCCCAATGGGTCGTTCTCTGCTTTGTTTTCACTTACATTTGTTTAGTTTTTTTATTTATTGTTATTGTGTCACTTGCTTCCAGCAGCTTCCCCTTTTTTTTCTTATTTACAAAATATGTTTTATTTTAACTAAAAATGGTTTGGGTTGGGTTTCAGCCCATTCTCTATTCTCACTTTTTCTAAAGCCCAACAAATGTTAACACCTATTCATTTTCACTATTTTTATTTGATTTTCAAAAAAAACTACAATGTAGTCATATTTCTTTCTAAATCGAGTCATTATTCAAATATGAGCTAGTAGCGATGGTCACTATGAGCTTAGCTTGTATGACCGTTGATAACAGCTTTAGTTTTCAAACGAGCTACGAGCGACGACCACTCTGAGTTTTACTTGTTTGGTCGTCACGAGTACCTCTCCCGATTTCAAAAATAAATAAAAAACACCAACAGACAAATATTTTCTACCAAGAACTACGTGTGATTTGATTCTCTACCAGGAGATACGTAGGAGCGGAGGGCGGCCGACCTCCGTCAATTGCATTAATAAAAAACCTTTTTTCTCTTTTAAATTCATTTCTCTCATTTTTTTTCTCAAAAAAATACAAAAAATAACTAACTGTTTATCGAATCTTTTTTTTATTATTGTTTTTTTATAAGGGTAAAAGCATTATTTTTGAGTTAATAAGTGTTTGCACATTTAGTTAAAAGGTAACCTTCCTTAGGAAGGATGTCGTAGGGTGCTAATACCTTCCCCACGCATAAACGACTCCCGAGCCTAAATCTGGTCCGCAAGACCCCTTTATCCACTCAATAGGGATTTTCCAATGTTTGCCCTTAAACTAAAACTTTGGTGGCGGCTTCATTCAAGAACTTCGAAGAATCCCTCCTCCGGATTTTTCGGTCGCTACAGCTGGCGACTTCACTGGGGACAAATTAAGAGAGTCAAGCCAAATTAACTAAAGGTGTAAGTATTTTTTAATTTTATTAATATTTTGTTTTTACCCTTATTCTTATATTATTTATTTATTAGCATTTCTTTATATTATTGAACCTTAGGGTAGACGACCTTTTATTAGTGTTGTACATCTTGGCCAGTTTGGTTAGTTTAGGTATTTTGCTCTCATCACACACCTCACTTACACTTTTGCACACACCTTCGAGTGGGGCCCTATACCCGGGTCTGCAAATAACCTAGGACGAGTGGAGATTATTAGTGACAGTCATTCTGGATTTTATCTGTCTGACTCTCATGAAAGTCTCAACCAGAGTATGCTCTTTCATGGTATCCCGCATCAGGTAGCTCGCTATCGTTGCGGATCATATCATGAAGGGGATTTTAGCTCTGGAGACCTTTGTGAGGAAGCGAATAGAGCCACCTGAGAGATTGATCACATAAGTGACCCTAGATCATGTTGAAAATCCCAATTTAGACATGACCCACCTAGGACACAGGGGCACTATACTTACCCTCTCTATCAATCTGGTTAGTTTTTCTCCAAAATTAAAATCACTCAAAAAAATTTTTCATGCTTCCTTCATTTGCATGCATACGAGACGACGTCATTCCTTTCATTCATCATACAAAAAATTATCATAAAATAAGATCATTTTTTTCATCATATGCATCACATTGCCATTTCCCTACCGTACCATTCATCATATATTCATAATTCATAAATATCGAAAAAAAATCATCAAATAGTGTAGGCATCTTGTCATTTGCAACATCATTATTACAAATTGCATGAGACATTCTATAACATTTCGCTCATATTGTCATCATAGTCCAACTGCACAATTCCTCCATACATGCATCACTTCTCCATACATGCATCATAGTCCAAATGCGCAATTTCTCCATTATTGCATCATTCATCACCCAATAGCATTTTGTTAGCTTTTTATTTTAATTGAAGCATAAAAAAAAAGGGATAAACCATTACGCATTTCATTCATCTCCATTGTTGCTCATGTACAACAAACGTCCATATGTTCATGCATTATACTTTATTCAAAGAAAACACACAAAAAATCACCATTCATTCATACTAAAATCACTCCTCCATAAGCATTTCATTGTTATTGCACTATCATGCATCGCGAAGGTATCATTTTTTTTCAAAATTGCATTCATCTCGCATATCCGTACACCAAAAGAATATTACCCCCATATTATGTAAAGGTTATGTTCATTACTCTTTTCCACGCATTAAAAAAAAAAGTCGCTGCGAGTGTCATGCATTTTGTTTCCTCGCACACACAAAAAAAAAAGTAATTTTTACCCATATAACGTTAGCATATCATTTGATCAAAAAACCAGCATCATATTTAACATGCACCGACATTCATTCATAATCATTCAAAATCATGATCACCTAGCGTAGGCATCACATCATTTGTAAAGTCATGAACTACATTTCAAAAAAAACATATCATTCATACATCATTTTCCCTCATGTTGTCATCCTAGTTTAAATGCAACAATTCCATATTCATGTGTCATTTCCCAAATAAAACAAAAAAATCATTTCATTATAATTGTATCATTTGTCATCCAATAAATCAAAAAATAAGAGTCTGCATACATGTTGCACCACCTCTCGAAAATGAAAATAATTGCATTAGAATCAAACATTTATTTCTTCATGCATTCGCATTTTTCATACATATCTGTCATCATGGGCATTATATTTTGCTAGAAAATAAAAAAATCACCATAGAACGAGTAACTTGTTTTCATATACATCTCGTTCTCATGGTACTAACATGCATATCATCCTCCAAAAAAACAAAGACTCTACATAGTTGTCCAACTTTCATCATCTTGCATACTCAAAAATATACTATATTCGTTACTCCTCTTCATGCATAGAAAAATAAAAATGCATTAGTCATCTGACATACAAAATAAAAGAGAAATAATAAAATGATGCCACTTTCTTGCATTATTCACCATCATATTGCATTGCGTCCGAAAAATCATTTCGAATAGTCAATCTTTTCAAGCGATCATTCATTCACATTCCTCGCATCCGCATCAGGCAACATTATTCGTTCATCCATACATTGCATTTTTCTTTCTTTTCGCGAAAAAGAAAAGAATAAAAAACATGATCACAATTAAAAAAAATTGTGATTGAATATCGCATTTAGCATGCATTTCCATCATCAAATAATATAGGCATTTCAGCATTTGCAACATCATAAAATGCATAGCATTCACGCACCTTTTCACTCATCCAAAAACTGTTGTTTCATTAAATCATCCATACGCCATTTCATCCACACATCGTTTATATACCGTTTCAACATGCATCATTTCAAAAATTACATCATCACTTTCGCATCATTCATAGATACGCATTTAGCATTTCATTCTGATACGTGAAAGAGGCTCTACATCGGTCACGTGCCGCACTGTCTCCAAAAATCATTTAGAATAACTGACCTTTCCAAGTGATCATTCATGCACGCATTTCATGCATTCGCATCTGCATTTTCGTCATTTTTCACCATGTGTTCCTTCATGCATTAGGACACAAGGTGCGTTTAACTTGATTATTCTTATTGCGTGAGCATAGTTAGTCTTTCAACTAGAAAATAAAAAAATTATCATGCATTCATAATAGAACACGGTCATCGTTTTCATTATCATGGTACCAACATGCATCTCATCATCTAGAAAATAACAAAATATCATATTTTTCATCTTGCATAAGCCACACGCCATAAATGAGAAAATAATATCACCTTGATTACATTCATTCATTATTTCATTACTCCTCTTCATGCATCATGAAGAAACAAAAACAAAAGTCATTCATTCTCATGCATTTCAAAAACAGTTCCTTCATGCGTCATAAAGAACAAAAACAAAAATCATTCATTCCTCTCACATCCATCTCAAGGGCATTAATCCTCTCACATGCATTAAAACAAAATTAGGAATTGCTTCATTTTCTTCTATTCTTGCATCGTTCATCATCCAATAGTTTTTTTGTTAGCCTCTCACTCTGGTTGAACTTCAAAAAATAAAAAATAAAAAATAAAAAATCACACACTTGCTTAAGGTATCGTTATGCATTCCATTCACCTGCATCATTGTCTGTGTACAACATCCATATGTTCATGCGTTCTGCTTTATTCAAATAATTTTTCCAAAAAATAAAAAATGAAACTCATAAGTTTTTTGACATGCTGTTTGATGAGAGACGAAGCCTTTTTGAAAATATATTTTAATTGATTCCTCTTCCTTGGAAAATGTGGCCATACCCTAACTTGATTCACCAACAACAAGTTCTTCACTCTTCATCCTACCACACTTATGGAAACCACCTACCCACTTAACCATTCAACGGAATTCACCAATAACTCATTCACCACCATGGTCACTACAATATTGACCATATCATAGACTTGACCCTTAGTCACTGCGTGCCCCACCAAGGACACCAGCCAACATATATCTCACACCCGTGATAAGAAGCTTAAATGTCTATTTTGTTAACTTGTTGGTTTTAACAATTAAAATTGTTCAATCTTAAGCGGTGTTAACTCTCCATGAAGCATTTGCAAAATAAACTAACATGACATGTGTGCTTACCCTTGTTTGAGTCAGTTATACTACCCCCGTCTCTCCGCCACTTCCAAAACCAGACCCAACCATCCATGAAATTTCACGAATAACACTTTGTACGCTCCATACTGGGGCAGAGTAATGATCACTAAGATTTTTCTTAAAAAAAAAAAAAACAAAAACAAAAAAAGAGATCCAAAAAAGAAAAGCCCGTTAGGTTGAAAACTCGCGAGAGCAGCCTGAGCAAAAATTAGGGCATAAAAAAATAATAAATAAAGAAAAGCAAAATGAAGTTTTGTCCTATAGTTACATTTTCAATAAAATAAGCAATCATGATTTGAATTGGAGTTTGGCCATTTTCCCTATATCCAAAAAAAAAAAGAAAGAGAAATGCCCTTTGCTACCCACTTCGAGCCAAAAAATCAAAAACCTTTCAAACACCTTAGACAATGATCAATCCCATATCTAACAGCTCGCTCAGCTCGAAAAAAAAAAAGAAAAAATCACAAAAAAGTGAAATAAAAAAAAAAGAGGATCGAAAAATCCTGAAAACCAAAAAAGTAGAATTTGTGAGCTGACACTTCACACCATCGAGCATATAAAAGATCATTGTCTGAAATAAACCTTCAAACACTTCCTTTAGCCTAAGCGTCCTACCCTCCATAAACCCTCAAATGCGCTACAACCCTAAAACAGGTTCATTCTACCATGAAGCGCATAAAAGATTATTTGTCTCAACCAACCCCGAACACTCTCAAGAGCAAAGTAATCATTAGCCATTAGCCATATTACAATCCTAAGGCCTATTCTGATCAGTGATTGGTTGCTTCCATTTTTCTCAAAGCTTATACTATAGGACAAAATAATCATAATAATTTATTTGCTCAAAAAAAAAGAGAAAAATATTATTACAAAAGAAAATAAGAAAAAAAAAAAAACTTTAAAGGGCTTGCACGCTCGAAGTTCACCAAGAGAAGATAACAGTGATCATCAACAAAGTGAATTTTCATCGAACCAAAAACTCTTGACTGTCTTAGCTTGTGGGATCCTTCCCAAGGAAAACCACAAATCCCTACTAAGACAGTTACTTGACTTATCATATCAAATGGGGCAATATTTCACCCTCCATTCCCCTCGAACTCAGGGAGATTTTTTTTAGCATCCCCAAAATACCCTCATCTTTCATCCCGTTCATATACTACACTCATGTAGCCGTACCAGACCAATTTCCAAACCATTATTCTAACTTTACACCCTGTCACAATCCCACTCGAGATGGGGCAATCTTCACCTTTCATGGATTGGGGCAACCTTGTCCTCTTGTAGACCGGGGCATCATATCCCTCGGCCCGAAAGAATCCTTCTGCCTCCCATTCCATTCATTCATAGCCACGTGTCACCCTCAATACCAGCATATTTCCCAATCCTTCAATCAGTCTATATCCTTAGTTGTCATTGTCCTCCCTAGACAAAGGCAGACTGTTTCACTCCCCACTATTTGAAGTCAAAATTGGGGCAGTCAAACATTTCTTACCTTGGGGCAAGCTCATCTCTCATAGGCTTGAGCCAATAAACCTCATCCTTCACTCCACTCACGTGTCACATACCCTACATTTCTTGAACCCTGAGTCAACTGGCACATTCATTTGCATTCACACTGTTTTTCATATTTATTAAGCAAATGCTTCAAAGAGAGAGACACATAATAATGACAATCCCTCTAAGTTAACATCTTAGACTTGAAAGCTTAACCATCATGAGTCATCATAACCAAATGAGAACCCATCTGCAAATACACATCTCGATCTCTAGAAAGGGCACTAGTACATTGCCGCAAGCCACACTTTTCAAGATGACAATCTTGAGCTTACCAGAGTTCAAGTCCAAGCCATCAAGAATCTTTCTTCCAAGGAACGATCAATTCAAGATGTTCAGCTCTCTGTCTCCAGCATCAAAAGTTTCGTTTCACATTAAACATTTTTGCATCCTTACAAAAGCAAAAAAAGGTGTTGTTACCAACAAATCATGCATTATACATGTCCTCATTATTCTAGAATTAAAACCATGCATCTGATCATACTCATCACCAATCTCTCATGCAAGTATTGTACATGCATTCACATTCAACTTGTTTTTGCCTACACAATTTTGCTTCTTTCGCATTACACATTGCGTATCCATACATGCATACCCGTACATAACATGTATTGCTTCAATAAAAAGCCGAACGTCGGTCTCATTATTACCCAAAGTCTGTCTGCATCCCAATCAATCATATCATAGCATCGCACCACGCATCCATTCACTTCCCTTTATTCACCATGGCGTCTGCATCAAAATATTACATACCTATCATATTCGCATTCTCATTTCATGCATTCATCAAAGTGAAAAGATAAAAAATCTCCCACATCCCAACAAACATCCAATCGTTGCATCATTCAACATCAAGTCATGCGGCTACCACAACCCTTCATCTAAGCATTACGTGTGCCCATTCATTCATTCATTCATTCACTTATGCAAAAAAAAAGGGGCAAAACACGAGAAAACCAAAAAAGCAAAAATCACCCACATTGCCCCTGTTACTCCCACCAAAGTATAGAACATTCCATCATGCAACCAGCAGTACATTCGTATTCGCATGTTATCTGTATTCGCATACACAGCTTATCAATTTCTGTCGATCAACTTCAGCGTCCATCATTCACGGGCTTTCTGTAGTCCATTTACTTTCGCATTGCACATTCATCACATTGCACACATATAACACTTTTTGCTTCGATAGACGCGCCAAGTGTCGGTCTCATCGTTGCCAAAAGCTTTCTACATCACCAATCATATCATTTGCTATGCATTCATGTGTTTCCTTTTATTCACCGTAGCATTTGCATCAAAGTATTACATTCGCATGATATTCACATTCGCATTGCATGCATCAAGAAAAGAAGCAAAATAAATAAGAAAAAGCAAAAAGAAAATTCATCCATCACATTCATCATCACACCAAAAATAATCACCACGGTCACATTTGCATTTCATACACGGTTGTCGACTTTCTCATTCCACCAGGTTCAACACCCATGGTACACCCATTTCATTCATCATCCCCCAGATACCAATCATTGCACGTTCATCACATTACATGCATGACATTGTTTGCTTCGATAGACGTGTCAAGTGCCGGTCTCATCGTTGCCCCCAAAAAAAAAAGTTTTTTTACATCACTAATCATATCTTTGTACCATGTATGACATTCGCGTCAAGGCATTACATTTGCATCTCATTCACACTTTGCATTTCATACACTCATATACCAAGAAAAAAAGAGAAAAGCGAAAAAAGACAAAAAGAGAAAAATTGCTCATTCCATTACGGTCATCATTCCACCAAAATCAATCAGCACGACCACATTCCTACTTTATCTGCATTCACACACGTTGTTCGTCAACCTCCATGTCCCATCAACTTCAACTCACAGCATCTGCCACACTTCATTCACCCATCGAACACTTACCATTTCACATACCTATACTGCACGCATACATCATTCATTGCATTTTTAGACATGCCAAATATAAATAGCTTCTCCCTTCTCAGGTAAATGCATTTATTAGGTGTGTTCTAGGCAGGTACGCCATGTACCAATCCCAATAGTTTGTTCCCTCAAATTCAGTGCTCCAAGCGCTGGTCTCATACTACAATTCAGAATCCCAGTACTCCTTTAGACCCCCAGCGGTCCCTCAGAGCCCAAGTGCTCCTTCAGACCAACAATGGTCCTTCAATCCAGATCGCACGTCGCGTTATCGAGCAACCGACGGATCATCCGGCCCCAGGCCCTTCAGACTAGCTGTGTCCGCCTAAAAAACACAGTGCACGTCCTTCGAGGTGCGCAAATCAGGTCAACGATCTGACTTTGCCCCCATGGCCGCTCGAAAAAGGCCACCCCCCAAGCAGACCGTTTTACTAGTACCGTTGCTAGTTTGCGCTCCATCAGACCCATTGGTCCATCAGGCTTAGGCATGCCCTTCAGACCCCGTCGGTCCTTCAGTTTAACTCCAATCAATGCGCCAAGCATCGACTGTGAATTAGACCATCAGAGCCCCAGTGCTCCTTCAGATCCCCGGTGATCCTTATTTACTTTTGTTCTATGTCAACCCAATTTTTCAAGAATTTCTATAAAAAAAAAAAATAAGAATCATAGTCTTGACAAAATTAGTGTATTCTTATCTTTATTTCTATTCCTACTATGAAAACCCTTTAGTTTATCTACGGAATATAAATAAAGAGGGGCAGCTGTCATACCCTAATTTTGTCCGGCTAAATTAAGGCTTACTAGAAAATCCAAAATATTGTCTTTGTCGTTTATGTGTGTCGTTCCCAGTCGTGTATAGGCGTGTTACTTCTCATTAGTGCGCGTGTGCTATTGTTAATAATGTACACATTTTTGTCCTCGTTGCAGACGCGTGTTCGCGTCTCGTTGTGTACGAGTGTTTTATTTTGGTGCACGAGTTCGCATATTCTCATCTGTAGACGCGCGTTCGCGTTCCATTGTGCACGCGTGTTTCGTTTTGACGCTCGTTAATAATAGCTTTTTTTAATAATAGTTTTGTCTCTCTCTCGCTTAACCAAAAAATGAAATAAAATCAGAATAAAGAGAGGAATGGTCAAACATGTCCAAGTCTTTTTTATTACAATAAATACAATAATCAAAGTTTACAAAAAATAATTACATTTAGAGACAAAAAAAAAAACAAAAAAAGTAAAACAAAAAAAGGGAGTATGCGCCCCCCCCTCAGTCAGGTACAGTCTCTTTGAGTAATATGCTAAAACTAATTTCTTCTTGTTCCTTTGTTGCTTTTCCAATTTTGCACCAACAAGGCACCAACCTGCAAGTTGCTGCTCCTCCTCTCCACCAGACATGCTTTTTCCTCTTATAATTCAAAGCCAATACCTCTTTATTGAAAAAAAAACCCTGTTGTGCCAAAACAAGCACACATCACTATCCTCTCAACAGATCAGCCAACCTGCCTATAAATAAAACAGCAGCACAGCCACACAGGGGGATGAGACAGATACACACACTGGGGGGGAACAAACAGCAAAATACCATTATAGAGCAAAAAAAAGGACTAAAACTCTACGCATGAGTCTTAGTTCATAGAGGCAGTCCTAAGAAGGGGCACAATGTAGAAAATAGGAAGGGGCACAATGTAGAAAATAGGAAGGAACAGATTCTCAGAAAAAACAAAAAAATAGGGGAAAAATCGATTTTGGAGAAGTAGTGAAGGAGGAGAAAACGATTTCAGATAAGAAAAATAGAGATACGATAGCAACTGAAAAGAAACAACAATGTAAAGGGATTAAGTTTTCAGAAACGCATTCCCCCATTATTTCATTTCCAAAAATCATTGTTCAGCCATACCTCATACCGACAACAACGTACATCACCACTCAAAACAAAAGGAAGCCAAAAAAAACAAACAAGGAGAAGCTCACCACCACTGTCGTCTCCGGCGTACCACCGTCATCGTCGTTGGCTTACCATCGTCCAGCAAAGTCGACGCCATGACCAATGCGAGCTTCCCACCTTCTCTGTCGCAAAACTGCACTGGAATCCCACTTTCTCTCATCTCACGAAAACACCAGCCTCGTCGATGGGGATTCCCCGACTGTTCTCTTCCCCACAGGACAGCCCCGCCGCCGTCATCGCCACCGATCCACCCGCTCCCCCTCTCGCCGGCGACTTCGTCTCCTCCATCGCCACCGTCGCGCTCTCCTCTCCCTCACCACAACTCCTTTGTCTTATCACTCAGTTTGCTCCCTTTCTCACCCTCACCATCAAAATCGCTCCTCCTCCCTCATCTCCGTTCTCTCCCTCTCCGTTCGCATCCACCGGCACCACCGCGGTACCAACCGTGGTGGCTTTCCTCCGGTCGACCCCGTCCACCATACGTCCCTCTCACCACCGTCAAACCCCCTCATCGCGCACGCCGTCGCATCCCCCTTGCCCGTTGCCATCGCGTACCACTGACCACCCCCCTCGCCGTCGTCTCCTCGCACCAGCACGCTTTCTCCCTCCACCGTCGTGCGCCGTCTCCCTCCACCGTCGTGCGCCGTCTCCCTCCGCCATTCTCTCCTCTCCTCTCTCTCTCACCAACGACGTATCGCTTTCCTTCTCTCTGTTTTACGCTGCTAGGGATTTCAATCCCAATGGGTCGTTCTCTGCTTTGTTTTCACTTACATTTGTTTAGTTTTTTTATTTATTGTTATTGTGTCACTTGCTTCCAGCAGCTTCCCCTTTTTTTTCTTATTTACAAAATATGTTTTATTTTAACTAAAAATGGTTTGGGTTGGGTTTCAGCCCATTCTCTATTCTCACTTTTTCTAAAGCCCAACAAATGTTAACACCTATTCATTTTCACTATTTTTATTTGATTTTCAAAAAAACTACAATGTAGTCATATTTCTTTCTAAATCGAGTCATTATTCAAATATGAGCTAGTAGCGATGGTCACTATGAGCTTAGCTTGTATGACCGTTGATAACAGCTTTAGTTTTCAAACGAGCTACGAGCGACGACCACTCTGAGTTTTACTTGTTTGGTCGTCACGAGTACCTCTCCCGATTTCAAAAATAAATAAAAAACACCAACAGACAAATATTTTCTACCAAGAACTACGTGTGATTTGATTCTCTACCAGGAGATACGTAGGAGCGGAGGGCGGCCGACCTCCGTCAATTGCATTAATAAAAAACCTTTTTTCTCTTTTAAATTCATTTCTCTCATTTTTTTTCTCAAAAAAATACAAAAAATAACTAACTGTTTATCGAATCTTTTTTTTATTATTGTTTTTTTATAAGGGTAAAAGCATTATTTTTGAGTTAATAAGTGTTTGCACATTTAGTTAAAAGGTAACCTTCCTTAGGAAGGATGTCGTAGGGTGCTAATACCTTCCCCACGCATAAACGACTCCCGAGCCTAAATCTGGTCCGCAAGACCCCTTTATCCACTCAATAGGGATTTTCCAATGTTTGCCCTTAAACTAAAACTTTGGTGGCGGCTTCATTCAAGAACTTCGAAGAATCCCTCCTCCGGATTTTTCGGTCGCTACAATAGGTTTTCGATGAAATATGTGTCTATCGCAAATTTCTGATGGATATATCCGTCGCAACACGCTTTAATTCCGTCGGAAAGTACCAGACCCAATTAAAAGAAAAATTTCTTCCCTCAAACCTCATTTCACCCAAACTCTTTCATTCTCTCTCTCTCTCTTCGACAGTATCTCACTCTCGCTGCGACAGTATCTCACTCGTTCTCTCCCTCTCCTCCCCTGCCTTCTTCCGCCCTTCGCTGCGCTCCTCCACCCTCCCTATTCACCTACGACCTCCTCTGTTCCCTCTCACTCTTCCTCTCCCACCACTCTTCCTCCCTAAAATCGGCCACCACCACCACAAAAACAGCAAGGGTATTCTTCTTCTTCCTCAAAGGTAAATTTCTGCTTGTATTCTACTTCTACTCTACTTCTATTTAACACAAAAGCCCTAATTTTTTATTTACTCAAAACCCTAACCCCTATTCCCAATTTGACAGCATCAATCTGAACCCTAACCCCCTATTTCTAATTCGTTGGCTTCACTGTGTTATATTTCAGGATATTGTGCTCCTGGCCTAGCGACAGAGAAGGTTATTTCGAGAAGCGGGATATTCTGTGTTCGCGTCTCTACTTAGTTCGCGTTGTGTGTGGGTTTGTTTCTTATTTTCGTTCTGCACAAATAACATGGGTTTGGATAGTTTTCTTTCATGAATTATGATCTGTGTTTAGATAATTTCCACTTGTTGAAGCCGTTGTTGGATTTCATTCATTCACAGGTTCGGTTTTTACAAGATTTGATATTTTCTTTCTTGCACTGAAGTTGTTTGTTGTTGATACCCTTTATAGGTTCAGTTCTTTCTCCTCCTTTTTTAGGAATTTTAGTTTTGAGATTGTGTGTTTAAATAATTTCCATTCATGAATTGATGATGTGTGTTTAGAGTTTGTGATTAAATAATTTTCATTCATGAATTGATAATAAACTATTACCACTGTCTCGAGATAATTCTTTTACCAGGTGATCAATTTTCTGTCCAGATAGATTGGTTTCCCATGTACACTGATTACAGATTTAAGAAGATCTCTTGATGTTTACAACTTTCTCTTTATGTCATTTGATTTGGTTCCTTTAATTGTATTATCTGTAATTTGTATTGCTTATCATAATTTAATTAATTAACACTTTACTCTCTTCTTTTCTTTAATTCAATAGTTTGGTAATTTATTATTGTTATTAAAAAGGATTTTGTGAAATAATTAACTGTCAATGCGTCCTAGAGTGCGGGCTAGAAGAGGACAAGCTACAGATCCACATAGCATAGCTGAAAGGGTGGGAACTGACATATTTTCATGAATACAGAATTTCTGCTTGTTATGATGCTTAACATTTAACAAGGATAACATTTAACAGGAACTTCCTGGATTCGCTAATGTTTCTTTATTCTTCATCTTGCCATTAAATAACAGTTGCACAAAGAAAGAATAGCTAAAAGAATCAGGGCTTTGCGGGAACTGGTTCCTAGTGTCAACAAGGTATGTGACTTCTCATGCATGTTATTTTTGTTACAATATGTAATGTTTCACTTGTACAATTTTGTCTGTAGATAAGTAAGGATTTTTTCTTGTTTAGCTGTTTACTCTGAGATGAGAAAACATACAGAGCCTCCCCTGCCCCTGAAACAAAAATGGTGTTGAAAATGGAGTTTTGAGGGGCGTTTTTGACTGATTTGTCTCGTTAGATATTGGTTATTTGTTGGATCTTGAAGATACTGTTCATTGCATACTTGGTCAGAACACAACCGTCTATAGTTCTATGGTTCTACCCTAATACTGGTCATGCGGCTCATGTCTGTATCCATTTGAAGGAACTTTTAATGCTAACTATTTATGTGAAAACGCTCCTATCAAAAGGTTAAGAGAAGAGGATAAATCTGCATATATTCTGTTTAGGTGTACATGAATTTAAAGAGTTCTGAAGTATGAAATAAATCTCAGATTTTAAGATATAGAGATTTTGTAAGACTTGTGCATTGCAAGAGTATATCTGTTTGAAATAACTTTTCTATAGTTGCTGAATTGGCCTTTTAGAACCTAAGCCTAGATCTATTCTAATCCAGTTAGACATGATTTGAATGAAGAATCTCATTCACTGGCCTTTTCTGCATTTTAGGTTAATTTCTAGAGCCAAATTCGTCTCACAAATAAAGGAGATGGAGCAAAAGTGGCGAAACGTCTAATAGATGTGTGTATTTTGGACTATTTAAGGTATCATTTTTCCCTATCATCCTACCTCCTCTAAGCTTCAGTCTAACTACATGTAGTTCTTTTGCATAAGTTAGAAAATAAGGAAAATGAGGAAAAATATTAACAATTAAAGATCTTCAGGTTTTGATCACTAGAGCAAGCAGCAATGAAAAGTTTGATAAAAGTGGTAAGGGGAATCCAAAAGAGAAAAGAACAGAAGTACAATTAGAACCACACGGGCAAATGGACTCTCGACTTCTATCAACTCTCCTAACTGTAAGTAATACAAAATGGACTCCCAGTTTCTAGGTACTAATGATCTTCTTCTTGGTTTGGAGAATCATGTAACTCGCATTTTACTGTACTGTAATTGGGTTTCTTTGTAACGCCCAAATAATTTAATTATTTATTTAATTAAATTATTTAGGTATTTTATTAGTATAGTTATATTAAAATAATGATATGACGTTTTATTTAAATCAGCGAGTGACGTTTAGTAATTAAGCCGAGTAGTAGACGGGGGCCCGTGATCCAAGAGCCCAATGGCATAGGCGCATAGGTGAAGGCATTTGGCTAGGGTTTGGTCATTTGCGAATTTTTGAGAGAAAGAAAGAAAGTTGCGAAGAGAGGAGAGAAGGGGGACGGCGCGAAACCAAGGGGAAAGAGGAGAGGAGCTTTGTTGCGGTGGTTCTTTGAAGTCTTCGTGCAATGGCAGTCCCGTTCCTGACATTTTATGGGCCCTAGGCAAATTGTGGGAAAAGGCCCCCCATATATAACCATTTTTTAATTTGAATTGTTTTCAATAAAAGATAAAAAATAACTTATTTCATTTAACATAATACGCCCTAATACATAATAATAGTTTTACAAAATATCAAAAAACTTCTCTTTTCTCGGAAAGTCATAATAAGCGGTTTGTTCGAGCATTTTGAGATGCAAAATCATTTATAATCTCATCAACATCAATGTTCTCCAACATATCATTCTCAATTGACAAAGTTGCCAAATCGTTCAATATCTCTTGTGACATTGATGATCTCAAGTAGGTTTTAATCAACTTTAGTTTTGAATAACTTCTCTTCGCCGATGCTACGGTCACGGGTACCGTCACTAAAACTCTGTAAGCAATTGCTACTCGATATTTTAAAAATAAGATAACACATCTTTCAGTTCTTTTATGGTAGCGTCGATGCACACAGACTTAGATTGCAATTTTTTGCTAACCATATTAATAGCAAATAAAATATCATACCAAATAACCACACCAAGCAAAAATTCAAAACTTTTTAGTGCATTAATCAAACTCTTCGTATCACTCTTTGTCTTTGCATGAGTTTATTTTTGGGAAGAGAAATAGTTAGGTTTTATTTTGGGCCTTTTTTACTTATATTTTTTTTGTTATAACACTAGTATAGTTTAGGCTTAATATAAATTTTTTGGGCCCCCTACAAACGTGGGCCCTAGGCGGTCGCACCCCCGGCCTATGCCCAGGGCCGGCCCTGTGCAAGGGGATCTCGGATTCGGCAAACCTAAGGTAAGGGTGGGTTCTATCCTTATAATAGGGTGTATGATGGGTGTTATGTGGGAGATAGGCTCTATTTTGCCTCTTTGATTTCGTTGGTGTCTATTTGATGATGTTGAATATTCATGATGATTTGCAATTTGGTGTTTGATTGGTTGATGTGTTCATAAAAAAAAAAAATTATGTAGGCGATGCTGAATGTGGCGCCCTAGGCGCCCTGCCATGGTGTTCTGTTTTGTTGTTGCTGAATGTGGCGCCCTAGGCGCCCAGTCGTGATGTTCTATTTTTGTTGTTGCTGGAAGTGGCGCCCTAGGCGCCCAGTGTTGTTGTCTTGGTTGCTAGAGTTGGCGCCCTAGGCGCCCAATGTCGTTTAGGTGCTGCTGAAAGTGGCGCCCTAGGCGCCCAGTGTGTTCCTGTGTTGCGAAAGTGGCGCCCTAGGCGCCCAGTGCTGTCTTGTGCATTTCGGTGTTGTTGGGGAAGGCGCCCTAGGCGCCCAGTGATGTTGCTGTTTGCGTGCCTGTGTCTGTTGCTGTTGAAGGCGCCCTGCTCCTGGGCGCCAGTTGCTGTTCTGTTGCTGATTGCTGTAGGCGCCCTGTCCCTGGGCGCCATACCTGTCTGGTTGCTGATTGTCATAGGCGCCCTACTCCTGGGCGCCAATTCTGTTTCTGTTGTTGTGGTGCTAGGCGCCCTGCTCTTGGGCGCCATGTCTGATGTTGCTGTTGTTGCCCTAGTCGCCCTGCTCCTGGGCGCCGATTTTGTTGTTGCTGCTGGTGTGCTAGGCGCCCTGTTGCTGGGCGCCAAGTCTGTTGTTGCCACTGTTGTCCTAGGCGCCCTGTTGCTGGGCGCCAAGTCTGTTGTTGCCACTGTTGTCCTAGGCGCCCTGTTGCTGGGCGCCATGTCTGTTGATGCCACTGTTGCTCTAGGCGCCCTGATGCTGGGCGCCAGTTCCTGTTGTGATGTTGTTGCACTAGGCGCCCTGTTGCTGGGCGCCAGTTCTTGCTGTGTTGCTGTTGTGCTAGGCGCCTGTTGCTGGGCGCCAGTTTCTGGTTGTTGTTGCTGCCTGCTAGGCGCCCTGTTGCTGGGCGCCAGTTTCTGCTGTTGCCGTTGCCTGCTAGGCGCCCTGTTGCTGGGCGCCAGTTTCTGTCTGCTGATGTTGCTATAAAATGAATTAATGTTGCTGTTTACTATAAAGTAAATGTTGCTGTTGCTGTAAGTTAAGGTGCTGTTTGCTGTAAAATAAATGTGTTGTTGCTGTAAAATGAATGTTGCTGTTGCTGTAAAGTAACTGTTGCTGTCGCTGTAAAATAACTGTTACTGTTGCTGTGAGCCAATGTCGCTGTTACTAAAAATTAATGTTGTTATTTGTTGCAAATCTATTGGTGTTTTTGGTGTCGGTGGTTGTTGATGTTACGGTCATGTTGTTAGACTGTACCATAGGTGTTGGTGTTATTGGTGATGATGTAACAGGTGATGTGCCTCTTTCATGGGCTAAGGTGATAGGTGATGGGTCTATGACCATTTGTTGATATAGTTGTTGATTGTCTTAGGTGCATTCTTCATGGTGTCTCATACATTCCATATGCATTGTTTTGGTGATGAAGGCTTCGGCCTCGGAGCTATAGGTGATGATGGTGATGCTCATACAGGTGATGTTGCCCTTATTGGCTATTTTATTGGTGATGATTGGTACCACATGCATATACCTGTTGGTGTGGGTTGCATCTCATATACTTACTCATGATGTTGGTGATAATTCTTGGTGATCTGTAATTTGATGTTGTTGTGAAGCGGTAGATATAGTTGTCGTAACTCTAGCATATTGCCTATCATATATGCTATTATAATGTTAGATATCTCACCCCTTCTGTTTGAATGTTACCCCTATGTTGGTAACGTGCAGGTGATTGCGAGTGAAGGCATGTCTCCCTTCGCTAGTTGAGTCGGTGTCGTCGCTCTGATACGTAGCACTCGGGGGGATGAACGCTAGTTTTATTAGTTGTCTTTATCATTTAATTTCTGAAGTTTTATGGTGATGTTATAATTATTCAATTGAACCTTGATTTTTATTCCGCTGCGTGGTGATGTTATGATGTGCTATGTTTCGCACTATTTTAATGGTGAAATTTTATTATTGGCGTGTGATGTTTAACGGTGTAAATGTGGCATCCCTTGTGGGTGTATTGAAAAACGTTTTTGAAAACTCTGATTTTTGTCAAAAATTTTCCGGGTAGAAAAGGGGTGTTACATTAGTGGTATCAGAGCAGTTTCGGTCTGTCCGGCCAAGTTGTCAAGTTATTGTGTCATTGACGATCAAGTATTATCAATTAGTTCTAACTGTTGCTTATGATTGTAGTGATTAGTTGAGATGGCTGGAAGGAACGATGCTGCTATTGCTGCTGCGTTGGCTGCTATGGCTCAGGCTGTGGAGGGTCAGCAGAATGCTGATGAGAATGCTGGGTCTCGTAGTTTGGCTACCTTTCAGAGAGAGAATCCGCCTACCTTCAAGGGCAGGTATGATCCCGATGGGGCTTTAGCTTGGTTGAAAGAGATGGAGAGGATCTTTCGTGTGATGGACTGCACTCCAGCGCAGAAGGTCCGTTATGGTACGCATATGCTGGTAGAGGAGACCGATGACTGGTGGTTAGAGGTTAGGCAGAGATTGGAGACTGCAGATGAGGAGATCACTTGGGCTGTGTTCCGCAGGGAGTTTATGAGAAAATATTATCCGGAGGATGTCCGAGGTAAGAAAGAGATTGAGTTCCTGGAGCTGAAACAAGGGAATATGTCCGTGACTGGGTATGCTGCTAAGTTCGTGGAATTAGCAAAATTTTACCCGCACTATAGTGAGGCTACTGCTGAGTTTTCCAAGTGCATTAAGTTTGAGAATGGGCTGCGTCCTGAGATTAAGAAGGCGATTGGTTACCAGAAGATCCGTGTTTTCTCCGACTTGATTGATAGCTGCAGAATTTACGAAGAAGACAACAATGCTCTCTACAAGGTTATGAATGAGAAGAGGAGCAAGTTTCAAAGTCGTGGTAAGCCGTATGATGTTCCTGCTGGTAAGGGTAAACAGAAAGCTGCTGTGGGCAAGAGGACTTGTGGGGGAGATGCTCCTGCTAGCATTGTATGTTACAAATGTGGCAAAGCTGGTCACAAGAGTAACATGTGCAAAGCTGAAGTGAAGAAGTGTTACCATTGTGGTAAGGAGGGTCATGTGGTGGATGAGTGTGAGCGTAAGGAGGTGGTCTGCTACAACTGTGGTGAAGGAGGGCCCATTAGTACCTACTGAAGATGATGGACTTATTAGAGGTACATGCTTCATTAATGGTACTCCTTTAAAATCTATTGTTGATACTGGTGCTACTCATTACTTTATTGCTGCTGATTGTTGTAAGAGATTGGGTCTTGTATTGTCTGCTATGAATGGAGAGATGGTTGTCGACACTCCAGCTAAGGGGTCGGTAACTACTTCTCTGGTGTGTTCTCAGTGTCCCTTGTCGATCTTCGACAGAGACTTTGTTGTGGATTTTGTTTGTTTGCCGTTGAGCGGATTGGATGTAATCTTGGGTATGAACTGGTTAGAGCATAACCATGTCCATATTAATTGCCGTAGCAAGTCGGTGAGTTTTGGAGGAGAGGAGTCTGGTCTGTTATCCGCTAGTCAGTTGCGGAAGTTGATGAAGGAAGAAGTTCAGTTATTCTCGCTGATGGCATCATTGTCTGTTGAGAATCAAGCTATCATTGAAGAGTTGCAGGTAGTGCGCGAGTTTCCTGATGTTTTCCCTGATGAGATTCCAAGTGTACCGCTAGAGAGGGAAGTTGAATTCTCTATTGATCTTGTACCTGGTACCAAACCTGTTTCTATGGCACCGTACAGGATGTCCACTACTAGAAATTCGCTAAATAGTGACTGATTTAGCGACCCAAAAAAATTGGTCACTTTAGTGACCGATTTAGAGACCGATTCAATAAGTATAAAATACTTTTTGCTTAGTGACCGATTTTTCGGTCGCTAGCTTTAGAGACCGCTTTTTCGGTCACTAGTAGCGACCGATTTAGAGACCGATTCAATGTATAAAATATTTTTTGCTTAGTGACCGATTTTTCGGTCGCTAGCTTTAGAGACCACTTTTTCGGTCGCTAGTAGAGGGGGTGGTGCAAAGTAAAACGCGGGGTGCAAGGAGAAATCTGCTGTTTTAAATTAAATTTATTTTACTTTTTCCTAAATTCCTCTCTCTCCTTCACTTCGTTTTCAACAAACCCTTGAGCCTCTCTCTCTCTCTCTCACGTACGAACGCTACTCTCCCTCAACCAGAATCCAAATGCAAACCAGAAATCCACAAATCGAAGTGATGACGAGCTACAATGGGTTTTTACTTCGTCTCCTCCCGCGCTCTCATGCTCATGTCGCTGTACGATCTCCATCTGTGCTCCACGTTTGCGCTCTCACGCTTCTGTTCTTTTCCATTGCTTCATTGTCCATAGCTTCATCTTCTGGTTATGAAGGTAAACTTTGCTCTTCCATGGTTTTTTCTTAATTTTTCGTTCTTCTTTTTGTACAAAACTTTTAAAGATCTAAAACATTAAGGTTTCGATTTTTGTTTTTAGTTTTCCTTTCATCTTCTGCTTTTAGATTCTTAATATATTCAATTTTAATATTCTGCTTTGATCTCATACTTATATGTTTGAGTAATTAGGATTAGGGTTTAGCTAGGATAGTTTAGTAACTTGATTTGTGAGGAAATTGAAACTGGTTTTGTTTTATTGTGGCTCAACCAATTCTTTCATGTTTCATTCTTTTTCATGACATTACTTTCTGACATTTTCATGGCATTACTTTTTTAAGGCATATTCCCCAGCTCCTTTGATGGAAAGTGGCTTCTGGCATTGATGTTGTGTATAGAACATCTAATAATTTCTATTGGTGCAACTCAACAATACTTATATATGTGAGCTATATTTTCTGACCCCGATGGTATAACTTCCTTCCAAAGTTTAATGCCTCTAGATATTATGTGTACCTTTACTTTGTTGAAATCCAAAAGCTCCAAGCAAATGAAGTTAGAGAGTTCAGCATTTTTGTAAATGGGGAGCTTTTAAATAATGATCCAGTTAATCGTTTCTTCTTGGAAAGCATGTACTATGTATCAGCTATAAGTGAAACTGGGTTGGAGCTTTGGAGCTTTGGTATATATTTAGTTAGATACACTGATTTTATTGACATTCATTGTTCTTATAATACTATATTGAATTTTTTTACTGACCTACTCATATTTATGACAATAGTTGAAGCTATCATAAATGTGAAGTCAAAGTATAAGATCCAGAGAAATTGGCAAGGAGATCCTTGTACTCCACTTTCTTACTTGTGGGATGGTCTTAATTGCAGCTATGCTAAATCTGGTTCACCAAGGATCATATACCTGTAAGTTATGTGACATGAAACATATATGTTGATTGGAATTTGCAATAATATTAGTGAAATAAGAAATTTACAATCATGCTTTTAGGAACTTATCTTCAAGCGGCTTGATTGGAAATATAGCTCCTGGCATATCCAATCTGAAGTCAATAGAATATTTGTAAGTCAGTCTCACTGAATCTATCATATATAAATATCAAGCTATATAGTTGATAATAAAAATGAAGACTGCTCCTAAATTTGAGTAAAAATAACTTGTTCACATTGTAGGGATCTGTCCAAAAATAGTTTGACTGGGGATGTGCCAGATTTCCTATCTCAGTTGAAATTTTTGAGAGTTCTGTAAGTCATCTATCTTGATCTCGGTAAATTCTAGCTTTCAAGAGCCTAGGCTTTATTAGGTGGTTCAGCTGAAATTTTTGAGAGTTCTGTAAGTCACCACATCTCAACATAGAGCTAATATGGTAAAGCTTCCATTTCTCAGTCCTATACCTTATTGTGCCTTCCACAAACAATGATACAAAGTTATATGTTCTTCTGCACATTATTGTTGTAGTAGTTGTGATCAAAAAGACATAGATCTCTCAGTCAAGATGTTATTCAGCATTTCATTCTCTTCTAATATGTTCAGCAATGTTTTCTCCTTATCCACTAGATCTTATGTAGACTTACAATTTTTATTATCCTTGCACCTTTTTGCTTATTGTTTTGGTTCATTCAAATTATTTTACAATGGTTTGCTTCAGTGTATGAAAACATCTTGTTTTGTCAATTTTTAGTCAAATAAGGCTACTACATATTAGTGGAACCATATTAGCTGATATACAGGTATTTTGTGTTTCGCTTAATGGTATTCTTGTATCATGCATTTCAAGTCTTTGATTAAGAAATGTAATGTACTTTCATAGAAATCAGTGAAGTTGGTATCAAATGGAACCATATTAGTGGGACACCGGAGGATAGATTTGTTTCGTCGCACACACCAGCATCAAAAGGATAACACTTGGGTGGATAGAAAATCAGAACATACACATGTAATGACCTATAAATTTTTATTTCTATTATGTTTCTTACGTTGGTTTTAATTTGTTTGAGTGTCCTGAATATTAATTGGTCTTATATCCATATCAAGAGGAGATCTTTACACGGGAATGGGAAAAACAGACCCAAACTGCATCTTTGCAATGAGCTAATCCACCAAGTCAGATGGATGTATGGCGTGGTATAGTTGGAGTAAATAAAAACACGATGTATGGCTATGGACTACATTTGACCGAAGTGCTGAGACCTTACTATTACGGTTCAAGTTCTTCATCATCTGAGTGGGTGCAAAGGCAGGAGCTTAATGAATTCAGAAATCAGTTGGAAGAAGTGAGAACCGAAAGAGATGAACTTCGAGTTGAAATGGCAAATACCAAGAACACTTGTGAGAAAAATAACAAGATGATAAAAAAATTGATGAAAATGATGAAGTATCAACAACTTCCAACTAATCAAGAGTTGTATGACGAAGATGATGAAGACAGAGATAATGAAGAGTCTAATTCAGAGGGACAAAGTGGCGAAGAGAGTTAAACATTTTATGTCTTTTGTTATGACTTAGAAACTAATTGCTATGTTATGTAGGTTTTAATTTAAATTGGCTATTATGTTTTTTTACCAAATACATTATGTTTTTTAATGTAATGACTATTATGTTTTTAACTAAATTTTTCTATCAGTTGCTATATTGGTTGCTAAAACTAGTCATCAAATAGTCCAAATCAGTTTCAAAAATTTGGTTGAGCAGTCATTAAAACAGTCACTAAAATAGTATCTAAACTAGCTGCAAATCAGTCACCAAATCAGTTGCTAAATTAGTCACAAAATCAGTTGCTAAATCAGTCACCAAATCAGTCGCTAAATCAGTCACCAAAACAGTCACTAAATCAGTCACCAAATCAGTTGCTAAATCGGTCACCAAATCAGTCTCTAAATCAGTCACAAAATCGGTCGCTATTTTCGGTCACTAAATCGGTCGCTAAATCGGTCACTAAATCGGTCGCTATTTTCGGTCACAAAATCAGTCTCTATTTTCGGTCGCTAAATCGGTCACAATTTCGGTCACTAAATCGGTCACTAACGAAACAGTCACCAAATCGGTCGCCAATGGTTAGCGACCAGTGATTTAGCCACTGATTTTTTTTGGTCGCTAATTCGGTCACAAAATCGCTTAGTGACCGATTTTTCCTGTATAGTGACCGAAAAATCGGTCACTAAATGACGTTTTTTTTGTAGTGTCCGCATCCGAATTGTCTGGGTTGAAGAAGCAACTTGAGGATCTGCTCGAGAAGAAGTTTGTAAGGCCGAGTGTATCGCCGTGGGGAGCTCCTGTGTTGTTAGTGAAGAAGAAGGATGGCAGTATGAGACTCTGTGTGGATTATCGACAGTTGAATAAGGTGACAATTAAGAACAAGTATCCACTTCCGAGGATAGACAATTTGATGGATCAGTTGGTGGGTGCTCAAGTATTCAGTAAGATTGATTTGAGGTCGGGTTACCATCAGATCAAGGTGAAGGACGAAGATATTCAGAAGACGGCTTTCAGAACCCGTTATGGTCATTATGAGTATTCGGTGATGCCGTTCGGTGTTACCAACGCACCTGGAGTATTTATGGAATATATGAATCGTATTTTCCATACTTACTTAGCTCGGTTTGTGGTGGTATTCATCGATGATATTCTGATTTACTCTAAATCGGAGGAAGAGCATGCAGAGCATCTGAGGTTAGTATTGGAGGTACTGAAGGAAAAGAAACTGTATGCAAAGTTGTCAAAGTGTGAGTTCTGGTTGAAGGAAGTGAGTTTTCTCGGTCATGTCATTTCTGGTAGTGGTATTGCGGTGGATCCGTCGAAAGTAGAAGCAGTGTTGAATTGGGAAGCTCCGAAGTCGGCTACTGAAATTAGAAGCTTTTTGGGATTGGCCGGCTATTATAGAAGATTCATTGAAGGTTTCTCTAAGTTAGCACTTCCGTTAACTCAGTTAACCTGCAAAGAAAAGGCTTTTGTTTGGGACGCCCGTTGTGAAGAAAGTTTCTTGGAATTGAAGAAGAGATTGACAACGTCTCCTGTCTTGACGTTGCCCAATCCGGAAGGGTCGTTTGTGGTGTATTGTGATGCTTCAAAAATGGGTTTAGGTGGTGTGCTTATGCAAGATGGGAAGGTTATTGCGTATGCGTCGAGGCAGTTAAGAGTTCATGAGAAGAATTATCCTACGCATGACTTAGAACTAGCTGCAGTGGTCTTTGTGCTGAAGGTTTGGAGGCACTATCTCTATGGTTCTAGATTTGAGGTGTTTAGTGACCATAAGAGCTTGAAATATTTGTTTGACCAGAAGGAGTTGAATATGAGGCAGCGACGGTGGTTGGAGTTGTTGAAGGACTATGATTTCGGTTTGAACTATCACCCAGGCAAAGCTAATGCCGTGGCTGATGCTTTGAGCCGGAAGACTTTGCATATGTCGGCAATGATGGTTAAGGAGTTAGAACTGATTGAGGAGTTCAGAGATATGAGTCTGGTTTGTGAAGTGACGCCTCAGAGTGTTATGTTAGGAATGTTGAAGATTGGTAATGATTTTCTGAACAGCATCAGAGAAGCCCAGAAATCAGATGTTAAACTGGTAGACTCGACGGTCGGGATTGATCGATCTGAGAATGAGGACTTCAGGTTGGATTCCCAAGGTGTGTTGAGGTTCCGTGGTAGAATTTGTATTCCTGATGATGCAGACATGAAGAGAGCCATTCTTGAAGAGAGTCACAGAAGTAAGTTAAGTATTCATCTGGGAGCTACAAAGATGTATCAAGACCTGAAGAAGTTGTTTTGGTGGCCTGACATGAAGCGAGAGGTGGCGCAGTTCGTTTATGCATGTTTGACTTGCCAGAAGTCAAAGGTTGAGCATCAGAAGCTTGCTGGGTTGATGCAACCGTTAGAAATTCCAGAGTGGAAATGGGATAGCATCTCGATGGACTTTGTGACGGGATTGCCTAATACTGCAAAAGGGTATGATGCAATTTGGGTGATTGTTGACAGGTTAACGAAATCGTGGCATTTTGTTCCTATCAGCACCACGTATCCGGTGTCGAAGTTGGCGGAGATTTATATCCGGGAGATTGTGAAGCTTCATGGAGTTCCTACGAGTATTGTTTCAGATAGAGATCCGAGGTTCACTTCAGATTTCTGGAAGAGTTTGCAAGAGAAGTTTGGGTCTAAGTTGAGGTTGAGTTCGGCATATCATCCTCAAACAGATGGTCAGTCAGAAAGGACAATTCAGTCATTAGAAGATTTGTTGAGGGCTTGTGTCTTGGAACAAGGAGGTTCGTGGGATTCCTACCTTCCACTGATAGAGTTCACGTATAACAACAGTTACCATTCTAGTATTGGGATGGCACCTTTTGAAGCATTATATGGTCGGAAGTGCAGAACCCCGCTGTGTTGGTATGAGTCCGGAGAGAGTGTGGTGCTTGGACCGGAGAGAGTGTGGTGCTTGGACCGGAGATTGTTCGAGAGACAACTGAGAAAGTGAAGTTGAGTCGTGAGAAGATGAAGGCTTCACAGAGTCGACAGAAGAGTTATCACGACAAGCGGAGGAAAGATTTAGAGTTTCAAGCGGGTGAGCATGTATTTTTGAGAGTCACTCCAGTGACCGGTGTTGGACACGCTTTGAAGTCGAAGAAGCTCACTCCTCGTTTCATTGGTCCTTATCAGATTTCAGAGAGAGTCGGGAATGTTGCATACAGAGTGGCTTTACCGCCTAACCTTTCGAATTTGCATGACGTGTTTCATGTGTCGCAACTTCGGAAGTACATTTCAGATCCATCTCATGTAATCCGCATGGATGAGGTGGAGGTACGGGATAATCTCACGGTGGAGACGATGCCTGTACGAATCGAAGATCATGAGGTGAAAATTCTAAGAGGCAAGGAGATTGCGTTGGTGAAAGTAGTCTGGCTAGGAGCTGCCGGAGAGAGCATGACGTGGGAGCTGGAGAGCAAGATGCGGGAATCCTATCCCGAGCTGTTTGAATCAGGTAAATTTCGAGGACGAAATATTCTAAGTGGGGGAGAGTTGTAACGCCCAAATAATTTAATTATTTATTTAATTAAATTATTTAGGCATTTTATTAGTATAGTTATATTAAAATAATAATATGACGTTTTATTTAAATCAGGGAGTGGCGTTTAGTAATTAAGCCAAGTAGTAGACGGGGCCCGTGATCCAAGAGCCCAATGGCATAGGCGCATAGGTGAAGGCATTTGGCTAGGGTTTGGTCATTTGCGAATTTTTGAGAGAAAGAAAGAAAGTTGCGAAGAGATGAGAGAAGGGGGACGGCGCGAAACCAAGGAGAAAGAGGAGAGGAGCTTTGTTGCGGTGGTTCTTTGAAGTCTTCGTGCAAGGGGATCTCGGATTCGGCAAACCTAAGGTAAGGGTGGATTCTATCCTTATAATAGGGTGTATGATGGGTGTTATGTGGGAGATAGGCTCTATGTTGCCTCTTTGATTTCGTTGGTGTCTATTTGATGATGTTGAATATTCATGATGATTTGCAATTTGGTGTTTGATTGGTTGATGTGTTCATAAACAAAAAAAATATTATGTAGGCGATGCTGAATGTGGCGCCCTAGGCGCCCAGTCATGATGTTCTATTTTTGTTGTTGCTGGAAGTGGCGCCCTAGGCGCCCAGTGTTGCTGTCTTGGTTGCTGGAATTGGCGCCCTAGGCGCCCAGTGTCGTTTAGGTGCTGCTGAAAGTGGCGCCCTAGGCGCCCAGTGTGTTCCTGTGTTGCGAAAGTGGCGCCCTAGGCGCCCAGTGCTGTCTTGTGCGTTTCGGTGTTGCCGGGGAAGGCGCCCTAGGCGCCTAGTGATGTTGCTGTTTGCGTGCCTGTGTCTGTTGCTGTTGAAGGCGCCCTGCTCCTGGGCGCTAGTTGTTGTTCTGTTGCTGATTGCTGTAGGCGCCCTGTCCCTGGGCGCCATACCTGTCTGGTTGCTGATTGTCGTAGGCGCCCTGCTCCTGGGCGCCAATTCTGTTTCTGTTGCTGTGGTGCTAGGCGCCATGTCTAATGTTGCTGTTGTTGCCCTAGGCGCCCTGCTCCTGGGCGCCAATTCTGTTGTTGCTGCTGGTGTGCTAGGCGCCGTGTTGCTGGGCGCCAAGTCTGTTGTTGCCACTGTTGTCCTAGGCGCCCTGTTGCTGGGCGCCATGTCTGTTGATGCCACTGTTGCTCAAGGCGCCGTGGTGCTGGGCGCCAGTTCCTGTTGTGATGTTGTTGCACTAGGCGCCCTGTTGCTGGGCGCCAGTTCCTGCTGTGTTGCTGTTGTGCTAGGCGCCTGTTGCTGGGCGCCAGTTTCTGGTTGTTGCTGCCTGCTAGGCGCCCTGTTGCTGGGCGCCAGTTTCTACTGTTGCCGTTGCCTGCTAGGCGCCCTGTTGCTGGGCGCCAGTTTCTGTCTGCTGCTGTTGCTGTAAAATGAATTAATGTTGCTGTTTACTATAAAGTAAATGTTGCTGTTGCTGTAAGTTAAGGTGCTGTTTGCTGTAAAATAAATGTGTTGTTGCTGTAAAATGAATGTTGCTGTTGCTGTAAAGTAACTGTTGCTGTCGCTGTAAAATAACTGTTACTGTTGCTGTGAGCCAATGTCGCTGTTACTAAAAATTAATGTTGTTATTTGTTGCAAATCTATTGGTGTTTTTGGTGTCGGTGGTTGTTGATGTTACGGTCATGTTGTTAGACTGTACTATAGGTGTTGGTGTTATTGGTGATGATGTAACAGGTGATGTGCCTCTTTCATGGGCTAAGGTGATAGGTGATGGGTCTATGACCATTTGTTGATATAGTTGTTGATTGTCTTTGGTGCATTGTTCATGGTGTCTCATACATTCCATATGCATTGTTTTGGTGATGAAGGCTTCGGACTCGGAGCTATAGGTGATGATGGTGATGCTCATACAGGTGATGTTGCCCTTATTGGCTATTTTATTGGTGATGATTGGTACCACATGCATATACCCGTTGGTGTGGGTTGCATCTCATATACTTACTTATGATGTTGGTGATAATTCTTGGTGATCTGTAATTTGATGTTGTTGTGAAGCGGTAGATATAGTTGTCGTAACTCTAGCATATTGCCTATCATATATGCTATTATAATGTTAGATATCTCACCCCTTCTGTTTGAATGTTACCCCTATGTTGGTAACGTGCAGGTGATTGCGAGTGAAGGCATGTCTACCTTCGCTAGTTGAGTCGGTGTCGTCGCTCTGATACGTAGCACTCGGGGGGATGAACGCTAGTTTTATTAGTTGTCTTTATCATTTAATTTCTGAAGTTTTATGGTGATGTTATAATTATTCAATTGAATCTTGATTTTTATTCCGCTGCGTGGTGATGTTATGACGTGCTATGTTTCGCACTATTTTAATGGTGAAATTTTATTATTGGCGTGTGATGTTTAACGGTGTAAATGTGGCATCCCTTGTGGGTGTATTGAAAAACGTTTTTGAAAACTCTGATTTTTGTCAAAAATTTTCCGGGTAGAAAAGGGGTGTTACATTCTTCATTTTAATGGTTGAGGTTCAACTAAGGTTCTCATGGCAATGAGAGAATCTGTTTAAACAAAACCTGCTATCTTTGCCATGTCTAATCCCACTATGAATGGTTTGTTTGTACAAGGCTCTTTAAGCACTCACAAATCGCAATTGGTGGTTCACAGTTGTTGAAACCAAATCTCTTAGTTAGTTAATACCTGTTATGTTAACTAATTACTAATTGTGTAAATAGCTGTTATGCTCAGCTAAAGGATCCTTTGAATCATTCTCTAATCATTAATGCATTTTTATAATGTTAGTTTAGTTGATGGGTTTCAATGCACTTGGATGCACTTTATTATCTTTGGATGTTTATCTTTGCTAAACACATTTGATTTCCTGCATTTTTATCTTTCGGCGTGGAAGGTACTGTTTTTTGGAGTTCTAAACACTACAAGATACATGTGTGGTTTTTTAATTGATTTATAAGGATTGAAACAGGGAATAAAGCCTGTAGCTTGTCTATGACAATTTTAGGTCTGTTTGGAAATAGGAAATAGCAGTAACATAACTATTGGTTATAGATATTGTGAGTTAAGGCATCTACTAACTAGATGTCCTAATTGATTTCATATGTTGACTAATTGGTACACAAAATACATGTCCTAATTTATCAGGTCAGCCAAGGAGGCATCTACTAACTACTAGTTGGAGTATTTTGGTAAGCCAAAAGAATCTTGTTTCTGGTGATGCAGTGCTCTTTTTAAGGTAAATATCTATTCCATCTACATATTTTATATCTGTGTGAGTGTTTTGTATGGAGAAATTTCTAGTAGTTTTCAAATCATTACTGTTTATTGATGTCTTTTTAGGGGTGAAAATGGATAACTGAGATTGGGAATCAGAAGAGCTGTTAGACCCAAAAATGGTCTTCCTGAATCAATTGTTGGTAACCATAACTGTTATCCAAACTTCCTTTCTTCTGTGGCAAATGCAATATCCACCAAAAGCATGTTTCATGTTTTCTATAGTCCAAGAATGTACTATATTACTAACTGATCTGTCGCCCATCTGAGTTATTGTGTAGTTTATTATTCATTTGAGGGGCTCTCTTGCAAGACACTTAATGTAAAATTGGAATCTATAATTTGAGAGGTTGTCTTGTTTTTGTTTGTAGCTACTTGTATTTGTATAGAACAAAAAGACTACTATTATTGAGGGGTGACTACAAAATCTCCAGCATTTTGTTTCTCAAACCGACATTTGACATGCTATACTATTATTGCAGCAAGCTGAATCCCCGCATTAGGGTGGTTTTGCGTGTGTCTTCTTCAAAGGATAGATCGACTCAAAGACTTTCAAGCCATCTAGAGTTGGTGTTGGAATCCCCGTTGCCGTTAAGAAGTCAAACCCCGATAGACTCCAAGGACTCCGAGAATGGCAAGTTACGTTGCTTAGTTTCTTCAATTCTCATATCTAATTTTGTACTTTAATTTAGTGATTTCAATAGTGCTTCCATTTTTGATTAATTGCCAAGGTTCCTCATAGACAAAAAATTGCATGCTGGTCTGTTGATTGAATTAGTCACCAACAGAAACTTGATTGATGAATGATATGTGCGTAAAATGGATATTAAGAAAGTGATCAGCAGAGAGAGACCACACTACGATTCTTAATTACTAGTATTAAACCAAACCATATCAATGATGCACATTTAATCTTTTCTATACTTTCAGAAGTTTGAATTTTGGACGAGCATTTGGTATAGGGGAAGTTCTCTCATCCAAATTTGTGAAACTACTTAAATGTTGGAAGGAAAATTAGTTCTTACTCATCTACAAGCAAAAGGGCGGCTTGGAAAGCCACCTCTCCAGAAGTCAGAATTAATTGCCTGTTTATTTTGTTAAGTTTATCTTGCTTTCAACTTGATTTGTATAGTGATTAATGACATTTTAGTTTTTTCATATCAATGGTTATGTATGCCTAACTCTGACTATTCATAAGTTTATAAGTTTATGTTTGACTCTAGCTGTTTCACCTTTGTAATTTATATCCAATTCATTCTTCCTAGTAATTTTGTTATTTGCATTTCGAAGCACATGTGTTGTCTGAACAAATTTATACTTAGCTTTTGATGGTTTTAAGTTAGTGACTTATATCACTATTAAAAAGTATTTTGGATGTATGATTTAACTTTTTTTTAAAATTTCCGACGGATTTCCGATGGATTTGCAACAAAAATTTGCGACGACTTTGCCACGGATATTTGTGACGGATTTGCGACGACTTTGCGACGGATGTATTTGCGATTAAAAAATCCGTCGGAAACGATTTGCGACGAGCGATTTTGCGACAGATTTTTGTCCGTCAGGAAGTTCGTCGGAAACGTCAATTAGCGACGGAAATCTTCGATTTTCTTGTAGTGTAAAAATTCTGTCGCTAATTAGCGATGGACTGAAAATTCCGTCGCTAATCACATGCACGGAGCCCTATGATTTGAAAACTGTCAGAAATTAGCGAGGGACTGAAAATTCTGTCGCTAATCACGTGCACAGAGCCCTATGATCCGAAAGCTGTCAGAAATTAGCGAGGGACTAAAAATTTCATCGCTAATTAGCGAGAGACTGAAAATTTCGTCGCTAATCAAATGCACAGAGCCCTATGATCTGAAAACTGTCAGAATCCGTCACTAATGATTGCCTCAAATTTTGTGCAGTTTTTCAAATACGCGCCATTACCGTTGCGAGGGACCTATTCCGTCGCTAATGACTGCAATTCCTTCGCTAATGACTGCAAAAACGAGATTACCTTCTTCTCTCGCTAATTCCGTCGCTATACATACAACATTAGCGAGGGAATTGAGTTCCCTCGCTAATAAGCTCTTTTTTTCTAGTGATATCCGTGGAAAATTCATTAAATTCCGTCGGAAACGAGCAACACTAATGTTAAAACAAAAAGCTTCACTCGAACACCTCTCATTTCACCCATGTAAAATCAGAACTCACTCTCTCCTCCCTCAACCTCCACTCTCCTCCCTCGACCTCTACCCTCCTCCGCCCTCCTCCGTCGTTGAACCGTGCTCCACGGCCACGAAGATAGTCGCATTTCTCCCTCTCCTCGCGCCTCCACCATTTTCGTCTCCACGGTTTCTCCGCCGTACTCTGCCACTTCTAGACGTCTTCTATGCCGCAATCCTATTCTAGTCAGGTAAGTTCTAGTATTTTTTTCATTTGTCCCTCATCTCACTGATTGCATAAACCCTAAATCTCACTGATTGCATATCAATTTTTCCGAAGGCAATTGAATATTTCATTTTAAACAATTTGCGACAATTATTTAAGAAATTTCAAATAATTTGCAACGCATTTGCGACGGAAAGGTGTCAGAGTTTGCGACGACTTTGCCACGGATATTTGCGACTGAGATATTTGCGACGGAAAAATCCGTCGGAAACAATTTGCGACGAGCGATTTTACAACAGATTTTTGTCAATCGAAAACGTCAGTTTGCGACAGATTTCAGTGCATTTGTGACAGAATTTACCGTCGGAAATCGTCGATTTCCTTGTAGTGATATAACTTATTAACGTCTTCAAATTTGGAGTGTGAACTAACACAACTTTATGGGATGTGTTTCTAAAATGGAAACTAACACAACTATCTAGACCAGAATTGACATTTTTGCTTTGAGTGTCCAACTAGTGTTCAACGTTGGAAGGAGCTAAATCTTTGGGATGTGATGCATTCATTATTCGCCCAAACTAATAATTTTCTGAGCTTGTTTTTTCAGGTGTTACAGACGCTGTGTGTGTCTCAGCATTCTTCTTTTGCTATGAACTTGTGGAGCATATGGACTAGCCAAAATCAGCAACTTTGGGATAATGTGGGCTCAACACCCTCATCTATATTAAGCATTTTGGTATGGACCTTTTGCAGCAATCAGAGCATGCCCGTGAGTATCGTTCCAAGGCTCCAGTTCAAGTTGTAGTAGACCAGCCAAGGTAAAATGCGCCTCCAATTTACTAGATCAAGTGCAATTTAGATGTAGTTGTTTTCCTAAATCATAACAAAATTGGTGGGGGTTAATTGGTGCCTTTTGAACCATACCCCGAAGAGAGTTCATATATGTTGCTTCAGATTGGCTATCGACAATTTTATCGCCTCTCAAAGCCGAAGCTTAGACCCTTCTTAAATTTCTTGCTTGGGTTGCAAATCAGAATCTCTGTGCCATAACCTTTGAGATGGACTGCAAGAAAGCAGTAGATATGAACCCAAATCGACCTGAATATGGTATATTAGTTACTAAGTGTAGATCCATTCTCGGTTTAAACAACGATTACAAAGTCGTGTTAGTGAAGCGATGAACGAATGATACTACTCATGTCTTGGCAGATGCATCTGTATCTTATGCTCCTTGCAGTTCTTTAGCTATATTCCTGGTTGTATTTTGAACTCCATTTTGAATGAAATGCATTGATCTGGTTGTTGTAAAAAAAACAACACAATTTTATATGCACACAAACTTTTAAAGTGACCTATTTATTTTACACCTGTACTCAACACTTCAATTTCTTTTTACCTCCCTATTTTTATCGTATCATTCGCCTATCACATCTATCATATATTTCTGTATTCGATTCCTTCTCTCTTGGTGTTGTTGGGGTGTAGGTGTACGAGTGTGTAAAAATAATTTTCCATTTTATATCTCACAAATTATTTTCATTTTCAAGAAATCAGTTGCAAAAATAATTGATAAGTAATCAATTACGAATAGAGAACAAAATGACAAACTCATGTGGACAAAACTCAATATAGTTTGTTTGGCTTAAATTAGTACTAAACCTAAGAACTTAAGATATAGATAAATCTTTAATCCAATGAGGAGTGAGGAACGCAGTGAATGAGCGTTTGGTTGAACTTAACAAAAATCTGAAAAAAGCACTGAACAGGCAGAACAACGTTCTGCTTCTTGGATTGGACTTTGGGTAAAGTATATGCTAATTGGCTTACCAATAATAGTATTAGTATAAGGTGACCGACACTCATCACTATGAATGACTATGCAGCACCATGATAGCGAAATTCGATACCAATAATACTGACAAGAAGGGAAAAGCTTATATATGCATGCTCTCTACTCATATGCAGCTACGTGGTGCAATCAGCAACTTCCAGAGAAGTTAATTGTGAATGTGAATCTCAAGTAAATATATACAGCTATATCTTTCACGACCAAAAACATTTCCGCAACAGTCTTACAGGTTCTCCTTTCATTCCAATCCTTCTCCACCACCTGTCCCACCCATTTCACCGGACCCTAAGCTATCTACACACTATACCTCGACCAACCAACCAATTAAATAGATCCTTATACAACCCAATCAATTTATTTTGTTTATTTAAAAAACATATTAATTAATTAATATATCCTCATACCAACGATATCTAATTTAGTTTTACTAAATTCCGTTTAATTTCCATTCCCGGAGTGATATCTGTGTTGGAAACAATTAAATAACAGTTAGATCGAAGGTGATAACAAAATACAATCTGTTTAACTACTGCACCATATTTACATTCAGATTCTAGCATGTCTTTCCTATACTCAAACATCAAAGCAAATTAACCAACATGCAGTAATTTACAGTTTACATAGAAGCAAGCAAGCTAAGCTAGTAGTCCTTTTGGATTCGGTTTCTTTACGATAGAAAGCTTTTACAAAGCTAAGCTGAGAGTAAGAGCAGCGGTAACGTCTAATCTCCATGCAAAACCACCACTGTCCATTCTCCACGCATCACATGGAACCGTTCTCTCTTTCCCACACGCGTACTGTACCTTAACTCTGCACGTGAACCACCGACACGGATACGGAACCCTCGCCTTCATTGCTAACCACACCCCACCGTCACCCACAATTTCCTTATACGCCCTGTTCCTCCACGTCACCATCCCGTAACCGTCTGATATAAACCCTGGACACGTGTCCCCTTCCAACTTCAACTTCACTTCCTCCTCTCTTCTCCCCAACCACTCTCCCTCCCCCTCCCCCAGCCACGTGTCTGTAACTGACTCAATCACCACCACTGATCCTCCCAACCCCGCCGCTGGGTACACCTTCGCCGGGGAAGCATGACCGCGATCCTCGAAGCTAAGCCACATCGGCTCGTTCCTGATCTTCGACTGTGGAGGTTCTTTCGGATCGGGAGTTTCTGGAAGCAGCGGAAGAGTCACCGTCGGTGGTGGAGGCACGGTTTTCCTCCGATGGAATCCTCGGTTGCACCGTTTGTTGCCGTTATTATCTTTTGCGTGTTTTCTTCTGGTTCCTCCGGATCTGGAGAAGGCGTCGGCAGCGGTGCTCTCCGACGAAGAACCGTCGGAGGCGGTGCCGGGTTTGGGGGCGATAGGGCGATATTTCAACATTATTCTGTCCACTATGGACATCTCGTACGTACCGGTTGCATACCTAGCGATGCAACACCCTCCTCTACCTTCCATGAGTGTTTTTGGTACGTGGTGTGTGTTTAGTGTAGAGAAAAGGAATAAACAAGTACGGAAACGTGTTCCAGAAACACCGAAGGTGAAAGGTGGAAGAAAGGACAATGTTTGCTTTATAGCAGCCGTGGATAGACACGTGAGATGGAAGGAGACACGTGCGAGAGAAAGGGGTACGTGGCGGAAGGAAAGATTGGAACAGGGATACACTATCGCTGTACCAGTAAGCTCTGAGTAATCTTTTCTCTCTCATAAAAACATTTCTCCATGATAAAAACATACGCTAACAGCATGACAATTTTAGACATTTTATTAGGCTGCCACGTGTCCAATTATTTAGATATTTTAGACATCTTTTCTCTATCATAAAAATATACACTAATAAAATGACATTTTTAGACATTCTACTAGTCTGTCACGTGTCCAATTATTTGGACATTTTAAACATTTCATACTAAAAGACAAATCTTTTCTCTATCATAAAAAGATACGCAAACAAAATGATATTTATAGACATTCTACTAAGCTGCCACGTGTCCAATTATTTAGACATTTTAGACATTTCATACTAAAAGGCAAATATTTTCTCTATCATAAAAAGATACACTAGTATCTATCATACAAAGATACGTTAGCAAAATGATATTTTTAGATATTCTACTAGGCTGCCACGTGTCCAATTATTTGGACATTTTAGACATTTTATACTAAAAGACAAATCTTTTCTCTATCATAAAAAGATACGCTAGCAAAATGATATTTTTAGACATTCTACTAGGCTACCACGTGTCCAATTATTTGGACATTTTAGACATTTCATACTAAAAGACAAATATTTTCTCTATCATAAAAAGATACGCCAGTATCTATCATAAAAAGATACGCTAGCAAATGATATTTTTAGACATTCTACTAGGCTGCCACGTATCCAATTATTTGGACATTTTAGACATTTCATACTAAAAGACAAATCTTTTCTCCATCATAAAAAGATACGCTAGCAAAATGATATTTTTAGACATTCTACTAGGCTGCCACGTTTCCAATTATTTAGACATTTTAGACATTTCACATTAAAAAGACAAATCTACTTTCTCCCTATAGACATAAAAAATAAATAAAAACAAAAAAAAAACTGCAAAAGCATAAGATGTCAGCGTGACCTATCAGCCTAAAAATTTTTTAAAAAAAAATTAAAGTAAATTAAAAACAGAAAAAGCTGCAGAAGCATAAAGCTGGAAAAAAAATTAAAAATACAAAAGCTGCAAAAGCAGCAGCAGAATTTTTTTTAAATTTTCCCTTTTTTTTTTAAATCACTTTTCTCTCAATTTTTTTTAAATCTGTTTTAAATAAATAATTTTTTTCCACTATTTTTTCCTAATTTTATTTTATTTATTTTTCAAAAAATTCATTTTTCGATGCAAGTTTTTTACTAAAAAAATAAAATTTTTTTGCCATTAAAAAAAATTAACCAATAACTATTTTATAATTACTAAAAAGTAGTAAAATGCCAATAGGAGTGTCAATTGCCAACGTAAGTACCAACGGGAGTACCAACTTTTTTTAAACTTTTTCCAACACAACTAATTAAAAAAAAATTATTCATTTTTATAATTTCTTCAAACAACTAAAATTAATCAATTTAACCACTATTAATTGTCAGAAAAACCTATACCTTTAACAAAATTTTCAAAGACTAAAATTTTAAAAAAACTAAATTATTATATTGATATTATACTCAATAATTGAATAATGTAAAAAAAATTATTTACTATAATCTCTCTACTAAAACTACTAAAATCAATCAATTTTTTCATAAAAATTAAATTCAATCAATCTAACCACTACAAAAAATTACCAAATAACTATTTTATAATTACTAAAAAGGAGTAAAATGCCAACGGGACAGCCAACATGAGTGCCAACGGGAGGGCCAACGCGAGTGCCAACGGGAGAGGCAACGAGAGGGCCAACGAGAGTGGCAAAGAGAACGCCAACGGGAGTGCCAACGAGACTGCCATCATGAGTGCCAACGAGAGCCAACGAGAGTGCCAACGGGAGAGGTAACGAGAGTGCCAACAGGAGGACTAACGAGGATGCAAACGGGAGGGTCAGTGGGGATGCATATTTTACCTCTAATGTACAAATACAGTATTATGGATCAATGTAATTCTGATTGTCAATCTCCTTTAATTTCTTCGACTCAATATAATTTTCATTTGTATATTATATGACATAATATATTTGAATTTCAAATCATACATTTTGGACATTGTTCACAACTAATGATTATCTTCTAAATTACTATTATGACTTCGTGGCAATACATCGACCATACAGTATCACTCATGCGTATGCACGGGTAAAAAACTAGTTGAGCATGAGAAACTCAAATCGAGTAATTAAATGGGTCTCACGTGTACCCGTGACTCTTTTATAATTTTTCAATAGTAATATTTATATAAAAACTTTATCTCTCCAACCCAGAATTCCAACAACATTTATAGGGGTGTCAAAATGATCTATTTGTCTACCGGATATCCGGTCCATCCATAACAAAATTCATCTGTTACAAAAAAAAATATTAATGGATTGGATTTGAATCCATCCGTTTGATTTTGTGGATGGTTGTGATCCATCGATTATATTTTCAAAATCCATTGAATTACAAAAACTACAAAATCAAAATCTATTGGATAATTAATTTTTTTGAACAATTCCATTGCATAATTATAAAAATACTTTTTTACCAAAAAATATTTTTTAAAATATATTTTTTTCCAGAAACTTTTTTTTTTAAAAAAATTCATTCAAAAAATAATTTTTTTGACCAAAAAACATTCAAAAATTAATATAATATATATATATAATATTATTATCAGCCACCACCAACCACCCCCGGCCACCGTCCGCCACCGCCAGAACCACCGCCGCCCGCCGGAACGCCGCCGCCGGAACCACTGCCGGCTGTCGGTGCTCCGCCGTCGGCCGCCGCCTGCCATAACCACATATATAAATATATATTCATATATTATATTATATATATTAACAATATTATATATACATATAGTTATATATATATATGTATATATATTTCTAAATCTAAAAAATTCAATTTTGTCAAAAATGATAATAAATTCAATTTCTGCAAAAAAAAAATCTTAAAGTTTTTTTTTTGACTCAAAAGATTTTTTTATCAAAAGATTTGTTTATATTTTAAACTTATTAGTGGATGGATTGGATATCCATCCATAAAAAAATTGCAACTGGATGGATTAGATGAAATTTTTTTAAACAGATGGATTAGATTGGATTTTTTTGACACAATTTTAATGAATATAAATGGATAAATGGATTGTCTTCAATCCATCCATTATAATCCAAATCCATCCGATCCATCTATTTTGACACCCCTAAAAATTTATTAAATAGATCCCACTAATAACTTTTTATCATTTTATATTTTAACAATAATTTATATGACAATGAAATATTAGATTTTTAATGAAAAGTAAATGTGTCGGTAGGTAGAGAGAGGGAGAGGGAGGGAGGGAGGGAGAGAGAGTTCTTCTATAATTATTTTGGAGCAACCTAGGCATCACCTTAAAAGCAATGAGTCAACTCATAATTATTTTAGTTAGTGGAGGAAAAATATCTATCTAAGAATATAAATCCAAGGGTAGTCTCTAAGTGGGCCCTACACCTAATTTTGGCTCCAAACTTCCCACTTTCCCACCCCCTCGGCGCCAAACTCCCCCTCCCCCCCTCCCCCTTTTTTTTTCTTCTTATTTTTTATATTTTCATTTTTTAAGAATATATTTAAATTTAAGAAAAAAAATTAGATCTATAAATAGATGAAGTTTGTTCCTCGATAATCAGATTGGTGAAAAATGAAAAGTAATTTTTTGATAAATTATGTAAAGTGTGATGCTAGCCACTCTGTTTTAAGGTAATTTAGAGTCTAAAAAAAATTAGTTGTTCAAAGGAAATAGTAATACAAAACAGTGTGTTTTGGGGTTCTTAAGTAGTCGGAAAAAAATTAACTGTTCAAATATGCAGAGTTTGTTCCTTAGTAACCAATTTGTTGAAAAAAAGAACTTTTATGTAATGTGATAATGACTTACTTGATTATCATTTGTTGTCTATATTTTAATGGTTCGATTTCATTTTTGTCACTAACTACTTTCTTTTCATTCTATACAACATTCGTAATTTTATATTTTAAGGGTACTTTATGGTTCACTAGAAATTTTAACTGTTCAAATAGCGGAAAATGATTCGTCCGTAATCAGATTAGTGAAAATGAAAATTAATTTCACAACAAATATGTTCTACCTTATAGTTGGGTCCCTTCTATTAATGAAAATATCTTTATATACATCCACTCCCCCACTTTGGCGCCAAACCCCCCTCCCCTCTCTTTTGTTTTTCTTCTCATTTTTTATATTTTTATTTTTTAAGTATAATTTAAATTTAAGAAAAAAAATTATATCTATAAATAGATGAAGTTTGTTCCTCAATAATCGGATTGGTGAAAAATGAAAATTAATTTCCGGATAAATTATGTAAAGTGTGATGCTAGCCACTGTGTTTTAAAGTAATTTAGAGACTAAAAAAAATTAGTTGTTCAAAGGAAATAGTAATGCAAAACAGTGTGTTTTGGGGTTCTTAAGCGGTTGGAAAAAATTAACTGTTCAAATATGCAGAGTTTGTTCCTTAGTAACCTGTTTGTTGAAAAAAAGAACTTTTATGTAATGTGATAATGACTTACTTGATTATCATTTGTTGTCTATATTTTAATGGAGCAATTTCATTTCTCTCAGTAACTACTTTCTTTTCATTCTATACAACATTCGTAATTTTATATTTTAAGGGCACTTTATGGTTCACTAGAAATTTTAACTGTTCAAATAGCGGAAATTGATTCCTCTGTAATCAGATTAGTGAAAATGAAAATTAATTTCGCAACAAATTTGTTCTACCTTATAGTTTTCTCTTATTGGCTAAACATAACTTAGTTGTTAAAATATGACATCAATTACTATTAATCTAATTTTGGTCTTATAATGCTTCAGTAGACCCTAAAGCTTTGGCCCCGTGCATCGCACGGGTCACGGCGCTAGTTATATATTCATCCAACAAATTTTTTTAAAAGCTTTTATGAAAGACACAATTTCTTGACAAAAAAAATAGGCTAAAGTACTCCCGGGGTCCCTTATCTTTATTTAAAGTAACGATTTGGTCATTTATCTTTTTTTGTCCCAAATCAGTCCTTTATGTTTTAAATTTTTGACACATAAATCCTTTTCGGTCCCAAATCAGTCCTTTATGTTTCAAATTTTTAACACATAAATCCTTTTTTTGACACATAAATCAGCACTGTTAACGGAAAAGGATTTATGTGTCAAAAATTTGAAAGATAAAGGACTTATTTGGGACAAAAAAAACATAAAGGACTAATTCGTCATTTTAAATAAAAATAAGGGACTCCGAGAGCACTTTAGCCAAAAAAACATTAAAACACCGATGTATTTTGTACCACTGCGTGTACTTAGTGTTAAATATGTAGTAAAATTAGAAGAAAAAGTTAATACCTATTTACTTTTTCTCCTATATTCTTTGTTCATCTATTTTTAAAAAAATGTGTTCGTTTGGTAAAAAAAAAATTGTGTTCGTGGGCAACATCTAATTGTTTATGGGGGTAAAAAAAATTTAGCTAGTATATTTAAACCAAATTATTCTAACAAGTGGGGAAAGTGCCCCCCATTCTTATATACTTGCATCCGCCGGTGCATATCATGAATTATTATTGGTTGTGAGTATAAATAGTTTACATCGACAATGCATAGCAATTAAATCTAAACAATACTAATAATAAGAGTTTAATTTATATACACGTCTATTGTATATACTTTTACAACCACAACCAATCACATTTCATGGAATAGTCGGTTACCAATTGTTCTGTACCGAGCAGCTTTTTGGTCGTCTGCTGCTGGTAGGTCTCTTGCTGTCCTGACAGGAGGTCAATGAGCGCCCGGGGGGACCTGCAAGCCACTCTGATGCTCAAGTCAGTATATAGAATATAAGAGTGAAGGTACTAAGGATTAGAGATTCAACCTTTCTAAGGGCAAAGTTTGCCTGTATTTATAGGAAATCGTGCCATCTTGTGGATCGTCGGATGGGTAGAGTCGATCTTGGCCGTCCAAGCGTGTTGGGCTCCCATGAGGTGGATATGGGCTGAATTGGTTGGGCTGATCCATATGACTTGCTAAGCGCACCTTCTGGTTTTGCTAATGGGACCCTCTGGTTGACTCCAGAACAGTTTCCCCCCAAGCCGAGATTACTCCGGAGGATGGTCTTGGCTTGAAGGATTTTCGTCGGTTTGCCGGCTCTGCAAAGTTACGCGGGACACTGCCTTTGTAGCAGCCGTGTTGTCATAGGAGAAATATTTTCTAAGTGTTGCTTCGTCTGTTTTGTCGGGTAGTACGAGAATATTTTGTCGCGACCGTGACTCACACCTCCTTCGGTGTAATCCTTGTGCCCGGCACCAAGCTAGGGTGACGTATCCTGATGTTGGTGTTGCCTTGTGTTAAGTACTCTGAGGTTGGCGCCCTCTTGGGTGCCTTGTGCCAATGCCCCCTGATGTTGGTGCCCTCTTGGGCGCCATGGGCCAAGGTGCTAAGACATCCCGATGCTGGTGCCCTCGTGGGCGTCTTCCCGGATGCTTGTTTGTTTTTGAGAGTTGGCACCCTGCTGGGTGCCTTGGGCGTTGTTCCCTGCTAGCGTGTGTTGGATGGCTTATTATGGAGCAGATTTTGCGAGACAAGGTTCGGTGCTCTCGTGGGCGTCTTACTGCATAGTGCTGACCACCCTGCTGCGAAGGATTCGCTTTCAGACTGCCCCCTGCCAGGCGCCCCTCTGCTGGGGGCTGTTTGCTCCTGCCAGGCGCCCCCTTGAGCGCTGGCTGCTCCTGACTGGCGCCCTCATGGGCGCTGGCTGCCTTGACTGGCGCCCTGCTAGGGGCCCTCCTGGGCGCTGGCTGTCTCATTGGCGCCCTGCCAGGCGCCCCTATGGGCGCCCTCCTGGTCCTGCCAGGCGCCCTCATGGGCGCTGGTTGCTTCTGCCAGACGCCCTTATGGGCGCCCTCCTTGCCGGGAGTCCTCTTGGGTGCCGACTTGTGTAAACGGGTGCTTGGCACTTTGCTTTCTTTTTCACTGCTCATCTTGTCTTTTTGTGTTTTTTGAGCATGTCTTAAGGTGACAGGCGTATCGGGCTTCTACGCCGTGGGTATGGGCCAAGTTGATTTGCTTGATCCGCGGTGTTGGGTGAAACGCTAATTCCTATAAATAGGCGGGTATTTTGTCCTGTGGTCCACACTTTCTTGGAGTGCTTTCTTTAAGGAGGAGGAAGGAGTAGGGACCAAGTCACCAACCCTAGCGCCTACTTCAAGGAGGAGGAAGGAGTAGGGATCAAGTCACCAACCTAGTGCCTCCTTAAAAAGAGGAGGGAGGAGTAGAGTCCACTCGTTTCAACGTTTCTTCTTCCTGGTAAGTATTTGTTGTTCGTTCCCGTTTATTTACGTTGTTGACAGTGCCCTCCTGCCAGGCACCCTCATGGGCGTTGTCTGCCTTGACTGGCGCCCTGCCAGGCGCCCTCCAGGGCGCTGGCTGCTCCTGACTTGCGCCCTCATGGGCGCTGGCTGCCTTATTGGCGCCCAGCCAGACGCCCTCATGGGCGCTGGCTGCCTTGATTGGCGCCCTGCCAGGCGCCCTCCTGGGCGCTGGCTGCTCCTATGGGCGCTGGTTTTGTGTGGGCGTGTGCTTAGCATTCTGTTTTATTTTTGCCGTTTTCTCCTGAATTTTAACCTGCCTTCTCACCTATGAATTTTCAGGGCTTGCTTGGTGTTGAGGGGAGTTGCTCTTATCATCCTCCATTGACGTTCCCGCTAGGCTTTGCGGCTTCTGATTTACTGAGTTAACTTCCGTGCGAACTTTCAGTTTATCTTTCTAGCTTCTTTGTTCTTTTGAGCATGTCTTGTCTTGCAAAGTCTCCAATCTCGGGGGTGGGGGTTGTCTCTAAGTTTTCTTGTCTGTCTCGTGACTGCTTGTTTTGCCCCCTGTCCCGTAGGTTGAGAGATGGCAAGGACAAAGAAGACGGTTCGGATGCACCCTACCGCTCACCTGACTAAGAGTCAAGCTGACGACTTCGAAGAGGGGGCTGGCACCCTTGGCTTTTTGGATACTTCTTCTGACGATGATCTGCCGCTTGAGCATGAAGTGGTGGAAATTGGTGGTTGTAGTTATGACTGGGTTGCTCGTATTGTTTGTTCTGCCAGGAGCGTCTACCTTCTAGGAAAAGAGCCTCCCCGCTGTCTGCAAGATGCGTTGGGAGGCGACTGGCGGGTTGAGGTGGTTGACCCCCAAGACAGGTTGTGTAGAGTCCCTGACGGTAGAAAATTCATGATGTTTCACAGTGTGGTTTACAAGGTGCGGGTTTCCCCATTCTTTACACCCTTCCAACTGGAGGTTATGAATCACCTTAAGATAGCTCCCTCTCAGCTCCACCCAAATTTGTGGTGTTTTGTGAAGTGTTTCGAGCTGGTGATGAGAGTCCTTCAAAGAAGATGCAGCTTGAGGGTTTTTATGGTTATCTTCGAGGTGCAGCGTCGTCGAGATACTTCAGATGGCGTCATCTGTTACGAGTTTGTGCACTTGAAATGTCTGACAAACTATGCTTTCTTTCAAGTGTACTCAGATAACCAGCATGATTGGAGGTTCAAGTATTTTTACCTCGTTCCTTCTAGTGAGAAGGTCGTCGACAACATGGGCTTCTTTGATGAACAAGGGCATCTGGTTAGGGATAAGTTTTGCCTTGGGTGGTGTAATGTCGATGCTGACCGCACCTCTCGGTCTTATCGCATCCTCCCATCTGAGTTATCTGATCCTGAGTAGAGGACTTTGAGCATGCTGAGGAAGATCGTCGGTGGCTTGTCCACTGTGCCACAAAAGTTTTTGTGCAGTGAGCTGTCCAAGGCCTCTACAGTTCCTGAAGCTGCCGAGCTCTTAGGTTGCTTGTTAGGTCTTGATGTATCTTTATTTTGTCTTTTAATGAATTATTTACTTATGTTGCTGATTCGCTACTTTGTTGCTCTGCAGATAAGATGGCCGCTTCACTTTCTTTCAATGAATTAGCCTCTTTGGCCGGACGGAGGAGACCTTTGGATGCCGATCCTACCGAGGTCAAGAGCCCGGTTTCTGCTATCTCTGCCCCTGCGCGTCCCTCTATGGGACCTCGCCTCAGTTTGGGAGCGCCAAGCCGTGCTGGAAGGGATGTTTCCGGGGTGCCGAAGGTTCCAGTCGACTCCACCACCCAAGGGACTCAGAGTAAGTCCAAGCGCCAGAGAAGTTGTGCTCAGGGACCTCCCTCTGCTGCTTGTCCCTCCCCGGTTGGGCTTCCTCCCCCTGCTGACGAAGAGGGTGAAATTGACTTCTCCCCCGAAGACCGTGATCATTTCTGTGAGCATCCTTTCGCACTTGCCGCGCACATGGTTAAAATTGGGGAAGACCTGCATGCGAAGTGGGAAGCTGAGAAGAAGTGCGGATCTCGTTCAGGTAATCCTCTTGAGTTATTTCTTACGGTATTCATCAAATCCGCACGGGCCACCACCCCTGTCTGGCGCCCTCATGGGCGCCGCCTGCTTTCTTAGAGGTGCTTTACCAGATGCCCTCATGGGCGCTGGTGATGTTGGTTCTAAGCTTTTTCGTGTTTGTTTCTCTCTTCGCGCAGGGGTGATCGAGGAAACGGATCGGCTTCTCTTGGATATAAGCCGGCTTCAGGTGGATTTACACGAAGCACTGGAATCTGCTCGTCGGGCACGAGACACTGCTGGCCACTATCAGAAGCAGATGGAGGAGCTCCAATCAGAGTTGGACAGTGTGAAGAAACAGAAAGATGTGGCTGAGGAAAGGGTGCGGGAGATGGCCGGGCAAGCCATGGACTTCTCCTATGCTGCCTACGATAAAGCGATAAGTCATGTTCAGTGCATGTACCCGGATGCAGTTCTTGAGTCGAGCATCTTCCGGTTTGACCATGAGGCTGTAGATGGGAGGATTGTTAGATAACGTTCCAACATGGTTGAATTTGACGTCCTTGCCCCTTGATGATTTCTTCTAAGAGTTCAGTTGTTTTTGACTTGTGATTTCTTTTTGTCCTGTTGGATTTCGTTGTATGTTTGCTTTATGGAGCTTGACTGATGATTTTACGTTATATCCATGTTTCCTTTGTCTTGCTTATTTTTCACGCTTCCGAACGTATCACCTCCTATCTTCTCGTGGTAATGTTTTCTCTGTCAGGAGTTTATCATAATAGATCCGATTTAGATTCCCCACTAGAGGTTGCGACACTTGCAATGCCGCTTCACCCATCTAGGGACTCTGACAGGAGTTTATCAGAATCTGTCCGAACTTAATTCACCCATCAGAGGTTACGACCCTTTCGATATGCCGCTTCACGCCTTAGGTCTCTAACAGGAGTTTATCAGAATCTATCCGATTTTAACTCACCCATTAGAGGTTGCGACATTTGTGATGCCGCTTCGCCCATCTAGGGACTCTGACAGGAGTTTATCAGAATCTGTCCGAACTTAACTCACCCATCAGAGGTTGTGACCTTTTCGATATGCTGCTTCACGCCTTAGGTCTCTAAGAGGAATTTATCAGAATCTATCCGATTTTAACTCACCCATTAGAGGTTGCGACATTTGCGATGCCGCTTCGCCCATCTAGGGACTCTGACACGAGTTTATCAGAATCTGTCCGAACTTAACTCACCCATCAGAGGTTGCGACCTTTTCTATATGCCGCTTCACGCCTTAGGTCTCTAACAAGAGTTTATCAGAATCTATCCGATTTTAACTCACCCATTAGAGGTTGCGACATTTGCGATGCCGCTTCGCCCATCTAGGGACTCTGACAGGAGTTTATCAGAATCTGTCCAAACTTAACTCACCCATCAGAGGTTGCGACCTTTTCGATATGCCGCTTCGTGAACCGAGTAGGTTGACTCGTGCTTGGTTCTGCCTGGTTGCCTGGTCCCCTGTTGTTTGAGTCGGGACTTGGTTTTTAGGCCACCTCTTGCCAGGCGCCCTCCTGGGCGCTGGCTGCTCCTTCTAGGCACCCTGCCAGGTGCTCTCCTGGGCGCTGGTTGCTTCTGTGCTGGGTGCCAGTTTCTCTTGGTTTTTTCTAAGGTGCTAGAGCGAAAACTGTGATTTGCGAAATAATATCTTGAACCGTGAATAGTAAGGTTTAATTCCTTCGGGTGCGTGTTGTAAATTGTTTTGACGTGTTAAACCTAAACAACCAACTTCTTAAAGTAGACGTGTTAAACTTAAACAACCAACTGTTTTTAAAGAAAACGTTCTACGTGTTGGAACTATGAGTCAGATGCCGAACAGAGGAATAGGTTCCCGTTTTCCCTCGGGTGGATGGTGAGCTTCTTTTTAACCTCCTCAAGGAGGTGAGGACATTCTCCATTCGCTTCGAACTTCTTCACATCCTTTTTTGTCCCCTTGGTTTTGGGTTGGCTTTCCGCTTCTTCTTCACTACTTGAGTCACTTCTGGCATCTCAGTCTGTCAGATTCACCTCAGCTTCTTGTCTGAACCCCTTACCCGAGCCTCTTGGCTTGGCGGTCTCCTTCTCATCTTTAAAGCTCATATAGAAACATCCGCGTGCTGCTCCCAGGTCCGCCTGGAGGGTCACCACCTCACTCTCCAGAGTGTAGAACTTCATTTTCAAATGGACCGTTGAGGTGACTGCCTCCAATTTCCCCAATGCGGGCCTCCCAATGATGCACTGGTAGACCGACTTGCATGGGAGGACCGGGAAGGGTGTTTTCATAATTTTGAACAACGACGGTTTACCATCGGGGTTTTTGTAGGTGACCATCAGCTCTAGGTGGCCGAGTGGCTTAGTCTTCGATCCATTAAACCCGGTTAGGTCCCCTCCCTGGTATGGAGTCAGGTCATCGAGGGAGATATTCAGCACTTGCAGCAGGTCCTCGAAGATGATATCTACTGCACTTCCCTGGTCAACCAGGATCCTTCTTACCTCGACGTTGGCGATAATGGCAGTGATGATCAGTGGGACGTGTTTGTTCGGTTTCCCGTCGAGCAGATCATTATCGCCGAAGGATAGTGGCGGTCTGGTTGGCCCATTCCTGGCGAATGAGGTTGACGCAATGCTGAGGATCTCCTTCCACTTCCTCTTCATTGATTTGTTTGAACCCCAGTTATCATGGGGGTTTCTCCCGTGGATCACCATGGCCACCGGTCTTTCTTTGGGCCACCAGGTGTCCTCTCTATCGGTCGATTCATCAGCGCTATTTTCGACCCTCTCACCGACTGGGGCCTTCCCCTTCCTAGCTAGGGGACCGGTATCTACCTTCGGGGGATCAGGATCTTTTGCGCGAGCCACTCGGTTCCCCCTCCTTCTTCACGTACTGTGTCAACTTTCCTTTCTGGATCAGCTTCTCAATATCTTCCTTCAGTGCTCGGCAGCCATTGGTGTCGTGGCCTCCGCTTTGATGGTAGCGGCACCATTTCTTCGAGGGGTTTTGGCCCTCTTTCAACACCAAAGGCTCTGGCCTCTTAATGTCTATGAATTCAGCGTTGGCACATTCAGCCAGGATCTGCGCCCTTGAGGCGATGAGAGGAGTAAGGCCTGAGGATCTTGGGGGGCGTCCCTCACGGTGTACGCCTCCTGTTACCTTTTGCCGGCGTACCTCCTGGGTGGGTTCCCTGTCGCCCCCCGCCTTGGCTGCCTCGCGGTAAGCCATTTCATCCTCCTCATAGTTCATGTATTTCTGGGATCTTTGAAGGAACTCGCCCAAGTTCCTAGGCTTGTTGATGCCTACATCGACCTGGAACAAACTTCCCTTTTTCAACCCGTCTTTCATCCAGAACAACCTTTGCCTATCCTCCAAACTTCGAACGCCCGAAGCTTCTTTATTGAAGCGCTCAATATACTCCCTCAGTGTCTCGTGGTTATGCTGCCTGACGGCTCTCAGTACTTCTTCAGATTTGGGTTTTAGCCAGGAGGCAGTGAAACGAGCCGTGAACATTCTCGCCAGCTGCCCCCATAAGGATATGGAGTTCGGCCTAAGCTCCTAGAACCACTCTAATGCGGAACCCTCGGGAGTGAGGGGGAAGATTTGCAGTGGACGAGTTCCCCGGCGCCCATGTAGCATCATTAGGGAGAAGTGTGCCAGATGACCGTCCGGATCTCCAGTCCCGTCGTACATCTTGAGATTTGGCAGCTTTTCCAAGGCCCTTGGGATTTGGCATTCGTCTACCCTTCTCGTAAACGGTCCCTCCTCCGAAAACTCTCTTGAGTTTCGGGGGGAGGTGTCTTCATAACCCAGCTCCTGATACCTGTGTCACTCGGGGGATCTCCTCGATGGAGAATCCCGGTGGTGCCTTCTGCGGGTGGCAACCCGGCTCCTTGACCTCTCCTGAGTGTTAGGGTACGCATGTGAGGAGGTGCTGGAGTGGGCGTCATGAGGTCAATAGGTTCCTGGGGGTGAGCCTGATTCCCCATGCCTGCGTCGCCTGGGGGGAGAGCGATGGACATGATGTCTCCTAGGTGGGGACCGGTGGCGCCTTGAGGTCACTGCCGTTGGAGGAATTGTCAACCTGCTGACTGGAGGCTGTTCTGGCAGGGCGGTCACACGCCTTTCAATCTCCCTCAGTCGTGCTTCCTGTTCCATCATAGCTTGAGTGCGACTGGCCAGGAGGTCCAAAAGCCGATTCACGTTAGAGGGCTGGACAGGTCGACTGGTGCCCTCGTCCTGTATAGTCAAGACGTTGCCCTCGGGGGTACCCTCCGGTCGGGGTGCGGGTATGGCAATGCTCTGAACCCGGGGTCTGCCCCTGGGAGCCATGGAGCAGCAAGAGAAAAGTTCGAGTTGTGATGATGTGAAAGATCAATATCTCCCACTGTGGTCGCCAATGTTCTGTACCGAGCAGCTTTTTGGTCGTCTGCTGCTGGTAGGTCTCTTGCTGTCCTGACAGGAGGTCAATGAGCGCCCGGGGGGGGGGGGGGTACCTGCAAGCCACTCCGACGCTCAAGTCAGTATATAAAATATAAGAGTGAATGTACTAAGGATTAGAGATTCAACCTTTCTAAGGGCAAAGTTTGCCTGTATTTAGAGGAAATCGCGCCCTCTTGTGGATCGTCGGATGGGTAGAGTCGATCTTGACCGTCCAAGCGTGTTGGGCTCGCATGAGGTGGATATGGGCTGAATTGGTTGGGCTGATCCATATGACTTGCTAAGCGCACCTCCTGGTTTTGCTAATGGGACCCTCTGGTTGACTCCAGAACACCAATTGACTAACTGGTGGTTACCAACTCACTAATTAATTTTTAATGATGTGTCAACATGTAATTGATAGATAATATAAAATACGTATACATGTATTGTGTATATAAATTAAATCCTAATAATAAAATGTGACATTAGTTAAAGAGTACGTGAGAATAATTTTGAATAATAATAAGAGATTAGTTAAAGAAAATTTGAATTTTGAATTAATTCCATTCTAAAATTATTAGTCAGTAAATTCTGAATTGGGTATAAAATAAAATAATTGATCATAGAAAAAATTCAAGAGTTAAATATATTTTTGGTCTCTACAAAATTGAGACTTTTTAAGTTTAGTCCCTACAAAACAAAAATAGGCGTTTTAGTCCCGGAGGTTAATTGTTGCTGAGTGGGCAAACGTTTTTTTTTACGAAGACAAACGTTTTTCTGATGTGGCATTCACATATGATATTTTTTATTTATGTGGCTTTCTTATGTGGCATTACTAACTTATGTGGGCCCTCCCTCTCTCACTCACTTCATCTTATTCACCTTGACAATTCATCAAACACTGTGCTCCCCACTTCTCCTTTTTCAGACAATGTACATCTTTTTCTCTACTGTGATTAGTAGAGATCACTGCTCCAATTTTAGTGAAACTAGTGGAAATTCGAACCTGCCACTTGTTAGACATGAGATAGTATCATACTCCAATAGACCAATCACTTGAAATTAGTAAGTAATTTCTTTTTTTTTCCTCTTGAAAATTAATGCACCTTGATTATAATCCCTTTGAGTCGAGTGAATCTATTATAGTAGCCATAAAAAATCAAATCGGGGGTATCCTAAATTCCCATCCTTATGAGGGCAAATTACTTTAACTCAACCAACATCTCTATACTATGAAAATTAAATTGATTGAAAAATATACATTTAAATTTTTAAAGGTAATTTTAATCTTTTAAAGACTACCATAATTTAATGACTAGATTTGTTTCCAAAATAATTTGAGGGTTTTTTTTTTGTACCCCATCACCTCTCATCTACCCCCATCAAATTGCTAAAACCCGAAAATACCCCTGCCCAACTTGCAATTCGCTCGGATTTACCTTCATCTAAGGTAAATCCGCTTCGTTATTTTTAAAGTCGGATTTACCTCAGATGGGGGTAACCAAAAGGTAAATCCGATTTCAAAAATAACAAAGCGGATTTACCTTAGCTGAAGGTAAATCCGCTTTGTTATTTTGGAAATCGGATTTACCTAGTGGGTACATAAATCCGATTTCCCTAAAAAAAGAGAAAATCGGATTTATCCCACCTAAGGCAAATCCGATTTCCCTAAAAAAAGAAAAACGGATTTATCCCACCTAAGGTAAATCCGATTTTGTTATTAAAAAAATTGTTTTGTATTTAATTTTTTAAAAAATGTTATAAAATGCTACTAAAAATCCGTTGACAGCCAAAACTAATCCAAAAATTATAAAAACACCACTAAAAATCTAATAAAACCAAAATAAGGTCATGCAAATTTTTTCAGATTTTTTTGGAGATTATGAAAAATTAAAAAAATTAATAAAAAATAGTAAACGATGGAATTTGGGATTTTGAGGTCCCCTATCCTGAAAGAAGTCACTTCTTCAGGTGTATTGATCCTTGATATTTTTCGGATTTAAAGAATGTGGTTTCATTACAATTTGAGTAGGTTGCCCGAAAACTGATTTTTTAGCCTAAATTATTCTCCCGACGTACAATATCGTCACGTGTTAACGAACTACACACTAAACAGAACCAAAAGACGGTCGAAATTTGTATCTAAAATTTTAATTGATTTATTTATTTATTAATTAGGTTAACAAAGCGGATTTACCCCCGCATAAGGTAAATCCGCTTTGGTTATTTTTAAAAGCAGATTTACCTTATATGGGGGTAGATTCGCTTTTAAAAATAACAAATCGGATTTACCCCCACTTAAGATAAATCCGATTTGTTATTTTTAAAAGTGGATCTACCCCATTTTAAATAAATCCGATTTTAATTTTTTAGTGAAAATCGAATTTACCTAAATCCGATTTAAATTTTTTAAAATTTTTAGTGGAAATCGGATTTACCTAAATCCGATTTCCAAAAAAAATTGAAATCAGAATACGTTCGGTATTTTTAAATTTTGTGAAGGGCAATTGCATCTTTTCACAGGGTCGATAGGAATAGATAGGGATGTGATGGGGTAAAAAAAAAAACTCATAATTTGCCTTTCTTTGAGCAAGCAAAGCAAATGTGCCGCATATCACTCAAAAAATCGCAACGAATTCCAAAACTGTCCACCAATCACCATTTCCCCTCCCATGTGGGTGTCTGAAGACTGGTAGCTTAGCTACAAAGATGAAAATGGAAAGCAAGCAAATGTCTCCTATTCACCCCCCAAATAGTTAGGTACAGGATTATTTTGTCGTCCGATACACCAATCCAATAGGAGAACTCCAACTCATGGATGGCAGTTAATGATCCTTATTTATACTCTTTTTGAAGCAACCTTTGGTCTTCTAGGATATTGCCACGTACTATTACCTTATTTCTACTCTTTTATACTACAAACTAGTAACATACCCGTGCATCCGCACGGGTTGATCGCGTTGTCTGGTATAGTTTGAATCAGATTGATTTCTAGAATTTAAATAATGTAAATCGAAGCTATGTTTGTAAGAGGTAGATAGAGGAAGTTAAAGTAAGTTTTGTGGTTACGATAAATAAAATTTCTCTTTTATTTTGGTAATAATGATATTTAAAAAAAGTTTCTTCATACTGTTAATTTTTGTTAATTAATGACATATTAGTATTAAATTGAATAGAAATGATGTAAATGAAACAGTTCCATAGAAATTTCAATGTCTCAAACTTAAAATACAAAAGCAGATATTAATAGTTGTTTAATGCTTTAAAACACAGTTAAATAGTCTGAACATTACCTCGTGAAAATAAAGACAAATTTAAAGTAGATAAAAATAGTTTCAAATATAAAATATATAAATATTAAAATCTAAAAATGTAAAAGTATCATTTAAAAACAATATGTGCATTTATCCTGTGTTTTTTATATATCAGTGTTGTTATCTTGTGTTTTTTAATATATCAGTGCGGCTATCCTGTGTTTTTATATATATCATTGAAGTTATCCCCGTGTTTTTATATATATCAGTGCCGTCATCCCGTGTTTTTTATGTATCAGTGTAGTTATCTCATAGTTTCAATTGATTGTTTGAGTTGATTAGTAGATTATAGTAGATAGTTAAAGATAGATATTAGATTATCAATAAGAAATATTTATCCTGTAGTTTTTATAAATCGGTGACAATTATTTGTCCTTTTTTAGATATTAATGACAATTTGTCACGTGTGTTTTAAATATTAATCAGTTTAAATAGTCATTAAGTCTTCTTGTTTTTTTAGATAGTAGGTTTATAGTAGTATTCAAAAATTATAATTATCAATGACAAATATTAATCCCGTGTTTTTTTATATATCACTACAGTTATCCCGTGTTTTTTTTTATATATCATTGCAGTTTTCTCGTAGTTTCAATTGATTATTTTAGTTGATTAGTAGATTATAGTAGATAGTAAAAGTTAGATAGTAGATTATCAATGAGAAATATTTGTTTTAAATATTAATTATTAGTTTAAATAGCCATTAAGTCTTCTTGTTTTTTAGGTAGTAGGTTTGTAGTAGTAGTCTTCACAATTTTTAATTATCAATGACAAATATTAATCTCGTGTTTTTTTTTATATATCAGTGCAGTTATCCCGTGTTTTTTATATATCAGTGCAGTTATCTCGTAGTTTCAATTGATTGTTTTAGTTGATTAGTAGATAATAGCAGATAGTAAAAGAGAGATAGTAGATTGGTCAAAAAAAAAGAGATAGTAGATTATCAATAAGAAATATTTGTTTTAAATATTAATCAGTAGTTTAAATAGTCATTAAATCTTCTTGTTTTTTAGATAATAGTTTTATAGTAGTCTTCAAAAATTTTAATTATCAATTACAAATATTAATCATGTGTTTTTTTATATATTATTGCAGTTATCCTGTGTTTTTTTTATATATCATTGCAGTTATCTCGTAGTTTCAATTGATTATTTGAGTTGATTAGTAGATTATATATAGTAGATAGTAAAAGATAGATAATAGATTATCAATAAGAAATATTTATCCCGTGTTTTTTACAAATCAGTGACAATTATTTGTTCTTTTTTAGGTATTAGTGACAAATATTTGTCACGTGTGTTTAAATATTAATCAGTTTAAATAGTCACTAAGCCTTCTTGTTTTTTAGATAGTAGGTTTATAGTAGTTTTCAAAAATTATAATTATCAATGACAAATATTAATCTCGTGTTTTTTTTATATCAGTGCAGTTATCCCGTGTTTTTTATATAACATTGTTGTTATCTCGTAGTTTTAATTGATTATTTTAGTTGATTAGTAGATTATAGTAGATAGTAAAAGTTAGATAGTAGATTATCAATGAGAAATATTTGTTTTAAATATTAATCAGCAGTTTAAATAGTCATTACATCTTCTTGTTTTTTAGATAATAGGTTCATAGTATGCTTCAATAATTTTAATTATCAATTACAAATATTAATCCCGTGTTTTGTATATATCAGTGCAGTTATCCCGTGTTTTTTATATATCATTGCAGTTATCTCGTAGTTTTAATTGATTTTTTTAGTTGATTAGTAGATTATAGTAGGTTATCAATGAGAAATATTTGTTTTAAATATCAATCAGTAGTTTAATCCTATGTTTTTTATATATCAGTACAGTTATCCCATATTTTATATATATATAATTGCAGTTATCTCGTAGTTTCAATTGATTATTTTAGTTGATTAGTAGATTATATTAGATAGTAAAAGATAAATATCAATAAGAGGTGATATTCGATTATCAATAAGAGTATAAACAAATTTCGGAGAGAAAAATTAAAATTTTAGTAGATTATAGTAGATAGTAAAAGATAGATAGTAGATTATCAATAAGAGTGTATAAATTTAGAAATTTAGTTAAAAAACTAAAGTATAATGATAATAGAAAGAGAAAAATTATTTATGGAAAAAGTAAAAGTAAAGTAAAAAGAAAAAAAGGAAGAAAGAGAGTGTAAGAGAGAAGTGAAAAGGAGGAAAGAGAGTGTAAGAAGAGAGAGAAAAAAAAGGAAGAAATAGAGTGTAAAAAGGAAAAAGGAAGAAAGAGAGTGTAAGAGAAAAGTGAAAAAGAGAAAAGAGAGTGTAAAAAAAAAAGAAAGGAAGAGAGGGTAATGACCTAAATACCCTTTGGAGTTATTATAGAGTGGCAAGGTGTCAAGTAAGTGTGAAGGCTTTTATGGGTAATTTAAGTGTGGTTTATTAGTATAAATAGATATTAGACTAGGGTTAAGTACACACGTTAGTTTGTTTAAAATATTATGTTTCTAACTTATTATAATATTGTTTTTTTCGATAAGCTTATTAATATATTGTTTATTTTTATTATATTATTTAAAATTTATTGTATTTAATCAGCTGAATGTTGTTTAATGGTTATAAAATTTAATTAATTTTTTTTTTATTGCATAACACCTATTAATTGGTAAATATGTTGTATTAATAATGAATATGTGATGTTGTATTTAGTATCCAACATTGTAAGGTGTTATATATTGGGATTTGAGTTTAAAGAATAAATTTTAGTTTTAATATTGATTAGGATTTCAATGTTGTTTATTAGAAGGCTTAAAGGTACTTTTAGTCCCTGCAAATGTCACAATAATCCAGTTTAGTCCCTGCAATTCCAAAACTTTTAAAATAGACCCTGCAATTACTAAACGTTACTACTTTTAGTCCCTGCTGTTAGTTTAGGCTTAACACTGTTAACTTTTGATGATGTGGCACACCCCCCACCCCCCACCCCCCACCCCCCACCCCACCCCCCCACCCCCCCCCACCCCACCCCCCTCTCCTCCCCTCCTCCCCTTCGCCCCCCCCTCCCCTTCGCCCCCTCCTCCCCTTCGCCCCCCCTCCCCTTCGCCGCCCCCTCCCCTTCGCCCCCCCTCCCCTTCGCCCCCCTCCCCTTCGCGGTTCAAATCGAAATCGAAATCCATGTCTTCTTCTTCTTCTTGCGTTCAGATCTTGTTGCGTTCTACAAATCGAATTCGAAAACGCCCAAATCGAAATCGAAAACCCCAAATCGAAATCGAACTAAGGGAAATCGAAAACGTTCAGATTGCGTTGGATTTCGTTTCTGATTTTGTGTTTTTGTTTTTTATTTCGATTTCGTTTACAGATTTTGTGCGTTTTTGATTTCGTTCGATTTCTGGTCTTGTTACAGATTCGTGTTTTTTTGATATCGTTTCTGATCTCGTTACAGATTCATGTGTTTTTTATTTTGTGCGTTTTTGATTTCGTTTCTGATCTTGTTACAGATTTTGCGTTTTTGATTTCGTTCGATTTCGTTTACAGATTTTGTGCGTTTACAGATTCGTGCGTTCACAAATTCAAAGCGTTCGATCCGTTTCGAAGGGGAGGAGGGGCGAAGGGGAGGAGGGGGCGAAGGGGAGGGGGGAGGAGGAGAGGCGGAGAGGCGAAGGGGAGGAGGGGAGGAGAGGCGAAGGGGAGGAGGGGCGAAGGGGAGGAGGGGGCGAAGGGGAGGGGGGGGGCGAAGGGGAGGGGGGGCGAAGGGGAGGAGGGGGCGAAGGGGAGGGGGGGGGGGCGAAGGGGAGGAGGGGGCGGAGAGGCGAAGGGGAGGAGGGGAGGAGAGGGAGGAGAGGGGGGTGGGGTGGGGGGGTGGGGGGTGTGCCACATCATCAAAAGTTAACAGTGTTAAGCCTAAACTAACAGCAGGGACTAAAAGTAGTAACGTTTAGTAATTGCAGGGTCTATTTTAAAAGTTTTGGAATTGCAGGGACTAAACTGGATTATTGTGACATTTGCAGGGACTAAAAGTACCTTTAAGCCTTATTAGAATTATTAGATGTATGTGATAACATTTTAAGGGGCTATTGGATTTTGAGTTTAAAAGCAGAAATTTTAGTTTTAATATTAATTTGGATTTGAAAGTTGTTTCTTTGAATTATTGTATGTATGTGATATATGATTTTATATGTTGCTCAAAATCTATGTTTGTTTATCCATAAACCTATAAAACCTTTTATAATATGAATAATAGTTGTTTGGGTAAAAAATATGAAACAAAACATAAAGGTTTAGATCATACTTATTGAGTTAAAAATAGGTTACACATTTGATAAATATAAAGTGGACCAGTTGGGCTCAAAAAGTGGTATGTTTTATCTATTATTCTGAATTTTTCTAGCTAAAGCATTCAGGTGTCGATACATTTTATGATAATGTGGTTAGTTTTTTTTTGAAGTTGTTACGGATTGGGCCACTACAGCATTTTGCACTAAGGCCCAATACCAAAGGCAAACTTAGCATTCAATGGTGAGGATCAAAGACGTATATCCAATGGATCCCATTGATTCCCAAAATCTATAAATAAGCATTCAATGCTAGCATTAAAGGTACACACTCTCCAATTCTCTCACTTGCAACTAACCCACTTGCTGACTTGAGCGTCAGAGTGTCATTGCAGGTACCACCCCACCTCTGGTCGGAGCTCAAACTCGGATTGACCAAGAACACTGCAACCAACTATCTCGGATCGGATCTTGTGTCCAATATCGGATACAAGGCAAGAGATAAGGTACAGAACATTGGCGACCACAGTGGGAGGATCTTATACTCCAGTCCCTCCCCCATCTCCTTGGCCAGCGATGGCTCCAGTGTTACGTCAGAGGAACGTCTCAAGTGTTATAGTGAGACCCGATCAACAGCAGGAAACACCCGAAGGTGTAGCAGTCACTCTGCTTCGTAGCTCGGCCCACAGCCACAACTCGTCCAGAGCAATGGTTCCCATAAGCTCTGCCCGGAATCAACTTCCACCTCCTCCCAGACTGTCGAGGTGCCGGTCGACGTTGTTCAACAGCTTGTCCAGCTGCTGACAAGACAGGCCGAGGCGGATCAGCAGAGGAGTCAGCGCTACTCCCAGCTGGAGGCTGAAATTGCCGAGATCCGAGCTCGCGACATCCCGGACCGGTCCTCTCCTCAAAACCATTCTCCCAGCAGAAGAACGTCTAGTCAAAGGCGTCACCGATCTCCAGCATGGAGGAGGCACCACCACCGTTCTCCACCTCGTCGGAAAGGAAGACGAGGATTTGGAACTCTCCCAAGCCGAACACAGGACGACAGTTATTATCCCGAGGATTCTCCTCGCCGAAGCTCGTCCTTGGCATCCTCTTCTCCGAGACGACGTTCTATAAGCCGGGAAAGATCTACGAGGCATGAACGTCGGCGCCCCGACTCTCGAAGGTTTCCGGTTAGGCACCATAACAAACGACCTCCTCCGAGGGAGAGATCGACAGCACGGAAAAGACCCTTCACGACAAAGATCGACTACTTTTCGGTGCCAAAGCACCTTGAGAAACCCCCAGAAGGTTTGAAGATGCATGATGGGACTGGTGATCCTGATCGCCATCTCGATTACTTCGATACAATGATGCAATATCGGAACGTCCCAGACGAAATCAAATGTCGGATTTTTCCCCTCACTCTTAAGAAGTTGGCTTTGGACTGGTTCAGAGCCCTCAAGCCGAACTCAATATCCTCCTGGGACCAGCTAGCCAAGTTATTTTCTGCCCATTTCTCCCACTCCAAAATGAAGCCGAAATCTCGGAAAGTTCTGCAGGCAATTCGGTAGGGGGAGAACGAGTCACTCCGGGACTATATTGAGAGGTTCAATAAGGAAGCGGCTCAGGTCCGGAACCTCGATGACTCTTTCTGACTTTTCTTTATGGAGGCCGGTCTTCGAGAAGGAAGTCTCTTCCAAATCGATGTCGAAGTAAATCAAACTGAGTCGCTTGCCGAGTTCCTCCAGCGATCTCAGAAGTACATCGATCATGAAGAAGGAGCGGTTGCGAGAAAGTTGGACGCCGACCCTGGAGTGACCAAACCTCGGAATGAGAAGGAGGCCCGAAACAATAGTAAACCCAGGTCTCGCAATCGTCACCAGCATTATTCTGATCTTAACGAAACAAGAGCTAGAATATTAGCAGAATGCATGAATGCGCAATTTAAGGAAGTTAAGTTCCCTGATCCACTCCCGCACAGACCGGGGCAGTGATCTAAAAAGTACCTGTCGGTATCACCGAAGTAAAGGACATGACACCAATAGCTGCAATGCTCTGAAAGACGACATTGAAGATATGATCAAGAAAGGGAAATTGAGTCAGTACGTGGCCAAAGTACCTCGGCAGGAGGTAGAGGTTAAAGAAGGGAAGGATGGCCCTAAAAAGAAGGGTAAGGCTCGTCAAGAAAGAGGAAAGCTCGGAAGACGGGCGCCATTTCCGAAAGTCTAAAGGTCGACCGGTAATGATGGTCATCTCTGGTGGATACCCCGTCGAAGCTTCAGGCAAGACTATGAAAAGAAAGTGGAAGGAGATTATGTGTACCGCTTCCACCTCGGCGGTAACCTCGACCCCAGACCGACCTCTCTTGGCATTTGACGATCAAGACTTGCTAGATGGTAAACCCAACAAGCATGTACCGCTTTTGATCAGGGCTCTCATGGCCAATCACGAGATAAGGAGAATCATTGTCGATCAGGGAAGCTCGGCAGATATCATTTTTATCGACCTTGTCAGAAAGCTGCAAATCTCTGAGGAGGACTTCACCCCTTACAGGGGATCTGACCTTTCAGATTTCCACGGGTCCCGGACCAAACCACTCGGCTTTTTGGAATTAATGGTCACCTGCGGCGAAGAACCATTGGAAAGGACAGTCAAGACCAAATTCCTAGTTTTGTCATGCCCTTCGGTTTACAACTGTATTATCGAAAGACCGACTATAGGAAGGCTCGGAGCTGTAACCTCAACAGTTCATCTGAAAATGAAATTCTACTCTCTGTGCAACAAAGTTATTACCCTTGATGCCGACCTAGAGTCCGTCCAGAGATGCTTCTACTGCACATGAAAGCAGATAGGCGAGCCTCAGAGGAGGGGGTTCCCCCCGAAGAAGCAGAAGCCCGAGTCACAGGTGATTATGGGAAACCGACGTCTCATTCCCTTGCTGCTTTTGTCGTTTTATATTTATAAGTTAGTTTTGCATTCTTTTCATTTTAGGGGCCCTGAAAGAGAGAGATGATGAGCGAGCTCTGAAGGACGAGGAAAGGAGGAAATATGAGTCGCTCTCTTCCACTCTGGCGACGACTCAGAAGGACCTCTCCGCTTCCGAGGGACTCCGCTTCCAACAAGGCTAAGGAGCTCGAGCTTTGGATTACCGAGCTTGAGACCAAAGAGAAAGAAGCTGTGGAGTTAGTTATGACTTTGAGGAATCGGATCTCCGATCTTGAGGCCGATATTCAGAAAGCTCGGGAGGAGGGGACCGACCCCCAAGGTCAGGTTGCAGATATCCATGAGAAACTGAGACAGGCTGAAGAGAAAGCTCGGAAGGCCCAGCTTGAAACTGCCGATATAGCGGAGATGCTCTTGGGATGGCAGGGGAAGGCTTTAACAAAGCTCTAGACCAAGTTGCCGTGATTCACCCTTCGCTGCCTCTCGATAGAGAGATGTTGAACGTTGATCATTCCGTGGAGGGGAACAAAATCGTCAAAATCGACTCTGTTTCCAATGAACGTGTGATCATTTACTCTCACCCATCCGACGCTTAACCCATGACTGGGGGTAGATGGCTCCGGGGTTCTGGGTGGAACCGATTTGACTAAGGTTTCGGGTTCCAGGCGGAACCGGCATATTGCCTTGTAATTTTTGAAAGTCTTTTTAAACTTGAGAACCCGGCCGTATCCGGGGTGGTCTGTAATCTTTTGCTTTATTTTAGCTGCTCGCATTTCCGGTTTTTATTTACCTCGGTTGCGTTTTGTTTCTTGCACTTGCGTTTTTCTTTGCTCAAGTCACGTGCGTCGCCTTCAGGGCAGTTTACCGAGACTCGGCCTAGATCGAAATCGCCCTTAAAGGGGATGGCAGCTTTGGCCATTGGTCTTTGCTCAAGTAACGTGCGTCGCCTTGAGGGCAATTTTCTGGGACTCGGCCCAGATCGAACTCGCCCTTGAGGGTGATGGCAGCCTCGGCCATCGGTCTTGGGTGATGGCAACCTTGGCCATCGATCTTAGCGATCGGAATCCCCAAGACTTCTTTGGCTCCTTGAACAGTTTACCGGGACTCGTACCAGATCGAACTTGTTCAAAGAGAGTCTGCGACGACCTCGGTCGGAGGTTGTGTTGAACGTTGGGCACCGAGTTCCGGTCTTATAAAAAGGGGCCTTGTGCGTAATCGTTGGACCGCTCTTATAGGTGCTCCATTTAACCTCGGAACACCGGATTTTCAAATTAGTGATCATAATGCAGAGTCGTGAAGTTCTGTTTAGATTCGAAATGTTCATACATCGACATACATAATGCTTTTTAAAGCGTAAATTAACTGTAATACCGCTTCAATTTGGCAGCGTTCCAAGTTCTTGAGATTGCTTTTCCTTCTAAAGTTTCCAACTAGAACGCGCCGTTACCGGTTTTAGAGACGACCCGGTAAGGTCATTCCCAGTTCGGGGCGAGCTTTCCTTGAGCGGAATTTCTTAAGCCGACGTTGGCCCTTCGGAACACCAAGCTTCCGACTTCGAAATCCCTCGGGACAACTTTCGCGTTGTACCGGGTTGCTATCCTCTGTTTGATCAATTCTTCTTTGAGAGAGGCTCGCCCTCGAACCTCATCGACGAGGTCGAGGTTCTTCTTTAGAGCCTGGTCATTTTCTTCAGGCGATTTTGGGTAAAGAGTCCTCCAACTAAGCTCTCCGATTTCAACAGGAATTACCGCCTCGCTCCTGTATGAGAGTCGGAAAGGGGTTTCCCCCGTCGAACTCTGCGGGGTGGTTCTGTAGTCCCACAACACATAAGGTAGTTCCTCAACCCATTTTCCCTTGGCTTCATCGAGTCGATTTCTCAATCCATTGAGGAGTACTGTAACACCCCTTTCTACCCGTCACTTTGTTTATAAAAATCAGAGTTTGAAAATTTCGTTCATAAGGAATGTTACACATACTTCACACAAAATGTCGTTTATCAATTTCAAAAACAGTTTAACTCAATAATCATTCATCCACGTAGCACTTCAACATAAAAATCTCAAGCCTCATTTAACGTCGCTTATAAAACTCAACATAACACAACCATCTACGCAGCGGAAAATAGTAAAAACATAACCAAATAGTCCACATGGACACAACAACCAAAAATCATTAATAAATGCCGAGTTCGTTTCCCCCCTGAGTGCTACGTATCAGAGCATGACGACTCGACTCGAAAGAAAAGTGAAGCTAAGACCTTCACTGGGAATCACCTGCACGTTACCAACACGGGGGTAACATTCAAACAGGAAAGGGTGAGCATCATTTCAGTCTATATAATAGAAAATATGATAAGGACTAATCACAGGCTACGCACTAGAATAATCAGCATCCAATACACTAAACATCCACATCACAGTCATCATTCACATCATTTATAATAACTCATCTCATGTCATATAGATTTATGAAATGCAACCCACTCGCGGGTATATGCATGAAGGTACCTTTTTACAGAACGTCGCTTAGCCACTCAGGCCTCATCATCACTTAGCCACTCAGGCCTCAAAACGTCATTGGTTTTTATGCATATGGGCATGAGACACTATGACATGCACCACTCACTTCACACAATCACACAATTACTCAGATCATAGTCAACAATGTGACCCATCACTTACCTGTTTGCTCGCACGGAGCGCAGCACCTGTCAAATTCATAATCGTCACACAACATCACTAGGCCATTTAGACCTTAACATCACTTAGCCCTTCGGGCCCCAAACGTCACTGGTTTTTCATCGACACTCACACATAAACATCAATCAACTCAAACCATAACCACTGAGGGCAAAAACGTCATTTGACTAACCACTAAGGGCATCCTCGTCATTTACACATCATTATCTACAACTTTGGCCACTAGGGGCAAAACAGTCTTTTACACGTCCTAACTAATAATAATTAGCCACTAAGGGCAAAACAGTCTTTTAACTAGCCCCGAGAGCATCATCGTCAAAATCGTCATTTTTGACATTACTTCGCTAAAACTGTTGTTTATACACCAAAAGGGATTTTTAAAGAATTTCATATCATCTTTCAATGTCACTGGGACGATCACCAGGGACGGCCACTTGGGCGCCCACAAACAATCAGAAAATAACAATTTTTCATTTTAAAATTAGACCCATAGATGGACAACGTAAAGAGCTTCACGACACTTTTTGAATCGTCCAAAACGGACGTCTGAGTCAAAAGTTATGATAAAAATAATTTTGGAAAAATCAGGCAACATCCTGGGAACAGGCGCCCAGGCGCCTTAGGCGCCCAGGCAACCAGGCAACACGCGCACTGGCGCCCAGCGCCCAGGCGCGCAACACATGCACACACGCAACACACAGGGCGCTCAGCGCCCAGGCGCAACAACGCGCAACACAGCGCAACACAACAGGACACGGGCGCCTAGCGCCCAGGCGCAACAACGCGCGCAGCACAACAAGTCACAGGCGCCCAGCGCCCAGCACAGGCGCCCAGCGCCCAGAAATCAGCAGCAACATCCAGAATTTTACTACAACGCTTTTTAACACTAAAAATTGTTTTCTTAACAACTTTAAAGTATAAAACTCAAAATTTTCCAGCAACTAAAAATACACTTATTTTAATCAATTTCTCAAAAAAATTCAATTGGGCATTGTCTTCCCTATCCCCTTGGCGCCCTAGGCGCCTATACACCCATTCATCCAATTCGCGAACAACACAAGCAATCCAACACACCAATTTCAGTTTCATGATTAATTCGAATGCCACAAGTCATCACAACAAACGCATACATATCAAGAATTTCAGTCTCATGATTAATTTTACTTCGCATACGCATATATATAATGACCAATACCAACAATGCATCAAGAATACATCAAGAATTCGTGCATACATCAATTCGCATACATACATATATAGGAACCAACATCAACAATGCATCAATAAATCTAGTCTAACCCTAGATCTAGAACTCATCATATGAATTATTAGATAGAATGATAGAGCTCCCCTAACCTCGAAATTGAAGAACGGAGGCTCCGGAGATAGTCACGTACAGGACCACAGCAACAAGATCACGTTCTTGCTCTTCCTTGGTTGCGACTTCTCTCCTCTTCTTCTCCTCTCCTTACGGCGCCTTGCTCTCTCTCACTTTCTCACGCTCTCTCTTTTGATTTCGCAAAAATGGCCACAAACCCTAGCCCCCAACTAACTAACCACTTCGCCTACATTGTGGATCATGGGCTTGGGCTTTCCACTTAAGCCCAAGTCATGCAAGTGGCGCCTCCACTCCCTCCTAATACCACCAAAATAAATAAAATTCTAATTAATCACATTATATCAAATAATTTAAATTAAATCCCCAATTAATAAATTAATTAAATAATTTTAGGGTGTTACGACTCTCCCCCACTTGGAATATTTCGTCCTCGAAATTTACCTGATCAAACAACTCTGGGTAGGATTCTCGCATCTTGCTCTCTAGCTCCCAAGTCATACTCTCGCCGGCAGCTCCTAGCCAGACCACTTTCACTAATGCAATCTCTTTGCCTCTAAGCGCCTTCACTTCACGATCCTCAATCCGTACGGGCATCGTCTCCACAGTGAGATTATCCCGCACCTCTACATCGTCCATATGGATCACATGAGATGGATCCGAAACATACTTCCGAAGTTGTGACACGTGAAACACGTCATGCAAGTTCGAAAGATTTGGCGGTAAAGCCACTCTATAAGCCACATTTCCGATTCTTTCAGAAATCTGATAAGGACCAACAAATCGAGGAGTGAGCTTCTTCGATTTCAACGCTCGACCAACCCCGGTAATAGGAGAAACCCTCAAGAACACATGCTCACCCTCCTGAAACTCTAAATCCTTCCTCCGCTTGTCATGATAACTTTTCTGACGACTCTGCGAAGCCTTCATCTTCTCACGGATCATCTTGATCTTCTCTGTAGTCTCCCGCACAATCTCCGGACCCAACACTACACTTTCTCCCGACTCATACCAACATAACGGCGTCCTACACTTTCGACCATACAATGCTTCAAACGGTGCCATCCCAATGCTGGAATGGTGACTGTTGTTATAAGTAAACTCAATCAACGCAAGGTAGGAATCCCATGAACCCCGCTGTTCCAATACACAAGCCCTCAACAAATCCTCTAACGACTGAATTGTCCTCTCTGACTGACCGTCTGTCTGGGGATGATACGCCGAACTCATTTTTAACTTAGAACCCAATTCTTTCTGCAAACTCTTCCAAAACTCGGAAGTGAACCTCGGATCCCTATCTGACACAATACTCTTCGGAACACCGTGCAGCCTCACAATTTCTTTGACATATACCTCTGCCAACCTCGACACCGGATAAGTGATATTAATAGGAATAAAATGAGCAGACTTCGTTAACCTATCAACGATCACCCAAATAGCGTCATGACCCTTAACTGTATTCGGTAACCCCGTCACAAAATCCATCGCTATGCTATCCCATTTCCACTCTGGGACTTCCAACGGTTGCATTAACCCTGCTGGCTTCTGGTGCTCGACCTTCGACTTTTGACAGGTCAAACAGGCATACACGAACTGTGCCACATCTCTCTTCATACCATACCACCAAAACATCTTTTTCAGATCTTGATACATTTTCGTCGCTCCAGGATGGATACTCAACTTGCTACGATGACCTTCCTCTAAAATTGCCTTTCTCATCTCTTCATCGTCTGGAACACAGATCCTACCCCGGAACCTCAACACGCCACTGGAATCTAATTTGAAATCTTCATCTTCAGACTGACCGACCCCATTAATTAAATCCACCAGCTTGACATCTGCCTTCTGAGCTTCCCTGATGCTGCCCATGAAATCATTATCGATCCTTAACATTCCCAGCTTGACACTGCGGGGTGTCAATTTACAAACCAAACTCAAATCTCTGAATTCTTCGATCAACTCCAATTCTTTCACCATCATTGCCGACATATGCAAAGACTTTCTGCTTAAAGCATCAGCCACGACATTAGCCTTGCCGGGATGATAATTCAAACCAAAGTCATAGTCCTTCAAGAGTTCCAACCACCGACGCTGTCTCATATTCAACTCTTTTTGATCGAACAGATACTTTAGACTCTTATGATCACTGAACACTTCGAACCTCGAACCATAAAGGTAGTGCCTCCAAATCTTGAGCACAAAAACCACAGCAGCCAACTCCAAATCATGCGTAGGGTAATTTTTCTCATGAATCCGCAACTGCCTCGACGCATACGCAACGACTTTCCCATCCTGCATCAACACACCACCGAGACCCATCTTCGAAGCGTCACAATACACAACGAACGGTTCCTCTGGATTAGGCAACGTCAAAACAGGCGACGTCGTCAATCTCTTTTTCAGTTCCATAAAACTTTCCTCACACCGAGCATCCCAAACAACAACTTTACCCTTGCAGGTCAACTGAGTCAACGGAAGGGCCAACTTGGAAAAACCCTCGATGAACCTCCTGTAGTACCCAGCCAAACCCAAAAAGCTTCTAATCTCTGTTACGGACTTCGGAGACTCCCACTCCAATACTGCTTCTACTTTTGCCGGATCAACCGCAATACCATTACCAGAAATCACGTGCCCAAGGAAACTCACCTCTTTCAGCCAGAATTCACACTTCGATAACTTAGCGTACAACTTTTTCTCTTTTAAAACCCCCAACACTGACTTCAGGTGTTCAGCATGCTCTTCCTCTGACTTAGAATAAACTAGAATATCATCTATGAATATCACCACAAACCGATCTAGGTAATTATGGAAAATACGGTTCATATATTCCATAAATACACCAGGAGCATTGGTCACACCGAACGGCATCACTGAATATTCATAATGCCCATACCTTGTTCTGAACGCTGTCTTCTGAACATCCTCATCCTTTACTTTAATCTGATGATATCCGGACCTCAAATCAATTTTGCTGAAAACACGGGCACCCACTAACTGATCCATCAGATCGTCGATCCTCGGAAGCGGATACTTATTCTTGATAGTTACCTTATTCAACTGACGATAGTCCACACATAACCTCATGCTCCCATCTTTCTTTTTCACTAACAATACCGGAGCTCCCCACGGTTATACACTCGGTCTTACAAACTTCTTCTCAAGCAATTCTTCAAGTTGCGTCTTCAACTCAGACAGTTCTGACGCCGACATTCTGTACGGTGCCATAGACACAGGCCTCGTACCAGGTACAAGATCAATCGAAAACTCCATTTCTCTTTCCGGTGGCACGCCCGGAATTTCATCAGGAAATACTTCAGGAAACTCGCGTACTACCTTCAGCTCTTCAATAACAGCCTGACTCTCAGCAGACAACGAAGCCATCAACGCAAATAACTGAACTCCTTCTTTCTTCAATTTCTTCAACTGACCAGCAGACACCAAAACCGAACTCTCTTCACCGAAACTAACCGACTTGCTACGACAGTTGATATGAACGTGATTATTCTCTAACCAGTCCATGCCTAAGATTACATCCAGACCTCTCAACGGCAAACAGACAAAATTCACAATAAAGTCCCTGCCGAAGATCGACACGGGACACTGAGAACACACCTGGGACGTAATTACCGACCCCTTCGCAGGAGTATCGACAACCATATCCCCACACATAGCAGATAAAACAAGACCCAATCGTTTACAGCAATCAACAGATATAAAACAATGGGTAGCACCAGTATCAATAAGAGATTTCAGAGAAGTACCATTAATAAAACACGTACCTCTAATCAGACCATCATCATCATCAGGCTCCTCTCCTGCCAATGCAAATACCTTCCCAGTAGACCTTTCCTTTTTCGGCTTTGTACACTTTGTACTGATATGCCCAGACTCACCACAGTTGAAACACACCACATCCTTGACCTTACACTCAGCTGCCATATGACCCTTTTTACCGCAACGGTAGCAATTCCTTTCATCAGACCTGCATGTAGTACTCTTGTGGCCAGGCTTGCCACACTTATAACAGACAATGCTAGCAGGGGCATCTCCCCCACCCGAACCCTTACCTCCAGCAGCTCTCTGATAACCCTTACCCGCAGGAACCTCATACGGCTTGCTTCGACTCTGAAACTTGCCCTTTTTCTCAGAAGTAGCTTTATAGCGAGCAGTACTGTCCTCCTCGAAGATCCTGCAACTGTCAACCAGATCTGCGAACACACGAATCTTCTGATAACCAATGGCCTGTTTAATATCAGGCCTTAACCCATTCTCAAATTTGATGCATTTTGAAAATTCAGCTGTAGCCTCACTGTAGTGTGGATAAAATTTTGCTAGTTCCACAAATTTTGCCGCATAGGCAGTCACAGACATACCACCCTGCTTCAGCTCTAAAAACTCTATCTCTTTCTTCCCGCGGACGTCTTCAGGAAAATATTTTCTCAGAAATTCCCTGCTGAATACCTCCCAAGTAATCTCTTCCTGCACAGCCTCTAACCTCTGCCTAGTAGCCAACCACCAGTCGTCGGCCTCCTCGGCTAACATGTGGGTACCAAAGCGGACCTTCTGCTCGACAGTACAGTCCATCACCCTGAAAATCCTCTCGATCTCCTTCAGCCAAGCCATAGCACCATCTGGATCATATTTGCCCTTAAAGGTGGGCGGATTCTCCCTCTGGAAGGTAGTCAGGCTCCTAAAACCAGCATTATCTCCAACATTCTGCTGACCCTGCATCGCCTGAGCCATAGCTTGCAATGCAGCAGCAAGAGCAGCGTCGTCCCGTCTGGCCATTCTAGCACTGCAACAGAAAACAGAACTCAGAAACGAGTAACAAACTCAATGTTACTCAACACGACGACTCAACCACCGGCCGGACAGACCGAACTGCTCTGATACCACTAATGTAACACCCCTTTCTACCCGTCACTTTGTTTATAAAAATCAGAGTTTGAAAATTTCGTTCATAAGGAATGTTACACATACTTCACACAAAACGTCGTTTATCAATTTCAAAAACAGTTTAACTCAATAATCATTCATCCACGTAGCACTTCAACATAAAAATCTCAAGCCTCATTTAACGTCGCTTATAAAACTCAACATAACACAACCATCTACGCAGCGGAAAATAGTAAAAACATAACCAAATAGTCCACATGGACACAACAACCAAAAATCATTAATAAATGCCGAGTTCGTTTCCCCCCTGAGTGCTACGTATCAGAGCATGACGACTCGACTCGAAAGAAAAGTGAAGCTAAGACCTTCACTGGGAATCACCTGCACGTTACCAACACGGGGGTAACATTCAAACAGGAAAGGGTGAGCATCATTTCAGTCTATATAATAGAAAATATGATAAGGACTAATCACAGGCTACGCACTAGAATAATCAGCATCCAATACACTAAACATCCACATCACAGTCATCATTCACATCATTTATAATAACTCATCTCATGTCATATAGATTTATGAAATGCAACCCACTCGCGGGTATATGCATGAAGGTACCTTTTTACAGAACGTCGCTTAGCCACTCAGGCCTCATCATCACTTAGCCACTCAGGCCTCAAAACGTCATTGGTTTTTATGCATATGGGCATGAGACACTATGACATGCACCACTCACTTCACACAATCACACAATTACTCAGATCATAGTCAACAATGTGACCCATCACTTACCTGTTTGCTCGCACGGAGCGCAGCACCTGTCAAATTCATAATCGTCACACAACATCACTAGGCCATTTAGACCTTAACATCACTTAGCCCTTCGGGCCCCAAACGTCACTGGTTTTTCATCGACACTCACACATAAACATCAATCAACTCAAACCATAACCACTGAGGGCAAAAACGTCATTTGACTAACCACTAAGGGCATCCTCGTCATTTACACATCATTATCTACAACTTTGGCCACTAGGGGCAAAACAGTCTTTTACACGTCCTAACTAATAATAATTAGCCACTAAGGGCAAAACAGTCTTTTAACTAGCCCCGAGAGCATCATCGTCAAAATCGTCATTTTTGACATTACTTCGCTAAAACTGTTGTTTATACACCAAAAGGGATTTTTAAAGAATTTCATATCATCTTTCAATGTCACTGGGACGATCACCAGGGACGGCCACTTGGGCGCCCACAAACAATCAGAAAATAACAATTTTTCATTTTAAAAATTAGACCCATAGATGGACAACGTAAAGAGCTTCACGACACTTTTTGAATCGTCCAAAACGGACGTCTGAGTCAAAAGTTATGATAAAAATAATTTTGGAAAAATCAGGCAACATCCTGGGAACAGGCGCCTTAGGCGCCCAGGCAACCAGGCAACACGCGCACTGGCGCCCAGCGCCCAGGCGCGCAACACACGCTCACACGAAACACACAGGGCGCTCAGCGCCCAGCGCCTGGCGCCCAGGCGCAACAACGCGCAACACAGCGCAACACAACAGGACACGGGCGCCTAGCGCCCAGGCGCAACAACGCGCGCAGCACAACAAGTCACAGGCGCCCAGCGCCCAGCGCCCAGAAATCAGCAGCAACATCCAGAATTTTACTACAACGCTTTTTAACACTAAAAATTGTTTTCTTAACAACTTTAAAGTATAAAACTCAAAATTTTCCAGCAACTAAAAATACACTTATTTTAATCAATTTCTCAAAAAAATTCAACTGGGCATTGTCTTCCCTATCCCCTTGGCGCCCTAGGCGCCTATACACCCATTCATCCAATTCGCGAACAACACAAGCAATCCAACACACCAATTTCAGTTTCATGATTAATTCGAATGCCACAAGTCATCACAACAAACGCATACATATCAAGAATTTCAGTCTCATGATTAATTTTACTTCGCATACGCATATATATAATGACCAATACCAACAATGCATCAAGAATACATCAAGAATTCGTGCATACATCAATTCGCATACATACATATATAGGAACCAACATCAACAATGCATCAATAAATCTAGTCTAACCCTAGATCTAGAACTCATCATATGAATTATTAGATAGAATGATAGAGCTCCCCTAACCTCGAAATTGAAGAACGGAGGCTCCGGAGATAGTCACGTACAGGACCACAGCAACAAGATCACGTTCTTGCTCTTCCTTGGTTGCGACTTCTCTCCTCTTCTTCTCCTCTCCTTACGGCGCCTTGCTCTCTCTCACTTTCTCACGCTCTCTCTTTTGATTTCGCAAAAATGGCCACAAACCCTGGCCCCCAACTAACTAACCACTTCGCCTACATTGTGGATCATGGGCTTGGGCTTTCCACTTAAGCCCAAGTCATGCAAGTGGCGCCTCCACTCCCTCCTAATACCACCAAAATAAATAAAATTCTAATTAATCACATTATATCAAATAATTTAAATTAAATCCCCAATTAATAAATTAATTAAATAATTTTAGGGTGTTACAAGTACCTTGTTAGCGGGCTCTGCTTGTCCGATAGTTTGGGGGTGCTCTACCGAGGTGAACCGGTGTTTAATCTGAAGATCGAACATGAGTTTCCTGAAGCCCAGTCCGTGAACTGGGTTCCGTTATCAGTGATTATTACCTCGGGGATCCCGAATCTGGTCATAATATTCTTTTTGAAGAACTTGATGTAGTTCCTTGCGCTGATAATGGCTAAAGGCTCAGCTTCAATCCATTTTGTGGAGTAGTCCACAGCCACTATTAGATACTTGACCTGGCCGGGTACAGTTGGGAGTGGCCCTAAGAGATCTATCCCCCACCACGCGAAAGGCCATGGCGAGGTGAGATTAGCTCGGTAGGAGGTGCTACATGAACCTTTGCATGGATTTGACACTTCTTGCATTTTTTGACATGGTTTCTTGCATCGATTTCCATGGTTGGCCAGAACTCCAGAAGTATCCTGCCCTTAAGGCTTTCCGAGCTAGAGACCGACCTCCAAGGTGTTGTCCGCAGATCCCCTCGTGGATCTCGGCCAAGACATAATCTGCTTCCTCTCCTTCAACGCATTTTAATAATGGCACGGAGAGGCTTCTTCTGTAGAGTGTTCCGTTGATTATGGAGAAAGACGAGGCCTTCCTCTTGATTAATTTGGCTTCGGTGGAGTCCGAAGGCTCGTCCCTCGACTTGATGTACTCCATTATTGGTGAAATCCAACCTTTGCTTTCCTCAACCACATTGATGGAAAAAGCGGGCTCCAGTTTGAGGAGGACACTGGGTTTGCTTAGCGTTTCCTGGATTATTGATCGATGATTTCCCGGGACTTTGGTGTTGGCGAGCTTGGAAAGAGCGTCCGCTCTGATGTTTTCCGTCCTGGGAATGTGCTTGGGGGTCGGTCCCCTCGTCCCGAGCTTTCTGAATATCGGCCTCAAGATCGGAGATTCGATTCCTCAAAGTTGTAACTAACTCCACAGCTTCTTTCTCTTTGGTCTCAAGCTCGGTAATCCGAAGCTCGAGCTCCTTAGCCTTGTTGAAAGCGGAGTCCATCGCGTTTTCAAGATCTTTTTTATCTTTCCGAAGATTGGAGAGGTCCTTCTGAGCCGTCGCCAGAGTGGAAAAGAGCGACTCATATTTCCTCCTTTCCTCTTCCTCCAAAGCTCGCTCATCATCTCTCTCTTTCAGGGCCCCTGAAATGAAAAGAACGCAAAACTAAGTTATAAATATAAAACGACAAAAGCAGCAAGGGAAGGAGACGTCGGTTTCCCATGATCACTTGTGACTCGGGCTTCTGCTTCCTCCCTTTTCATTTTGGAGACGTCGGCCAGATGCCTAAAAAGTTTCGCTGCGGCTTCCACCGGATCAACCTGGTACTCCTCAAGATTTTTTCTCAAAAAATCATCATCAATTGGGATATTAGAAGATCGGCGTTTCTTTGAGCTATCTTTTTCATGACGACCTTTCTTCGGCACCTTGGGAGACCCGCCTTGGTCTGATCGCACCCTTTTTCCCAGGGCCTAAGAGGGGGAGCATGAGATGAAGGGCGACCAACCTGAGTCAAGTTCGGTTGACGTTTTCGATGCTGAAGGTCGCCAGTCTAATCTTCAGCACTCATTGCAGTAACGGTGTTAATTGGTACAGCTTGTATAGGATCATCCCGCCTAGGGGTTCCCTGAGGGATCAGAGGAGCATCGGAGCTGCCTTCCTGAAGGGCGGCCCTCCTTTCTGCAGCTGCCTTCAGAATGGCAAACTTGTCAGGAGCCATTTGATCTGCAAAGAAAAACAAAAAGCTGAGATTATGGATACCGATCTTGAAATAGGACAAAAGCAGAAAGCATATCTATTAGTATCCGACCCTACCGAGCACCGCTAAAACTTGTGACCCCGAGCCCGCCTCGACGAACTTCGCTGTTTCGATACCAAATTTCTTCGGATCTCTCCAAGGAATGAGATCAGTAAAGTTCGTCAGGATCGCCAAAGATTCTTGGTCTTCGTCACTCAGCCTGCTTAAGCTAACCGTATAGGAATTTGGGGGGCGATTGAAGTGAGAAAGATACCACCTGATGGGAAACTTAGTGGACTCTAGAGATTGTCCATCATCGCTATATTTTCCGACGTAACTCATGGTCACGTCATTCACAGGCTCAACAAAGAAGAATCTGTCTTTCCAATTTCCCTTCAGGGAGTCGGAATAGAGTATGAAAATTTTGGTGTTCCTCCTGGCCCTGAGGCTCACATGCTCCCACCGATCCTTAGACCCATCCTCGTGCCGTCTATTTATTTCAAATAAAAAGAAGAACAAATTAACAGAGATCGACCTCTCCAAATGAATACACATCAGCTCAAAAGCCCGCATGAAGGCCCAGGCATTGGGGTGAATCTAGGTAGGAGCGAGGTTCAGTCTCCCCAAAACCTCCTGCTGAAAAGCGGTGAATGGAGGTCGGAGGTTCATAGTGACAATCGTCACCTCGTACATCACGAACTTGAGGGCCGGTGCCCAAACGACGACATGCTGACCTTCTCCCATGCCTTTTGCTCTCCATATATGTCCTCTCCTCCCAGAAATTATTTTAACGTTGTGGCTCATATCATCTCCGGCCATATATACAAATCAGATCGCCCTCAACGACTCTGACACCCAGGAATATTCCCGTTGGGTACTTAAAGGCAACAGCAGGGGGACATCGACCAATCCGACCCCGGTGCTGGGGTACTCATCCGAATCGCCTTCAGCAAGACCTTCCCCTTTGTTCCGACCTTCAGGAAGGTCTTCTTCGTTGTTCCGACTTTCGGCAAAATCCTTCACTTCAGCCTCAACTTCGGCCTCTCTATCATCAGAACTCCAGCGAGAGTTGGTGCTCCCTTGCTCTCCCCGTCACCATCAGCATCAGACTCATCCGACTCAATGACCACTACGTCTTCGGATCGGACTTCGCTCGCGCGACCTTCCTCCACCAGTTCATTATCAGGAAACTCGGGAGAGCGCTCTTCCGCTTGGAAGCTTTTGGGAGCTGAATTAAATCCTTCGTGAACATCGGGCTCGGCCGATCTGAGGTTATTGGTGCGAACTCCTTCCGAGTCTCTAGGATCGGAAGCCATCAGTTTGGCAACGTTTGGACGATTTATATCGATAACCCGGCGGGTTTGTTTTGTTCTAGCCAGATCGCATCTGCAGAAATGGGGGCATGGCAAGTCAAGTTTAAGCGCGAAACAGTGGGTCCACAACCAAATTAGAACCCGACCTGACGACCCCCACTCTGTATTTATGAAAACGTGCAAACAAGAATACCGGCTAAAACATAAGGCAAAAAGAAAAAGAAACAGTGAAAGCACACTAACCTTGAAAACCGAAAGTTCGGCGAAGCTGAACTAGTTCGCGTGCTCTGACGACCTCAATAAACTGAAACGCAGAGACCCTCGCCACAATAAGTTGAACGGGAAGCTCGGAGATCAATGCACAGAATAACAATGTTAAGGTCGGTACCCGGAGCGATTTGCAAAAAACCAGTGCAAATAAGTGAGTCACTCTCACATATTTATAGTGTTCCAACGGCTACGAATTGGGCCTGGGCCTAGACAAGGCGTCCAATCAATAGCACCTGGTCAGGGCGCGTGAATCGAGGCGCCATCATTACGCTACTCCCCATCGAACGACGCGCCCCATCAATAACATTGATGTCAGCGCTGGAATCAAAGCGTCGCCATAATGAGAATACCTCGAGTCACTCGGTTTCGCTTTCTCCGACCCTCGAAAGGTCGCCGCGTATAATAGCCATCCAAATACGAGCTCGCGCAGAGCACCTTAAGCTCGATTTTCTAAAAAGGAGTACACGGCCCGAACCTCAGAGTAGTCCGAGGCCGGAGACAAAACACTGACCATAGTATAAGCCCAGCCTCGGAAGCTAGGCGTGTTTTTCAGACTGACAAGACCGTTTCGATCTCAGAGGGTACCTCAAACCCGGACAAGACATCAAGTCGAGCTCGCCCTAGGACAAACCGACTTGGGGGCAACTGTTACGGATTGGGCCACTACAGCATTTTGCACTAAGGCTCAATACCAAAGGCAAACCCAGCATTCAATGGTGAGGATCAAAGGCCTATATCCAATGACTCTCATTGATTCCCAAAACCTATAAATAAGCATTCAATGCTAGCATTAAAGGTACACACTCTCCAATTCTCTCACTTGCAACTGACCCACTTGCTGACTTGAGCGTCGGAGTGTCATTGCAGGTACCACCCCACCTCGGGTCGGAGCTCAAACTCGGATTGACCAAAAACACCGCAACCAACTATCTCGGATCGGATCTTGTGTCCAAGGTCGGATACAAGGCAGGTACAGAACAGAAGTCTTCCTTATACAATCATATATTGCGTCAAATTTTAAATAATGAGCGTAGAGCATAATAAGAAAGTGTTTGTTTCCACGTTTGATCAGTGCTAGATGTGCGTCTTCCTTATACAATCATATATTGCGTCAAATTTTAAATAATGGGCGTAGAGCATAATAAGAAAGTGTTTGTTTCCACGTTTGATCAGTGCTAGATGTGCGTCAGTCTCAACTCTACCAACTGTAGAGTTCACGTGGACGTGAGTTTACGTAAGTCCCACCGTGTTTTCAAAGACGCACTAAATCTAATTAAACCCAGAGGCATATACAAAGTAGAACCCACCTAAACCAGTGGTGACAACATTTATAACATCATTATATATATCTGTCTTTGTTGATCCTTCAGCAAAGGGTGACATATTTCATGTTCTATTTGTAAGTCATGGAAATTGAGCTCTTCTCTAATAAGTCTATTATCCATGTCATGTAAGGATGAATGATCTAGTAAAGGCATTCCATTGACATCAGATTCTTGGCCAAAATTTGCACGGATTTGACTAAAATTAGTGTTTTTAATGTTCCCTTTGCCCCCCAAAAATAATGAGTTTGGTTAGTGTAATCACATGTAGTTTAACTATTGAATTAACATGTTTTTATTGAAATGCATGCTTTAATTTAAAACAATAACTCACTTATTTTTAATATTATTTATATAAAATCATTTGTATTTAACTTTGAAACAATAAAAAAAACCGACCACCAAAAAGTTGTGACTTATCATGGATTATTTCATGTCGGTTGCTTAACCGACCTTAAGTTCAATTAAATTTGAACAATACTTTTACAATGACGGCGGTGTCATGATGGTCGATGGAAGTTTTTCTTTTTCTTTTTTTAATATAATAGGGGCTCAAAGGCCCGAAACGAAAACCACGAGTCACACGGAAATTAATCTAGGAGTAGAAATTCCAATACAATCATCATGCAAAAATTGTAAAATGTGCTCCGGAGGGTGCTCCCAAAAGTGCATGCCTTCCCCACCTTCACACGCAATACATGCCAGACCATCGGCCACCATGTTGGCCTCCCGATAAATATGCAGGATCTTGACTTGCCATTGACGCTGCAACATCTGCTGGAGGCGATGTACCAGCCCCCTACCCATCATTGTCCCGGAACCATTGCCAGTCAATTGAGAAACCACCACCTTAGAATCCAATTGAAGCTCAACTTGCCTGTATCCTTTGGTCCAAGCCAACACCAACCCTTCTAAGGCCCCCAAAGCTCCGCAATATAGGCGTGAGTCTCGCCTATGAACCGCGTGAAACCCCAAGCCACCTACCATGATGATCTCGCACAAGCCCCCCACAACCGCTAATACCACCACCCGCCTTTGACGCTCCATCTGTGTTAACAGTGACCCAGCCATCAACTGCAGGCTTCCAAGACACTAAAACCGTCTCCTTAACTCCCCCCTGAGCAGGATTTAACTGATTCTTCCCCACCTGATACTCATGAACATATCTCTGAACCACTGTTGCAGGAAAGGCCGGTCTAGAGAAGCTAGGATCACGCACTGTTCTATTGCGCCACCCCTACAGGAAGAAACAAGTTGTTGCCCACACATTCCTCCATCCCGAGCCATCCATTACCCCTACGTTAAACCAGACCCAGACCTCAAAATCATACCCAAAGAAATTGCATCTCATATCTTGAGGCACCAACAACTTCCAAACAGCTATAGCAAGAGGACAGTCCCGCAAAACATGGATAATAGTCTCATCCACCCCAACACAATGATAACAACCTGAAGTATCCCCACTCCACCTACTAAAATACACTATTGTTGGAAGTTTACCATGCATTATCTGCCACGCAAAGCTTCTAACTCTCTCTGGGACATCAAGCTTCCAAATAGTTTTCCAATTGACCTCATTGCCCAAACTCGTAGCATTCCGAAGGTAAACATACGCACTAGAAACGGTAAAGTTACCAGCTCTCTCTTTCGGCCAAAAGAACAAATCCGACCCCATAGAAGGAGCAGGCGCTGGCATGGATAACAGCTTGTTATACATCCGACCTGGTAAAATATGATGAAGCACATCCAACTTCCAGTTATTATTCTCATCAACCAAATCCACCACCCTCCAGTCATGCATGGAAGCAGGAACCCCAGTCACCAACTCACACAAGGGTTGATTACTATCAAGCCACTTATCGAACCAGAAGCTAACGACAGTGCCGTCTCCAATAGACCAGGCCCCTTCACTCTTGATATCCTCCAAACAATCAGCGATGGCCCTCCAAAAATGAGAATCAGTTACTTTGCATTGCACCTCACCCTGCTCCCAATTGTTTCTCCCATACTTCCCTATTAGCACTTGTCATACCCTAATTTTGTCCGGGTAATTTAAAGTTTACTAGAAAATCCAAAATATTGTATGTCGTTCCCAGTCGTGTATAGGCGTATTACTTCTCATTGGTGCGCGTGTGCTTTTGTTGATAATGTACACATTTCTGTCCCCGTTGCGGACACGTGTTCGCGTCTCATCGTGTACGTATGTTTATCATCGTTGTTTCCAGTTTAATTTTGTTATAAAAATCTAATAAAAATCAGATTGTGAATAAATGTTTTTTTATTTATTTTTTTATAATCAGTTTTTTTACCAAGTCAGCTTTAATACACATGTATAGACAAAACAAATAGATAATAGAGAAAACCAGAAATAGAGCTGTCCTTATTGTTTCTTTTACATCCATATACAAATAAATAAAAATAATACAAGATATAAATCAGAATTAATTAAATAAGAAAAATAAATAATAAAGTGTCATTAGCTTGCTTGTATTTAGAGTCAAATCCCATTGTAGCTGTATTGACTTCTTCCCTTTTAGCCAAAGTTAAACATAGACTTACAAGCAACCCCACTACTCCACGCCACTGCTTGCTGATTGCTTTCAGCAGTGTACATTTCTCCTCACTGTTACACGCCACCCCCTCACTGCTCCAGCCCACGCATCTGCCCCAGCCTCTCCTTTTCACTTTCACAACCTTGGCCACACCAGTTTGGTGCCTGCTCCACGCCATCCTCTTCAAACAAGCAATCGCATGTCACACAACACAGCAGTCACGGATAAATGTCATTATTTTCATTTCATAACTTAAAAACAACAACAACAACAACAACAACAACAACAACAACAACAACAACAACAAACGAAAACCCAAATGGCTTCTCCATCTCCCCCTCTAATTTCTTCTCGCCACTCCCCACAATTCACTCCCATTCAAGAGGAGCATGAATTTGATGTGTATAGTGAAAACAGAAGCAGAAGAACAACTCCAAGAAGTGCTACTTCAACTCTCACTCCAAATCAACAACCCTCACCAGCCCAAAACTCATCACTCTATCCTCACAAAAAATTCAAAAAAAGAAAAATAGGGAGAGAGGACCACCACACCTAAGCCTCTCGCACCTCCGTGAGCCACCACCGTCGCCTCCATGACCTCCGAAGAGTGCCACCACCATCGCAACCCACCCACTTCTCACCGTCACCACCAAGCAGCCACCATTTCACCGTCACCACCACCGTAACAGTCACCACCAACGACCACCATCAAAACCACCCAAATGACCACCACAGCCGCCGCCACGGCCTTCCCTCCGGCGCAACCTCCGTCTAACCCCCCCTCCTTCGCCGTTCGTTTCCCCTATTCTCCCTCACCACCGTCAAATCCAACCTCCACCGTCCCTCTCGGCCTTTCCTCTCTCCATCGTCTCCTTCGTTCATCCTCTCCCCACCATCCCTGTCGTTCACTCTCCCTCCTTCGCGCCTTCCGTTTTCTCTCTCGCACTCTCCCTCTCATTTTTCCTTCGTTTCCCCTCTCTCTCTTTGTTCTCTCTCACTCTCTCTCTCTCTCTCCTTTCTCAGAATGTCTCTCTCTCTCTCCTAAGAGTGTGTGCGGCTGCTGGAGAAGAGGAATACAAATTTAGGGTTTCTTTAATTAGTTTAAGCTCATATGGTCTATTGGGCCCAGTTTTTTTTTTTATTGTTCTTTTTTATTATTTCAGACCTCTATTTGCACCCCCATATTCTATTAATACAGCTCCCTTTTGTTTCTTTCATTTTAAGCTCACAGTTATATTCGCACCCCCACTGTTTTAGTGATGCAACCCCCTTTTTTGCTTTAAACATCACATTTTTATTCACACCCTCAACTTTAACGATGCATTTCTTTTTATTATATCACGATGCTTTCAAAACTTTTTTTACCATCAAACTCACAAAAATAAGTTGTTAAAGGTCACTTTGAGTTCAGCCTGTTTGACTGTTAATAACAACTTTAGTTTTCAAAACGGGCTACGATTGATGACCACTCTGAGTCCTACTTGTTTGGTCATCACGAGTTCCTATCCAAATTTCAAAAACACTAGAAAATAAAAAATACTAAACACGCAAATATTTTCTATCCAAGAACTACGTGTGATTTGATTCTCTACCAGGAGATACGTAGGAGCGGAGGGCGGCCGACCTCTGTCAATTGCATTAATAAAAAAACCATTTTTTTAGTACTTTCTAAACATTTTCTTCCTTAGTTCTCAACAAAAATACAAAAACAATTATTTTGATTAAGTCTTTTTCAATTCATTTCATAACAAAAGGGAAATAAATATTTTTCAAAGTTAATATGTTTTGCGCAACTAATCAGAGGTAACCTTTTAGAAAGGATGTTGTGTAGTGCTAATATCTTCCTCACGCATAATCGACTCCCGAACCCAAAATCTAGTTTTCAAGACCATTTTCATTTTCAAAGGGATTTTTCAATGTTTTCCCTAACAATTAAACATTGATGGCAACTTCATTGAACGCGAGAGATCCCCCGGATTTTTCGGTCGCTACAGCTGGCGACTTCACTGGGGACTTTTGAGAGTCAAGCCTGACATGGTTAGTTGTGCTAAACTTTAACTTTTTCTATATTTGTTTCCCTTTCACATTTAATATTTATTTATTTTATTCATTGTAAATATTATTATTCTGTTTCAACCTTAGGTTAGACGATCATATTTTATTTTGTAAATATTGTATATATTTCGTTTGTCTCGCTGTTTAAATAATCCTATGTGTTGCTCCTATCACACACATCACGTACACCTTTGCACACACTGTTGAGTGGGGCCCTATACCCGGGTCTAAAAAAAACCTAGGACGAGTGGAGATTATTAGTGACAAGTCATTCTGGATTTTATCTGTCTGACTCTCATGAAAGTCTCAGCCAGAGTACGCCCTTTCATTGTATCCCACACCTGGTAGTCATCTATCGTTGTGGATCATATCATGAAAGAGATTTAGCTCTGGAGACCTTTGTGAGGAAGTAATTAGAGCCACCCGAAAGGACGATCGCTAAAGTGACCCTAGATCATGTAGAAAATCTCAATTTAGACATGGCCCATTTAGGACACAAGGGAGCATCTTCTTTGTTTTATTTAATACTGTCTTTTCCCTTACAATCAAATTTGTTATTATGTAGTCATGTCAATGTACTCAATAACAATGCATTCATGCATCATGTTGCTCAAATGCATTATTTTCTAAAACAAAAAAAAGACAAAAAAGCATGACGTTATTCTTTTATTACTGCATCATTCGTGCATCTAATTCTAATTATTTTCCAGTTTTTTTTCTAGAAAAATGTCTCTTGCATTTCTTATATCCTTTCGCATATCAAAAAGGTTCAAACATATCATTTTTCATGCATTTTAATGACCGTCGAGGAATTATAAAACTTTTTTAAGAGAACAAGCTTTTGAAAGTCAGACCACCTGGATCATACTTTAATAGAAAGCTTACAATTCCACGGCGCGATGAATAAAATTATACAGTCGCACCTCATGCACACTCATTCATTCATATTTCAAAAAATCAGGGCAAAAAAGAAAGTTGGTTCGCCAACACTCATGCATCTGTTAAAATCATGTCATGCATCATACATTCTTTTCCCGTGCATTAAAAAATCACTGCGAGTGTCATGCATTCTATTTCCTCGCACAAAAATAATTTCTAGCTTGCACTACCGTTCATTCATAATCATTCGCAAAAATCATCACTAAATAGTGTAGGCATCACATCATTTGTAACGTCATTACATTTGATAAAACATATCCCTTCGCTTTATTCTATTTAAGATATAGCTTTAGTTGAAGTTTCGGGGCTTTCATTTGGTACGCTTTCTTTACCTGATTCAGGTCCGAATACATCATTTCACTCATGGTGTAATCTTAGTTCAAATGCATCATTCCTCCATGCATGCATTATTTTCTAAATAAAAAAAAACAAAAAGTCATATCATTATTCTTGCATCATTCATCACCAAAAATATATTTTAGTTAGCAATAAACGACGATCTGCCTCACCTACATGGTACATCGTCTCCAAAAAGTAAAAAAATCGTTTAGAATGTCTAATCTTTCCAGGAAATCATTCCCTTCACGCATTTCACGCACTTGCGTTTTCTAGAAAGGAAAAATCATCATGCATTCATAACAAAATAAGATCTTTCTCTTCATACGCATCTCATTGTCATTTCATGCCCATCATCATCTTTAAATAACAAATATCATTTGCATCATTTGTCCATCTTGCATACCCACAAAAAAAATCAAGCATATACTTGTTTAAGTTATCATCACGCATTTTATTCATCTTCATTGTTGCTCATTTACAACAAACGTCCATATGTTCATGCATTATTACTTTACCCAAAAAACATATAAAAAAAAAATCACCATGCATTCATACTAAAATGATTTTTCCGTAAACGTTTCATTATCATTCCCCTACCAGGCATCTTATCATCTAGAAAATAACAAAAATGTCATGCTTTTATTTGTTCATCTTGTCCAAAGTGCATCATCTTGCATATCCATACACCAAAAATAATAAATATCACATTGATATTATAAAAAATTACATTCATTTATTATTTCATCACTCCTCTCCATGCATCATAAAGGAACAAAAACAAAAGCCTTTCATTCCTATGCATCTCAAATACATTAATCTCCTTCATGCATCATATAAAAAAAAAGGGGTCATTTATTCCTCACACATTCATCTCAAAGGCATCACTCCCATGCATCATAAAAACAAAAGTAAAGGTTTTTTTTCCTCTTACATGCATCAAAATAAAAATCAGAATTTGCTTCACTATTGCATCATTCATCATCCAATAGCTTTTTCTGGTTAGCATCTTATTCTAGTTGAAACGCAAAAACATAAAATAAAAAAAATCATACACTTGTCTAAGGTATCATTACGCATTTCATTCATATGTATTGTTGTCCATGTACAGTAACACTCATATGTCCATGCATTATACCTAAAAAAAAAACTCATGAATTTTTGTTGTTGTGGAAACACCGTTTGATGAGAAACGATGCATTCTTAAAAATATATTTGAATTGATTCCTCTTCCTTGGAAAATGTTGTCATACCCTAACTTGATTCACCAACATCAAGTTTCTTCACTCTTCATCCCATATACGTCCTACTCATACCTACCACATTCATGGAAACCTTCCACCCACTTAACCCTTTAATGAAATTCACCAATAACTCGTTCATCATCATGGTCACTACAATATTGACCATATAATTTCAAACCCTTCCTCCCATGGGCCTGACCCATGGCCTCTGCATGCACCACCAAAGGCATTAACCCAATACCGCTTCTACCTATCCATTCCAGGTTACCTAAGCCATATATCTCAACCCTCCCGTAATAAGGACCCAAAAGTCTACTTTGTTAACTTGTGTGGTTTTGACAATTAAAATTGTTCTATCTTAACCAGTGTTAACTCTCTATGAAGCATTCGCAAAATAAATTAGCATGACATTTGTTTACTCTTGTTTCAGTCAGTTGTACTAACCCTTTCTTTGCCACTCCTCATTATCCTTCCTCCATTTTCCAAAACCAAATCCAACCGTCCCTAAAGTGCCCAGTCCCCATAAGAGTATTTCATTCACTATCCCCCTAGTGATAAAATCTCACTAGTAACAGTTTGAAAGCTCCATACTGGGGCAGAATGATGATCACTAAGATTCCCTGCTGGCATTCTAAACACTCGTGCAAGTCCTTTGAGTTAAAAAAAAAAACAAAAAAAAAAAAGAAAAGCCCGTTAGGTTGAAAACTCACAAGAACAACCCAAGCAAAAATTAGGGCACACAAAAAAAAATAATAATAATAATAAAGAAAAGCAAATATGTTAAAATGAGGTTTTGTCCTATGCTTGATATTTCAAGAAAATAAGCAACCATGATGATTTGAAGTGAAGTTTGGCCATTTTCCTACATCCAAAATTGAATCAGCTTTTTATCAACCTAAACAAGGATCAATCCCATATTTAAACGACGGTGTACCGCCTTTATCAGCTCGCTCGGCTCAAAAGAAGAAAAGAGGTAAAAGTCGCAAAAAAAAAAAAGAAAGTGAAACTCAAAAAGGATTGAAAAATCCTGAAAGCGAAAGCAATAGAAATCGTGCGCTGATACTTCACACCATCAAATACATAAAAGATCCTTGCCTGAAATCAACCCTCCAACACTTCCTTCGGCCTAAATATCCTATCCTCCATAAACCCTTGGCCGCGTTACAACCCTAAACAGGTTCATTATGCCATGACACATACAAAAGACCATTTGTCTCAACCAATCCCCCAAACACTCCTATGGGCGAAGTAATCGTTTCCTCCGTAAATCATCAACCATTGGCCATAATACTACCCTAAGGTCTATTCTGATCAATGATTGTTTGCTTCCACTTTTCTCAAAGATTATCTTCTAGGACAAAATAATCAGAATAACTTATTTGCTAAAAAAAAAGGGGAAAAATATTATTACAAAAAAAAGAAAAAAACTCAAAGAGGCTTGCACGCCCAAAATTCTTACAAAAGATAAACGATTTCTGGTAGAAGGTCAGTGATCATCAACAACTTGAAATCTCATCAAAGACTCTTGACTGTCGTAGTCTGTGGAATCTTCCCAAAAGAAAACCACAAATCCCTACTAAGGCAGTTACTTGACTTACCACCTCAAAGCGGGGCATTACCCTCACCCTTCATTCCTCTCATACCCGGGAAAACTTTTCAACGTCCCCCAAAATACCCTCACCTTTCATCCTGTTCGTATACTACACCCATACAGCCGTACCAAACCAATTTCCAAACCATTATTCTGACTTCGCACCCTACCACAATCTCACTCGAGATGGGGCAGTCTTCATCTTTCATGGATTGGGGCAACCTTGTCCTCTTGTAGACCGGGGCATCATATCCCTCGGGCCGAAAGAACCCTTATGCCCCCATTCCATTCATTCCTAGCCACTTGTCACCCCAATACCAGCATATTTCCCAATCCCTCAATCAGTCTATACCCTTAGTTGTCATCGTCCTCCCTAGACAAAGGCAGCCTGTTTCACTCCCCACTATTTGAAGTCAAAATTGAGGCAGTTAAACATTTCCTACTTTGGGGCAAGCTCATCTCTCATAGGCTTGCCCAAATAACCCCATCCTTCACTCCACTCAGGCGTCACACTTGTCCATACCCTACATTTCCTGAACCCTAAGTCAACTGGCGCAATCATTTGCATTCACACTATTTTCAGATTTATCAAACAAATGCTTCAAAGAGAGAAACACACGTTAATGACAACCCCTCTAAGTTAACATCTTAGACTTGAAAGCTTAGTCATCATCGGTCATCATAACCAAATGAGAACCCATTTGAACAAGCCTACAAGTACACATCTCAATCTTCAAAAGGGGCACTAATAAATTGCCACGAGCCACACTTTCAAAATGGCAGCCTCAAACTTACCAGAGTTAAAGCCATCAAAAATTTCTTACAAGGAATGATGCTTTTGCATTGCACATTCTTCACTTCGCATGAATGCATATAATAGACGTGCCACGCACGGGTCTCATCATTGCCAAAAACTTTCTATAACACCAATCATATCATCCACCATGCATTCATGTGTCTCCTTCTATTCACCATAGCATTTGCATTAAAACCATTGCAATCACATTCATATCTCGTCTGCGTCCACATAAACTGCATTGCACCCGTTGCATGCAGACACACATATAACATTTTTTCTTCGATAGATGTGCTGAATGCCGGTCTCATCGTTGCCCAAAGAAAAAAGGTTTTTACATTACTAATCATATCACTCTGCCATGCATTTGCGTTCGCGTGTTTTCCTTTATTCACCATGGCATTCGCCTCAAAGCATTGCATTTGCATCACATTCGCACTTTGCATTTCATACACTAATTGTATACTAAGAAAAAAGCAAGAAAGCAAAAAGAGAAAAATTGCTCATTCCATTACATTCATCATTCCACCAAAATCAATCAGCACGACCTCATTCATACCTTATCTGCATTCACACATGTTGTCTGTCAACCTCCATGTCCCATCAACTTCAAGTCACATCATCTGCCACGTTTCATTCATCCCATCGAACACCTACCATTTCACATACCTTTATTGCACACATACATCATTCATTGCATTCCCCTTATCAAGTAAATGCATTCATTAGGTTTGTTCTAGGCGAGTACGCCGTGTGTCAATCCCAATAGTCTGTCCCCTCAAAGTCAGTGCTTCGAGCGTTGATCTCATATCACAATTCAGAATCTCAGTACTCCTTTAGACCCCCAGCGGTCCTTCAGAGCCCAAGCGCTCCTTCAGACCAACAATGGTCCTTCAATCCAGATCGCACGTCGCGTCATCGAGCAACCGACGGATCATCCGACCCCAGGTCCTTCAGACTAGCTGTGCCAGCCTAAAAGAAAACACAGTGCACGTCCTTCGAGGTTATATCAGTTCCGGACCTGATTGACCCTAGCGGCCGCTCGAAAAGAGGCCACCCTCAGACCGTATTTCTAGTACCATAGCTAGTTTGCGCTCCTTCAGACCCATCGGTCCATCAGGCTTAGACATGTCCTTCAGACCCCGACGGTCCCTTAGTTTAACTCCAATCAATGCGCCAAGCATCGACTGTCAATTAGACTATGTTATCTTTCAATAATTTCTAAAAAATAGTCTCGACAAAATTAGTGTCTTTATATCTTCATTTCTATTTTACTCGAGAAATTTGGAAACCCTTCATATTTCCTAGTAAAATATAAATAAAGAGGGGCAGCTGTCATACCCTAATTTTGTCCGGGTAATTTAAAGTTTACTAGAAAATCCAAAATATTGTATGTCGTTCCCAGTCGTGTATAGGCGTGTTACTTCTTCTCATTGGTGCGCATGTGCTTTTGTTGATAGTGTACACATTTCTGTCCCCGTTGCGGACACGTGTTCGCGTCTCATCGTGTACGTATGTTTATCGTCGTTGTTTCCAGTTTAATTTTGTTATAAAAATCTAATAAAAATCAGATTGTGAATAAATGTTTTTTTATTTTTTTTTATAATCAGTTTTTTTACCAAGTCAGCTTTAATACACATGTATAGACAAAACAAATAGATAATAGAGAAAACCAGAAATAGAGCTGTCCTTATTGTTTCTTTTACATCCATATACAAATAAATAAAAATAATACAAGATATAAATCAGAATTAATTAAATAAGAAAAATAAATAATAAAGTGTCATTAGCTTGCTTGTATTTAGAGTCAAATCCCATTGTAGCTGTATTGACTTCTTCCCTTTTAGCCAAAGTTAAACATAGACTTACAAGCAACCCCACTACTCCACGCCACTGCTTGCTGATTGCTTTTAGCAGTGTACATTTCTCCTCACTGTTACACGCCACCCCCTCACTGCTCCAGCCCACGCATCTGCCCCAGCCTCTCCTTTTCACTTTCACAACCTTGGCCACATCAGTTTGGTGCCTGCTCCACGCCATCCTCTTCAAACAAGCAATCGCATGTCACACAACACAGCAGTCACGGATAAATGTCATTATTTTCATTTCATAACTTAAAAACAACAACAACAACAACAACAACAACAACAACAACAACAACAACAACAACAACAACAACAACAACAACAACAACAACAACAACAAACGAAAACCCAAATGGCTTCTCCATCTCCCCCTCTAATTTCTTCTCGCCACTCCCCACAATTCACTCCCATTCAAGAGGAGCATGAATTTGATGTGTATAGTGAAAACAGAAGCAGAAGAACAACTCCAAGAAGTGCTACTTCAACTCTCACTCCAAATCAACAACCCTCACCAGCCCAAAACTCATCACTCTATCCTCACAAAAAATTCAAAAAAAGAAAAATAGGGAGAGAGGACCACCACACCTAAGCCTCTCGCACCTCCGTGAGCCACCACCGTCGCCTCCATGACCTCCGAAGAGTGCCACCACCATCGCAACCCACCCACTTCTCACCGTCACCACCAAGCAGCCACCATTTCACCGTCACCACCACCGTAACAGTCACCACCAACGACCACCATCAAAACCACCCAAATGACCACCACAGCCGCCGCCACGGCCTTCCCTCCGGCGCAACCTCCGTCTAACCCCCCTCCTTCGCCGTTCGTTTCCCCTCTTCTCCCTTACCACCGTCAAATCCAACCTCCACCGTCCCTCTCGGCCTTTCCTCTCTCCATCGTCTCCTTCGTTCATCCTCTCCCCACCATCCCTGTCATTCACTCTCCCTCCTTCGCGCCTTCCGTTTTCTCTCTCGCACTCTCCCTCTCATTTTTCCTTCGTTTCCCCTCTCTCTCTTTGTTCTCTCTCTCTCTCCTTTCTCAGAATGTCTCTCTCTCTCCCCTAAGAGTGTGTGCGGCTGCTGGAGAAGAGGAATACAAATTTAGGGTTTCTTTAATTAGTTTAAGCTCATATGGTCTATTGGGCCCAGTTTTTTTTATTGTTCTTTTTTATTATTTCAGACCTCTATTTGCACCCCCATATTCTATTAATACAGCTCCCTTTTGTTTCTTTCATTTTAAGCTCACAGTTATATTCGCACCCCCACCGTTTTAGTGATGCAACCCCCCTTTTTGCTTTAAACATCACATTTTTATTCACACCCTCAACTTTAACGATGCATTTCTTTTTATTATATCATGATGCTTTCAAAACTTTTTTTACCATCAAACTCACAAAAATAAGTTGTTAAAGGTCACTTTGAGTTCAGCCTGTTTGACTGTTAATAACAACTTTAGTTTTCAAAACGGGCTACGATTGATGACCACTCTGAGTCCTACTTGTTTGGTCATCACGAGTTCCTATCCAAATTTCAAAAACACTAGAAAATAAAAAATACTAAACACGCAAATATTTTCTATCCAAGAACTACGTGTGATTTGATTCTCTACCAGGAGATACGTAGGAGCGGAGGGCAGCCGACCTCTGTCAATTGCATTAATAAAAAAACCATTTTTTTTAGTACTTTCTAAACATTTTCTTCCTTAGTTCTCAACAAAAATACAAAAACAATTATTTTCATTAAGTCTTTTTCAATTCATTTCATAACAAAAAGGGAAATAAATATTTTTCAAAGTTAATATGTTTTGCGCAACTAATCAGAGGTAACCTTTTAGAAAGGATGTTGTGTGGTGCTAATATCTTCCCCACGCATAATCGACTCCCGAACCCAAAATCTGGTTTTCAAGACCATTTTCATTTTCAAAGGGATTTTTTAATGTTTTCCCTAACAATTAAACATTGATGGCGACTTCATTGAACGCGAGAGATCCCCCGGATTTTTCGGTCGCTACAGCACTTGGCTCCACAACTTATTCCTTTCGGCCTTGAGGTTCCAAGCTAACTTCATGATGCAAGCTTTATTCATATCAGTTAAACGTCTCAGCCCTAGACCACCATTGACCTTAGGGAGAGTGAGAGTATCCCACTTGATCATATGCAAACGACGCCCTTCATTGCTATCCCCCCAAATAAAGCTTCTTTGAATTTTTTCAATCTCTCTTAAGCACACCTTTGGTATGGGATTTGTCATCATAGTATAAGTAGGCATAGCCTGAATAACGGACCGAGCAAGAGTTACACGCCCAACAAAGGATAGATGAGTTGCTTTCCACCCGGAGAGCTTGTGATTCACCTTCTCAATTAAGTAATGAAAATCCTGCCTCTTAGGGGCCCGCCCCAATAACGGAATACCCAGATACTTCCCCATAGCTTGTGTAGTATTATACCCAGACATGCGCTCCAACCTTCTACGAGTCACCACATCAACATTCTTAGAAAAAAATAAGCTAGTTTTCTCCTGACTCACCATTTGACCAGACATCCCACAAAACTTGTTGAACACATTTAAAACGCTAGTCATAGTTGCATCTGTCGCTTTACCAAATAAGAGCAAATCATCCGCGAACATTAAATGAGAGACCTGAGGCCCACTCCGCCCCGCCCGAATTGGCACCCACCGACTAGCTTCAACCTCCTCCTCTATCAAATGAGTGAGCTTGTCCATACACAAAACAAAGAGATAAGGGGACATAGGATCACCTTGCCGAATACCCCGTTGTGGAGTAAAGCTCTCAGATCTTCTACCATTCCATAACACATTGGTATTTACCGTAGAGACACACTCCATAATAAGATTGCGTAAACTAGGAGGCATTCCTAACTCACTCAAAACCAAATTAATAAAGGACCAACGCACATTATCATATGCTTTGGCAAGGTCCACTTTAATAGAAAAAAAACCATTCTTCCCTTGCATCTTCCCCATCGAGTGACGAAGCTCCTGGGCAACAACAATATTCTCATGAATGCTTCGAGTGGGAATAAAGCCAGTCTGGTAAGGGGAAATAATACTCGGCAAGATAGGTTTCAGCCTATTGACAATAACCTTTGTAATGATTTTATAAGTCACATTACAAAGGGATATTGGCCTGAACTGATTAATAAACTCCGGCCTAGCAATCTTCGGGATGAGACAATTATTAGTATCATTTACTGCAGCCACACTTGTTGGGCAGCTCCACGCTTTCTTCACAAAGTCGCAACAATCCTTCCGAATTAGCTCCCAATTTGTTTGATAGAACCCAGCTTGGAAGCCATCCGGACCAGGGGCCTTCCAAGGCTTCATACTCATGATGGCCTGAGTAATCTCGTCATCCGTCACCATAGCATCTAGCTTACGCACAACCCCATCATCCAGCGCCTTAAATTGGTACCTCATCGTAGGAAAGGAATCTGTGGCTTCATTGTCAGTAAACAACTCCATAAAAAAATTGTTACATGATCTTTGATCACAGCCTGATTCTCCATCCACCGCCTCTCACTATTTCTAAGCATAAGGATTCGATTTCTCTTTTTCCGGTTAACCGCTTTGAGCTGATAATAACGAGTATTACGATCCCCGTCATGTAACCATTGCGTTTTAACTACCAGTAAGCGTGTTAAGCATTTTAACGGTAATAATAAACAATCTTTAACATTTGTGAAATTCACATTAGTGGCTAGAGTTTTATGCATAACTCATAAAGTTTTGTAAATTTTGTCTATAGGCATTACTTATAAAAATTGAAGGACTAATAAATCGGATTTAACAAATTTTAATGACTACTTATTATTTTTATATACTTTATGGACTAAATAGGATAGATATATAGGGTTAGTTTAGCAAGTAAATTGAGGATTAAGTGAAAACTAAAGCTTATCTAGCCATCATTTCTTATCACAGTGTTCTTTCCCTACTTGTTGGCACAAAGTTCATTAGGGCAATCTAACTCTACCACTTTAATTTACGTTCTTCTTTTCCCTCAATTTTAGAAGAACGTTATCTCCTCTCCCCGAGGTTTCTTAAAAGTTTTATGTTCTATATACTTTAGCCGGTTTCTTTTTTTTGTGACTTATAGTCGGTTCTTATTTTAAGGTTTATGCAAATATTATTTTAACAAATATCAAAGATATAATTTTAATACCGGATAATATTTTATACAAATATCCTAATAGACTAATGTTCATTAACCTTATCTCATAAGAGTAATTGTAGATTTTTCTTTATTTGGACTTTTGAAACTTATTTCATTCATTGTTGTTGCATTATTATTGACAATGATGATGTTAATATTTTTAATATTTTTATAGGTTTTGGCTATTTGACTTTCACTTGATATAAGCAAAATTTACATCATTTGTTATCCACCTGACCTTCTTCACTTTTCTATGAAGGTGAGCAATCATATTTTTGGTTCTCATATAATAATGGTTATATAATTATAGTATAGCATTTCATTTATTTGACTAATTAAATGATTGAATCGGCAAAACTGATGTAAGGATATTATTCAATAGGATAATAAAAATTTAAAGAAAGTGAATAAAAATGATATTCAAAAGATGAAACTATATGATTAAAAAAATAAACTCTAAATTAATACTAAAGTTAATAACTTATTTTAATTTAAAATATATATAATACATATGTAATCACTTTTTACTACATTGAATTGAAAGATATAATACATTAAAATTGAAAGATAAAAGTTCGTAACGAAAGATAGAAGCTCATTTTAATGGCTTTCTATTAAAAAAATACATAAAACTGAAAGATATAATTACATTTAAACTATATCATAAGTTCATAATCCAAAATACACTACACCATTTGAGCAAAAACTTTCCAGCCCCATAAGCTATCTCTTTTATGTGTCTCCAGTACTTAGGGACTTGATAATAGACTTATCTATGAGATATGATAATGATGCCTATAGACAAACCGGAAAAAGAATACATTAATAGAAGATAAAATGTCAAAATAAAAGAACTCAAAAATTTCCATTGAACAATAAAAGCATCCAGCCTCATTAGTTTTTCATTGCAAATTTACAACTCCACAAACTCTCACATCTTTAATGTTTTAAATTTTATCTAAACCGTCCTATAAAAATTTAGAAATAAGTAAGATAAACAACGAATCAAGAAAATAAATGAAGCTCAAATTGTGGAAAAAGCTAAATGAAATAGAAAGTGTGGCCTTAATAGCTTATTTTGCTCCACAAAATACAATGAAATACTCTATCTTTCAAGGCATTATATAGTGCTTTTGCATTCCTGCAAGCATGTATTGTGTTAGAGCTCTATCCCCCATTACTTTATAGGATGTTGATATTATCAAGTTCGTAGTAGTAGTAATAATAATAATAAGGCTTAAAGGTACTTTTAGTCCCTGCAAGTGTCACCATAATCCAGTTTAGTCCCTGCAATTCCAAAACTTTTAAAATAGACCCTGCAATTACTAAACGTTACTACTTTTAGTCCCTGCTGTTAGTTAAGGGTTAACACTGTTATCTTTTGATGATGTGGCACACCCCCCACCCCCCCACCCCCCCCACCCCCCCACCCCACCCCCCCACCCCCCACCCCCACCCTTCTTCTTCCTCGTGAACCCCCCCACCCCACCGACCCCACCCCACCCCCATCCCACCCCACCCCAGCCCCTCCCCCTCCCCTTCGCCTCTCCTCCCCTTCGCCCCTCCCCCTCCCCTTCGCCTCTCCTCCCCTTCGCCCCTCCCCCTCCCCTTCGCCCCTCCTCCCCTTCGCCCCCTCCCCTTCGCCCCCCCTCCCCTTCGCACCTCCCCCTCCCCTTCGCCCCTCCCCCTCCCCTTCGCCTCTCCTCCCCTTCGCCCCTCCCCCTCCCCTTCGCCCCTCCTCCCCACCCCAACCCCACTGTTCCCCCTCTTCCCCCCCACCCCACTGTTCCCCCTCTTCCCCCCCACCCCACCGTGACCCCTCCCCCACCCCCAGAGTTCGCAGAGAGAGAGAGAGAGAGAGAGACGCAGAGAGAGAACGGAGAGCGAACGGCGAGCGGAGAACGACGAGCGAGAGCGAGCGGAGAACGGCGAGCGAGAGCGATCGGTGAGGAGGGGGGAGGTGCGAAGGGGAGGGGGGCGAAGGGGAGGGGGGCGAAGGGGAGGAGGGGCGAAGGGGAGGGGGAGGGGCGAAGGGGAGGAGAGGCGAAGGGGAGGGGGAGGGGCTGGGGTGGGGTGGGATGGGGGTGGGGTGGGGGGGTTCACGAGGAAGAAGAAGGGTGGGGGTGGGGGGGTGGGGGGGGTGGGGGTGGGGGGTGTGCCACATCATCAAAAGATAACAGTGTTAACCCTTAACTAACAGCAGGGACTAAAAGTAGTAACGTTTAGTAATTGCAGGGTCTATTTTAAAAGTTTTGGAATTGCAGGGACTAAACTGGATTATTGTGACATTTGCAGGGACTAAAAGTACCTTTAAGCCTAATAATAATAATAATAATAATAATAATAATAATAATAATAATAATAATAATAATAATAATAATAATTTTTGGTTCATTAGCATGAAGAAAGAAAAAAGAACACCAAAAACCACCAAGGACTACACCCTTAAAAAGGATGTGCTTGCATCATTACTCAAAGCACCAGTTAGCTCCAAAGTAACCTCTTCCAGAAGCGTAAAATTACTTCCTAAATTTTCACCCATCTTGGCCATGATATCCGCACATTGGTTTCCCTCTTTGCAATTATGCAAAACTTGGGGATTATAGAGCTGAAAATAAGAGTGAGTAGGTAGGATGTGTGAGTGAGTGGATAGGGTTTATATAGTGAGGAATGTGGCTTTTAGAGTCTTATGATTCATGATAGCAGTAATATAATATTAATCATTATAATTTCATGAATATTGTATAGTTTATGATAATTAAAATATGTTTGTGGATGTTTTCCAAATATTTTATATAAACGTAAAGTTTAAAGATAAAAGTTTATATAAAAGTTTTAAACATAGTAACTAAAAAATTAGAGGAAACGTAAAAGACAAAGTGCAATACATAAAGAAATAGTAACTTCCAAGTCTAAATTTAAATAATGGACAATAGTAACAATAATAAAAAAATTATTAAAAATTAATATAATAATGGTCTGTTACAAACTTAATATATTAAATGATTAATTATTGTCAAAAAAACATAGCTAATGATGTAAATTAAACAATTCTTATTTTTTTTAGCCTTAATTGAGTATTAAAATAGTCTATATTAGTGTATAAAAAAAATAGTCTATATTTAATATAATGCATGGTTCACATTCCATTCATCGGTTTCTTTAACCTTGAGTGAGTATTAAAAAGTCTATAGTGATGTGTTTTAATGTACCAGTTAATATTAAATAAGGTTTTTTTGTCCTTTAGTGGGTTTTCAATTATTTATATGTAAATAATCAAAAACTGATGGAATATGAAAATAATCAAAATTGATAGATTAGCATAACACATTCGACAAAATTATAATTGATAGGTAATGCTTTTATCCTTTTTTTTTGGTATTAAATGCTTATATAATTTTTATTGACAAAAAAAACATAGTTAATGGTGTAAAATTAAATAATTCTTAATTTTTTTAGCCTTAAGTGAGCACTAAAATAGTCTGTATTTAATATAATGCATGGTTCACATTCCATTCATCAGTTTTTTTAGTCTGGATTGAGTATTAAAATAGTCCATAGTCACTACTAAAAAAACAAACAACGGCGACGGTTGGTTTTTCAAGCGGCGGCGGTTATAATCGACGTTATTTTGATGTTGGCGACGGTTCAGGAAGCGTCGTGGTTTTCAGCGTCGGGAGGTTTGTTCGCGCCGGTTCTGATAACCGTCACACAAACAGCCACGGATTTAGCGGCGGTTTGTTACTGCCGCAAAACAGGGATATGATTTTTCACACTTAGGGTTAGTGGCGGTTCAAAACCGCCGCTAGTTGAGCATTTTTTTTTATTTTGAAGTATTGTGGCGGTTGCGAACCGCCGCTAAAGGACAACTAGCTTTTTTAAAAAAAATTGTAATTAAATTAGCCACAAATTTTCATTTTTGGGGAAATTAGGCACAAATAATTGACTATATAAGTCAACAAAAACAACAAACAAACACATAGCATAAGCACATAGACAAGTAGAGTCTTCTATAAAACACCAACGTAGCTCAGCAACAAAATTGAAACATCAAAAAATCATTCTTGCCAAGAATGCAGATAGTTTCTATACAAAACCAAGGGAAGCAAAGTAAAAAACTGAGAAAATTCAGGGCTGCACTCAATCCGTTTAGTTTCGCTAGCCTTACCAATAAGTACACCACTGCACATAAATTGATACTTATGCTACAAAGAAAATGTTAAGAATCTGGCAAGGTCCAATTCCAAGTGTCAACAATTGGTTCCATACTCACAATAACATTGATGATTGAAAAACTGGCAATGGTCCAATATTTTCCAAGATATGAATCAGCCACAAAATGCTCCAACTTTTAGGTAAATATTATCCTCCGCCATTGTAAGGAAGCAAGCAACACAAAAACTGACAGACATATAAGCACAATACAGAATCAAAGAAGTGAATCTCTCACCTAAAAGTTAGCAATTAATACAAAAAACAACTACACCCAATTGCTACCATCAAACATAATACTCCAAGCATCTATCATGATATGTGAGTGCTACTTTAAAAGAGTTTGATAAACAGATCATATTTCTTAAATGCAAATTAAACAATGAGTACACTAGTCAATCCATGATAAAATATTACATCATGGGAGCACAATCAAATGATAAGTTTAGAAAAAAAGATACAAAACTACTAACCCGAACCATCAATTGGCGAGTACGACGTAGTCTCTCTGTGAAGCTCTCTGTTGGTGGCAGCAAGAACTAGAACCTTCTCATCAGGCTTTGACAATAGTCCATCCCAATGGGACATAAATTCATTTTTAATCTTTCTCATTGCCTCATAAGAAACTGATCATACAGCTGCTTTTTCATAATCATCAATCTCATTCTCATAGTCTTTCTTTGTTACAAAGACAGGTTCATCTTCTCCCACACTATCCTCCTAACAGTAAACAAAAAACAAATCAATGAACACAATTAGTTTCTGTCAATTGGTAAAGTGTAAGCATTGAACTATCATGTTTTTTCTATTTAGTTATTCCTCTGATGAATCAGTATCCTTTGGCTGATAAAAGAGATGACAAACCTCGTCCGATTCATAATTAGTCTCAATATTATCCTCCCCACTATATGCATCCTCCCGGAAAAGGCTCAATACGAACATGTTATGAAAGATTATCGTAAGGTTAGCTTGCTGTCACACTCTCACCTTAAAGAAAATATGTTCATTATCTACTAGTACTATACCCGTGCATCTGCACACGGGCCGATCGCGTTACGTCATACGGTTACCTCAAATAGAAACGTTAGTTTGAAATCTCATTAATCTAAAATCAATTGTAAAATATAGAGGATGACTTGCATACGGACAGGTGCTGTCGTGTTATTTTTAGGAATGAATTTACACAGTATTTAAATAGTCTGAACATTACCCCGTGAAAATAAAGAAAAATTTAAAGTAGATAAAAAAGGAGTTTCAAATAAAAAACTGATAAATATTAAAACTAAAAATGTAAAAGTATCATTTAAAAACAATATGTACATTTATCCCGTGTGTTTTTATATATCAGTGTTGTTATCCCATGTTGTTTTATATATCAGTGCAACTATCCCGTGTTTTTATATATATCATTGCAATTATCCCCGTATTTTTTATATATCAGTGCAGTTGTCCAGTGTTTTTTTATGTATCAGTTCAGTTATCAGTAGTAGATTATCAATAAGAAATATTTATTTTAAATATTAATCAGTAGTTTAAATAGTCATTAAATATTATTGTTTTTTAGATAGTAGGTTTATAGTAGTCTTCAAAAAATTTACTTATCAATAAAAAATATTAATCCTTTGTCTTTTTATATATTTGTGTAGTTATCCCGTGTGTTTTTATATATCATTGCAGTTATCTCATAGTTTCAATTGATTATTTGAGTTGATTAGTAGATTATTGCAGTTATCCCGTATTTTTATATTAGATTATTTGAGTTGATTAGTAGATTATAGTAGATTATTGCAGTTATCACGTGTTTTTTAGATAGTAGTTTTATAGTAGTTTTCCAAAATTATAATTATCAATGGTAAATATTAATTATAAATTTTCAAAAAAAATTATAAATATCAATGGTAAATATTAATCCCGTGTTTTTTTATATATCACTGCAGTTATCCCGTGTTTTTTATTTATCAGTGCAGTTATCTCGTAGTTTCAATTGATTATTTTTGTTGATTAGTAGACTATAGTAGATAATAAAATTTAGATATTAGATTATCAATAAGAGATATTTGTTTTAAATATTAATTACTAATTTAAATAGTCATAGTCTTCTTGTTTTTTAGATAGTAGGTTTATAGTAGTAGTCTTCATTTTTTTTAATTAAAGTAGTGTTTGTATAAATTTAGAAATTTAGTTAAAAGAATTAAAGTTGAGTGATAAGAGAAAGAGAATAATTATTTATGGGAAAAGTAAAGTAAAAAGAAAAAAAGGAAGAAAGAGCGTGTAAAAGAAAGATAGTGTAAGAAGAAAGAGAAAAAAGGAAGAAAGAGAGTGTAAGAGAAAAGTGAAAAGTAAGAAAGAAAGTGTAAGAATAAAGAGAAAAAAAGAAGAAATAGAGTGTAATGACATTTTTACCCTCAAAAATTTGAGGTGTCTTTTAGATAGAATGGGGGTATTGGTAAAATCATATGTGGTGAATTTGTATAAATATACCGTAGATAGTAGATAGTAGATAAATATATAGTAGATATAGTAGATTAGCTATCAAGGTATAAATGTAAGATCAACCTTAGAACCTTCAACTTTCCAACCTCCTCAAAGCAACGGAGAAATCGCAATGGCAACATTATTGTATTAAGCAAAGAATAGAAAACTCAACACAAGCAACCTCCCAGTTAAGAAACAAATACACAGACACACGATTCTTCTCCAAAATTAGGGTTATCATGCATTACTAAATGACTAAGAATACTACTAATTACTAATCATATCAAAAATTAATTTTCAATTTCATTTTTTATTACTGATCAATAAACTTTTCACAACAAAAGAAACACAAGATGAAAACAGTTTTTGAACCCTAAATTGAAAATTCCCAAAACCCCCAATCTTATTACTAATAAGAAGACACCAACCTCAAATTAGCCACAATGGAACGTGATGGAACAGATTATGAGTAGTGACAATTGTAATATTAAATCAATCAATTTTTCATGTAATATCAATCAATTTTCTATTTACTATAATCTCTCTATTAAAACTAGTAAAATCAATCAATTTTTCATGTAATAAATAAAATCAATCAATTTAACCACTAACAATTGTAATATTAAATCATATAGAAAAAAGGAGAAAACATGTGGCAACGGGAGCGGCAACGAGAGACTGACAACGAGAGCGGCAACGGGAGTGCCAACAAGAGAGGGAACGAGAGCGACGGGGCTGCATATTTTACCTTTACTCCATTATTAATATTATAAGAAGATACCGATTTTGTTTTAACTTTTTACAACACAACTATTTTAGTAAATTCACCCCTAAAAGACAAAATCTGCAACACAACGAGAGCGGCAATGCGAGACTGGCAATGGAATCGAAAACGAGAGCGACAACGGGAACATGAGTGGGAACAAGAGAGGCAAGGAGAGCGCCAATAGAGCGCCAACGTGGATGCATATTTTAAAAAATCTTATTTTCTTTTTTCTTCATTTTTACTCCATCTAAAATCTATTATTTACTATAATCTCTCTATTAAAACTATTAAAATCAATCAATTTAACCACTAAGCGAGGTAACGAGAGACTGGCAATGGGAGCAGCAACGGGAGTGGTAACGGTAGAGGTAACGAGAGCGCCAACAGGAGTGTCAACGGGAGGGTCAACGTGTATGCAAACGGGAGTGTCAACGGGGATGCATATTTTACCTCTAATGTCCAAATACATTATTATGGATCAATGTAATTCTGATTGTCAATCTCTTTCCACTTTGAATTTCAAATCATACATTTTGGACATTGTTCACAACTTATGATTATCTTCCAAATTACTATTATGACTTCATGGCAATACACCGACCATACAGTATCACCCGTGCGTATGCACGAGTATAATACTAGTGTATAAATGTAAGATCAACCTTAGAACCTTCAACTTTCCAACCTCTCAAAGCAATAGAGAAATCGCAATGGCAACATTATTGTATTAAGCAAAGAATAGAAAACTCAACACAAGTAACCTCCCAATTAAGAAACAAATACACAGACACACGATTCTTCTCCAAAATTAGGGTTATCATGCATTACTAAATGACTAAGAATACTACTAATTACTAATCATATCAAAAATTAATTTTCAATTTCATTTTTTATTACTAATCAATAAACTTTTCACAACAAAAGAAACACAAGATGAAAACAGTTTTTGAACCCTAAATTGAAAATTCCCCAAACCCCCAATCTTATTACTAATAAGAAGACACTAACCTCAAATTAGCCACAATGGAACGTGATGGAACAGATTATGAGTAGTGAGAAGCAATCGAACGAACGGTTTACGAGCGTGGTTGGTTTCTGAGCGGCGAGTGGTTTGTTTAAGCGGTACAACAAGTGCTTGTGAGTAGTGAGAAGCAATGAATCGAACGTGAGGGAAGAGGATTACTGGAAATCGAAGATGAGAACAGAGAGGAAGAGGATTAGTGTTACCCTAATAGTGTTTGAGTGAGTGGGTTTGAGATTTGCGGTGAACGAAAAGAGAATGGCGCGCCTCTTTGCTTTTTACCTAAAACTAGAACCGTCGCAGAATGAAATTGAACCGCCGCCGTTGTTCCTTGTTAGAGGCGGTTATATGGAACCGCCGCGGGCGTAGAGATGAGCGACGGCGGTTGGGGGTAACCGCCGCTAACTAAGTGCCGCAGATGCTCAATTTTTTTGTGGTGAGTGATGTTTAAAGCATTAAAATAATAAGTCTAGTGTCACAAAAGTATAGTCTTTTAGAAACCAAGTCTCCTTTACATATGTATATAGAATAGATATAGATATAGATAAGTCTCACATATTTTGGGATCTTCAAGTCATGGTTTAATCGATTCCTTTTGATTCAACCATAATTGAACCAGATGATTAATAAATAAATAAAAAATAAAAAGTATCAAAGTTTGAGGAAAAAGTAAAAAAAAAAAAATCATTTCCAACATTTCAACCTAATACAATAGACACTTGAACTGCGATCAATCCGGTTTAACCCGGCTCTTGGAAACCAGACAACATTTCAATTGGGGTTGAACCAACTACCAGACTACACAATTCTCGATTAAATCAACTGATTTGATCTGGTTCTCACAACATTGGTGTGACTAACAAATCAAAAGACAATTCGGGTCTTTTCTCTTCTTTTGGGCATTTGCTTTGTTTGAGCTAACATCTTTTAGTGGACTATGTTTACTAGTCCATTTTAATAGTGCAGCTAGTTAAAAACAGAAACACGTGTTCAAAAGAATGCATCAGTGTTGAAAACTGCAAGTTCAAAAACAGTGGGAAATCGGTGAGAAGATTGAAAGATTAAAAGACTTGAGCTCTTGTGTGTTCACCTTGAACATTGAGAAAGGTAGAACCAGGCTTTCGATGACTGCCATAAAATAAATGGCATTCTCTTTTAAGTGTTCTGTTAAACTGACTTAATAAAAATAAAAATATGAACAAAATAAAAGACATGATAAAAATATGTGCAGCTAATGTTTTTGCATATACATCACTCAAGTTTGTCACACACCACTCAAGTTCCCTAAGTTGTATAGTAAGAATTTGACTTTTCAAAAATGAAAAAAAAAACACTTTAAGAGTGTGTTTGTTTGAGGTGAAAGAGGGAAGAGAGAGTGAGGAAAGAGAGAGTGATGGATGATTGTTTTAGTATTTTTTGCAATCTCTACGATCGTGGAGAGAAAGTAAGGAGAAAAGACTCGATAATTATGCTTTTACCATCTTACCATCACTTTATCACCTCAATTTTCTAATTCTTTTTACTATTTAATTAAATTAAATAACTATAATAAATATTTAACTAATTAAGTTAAATGATTAAAATAATTATTTAACTAATTAAAATAAACATTTAGCTAATTTAATTAAATAATTAAAATAACTATTAACTTAATTAAATTAAAAAATTAAATCAAACACATAGAGGTGTTTTTGTCATTTCAAAACTAGTATTCTTTCTCTCTCCTCTCTTTCTCTCCAACCAAACCAAAAGAAACAACTCCCTCTCCCCTACCTCTCTCCTCTTTACCTTAATCCAAACAACACCCCTAATCTACTCTATTTCTCACCTCTTTCTCTCTTCTCTCACTCTCTTTCTCTCTTCCATATTTCTCTTCTAATCCAAACACATCCTAAAGGAAGGCAAATAGCCTCAATGTTAGTCGATCATAAGAAATAAAAATAAGTAGATTTAAAAAAAATCAATTTTTTGTTTAAATGGAAATTAATTTAACTGTCAAACTTATATGTTTGCAAATTTATAACGTAAAAATGATTTAATGAACTGGAAATCCAATGGCCCCTGAACCGGATGAATTCGCCATAAGTTTGAAGTTAGATCATATATATACGTTACAGCTGCATCACCAGATAACAGCATCATCTCTTATTTTGCTGACCTGCATGCTGCTTAAAAAATCGTAGTGTATTATTTGGACCCTTACTCTAGAAGATGTATTCTTCATCTGAATAGGAGGTTGCCAATAGAAGCATGGATGTGGACTATTCAAATGTTATTCAAGATTTTATCATTATAACGATCAGAGTAAATATTGTTTCCCATGTTTCTCTTTTCTTCCAACAAAAAAAAAAACAAACGTCACTAACTTACAAATCACGACCCCTTAAGCAAGGGCATCTAGAGCATAGATTGATGAACAATTCCTTGTGGAGATGCAACCTATATGTCCACGACAATATTAGCATCAAGATGTGTGAATTCTTGGAAAAAGGCCTTGAAATGCTCATATGAATGCTTCACATCATCAACAGCACACATTTCTCGGATACTATGCATTGACAACTGCGGTGCACCAATATCGACAGTGCGAATACCTACGCCACTAGCAATGATAGGACCGATGGTTGAACCACAGGCCATGTCATTGCGCACCACAAAGTCCTACATCAACATATTATAGTTCATTATTTCATCTGAATAGGAGGTTGCCAATAGAAGCATGTATTCTTCATCTGCATGCTGCTTAATTCCAGTCTTTCAGTGTTATTTTTTACAATTGAAAATGTGATAATTTCGCTCCTTGAAAATTTGAAATACTATAAATATTAAAATAGAAAAGGTTTTTGTCCATGATTGAATATTGTATGTTCGTCTCCAGACACGATCTGTTCGATCTGTTTCAATCAGAAAGGAAGAAAGGTGAGGGTAAAACTTTCCACTAAACTTACCTGAACGGGAAGTTTATGTTTTGATGCTATCTCCCTGAATATGAAGGATGTGACAGCATTGGTTGCATAGCGTTGATTTGCATTGTGCTTAATGACAAGTCCTCCATGTAGTTTAGGCTGATGATTTTCTTCATGCCTATCCTGCAAGAAATCAGGTCTCGAATATCAATAAGAAGCAACAGTTTGAATTATTGACAACAGTAAATCAAGGCACACGTCGACGTACCATGTAATTGGGGTGTAGTGCATGTGCCATATCAGCAGATACGAGGAAGCTACTTCGTATTGCTTTCTCGAGAACCTAAAACAAAATCACCATGAAGAAAACTAATTAGATAACTGAAACCATAATTAGAGAGCAGCATTCCACTGTCCACAGTTTAAATATCTTGAACACCAACTTGTGCAATGGTGCTGTAATAAACCAAGTGCTTAACCTCAATTTTTGTACACCAAGCCTCACATTCCTCCACTCACGTTTCAGAAGCAATCCCTTTACCCCACTGAACCCCTTGAAGATTCAGAAAAACTGTTAACGTTTAGTTGAAACAACAATGAAGAAAAGACCACTTGCTAGTGGATATGATACTATTATTCTTTGCCACAAAACAATATACAGCCTTTTTGGAATGCTTCATTTTAAACTGTTCAGTCTGAATTTATAGCACCATCCTTATTCTCCTTGTTTGTGCATAGAACTCACAACCTGCTCTACTACTATGGGTTAGAACTTAGAATACAAATATAAATGCATCTTGCTAATTTCCTGCAATTTTAGCGTGAACTTATCATTTCAGTTATAAATATATACGAATTTTCGGGAAATATCATAAATGTAATTTGTAGGATTTCAACGATGATGATATGGACAAAAACTTGAAAGAAGGTGCAATTTATCCTAACGTGTGACAAAAGGTACAGCCTACATGTCTTAATCCTCGGTGGAATGCAGACAACAATATAGTTGCTCAGCCACACTAAAGAGTCGTTGATCCAAAAAAGGGGAGAAACAAAAAGAAGAAAATTATACCTTGGAATTTGGGCTGAAGGAATCTGTAATTCTAGACAAAGCATCTAACATGACGGGAGAGCCAGCTCCTTGAGCAGAATTAGATCCGCATTCCTCATGGTCAAACAAAGCCACCATTCTAACACCAGTCTCTTCCTCAAGACTGCTGTCAGAGGATGTAGCATCTATTAATGCCTGAAACCGAAACCAGAATGTTAGCACAAGATAATAGAAAACTACCATAATACTTTAAGAAGTTTACTTGTACACGAAAACATTCTAATTTCAAGGTACACAATCACATTATTCTTAGAGTAAGTTCCAAAATGCTAAACTCCTTTTTTTAACATATGATAGGATTCCCAAGAGTAATGCTAATGTTGGGCCAGATAGGGATGTGGAGCAAAAGGGCAATCCCAGGGTGTGGGAAGTATATGCATGTATGAAAAAAAAGTGGTGGGGGGATGTGGCCTACTATGTGGCAGCAGTTAGTTAGAAGGGAAATGATGATACAAAGAGTGGGAGGGAATAATCAAAATCACCCAAGTATTCTGTTAGGATTGTGTAAGGGAAGAGAAACCTTTTCTCTGAGGAGCTTAGGCTTTGGGCTACAATTGCTGAGAGCTTTTCTCTCAATTTTTTTGATTTTCAGTATCGATAGAACACTCTCTCCCCTCTCAATTTCTGGTTTTGATTCCTCTGTTCTATACTTCTATCAACATATCATAGACATATAAAATCTAGTGGCATCTGCCATCTGTAGTTGTGATATCAAAATTTCCCGAAAAGGGAAGAGAACTATTCAATCTGAAGTTGATTTGAATTTTCCCCAGGGCCAAGGGCAAGGAACATCCAAGAAATTTGCTTAACTAGAACTAAAACTAAGATTAACAACTTAAAGCACAACAAAATATGACTAAGCAAATATTAATGTGGAACAATAATGGAGAACCCACCCCGAATAATTAGTTGTCGAGGGGGAAGAGGTGAAGAGCACAATGATGTACATACCCATACAAAACTCCCCATAACACCAATATGGGAGAATAATGGATCATTGCATTCCACGGAGTTCGCGGCCCAAAAACCAATGTGGATTGGATTGGTTGGGGTCTAGTACCAAGAGACTACAATTTCAACATCACCACTAACACTGAAAACTTGTATGCGAGAGACATGGGGTAGGACTGTAAGTTTCAGTATCATTTGACACAAGCTTGACAGAAACCACCCCAAAGGCACTTTCTGAAGGGAAGTACTCTACTCACAATATAACACTAAGCGTCTCTACCAGAAACGTTGGACTCAATGGATCACAGTAAATGCAATAATTTTTGTATATATGACATACTTAATGCTACAGCTGTACTCTTATAATATGGTGTATCATCTAGTTTATCTATTTATTTTTAGAAGTAGCAGTCTAGCTGCACAGTGCTACTAACACATTCACAAAAAATGTTCTCTCTCTAAAGATCCTCAGATCCTTATATCTATAGCAAAAACCAAGTATGAATTGGGTCTGCAAACAAAACAGTATCTAAACATAATATTATTTACACACAGAGAGAGAGAGAGAGAGGAAGGAAGACTCAAATGGTTGATCTAATTGCTAGCACCAGCGATTTTATGTTCTGTGAAGCAACAGTGATGCAAACCAGAATGGTGTCCAGTAATAGAATTGAGACAGAATTAATATGAAGGGAATTTGGAAAGGAAATTGCGATTATATTGAATAATAATAGTACTTGATACAGATAACTATCCAAGAGCAGTTTGCTCTTCTCAGAAGTAACTACTTCTGGCCAAATATTACAAACAACTTTCCAACATAACTTCTCAATAGAAACTACCCTACTTATAGATAACTTCTCTCAAACCCAATAACTAACACACAAATAACTAACATACACACAAATAACTAACACACTAATAATTATATATTAATATATTATTTCTTCTTCTTATTTCTCCTCTCATATACTCTCCAAATTACTGGTTTGCCCTTGATACTTCCTTGTGCGCTATCATTGCCGCCCTCATGAGAACCAGCCTTGTCCTCAAGGCTGAAAGAAGGAAACTGTGCCACAATGAAGGCCTTATCTTCCCATGTAGCTTCCTCAATTGATTTATGAGTCCAATGGATAAGGATTTGAGGGATAGACTCACCATTACGATGCACCATCCTGTGATCTAAAACCGCCTCAGGCTCCCATACAGATTCTTCAGAGACCTCCAAACTTGCCGGAAGATTTGGATGGACAGCAGCAGCACCTACGGCCTTTTTGAGCAAGGAGACATGGAAAACTGGATGTATCTGTGATGCGGGTGGCAAGTCTAATCGATAAGCAGCAGCACCAATACGTTGGATTACCTTAAACGGCCCAAAGTAGCGTGGAGACAGCTTGGGGAAGATTCTGGCTGCTACAGATTGTTGTACATGAGGTCTCAATTTCAAAAATACCAAATCACCAACCTCAAATGAGCGTTCTTTACGATGCTTATCAGCTTGTGTCTTCATTCTATCACGAGCGCGGGTTAGACGACGCTTCATTTGTCTCAAACACTCGTCACGATCAGCCAAATCCCTTTCTACTGCTTCAACTTTGACTTCACCAGGGAGATAATTCGTGATCACCGGAGGAGGACGACCATAAACTACTTCAAAAGGAGTTGTACCGGTGGAAGCATGAAAAGTTGTGTTATACCAATATTCTGCCCAAGGAATCCACATGGCCCAAGTCTTGGGTTGATCAGCAATAAAACAACGTAGGAAAGTTTCCAAACAACGATTGACCACTTCAGTTTGACCATCCGTCTGTGGGTGGTATGCAGTGCTCATCTTTAAATGTGTCCCTTGTTGTTTGAAAAGTTCCTACCAGAAATTACTCACAAAGATCGGATCTCTATCACTGATAATAGATTCAGGGATACCGTGAAAGCGTACCACTTCTTTGGTGAAGATCTCCGCTAACGACCTTGCTGAGTAAGGACGTTTTAGAAGTATGAAATGGCTGTATTTGGATAGCCGATCAACCACCACGAAAATAGCTTCAAACCCTTTTGATTTTGGAAGACCGGGAATGAAATCCATAGAAATATCAGTCCAAATCTGACTTGGAATTGGAAGTGGCTGAAGGAGACCAGCAGGAGCTGAGGCAACATATTTATTACTTTGACATACTATACAGTTTTGCACAAATTCTTGGATGTCCTTTTTCATACCTGTCCAATAAAGATTAGCAGCCAAACGACGGTAAGTACGGTAAAAACCAGAGTGTCCGCCTATGGGAGTGCTGTGAAACTCCTTAAGAAGTGTAGGAATGAATTTAGAAGTTGTTGCTATAACCAATCTGCCGTTATACAAGAGAGTCCCCTTCTGAATATCAAACCCAGGTTTTGTGGTGTCCCCTCTCTGCAAGGCTGAAACAATGGCCTGCAGTGTTGGGTCTTGTTGTACTTCTTCCTGGACAGCCCCAACGTCTTTCCATTCAGGACAAAAAACCATGGAATGAAGTGTTATTATGTCATTAGAAGCCATGTTGCCGGTGCTGCCTTCAATCTGGCGAGATAAGGCATCTGCTCCTTTATTTTCCAAACCAGGTTTGTAGATGATGTCAAACTGATATCCCAACAGTTTAGCAACCCAATTTTGTTGATCCATGGTAGTTACACGTTGTTGCATCAACTGCTTGAGGCTTTTCTGATCCGTGCATACGGTGAACTTGCTTCCTAGTAGGTAAGGTCGCCAGTGCTGTATGGCTAGGGCCACTGCCATCAACTCTTTCTCATAAGCCGACTTATTCAAATTCCTCTCACTAAGTCCTTTGCTAAAGAAAGCAATTGGTTTCTTATCTTGAATTAAGATAGCTCCCAAACCATTGCCCGAAGCATCACTTTCAATGAAGAATTCCTTAGTAAAATCAGGTAATGCCAAAACAGGGGCTGATGTGACCTTCTTCTTAAGAATTTCAAAGGCTGCTTGTTCCTTGCTTTCCCATTTGAAACCATCCTTCTTAATTAAATCTGTCAGAGGTCTCGCGATTTTACCATAATCACGTATAAACTTTCGGTAGTACCCAGTCAGACCCAGAAATCCTCTAACCCCTTTGACACTCTTAGGGATTGGCCATTCTAACACACTGCTGACTTTGGAAGGATCCATGGAAACGCCTTCGTAAGAAATTACATGGCCCAAATATTCAACAGATGATTGACCGAAAGAACACTTCTTTTGATTGGCTACTAACTGATGCTCGGTCAACACATTCAGGACCCATTGCACATGCTGTAGATGATCTTGCCATGTCATACTATACACCAGAATATCATCAAAGAATACCAAAACGTACTTTCTCAACATTGGCTTGAAAACTTTATTCATTAAAGCTTGGAAAGTGGAAGGAGCATTCATTAAACCGAAAGGCATCACCAGGTATTCATAATGACCTTCATGAGTACGGAAAGCCGTTTTATGAATATCGTTCGGTCGCATTCTCACTTGATGATAACCGGATTTAAGATCAATTTTGGAAAAGTATTTAGCACCATGCAACTCATCTAGTAGCTCATCAATTACAGGAATTGGGAATTTATCCGGAATAGTTACCTTATTCAAAGCACGGTAGTCAACACACATTCTCCATGACCCGTCCTTCTTTTTAACTAAGATCACAGGACTTGAAAAGGCACTCTGACTGGGTCGAATTACTCCGGATAACAACAAGTCTTTTACCTGTTTTTCAATTTCGGACTTGTGATGGTGAGGATAACGGTAAGGACGAACATTAACCGGACCTTGGCCTTCAACCATGTGTATAGCATGTTCTTGCTGCCTCTCCGGAGGAAGTCCCTGTGGTTCCCTGAAAACGATTGCAAATTTGTCCAACACTGCCTCCATCTCCAATTGCTGTTCGTGTGTCACCATACTCTGTTGATTACCACACTGCAGTTGAGCAAAATGGTTGTCATCCACATATGCTTGTAGCGGAGCACATTCCCTAGCACGAACCCCTCTTATCTCAATCCACTCTCCTCGGTAGTCAAAACGCATTTTCTTCTTAGCCCAATCTATCCACGTACACCCAATTTGTGATAGCCACGCCATTCCCAATACTAAATCATAACCATCCAAGTCAAAGACATCTATTTGCCAATATACACCCTGAACATAGATATTGACTCCGTGACATTCTCCATGAGTCTGTGCCGTAAAACCATCCCCTAATTTGATAGGTCTAACAGAAGTACTAGTGATACGCAATCCCAAAGCTAAAGCTAGACGTCTTGACATGAAGTTCTTGTTGGCCCCACTATCAATCAGCATTAACACGGGTACTGCTCCTACGGTTCCTTGCAACTTGATGGAATCACATCTGTCTTGATAATACTCAGTTGATCTATTAAAAGTCAAAATATTTTCAAAAGTCAGCATATTGAGTTGTAATTCCTCTGCATTGACTTCCACATCTTCATCATTCATAATTCTTACTTCATTCTCTTCTTCAGAGTCATCTTCTGTAACCAGAATTCGTAATGCTCTGTCTGGACATTGGTGTCGAGGGTGGAAAGGACCTCCACATTTGAAACATAATCCTTTTTGACGTCGTTCCGCGATCTCCTGTGAAGACAGATTGCGAATTCGTTTATCACGCAGCGAAGACGCTGTCTTCTCCGACGACGACGGCGCATTCGGCGTGCGCAAAGGCGCTCCTTCGTGATTTCTTGCTCGCGCTTCACCGTTTTTTGTTACTAACACCCAATCGCTTTGATTGTTTGTTATTAGGCATGAAGCGGTTACTAAATTGCGTCTGATTGCGCGACTCGGAAGTGAAGCCGACCCGTTTGCGCGCAACCCAGTCTTTCCTCGCTCCTTCAGTTTCGCGCTCAACCGCCCTGGCCACGTTCATCAATTTCGGACGCGAAACCGCACCCAAGGTGATTAAACTCCTCACTTTTTCTCTGACGCTCTCCTTTAATCCATGAACGAAATAAACCAAGTATTGATCATTAGGAAGCCGTGGAACCTGCGAAGTTAACCTTTCAAACTCTTCAATATACTCCTCAACACTTTCTTCTTGCCGTAAAGACGATAACTGCTCAAAGACGTTGCCGTCACTCACCCCTCCGTATCGCTCCAACATCGCAGATGTTAATTGTTCCCATGTTAATCCTTCATTCTCCTCTAATAATCCCTTGAAGAAATGAATGGTGGCACCATCCATACATAATTGCGCAAGATTGATTTTTATCTCCGGACGAGTATTTTGGACATGAAAATAAACTTCTGCTCTCGCAATCCAACCAGCGGGATCATCTCCATTGAACATTGGTAGTTCCACTTTTTTAACAGATAAGCGAAATTCATCAAGCGCATCCCCATGTAATTCAGAATTCTTTTGTTTAGGACTTACAGACTCATTATTGTGTGATGATTCTGCAGTATTCTTTCCCTTACTCAAACTAAGTAGAGAAATAATTTTCTCTTGATTTTCTTTATTCTGGTCCTGCATTTCCTTCAAGGAAACCTCCATGGTTGCGATTTTTTCTTCTAGTGCAGTAACCTTTGTCTCCATCTTCTTCGGTGGCATCCGGCAGGTCGGACCAATTTGATGCAAACCAGAATGGTGTCCAGTAATAGAATTGAGACAGAATTAATATGAAGGGAATTTGGAAAGGAAATTGCGATTATATTGAATAATAATAGTATTTGATACAGATAACTATCCAAGAGCAGTTTGCTCTTCTCAGAAGTAACTACTTCTGGCCAAATATTACAAACAACTTTCCAACATAACTTCTCAATAGAAACTACCCTACTTATAGATAACTTCTCTCAAACCCAATAACTAACACACAAATAACTAACATACACACAAATAACTAACACACTAATAATTATATATTAATATATTATTTCTTCTTCTTATTTCTCCTTTCATATACTCTCCAAATTACTGGTTTGCCCTTGATACTTCCTTGTGCGCTATCAAACAGTGACAGAATAAACAAAACCCTGTAATTACAAATAGGAATGTAGAACTATTTTATAGGAAACCCTCAATTTGGACCACATTAGTGTCATCACATTAGTCTTCCAAAGATTTCTTCCCCAAATTATTCCCTTAAAGATTAACATGTCACCACATCAGACCTCCATAGATTTCTTTTTTACTGAATCGGTCCCTTCAAAAATACACAAATAGTCATCATATTCGCCTTTTGTATCATCACTTTAATCTATTGTGAAGACAAATAAAGATGGTGTTTAAAATAATTTTTAGTGACTAACTTAATGACCACAATCTTTGGACAACAATTGTATTGTGGTGCACGCTAATCTTTAGAGAACTAAACTACAAGTTTACTCTATTTTTAGGGAAGCTGCCTTCTGACCTCCGTGTTTGCACCAAAGTGGACTTTTTCCGCAGATATACAGGAATAATTCCCAATATTTCTTGTCCAAAAACTTCAGAAGTATAGCTAGGAAGCCACCTATCACTTAGGTGTATGATAGGAAGAGATTTAGGGGATCAGGGTCTCTAATGCACAAAGGATGATTAATGTATGACGAGTAAGACAATCGAGGAAATAAGGGGGGAGAATTATGTTAAAATTTGTAAGGATATGAAAGGGAAAACAAGAGGAGTGAGGACTGGAAAGTGTGTAGAAGAGATCTTTTCCATTGTAAATTCATTATTCATCATATGGGCACTGGTATCACATTGACATTGGTATCTAAATCTACAGTCATGAAAGATAAAGACTTCATTCAATTAAGATATCTGATCCAGTTTAACATAATCAAAAACATCACTGATCTCTCTTTCACCCCTAATACATCAAATCATCAATAGATGCTACAACAAAGAGATAGAGAGAACCATCTGGGTCTGATTAGAGATCCATCATTTCACAAGTTCATCGAGGGAAAGAAGATGGAATTAAGCCCAGAATTCGTTAGCCGTGATCGTTCAATAAAAGCATAAAATACGATAACTTTCTCCATCCCTTGTGTTAGGAACCAAGAAATTGAATAGGGAAAAGAATACTACTTATTGAGAAAGAATAGGAGAGGTTATCACCAAAATGATACACCGGAGAGAATACTCTCCTTCAAGGGCGAATAGTTGAATACACCCCTTCAATGGCGAATACACCACTTCAAAATTCTTATGTCATAAGATGATTTCAAAGGGAGTGGAAGACTTTTTTTATAGGCTTCCTATACAAGTGATAAAAGGGATAGGATCATTAGTCTTCCTTACAAACATAACTAACTCCCCTAGGATCATTAGCCTTCCTAACAAACATAACTAACTCCCCTAACAACCTTTAACTACTTTAGTTACCCTTTATTACACATTTACATATCCTAACAATACACCCCTCCCCAAAACAACCTTGTCCTCAAGGTTGAGCTTGTGTTGTTCAATGGTTGTTGGAAACCAAATTCTCCCCTAGGATCCCATTGTTGGGAGCTTGAGGCCCCAATTTTAACTCTAACCAGCTTCATATTCCATTTTCCTGCAATTTCCATTTGGCTATTGAAAGAAGCATTTTGGCCAAATCTTGGCTCTTCAAACCCACTTGCTTTTAAGGACAAATGTTCCTTTTTCGCTGTTCTTGCTTCTAATTTTTCCTCCCCTTGATCAGCTCCCTTATCAACAAGGTGTCCCCACTCAAGATCATGGTTTTCTCCACTCTTGACCCTGTTTTTTGGCACTGTTTCTTGATTTTTCAGATCTGATTTCACTTCCAAATCAGATTTTAATCTTGTTTCTTGCCTTAATGACGCCTACCCCGATGGACTGGTCCCATCACCCATCTTTCTTGCCCAAGAGCAAGATTCTTGGTGGCTGTCTGCTTCAAAAATATTTTTTTGTTGCTGTGACAAGGTCTTCTTTGGAGAAGGCTGTGCCTCCAACCTGTTGGACACAACATGGAGCATATTTACCCCTTGACCCATCAACCTACTAGAAATGCCAATCCCATTGACACTCTTCTTGACCACAGGGGCTGCAGGCTATGCTCTTTCTTGGCTCTTCCTCTTCTCTTCTTGTTTTACCATTTCACCAAGAATTTGATTGTAGGTTTTGTATCCTTCTATTGCTGCTCCTTCTGCCGTACAACGACTATTTCGCCCTCCAAATCTTCTAGAAAAAGATTCCCAGGTTGGATCTGGATTTCCTCAATCCCAAGACCAAAACCACAATAATTTCCAAGCATCCAAGCTCATGAACGCACACTGCACTTTATCGAACCCATGAATTTCTTGCTCCTTGAAAATCTTTTCAGCCCCTGCAATCCACCCAATGGAGTCTATCCCCATAAAAATTGGCAAGCTTACCATTTGTGCTGCCTCCATCTCCAAGAACACTGGCACTCCTCGAAGATGCGGCAGGTCGGACCAATTGTTAGGAACCAAGATATTGAATAGGGAAAAGAATACTGTTTATTGAGAAAGAATAGGAGAGGTTATCTCCAAAATGATACACAAGAGAGAATAGTCTCTTTTAAGGGCGAATACACACTTTCAATGGCGAATACACCACTTTAAAATTCTAATGTCAAAAGATGATTTCAAAGGGAGTGGAAGACTTTATAGGGTTTTTATACAAGGGATAAAAGGGATAGAATCATTAGTCTTCCTTACAAACATAACTAACTCCCCTAGGATCATTAGCCTTACTAACAAACATAACTAAATCCCCTAACAACCTTTAACTACTTTAGTTACCCTTTATTACACATTTACAGATCCTAACACCTTGCCTGTAGAGTAACTTAAGTCCATAATGCATCAAGAGTGGCACATTTCAAGATTGAGGTTAAATTTCCAAGTTCATATCTATAGACATGCATTTGGATCTTGACAAGAAGAAACGATCTCAATAAAACTCAAACCTTCAATGAGCAAAATGACATGCAGAGGTTATCAAGCCGTCCTGAAAATATGAACTCCTTGGCAGCTCCAGCAACTGTGCTTGGTTGTGTATCACAAGCTTGCAATTCAAAATCACAAATGTCATCTGGTTCACACCCAAGATTACTTGCAAGCAACTGGGGAAAAGAGGGAAGAAAACAATTCACAACAATGAAGCTCATAATTGTCATAATATATACATACCAAGATCCAAGCTAAGGAGTTAAAACTTGCAAGTTATAACTACCATAGAAAAAAGGAAAACTGAAATACTACAAAAGTATCAAGAAGGCATTGTGAGCTTAAAAGCTTGTTAACCTGTAAAAGTATAGGGTGGTGCTTGGTACTGCTAGAACCCGTCTTATCATTTTCTTTCTTTCCACTTTCAATTGAACCATTTTCAGAGGACACTTTATTAACCTCGGCCTGCACGACAAAGTTCAATGAACATTTTAAAAAGTAAATCGAAATCATTAAAAAGGAACACTTTGAATCTGAATAGGCACCATCAGTGGAAGCTTCACTTATTCCTTTTAATTTGTTGCGTAAACAGTCTCAATTTATACCCACCAAAAGGATTCCATCGAAGATTTGAAACACAAACAAGAAACTTACTAACTTGTAACATTGCATGCTACTAAAGTCTAAAAGCACAAACCCCATTTGTAATAATGAAGAGACATTCTCATGCACCAGAATGCAAACTTAACCAAAATGCATATTAACAGCTCCCATAACAATAAAAATGAAAACAAAATAAGTATCTAATGCAGGACTTGAAGCAATAAAACCTGAACACCACAATCACAACAACAAATTCCATGGAAAATTCAGTCACCATCAAAAAAGTTCAAATCAACGGGATATGCATGACTACCTTCACAGCTGTTGCTAGGATGGGAAGAAGATGAGTCTGTGTGTTGACCTTGAATCCATCATTGACACCCCTATACAAAGTCAACCAAAAGAAGACCATGATAAATTGATAACACATTTAAATTTAATCAAGCAAAACAAAGAGACAATGTGGATATGTATTAACAGCAATAAAACCTATCCAAGTGAATTGCCAAAGTCGGTATCCGCATTATAGGTTCCTCAATTCTAACAAGGCGATGCGAATACGAAACAGCACCAGCATTTTCTTGTCTTAAGATAACCCTCCCTGCCACCGTCAAATCCCGATCGAACCAAGTGTGCCACAAACCACCTCCATAGGTTTGAACACCAACCTCCAATATTCCACCCTTAACCACCTTCCAAAACAAACCCAAACCTCACTAACTAATCAAACAACGGTTAAATCAATTGAAATTAATTCAAAATTAATTACCTTCGACACCGGCTTTAGTTTCAGAGAAGGACTATCAGTGTGAGCTCCAATTATATGGAATCCATTTCCGGCAACGTATCTAACAACAGAATTTAACAAAAAGTAAGTTGAAAAATGAAAAAAAAAGATAGGTTATTAAGAGTTTCCGATTGGGAGTGAGTGAACCTTTTGCCGACTGCGAAGGCGACGATGGTGGAGTGATTTCTGGTGAAGAAATATTTGTGACCGGCTTTCAGTTCCCATTCTTCCTTCTCCGATATGTGCTGGTAACCTGCGCTTTGCAACCGCTTCTTGGCTTCGTCTGAAAAAGGAACCGGTGAGTGAATGGGGATTAGCGATCTGGGAAAGAGGAGAGGAATTGATTTTGGCTTTACCGACGGCGTGGAAAGCAGTAGGAGATGCGTTGAGGAAGTTGATGAAATCAGAAACGACGTCGTAGTTCCCTTCTTTCGCCATGGTATTTTCAGATTCTATCTGTAATCAGTCTAGTGTAATAGGAAGAATTCCTCTGGGTTGCGTAGCTTTGCGAGGTTGTGTCACACAGCTCGTAGATGCTGTGCTATTATTCTACAACCGTTTTCGTTTATCGAGTTAATTTTTCGTCAATGTTTATCGAGTTGTGTTTTTTTTTTTGACAATTTATCGAGTTGTACTTGGGGTTTTACTTTCCCCACACCCCCTCCTACTCTTTCACACCCCCTAACTTCTAAAAACCCTAAAATACCCTCAACTTAAAAAAAAAAAAAAAACACAACACCCTCACACCCCTCACTCCTCTCATTTTCCCTTTCACTCTCCCTCACACCCCTCATTCGAACCCTAACTCTCCTCTCCCCCTCTCACTCAACTTCTCACAACTCACTCAATCTCACCCAATCTCCCACTCAATCTTCTCCACAAACACCCTCAAGACCACCTGGGTTTTGTTCGCGTCCTCTCACTCTCTCTAATCGTTCCATTTTCATTCAGGTAACCCTCTCTCCCTTCTGTACATTTAAGTTTTTTTTTCCTGTGCATCTGCTGTGTTCGCATGACCTCATGCGAACACGTGAAAACGAAGGTGTTCGAATGAGGTCATGCGAACACCGTTCGAATGAGGACATGCGAACACCCGTTCGAATGGGGTTGTTCGAACACGTGCGAATGCTTCTGTTCGAACAGGTGCGAATGATGCTGTTCGAACAGGTGTGACAGTATTGTTCCTGTTATATTGCTGGTTATGTTGCTTAATTGGTTTAATGGTTGTTGTTTCAGATATGGTGAGGCATCGTGGCGGTAGTTCGCAACAGCCGGAGCGTAGGGACATTGAGGAGCTGGGCAGGTTCAGAGGGTTCATCCGGAGTGCTGGCTGTATGGTGAGCCATTTGCCGGATAGAGTGGTCAGACAGTTTGGCCAGGTACAGCACATCCCGGAGGAGCCCAGACCTGCAAATCGGGCCGTCTGTACTCTCACGGAGTGTGATGAGAGGTGGACACAGTTCCAGGACCACTTGGTGGCGCGGGGGCCTCCCTGTGTGCCGTACTCCTCAAACACGGTGCCGGGCTACTTTCCATGGTTTTCTAGGGTCTCACATCCCTTTGCCTTCCCTGAAAATTATGTAGAGCTTGTGGATGAGCCGGATGTCAGTGTGGTACGTGTTTTTTATGTTAATTACAGTAATAAGTTTCTTCTACTTATTTAAATCTACTTATTTAAATAATGTTATGTTATTTGTTTGACAGATGCTGCCAGAGCTCCTGGATATGGTGGATGAGATGGATGGGACCATCAATGATAATGTCCCAGAGCCAACCAGGAGTGTCTTTCAGCGCATCAAGAGGTTGCTCAACCCCTTCCGTAGGCTTAGGAGGAGGATCGTCAATGTGTATCAGAGGAGGGGGCGCAACACCCAGTAGGATGATGTCTTAGGGGGGGATATTTGTTTGGAACTTTTGTATAATTTAACTACTTTTGATATTATTAAGTATTTTTCTGATGTCATCTACTTAATTTGGCGCAAATTTATTGCTTTTTTATTACAAACCATAACCATACATGAAATACGAAAGACATGAAATACGAAAGACATAAAACCAACATAAGCAAACAACTAACTAAGAAACTAGTGTTTCGGTAGTCCCTGTTCCAGAAGATAAATGATCTCTTCTGGAGTGCGTATTGTGTCCACGTACAACTCTAAGACTTGTCGCCCCATCGGAAGTGTAGCATGATATTCCATCATGGTCCCAACGTCGTCATCGTTGCAGATCTCCATAACTGTAAAATAGCCAGTCCCGTAATCAAGACGGTTGTACTTTCGGTAACGTATACACGCCACGTCTTTACGCCACGCTCCCTCTGGACGAATCTTCCTCTCAGCCTTTTCCTTCAGTTGGGCGAAGGTGATGTCCTTACTCATCCTGCAGAATACATGGTTAGGACAACGAAACACAACACCATGTTCGTCGGTGGTGACAGTCCCATGGTGATGAAGGGCCGTTAGGAATTTGGTGGATGAGTACTGGGTTGAGCACAATTGCCATTCCATTTCAGCTTGGTTGTAGCTGTCAAGAGGGAGAGTAGGTTTTGGTGAAGAAGCAGATTAGGGTTTGGTGAAGAAGGTCTGAGGATGTGAACCCCCTTTTATAATAGGCATGGTGAAATGTCAGCCGTTGATTTCATTTTTAGATCACAAATCTGAGCCGTTTAAATTTTATCCGTTCAGAAACATTTTCCAAAGGGATTGACATCCACTCCTTTATCTGACACACATTTGACTGATTGTAAGCCGTTGATCAAAACTGTCGGTGGAATCTGAGACGTCCAATATCTGTCGCTCTGCAACACTGGTTCGAACATCCTCATGCGAACATATTCGCATGACCACATTCGAACCTGTTCGCATGAACCCATTCGAACAGGTGAAAAACACCCAAGAGGGTGTGTCCCCATATTTAACACACGCGAATGGCCGCGTGCGAACCTGTTCGAATGCCCGTGTTCGAACAGGTGAAAATTCGTGAAAAAAAAGAGGTTTGGACTGGCCTTTTGGTCATTTCACACCCTTATGGGGTGTGTTTCGAGTAGGAGGGGGTGTGGGAAAAGCAAACACCTGTACTTGATAGCTTTCTTTTTGGGTTTCTTAAAAGCACCTACCAACTTACTTTCATCACCTCCCCTCCCCACTTAAAAATATCTAAATACTCTTCATAGCCTAAAATATATGTTTGTGTCCATATATTTTGAGCTGAGCACAGGGGCGATTTTAGGGCCCAGCTAGCCCGGGCACGCGCCCGGGCTCAACTTCTACTTTGTTTGTAAAGCCCCCAACCCAATAGCTGATTTTTAGTCATAACCAGGGGCAAAAATAGTAAAACAGTGGGTGTGAAATAAAAACTCATTTGCACCTCTCACTAAGCCCAAAACAGCAAAACTCATTTAGCCCAACCCAAAACTCCAAAAAAACTCAAAAACTCTTCAGAGTTCAGACTCAGTAAGACAGTAACGTGTTCCCTTCCTTCACGCTTCCATTCACGCGCAGCACGCTCATCTTCTTTCTTCAACTCAAGGGTTCGATTTCAAATTTCTTCCATCTTTCAGGTTAGTATTTCAATCTTCATCTCTCCTTAATGAAAAAGTGAGAGATGCTTTTGTCCGTGGTCCAAAAAATTGCACAATGCTTTCCTCTGACATTCAAAAGGAGCTTGCAACGTGTTGTGCCATTGAAGTTATGAAGGTGATTATGGAAGAGCTTGGTGATAGACAATTCTCTGTGCTTATTGATGAGTCACGTGATATATCCGTCAAAGAGCAAATGGCGGTGATGTTGAGGTTAATAGTTGTATTGATGAGTCACGTGATAGACAATTCTCTATGCCTCTATATAACCTTGTTGAATTTGTTTTCTAGGTTCGTGAACGACAAAGGGAAAGTTGTGGAACGATTTATTGCTCTACATCATGTCAAAGATACTACATCTGAGGCACTAAAGGATGCTCTTTATGGTATTCTTGATCGTCACACATTATCTATTTCAAGGATACGAGGGCAAGGGTACGATGGGGCTTCAAATATGAGAGGTAAATTTAATGGTTTGCAAAGAAAGATTCTAGATGAAAACCCTTATGCTTTCTATGTCCATTGCTATGCTCACCGTTTGCAATTGGTGGTTGTGTCCGTTGCTAGTAGTTGCAATTCTATTCATGATTTCTTTGAGTACATCTCCTTGATTGTAACCACAACAAGTGCATCTTGCAAGAGAAGGGATGCTTTGACGGAGGCACGGCGCAAAGATATTTTGAGTAGACTTGAGAGTGGTGAGATATCTCAAGGAATGGGCTTGCACCAATCATCTAGTCTCGCTAGACCCGGGGATACTAGATGGGGTTCACATTATACTACCTTGATTCGTTTGGATCAGTTGTGGTCCTCCGTGTTAGAGGTGCTTAGTATTGTTGATGAAGATGGACGTGGACCATCTCAAGCGGCGGGTTTGATAGAAAAAATGGAGAGCTTTAAATTTGCTTTCATTTTGAAATTGATGTTAAAGTTGTTTGGTATCACAAATGAGCTTTCAAAAATCTTGCAAAGAAAAGATCTAAACATTGTGCTTGCTATGGAATTAGTTGATGATGTCAAATCTCGGTTGGCCACATTGAGAGATAGTGGTTGGGATAATTTATTTTTTGTTGTCCAAGAATTTTGTGTTGCTAAAGGTATTCCGGTGCCAAATATGGATGAAGAAATACCAATTCGGGGTCGTTCAAGAAAAGAAGGGAGAACTATCACTAATCTTCACCATTATCGTGCAGAGATTTTTTATGTTGCTATTGACAAAATATGTGTGGAGATGGATCACCGATTTAGTGAAGGAAGTAACAATGTGCTGAATTGCTTCTCATGTCTTGACCCCAAGAACTCTTTCTCAAGGTTTGATATTGATAAACTTGCTCGTCTTGCTGATATTTATCATGCTGACTTTTCTGATGATGATCGTGGAACAATAAGAGAGCAACTTGACAATTATATACATCACATGAAAATGCATGCTTCCTTTACTTCTTGTGAAGATATTGAAAGTTTGGCTATGAAGATGGTTCAAACTCAGAAACATTTGGTATTTCCATTGGTCTACAAACTCATTGAGTTGGCTTTGCTGTTGCCGGTGTCGACAGCATCCGTTGAAGGAGCTTTTTCAGCGATGAAGATTATCAAGTCTAAATTACGCAACAAGATCAACGATGAGTGGTTCAATGACTTGATGATATGTTACACCGAGCGGGAGATATTCAAGTCACTTCAAGATGTTGATATTATGCGAACATTCACCCGAAAGAAGTCTCGGAAAGGGCATTTACCTCCTAATTTTATTTAGCACTCTATTGACAGGTTAGATTTCATCTCTCCTATTTAGCACACTTTATGATTATTTATATATTATGTCATATGTAAATTGGCGGGAAATTTTCTTGCCCAGGCTCTAGAAAAATCCTGGCTTCGCCACTGGCTGAGCATGAGATGTATTGCATAAGTGTGCTACGGTAATCCAAACCATCTTGTTTCTTTCTAACGCTTACATGCAGACCCAACGTACTTCCTAATTTATCCTCTCAAATCAGTTGGCACTATTGCGTCCCTTAATGAACATATTGGTCTATCGTGTGCGCGAAGTCCTGATAAAAATTTCACCATTTGTTCTTGTCTTGGCGTCTTCCCTTTTTGTAATATTAGGGGAACGCCCATGAACTCTATATATCAGGTATCTTTAAGGACCGTACCTAGTGGGGTTCCTAATGCGCAACTTTCCCTTTTGGAGTCCCCGAATTAGGTAATTCCAATGTAAGATGTTGTTCCTTTGTTGCTTCCTCTTCACTTTCCTTTTCCACCCCCAGTCCTTGTGTGTTTTCTATGTCGATACACATTGCGACTTTCTGTAGAAACTTCTATACTAACTTAGGTGGAGATATTATCAAGTAGAATATAAGTGGTCTTGAGGTTAGGACCTCCTCATTCAGATGGAAACCGAGTCTTCCTTTGGTGGCTCACTTACTTGTTATCTAGACGAGATGAGACTCTAAGAAACTTCTAAGGGTCATCAAGTGATGGAGAATGTAACACCCCGGTTTTTCTTACATAAAAAATACCAAGATATACAGCATAGCATACATCAGAGATAACTTCCTGTCTCAGATATTGAACACAAACTAAAATCTTCGATGAATAATCATCAAACGGTCACTTCCTTTGGATAACTTAACATAATTTACTTAAATACTTGAATTACGTGCCTTACAAACTTCTCATGTCCTAGTGTTCAATATCAAGAACGAAAGTTGCGGAAGCGATTTACAACTTGTAACAATTATAAGTCGTACAATCGAAAATACAGAGTTTGACAATAGAAAATAACATGAACATTTTAAACTAAAGCTTCAACATCTCCTTTTGGTTGCACCGTAGCCATGCCTCCTTGCTTTTGCCTGTTCTCTGTAAAAACCACAAAACATGAAGGGTGAGATAAACATTATCTCAGTGCGTCCTATCGAGACCCCTTACTAAAACTCTCTCGGTTCATTATGCCTCTTTTTAACTCATAGCCCTAATAAGCGACTACGTGAAAACTCTATGCCTCTTTTTAACTCATAGCCCTAATAAGTGACTACGTGAAACCTCTTCTTACATTGCTTAGCATATCACCGAGAACCATTTTCTATTCCAGGTGAACCCATTCCACTGATCATTTTCTATCAAGCGGATTGACCATTTTCTATCAAGCGGATTCCACATGGGCCTAGGTTCATAGGGCTCATGACTTCCCCTCCCCTAGTACACTAACCTCTTTATTAGGATTGTCACCCTAGACCTCTATTTATATAATTTATATAAATATACCCGCATTGGGCCGTCTCTTATACTTGACATAAACTTAACATAACCTCAACCACAACCTCAAGGAACCTATGGTTCATTTTATCATTTCGTGACATTACCTCACTCGTGGTTACTAACATTCATTAACATAACTTAGAAGATTTACAATTCAATCCAATCATAATTACCTTAATCACAATCAACATAATCATTTCAATTACAATCAATATCATAGCATGAAACTTACCTCAACCTCATGGGACACATAGTCCATTTATCATGACATAACATAATCACATTTAAACATAACATGACATTACCTCAACTTTCTGGTCATTCACATAGAACCTTCGCATCACATCAATAAAACATAACATAATCACATTCAACATCAACACATGGGTTGGGGAAAGGATTAGAATAGGTTTGGGATCAATTAGGAAGGCTTTGGACACATTTTAAAATCTGGGACAGAAAGATCAGCACGGGTCGTGCCAAAATCAGCACGGGTCGTGCTGAGTTATCAGCATTTAAAATCAGGGACAGAAAGATCAGCACGGGTCGTGCCAAAATCAACACGGGTTGTGCTGACTTATCAGCATTTCTAAAAGTCCTGTTTTCGTGTGAAATTCCCATTCCGATCGATTCCGAAACTTATTCCGATCGATACCCAAACATAACAACACATCGTTCAACAAAAACAATCATCATACATATCATCAAATCATCCAATCTCAATCATTCAAACATTCATAACGAAATACATTTTCACAATTACGGTTTTCGCAAAACAACGACTTTCAACGAAATCGAACGAAACGAAGAAGACGAACCACATTCTCAGTCACATGCAAGGTTGACACAATAAAATTGAAAACCCTAAGCGAGTATAGAACTCACCAACCAGTGGCGGACCTGACATGTATCCAGGGGGTTCAGTTAAACCCCCTGGAATTTTTTTTTTGCACTAAACACCCTATATAAATAGCCTAAATCTCCTGAAATTTTAATTTTGACACCCCTGAAAATTTGAAATTGTACTAGTAGACCAAGTTTTGTACCCATTTGACACCGGCCTTAAAAAATTTGACACCCCTGACCCCGGGGTCCTGGGTCCGCCACTGTCACCAACTGTGATGAAAATCACAAATCACCAAGAATCACTAAAGTGCAACCGGTAACAAAAGCCACACGAACGATCCCCGACAGCCCCACAACTGCGAAACCACTCCGATGCTAACCCAACTTCGAACTCAGCAACTTAAACACCCCTTCTTGCTATTCTGAAATACCATGTGATTGCATCAAAGCTCTATTCTTGTCCTAGGCTAAACATGCAAGGCCTTAGAAGCTCCAAAACTCCATTTTTGGTTCTTTGAGCTTCAAACTTCAAATTCAAATTCAGCTACACAAATGCACCAGCAGCTACCCAAACTAACTGAAACTATAATGTGGTTGGTTGAGGTGTTTTGGCTACTGATTATGAAGACTTAGCTACCACATGCAAAGGCACAAGCTCCATTTTTCTCTTTTGAGCTTGAATATTCGAAAATGGTGAAATGGTGAGTAGGAAGAGGATGTTGATGATATGGGTGTCAATGGGTAGAGATTGAGGAGGGGATTGCAATGGTATGAAAAAGGAGGACATGCATGGTGATCTTGAACCCTCACCCTCTCTTCTCTCATTCGCCAACTCTCTCTCTCTCTCTCTCTCTCTCTCTCTCTCTCTCTCTCTTCCCCTCAAGTTTCTATTTCTGAATTTGGGTTTTTGAGAAAGAGAGGTGTGTGTTGTGTTGTAGTCAGCTGGGGGTTTAAAGCACTGTGAAATGACCAAGCTACCCTTGCATTCTAAACACTCCCTTAAACCTTGCCTAATTAATCTAACAAACAAGCACTTAAGCAAATCATTTGATTTAACTAACTTAGCAATCAAACACATAATTCATTTATTTAGCTTTGACAATCATCTCATACTTAATAAAATATCCATAACCTCTTGCTAATTTCAATAAATGAAATTAGCTAAATTGGGGATGTTACAGAGAAAGGTTCAGGGAATGGGCTTGAGACATCTCCACTCCTCTATACATTAAAGGCCCCAAACTTTAAGTCGTAACCAGGCCTCACCGCACTAGGTTTTTAGGAACTCATGAAACGAGTCATTTTTTGAGCATCACATCTTTTACATTATTTCTTGAAATGTACTGAGGTATCATTAGGGATCAGAATTCCCATTATATACGCTTACTTTGACCATCTTAGCCAACATGGATCTTAGAAGAAACTTGTTCACTAGGACTTGTTGTATTGAAGCCAAATGCTCTCTATAAATGGCAAGAGTGAACGGATGGTTTGGCTTGGTGATGGGATCACGGCAAGTGTACCGGATCATTGCAAGTAATAGTACGGAAAGACCGAGTGTCGAACTCAGGGACTGCAGTTAATTATCAGTTTAACAATTTAACTTCTAAATTGAAAAGGGACTAAATTGGATTTGTTTGACATGAAATTAAAGTGATAAAGCTGTAAATATTTTTAGTTATTTTAATTTATAACGATAACAAAGAATACAAGTGTGAATTTATATGAATTAAAAAATGTTGGGGACGAGCTTCAATTTACTTCACTCTTATATCTAACGAATCAAACGTGTTATTGAACTTATTTTATGAGCTATGATCAAATTGTTATAATTATTCTAATCCTAATTGCTTAGGTAAGAGAACCTTTATTCCTAATGAAAATCCCTAATTCCTTAAGTGACCTTAAAGAGAAATAAGCAGCAATAACAACAATTATCTTATGATTCTGAATAGCAATGACTATTCCTAGACTAGAGATAAACAGATTTCAATTCTCAAGCATATGTAATTCAAACTTCCATTCATAATCACATATCATAAATCATCCTAAGAGTAATCAAATCCTAGAAAGCGTTAAGGACGGAGATTGAAACATAAATAATAACATTCATTCAAATAATAGAGGTTTGATTCAACAATATAAGAGATTTATGAATTGTTACTCATCCCCAACAAGAGGAAATTTAGCTAGACATAGAAATAGAAATAACAAGAGAAAAGATCAAACTAGAGGGAGAAGCTGACAACATTGATGCTCCAATGACTTGTTCCCAAGCTTGAATCATCAACGAAGGTCAGCGGAGTGCGAATCCTTGCCGTCACGGACTTCAGAGCGCAAAACGAGACTGTTCCCAATGATTAGAATCACCTAAAATTTGAGTTATGGGCTTAAATATGAGTTGAGTAAGTGACCCATCGCCTGGCGAGTAGGATCCATCGCCAGGCAAGCTGCATCAAAATAGCTGAAACTGCTTCACCATCGCCTGGCGAGCTCGACGGTCGCCTGGCCATCCGACAGCAATGACCATCATCGCCTGGCGAGACACTCCCATCGCCTGGCGAACTGTAGGCAAAATCAACGCTGAAAAAACTGCCTTCTCAGAGCCATGCCATCGCCAGGCGACCCGAAGTGAATTTTTCCTTTTTTTTGTATCTGTTGAAACACTAGGTAAGCTCCTGTCATAGCTAGGCGAAGGACAACAAAAACACACGAATTAAAGGTAACAAGTATCTCAAAAACACATAAACAAAAACTAAATTCAATCTAAAAACTAACAAACAAAAATCAAACTATTACGATCTTAAAACACGCTATAATTGAGAAAAACTTAAGAAAAACTAATTAAAAACTAGTCAAACTATACATATAATGCAGAGCAATCACTTGGCCCCTGTCCCTTCCGTAGTAATGCAATGTGGGGGCCAAGTCAGATTGAAATACCCGCAACATGGACGAGTATGCTACGAGGTCCATGGAAACCAAAGTGGCTACAGTGCGTATGTAAATGCTAGTCTTAAGTATTCCTTGGTGTGCTGATGGATAGTGACTGCCGGGGATGACAAACATGTCATTTATAGTACTACTATTAGATTTTAGTTTTCATTGGGGGTGGTTCCTGCTCACCATTCATCAGACGAGAATAGGTACTCTAGCCATCGTGCACCCTTTTCTTTCTTCATCTGTGTGGATGTTGCTTTGCCACGGGGGTTCATCTCCCTTCTTTGTTTTGGATTCCCGATTTTGATAAGGCCGTGAGAAAACATTCTCGTCACATTTTTTATTAGTGTTACCTTGACAACAGTTGGTAAAGACATTGGGATATATTTATCTCTTACATAGATGTCAATGCCTTGTCCCAATTCTTCAATATGTTAGAAATGTATCGGGTTTTCCTTCAACTTTCAAAAATGTTTCCCCAAGAAGGATTGGGGGTCTTTAGGGCGGAAAAGACACCAATACCTTTAGTCTTTTATGTTTATCTATCTCTTCAAATATGCTTGGATACTATTGAATACAATGGGTGGGTAGGTGCAAAGTCACTCTAACGATCAATTAAATTAAGTTTTGATATTTAGCCACGACGAAGAGAACAATACAATGGGTATGCCATTGCGAGGAGCATTATTGTCCTTTTTATAGATAGCGAATCAAGTCTGACTTTTCTGGTCTCTATGGGGTCAAGATCTCACCTCGACAAAGAGTTTTCCTTGATTTGGAGACCGTATCTTCTGTCTTCGTGATACACCGCATACCACGCCTGACATGGACCATGTTAGGCTGCTTGAGATTATGTTCTGGCAATATCTAGGAGTACTATTTGTCCCCTCCTCTGCTTTATCCCTAGAAATCCTCCAAAAAAACATCTTATGTTAGGACTCCTCTAGAATCCGTGTTAACTATGGGCTCTCGAGTCTCGAGCACTTCATGCCAAATCAACACTAAAGATTTAAGATGGGAACCTAAGATGAATAGTTGAAATTATAGAGCCTAAAATCACACATTCCTGAAACTTCAGACACGAGGATACAATTAGGCCCATTTAAAACAAACCTTTTTTAATGTGAACTACAGCTGATTAACTGTTCCGATTGAAAGAAATGTCAAGACATGATAAAAGGGTGTTGCTTATATACATTTGAAATTGTATGCTAATGAGGTGAATGGAACTCAAGCAAGGGAACTTCTATTTTCATGTTCATCTTTTACGGTTGTAAAAAAAAGGTTCATCTTTTACTGTTTACATTCAATTTCTGTATTTAGAAGAGATAGGAAAAGAAAAAATGATGAATGACACAAGACTACTGAAGTGTCAATATTCAAGCATAAAGACAGGATCAATTGATACCAAATGTCAGAGTTGTTATACGTACACAACTTAATAACTTCTTATAGAATAATAAATTAACCAATTCAACAATTGAATCATCTGATATTATTTTTATGATCATATATATCAAAATTTAGATAATTTGGATTGGTAGTCAAGTTATCTTATAAGGTATACTTTAAAGTACTACCGTACTGTCCAATGTAATCCTGATTACAATTTGGATGAACTATTGGATAGAGCATGGTCAACCAATTCTCTTCTCAAAATTTTGCCTGCTGGAGATTTTGGGATAGAGTTAATAAAAGAAACACGCCGTATCTTCTTGTATGGTGCAACCTGCAACAATAAGCATACATAAAGTAACAACACAAGAGTAAAAAAACAAACACTATATTGTTAACGCATACAATTGATGGTTCAGAGTATCACTCTATTCAACTACAGTACAAAGCAATAATGAGTAGAGCAATTAAAAATTTACAATGCAGGATTGAATGGATAATTCATTCACCAAATTTTAGAAGCAGACCTGCTTTGCCACATACTCCATGACCTGAGCTGCAGTGATGTTACTTCCGGGTTTTCTTACCACAAAAGCCATTGGAATCTGCCCTGCATCTTCATCAGGATACCTGTTTTCAAAATATTAGTTAGCAGACTTGTTGAACCTTCCCACAGGATCTAGAATTTGGAAAAAATTAACAGTTCCAAAACATAGAACTGAATAGAAAACAACTTCCGACACGCGCCAGATGATTCAAGCTCCAGATACTTACGGAATTACTGCAGCATCAGCAATTTCAGGATTGGAATGAAGTATGTGTTCCAATTCAGCTGGGGGAACCTGAATTAATATTGTTTGAAAAACAGTAAGGAAAATGTAAAGGAAGTAAAATAGTATCAGCAAAAAAATGTTCATAGTGGAAAATTGGAAATGACATTACCTGATAACCTTTATATTTGATCAATTCCTTCAGTCTATCTACAATGAATAGATAACCATTAGAGTCAAAATAACAAAGATCACCGGTCTTTAGCCATCCCTCTGAATCCAGTGTCTCAGCAGTAGCTTTGTCATCTCCTACATAACCTGCACTGCCACCATAACCACAACACCATTCATGAAACATGCTACACATTTGAATTTGGATTTGTGAATAGATTAGTGTTGCTAAGCTGATGGTGTTACTAATTACCTTTCATGATTGTTGGTCCTCGCAACCACAGCTCCCCTCTTTGGCCAGGAGATAATGCTTGTCCAGTTACAGGGTCCACTATCTTGGCCACCATTTTTTCTGCGAGTCGACCCACTGAACCGTGGCGCTTAGCCTCGTCAACCCCTATCATTCTTGCTGCCCCTCCTCCACTTTCAGTCAGACCATATCCCTATCAGTAAAATCACAATAAAAGTAAATCAAAATCAGAATGAAACAAAAAAAAAGTTAGGAAAAGAGCAGTTGCACAAAATTGTTATTCGTTTTGAGTGCAAGACAGCAGGTTCAGCAATATGCAAACTTATTAAAATGTTAATAAAGTATGTTAATTTAATTCACTGTATTCCTGTTGAGTTTTATTTCCAGGTTTGGTCCACAGTACCAACTCACGTGGTTAAGAGCTAACCGCACCTCCAAGTTAGGCAGGGTTTGATCCCAATTGCCTCAAGTGTCCCTTCCCTTATATAATGCTTAAATATTTCTCCTCTGGACCAAAAAAAGAATATTTTTAGGACTATAATTATTATCTTTTAAAAATACTCTTAATAAAGGAAAATGTTAAATGGATTGTTTATAGTAATAAGTAAAGGAAAGATAATATTCTCTACTTATAAAGAAAAAGGTAAAGGAAAGATAATAAAAATTTCAATGTAGACTTTTTCCATCCATTCCAATGGATCTGTTGATTGATGCAGAACAATTTTTTTATTCATAAGCAAACAGTGAACTTTTAGTTTCCAGACATGCATATCCTCTACACACATAAAATCTTTTGGGTCATAAACAAATATACTCTGTTAAGAGCCTATGAGTTTTATATTATTTCTTAGAAACTTAATTTTAAAATATATTTTTGTTTTAAGATTTTCTACACACATTGTTTTATTGCAAAAGAAAACAATAGGCCGAATGCCTCATAAACACAAAGCCTATGGCGGCATCAGCTATAACCAAACTTTCCATCCTTGCGGGAGCTGAGTCAAGAATTTTCTACAGATTTTGTTCCAACCCCTGTTGATTATAAATAATAAATAATCTGTTGAATAACAAGAAGAAAGAAGAAGTGAAAAATCTTTATTGATCGTGGAAAATGAATTGATTACAAAAGTGAAGCTAGAGGCTTATATAGCCATAAAAAGATTACTTTGATCTTAATCTAGATCTAACAAACTAACCCTAAAATCTAGATAAGATAAAATATCTTATTTTCAATTATTCTAATAATATCTAATAGTCTCCCACAAGCTAGAAGGTATTCACAACACTTTTAGCTTGACATGAACAATACAAGATACATCAAAACAAAAGAAAATTGCAATGGGAGATGCCGGAAATATATCGGCAGAAATCAAAACCATAAGGCAAATGCTTTAACTACTCGAAGGAAGCAACAATGCTATAACCACTCGAAGAAAGCGACAATGCTATAACCATTCAGAGGAAGCGACAATGCTGTAACCAATCGGAGGAAGCGACAATGCTATAACCACTCGATGGAAGCAAGAGGAAAAAATGAATCAAGATTCTGAGAGAAAGAGAAAATCGCAAAGAGAAGAGAGAAATCAACCTAATTAAGATTCTGAGAAAAGGAACCCAATCCAGGTCCAGAGGAGAATCGAAGCAACAATTCAAAGCAACGATTCGAAGGAGAATCAAAATTAAGGAAAGATCGCAGATCAAAATCAAGATTGCGAGGTAGAAGGTTGAAACTGTAACGCCCAAATATTTAATTAAATTATTTAATTAAATATTTAGGTATCCATTTATTTATTTATTTCAGTTGGTGTAATTATATTAGCATTTGATTAAGAGGTGTATAATTGGATATTAGGGGATGGTGTTAGTGATCGGGCTTAAGCTGGAGGAAAGCCCGTGATCCAAAAGCCCACTAGCTAGGCGCATAGGTGAAGCGCCTAGGCTAGGGTTTTGCCTCATTTTGCGATTTTGTTTGAGAAAAGAAAGAAAAGTTGCGAATAGAAGAGAGGAGGGGAGAAGAGGATTCGGCGCATCCAAGAGAGAAGGAGAGGAGGATTTCGCAAGTTCAAGGAGAAGAGAGAAGCTGTGTTGCTGAGGTTATTGTTGGTGACTTGATCAAGAGGATTAGTGCTCTCCTACTATAAGGTAAGGGTGGGGTTCTTCCTTATAATAGGGTTTTATGATGGGGTTATGTGGGAATAGGTCCTATAATGCCTTTTGTTTGGTTTTGATGTTTGTTTGATGATAGTTGGATCATGACTATGTTGATTGAAATATTGGCTTGTTGGTGATTGTTGTAACTCTAAGAAAAAAATTGGCGTTCATTGTTGTTATCACGAAATTGCATGCTAAGTGTTTGAATAAATGTTGTTTGGTGTTGTGATTGACAATTCATGATAATTGACATTGGGGTTTAAGAATTGGTGAACTAAATTGGTGACTAAATCGAATTGGTGATTTAACATGGTGAAATTCTGAAACTTTGGGTCCCTAGGGCGCCAAATGTTGTTGTTGTTCCTCTTGCAGGAAACGGCGCCCTGTGCCTGGGCGCCACATCCTGTGTGTTGCGTTTTTCCTGCTGTGTTGCTGTTTTAGGCGCCCTGCTGCTGGGCGCCGTGTCTGGTGTGTGTTCCGTGTTGTGTTGCGTTGTTGTGCCGTGTTTTGAGTTGTCTGGGCGCCAAGGGCGCCATATCCTGTGCCATGTTACGTTTTTGTGCTGTTCTGGGCTGTCTGGGCGCCAAGGGCGCCACTTCCTGCAGTGTTGCCTGCTGGGCGCCTGCCTGGGCGCCAAGGGCGCCAGTTTCTGTTGTTGGCCAGTTCCTGCGTGTTGCCTGCTAGGCGCCCTGCTCCTGGGCGCCATTTTCAGGATGTGTCTCAGTTTTTCCCTTATTTTGTTTTCGAGATATCTTTTGACTCGGGAGTCCAATTGAGACGTTTCAAAATATTTTGGAAAGCTTATTCAGAGGCCTAACTAAATATTCTAATTTGAGGCAAAGTGATCTATTTTTCTGGAAAATTGTTAGCCGTTGGCTTAGCCGTTAAATGTTGCTGTTTTGAACAAAGGGAAAATTGTCGCGTCCCAAATATTTTGGAAAACTGTCGTTGTCTCCAGTGTTGGGAAAAATCATCGCGTCTCAAATGTTTTGGAAATTGTTGTCATCTTGGTGTCTTGGTGCTGTTTGAGCTAGGTGTGAAGGCTCAAGTATTGTTGTTGTTTGAGCTGGGTGTGAAGGCTCAAACATTGGTGTTGTCGGAGCTAGGTGTGAAGGCTCCAAATCTTGATGTTCCGTTGTTTCGGGTAGTTTGGTGTTTCGGTGTCGTTGGTCTAGGTGTGGAAGCCCAATTGGTGTTATTCGGTGATTGGTGTTTGGTGTGTCACATTGTGACTAATTTATGATGATTGTCTGTGTGCATTCATGGTGTCGCATACAGCATACGCATTTATTTTGGTGAAGGCCTTTGGTCTTGGGAGCTGGGTGTGAAAGCTCAATTTTTCTAAAACTAGTGAGCCGGGTGTGAAAGCTCAATTTTTTCTAGATTGGTGAGCCGGGTGTGAAAGCTCTCAATGTTGGTGACGCCTCTATTTACAGGCAAAACTTTCGGTGATTTGGTACCACATGCATATGCCCGTTGGTGTGGGTTGCACTCATGCATTATCATGACATTTGGTGACTGATTGTGGTGTTTATAATTTGACGAGTGTTTATGATTCGATGTGTGTAGTGGAGTGGTAGATATAATGTCATATTCTAGCATATTTCCTATCGTTTACGCTATTATATTGAAGATATCTCACCCCTTCTGTTTGAATGTTACCCCTATGCGGTAACGTGCAGGTGATCCCGAGTGAAGGCTTAGCTACCTTCGCTATTCTGAGTCGGTGTCCTTTGCTTTGATATGTAACACTCAAGGGGGGATGAACGCTAGACTTTGGTTGTTGCATTTTATTTGTTTGGAGTCCATTCAGGACGTTATGATTTTATGTATTGAAACTTATTTCTATTCCGCTGCGTGGTGATGTATTTTTGGCGATGTGGTTAACTAAACCGATGTTATGGGCTTCGTCCCCTTTTGACAAAGTGTTATATATCGTATGTGACTTTTTGGTTATCGATGAATGTGTGACATCTCTTTTCGAAGTATGAAATAATTTTTTTTAAACACTGATTTTTATTAAATAATTACCGGGTAGAAAAGGGGTGTTACAGAAACCAGAAATGATTATGGCGTTTCTGAAGAGGGAGAGAAAAAATGTGATTTTCAGATAGGAGAAAAATCAGAGTAATGGAAACCGGAAAAGTGATTGCAGCGGTAAAAAGGAAATAAACTGAAAATTGAAAAGGTGGTGTTGCCGGCGGCAGCGGTGGTGAAGAGACGAGATCAGAAGATTAGAACCCGCTTTGATACCATGCTGAATAACAAGAACAGAGAAAGGAAAAGTGAAAATTTTTTATTGATTGTGGAAAATGAACTGATTACAAAAGTGAAGCTAGAGGCTTATATACCCATAAAAAGATTACTTTGATCTTAACCTAGATCTAACAATCTCTAACAAACTAACCCTAAAATTTAGATAAAATAAAATATCTTATTTTCAATTATTCGAATAATACCTAATACAATAATCTAATTATAACGAATAAGGAAAATCATGCAAATGTTCTTTTTTGGTATTAAATCATGCAAATGTTGAAAAAGTGATTTTCATGATGATAAATTTATTCGAATTAGTTACTACTTTACAAAAAAAAATTATAGATCATTTTCTATAAAAATTAATTTTTATAATTAACATTTTTAAAAAATAAACACTTTCAACTTTACAAAAGAAAATTATAGATCATTTTCTATAAAAAAATAACTATTTATAATTAATATTTTAAAAAATAAACTAATCATAAAAGTTGTTTGTATTTAAAAGACTTTTTTTTGTTACAAGGGAACGTATTTAAAAGACTGTTTTTTTGTCTACTAGATGAAATGACAAATAAACAACACGCACACACCACCTCGGGCCACATTTAGGTTCGAACCCGGAAACTGACATCATTTTATCGCTGAAATTATCAAGGCAACCAAGAGTGAGTACGTATTTAAAAACTTATGTAACTTACAATCTTTTTCTTTTTTTGAGTAAATACTAAATAGAGAATATAGAATATCGGGGTGGTCCCATTCCCTATGAAAAGAATTGAAAAATAATAATAACATAAACGTGATAATCTCCTGTTATTATCCATCTATATCATTTACTTATTACTAAAATACCAATCTTATCATTTTCCCAACTAAATAATTGAAGGATATTTAGATAATTTCACTTTTTCACTTTTTCAAACTTTTTAATTTTTCACACTCTCACACTTTTTTAAACTTTTTCACTTTTTCACTCACTCTCATCTTTCTTATTCTAATTCTCTCATTTTTCTATTTTTGATACTTTTTCAAAAAAATTCACTTTTTCACTCTCTCAGACACTTTTTCACTATCTTCTCCTATTTCTTCCTCTAATTCTCTTATTTCTCTATTTTTCACAATATACCTACTTTAATTTCATCTACATGTCACCTTCATTTTTCCTCTTTACTATTTTAAAAAAATTTAAATTTTGACAAAATTTTAATACCCGTTTTTTAACACAGGGTAATATTTAGATTAATTAAATCGCCCAACTTTAAAATTGTCTTGATTTTCACAATGTTTGGACTAATTAAATTTTGAGTACATACATTACCCACTACCAAAATACCAATATTATCTTTTTCCCAACTAAGCAATTGGAGTTTATTTAGGTAATTTTATTTTTTCACTTTTTCAATCTTTTTCACCATGACAACTTTTTAAAACTTTTTCACTATCTTCTCCTCTTTCTTCCACTAACTCTCTCATTTTTCTATTTTTCACGATATATCTACTTTAATTTCATCTACATATCTCCTTCATTTTTCATTTTTACTATTTTAAAATTATCGAAATTTTGATAAATTTTTAATATTATGTTTTTTACACGGAATAATGTTCGTACTAATTAAATTTTGTCCGAGATCATACATAAAAATAAAACGACAAGAGTCGTGCGCACGCACGGGTATATCGCTAGTAATGAGTTAATCACAATGGACACAAAATGACGTTACAGATTTTGGTTGGATGCAATCTAGTGGGTTTTTTTTCCTTAATTAAAGTATACGAAAATAATTAGTCTTTGGTCAAAAAAAGAAAATGATTAATTTATAAAATTTGTAAAATTTATCAAATTAATCCTGGAAATCAAGTAGTATCGATCATCACTAATGTGTCCACTGTCCAGTTTCATAAAATTTCAGAGACAAATGCAATGAGAAGAAAAGATAAGGATCTCTGACCTGCACAAGTTCGACATTGGGGAATTTCGTTTTGAAGCTCTCAGCCACTTCTTTACCAAGCGGTGCGCCACCTGACCCCAGTAGCTGAAGCGAGCTAAGATCATACTTATTCACCAACTCCGACTTAACCATCGCAGTCACCAACGGCGGCGACACCGGAATATAAGTAATCCTATACCTCTCTACAGCCTTCAACATCCCTTCAAAATCAAATCTCTGCATCAACACCAAGGTCTCCCCCATAGCCATAGCCCTTACCAGCATAAAGAATCCAAACACATGAAAAAGCGGTAACGGAAATAGCGACACAGGGTGCGGCTCATCTTCATCTTTATCAAAGTGCTTCAAGTGAACATATCCCCCAATTAAAGCGATGAGATTCCCGTGTGTTAACAACGCGCCTTTAACTCTTCCCGTCGTGCCAGAAGAAAATAGAATCGCTGCTGAGTCTGATTGACTCGTTTCGACTCGGCGAGTCGGAGACACTGCATCGGCAACGAGCATGGAAAGGAAGGAAGGAGAGTCGAGGAGGATGGTTGGGAGGTCGCCGGGAAGTTTGGATGCGGTGGCGGTTGTAGCGAAGGCGATGGCGGGTTTGGTGAGTTGAACCTGGTGAGTTACTTCGGAAGGGGAACTGAGTGGGTTAGCGGGTGCGATAGTGACACCGAGGGAAAGGAGGGAGAAATAGAGTACGGGGACGTGTAGGGAAGCAGGGGTGAGGATGAATGCCACATGGCCTTTTGAGAGAGTGGTTTGGGATTGGAGTGAAAAGGTGAGGGACTTAACTTGACGGAGGAAGAGTGAGTAAGAGATGTGACGGTCGGTGGCGGAGTCTATGAGGGCGGAAGTGTTGGTGGAGATTGCGGTGGTGGGGAGGAGAGAGAAGACGTAGTCAGTGAGTGAGAGAGATTGAGAGGGTGGAGGGAGAGGGACGTCTGGACGGAGGCTGTGGAAGGCTCTAGATTGAGAACAGAAACCGCTGTTTGGATCGATGGTGTTCTTCGCCTTTGTTAGGGTTTGGTCGGTGATGGCCATTAGTGGCTGAAGTGCTTGAACTTCAATAAGACACGGACACTCGTCTTTTCTTCTTCTTCTTCAGGTGGCTGAACCTGAACGATATAGTACACGCACGCAACGCACTGATGTTATTTATTGGATTGGATTAGATTTCGCCTGAATTATGATGCTCACTTGCTCAGTCGTTAACCGTAAAACTCTTTTTTTTGATATTTTTTATATTATAGGCTGACTCATCAAAAATATTTAATTCTTATTATATTATCTCATATATACTGCGAATACCGTCCTGCAGTTGTGCTGCAGTCGGTTATTCGCGCCAACCTTCCCTTTACCGCACACAATCACTTCCTTCCATTGGCCCACTTTCACGCCTACTATATTTGACTTTTTTTTGGCTTCTTCATTTCAACTCTTTTATTTAATTCTTCTCAATTCTGTCTGTGTTTTCTTCATAATATATACTTCCAATACCCTTCTTAATGTTTAATATAAATCCAGCAAAAACCAGCCCCCACGCCCTTCCTTCCTTTCAACAAAGTATAGAAAAGAGAAAATATAGAAGAAGAGAGAACAATCAAAATTTAAACAGAAGTGTGGAACAACAAAAAATATAACTAAACTGCAGAATAAATCCGAGAAACAATAGATAAAAATAAAATCACCAAAATAATTGTTACATAAGTTATTCAAATACAATACAACAAAAAAATCTGAATATGAACTGATAATCTTTCAAAAAAAATAAAAATTAACCACTCGGGATTCATACAACAAAAAAGTTTAATTAACGTTCCCTTTCACGGATCTCTGCTATTGTCTTTGTCATCTGAGCGAATCAAATAAGAGCTTGAGAGAAACAAGAGAAAAGTTGAGACCTTGAGCAAGAAGATGACAGCACCTCCAATAGAGATCCACAACTGAGAACCCCCACGAAACAACTGGTAAAAATAGAATACCAAAACAACTAAATTTGATAAAACAAAAATTAAAAATGGACTCATAATCTTTCAAAGATACTATCAAAAATAACAATTTTGAGACCAAAACTGATAGAACAAAAACTTTAAAAAAAAAACTATAATGTTACAGATCTGAGGGGAAAAGAGAGAAGAGGAACGATCGAGATGATTTTTGTGACGAAGGATCGATGCATGCAAAGATCTTTGGATGTGGTTAAATGTCAGATCTGCCGTGAGGAACGATCTGAGTTGTTGGAGACGCGTCTGGTGAGGAGGAATGGGAAAGGAAACACAGCGGGGGTGTTGAAATAAGATGAGATGGAATAGATTAGAAATGAGGAGACAAGGACGGTGAGTTGGGACTTGGGACGGTGGGAGGCAATGGCCGGTGAGGAGGAGAAATTATGCTTGGGTGAGAACAAGGAGGTGAGAAGAAAGAATGTCGTGAAATGGAAACTAAAAAATGGGAGATATGAAATGAGAGAAAGTGAGTGTGAAGAATAAGAAGAGTTCTGAAGGATCTAGAGAGCTTTTTAATTTTTTATTTTGATCCAAGTGCTTTTTACAATTGAAACTTTTTTTGACAACATTTTACAATTGAAACTTGAAGACCGAAGAATGTAAAGAGTTTGGAAATTGAACTATTGGTCCAGTATTATAAAATTTCCGTTGTAATGTCATTTAATGGAGTCTGTTACCGATAAATTTTTTTAATGGAGTCTGCTTTAATTAACTAAAATAAATAACTAATTTAAATAAATTAATTCTAAGTGGTCTATAATTTCCTTTTTAATGGTATATTTGAATAAATGACACAACTATAATTTTCATTTTATCGTGACGAAATATGTAAAGTGTGATATTAAACAGTGCGTTTTGGGGAACTTCAAAGTTTGGAAAAAAATGGTGTTCAAATACATGATGTTCGTTCTTTAGTTTGCTTAGAAAAATTAATTTTGTAACAAAATACGTAAAATGAGATATTAAGTAGTTTATTTTCGCATAGTTGAGAAAAATTAACTTTCTTAACAAAATACGTAAAATGATACGCTATGCAAGGTGTTTTGGTGTATGTTGTGGTTCAAAAAAATGTAATAGTTCAATTCGCAAAGTTTGTTTATCAACAACCAGTTTGATGGAAAAGATAAATTCGTGAAAACATAAATAAAGTGTGATTCTAGAGGCAAATGAGAAGACAAAACATGAATTATTAAAAGTAGTAAATTAAGATAATTATTTTGAAAATAAACAATAGTAAAAATTAATAAACAATACTAATGTAACAAAAAAAAAATAAACGATACTGAAAAACTAATAACGTTATTATACAAGTAATAAATACTACCAATTCTTTCCGTAAAAACCTATATTTGTAAGCTATTATAAGAGATACGGTATGATAAGAAATAGTTTTCTATTAACTCATGGGGGTGTGGTTGGGCGGTTGGGGCTCATCCTCCCTTAACCAAGTGTCGAGGATTCAATCCCCGCATTGGGTATAGAGCAACTTTAAATCTCTGGGCCAACTGTCCCACCCTTCAAGGTGCCTCCAATCCAATTAGGGGATTAGTCACTGCGTTCGGCGGTTGATATCGAGCAAAAAAAATAAATAGTTTTCTATTATGCATAGTAACCAAAAGTTGATGATAAAATTTACTTTTTTATATACATGGTAACCAGTTTCAACTAAATGTTGTAGGCAAACCTGCTAATTGCTACTTTACTAATTCTTAGAATCAAATAGGTAGTGTTTACGACCTTCGTGATGGATCATGAGTGAAAATGATACTTGTGAGATTCGATCAACTATTTATAGAAGTTAGGAACTGAATGCTCGCAAAACTTCAGCAAAAAATTCTAAGGGTCGATGAAGAACCTGTACACAATCTATAATTGCCAAAGACTTCATTTTTTTTACCAAAAAAAAAGACTTCATTTTTTATTGACACTCTATGATTCACTTATTTTTTGGGTAAACCTGAGTATCCACCGCACGGACAGCAGTGACTAATCCCTCGCTCATTATAGGCGCCTCGAGGGGCAGGACAGCTGGCCCAGAATTTGAATGCCACTCCGTAGTACTCTATGATTCACTTATGATAAATACAAAATTGTTAATGCGTTTGTTAATAACATTGATATTGAATTAATGTATGCATACATTTGATGAGATATCCGGAATTTTTGCTTGCTAATGAAACTGATATCAATAGCGAAAGTCCTAATTTTTTTCTTTTGTTTTAGTTATTTTTTGATTCTTTTTTTTTACTATGATTTTTTTTTGACAAATACTATGATTTTCTTTTGACATGTGTTGATTCTGGATTTTACTAAATATTTACGTGTCTTCAACAATTTGGCATGTCATCTTCTTTTTGTGCCAACGATTCTTTGTGGCTTTCACCTTTCTATCATTTTTTATTTTTGTGAATTATGTTCCAATTTCATGTAAATATTTAATATAACTTTATAGATAAAAACTTGTATCTGATTGCCAGCAGGGTTTTGAAGCATGTAACCTACCCATTTTTGACTGTCAAAGTTCTAATAATTTCCCTCTTTTGCAAACATATGGATGCATTGACACCGGCTTTCTGAACCAATAACACATAGCATTACTGTTTACTATGTAGAAATATTCAGATTCCAATCCCATGTGCTTGAGTTGACTACTCTATCCTATTCTGTTGTCAACTTTCCTATCCTTTAATACTTCAGTTTTTTTTTAAAACCCGGGTATCCTCCATGATAACTATGGAGACTAATCCCTCGAGGTACTGGAGTTTATTTAAGGGCTGACCTCTCCCAAGCGATGTATTCCATACACACCGACCAGGGATCGAACCACTGACCAAATGCTTAAAGGGCCCAAACAATTTACCACTTGTGCGAGACCCACTTGGTTTTAATACTTCAGTTTTGATACCCGTGCACTATTTTTTCTTTTCTTTTTTTGGGTATGTAGACTTATAATGCAATAGGTTTATCTGCTATATAGTTTAACACAAGTACTTATTAGCTGTCTGTGTGGGGCCTGCTATATCTATTTGTATCTTGGGCATCTGTACCAAAAGAACTAATTTATTTCATTATGAATTTATAAGTACACTTCTTTATTCACCTGTTAACAAATATAATAATAAAAATGTGCCATCTGTGTGCGAGTACACTTTGTAAAGTAACTAGCGGTATACCCGTGCGTATGCACGGGTGTTGTCGTGTTATTTTTATTAATAGCCTCAAACATAATTTAATTAGTCCGAACATTACCCTGGTGAGATAATGATCTCATGTCTTGGGGATAAAGATGGAAATACTGAAGGAAATGGATTTCTTCTTCTTGATTCCGAGTTCAGCATGAAAGGAAGGTGCTGTAATATATTTGATTGAGAAACACAAGAATTCATATTAGCATGTCCAAAATTTATGTTTGTAGGCATGCAAATTGATACTTTGTTTTCAAGTAATTGATTTCATGCTATCCTTTAGTTTCTCTCTTTACATGCCCATAAGCCAATATATTTGACCCTAATCTTCCGTATCATGTTGCTTGGTTTCATACTCTAATTTTTTTTTGACCAAAGGTTTCATACTCTAATTCATGACAGTACAATTGACCAATTCAGGGGAGACAGTTATCTGGTCATACTCCCTTTAGATGAGAATTAGATCAATTTATATCTTTCAGTCATGTGGTACAGAGAATTTTGACATGTGCTTATGACTTATCAATCATTTCGGATGAGCTTATCTATTTACTGTCTTTTTTATTACACATAGTTACATGGAGTTCATTTTGTTAATTTAATTGAATAGGAAATTATAAACATAAAGAGGGTTGGATAGGGACTTCATCAAACTCTGGAATTCCACTTATGGATCATAGATTTAAAATCAAAGGCCTTGGTGTCTTCTCTTATGGATCTGAAATAGTATCACAAGTTGTTGTTCATACAAACTAGGAATTTTGCTATCCTTTGTTCTTCGTATTAACATATTGTCGTTTTCAAGGGTAATATGCAGTGCAATGTACTGCTTTAGATTGCAATTGAGAAAGTTATTTCAGGTGGATCTCGCTGTTTACGTGTTAGCTATATGTGGGGATGATGCCCTCATGCAATTGGTTTTGTAACATTTGAATTCACAATAGAATTTCTTTCAGATTTTGATCATGTTTACCATATTTTCACTAATTATTAATCAAGAGGGCGAATTTTATGTTGGAGTTTTGCTTAGAGCTCTCATTCCCCTCCTTACGTACAAGGTGGCTCCAAAGCCGTCAATATTGCTGTAATTGTGTGGAAAAAGGCCACTTGCAAATTGTTCTTGCCTCTTCAAGAAGTTTTTCCTTAATATATGCATATTTTATTTTATTTTGTTTTCCATGATATTCTTTTTTTTATAAACAAATGTTAGTGGGGGTGGGGCAGGGAAATGTTAGTTTCCGGGGTTTGAACTCTGTACCTCCTTCTTGCAACTCTTTCATGTCTCTTAGCTCGCCAACTGAGCTACCTATAGGTACGCACGCCTCAGGTTAAATTATGCTAAAACTTTGTGAAACTTGGGGATTATGAAGTATCTTATATTTGAAATATATGAGCTTTTTCTTAGTGTTTCATTGGCCTTGCATGTGTGACAAATCTTAACTATATCAATCAGTTACCAACACAGTGATGCCCTAATTAGTATATGCAGTTCTGTTCAGTTTTGTTGACCTTTTATGTCCATTATAAATCAGCTCATCTACATTTGAAATTTAGTCGGTTGATATAGCATTGAATCTACTTCCCCACTATGTTTATTAGGTTTGGCATCATAGAGGTGGACATTAATAAAAATATGTACAAAACTAATAAAAAAGACGAAAATTTATGTAACCGGGTTTGATTTTTTTTTCATGACACAGGTGATAAGTGATGACAAAGAGTCTATTTTATCAACTTTTGTCTTGTATAATGTTGGGTATTATGAGGTGATAAAATCACACATATTGTATCCTCTTCAATCTTCCTCTACAACTCAATAAGCCCCAATAATCCCGAATCACATTTCATAAATTTCAAGGAATACACCACTCATTTAGTTATTCATTTATTTGGATGATGTGGCACTCAATCTTTCTTTAGGCGTGGAAAAATAAACATCGGTCGGATAACTTAGTAATCATATTTCTTTTCTTAAATTGTGTGTATAGCCGTCTTTTGCTTATAAAAAAAATGGAAGGAGTAAATTTCGACTCTTAAGATAATAAGATTTGTTTAAAGTTTGTATGACATGAATTGACTTGCTTTGCAACTACTAACACCAATTATGTTTATTTTGCTGCTACTGTTTAAACTTTTGTTCATTCGGTTATAATTTTTAATTATCATGATATTCCCTAAATTTAATAAATGATAATGAGGAAAGCCCCGTGCGTAGCACGGGTATTAGGACTAGTATATTATAGTATTCAATAATAATCAAAAGTTTCTGAAAATTTTATTTTATTAGATTTGACTGTCTGTCCCCACTTGAGAATTATTATTATTATTATTATTATTAGACAAATTTTTATTATTTTTATTATTTCTTGAATATAATTCAAAATGAAATTTAATTCTTTGCATTGAAAATATAAAATTGGGAAAGAAGATAAAAAGGTGAGAAAAATCGATGTAATTTACATAAATTCTTTGAGTTGAATACAGACAAACATGCTTAACATTTGGAATTCATAACAAATTGCTTAATGCGTGGCAGTTCAATTTATAAACAAACAAACATGCTGCACTTGTTTTAATATTGAAATCCAGTTGTTTTGAACTACTTGTTTTTATATTGAGTTCAATTGAAGACGTCCCTTTTTTTTTGGGATGTTTTATTTGCTTATGTTTAGTTTTAATAACTCGTGTAAAGGTCGTCTATTAAAGAAAGCTTTTGTTTTTTACCCCTATTATAACCTTTACGCCATAATTCACCGACGATTTTACCTATAGTTCCTCAAAAAGTTTTCGGAAATACATAATTTCAGAACACATTTTTTGACTTTCGAAATTACGCAAAGCACATAAATTCAGAACACATTTTTTGACTTCCGAAATTATGTCGTTTGGGGTAATTCTGGAAATTTAAAAAAAAATGTGTTCCAAAATTACCTCAAAAGAGGATAATCCCGAAAAGTTTTAAAAATTGGTTTTCAGATTTATCATCTTTTGAGGTAATTTTGGAAAGTTTTAAAAGTTTGAAGGGTATTTTGAAGATTAAATAGGTTATGGGGGTATAAGGGAGAAAGGGGGGGGGGGTGCCATGAAAGAGACACTTTTTTTGATCAAAAAAAGAAAGAAACACATTTTTAATACTCAATCGATTCTTAATATTTGTTACTTTTGCTTTCTTGCACACAAATTAAGGTATTATTCCCTCCGGTCCACAATATAAGAGAAAAAAAGTGAGTTTTTGTGGTCCACAATATAAGAAACAAACACAATTTTTAAGGTGTATTAAATGATCAATTCCAAATTTACCCATATTTATGTGGTATAGTTAAGAATTATGTCATTAATTAGGAGTGTAAATTAACATTTAACGAAAATGACAATTTTGGAAAGTAGGTAAACTTTTAACCTTATTACATGATAATAGTTGATTTCAATATCATTCTTTGGTTTGTGTAATGTTGTGTTTTTTCTCTTATATTGTGGACCAGATGAAGTATTAATTTGTGTTAGTTAAGTATAAAAATACTCTCTTTGTAATTTGTCTTGGAATAATTGAAGTCAAAATAAAAGAGTTTTGAGACAATTAATTAATACTTTAGAACTCTAAAAGACTCGATAAATAAAAATAGTATATTTGGAAAAATTGGGTGAATTATATTTTGAGTTTTTAAAAGTAGGCTAAATTACACTAGATGTTTTTTAAGTTATTTAATTGTAATAAGTTGGTCCTTTAAGTTTTTTCGGACCAATTAGTTCCTTTAAGTTATTTAATTGTAACAAGTTGGTCATTTATGTTTTTTCGTACCACTTAGGTCCTTTAAGTTATTTAATTGTAACAAGTTGATCGTTTATGTTTTTTTCGTACCACTTAGGTTCTTTAAGTTATTTAATTGTAACAAGTTGGTCCTTTAAGTTATTTAATTGTAACTTTTAAAGGTCGGATAACTTACATTTTTCAGCCCCAAATTGTTACAATTAAATAACTTAAAGGACTTAAATGGTACAAAAAAACTTAAAGTACCAACTTGTTATAATTAAATAACTAAAAGGACCTAAGTGGTACGGAAAAAAATTAAAGAACCAACTTATTACAATTAAATAACTTAAAGGACCTCTGGTGCAATGGTGCAATGTAGCCTTAAAAGAATCATTTTTTGGGAACAAAAATAAGAGCCTAAAAGTACTAAAGACCAGAAACAAGAGAGTAATGGGGAGGAGATTGCGGTGGTGGGGAGGAGAGAGAAGACGTAGTCGGTGAGTGAGAGAGATTGAGAGGGTGGAGGGAGAGGGACGTCTGGACTGAGGCTGTGGAAGGTTCTAGATTGAGAACAGAAACCGCTGTTTGGATCGATGGTGTTCTTCGCCTTTGTTAGGGTTTGGTCGGTGATGGCCATTAGTGGCTGAAGTGCTTCAACTTGGGTGTTTTTTTTTGTAACCCCCCCCCCCCCTCCGGAACCCCATACCCCCCAAATTGACCAAATGGACCAAAATACCCCTAAAAAATTGTTAAAAAACGAAATCATTCATCATTCCATCATATTTCTGGAAAAAGTGAGTTTTTTCCCTAAATTTCCCGGAAATACCATTTTTTAAGGTATTTCCGGAAAGTTAAATTTTAGGGATTTCCGGATATATCTCAAAAAGAGGTATTTCCGGAAGACATTGGCTTCCGGAAATACCTCTTTTTGAGATATATCCGGAAATCCCTAAAATTTAACATTCCGGAAATACCTTAAAAATGGTATTTCCGGAATGTTTTTGATTTTTTTTGGAATTCCCTTTTAATTAATTTTTTTGCTTTTTTCAGTGACAACCAGAACAGGAAACCTAGAGCGAGGCGAGCATTCTGGAGCGGGAGGAGATGAGCAGAGTCCTTCTGGCAGTAGGAGTAGGTTCCGATTGAGGACTAGACAGGCCGGACACGCGTCTGAGCGTCAGAGACGTGTCCGAGAGTGAGAGCAGCAGCAGGAGGCTGAGCCAGACGCCATGCATGTAGATGACCAGGCTGAGGCTGAGGTTGCTCAGCATGATGATGAGGTTTTATTACCGGTTACATGTCCACTGCGTCCACATACTACTATAGATGAGACATGTAATACTTTTAATAATTTGTTTATTTTTTAACAATTAATTACTTTTAATAATTTATTAATTACTTTTATTTTTTTACAGGACCGGGGTAAGATTAAAGTTGTTTCACATGGGGGGAAGATACTGAAAATGAGACCTCAGCACCACCACCCACATATAGCATGCAGGATGGTTGCAGCAGGACCATCTGTTTGAGCTGGACATCACACCTCTCGGCAACATCAACCACGAGCTCATATCAGCTTTTGTGGAGAGGTGGCATTTTGAGACCAGCTCATTCCGCATGCCGTGGGGGGAGATGACAGTGACGTTGGACGACGTGTCAACGTTGCTCCACTTACCGCTCACCGGCACACCGTTGGTGCATCGGCCACATTTTGACACTGCTGATGCTATTCGGGCTGGAGTTGACCTGCTGGGCATTAACCACACAGCCTGCTGGGTAGAGTGTCAGTTCAACAGGGGACCGGCATTCCGATTTTCTTTCTTGATGGCCGCATACACACAGAACATAGAGCGCGGCCATCTTGATCAGGCGGCACGGTGCTATCTGCTACACTTGTTGGGCAGCACCATTTTTGCCGACAAGAGTCACACATCTGTCCCTGTCAAGTGGGTGACTCTTATTTCAGACTTTGGCCTGTGTGGCCAGTGGGCTTGGGGTCCAGCTGCTCTAGCTATTCTCTACGAGCAGATGAATGATGCTTGTTACTGGGAGACGTCGCAGATTGGCGGATACGCTTCTCTGCTGCAGGTAACTAATTAATTAATTATTTTTATTTTTTTTTAATTACTTTTATTTATATAATTACTTATTTTTTTTATTATTTTAGTGCTGGATATATGAGTATTTCCCCACAATCGTGGTGCGGAAAGACTTCGGTGCCAGTCAACTTCCGCGTTGCAGCAGGTGGGCGAACAAGAAGTGCGATAGTATCAAGCTTCCAGAGTTTCGGCAGCTGCTGGATGACTTGCAGAGGGAGCAGGTCATATGGAGCCCCTGGGACGACCACAGACAGTACCTCCGGTTTCACAACATTTCATTATTCAGAGGTTGGCTGCTGTGGGGGGATGTGGCGGTGCCTTATATGCCAGACAGGGTCCGTTGGCAGTTTGGATATGTCCAGCAGATTCCTGACCCACCTATTTCGGGCCCACGTCCATCTCCAGAGGTCATAGTACAGCAGTTGATGTTCTATCAGTCCCCAGCGTGGGCTTTCAGGGACAACGATCGACGGACACCCGTCCAAGGTGCTTGTGATGACGAGTACCTACTATGGTACTTCCAAGTGTCCATTCCCCACCTGACTCCGGCTCCGCCTTCACCTCCGGCTCCGCCTTCACCTTCGGCTCCGCCTTCACCTGTAGCTGCTGAGGATGTTGTTCCACTTCCCTTCAAGTCCAGGATGACAGCAGCTACGCATATCTAGGATGCCTATGATCGTCTTTTGTCAGTCGACGGAGTCGACGGCATTCCTGAGGATGTCTATGATAGTCTGTTGGCTGCTTTACAGATTTTGAACATTTAGTTGTATTATTTTTTGTATTTTTACTGTATTATTTCGCGTAATTTGATTTCACGTTCGGTTACAATTATTTTGCGCGATTTTAAATAAAAAAATTTTTTTACAAATTTCCGGAAGGCAGCCGGAAGAAATATGGGTTTTTTGAAAATATTTCTAGAAATTTGTAAAAAAAAAAACTTTTTTTAAGAGTATTTTGAGAATTTAGCGTAAAATAGGGTATGGGGTTCAAACCCGGGATTGGGGGTAAAAAAAAACCCTTCAACTTTAATAAGACACATACACTCGTCTTTTCTTCTATTTCTTCAGGTGGCTGAACCTGAACGATATAGTACACGCACGCAACGCATTGATGTTATTTATTGGATTAGATTTCGCCTGGATTATGATGCTCACTTGCTCAGTCGCTGGCCGTAAAAGTCTTTTTTTTGATATTTTTTATATTATAGGCCGACTCATCAAAAATATTATAGTATTCATAATAATCAAAAGTTTCTGAAAATTTTATTTTCTTTAGAATTATTTTTATTATTATTTTTTTGAGACAATTTTTTTATTATTTTTATTATTTTTATTATTTCTTGAATATATCTCAAAATGAAATTTAATTCTTTGCATTGAAAATATAAAATTGGGAAAGAAGATAAAAAGGTGAGAAAAATCGATGTAATATACATAAATTCTTTGAATTGAATACAGACAAACATGCTTAACAAACAAACATGCTGCACTTGTTTTAATATTGAAATCCAGTTGTTTTGAACTACTTGTTTTTATATTGAGTTCAATTGAAGACGTCCCTTTTTTTTGGGATGTTTTATTTGCTTATGTTTAGTTTTAATAACTCGTGTAAAGGTCGTCTATCCGATAAATAAAAATAGTATATTTAGAAAAATTGGGTGAATTATATTGAGTTTTTAAAAGTAGGCTAAATTACACTAGATGTCTTTTAAGTTATTTAATTGTAATAAGTTGGTCCTTTAAGTTTTTTCGTACCACTTAAGTTATTTAATTGTAATAAGTTAGTCATTTAAGTTATTTAATTGTAACTTTTAAAGGCCGAATAACTTACATTTTTCAGCCCCAAATTGTTACAATTAAATAACTTAAACGACTTAAATGGTACAAAAAATCTTAAAAGACCAACTTGTTAGAATTAAATAATGAAAAGGACTTGAGTGGTACGAATTTTTTTTAAAGAGAGAGAGAGAGAGAGAGAGGGAGGGAGGGAGGGAGGGAGGGAGGGAGGGAGAGAGAGAGAGAGAGAGACTATAGCTAGATTCTTTTCAAATTTTGGATTTGGATTGATTCCCTTGATTGAATTGAATTGCATACAAATAGTACAAAGACAACCATGAAATGGAAATCCTATTTGTGACTCGGTATAATTCTAGAATGGAAATCCTAGGACCTAGAACATTCCTTTTAGCAGCATGTGCTCACTGCACATCATAGTCGCATAGCCGCTTGGGCTTAGTCTTGTTGCGCCCGAACCTTATAGGAGGAATAAGCCTGCTTTCTTCCTCTATTTTTGGCCCAGATCATCTTGGGTCATGATAGTCTTGAACCCAGAGAAACAATATTTGAAAGACGTCCAGCTTGAAGTAAAATGATACTACCTCCGTTTTCACAATACATGCCGCTTTGAAGAATAATTTTGTTTCATTTTTGTTCTGTACCGTACTTCCGAAGTAGTTGGTAGGTGTCGTCATTGATCAGCGGTGTTCGATCCTGAGATGGCGGTGTTCGATCTTGAGATGGCGATGTTCGATCTTGAGATGACGGTGTTGTACCTGCAAAAATACTCCGACGCTCAAGTCAGTGTCTGAGTGAATCAATGTTTTAGTCTTAGGAATTGCTTACATTTATGAGCATTTGAATGTGGTATTTATAGAGTTTGTGTGATGTTTGTTATGACGATGTTGGACTGTTAGATCTTGTAGAGGTATCTGGACCGTCGGTTGATTGGGCTAGATTTTCTGGATGTGGGCTGGTTGATCATTGGGCCTTGCAGGGGGTGTAAATATTGTTGAGGCCTTTTACTTATACCATAACAGTGGCCCCCCAAGCCTGGTCGCCTGAGGGGCGATCTTGGCTTGATAAGCTGATGTTACCTTTGTCGATCATGAGATGTACCGAGCTTTCTTTACCGATCTTTCTTTTGGGCAGCGGGATCAGCGCCTTGGATTCAGTGTCAGACATTAAATATTTCTGACACGGCGTGCATTACGATGGCGGCTAATGACGGTGACGTCTTGTTTTTAGTGTCTGGCCTTTGGGTTTTGATTGGACGCGTTGATTCGACTTACAGGCCCAATCCATGATATTCGGCCCACTATAAATAGGGGGTCACTTGCTCCTGTTTTGTTGCTGCACAACTTCTTCTACTCTGACTACCGGTCTTGATTAACTCCTTCTGTTCTGACTTCCGGTATTGAGGTGTCGAGCTTATCTTTAGGTCGACAAGAAGAGTTCTTCTGGATCCGATCTACTCATCTGCTTTACTTCGAGGTTAGTTTTTAATGTTTTTTGTATTTGCGTTTTGGACCCCTCCTAGTTTTTATTTGTTCGCTCAGAGTGGGCGTCGTCAGGTCGGGTTCCGACTCGCTCGCGGACCCATTTGCGATTTTTTTTGTCCTGACACTTCGTCCCCCATTTCTGCCGCTTTTTAGATCTGGCGAGGACCAAACAAACCCGTAGGGACATAACCGAATATCGAAACGAGTTTGTAAAGATCATGGCCTCCGGTGGTGACGTTCCTGAAAGTCGAGAGAATCAGTCAATGGTTGGTATTCCAGACGAGCAAGATCATCCGCCCTCTGCTCCTACCAGCGAGCAAGCGGAGGAAAATATCGATGTTGAAAGTTTTTCTCCGGTAAACGATGTTAATGAGTCCGTTCCAGATGTTGTGGGAGCTATGGAGGAAGTCCGGAGGATCGATGTGGTGGCTCTCTCTTCGAATTCTGATGAGGAGGTTCGATCGGGGGAAAGACAGGGGAGCTCGGATACTATTGAATCGGAGAGCACTGATGCTGACTTTGGGATGAGCTTGGTGCTTGGAGATGATTCTGATCAGGACGATGCCGAAGGCATGGACCAGCCAAGCACGAGTCGTGCTTTTGATGTTTCAGTCGACGGTTATTCCAGTACCGGTCCTGGGGCACATGACGTGCCGGTTCAGGAGGTTCGCCCTTATGATTGGGTTTCCTTCAAGGTTTTGGAGATCGAATAGTTGTATCGTTCGGGCCACAATCTAGAGTCGGTAGGTCGTAAAATTGTTGGGCGTTCTGAGAGGAATATCGGAGGGTCGAAGGTATGAAGGATGGAGAGCACGTGGCTTCCTGGGCAGGAGATCTTAAATTTACTATGTACCACGTGACGATAAATGATATGAACATCCGGCTTCCTTTCACTTCTCTTGAACAGACAGTTCTGGCGGAGCTGGACGTAGCACCCTCCCAGCTACATCCAAATGCATGGGCTTTCCTCCGAGCCTTTGAGTTGATGTGTATTCACCTGGAGAGACCGGCGTCGTCCCCACTTTTCTTCCATTTGTTCGAGCTTAATCGGAATAGTGGGGAGGACAAGTCCGGTCGCGAGCATGTGAGTTTTCGCTCGAGGCGAGGAGCGAAGATCTTCAAGGCTTATGCGGACTCACTGAGGGGAAGTTGGAAGCAGCTCTTTTATTGGGTCGAACCGATTAATAATAAGGCCATTGACTGTGTAGGGAAGTTCGGAGATGATGGTCGGACCTTGGTGTCCACCAAATTCCCTATTGGTTGGAGTCATGGTCATTTTAATTGGTCTTCACATTCCTACTCCGTCGGTGAGGATCGGTTGAGCGCTGAAGATCGTCTCACGAAGGCGATTCTGATTTTTATTTTCCAAAGGGTTCCGTTCTCAAAGCATAAATACCGGGGTATCCCTCCGGATCATTTAGTCCAGGCTGGGAAGCGGGCTCGGGTGCAAATGGTTTTAGGTAGATCGTCTTTCTATAGTGGGTTTTTGTGTATTTGAATTTTCTGTAAGTTACATAACTCTTCTTTTCCTTGTTTTTTAGACACGATGGCGCCTAAGAAGCTCGCATTTTTGAAGAAGCAGGCGATGCAATCGGCTGGCGTCGAGCAAGCAGGGGTACCGTTGCAAATACATTCTCAACCTAGACCTGTTGTTGAGGCTGAAGAGGTCGCCATCGTTGCCGAACCGGTTACAACCGTTACTCAGAGAGATCTGGCACCGCCGAGGCTGAGAAGGGGAAAAGAATCGATGTTGGGACCTCTGTAAAAAGGGGGCGAGCAGGGGTCGATGATGAGTCTGGATCCGCCAAAAAAGCAAAGAATGGGAAGAGCTCCAAGCATAAAATACAAGGCTGTTCCCCTGGACGAGGAGTTTTAGAACAAAATTTTGAGCAGTGGCGCGGGAAGATCCCATTGCAGCGCCAGCCCAGATCTTTCTGAATCTTGCCGAGGTTCATAAAATCGCAAAAACGAAGTACGAGAAGCGAGCTGAAGGTGGGTTTTTTGTTGATTTTGTTGATTTGTTTATGATTTTCTATATGTTCCTTGATATGTCTGTAGAGTTGCTAGAGACCGAGAAGACAAAACGTTTTAAACTTTTGGAGGAATTGTCTTCGAGGACCAATGAGCTGGCTCAAGTTAAGTCCGAGCTTTGGGCTTTGAAGGAAGGTGCAGAGATCCTTACAGCGTTGAAAGTAACTGCCCTAAATCGTGCAGAGACTGCCGAAGCTCGTGTGAAGAAGCTCGAGGATCAGCTTAAGTTCCTAGAGGAGTCTGAGGCCGAGGAAAAGAGAAAGGCAAGGGTCTCAGAAGAACGAATCATCGAGCTGGAGGATAGCTTGAAGAAAAGCTCGGAGGTGAGGGCGGAATCTAGTACCGACCCAGAAGCTCGTATTGCCGATCTTCAGGCTGCCCTCCAACAAAGCAAGAGGGACGCAAATGAGGCTGCTGAGGCGGTGATAACTCATATTTATATGAGTTATTTATACGTATTCAAAGTTAAATCATGCAAGTTCTCTGGCAATAGTAGGTTGTTTCTATTAAGTTTCTGTTAGTTTATTGCTTTTTAGTTAGAAAGGGGCTAAATTACAAGTTCTAGGCATTTTGGTGCCAATTGGCACCTTTGTGAGCGTTTTGATGCTTCTTGTGTTTGTGCAGTAATCTGAACGTGGCAGCGTCTCTCATCACGTCTGAAGAAGGACAGCAGAGCAAGAAAATAATATATATCATTTTAGCGCGCATGTAATGATGACCAGAGATCTGGAAATGAAGAAGATCTTCTCTTTCTTCAACACTGACGCGGCTGACGCACTGTAGCAGTGCGGTGTCACTTCAGGGCAGAGTCAACTCGCAAGCAAGCTTGGAAGGTGGGGGAATGACATCAGCAGCATGTGACCTCTTTTGACCATGGCTATTCTCTCTCTATAAAAAGGCAAGGGTGCACCATGCGGGATATACACGACTCCATTCATCATCCACCTTCCCCCATTTTTCAGAGATAGTTTTTCTGAGAGAAGTTCTGGACACAGACTTCTTCATTTTTAATTCTCTCAAGGCCCCAATTTCCATATCCATTCGCAGCCATTATTGTAAAGCTCAGACGTTGTAACGTCTTTACAGCGTGCATGAAGGAAGGCCACTTAGGCGTATCTTTTGCGTTTAGTCTCCTTTTCTCTATGTACGGTATTTGGATTTTAACTCCTCTTATTTCTGTAAGGATGCTCAGCATGAGCTAAAACAATTTGTAGTTGGGTTGTTGTTTTGCATGTAATGAACCTTTAGTCTAATGCTATGAAGTATTGATGTTTATGTGTTTTAAATCTTTGCATGTTAATATTTCCAAACTTGTTTTGAACTGATCACTTAAAATAAGTAGATTCATAGGTACAGACATGGTCTATGAAAAGAACTCAAAGATTTATGTGAATGAAAAGGTGCACTAAAGACATTTAGGCATTTTTATCTAAGTCTAGACATAGAACAGATAATAGTTCATAGGACATTGCTGTGGGTACTTAAAATACAGGAGTAGGCCTACTTAGAACCTAGACATAGGAATTCTAGTACTTGAAGCTCTGACGTTTTGTGACTGAAAAGCACAGCTCTTTTGCAACAGCGTTCAAACGTTATAACGTCTATACAACATAGCATTTGTACGTGTTAGCGTGTAAACGTTATAACGTCTGACTAAAGGAGATTTACTTGCATGCAGCAATCCAACTCATACTTTTCCATATTCACAACCACTTCCTCTTTACTTGTTTTATTTACGTTCTTAGTCTTAACACCTACTTTTAGTGCCGATTTATTACCTGTTTCACTTGTGTTTTAAAGACTTGAACTCTGAAAGTTAATCAGTCCTCGTGGGAACGATCTCTTACTTTTATCCACTTTATTACTTGTACGACGTGTATACTTGCACTGACATTGCGACTATAACACACAAGCGCGAACAGGCGGCACTTGAGATGTACAAAGAAGGTTTTCAAGGTGCCCTTCTGCAGGTTCTTTTACTTCATCCCTCTCTTCCGCTAGACCCGACGGTTATTGATGCTGATCACGAGGTCGATGGGAGGCGTATTGTCAAGGTCGACCCAGTGACGGAGGAGAAGATCGTCATCTTTCCGTCCTCAGACGCTTAATGGTTTCCAGCATTTTTTTGCAGAAGTTCTGGGTGTATTCTTTTCCGATCGAGTTTTGTATAGACTTAGAACTTCTTTATGTAATTTGGAATTTTGAGGGTTCGGCCCATCCATGGTGCTTTGTAATCGAAAATATTTTTAATCGATCTTGATTTTGGATCTCATTTCGAGCTTTATGGATGCTTTTTTAATTCTGCAAGTCATATATGTCATTTTTTTTAGAGATCGTTTCGCACCTGGGGGGCCCGAGGTGTTTCATAAACGTTGACCTATAGAGCAGTTTACCAGGACTCGGAGATCGTTTTACACCTGGGGGGCCCGAGGTGTTTCATAAACGTTGGCCTATAAAGCAATTTACCAGGACTCGGCCCAGATTTAACTCGCCCTATAGGGGTATTGGCAGCTGTGGCCAATAGTCGTTTTGAGGATATTTCGATCCTAGAAGACCTGGTCCCTTTGAAACAGTTTACCAAGACTCGGCTCGGATTTAACTGGTAACAAAGGGTTGCGACCATGGTTGGTCGCTTAGGGATCGGAGATCCCAAGATCGAACCTGAGGGGCTCGAGGTTCGAGTCTCTTCCAAAGCTGTAAATTTGATCCTTGCGTTATTGCTTTGATGAAAACAAGAAAGTGTGGAACGTCGGACAGTTTATTGATTTATCATTTAAATGAGGAACTCGATTTGCAATGATAGGAGTAGTACTGGAGAGATTGATGCAATTTCCGTTTTTAAATGTAATAACTCTTCAGTTTTGTTGCATTCCAAGTTCTTTGAATCTTCTTTCCTTGGAGGGTCTCCAGTTCAAAGGCGCCCTTACCGGTTTTAGAAATGACACGGTATGGTCCTTCCCAATTCGGTGCGAGCTTTCCTTGAGAAGCATTTTTAAGACCAACATCAGCCCTTTGAAGAACCAGATCGCCTAGCTCGAAATCTCTGGGAACGACGTTAGCATTGTACCTGGTCGTTACTCCTTGTTTGACGATTGCTTCTCGGAGTGAGGTTCAACCCCGAATTTCATCGATGAGATCGAGCTTCTCTCTTAAGGCTTGGCTATTCTCGTTCTGGGTTTTGGGGTTTTCCGTTCTCCAGCTGAGTTCGCCAATCTCGACAGGAATGACCGCCTCGATGCCGTATAAGAGAGTCGAAACGGCGCCTCTCCTGTGGAGATTTGTTGGGTGGTCCTATATCCCCAGATGACATAAGGTAGCTCTTCCACCCAGTTCCCTTTTGCCTCGTCTAGACGTCGCCTTAGACCGTTTAGTATTATTTTGTTCGCGGCTTCTACTTGTCCGTTGGTTTGAGGGTGTTCAACTGACGTGAAGCGGCGTTTGATTTTTAGGTCGGACATCAGGTTTCTGAAACCCTTGTCGGCAAATTGGGTTCCATTGTCCGTTATCACTACCTCGGGGATGCCGAACCTACTCATGATGTTTTTCCTAAAAAATTTGATGCAGTTTCTTGCAGTTATGGTAGCCAGGGGTTCTGTTTCTATCCATTTGCTGAAGTAATCGACTGCGACGATTAAGTATTTGATCTGGCCTGGAGCTGTCGAGAATGGCCCCAGGAAGTCTATCCCCCACCATGCAAATGGCCATGTGGAGGACAAGCTTGTTAGATCTGTTGGAGGAGCAACGTGGATGTTGGCGTGAATCTGACACATTTTGAATTCCTTTACATAAGCACTGGCATCGGCTGCCACGGTTGGCCAGTAGTATCCGGCACGGAGAGTTTTTCGAGCCAAAGAGCGAGCTCTGAGGTGTTGACCGCATATTCCCTCATGTATTTCTGCCAGGACATAAGCTGCTTCTTCTCCCTCGATGCATTTCAACAACGGTGAGGAGAGGCTTCTTTTGTACAACGTTCCATCAATGACTGAATAGGAAGAAGTGTAACGCCCCAAATATTTAATTAAATAATTTAATTAAATATTTAGGTATTCAATTAATTATTTTATTTATTTTAGTTAGTATAATTATATTAACGTTGGAGTGAGAGGTGTGCAATTGGATTTTTGGTGATGGCGTTAGTGATCGGGCTTAAGCTGGAGAAAGCCCGTGATCCATATCCAAAGCCTAGGCGCATGTAGTGAGGGGTTAGTGAGGGTTGACTCATTTTTGCGAATTGTTGGAGAAAGAAAGAAAAGAAAGGGTTGCGAAATAGAGAGAGGTGTACGGCGCGATTTCAAGAGAGGAGGGAGAAGAGGAATTTGCGAATTCAAGGAGAAGAGGAGAGAAGCTCGGTTGCTGTGGTTTCTTGGCGTTCCCGTGGAGAGATCATCATCTTTGGAAAATCTAAGGTAAGGGGAGTCTCATGGTATAAAGGGTTATATGATGGATAGTATATAAGAGGGTAGAACCTATGATGCCTAGGAGTTGTTTGATAATATGCATGAATGAATTATGAAATTATATGTATGTTGTTGGTGTTGTTTTGAGTGTTGATGGCCTTGAGTGAATAGATGGTAAAATGTTGCACGCTAGGTGTTTGATAGAATGTGTAAGTGATGTTTAGAATGCATGTTAGATGTTTGACAAAATGCATAAGTATGTGATGTTGAGATTGGTATTTGGTGATTGATCATAATGAGTTTTACTTGCTTATGATCTTTTGTGCGTTTCTGGACACTGTTTCGGTCCTTCTAAAACTGGTACTGTTCGGTTGATCCAAAAATTATGTGGCTGATTGTTTTTGAAAATAGACTTAAAGCCGGTCGTTTTGGCACTGGTTCCGTTCAATTTGGAGTTGTGTAGCTCAAGTTATGAGTCTCCAAAGTTAGGTCAAAATTCTGGAATCAAACTGTGAGTAGGTTCGGTTTTTGTAGCTTTTGTGTTCTCAATCGAACTCCGTTTTGAATGATTCTTGTTTCATTGGAAAGTAGACTTAATTCTCTACGAAATAGGCACTGGTTTCACGAAATTTCATTAAGAAATGAGAAAGAAAATTTAGTTGCAAGTTGGGTAAAGAATTCTGTCCGATTTTGATACCTCAGTGTAGTGTTTTGAAAAACTGTACCAACTGGATACTTATTTTGAAAAATGAAAATCATAGGCAGAAACTACACTCAGAGAGCTTCCCAATGAGTGGTCTTTTGTTAAAATCCGATATCGTTTGCTATTTTAATTAATTCGCCGAAGTAGGTGCACTGCTGTAGAAAATTCTGCACTAGTGCTGTGCTGCGCCAGGGCGCCATGTTGCTGCCCTGGGTGCGCCAGGTTGCTTGATGTGTTGCGCCCAGAGTGGCGCAGGTTGCCACAGGGCGCCAGGTTGCTTGCTGTGTTGCACCCAGGGTGGCGCAGGTTGCCACCAGGCGCCAGTTTTAGTGTCTATGTTGCCTGCTGTGTTGCAGTTTGTGTCTTAGTTTGTATCTAGGACTGTGTTGCTGTTTGTGTCTTAGTTTGTGACTGTGTTGCTGTTTGTGTCTTAGTTTGTGTCTAGGACTGTGTTGCTGTATGACGCCACGTGCTGTCTGTTTTGGCGCCCAGGGTGGCGCAGTTTGTCTCAGGCGCCCTTTTATGTGCTGTTGGGCGCCAATGTGTTGTGTCTGTGTTGTTGGTGTTATTTCCTAGGCGCCACTTTGTGCTACCTCAGTGTTGTGATGTTTTGTTGTGTCTAATAAGACTAAATTTGCTGTTCTTGTTGTTGAGTCAATGTGACTAAATCTTGTTGTTGTTGTTGCTGGGTCAAATATGACCAAAACTCGATGATGATGTGGTTGGGTCGAATATGACCAATGATGATGTTGTTGACGTTGTTGTGCATAGCATGATTATGTTGTTGATTGTTCCGATGCGTTGTACATGGTGTCTCATGCATGGCATAATGCATTATTACGTTGCTGTAGGCTTCGGCCATAGAGCTTTGCTCAGTGTTGATGATGAAGCCACAAAGGCTATTTACGTTGATTGGTACTGTAACACCCCTTTTCTAATAACCTTACTTTTTAATAAAATCAGAGTTTTTTTTTTTTTTGAAAACAATTTAAGCGAGTGCTACACTTACTTCATAAAAATCAAAAACTTCAACTTCCATAGTTCAATTAAAACCACAAGATACATAGCACCATAACAAGGAAAACCGTTTAGTTCACATCAACTAACACAGTCACTACCAGCAGCGGAATAATAATTAAGTTCGAAAACAAAACCAATACATCACCAAAAATGGTATAACAGTATAAAGACAATAACATTAAAGCATAAGACGCCCCCCGGTGCTACGTATCAGAGCATGACACTTCCTGCCAAACGAAGGTATAAGGTAACCTTCACTTGTTATTACCTGCACGTTGCCGACATAAGAAGCAACATAAAAGCAGTAGGGTGAGTCTCTTTTCATAATTAATAACATATGGAATTAAGCACTGCATAGGAAAAGGAAACCAGGCACACCGATTCACAACAATGGAAACAATCACATCAACATTTTATTTCCAAGCAGCACTACACAATATATGATTATGCATGAAATGCAACCCAAACTCCACGGGCACATGCATGTCGGATCCGTCACCAAATACAAATAGGCCGTAGCCTCTGCTCACCAAATAAAATTAGGCCGAAGCCTCTGCTCACCAATAATGCACATGTTTCATGAGATGCTATGGAAATGCATCACAACACACCACAATTCAATCTATTCACCATTTAATTCAGCTCACCATTTTATTTATATTCTCACCATTGCATAAATCTGCTCACCAATTTAAAAATTAGGCCGAAGCCTCTACTCACCAATCACACCATAATACACTCACCAACTCAACCCACCACTCACACCAACACCAATTTTCAATAGACCAATTTATGGTTTGACACGACATAAGGAAAGTGGATAAAAATTGTCGTTTAGACACTTGAACACCTCAGCCCAGAAACACCAGTAAAATAATTCATTTTTGCAAAAAATTAGAACATTTGGATAGACACTGAAATTAGCTTCAAAACGCATTTTGAACCGTCGAATTTGGATAACCGAGTCAAAAGTTACATTAAAAACAAAACCGGAAAAATACTTAGACATCCTGGAAACTGGCGCCCAGGCGCTGGGCGCCCAGGAGCAACACGGAACTTGGCGCATGGGGGCTTGGCGCCCAGGAACAGCAACACGCGCATAGGCGCTGGCGCCCAGGAACTGGCGCAGGGAACACAGCGCCCAGGCACTAGGCGCCTAAGGCCAACACGCAATAAAACTCATTTTACTTCGAAATTGATTTTGTACGAGCCAAATGCTCAGAATAAGAGAACCCAATAAAATTTTTGGCAAAAAGTGACATGCATCTTTGGCGCCCATGGGCTAGGCGCCTAAGGCCAAGACAACCCACAACTCCTATGACTCCAAAAATGATTTTACACGAGCCATTTAGCTTGGACATAAAGACCCAGTATCAGTTTTTGCAAAATGGACAACAGAAATTTGGGGCCCTTGGCACCCATGACACAAGCACCTAGCGCCAAAACTGGCAACACAGTGACACAGAAACAGCAACGCATTGGCAACAGAAACAGCAACACAGTGGCAACAGAATTGGAAAAACTGGCGCAGGCACACTGGCTGGGCGCCTGGCGCCCATGACTGAGGCGCAGAACAAAAAAAAACAGCAACAATGCATATGGCGCCCAAGGCGCCTAGGAGCTTCAAAATTCAGAATTCTTCAATTTTAAACACCAAATTAAATTCACCAAACACCCAATCATATTTGTATAATTCAATCATCATCATGATCCTCAATTTTCACCAAGTAAGCACCAACAAAATCATATTCTCAAACATGTGTCATACGATTCACTTAGCAACGATTCAATTCACCAATTATACGATTTCAACATAAGCAATTCCTAATCAAGTATCACAACACTAAAATTTAATCATCAACACAACAATTCGTTCATGGAAATTATTCTAGACCCTAACCCTAAGCATCACTAATTCGCATAAGGTATTAAAAACAAAAAGAGGACCCCCTAACCTCTTAGAAGTCGAAATTGCTAGCAAAGCTTCAAGGAAAATGCAAGTCACCAACAAGCCTTCTCTTCCTCTTAGAGTGCTTCGCCCCCTTTTCTTCTTCTCCTCTTCCCTTCGCAACTCCTTCTCTTCTCACTCTCTCTTTTTACGTTTCTTTTCTTTCTTTTTGCAATTGAGTCAAAAATGCAACTAACTCCCAAGACCCCTAAGTGAGTCGACTCCTATGACTATCCAATGGGTCATGGGCTCACTTGTGGGTCATGGGCCCCCAAGCACCACCTTAATTCGTGGCAACACCTCCTAACAAATAAAATAAAATAAATTAAACCTTGAATTATTTAATTAAATTAAATAAATATTGTAAGCCTTAAATAACTTAATTAAATAAATAATTAAATTATTTTGGGGCGTTACAACTCTCCCCCACTTAGAATATTTCGTCCTCGAAATTACCTGAATCAAACAACTCCGGATATGCTTCCCGCATCTTACTCTCCAGCTCCCAAGTCATACTTTCACCAGCAGCTCCTAACCAAACCACTTTCACCAAAGGAATCTCCTTCCCTCTCAGAATCTTCACTTCTCTATCTTCAATTCGCACAGGCATAGTCTCCACCGTGAGATTATCCCGTACCTCTACTTCATCCATCTGAATTACATGAGACGGGTCCGGAACATACTTTCGAAGTTGTGACACGTGGAACACGTCATGCAAGTTCGAAAGATTAGGCGACAAGGCCACCCTATAGGCAACACTTCCCACCCTCTCCGTAATCTGATACGGACCAATGAAACGGGGAGTTAACTTCTTTGATTTCAAGGCACGCCCAACACCAGTCACCGGAGTGACTCTCAGAAACACGTGATCACCTGCCTGAAACTCTAAATCCTTCCTTCTCTTATCATGATAGCTCTTTTGTCGACTCTGCGACGCTTTCATCTTCTCACAGAGTAATTTTACCTTCTGAGTTGTTTCTCGCACAATTTCAGGCCCCAACACTGCACTCTCCCCAGATTCATACCAACACAACGGAGTCCTACATCTCCGACCATACAACGCTTCAAACGGTGCCATTCCAATACTAGAATGAAAACTGTTATTATAGGTGAACTCTATCAACGGAAGATGAGAATCCCATGAACCTCCCTGCTCAAGAACACATGCTCTCAACAAGTCCTCTAACGACTGAATAGTCCTCTCCGTCTGACCATCTGTCTGCGGATGATAAGCGGAGCTTAACCTCAACTTAGAACCCAAAGCTTCTTGCAAACTTTTCCAAAATTCAGATGTGAATCTTGGATCTCTATCAGATACAATACTGAGCGGAACGCCATGCAACTTCACAATTGTTTTGATGTAGATCTCTGCCAACTTTGGAACTGGATAAGTCATATTAATTGGTAAGAAATGAGCAGACTTTGACAATCTGTCCACAACCACCCATATAGCATCAAACCCTCTCACTGTATTGGGCAAACCAGTCACAAAATCCATGGAAATGCTATCCCATTTCCATTCCGGAACTTCTAATGGTTGCATCAACCCCGCAGGCTTCTGATGCTCAATCTTAGACTTCTGACAAGTCAGACAAGAATACACAAACTGTGCCACATCCTTCTTCATACCAGGCCACCAGAACAACTTCTTCAAATCTTGGTACGTTTTCGTAGCCCCTGGATGAATACTCAACTTGCTCCTATGGCTCTCCTCAAGAATCATTCTCTTCATCTCAGCATCATCAGGAATACAAATCCTATCTCTGAATCTCAATACACCTTGGGAATCTAACTTGAAATCCCCATTCACAGCTTGATCATTCACAACTAACAAGTCTACCAACTTTACATCTGACTTTTGGGCTTCTCGAACACTAACCAAAAATTCATTGCCAATCTTCCACATTCCCAATCTGACACTCTGCGGTGTCACTTCACAAACCAGACTCATGTCCCGAAACTGCTCAATCAACTCTAATTCTTTCACCATCATAGCCGACATATGCAAACTCTTCCGACTTAAAGCATCAGCCACGACATTAGCTTTGCCGGAGTGATAGTTCAAGCCGAAATCATAATCCCTCAGCAATTCTAACCAACGTCTCTGTCTCATATTTAGCTCCTTCTGATCGAACAAGTATTTCAAACTCTTATGGTCACTAAACACTTCAAATCTAGTACCATACAGATAGTGCCTCCAAATCTTCAGCACAAACACAATTGCAGCAAGCTCCAAATCATGAGTAGGGTAGTTCTTCTCATGGGTCCTCAACTGCCTAGACGCATAAGCTACTACCTTACCCTCTTGCATTAACACACCTCCCAAACCCATCTTGGAAGCATCACAATATACTACAAACGGTTGATCCGGAACAGGCAAAGTCAAAACGGGCGATGTTGTCAACCTCTTCTTCAACTCATTGAAGCTCTCCTCACAGCGAGCATCCCACACAAAGGCCTTTCCCTTACATGTCAATTGAGTTAACGGAAGGGCCAACTTCGAGAAACCTTCAATAAATCTCCTGTAATAACCAGCTAATCCCAAGAAGCTTCTAATCTCAGTAACTGACTTCGGGCTCTCCCATTGCAACACAACATCAATCTTGGCTGGATCCACAGCTATACCATTACCCGAGATAATATGACCAAGGAAACCTACTTCATTCAGCCAGAACTCACACTTAGACAATTTTGCATACAATTTCTTTTCTTTCAACACTTCTAGTACTAACCTCAAATGTTCTGCGTGTTCCTCTTCCGTCTTAGAATACACCAGAATGTCGTCAATAAACACAACTACAAACTGATCCAAGTAACTATGGAAAGTACGATTCATGTACTCCATAAACACACCCGGCGCGTTGGTAACACCAAACGGCATCACAGAATACTCATAGTGCCCATATCTCGTTCTGAAAGCGGTTTTCTGAATGTCTTCATCCTTTACCTTGATCTGGTGATAACCCGACCTCAAATCGATTTTGCTAAACACCTTAGCACCTACCAACTGGTCCATCAGATCATCAATTCTGGGAAGCGGATACCTGTTCTTTATTGTCACTTTGTTCAATTGCCTATAATCGACACAAAGTCTCATACTCCCATCCTTCTTTTTCACTAACAATACCGGGGCACCCCATGGTGACACACTTGGCCTTACAAATTTCTTCTCAAGCAGATCTTCTAATTGCTTTTTCAATTCAGACAACTCTGAGGCTGACATCCGGTACGAAGCCATAGACACAGGCCTAGTACCAGGTATAAGATCAATAGCAAACTCAACCTCCCCATCTGGCGGAACACTTGGAATTTCATCCGGGAACACTTCAGGGAACTCACACACTACCTGAACCCTTTCAATGATCGCCTGATTCTCAGCAGACAATGACGCCATCAAAGCAAACAGATGAACTCCTTCCTTCATTACCTTATGCAATTGACCAGCAGGCAACAAAACAGATTCTTCTTCTTCGGGAGGAAGGAAACTCACAGATCTTCGGAAACAATTAATATGCACATGGTTAAATACTAACCAGTCCATACCAAGAATGACATCCAACCCTCCCAACGGCAAACAAATAAGGTCAACAAGGAAATCTCTGCCGAAGATTGACAGAGGGCACTTAGCACACACAAGAGAGGTAGTTACTGAACCCTTAGCTGGAGTGTCAATAACCATCTCCCTCATCATAGAAGATAAAACAAGGTCCAATTTCTCAGCACATAAAGCAGCAATAAATGAATGCGTAGCACCAGTATCAATAATAGCAATCAAAGGAATACCATTAATAAAACACGTACCTCTAATCTCATTAGTATCCTCTGATCCTGCGAGAGCAAACACTTTTCCATGGGACTTCTCTTTCTTCGGCTTAGTACACTTAGTACTAATATGACCTGACTCCCCACAATTGTAGCACACCACATCCCTTTTCTCACATTTCGCAGCCACATGACCTTCTTTACCGCACTTGAAACACTTATTATCCGAGCAGTCAAAACTCTTATGACCCGGCTTGCCACACCTGTAGCACACAACCTTCGCAGGGGCATCTCCCCCACTTGGTTTCTTATTATCAGCATACCTCTGCTTACCCTTACCAGCCTGAACCTCATACGGCTTACTCCGGTTTTGAAATTTACCCCTCTGATCTCTCATGACCTTGGAGTGAGCATTACTATCATCTTCATATATCCTGCAACTGTCGATCAAATCAGCAAATACCCGAATCTTCTGGTACCCTATAGCTTTCTTTATATCAACCCTCAGTCCATTCTCAAACTTTATACACTTTGAAAATTCAGAATCAGCATCAGCATAGTGGGGATAAAACTTAGCCAATTCAGTGAACTTGGCAGCATACTCTGTCACTGACATGCTTCCTTGCTTTAGCTCAAGGAATTCTATTTCTTTCTTTCCCCTCACATCTTCTGGAAAATACTTCCGTAGGAACTCTCTGCGGAAAACAGCCCAAGTTATCTCCTCATTAGCAGTCTCTAACCTCCATCCACCAATCATCAGCTTCCTCTGCCAGCGTATGGGTACCATACCTGACCTTCTGCGCATCGTCACAATCCATGACACGAAATATCCTTTCGATCTCTTTCAGCCATGCTAGAGCACCATCTGGATTGTACTTGCCCTTAAAAATGGGTGGATTCTCCCTCTGGAACGTGGCTAAACTGCGAGTCCCAGCATTTTCAGCACCATTTTGCTGGTTCCCAACAGCCTGAGCCATAGCCTGCAAAGCAGCAGCAAGAGCAGCGTCGTTCCTCCCAGCCATTTCAAACTATCACTGCAGCACAAACAGAAATTTAGAACTAATCTAACAATTTTATTTGTCATAAGACACTATGACAGGACGACTTGGCCGGACAGACCGAACTGCTCTGATACCACTAGTGTAACACCCCTTTTCTAATAACCTTACTTTTTAATAAAATCAGAGTTTTTTTTTTTTTGAAAACAATTTAAGCGAGTGCTACACTTACTTCATAAAAATCAAAAACTTCAACTTCCATAGTTCAATTAAAACCACAAGATACATAGCACCATAACAAGGAAAACCGTTTAGTTCACATCAACTAACACAGTCACTACCAGCAGCGGAATAATAATTAAGTTCGAAAACAAAACCAATACATCACCAAAAATGGTCTAACAGCATAAAGACAATAACATTAAAGCATAAGACGCCCCCCGGTGCTACGTATCAGAGCATGACACTTCCTACCAAACGAAGGTATAAGGTAACCTTCACTCGTTATTACCTGCACGTTGCCGACATAAGAAGCAACATAAAAGCAGTAGGGTGAGTCTCTTTTCATAATTAATAACATATGGAATTAAGCACTGCATAGGAAAAGGAAACCAGGCACACCGATTCACAACAATGGAAACAATCACATCAACATTTTATTTCCAAGCAGCACTACACAATATATGATTATGCATGAAATGCAACCCAAACTCCACGGGCACATGCATGTCGGATCCGTCACCAAATACAAATAGGCCGTAGCCTCTGCTCACCAAATAAAATTAGGCCGAAGCCTCTGCTCACCAATAATGCACATGTTTCATGAGATGCTATGGAAATGCATCACAACACACCACAATTCAATCTATTCACCATTTAATTCAGCTCACCATTTTATTTATATTCCCACCATTGCATAAATCTGCTCACCAATTTAAAAATTAGGCCGAAGCCTCTGCTCACCAATCACATCATAATACACTCACCAACTCAACCCACCACTCACACCAACACCAATTTTCAATAGACCAATTTATGGTTTGACACGACATAAGGAAAGTGGATAAAAATTGTCGTTTAGACACTTGAACACCTCAGCCCAGAAACACCAGTAAAATAATTCATTTTTGCATAAAATTAGAACATTTGGATAGACACTGAAATTAGCTTCAAAACGCATTTTGAACCGTCGAATTTGGATAACCGAGTCAAAAGTTACATTAAAAACAAAACCGGAAAAATACTTAGACATCCTGGAAACTGGCGCCCAGGCGCTGGGCGCCCAGGAGCAACACGGAACTTGGCGCATGGGCGCTTGGCGCCCAGGAACAGCAACACGCGCATAGGCGCTGGCGCCCAGGAACTGGCGCAGGGAACACAGCGCCCAGGCACTAGGCGCCTAAGGCCAACACGCAATAAAACTCATTTTACTTCGAAATTGATTTTGTACGAGCCAAATGCTCAGAATAAGAGAACCCAATAAAATTTTTGGCAAAAAGTGACATGCATCTTTGGCGCCCATGGGTTAGGCGCCTAAGGCCAAGACAACCCACAACTCCTATGACTCCAAAAATGATTTTACACGAGCCATTTAGCTTGGACATAAAGACCCAGTATCAGTTTTTGCAAAATGGACAACAGAAATTTGGGGCCCTTGGCGCCCATGACACAAGCACCTAGCGCCAAAACTGGCAACACAATGACACAGAAACAGCAACGCATTGGCAACAGAAACAGCAACACAGTGGCAACAGAATTGGAAAAACTGGCGCAGGCACACTGGCTGGGCGCCTGGCGCCCATGACTGAGGCGCAGAACAAAAAAAAACAGCAACAATGCATATGGCGCCCAAGGCGCCTAGGAGCTTCAAAATTCAGAATTCTTCAATTTTAAACACCAAATTAAATTCACCAAACACCCAATCATATTTGTATAATTCAATCATCATCATGATCCTCAATTTTCACCAAGTAAGCACCAACAAAATCATATTCTCAAACATGTGTCATACGATTCACTTAGCAACGATTCAATTCACCAATTATACGATTTCAACATAAGCAATTCCTAATCAAGTATCACAACACTAAAATTTAATCATCAACACAACAATTCGTTCATGGAAATTATTCTAGACCCTAACCCTAAGCATCACTAATTCGCATAAGGTATTAAAAACAAAAAGAGGACCCCCTAACCTCTTAGAAGTCGAAATTGCTAGCAAAGCTTCAAGGAAAATGCAAGTCACCAACAAGCCTTCTCTTCCTCTTAGAGTGCTTCGCCCCCTTTTCTTCTTCTCCTCTTCCCTTCGCAACTCCTTCTCTTCTCACTCTCTCTTTTTACGTTTCTTTTCTTTCTTTTTGCAATTGAGTCAAAAATGCAACTAACTCCCAAGACCCCTAAGTGAGTCGACTCCTATGACTATCCAATGGGTCATGGGCTCACTTGTGGGTCATGGGCCCCCAAGCACCACCTTAATTCGTGGCAACACCTCCTAACAAATAAAATAAAATAAATTAAACCTTGAATTATTTAATTAAATTAAATAAATATTGTAAGCCTTAAATAACTTAATTAAATAAATAATTAAATTATTTTGGGGCGTTACAGGTACCACATGCATATACCCGTCGGTGTGGGTTGCATTTCATACATACACGTTGTACCCATGGTGTCGTTGCTTGTCGTTTTGCTTATGTTGTTACTTGTTGGTGTTGCTCGTCGTTTTGCTTATGTTGTTACTTGTTGGTGTTGCTCCGTGATAGTTGTACTTATGACTGTTGATGTGCTATGGTAGTTATAGTTGCCTATTATCTAGTATATTATCTATCATATATGCTTTTATGCTGTTAGAGACTCACCCTTTCTGTTTGAATGTTACCTCTACGTGGGTAACATGCAGGTAGTCGCAAATGAAGACCAATGGTCTTTTAGTAGCCGAGTCGGTGTCGTCTCTGATACGTAGCACCCGGGGAGGGGAAGAACACTGTTTTCAATTGCTTGTTGCATTAGTTGTTTTTGAAACATGGATAGGTGGTTTGAAGTATTTGAACAAATATTCGGGGTTGTAAACTAAGTTGAAGTTGTTCTTCCACGTTTTTACTTGATTATACATTGTTGGCTTTTGAAATGTTGCATGTGACGCTCCATTGCCTGTTTTAAGTTTAATTTTCGCACTCTGATATGTAATAAAACGAACGGGTAGAATTGGGGTGTTACAAGAAGCCTTCCTCCTGATGAGTTTAGCGTCTGTTCTGGAGTCAATCAAGGGGTCCCATTAGCAAAACCATGAGGTGCGCTTAGCAAATAATATGGATCAGCCCAACCGATCCAGCCCATATCCACCTCATACGAGCCCAACATGCTTGGACGGTCAACATCAACTCTACCCATCCAACGATCTACGAAAGGGCACGATTTCCTATAAATGCAGGCAAACTTTGCCCTAAAAAGGGTTCAATCTCTAATCCTTAGTACCTTCACTCATATATTCGATATACTGAGTTGAGCGTCGGAGTGGCTTGCAGGTACCCCCCCGGGCGCTCACTGACCTCCTGCCAGGACAGCAAGAGACCTACCAACAGCAGTCGACCAAAAAGCTGCTCGGTACATAACATTGGCGACCACAATGGGAGGTTTTTAACTTTTCACACAATCATAACTTAAACTTATCTCTTGCTGTGCGATGGCTCTCAGACGCAGACTCCAGACTCGAAGCGTCACCCATGAGGGCGCCTGGCAGGGCGCCTATGATGAAGCAGCCAGCGCCCATGAGGGCGCCTGGCAGGGCGCCAGGGGTGAAGCAGACAGCGCCCATGAGGGCACCTGGAAGGGCGCCTATGATGAAGCAGCCAGCGCCCATGAGGGCGCCTGGCAGGACACCCATAGTGAAGCACAAAGCGCCCATGAGGGCGCCATGGTGATTAATGGAAGCAACCCTCTTGATGACTGGGGATCAAACACGTCAATGAGAAAGAAGTGGAAGGAAATCCTGAGCGTTGCATCAACCTCAACCCCTAGGAAGGGACCAATCAGACCACCTCTTTCCCTTGACGACAAGGATTTGTTTGACGGGAAACCAAACGAACACGCCCCACTGCTCATCACCGCCATTTTGGCCAACAGTGAAGTAAGAAGAGCTGATCCACGAGGGGAAGCTCGCCCAGTACGTGAATGAAGAAGAGGATGAAACTCGCGACTCTGAATAAGGAGCAGAGCATCAGGAATCGAGCCTAAGGCTAGGCCTAGTTATGAATTTTGTCGTTGAGCACAAAAGCAGAATATCAAGAAAGAAAAAAAAAGGTCCAACTCCATAGTCAGGAGTGGAGCGAGATGAGTGTGGGACCCAACATACCATGCAGGGAGGGACTGCCTGGATCGTAAGGGGCAACCCCAACATTAACCTAAAGCCAAGATCATCTCTCCAAGTATGGGAGCTGTTATGGTAAATAGAAGTTCTGCTATTCACACCTCCTGCAAGGCCCAAATACTCAGAGGCCCATTACATAAAAACAGGGTCCATTCATCAATGGCCAAGATCACTATACAAGATCGAACGGCCCAAATCGACCAAAGCAAACACCACTCAAAATCTATAAATACAGCATTCAATGCTCATTAATGGTAAGCACTTTTCCAACACAATATTCATTAACTCAAATACTGACTTGAGCGTCGGAGTGTTATTGCAGAAACAACATCGGACACCTCATGATCGAACAACATCGGACACCTCAAGATCGAACAACATCGAACATCTCAATATCAAACAACATCGAACATTTCAAGATCGAACATCGAACATCTCACGACCTAAACATTAAAACAGAATCAAGGATAGAACACCTACTAACTGCATAATACCGATCTCCAAGATCGAAAGCACAGTACAGAACAGGAGCCAAGGGTGTGATCATGGCACGCTCATCTTCCTAAAGCAAAGCAACCAAGTTCACGGCACCCACCCCGCGGGGATCCAAGGTATGAGACCACGATGTCTTGGGTAGCAAGCGCTAAGAAAGGCGCGGAAATCAAGAAAATGACGAGACCATGAGGTCACAGACACCAGAGATACCCACCTACAAGGGTGATCTCTAGTCTGCAGTCCATAACTTCGTCCATACTTATCCAATGGATGCGTGTGAGCATGCGTTGGAAAGCTAAGAAGAAGAGCTACAATTCTCATGTTGAGCTCAAAATCCAATTCGGACGTCTCCGCACCAAGGAAGGGCGCCCATGAGGGCGCCAGCAGCATACTTATCTGATGGATGCGTGTGAGCATGCGTTGGAAAGCTAAGAGGAAGAGCTACAATTCTCATGTTGAGCTCAAAGTCCAATTCGGACGTCTCCGCACCCGGGAAGGGCGCCCATGAGGGCGCCAACAGCATCAAGACGCAGCATCTTGGCACAAGGCGCCCAGGAGGGCGCCAACATCAAGATGTTGCACTTTGGCTCAAGGCGCCCAGGAGGAGGGCGCCAACTTCAGGATGTTGCACCTTGTCACCCGGCACGCAGGAAGGGGTTCCAGTCTGTAGTCCGTAACTTCGTCCATACTTATCCTATGGAGGCGTGTGAGCATGCGTTGGAAAGCTGAGAAGAAGAGCTACAATTCTCATGTTGAGCTCAAAATCCAATTCAGACGTCTCTGCACCCATGAAGGGAAACAAGCTGACGGCACTCACAAGCTCGTGAGAAAATCAAAGGGTGCACGAGCACGTGAGCAAAGAGGAAAAGAAAATGTGGTGTTGCTCACCCATACTCACCATCCATCACCTCGATCAAGGCAAGTCGGCAAAAAATACCAATAGACGAGCAGGATAATTGCTGTGACCCTCTGACAAAATTAGCAGACCCGACGACGGCAACGGTGGAACCAGGACAATATCCACCAGAGGCACCATCGGGGATCGCCATCGAGGAGATCCCCCGACCAACGCAGGTCGATATCGAACTTTGCCACGAGGCGTGAAGCGACTTTAAACGTGTCGCAACCTCTGATGGGCGAGTTAAATTCAGATAGATTCTGATAAACTGCCCCCAGAGTCACCACGAGGTGTTAACTTTGCCACGAGGCGCGAAGCGGCTATCAAGAGACGTCGCAACCTCTGATGGGTGAGTTAAATTCGGATCGATTTTGATAAACTCCTGCCAGAGTCCCTAGATGGCTGAAGCGGCTATCAAGAGACGTCGCACCCTCTGATGGGTGAGTTAAATTCGGATCGATTCTGATAAACTCCTGTCAGAGTCCCTAGATGGGCGAAGCGGCATATCGAAAAGGTCGCAACCTCTAATGGGTAAGTTAAATTCGGATCGATTCTAATAAACTCCTATCAGAGTCCCTAGATGGGCGAAGCGGCATCGCAAATGTCGCAACCTCTAATGAGTGAGTTAAATTCGGATAGATTTTGATAAACTCCTGTTAGAGTCCATAAGGCGCGAAGCGGCATATCGAAAAGGTCGCAACCTCTGATGGGTGAGTTAAATTCGGATCGATTCTGATAAACTCCTGTCAGAGTTAACATTGCCACGAGGTGATATGAGATTACACATTCAGATGCACAAAGCAAGGACTGGCTCAAGGCAGCATAGAAGAATCTCCACCACCTCATGCTCAAAAAGTAGATCATCATTAGAAGAGGTAAAGACGAAGCCAGTGAAGCCGACTTCCTCCGAAGGCACGGTATCACTCACCATCTCTCAACCTGCAGGATAGGGGGCAGAACAAGCGGTTATAAGACAGACAGCAAAACTTGCAGACAACCCCCTCCCCTGAGGTTGGGGACTTCAACAAAACAAGACATGCCCAAACACCCCCTCCCCTGAGGTGGGGGACGTCAACAAAACTTGCAGACAACCCCCTCCCCTGAGGTGGGGACGTAAACAAAACAAGATGTGCTCAAGAACAAAGAAGCTAGAAAGACAAACGAAAAGTCCGCCCGGAAGTTACCTCAGTAAATTAGAAGCCGCAAAAGACTCGCGGGAACGTCAATGGATGATGGTAAGAGCAACTCCGCTCGGCACCAAGCAAGCCCTGAAAATTCATAGGTAAGAAGGCAAGTTGAGAGTCAGGAGGAACGGCAAAAATAAAACGGAGTGCCAAGCACACGTCCACGCAAAACCAGCGCCCATGAGGGCGCCTGGCGGGGCGCCAAAGAAGACAGCCAGCGCCCATAGGGGCGCCTGGCAGGGCGCCAATGAGGCAGCCAGCGCCCAAGAGGGCGCCTGGCAGGGCGCCAGTCAAGGCAGCCAGCACCCATGAGGGCGCCAGCCAAGGCAGCCAGCGCCCATGAGGGCGCCTGGCAGGGCGCCAGTCAGGAGCAGCCAGCGCCCAGGAGGGCACCTGGCAGGGCGCTAATATGAAGCAACCAGCGCCCATGAGGGTGCCTGGCAGGAGGGCACTGTCAACAACGTAAATAAACGGTAACGAGCAACAAATACTTACCAGGAAGAAAAGACGTTGAAACAAGTGGACTCTACTCCCTCCTCTTCTTTTTAAGGAGGCGCTAGGGTTAACAATTACTTGGCCCCTACTCCTTTCCACCTTCCAAGAAAGCGCTCCAATGATGGATTGGTCCCTACTCCTCCACGAAATTTCTCGGCACCCAAGAGGGCGCCTGGCAGAAGCAACCAGCGCCCATGAGGGCGCCTGGCAGGACCAGGAGGGCGCCCATGAGGGTGCCTGACAGAAGCAACCAGCGCCCATGAGGGCGCCTGGCAGGGAGCAGTCTGAAAGCAAATCCTTCACAACAGGGTGGTCAACACTATGCAGTAAGACACCCACGAGAGCACCAAACCTTGTCTCGCGAAATCTGCTCCACGATAAGCCACCCAGCACACGCAAGCCGGGAACAACACCCAAGGCACCCAGGAGGGCGCCAATGGCCCAAGGCGCCCAAGAGGGCACCAACATGGGGGGGCATGGCACAGGGCGCCCAAGAGGGCGCCAACCTCAGAACACTTGGCACAAGGCGACGCCAACATCAGGATACGTCACCCTGGCTTGGTGCCGGGCACAAGGATTACACCGAAGGAGGTGTGAGTCACAGTCGCAACAAAGTGATCTCATACGACCCGACATGACAGACAAAGCTACGCTTAGAAAAAAAATTCTCCTTTTTACTCTAGAGAGTGAAAATGACAGAACACGGTCGTTACAAAGGCAGTGTCCCGCACAACCTCACAGATCGGGCAAACCGACAAAAAACCTTCAAGCCAAGACCATCCTTCGGAATAATCTCGGCTTAGGGGGCAACTGTTCTGGAGTCAACCAAGGGGTCCCATTAGCAAAACTAGGAGGTGCGCTTAGCAAATAATATGGATCAGCCCAACCGATCCAGCCCATATCCACCTCATACGAGCCCAACATGCTTGGACGGTCAAGACCGACTCTACCCATCCAACGATCTACGAAAGGGCACGATTTCCTATAAATGCAGGCAAATTTTGCCCTAAAAAAGGTTCAATCTCTAATCCTTAGTACCTTCACTTATATATTCGATATATTGACTTGAGCGTCGGAGTGGCATGCAGGTACCCCCCCGGGCGCTCACTGACCTCCTGCCAGGACAGCAAAAGACCTACCAACAGCAGCCGACCAAATAGCTGCTCGGTACAGAACAACGTCGTTTTTGTCTGGGGGTTCCACTCCTGCAATGTTGTATCCTAAGATCGGGTCGATTCAACTGTGAGTTTTTTCTATTATGCAAATGGTCGAGGCAAACACAGGATCGGGAGATACACTGGGTTTGTGGAGGATTTCCTGGATAAATGTTCTGTGATTTCCAAGAGCTTTCGTGCTTGCGAGTTTGGCGAGGATGTCAGCCCTTTGGTTCTCCGCCCTTGGCACGTGTTTCACTTCTGATGTTTCAACTTGAGCTAATAACGCCCGTACTCGAAGCAGGTATTTTTGTAAGATCGGCTCTTTCGTTTCGTATTGGTTGTTGATTTGGGAGACTACTAACAGGGAATCGGTGAACAGTTTTACCCGAGGGACTCAGAGGTCGGCTGCCAAGCGTAGGCCAGCGATGCAAGCCTCGTATTCTGCTTGGTTGTTCGAGGTTAAAAAGCCGAAGGTTAAAGAACCTTCGATGATGATGCCGTTCGGGCTTTCTAACATGATCCCAGCGTCGCTTCCTTTTGGGTTGGAAGATCCATCGACGTGCAGGATCCAAGCATCGTTTTCGATGTTTACTGGCATTATTTCGGCTACGAAGTCCGCTAGAACTTGCGCTTTCATAGCCGTTCGGGCTTCGTACCTGATTCCGAACTCTGATAATTCTATCCGCGGGATCGGGCCTATGCAGGATTTGCCTGATGGGGTAATTAGTTCGTACGATCACCTGGTGAGCGACGAAGTAAGGTCGAAAACATCGAGCTGCGGTGATAAAAGTCAAAGCGATTTTTTAGATCTTCTGATAGCGAATTTCTGCTCCGTGTAGAGCTTTGCTTGCAAAGTAAACTGGGCTCTGCCCGGTTTTTAACTCCCGCACAAGAACGGCCCCTAAGGCTTCCTCCGAGATAGCTAGATATAAGTATAAGTTTTCGCCTTTTCTTGGTCTAGTTAAGATCGGAGGTTCGGTGAGGACCTTTTTGAGCTGGTTTAAGGCCTCATCTTGTTCGGTGGTCCATTTGAAATCCTCTTCCTCTTGTTTAAGTAGTTTGAACAGGGGAAGGGATTTGAACGCCGCATTTGATATGAAACGAGATAAGGCGGCGATCATGCCGTTAAGTTTTTGGACTTCCTTTTTGGTTGTCGGAGTTCGCATTTCTGTTATGGATCGACATTTATCGGGATTTGCTTCGATTCCCCTTTCTGTTAAGTAGAAGCCTAAGAATTTTCCAGTTCGGACCCCAACGGTGCATTTTTCTGGATTCAGTCTCATATTATTTTGCCGGATTTCGGAGAAGATCTCTCTAAGGTCGTTGACGTGCTTTTCATCGGCTTCGCTTTTGGCGATCATTTCGTCAAGGTAGACTTCAACAATTTTTTGTCGATTTGATTTCGAAAGACTTTGTTCACCATCCTTTGGTACGTGGCTCCGGCGTTTTTCAAACCGAAAGGCATGACGCGGTAGGCGAAGTTACCTTGGTCGGTCATGAACGCAGTTTTTTCTTGGCCAGGAGGGAACATGGCAATCTGGTTATACCCGGAGTATGCATCCATGAATGATAACAAACGAAAACCTGAGGCGTTGTCTACGAGTCGGTCTATGCTGGGGACAAGGAAAGCATCTTTTGGGCAGGCTTTATTAAGATCGGTGTAGTCTACGCACATGCGCCATTTTCCGTTGTTCTTTTTTACCAGCACCGGATTTGATAACCAGGTTGTGTATTTGACTTCGAAAATGAAGTTTGCTTTTAAGAGATTATCTACGGCTTTTGCGGCGGCTGTAGCTTTCTCGCTACTCTGTGCTCGCTTTCTTTGGGCGACCCACTTGGCTCCTGGATTAACTGCGAGCTGGTGGCAAGCGACTTCAGAAGGAATTCTTGGCATGTCCGCTGCCGACCAGGCGAAGATGTCTGATGGTCTTTGGGACATTGGGTTAAATCAATTTTAACCTCTTCTCATAAATCGGCTCTGATCTTGATGGTTCTGGAGGGATCTTCGCCAGCTGTACCTCGATGAACTCCCCGTTAGGTTGGGGCCTTTTCATTTTTCGTTTGAGCTCTTTGGCCAGCCCGTCATCATCTTCATCATCCGTACTCTCAGGATCGTACCTTGAATCTAAGTCTGTTGCGTTTACCTCGGCAGGTCGAGCTTTACTTCTCTTGGGAGTAGTATTTTCGGGAGGGGGAACCCCTTCCTGCTCCATAGTTTTTTGCTCAGTCTTGGTCCATAAGAAGAAACATCTGGAAGCAGATTCCAGGTCGGAGTTTAAAGTGATAACTTTATTGCAGAGAGAGTGGAACTTCATTTTTAAGTGCGTGGTGGACGTCACCGCTCCGAGCCTGCCTAAAGTCGGTCTTCCAATGATGACGTTGTAGATGGATTCGCAAGGTAGGATAAGGAACTTGGTTTTGGTGGTTCTCATCATTGGCTCAGCCCCGTAAGAAACCATCAATTCCAAATGGCCTAGTGGCTTTGTCTGGGATCCGTTAAATCCGGATAGGGCCGTTCCTCTGTATGGAGTGGGCTCCTCTCTGTCGATCCCCATTCTGTCAAGGAGATCGACAAAGATGATGTCAGATGAGCTCCCTTGGTCCACCAAAATTCTTCTTACTTCTTTGTTGGCAATGACCGCCGAGATTATGAGGGGTACGTGTTTGTTGGGTTTTCCATCAATAAGATCTTCATCGCTAAAAGAAAGTGGAGGTCGGTTTGTCGTGGTTGGCGTAGCTGAGGTTGAGGCCACGCTTAACAATTCTTTCCACTTTCGCTTCATTGTTTTTCCAGACTCCTCATGCTCGAAACCTCCTGCGATCATCATCATCACTGAGCGACCTTTCGATGTTCTAGTATCATGATTTTCTTTTTTGGCTTACCCCTTCTGCTGGGCTCCTCGTTCCTCTCGTTATTAACCTCGCCGGTATTTGTTCCAGACTTTTTCACATAACCGGACAATTTTCCCCGTTTGATCAAGTCTTCAATGTCGTCTTTCAAAGCATTGCAGTGGTTCGTGTCGTGACCATTACTTCTGTGATATCTGCAGTATTTGCCGGATCTTTGTCCAGATCGGGGAGGTAGAGGTTTGGGAGTCTTAACATCTCTGAACTCGACATTCCAACATTCTCCATATAATTGGGCGTTGGAGACGTTGAGTTCAGTGTATACTTGGTGACGGTTCCGAGGTCGGGGATCCCTATTACCTCGGTTTTCGTTTCCTTGGGTATCCCTTCCGTAGCGGGGTTTTGATGGTCCGGGCTGTGTCGACGAATTTCCGATTTTGACGCTTTCCTCTTCATTGATGAAACATTGGGATAATTGGAGGAAATCTTGCAAAGTATTAGGCTCCCAAGTGTTGACATGTTTTTTGAAAGGACTTCCGGGGAGTAGGCCCTGCGCCATGAAGAAAATGCGGAAAGTGTCGTCTAGTTCTCGAATTTGAAAAGCCTCATTGTTGAATCTCTCTATGTATTCTCTGAGAGGCTCGTTCTCCTTTTGGACCACGGACATTAACACCGCTTTGTTCTTGGGTTTACTTTTGGAATGGCCAAAGTGAACCGAAAAGAGTTTTGCCAATTGGTCCCAAGAGGATATGGAGTTCGTCTTCAAAGTGCGAAACCATTCCGATGCTACATTGTCGAGAGTTAAAGGGAAGATTTGATATTTCATCTCCATGGGGACGTTCCGGTATTGCATAGTGGTTTTTCGAGGTACCTCGGAACTCGGTAGCCATCAATAGTCGCGGTGAATGGGCCTTTCGCTCGGTTAACAGCGCCTGAGGTCGTGGCTGATGCTGGTGATGGGGATCGGGATAAACGTGGCGTCGAGGTTGTGCCTTTTCAGGGTTATCCCCTCGACTTCTGGAACGTCGTCTTGGAGATGAAGAAGCTAAAAATGAGCGAGGTTGGGGGGAGTTAACCAGTTCATTAAGACCATCGAATTGTCGAGCCTGAGAAGAACGGGAACCATTCCCTCGTTGTCGGTGAGGAGGAGAACGATGATATGTATCCAGATCGTCATGTTGTCGAGCCGGAGGATAACGGGAACCATTCCCTCGTTGTCGGCGAGGAGGAGAACGATGATATTCATCAAGATCGTCATATTGTCGAGTCGGAGGAGAACGGGAACCATTCCCTCGTTGTCGGCGAGGAGGAGAACGATGATATTCATCAAGATCGTCATATTGTCGAGCCGGAGGAAAACGGGAACCATTCCCTCGTTGTCGGCGAGGAGGAGAACGATGGTAGTGTCTTCTTCTGGGTGGAGATCGATGTCTCCTTCGAAACTGGTTTGTGTTTTCAGGGGAAACCGGTCTGGGCGATTCCTGGTCCGGAACGTCTCGCGCCAGGAGATTTGCTACCCCGTCCTCAAGGTCGGTGAAACGGCAGTTTCTTTCTTAGTTTACGGCCTCCTGTCGAGCTAGCAGCTGGACGAGCTGTTGAACTGCATTGGCCAGGGCTGGAAGTGATGGAGGGGGAGGTAGTAAACTATCATTGTATGAGTTCGTATGGGAACGGGCGAGGTTCGGATTGGGGAATTGTGCCCGAGCTTGAGTGGAATCTGTGAGGTCTTGAACATGGCCCTGGGGGGTTTGTTGTGTTTTGAGCTCGGGTATAACCAGTCCTACCCCGGGCCCGACCACAAGACTGGCTGATTTCGAACGTAGTTTGGGTGCCATTTGCGGATCAAGGTAATGGGAGAGGAAATTGAGTACAGATCCTCTCACTGTGGTCGCCAATGTTCTGTACCGTACTTCCGAAATAGTTGGTAGGGCCGTCCTTGATCAGCGGTGTTCGATCTTGAGATGGCGGTGTTCGATCTTGAGATGGCGATGTTCGATCTTGAGATGGCGGTGTTGTACTTGCAAGAATACTCTGACGCTCAAGTCAGTGTCTGAGTGAATCGATGTTTTATTCTTAGGAATTGCTTACATTTATGAGCATTTGAATGTGGTATAGAGTTTGTGTGATGTTTGTTATGACGATCTTGGACCGTTAGATCTTGCAGAGTTATCTGAACCGTCGGTTGATTGGGCTAGATTTTCTGGATGTGGGCTGGTTGATCATTGGGCCTTGCAGGGGGTGTAAATATTGCTGAGGCCTTTTACTTATACCATAACAGTGGCCCCCCAAGCCTGGTCGCCTGAGGGGCGATCTTGGCTTCATAAGCTGATGTTACCTTTGTCGATCATGAGATGTACCGAACTTTCTTTACCGAGCTTTCTTTTGGGCAGCGGGATCAGCGCATTGGATTCAGTGCCAGGCATTAAATGTTTCTGACACGGCGTGCATTACGATGGCGGCTAATGACGGTGACATTTTGTTTTTAGTGCCTGACCTTTGGGTTTTGATTGGACGCGTTGATTCGACTTCCAGGCCCAATCCATGATATTCGACCCACTATAAATAGGGGGTCACTTGCTATGTTCTGTACCGTACTTCTGAAGTAGTTGGTAGGTGTCGTCCTTGATCAGCGGTGTTCGATCTTGAGATGGCGGTGTTGTCTCTGCAAGAATACTCTGACGCTCAAGTTAGTGTCTGAGTGAATCAATGTTTTAGTCTTAGGAATTGCTTACATTTATGAGCATTTGAATGTGGTATTTATAGAGTTTGTGTGATGTTTGTTATGACGATCTTGGAGCGTTAGATCTTGCAGAGGTATCTGAACCGTCGGTTGATTGGGCTAGATTTTCTAGATGTGGGCTGGTTGATCATTGGGCCTTGCAAGGGGTGTAAATATTGCTGAGGCCTTTTACTTATACCATAACAATTTTACTTGTCGTTTTCAATACAACATTAACTTTTAGTTTGTCAATAATGCCCTTAACTATTTATTGCAAAGAGATCTACATGTAGAAAAATAATTAATAGGCTAAATATATATTTTGGCCCTTTATCTTTGGGGTTGTGGTCACTTTGGCCCTTTATCTTTTTTTTTTCTCATTGTAGACCCTCATGTTTTTTGTTTGTGTCATTTTGGCCCCTGCCGTTATGTTTATGTTTTTTTAGGCAAATTTTTAAGGACGAAAATGAAATCAATTAAAAACATAAGGGCCCAAAATGAAATCAATTAAAAACATAAGGGACTAAAATGAAATCAATTAAAAACATAAGGGACCAAAATGATAACGGCAGGGGCCAAAATGACACACACAAAAAACATGAGGGTCTAAAATGAGAAAAAAAAAAGATAAAGGGCCAAAGTGACCACAACCCCAAAGATAAAGGGCCAAAATATATATTTAGCCTAATTAATAATTAAAGGTATTTTAGGAAAAAGATAAATACTTCCATTCAAAGCAACAAAATGTATTAGTCTCATTGATATATGTAAATAATTTTAAAACGATAAGTATTGTGAAAGTGGGGGAGTAGTGTATAAGTTGTTTTTTTTTTGTCTAAGGTTGATTGATTTCATTGATTCACGGGCAAAGCCCAAACCAAGCAATCCAAAGATTGGCCCAAAGCCATTACACGGCAGCGGAATAGTTTAAACTAGGCTACCCGGTTACAGAATCCACCAAATAATGACCCGGAAACCCGCAAGTACAATTAGTTAGACAACTAATTGCAAAAGTTAATACAACCCTAAAAGAGGCAACTACTCAGAGCGATATCACGAACAAACAAACCTAGAAACGGCAAAAACCCCAGCAGCCATAGAGCACCAAAGAACTTCACGATTTCATCTCCATAAGGTTTGAGCATCTTGCACTAGAGCCTGTCCCAACATTTCAGGCGGATTTTGCAGCCAAGATCCGGAGAGACGACCATCGCGTGAAAGACGGGCGATGGTATGGGCTACTCTGTTGCCATCACGCCCCACCCAGGTCATGCCAGAGTAGTGCAATTCGCTTCTAAGATTGTTACTGTCTTCAATTAAGCTCTTAATCTCACCCTTTTGAACATTTCCTCTACAGGCTTCGACTAGTGGTTGGCTATCCAACTTAAAGATTACAGCTTGGAGCTTTAAATTGCATGCATAAAAGACCGCGCCCTTTAGGCTAATGGCTTCTGCTATCAAAGGGGGCGAGGCATAGAAAGGTATCTCCGTTGATGTAAGTATCACCCCACACTCATCTCTACACACAATGCCTGTAAATCCCTTCCCTGTGTCTAAATTAAATGCATCATCACTGTTAATTTTGATGAAGTTATGACTGGGAGGTCTCCAAACTACTGGAGGACTATTCATAGGGACAAAGGGGGCCGAATATGGGTAGGATTTGTGTTAGGGTATAGGGAAGGGACATTTAGGAACTCATAGCACTGGATTTTGATTTGATGAAGAGTCTCCAAAGGTGAAGGAAGTTTACTATTGAAGGATGCTTCATTCCTAGCTTTCCATATGTGCCAAAGAGTGAAGAAAATCCAAGAGCTCAAATGAGAGATGGGATTCTAATGATTGCAATAGTCTCTAAGATCCATTGGTGAAGAGAGGATAGGCCAATTTCTGAAGGAGGAGCAGTAAATTGCAGTCTAAACCAAAGGGGTTTGGTCCAGGCGCACAAAAGTAGAATATGCTCAATATGCAAAAATGAGAAGGTGTGGGTGATTGAGTTTTTCTTTTTAGTAAGGTTTTCTCTAGAAGGTAGAATATTGTTGCACTTTTGGTTCTTTATCTTTGGCTTTGGTTTCATTTTGGTCATTTATCTTTTTTTTTTCCCGTTTTGGTCCATCATCTTTTTTGTGTGTGTTATTTTGGTCCTTTTTTGGTATTTTTCGTCCATTAACTTAACAGACGCCACGCTGGCAATTAACTGCTGACGTGACGTCTTAATTGTCCAATTTGACAAAAAAACACCCAATCACCATCTTCTCCGGCGAGCCACCACCACCACCACCTCTGGCGAGCCATCACTACCCTCTCCTCCTCACACCCACCGCTACCCTCTCCTCCACCGCCACACCACCACCACAACGCCAAAAGAGAACCCTAAATCCCAATACCAATCCTAAACCCATAAATCCCAAATCCTAAATCCCTAAATTCGCAGGAGGTATTACGTGTATGAATTGCTATTAAAACATTATCAATTGTTATTACACCATAGACCAAAAAAGTTCTTCGGTCACAACTTTTTGTTATTACGTGTTCTTCAGTAAAAACAGCAGGAGTTAAAACATCCTTATGAATTGCTACGTGTATGAAGCTTACCGTCACAACTTCTTCAGATCCAATCTCATCACCTCCAGAGACAAAAAGTTCGCCCCCACGATTATTTAAAGATATATTGGCGAACCAATGCAGAACAATAATAGGAAGTCTTTTATCTGCTGCTGATGATAATTGAAGCTAGGTAACATTATTTGATATTTTTTTAACGTTTTGATCTATTGGAGATTCGGCCGTTGACAAATCCCAAAAAATTATATCACCTTCTACTGATTTAGGGATTTAGGATTGGGATTTAGGGCTCTGTTTTGGTGTTGTAGTGGTGGTGTGCAGATCTGTCAATTTGGGCCAATGGCCCGATTTTTTGGTTGGGCCTGGACTCTAAAATTAGTAGCCCAAAATCAACGGTATCTTTTTTTGCCCGGGTCGATGGGCCCGATGATAGTATTGGGCCGGGCCGGGTCGACCCGATGGCCTTCGGGCCGGCCCGTTACTTTTTTGTTTTAGTTTTAAAATTTTAAAATATGGTCTAATAAAAAATGGAGCAATTTTTTTAAGTAAAAAAAAAATAAAAAAGTAAATAAATTTTGTGTAAATCTCTAATATTCATCCGTTTGTGTAAATCTCTAATAAAAAAGTAAAGAAAATAGAGCAATTTTTTTAAGAAAATGAAGCAATTTTGTGTAAATCTCTAATATTTCGCTGTTTGTATTGTACCCGTCATGTCCAATGAAATAAAGGAAAAAGGTTAATTAAAGTTAGCAAACACTAAAGTACTGCGAAATTGTAAACTACACCGTGGAAGTCATAAATTGTATCAGCTCCATATTTTAACGAGACATTAAAACTATTTTTGTCAAAATTCTAAAAAGTCAATGATTTGTGGCCCGTTGGGTTGGCCCATTGGGCTGGCCCGTTGGCCCATGGGCTGGTGGTGAGCGGGTTTGGACCGTAAATTTTGCAGCCCATCAAAATATCGGGCCGACCCGGCCCGGCCCGTATACGCTGTTTGACCCGATGGGCCGGGCCGGGACGGCCCGAACCCGGCCCATTGACAGCTCTAGTGGTGTGGCGGTGGGGGAGAGGGTAGCGGTGGGGGAGAGGAGGAGAGGGTGGTGGTGGCTCGCCGGAGAATATGAAGATAGAGATGAGGTGTTTTTTGTCAATTTGGTTTCTTATGTTTTTTTAGTTTCAATTTGGTCCCTATTTGCCACGTCATTAAATGAAGGCTTAAGTGTCATTTACCCCCCTGCAAATATCACGTTTATACATTTACCCTCTGCAACACTTAATATTTGCAGGGGGTAACTAGAAACACTTAATATTTGCATGGGGTTAACTAGATCCCAAATGTCAGTCAAGTCAGTCAAGACTTAACGTTGTTAGCCAAAAACTAACAGTAGGGGGGTAGCTGAATACAATTACATTTTGCAGAATTTGTTTTAAAAGTTTTTTTTTTGCAGGGGGTAAATGGATAAACGTGATATTTGCAGGGGGTAAATGATATTTAAGCCTTAAATGAATGACACGTCAAATTGGACAATTAAGAGGCAGCGTGACGTCTGTTAAGTTAATGGGCGGAAAATACCAAAAAATGACCAAAATGACACACACAAAAAAGATGAGAGACCAAAATGGGGAAAAAAAGATATAGGACAAAATGAAACCAAAGCCAAAATAAATGACCAAAAGTGCAATTTAGCTTATATACTAATTAACTAATAGACTTACTATCTAATGGGCGCTACTAGCAAGCTAATGGGCTTACTATCTATATTTTAATAGCCTCCCGCAAGCTGGACGGTGTTCACAACACTTCCAGCTTGGGATAAGCAATACAAAAAGCAATACAAAGATACTGTAAAAATAAGGAAAATAGTGAACAATCTCTGAATTGTTGTTTCCCTTCAAGCTTCTTCCAGCGTCTCCACAACATTCCTTCCAAAAGGATCAACAAACTCCACTCTTAGACATAACCATCCAAGTGTCAAAGAAGTCAACAAAAGCTTAACCATCGAGCAGAAACCACAACTCAAGGTTTAACCACTCCGACGAAGCAACAATTCAACGTTTAACCATCAAGCAGAAGCCATAACCGAAGGCTTAACCACTTGGAGGAAGCAAAATGCTTAACCACCATAGGGTAGAAGCAAACATCAACAAGGCCATAGGGCAAAGGTTTAACCACCAAACACAAACTATACCTCAAAGTTTAACCATTTGGCAGAAGCACGAACAACAAAAAGAGCAAAGCTTAACCATCCATGACAGAAGCATCACACTTAACGTCTTTAACCAACCACGCAACACAAAGGCTAATCAAAAGTTCATCAAATCCAGAACTTGAGCCACTAACAACCTTCTGCTAGTACTGGTACTGATGGAAACATATAATATGAATAATATTTAATTGAACAAGATAAAGAGTACCAATTTTTGCCTCAAAAGTGGGTGCAGGGATTCTCGAAGTGCTTGGGCAGAAGCTCCAATCCTAGAAAAAATTTAAGGCATAATATGCACAAATGGAATTACCTACATCCAATAGGTGAATGAGTATCTCTATCTTTTGGAGACACCAAATCGAACATAGCACAGCAAGCATATTCACTAGTTATCAACAGCACCATGAAACCTCAAGGTCAAAATTCTTAGATCTTATCAAGCTTTTCAGCTTTGACAACTGGGTTTGTTTTAGCTATGGCCTCCTGTGCAGCAGTGCGGTAATCAAAAGGGTGATTGAAACCTGTCAAACCAACTCGCTTATTGCAGCTGCTGCAACGTTTCGGACCATCCTTGGTCTTTGCCTCACCAATCACCATTATTCAGCTTTTTGCATGATTGTGTCCTTCCCTTTCTCGGTTGATCATGAGCCCAAAATAGCGTCCAAGCATCATAAGGGTGGCCTGAGGATTGGTTCCAGAAGAAACACTTAAAACAGAACCACCAATAATCCGAAGTGAATCGATTCTGATGACCTTAAGATGAGAATCGACGACTCTGCCAACAACACAGCCTCCATGATAATGCCAAATAGCAAAAGGAGGCACCATCATGGCATCGGACTACAAACACCTTTGACAACCAACAGCAAAGAAACTAAAGAACTAGTCGGCAGAGACGACAGCATCGGCGAAAGCGGTAAAGACAACACCCAGAATGGACAATCTCATGAGTTCGGTGGCGTGCTTGAATCACTTAAACAAAATAGGATATCTCTTTGAGGCATTTCAACAAACATCTTGAATACTGTTTGGTTAATACCCGCGTTTGGCAAAGACGGACGTCATAGCATTGGTGACATGAACGGAATCCACATGGCTAGTTTTAATAACACACAAACGCAGAAGCGCACACTAAAGACTGCAATTAGATTCGAACTGAAAAGGATGATGACGAAACGCACGCCGTCACATCGTCGTGCCGTCACGCCATCACATAGGTTATTCAAGAACGTTGAGCTATTGCACATAATGACAAAAGGGACTACAATCTTGGATCCTCAAATGGGTAGCAAGCTTTATTGAATTCAACCATCAGAAAGATCCCATAATCCACTATGGCCACCCAACCAGAGTTAAAAGGCTTCAAAAGACACTCCCAAAACCCCTTACATGCTATTCTCTTTTTTCCGCCTTACAAATTACAAAATTCAAATCAACCAATAATCGAATCCACAAATTTGAAAACGGATTTATAGATAAATCGGTTGTGGATTTATCTTTAAGATATATGTTTTGAAAAATTGAACAATAAATAAATCTGTTTTGCAAATTAAAATAGATAAATCTGTTAAAAAATTATAATTAATATTTTTTTTAAAATAAAATAGATATGGATAACAGTGATGTTTTGGTTTTGTTCATTGTGTAGAGATTCGCTACACGTGATGATGTTGTGCGCCGGCTAGATAATCTAGGCTAAAAAATTGGTTTTCGGGCAACCTACTTTGATTGTCCCGAAACCACAACCATTAAATCAGAAAAAAAAACCAGGGATCGTTACTCCCCAAGAAGGGACTTCTATCGGGACTGCGAGGCTCAAAATCCCAAATTCCATCGTTTACTATTTTTTATTAAATTTTTGAATTTTATAATCTCCAAAAAATCTAAAAAAAATTGCATAACCTTATTTTGGTTTTAGTAGATTTTTAGTGGTGTTTTTATAATTTTTAGATTAGTTACACTAATATTTATCGTTTTCTTTGTATATAATATTCCTTATATATTAGATATATTTGTCTTAAAATTGTAATTTAATTTATTAATTATTTTACAAAACGGATTTATCTATTTATTTATTAGTTAAATCCGTAGTTGAATATTTAACTACGGATTTATCTAATAAATAAATAAATCTGTTATTATAAATTTACACTGCGGATTTATGTGTTGCTGATGTAAATCCGTTTTGCAAAAATATAATAACAGAATTATCTATTGATTTATAAATCCGTTATACATTTTTCTTCAAAACTGATTTATCTAATTTAAAGATAAATCCTTTTAAAGATAAATTCGTTGTATAATAACGGATTTATCTATTGGTTTTTTAGAAAATTAGCAGGGGTGATTTGGGAATAAATTATTTGGTGGGAGTATAGTGTATATAAGTGTGGGGTACAAAAAATGGGACCCATATTTTAATAAGGGTAAATTCACCGTCAGAAATGGAATCTACCATTAAGAATTAAGTTTCGAAAAAAAAACCACAAATGAAGCTTAAAAAATTGGCTTAAATATGTTTTTAGTCTCTGCAAATATGAGGTGTTTTGGTTTTAGTCCATCTATTTTTTTTTTAAAAAAAACTCATTGCAAAAGACAATTTTTTGATTTTAGTTGTAACACCCTAGTATCTCTAACATAAAGAAAATACCAAGACATACAGCATAGCATACATCAGAGATAACTTCATGCCTCAGATATTGAACACAACTAAAACTTCAATGAATAATCATCAAAACAGTCATTCCAATTTTTTAACAACTTAACATAGAATTCTTAAATACTTAAGTTGCATGCCTTACAAACTTTTCCGTACCTAGTGTTCAATATCCAAAGCCAAAAAGTAGCGGAAACGATTTACAACTTTTAACGAGTATAAGTCATATAATCGAAATACAAGGACAACAAGGGAAATAACATAAACTTTAAAACTAAAGCTTTCACATCTCCTCAGGTCACACCGCGTAGCCGTGCTTCTTTGATTTTGACTTTTCCCGTGTCTCTATAAAACAACAACATATAAACAGTGAGATAAACATCTCAACGAGTCCTATCGAGACCCCTCACTAAATACTCGCGGTTCATTATGCATCTTTTAACTCATAGCTCCGGATTGGATAACTACGTGCAAACCTTTCATAACATAGCACATCACCGGTAATCATATACTCGATTTCCGATGAACCCGATCCGCTAACCTTGCGCTAGCGGGCAAACCTCAATGGGCTTAGGTTTTTGGGCTCATGACTTCCCTCCACCTAGTATGCTAACCTCTAGGGTCGTCACCCCATCCTCGATATAATTATATATATCCTTAACCTTACATGATTATCATTATCATTTCATAACATTAATCTCAACCTCATGGGACACATATTCCGTTTTATCATGTCATAACCTTTTCTCACTCGTGGATACTAAACATTTATCATTGAAACATGAGCAAACAATGTTTTAACCAATCTATAAAGGAAATCAGCACTTATTTACTTTGATTTAACCAATCCATTTCACATAACTTGTAACTTAGGGAGTCTTTCATAAATCAACAAATTATAGTCGCATACCACGAATTACGGTTATTACCGTTTCGCTTCATGACATTCACAATACGGAGCATAAACTTACTCAATCATTAATGGGGAGGGCTAAGGAAAGGATTGGGAGAGGTTTGGAATCAAAAGGAATAGTTTTAGACATGTTTTAAAAATGGTGACAGAATTCGGGGAATTGATTTACAATATTGGGAATTGATTCACAACTCTTCATAACCCTTGGGAATTGATTCCCAACTCTTGACAACACTTGGAAATTGATTCCCAACCCTTGACCACACTTAGGAATTGATTCCCAACCCTTGACAACACTTGGGAATTGATTCCCAACTCTTGACAACACTTGGGAATTCCCAACTGTTGACAACCACAACAACCACTTCAACCATAACTCATCAATTCAAACACCAAGTTTCAATAAACACATTTCGATAACGAACCAAAAATCGAAACACAACTCAACATATCAAGTTCATCCATCAAAGCCTAAACGGAGTGAGAACTCACCTTCAAACGGCGAGGACAACGATTAGACCGAAATACCAAATCTCTCAAAAATCCCCAATTCGAACCCTAAGTCACCAACTAGCTCCCAACGTCAAATCGAACTTCAATACTCGCTCAATCTAACCTTGGGTTTGCTCCTAAACACCTAGGAAACTTCAAAATCATCATACACATCAAAATCACCTCTCACCACATCCTCGAGTTCCCATGTTGCTTCTTTGTGTGAAAACCCATTCCAAACAACCTTGACAATCGAAATCGTTCTGGTTCGGAGTGTCTTTTCACCACGTTCTATGATTTGAATTGGATGCGGTTGGAAAGTAAGATCGGGTCGGAGATCAACCTCCTCAAGACTTAAGGGTTGACTAGAATCCGGTACATACTTTCGCAACTGAGGTACATGAAATACATCATGAAGGTTGGACATGGCGGCAAGGCAATACGATAAGAAACTGGCCCAATTCTCTCTATGATTTGGAATGACCCAATGTATCGGGGATTAAGTTTCTTGGTTCGTAGTGCCCGACCAATACCCGTAGTAGGAGTAACCTTGAGGAAAACATGATCTCCTTCATCAAACTCTAACGGTCTTCTCCGTTTGTCAGCGTAACTCTTTTGGCGACTCTAATGGACAAAATTTAGGGACCACTAATTATTAACTCTATTTCATTGTTAATGACATTTTTATAGATAAAATACTCAATTTGAAATCTATGTTAGTTTAAGTGAAACCTTATTGTAAAGTACTATTGTAAAATTCATGTTTTGATTTTGAATACATGCCAAAATACTAAAAAAATTAATTTTTCATGTCTAACTTTTAGTCATATTTGAGTGATCACTTTATAATTTTGTTTTAATTGTCTTTCGGGTCAACCCGATATCGTCCTAAATAGACCTAGTCCTAGTTTGTCCCAAAGAACATCGAGTTTGTTCGGATCTAAGAACAGATTAGGGTTTAAAAAATGACTGTAAAAATTTAGGGATGAGTTAGGGACGCGTATAACTTATCCCAACCCGTCCCTTGCTCACCCGTAAGTTCAAATATGAGTCACATTCCCCGATGTCAAAATAATTAATCACGCATTCACACGATCAAGTAATTTTAGTGTATATGTTGAGATAATCACACATTCAAACAAAGCACAAGGTTGGAAGATAGACCGACCGATCAAGATCAAACAATCCAAATCCATAACAATGCATTATGCATATAATTGCATGGCGCCCTGAAGAGACAATTAGACGATCCATAACTATCCTCATGGTGTATCATTTTTTATTTGTTGCATATTAATTGCCTATTCTACTTTGGACCTAATTTTACTGTGGTGGTTCAAATGCAATGAATGTGGGGGGAAGGTATTGTATGTACTTAGTTCAATTAAATTAGGGTGATACTTCATACAACCCCCTCTCTACTCAAGAGACACCCCCAACCCTCCAATATCCCCAAAATGCCTCTCTTCTATTTCTTAACTTTCCTCTCCTCTCACACTCCCCTTTCCACCCTAAACCCAATTTCTCCAATTCTCCATATCAATCCCTATCTCCCTCTCTTCCTCTCCTCCATTTCACTTCCCATTTCGTTTCCTTTCGTGTTTGCCTGGAAATCTGGGCTCAAACAGGTATGAAAATCTTTCCATGCAGTTCGTTTCGTCCATGTTTTTCTTTCTGAAACTCTGCATGGTTCGGGACTTTTGGTCCGAACTTGTGTACTTGACATTTTGCGAATGAACTGGTTCAGACTCAAAGTTCAGAACCGGTTCGGTAGTTAAAGTTCGAACCTGACCAATTTTTGCTAAATGTCTGTTTTGTTTGATTTTCAGATATGGAATTCGTGGCTGTTATCCAAAGAACTGACACTCGCATCAACATTCCATACTCGCAAAGAACTGGACAGTGTTGAAGTTTTAATTACGTATTTTAATTTAAGGGATTAGGTGTATGTTAACATTATATTCTATCTTTGTTTGAATAAAGATCTAGCAAAAATACAAAACGAAACATTCAATCTCTATTTCAATTTTTTGGAACATAACGAAACAAGAACGACAAATGAACGACAACTAAAACGATAAAAAGAAACATAACGAAACAATAACGAAACTGGCGATTATTTGGGAAGTCCTTGTTGCAAAAGATAAATGATCTCGTCCGGAGTGCGTATTGTTTCGACATACAGCTCCAACAGATGGATTCTTGGAACATTGGCATGTGCTTCCATCATGATGCGTACGTCGTCGCCGCTCCGAATCTCCATAGCTGAATAACGAATAGGTCCGTCGTTATCGCGACCGGGCTTGCGGAAACGTAAACGACTTACTTCTTTGCGCCACTCTCCCTTTCGACGAACCTTCTTCTCTGCCTTTTCCTTCAACTGGGTGAATGTTATATCCTTATTCATCCTACATAAGATAGGATTGCGACATTCAAATTCCACACCATCTTCAATGTTGGTGATAGTTCCACAGTGATGAAGGACGGTTAGGAATTTTTCACTTGAGTACTGGGTTGGGCACAACTCCCATTCCATTTCAGCGGGTGGGGTTAGGGTGTTTGTGAAGAAGCAGAAGATGAAGCAGAAATATGGATAGAGTGTTTGGTTGAAACTTAGTGAAATGTGAGAACCTATTTATAATGGGTGTGGTCGAACGTGAGCCGTTGATTTTGAATGATCCGAACTGTTCAAATTAAAATCCATCCGTTGGGGCACAATTTCCAAAGGAAATATTAGCCACTCGTTTTTCTGACACGTTTGACTGCTTTTTTGACTGATTTTAAGTCGTTGATGATAATGGATGGTGGAATCTGAGCCGTTGAACGACATAAAATATGTGTCATATGTTACCTTAAAGGATTAGACAATGCTCTCCCTGACTACCTCACTCGTGAGTATTTACAGGGAAACAGTTAATTTACCTTCCAGTTCTTCCTCCTCACGGGGAAAGATCAAAGGAAAAACTTTTTGTTCTTGTTTTCCAGTTCTTCCTCCTCATGAGAAAGAAACGAAGGAAAACTTGCTTTATCAAAACCCCACAAAGACACTTTTTCTTAAAATCTCTTTTCCCCAGAAAACTCTTTTGCATTTTATTGTTTTACAATTAAATTAGTTTCTATCAAAACAAAACAATTTTGTCTTTTTATATCTTATTTTCCTATAGTCCATACTTGCCCACGGCTTACTCTCATTATCTACCAAAAGCATAGCAAGTCATCATTTAATTTCAACTTTCTCAAAATTTACCAACAATTATTTATACAAAAGGACAAGGTCACCCAAGTGCACGTTTTACAAGTCGCCATTTTACACAAATACAAGCCTTCAAACATTGGATACCAAACAGTACAGGTCACCCAAGTGCACAGTTCCAAACAGTACAGGTCACCCAAATACACAGTTCCAAACAGTGCAGGTCACCCAAAGTGCACGTTTCAAAGTTACTATTCAATCTTTTATTTTCTATAAATTAAGTGCCTAGGCTTTTGTTAGTGGCACCGTTTATCTCACTAAGTTAGAGAGAAGTCAGAGCAAAACATTGCGTGTAAGCCTGCTTCCTTAGACTATTTCTTTCTTCAATCTCCCTTCTTCTCTTTTCTTCTTCAATCTCTGTTTTCTATTTCAATCTTGTAATTTGTTTTCAATCTTCAAACTTATGGAAGACTTTGCCTCCTAGGTTATATGTTATAAAGTATTTAGCTTTCTGCATTTTATTTTCTGTTTATGGAAGGCTGAGCCTCCTTTTATTTTATGTTTTAACTCTTTCTTTTATACTTAATTTTGTTGTATTCCGTATGCTACCTGCTTCTCCCCTGTCTCTTTAGTATATTTTAGTCTCTGCTTCCGAACCCCATATATATATATATATATACACACATTAAGAAATGCAATGATTAGAAGAAAGATAATAGATATTTGGCTTAAAGGTACTTTTAGTCCCTGCAAATGTCAAGAAAATCCAGTTTAGTCCCTGCAATTCCAAAACTTTTAAAATAGTCCCTGCAATTACTAAACGTTACTACTTTTAGTCCCTGCTGTTAGTTAAGGGTTAACACTGTTATCTTTTGATGATGTGGCAGCCAACAGGGATGCCAACATGGAATAAAAGGGCTTAGTCAGACCAGAAAAATAGCTTATAAAATATTAAAACTAAAAAATAAATTACTAAAACTTAAATTAAAATCAAAAACCACAAACCAGCAACCCAGAAATCGAGCGACCACAAACACAAACGCAGGAACAGGTTTGCAAAAATGCAGGAACAGGTCTGTTAAAGAAGAAGAAGAAGAAGAAGAAGAAGGGAGAAGAACTGAAATCAAAATCTGAGATCCGGACTCTCTCTGCACATGAAATCGAAATCCCTAAAATCCAAATCTGAAATTTGCGCTCTCTCATCGCGTTCCTCTCTCAACGCACATCTGAAATTTCTGTGCATTCCTCTCTCATCGAACAACTGAGATTTCGATTCCGTGCGTTCCTCTCTCATCGAACAGCTCAGATTTCGATTCTGTGCGTTCCTTTCTCATCGCATGGCTTCACTCACAGTTTGTTCCTTCTCTCTCACTGTAATATTTTGGTGGAGGAGGAGTAACTGATTTCGAGGGAGAGGAGGAGGGGAAGGAGAAGGGATAAGAACAATTTTTCTGGGTTGTTTTTTCCTAACTGATTTCGAGGGAGAGAGAAGATGGAAGAAGAAGAAGAAGAAGAAGCAGATCCGTTGATTCCGTTGATTGAAGATGGTGATGATGATGATGAGGGGGTGGGTGAGTGATTCTGGGTTTTGTTCTTCACTTTTTCTACTTCTTCCAGTAGATCTAACAAATCTATTATCCTTTTGTTTTTCCGGTTTTGAAGATGAAGATCTTTGGACCAAAAAAAAAATAAAGATCTGTATTTTTCCAGAAGAGGGGGAAAATATGGAAGAGCAAGAAAGAAGATGGAAGAAGAAGAGAGAAGGTTGAAGATGAAGATCCTAATTGGCTGCCACATCATCAAAACATAACGGTGTTAACACTAATATAACAGCAGGGACTAAAAGTAGTAACGTTTAGTAATTGCAGGGACTATTTTAAAAGTTTTGGAATTGCAGGGACTAAACTGGATTTTCTTGACATTTGCAGAGACTAAAAGTACCTTTAAGCCTAGATATTTTACCAAATTATCTTTATGTCTTTTCCACTATAGAGAGTACAATTGAAAAAAAGTAATTAATATTGCATTGAAAATCGAAAATAACATTCATTTTGAAACAACTTTTTTGTCAAAGTGACACTTATTTTGAAACGGATGAAGTATTATAATTTATTCATTTTGTTTAATGACTCATGCACTTGGGTAGGGACACAGCCAACCGACAGTGTGGTCGGAGCAAATTTTTGACACAAAACTTATGTGATGTTAATGAAATTTAAGCAAGAAGGGGAATGTATTTTGTCTTACTGTAATAAAATATAGGCAAAAAATGGATGTATTTGTTTAAAAAATAAGTGCATTTAATTTTTTTATGAATACATTTAATTTCTTGATATATGTAAAAGATATTTTTTAAATAAATTTAAAGATATTAATAAATTAATCTATTACTAATTAAAGATCTATTAATAAATTTAAAGATATTTTTTATGAATACATTTAATTTCTTGATATATGTAAAAGCTTAATGATCTATTACTAATTAATAGTCATCTCCTCATAATATTAATAAATTAATTTAAAGATATTTTTTAAATAAATTTTTTTAAAGAAACACCCCTAAGAAGAATATATGATTTTTTTTTTGTATGGACCATTGTTGGCTACCCACGGAGTGTCCCAACGCTTTCAACGAAAGACTAATCTCCGCTCTTGCTTAGAATCAAATTTCGCACTAGCCAACACCGAGTTTGTCCACTGCAGGAATCGAACCCGGGAGCACCGGGTTGACCCCCCGTGTCCCAAGGTAGATTAAGCCGTTGGGCCAACGGTGTTGGTTAATATTTGATTTAATACGTATTAAGGATAGCAAAAGTTAGAGATTTGCATTGGGCCAATTCCAGACTTTCTTGTGCATTATTGTGTGCAAAATCGCAATACTTTTGTAGCAAAAGGATGTCATAGCAAAGAGGGGTGCTATTTAGTACGAGACAAATCATACGAAATAGCCCCAAATAACAAAATACCAACGAAGTTTAAAACCGGACCGGAGATTAAATCGGAGAGACCTCCGGGTCATGGTTCAATTGGTTCACTTGGTTCAACCATGGTTGAACCGGATGAGTAATAATTATACAACAAAATATAAAAAGATTGAAATTTGGAGAAAAAGTATATTGAAAAAAGCAAAAAATGCATTTCTGACGGTTCAACCGGAGTCAATTGTCGGTTCAAAGCGGTTGAACCGCGGTTCAATCCGGTCCAACCCGGTTCTTAGCGGACAGCGGTTCAATTGATCTATGATTCAAATGGGGTTGAACCAACTGTCCGAGTGACCGGTTCCCGGTTCAACCGGTTGAACCGTCCGGTTCGGCCCGATTTTTACAACATTGCAAAACATAGAGGGCTGGATCTTGTGTGACTGTGAACATTACTGTCTTCGTTGATTTTTCGTTTCGTCCCAACTGCATTATTCCATAGAAAAAGGTGCCCTGCTTACGAGTCTCTACTCTTTATCATATCAAAGATGATTGTCATTTCATCAGATTCGGATACTTAACACCTACCGACACCGTGATTAGAATTGGAGGGAGTACTATTTTTGAAAAATAACCTTCAATGCTATTTGTACTTGTGTAGAAGTGGAGATACCGACTCCTTAGCAAGCTAGGGTTTTAGTGTGTAAGAGCGAATTGAGTGTTCCCGTGTCTAAGAATCACCTAAATAAGATTTGACGTCTAACGGGTAGAAGCATTTTTTTGAGTGGTTAATTCCTCTGCCTCTCCTCCTGCCTAAGGTTAGACTTAGGTCTTCTGTCCCAATAGGGCGAGTTCACTTAGTTGGGCGAGCTGGGTCATTGTTAGCCTATAATTGGTCCTTGGTGGACCTGCTGTATTAGACTTTCGGGCTCTTGCTTCAAGCTAACGTGTCTAGGGCGACTTACTTAGGGCCAGGGAGTAAGTGGGAGACTTACTTACTATATGTAGGTATAAGGCGACTTACTCTTGATCGGTACACTACCATAATTCCAACCGTTATCATGTATTTATGATACAATAAATAAAAGAGAACCTATTGAGTCTGTTATGACCCAAAATGAGAGCAACAATGAGGATGACAATTATGAAGAGCCCAATTATGAGGATCATCCAATACCTCAAGTGAGAGCTAAGAGAAACTGGGTCAAGCCCAAGTGGACAAGGGACTATGAAATGAAGCTCAAATAGGTCCATGGTCATTTGAAGATTCTAGTATCTATATTCCCATTTTTAAATTGTTTGTCCTTTTTCAGCAATCATAGGTTGTTGAGGATAAGAATGACAGCTGTCCCTAGCTAGCTACAGCCGTCCTTATGTCACTATATATGTACTAATGAATGAAGGGAATGGATCTGAATGATTAATCTCTGTTTTTAGCATAACGTATTTGTCTCTTTGTTTTGTGCTCTGAAATTGTGCAAATTCCCTTTTACTCACAACTTTACCCTCTGACCAAATCCCTAAATTCACTCTGTCACGAGAATCCCTCACATTGGTGCTTTCATTGACCCTTCTCATCTCCCATCATCACCATGAGCGAATCACCACCACCCAGTCCCACCACCCAACTCAATACCACCCTCCGTCAGCTACTCGAAAACCAACAGAACTTCAAGCAACACCTCACCCTACTCGCCACTGAAATCACTTCCATTTGCGCTCGCTTTCCACCGCCGGGCTTTCCTCATCTCACCACTAACCCTCAGTAACCATACCGTACGTCGTCTATCAAACTCGAACTTCAACATTTCGATGGCACCGATCCACTCGGTTGGATCTTCAAAGTCACGCACTTCTTTGATTTTCACCAAACACCAAAAGATCAGCGACTTCGCATGGCGTCGTTTTACATGGAGGGCGATGCACTGACGTGGTTTCAAATATTCAATGGATGCATTCCAACGGCCAGATTCTCTCTTGGGCCACCTTCCTCCGCGCCGTCGAGCTCCGCGTTGCATCGTCACAATACGACAACCCTAAAGGTGAGTTATTTTAGCTTTGTCAAACTGGATCTGTCACTGAATATCAAACAGCCTTCGAGGCTCTGGCAAACCGAATCACTGGTTTAGCTCCACAACTTTATTTAAGTTGTTTTATTTCTGGCCTTAAACCGGAGATACGTCGGGAAGTTCTAGCGTTTCAACCCATTACAGCTCTTAACCTAGCTAAACTGCAAGAAGAAAAAAATCAATGACAAACCAAATTCATCTCATTCCAGAACCCTCACTACACCTATCCAAACTATAAAAACACTGTGTCCAAAACCACTACAAACCCTAACCCTCAAAAACCCCTACCACCACCCATCAAACCCACACCAATGAAATGCCTCACATCGATAGAGTTACAAGCCCGTAGAGAGCTAGGTCTTTGGTACAACTGTGATGAAAAACACACACCAGGCCACGAATGTAAAAGACACTTCCACTTGCTTATTGCAGAACCAGATTGTGTATATCTCATGTTGCAGGTCAAGTTTTGATGATGAAGTCAACTAAGACAAAGTGACAAATGGAACTCCGAGACACAACCAACTCAAGAGTTAGATTGGGTTAGATTGGGTTAGATTTGTTCTTCAAGTTCTTCATCTTTTTGAGTTGATCTCTCTCAAGGGTTAGATTGAGTTGGGAATTTTCAAGTTGTTGTATCCACCTTCATAGAGGTATTTTGTTATTCGTTTGTAGTCTATTTTAATCGTTGTAATTGGTTTATACTAGAGAGTGGGGTATCTCTCTAGGGTTCTTGTTTGTACTAGAGAGTGGGGTATCTCTCTAGGGTTTGTGGTTGTAACAAGGGTGGGGTATCTCTTGTTGGTTATAGATTTTGAGGGCTCTTGCAATAGGTGGGGTATCCTAGGGGAAGAGTGCCTGAGTCTGTAAGGGTTTTAAAGCACTCGGTTAAGCTTTGTTTTGATAGTGGAAAATCTCACAAGGGTTGTGAGGACTGGACGTAGGTCACTGGGAGGTGACTGAACCAGTATAAAATCTCATGTGTTATTTACTGTTTTTATTTCTTTTTCGTTCGTTCCATAAACCTGCGCGAAAAATCTCCTGTATAAAATCTCCTGTGTTATTTACTGTTTTTATTTCTTTTTCGTTCGTTTCATAAACCTGCGCGAAAAATTGATCTAAGTCATTAAAAGGGGAAAAAGTTTTAAAATCTCAATTCAGCTTCAGGTTGGTCTACGCAAGAGGGTGCTTCTCTTACCCGTCCTCCGGGATTCAACGGGAAAGATTACGTATGTTGGAAAGAAAGAATGAGAATATTCATAGAATGGGTAGATTTAGATGTATGAGATGCTGTGGAAAAAGGACCCTTTGTCCCCACGCATATGGTAGATGGTATTCTCACTGTCAAAGATAGAACTGAATGGTCTGATGATGAAAAGAGAAAGGTTCGACACAATTTACGGGCTAAAAATATTATTACTTCCGCATTGAGCCCTGATGAGTTCTTTAGAGTGTCAAACTGTAAAACTGCTCAAGAAATCTGGGACAATCTTCAAGTCACTCATGAAGGAACTAATGAGGTAAAAAGGGCAAGAACAAACACTCTTACCAGAGAGTATGAGTTATTCAGAATGAATCCAGGTGAAACTATACCAGAAATGCAAAAGAGGTTCACTCACATAGTGAATCAATTGAGTTTATTAGGAAAGTCATTCCCTAAGGTGTCTGAATAGAGAATGGCAACCCAAGGTAACTTCTATAGCTGAATCAATGAATTTAGCTACCATGACACTTTCCACTCTGTTTGGTAAACTACAAGAGCATGAACTAGAGCTCACTCGTTTGGCTGAGCACGAAGATACAGATAAGAAAAAGAAAAGCTTGGCTTTAAAAGCCTCTAGTTCAAATCGACCTGGTGATAGTGATGACTCAGAAAATGAGCATGATGAAAGTGACGAGAACATGGATCTTATGGTTAGAAAATTCAAAAAGTTCGTGAGAAGGAAAAATTTTCCTAAGAAAAACTTTTCTCCTAAAAAGTTCTCAAGCAAGGAAAATTCATCTGGTCCTCCAACTTGCTATGAATGTGGCAAACCCGATCGTATGAAGATGGAGTGCCCAAGCTTACAGAAAAAGGCATCGAAATTTGAGAAGAAGGCATTCAAAGAAAACAAAGGTAGAAAAGCCTACATAGCATAGGAAGACAATGACATGGATTCATCAGATGAGTCAGAAAGTGAAGAAGCTCAGGTTGCTGTTATGGCCAATCATGAAAGTCAAGGTGAAAACGAAAATGAGGTAGATTCTAACTCTGAAACTTCACAAAATGCATATGATGAATTACATGAAGAATTTCTTGAATTGCATAAAGATTCTTTGAAACTAGCTAAAGCATTAACACAATCTAAGAAAATAGTTGCTCATCTTCAAAATGAAGTTATCACCTTGACTAAGGAAAGATTAGAACTTAGAAAAGAAAATAACAGTCTTGGTTGTTTTAAAGCTAACTATGTATGTGATAAGTGCAATGAATATGAAAAGAAAATTCATGAGCTTGAATGGACATTAGGAAAAATGCATGTACAAAACAAACATGTGCATCCTAGGCCACAAAGAAACACTTCCATGAAAAGAAATTTGCATTATAGGCCTAAGTTCACTACTAGTCCATATATTAGATGTTATTACTGTGCCAAACTAGGACATAGTGCATCTGTGTGTATGGCTAGAGGAAGACAAGTTGTGAAAAAGGTATGGGTTCCCAAAGGGACTCTACTAAGTACTAACCCACAAGGACCCAAAGAAATTTGGGGACCAAAATTTTCAACTTAATCTTATTGCAGGTATGCTTCAAGGTATGGGAGACAGATTAATACCTTGATAGCAAATGCTCAAAGTACATGACTGGAGATATAACAAAGCTCTTAACACTCACCCCCAGAAAAAATGGTCATGTGACTTGTGATAATAACAATAGAGGAAGAATCCTCGGTGAAGGTAAGATTTTTAAAGATCTATCTACCTCTATTGAAAATGTGTTACATAGAAGAACTTAAAAATAACGTATCAAGTATTAGACATGTGTGTGAGAGAGTAAGTTTTGATCTTGTTTCATGCATCATTGAGAACAATGTTTGTAGGGCATGTTAGAATAATATGGAACAGAGTAAACAATATCTCATTCATATAGATCACAGTCCGATTAAAATGCAAAAACACAAAGTACCTGTTTAACACTCTAGGACTGAGCATATAGAGTCTAGACATCATTTTCTTAGAAATCATGCTCAAAAAGGTGGTTGTATGACTGATTTAGTTGAGTATTCAAAATTGATGGCTGATATTTTTTTCAAAAGCATTTCAAAAAGAAGTCTATTTTTCATTCGAAGAGAACATTAAATCATTGTTTTATCATTTATCTGAATGAAATATGAACTCTTTGGTTATCTTGTGTTGCAACTCGACTCTCAAGCCATTTTGTGGTTTATGCCGAATTTTTTAAATGCAATGGACTCACTTTTACTATTAACTGCGTTTTTGACTCACCAACTAAGTTTCGTATTAACCCTGATCATGACAAAAAAGGGGAGAAATATAGGATTGTTGCAGGATGCATATAGGATTGTCACTTTGCATTTAGTCAGGGGGAGCATCAAGTAAGGGAGAGTCTAGATACATATCATGAATAATGCATTGTTTTTGCTTGATGAACTAACCTCCCACCTAAGATGGATCAAAGTTTTGTCATCATCAAAAAGGGGGAGAATGTGGATATCTTATGTTGCAGGTTAAGTTTTGATGATGAAGTAAACTAAGACAAAGTGACAAATGGAACTCCAAGACACAACCAACTCAAGAAGTAAGTCTGTGTCAAGGGTAGTCACTAGGAAGTTGGGTCATGTCTTAGGAATGATTGTAAACCTTTTTTGAGGATCGACTCAAATCTCTCGAATGAGAAAATGGTTAGGCATGCTAAAATTGGTTAGGCACAAATGATCACAAGCTTCACTGAATGAGAAAATGGTTTTGAAAGTACACATTTTATGAACTTGATTTTCAAAACACAAAAATCGATTATTGACTCATTTATAAAGAACACAATCGATTGTGCACTTATTTTTGGAAGCAAAGAATCGATTGTGCACTTCTCTTTGGAAGCAAGCAATCGATTGTTGACATGCTTTTGGAAGCAAGGAATCAATTATATATATATATATATATATATATATATATATATATATATATATATATATATGTTTCTCAAAAGAAAAAAATCGATTCCTCTCTTGTTTGTTTAAAGCACACAATCGATTCTTGTCTTGTTTTCTTAAAGCAAGCAATCGATTGTCACACTATGTTTTTACAAGGAAACAATTGATTGTTCACTTATGAAGTTGTTTTTATTCAAAGCACAAAATCGATTGTCATGCCAAGTGTTTTCAAGCAAACAATCGATTTTTCACTTGCTGAGACAGTATTAGAAATTGTCCCAACGGTCATATTTTTACGAAGCCTATAAATAGGGACCTAGGGCTTCACAAACAACACAACCTAGAATTCACAGAGAAAAATCGCAAAACCCTATTACAGTTTTGTTCTTCAAGTTCTTCATCTTTTTGAGCTGATCTCTCTCAAGGGTTAGATTGGGTTGGGAATCTTCAAGTTGTTGTATCCACCTTCATAGAGGTATTTTGTTATTCGTTGGTAATCTATTTTAATCATTGTAATTGGTTTATACTAGAGAGTGGGGCATCTCTCTAGGGTTCTTGTTTGTACTAGAGAGTGGGGTATCTCTCTAGGGTTTGTGGTTGTAACAAGGGTGGGGTATCTCTTGTTGGTTATAGATCTTGAGGGCTCCTGCAATAGGTGGCGTATCCTAGGTGAAGAGTGCCTGGGTCTTCAAGGGTTTTAAAGCACCCGGTTAAGCTTTGTTTTGATAGTGGAAAATCTCACAATGGTTGTGAGGACTGGACGTAGGTCACTGAGAGGTGACTGAACCAGTATAAAATCTCCTGTGTTATTTACTGTTTTTATTTCTTTTTCGTTCGTTCCATAAACCTGCGCGAAAAATTGATCTAAGTCGTTAAAAGGGGAAAAAAATTTAAAATCTCAATTCACCCCCCTCTTGAGACTGAAGCCACTTGGTAACACAGATGACCCAGAATCACCCATTGAAACCCTAACCACATTAATGACCACAAACCCCATCACTCCCACCCAAGCCACAGAACCAAATCTCACAACAAAGTCTGCCCAAATCAGCTTTCACGCCCTCATGGGTTACACAATACCTCAAACATTGCGTGTCATAGGCAAAATCAACAATACACCAGTTACTGTCCTCATTGATAGTGAAAGTACCCAATATTTTATCCAAGAAAGAGTAGCTAAACAACTTAATCTTCCCTTTCAGAAATCCAAATCCTTCCAAGTTCTGGTGGGCAATAGTGAAGAGCTTCTATGCTCATTTATTTGTCCAGATATTGCTTTAACTCTGGACTCACATGAATTTCTGGTTGATCTGTTTGTTTTACCAATCAGTGGTACTGAAATGGTCTTAGGAGTTCAATGGCTGCAATCCTTAGGACCTGTTCTCACAGATTACTCTCAAATGACATTGAAATTTGTAAAAGATGGACACATCATTGAAATTTCTGCCACACCCAAACCCCACCCAAAAATAGCCTCCCTCAATCAGCTTAGACGCTTAATAGCCACAGATTCAATAGATACCTACTGTCAATTTGAACTCATCCAACCAACACCCCATCCCCAAACTCACACTCAAATGAAGCCCTTCACACACTGCTCAACCAATTCAGTGAGTTATTTGAAACACCTACAGCCCTACCCCTTCCCAGGACCAGAAATCACCACATTCCCTTGTTGGAAGGAGCCAACCCAGTCAACATTAGACCATACTGTTACCCACAATTTCATAAGCAAGAAATTGAGAGCCAAATTCGTGACATGCTTGAACAGGGACTCATACAGCACAGCTCTAGTGCTTTTTCTTCACCTGTTTTACTAGTTAGAAAAAAATATGGTAATTGGCGTTTTTGCGTTGATTACAGAGCACTCAACGCCATTACTGTCAAAGATCATTTTCCTATACCTTCCATAGAGGAACTTCTTAATGAACTCTATGGAACAAACTGTTTTTCTAATCTTGATTTACGTTCCGGCTACCATCAAATTCGTATGGACCCTAATGACATTCATAAAACTGTTTTCGAACTCACTTGGGTCACTATGAATTTTTGGTCATGCCTTTTGGGCTTTGCAATGCTCCATCCTCATTTCAAGCTACAATGAACCCACTCTTTGCTCCATACTTATGCAAATTTGCTATCGTTTTCTTTGACGATATTTTAGTTTATAGCAGAAATATGGAAGAGCCTGTGCTCCACTTGCATACTGTGTTTGATTGTCTTTTGCAGCATCAATTCTGTCTCAAGGAATCAAAATGTGTTTTTGCTCAACCTTCAATCAACTACCTAGGGCATATTATCACTTCCCAAGGTGTGGGACCTGATTCAGCCAAAATTGAAGCTATGACAGCTTGGCTAATCCCAACTTCTCTCAAACAGCTCCGTGGGTTCTTATGACTCACAGGATTTTACAAAAAATTCATTCATCACTATGCCTCCATTGCTCAACCACTGACAGAACTACTAAAAAATGATGCATTCCAGTGGACTGAGGAAGCAACAATAGCATTTCAGAAGCTCAAAGTAGCCATGACACAGGCGCCAGTATTGGCCCTCCCTGATTTTTCCAAAAACTTCATCCTGTAAACAGATGCCTCAGGCATTGATATGGGTGCTGTCCTTATTCAAGATGGTCATCCTGTCTCTTACTTCAGTAAAAAATTCTGCCAAAAGCTCTTGGATTCCTCCACTTATGCACGTGAGCTATGCGCCATTACCTCAGCAGTCAAGAAATGGCGCACCTATCTCTTGGGCAGAAAATTCATCATCTATACTGACCAACGTAGCTTGAGAGAATTGATGACACAAGTTATCCAAACTCCAGAACAACAATTCTATTTGTCCAAGCTCCTGGGTTACTCATATGAGACAATCTACAAACCTGGTGTGCAAAACAGAGTGGCGGATGCCCTATCTAGAGTTCATGACAGCCCAGAAACAACTTGCCCTGCCTTTACTATTCAACAGTGGGATTTTCTGGAGAAGCTTGCGCAGTTGTTAAACACGGATCCAGCAACAAAGGCTCTTCTGTAGAAGGTACAACAGTCACCTGAACAACATCCACAATTCAAAGTTAAGGGTAACCTTCTTTTTTACAATGATAAGTTATACATTCCTGATTGTTCTGAGATTAAAAACATGCTTTTAGAAGAGTTTCATGCTTCACAATTAGGGTGACACAGTGGGATAAGTAAAACTTATGGTCGCATGAGGGAAAATGTATTTTGGGCAGGCATGAAAAAAGATATCACTGCTTTTGTCAATGCTTGTGCTGTCTGCCAACAAACTAAGTCCAAATCAGTTTCCTTATGGTCTCTTACAACCCTTGCCAGTGCCAATGGCAGTTTGGGAAGACATTTCCTTAGATTTTATAATTGGGCTTCCTTCATTCCAAAATTACACCACAATTCAAGTAGTGGTTGATAGGTTCTACAAGGCAGCTCATTTTGGTAAACTCTGCACACACTTTACTGCTGCACATGTTGCTGAACTATTTGCTACAATGATTTGTAAACTCCATGGTATGCCAAAGAGCATGGTTTCAGACAGAGACCCCATTTTCCTAAGTCACTTTTGGCAAGAGCTCTTTCGTTTGAGTGGAACAACACTGAGAATGTTCTCGGCTTATCACCCACAGAGCGATGGGCAAACAGAAATTGTCAACAAAGCTCTACAACAATATCTACGTTGTTTTGTTTTTGATCATCCATCAAAATGGGGAAAACTTCTCCATTGGGCAGAATGGCATTACAACACTACAGTGCATTCATCCACTGGCCAGACTCCTTTTACTATTGTATATGGCAAACCTCCACCTACCCCGTCTCATTACATTCTGGGTTCCAGCACCGTGGAAGCCGTGGAAACAACCTTGGTGAATAGAGATGAAATTCTGGAAGCATTGAAAACAAAGTTGCTTAAAGCACAACAAGCAATGAAGTTCTATGCAGACAATAAACGCCTGCCTCATTCTTTCAATATTGGTGATCTGGTTTTTATTAAACTAAGACCCTACAGACAGAGTTCATTGGGTGTTCAACGCACTCATAAATTATCTAAGAGGTACTATGGTCCTTTCAAATTGGTAAAAGCTGTTGGTGAAGTCACCTTTGAGGTAAACCTACCTGCTCACAGCAAGATTCACAGAGTTTTACATGTCTCTCAGTTGAAACCTTGTAAAGACCCTGCTGCCACTCCTCTGCACCTACCTCCAAATGCTGCAGATAATTCTCCTCTAGTCCAACCCGCTGCTGTTCTTAATTGGCGTTGCAAGAACAATTCAACTGAAGTATTGATTCAGTGGGAAGGCTTATACCAAGAGGATGCCACTTTGGAGAGCTTTGAAGATATGAAGAAGCTTTATCCTTCCTTGCACCTTGAGGACAAGGTGGCTGCCCACAGGAAGGCAGTTGTTATGACCCAAAATGAGAGCAACAATGAGGATGACAATTATGAAGAGCCCAATTATGAGGATCATCCAATACCTCAAGTGAGAGCTAAGAGAAACCGGGTCAAGCTCAAGTGGACAAGGGACTATGAAATGAAGCTCAAATAGGTCCATGGTCATTAGAAGATTCTAGTATCTATATTCCCATTTTTAAATTGTTTGTCCTTTTCCTTATTTGTAATGACTCAGCAATCATAGGATGCTGAGGATGAGAATGACAACTGTCCTTAGGTCACTATATATGTACTAATGAATGATTAGCATTTGTGTTAGGGTATCAGCGCAATGCGGAAGCACAAGATCGAGACAATTGAGAATTAAAGAGAAGTGAGTAAAATAGCAAGAGAAAATAACACACAAGATTTACGTGGAAAACTCCTCAATGTGAGAAGTAAAAAACCACGGGCGATCACGAGCAAAATTCCACTATGTAAAAGAAAGAGTACAACAAGTCCTCTTATAGTAATAAGGACAAAGAGCAATATTTTCTCTCAATATCTCCTAAAATACTCTCTCAAATGGAACAAGAATTCTCACCAAAATACACTCAAGTGTATGTTACAAAGTGTGTTTTATTGTTTTCTTCATGTCCATGATCACAACATATACTTGCTGTATATATAGCCTCCATTCTTCAATTCTTAATGATGAAGCAAAGCAACACATGGCAAGCAAATAGGAGGTGTGAACCATTCAACATATGTGAGCATGCAATCAAGTAGGAGGTGTGAACATATGTGAGCATGCAAGCAAGTAGGAGGTGTGAACCATTCAACATATGTGAGCATGCAAGCAAGTAAGAGGTGTGAACCATTCAACATATGTGAGCATGCAAGCAAGTAAGAGGTGTGAACATATGTGAGCATGCAATCAAGTAGGAGGTGTGAACATATGTGAGCATGCAATGCTTGGAGGCAATCCTTAATCACAAATAGCTTATAGATGAAGGAATTGAATGAAAGCCACATAATCCAACAATCTCCACCTTGGTTCGAATTCGTCAAGTGCTCATCGCCAAATAAAGCCCCGAAGGGCACTTAAGTACTGTAGAGACCAACCAAGTCCAGACAATGCTGAAACTTGGTATTTGGAAGTGGCTTGGTAAGCATATCTGCTGGATTCTCAAAAGTGTGAATTTTTTCAACTATAATTTCACCAGCAACAATAATATCTCGGATAAAGTGACATTTTACATCAATGTGTTTGGTCTTGTCGTGATAGCGATTATTCTTGGTCAAATGAATAGCACTCTGGCTATCACAAAACACAGTAAGAACACCCTGTGTAAGACCAAGCTCATTTACCAAACCTCGAAGCCAAATAGCCTCTTTAACACCCTCTGTTGCTGAAATATATTCTGCTTCAGTCGTAGACAATGCAGCAATAGATTGAAGTGTAGCTTTCCAGCTGATAGCACTATTACAGAGGGTAAAGATGTAACCAGAAAGAGATCTTCTTCGATCAAGATCACCACCATAATCCGAGTCAACATAACCTACAACATCATTGGTTGTAGCCATTCTTCTGTCAAATACCAAGCCAATACCGGAAGTACCTTTTAGATACCGAAAAATCCATTTTACAGCACTCCAGTGACTCTTGCCAGGATTATGCGTATACCGGCTTACCATGCTAACAGAATATGCTAAATCTGGTCTAGTGCATACCATGGCATACATAAGACTACCAACTGCACTAGCATAAGGAACATGCGACATACGTTCTTTCTCTTCCTTTGTGTCTGGGCAAAGATCTGAAGATAACTTGAAATGTGCAGCAAGTGGAGTAGAAACAGGTTTGCAATTATTCATATTAAACCTATCAAGCACTCTCTCAATATACTTTTGTTGGGATAAGAATAGTTTACCTGCTTGACGGTCCCTGCAAATTTCCATACCAAGAATTTTCTTTGCTGCACCTAATTCTTTCATATCAAACTCATTACTGAGTTGAGTTTTCAATTTCTTGATCAAAGACTTGTCACGTGATGCAATTAACATATCATCAACATAAAGTAACAAGTATATGAAAGATCCATTTTGAAAATTTTGAAAATAAATGCAGTCATCATATTGACTTTTGCAATAACCTTGCCCAATCATGAAAGAGTCAAACCTTTTGTACCATTGCCTGGGAGCTTGCTTCAGGCCATATAAAGATTTCTTCAAACGACAGACAAGATGCTCCTTTCCAGGAGCAAGAAATCCCTCAGGTTGTACCATGTAAATTTCTTCTTCCAGCTCTCCATGTAGAAATGCTGTCTTAACATCAAATTGCTCCAACTCCAAATCAAACAAAGCGACAAAAGCAAGCAAAACACGAATGGAAGTATGACGAACAACAGGTGAGAATATCTCATTAAAGTCAATACCTTCCTTTTGATTAAAGCCTTTAACTACTAGTCGTGCTTTGCATCTTGGATCTTCAACCCCGGGAATGCCGTCTTTCTTCTTATAGACCCATTTACACCTTAATGGTCGTTTGCCTTTAGGAAGCTCTGTCAAAGCCCAAGTATTGTTTTTATGAAGACTCTCAATTTCTTCATTCATAGCCACTAGCCATTGAGAAGATTCAACGCAAGAAACAGCTTCAGTATAGCTGGCAGGTTCAACACTATCATTTACCTCTTGTGCAATAGACAGTGCATAAGCGACCAAATTGTCACTATTAGTGTATCTGGCTGGCTTTCTAATTTGTCTTCTAGCTCTGTCTCGGGCAATTGAGTAATCATCTCCTTGTTGCTGAATAGGAGAAGTGGTACTATCATCACGATCATCATCAACACCATGATCATCAATGCTAGATTCATTTATAGAGGAAGATGGAACATCAACATCAGGAGCTGTAGGCTTCAATACAAACTCCACCTTCTCGCTAGTACTCTGCAGATTACCTGTACTAGTAGAAGAAGATACAAAAGACTGTTTTCCAGAAGATAATAATGCATCCTCATTAAAAGTCACATCTCTGCTAAGAATTAAGTTTTGTGAGTTTGGTTCAGAGCACCACAAACGATACCCCTTAGACTCAGATGCATAACCAAGAAATATGCACTCAACAGCTCTTGGAGCTAATTTTCCATCATTAACATGTGCATATGCAGGACATCCAAAAATTCTTAAATTAGAATAATCAACAGGATTACCTGACCAAATCTCTTCTGGAACTTTGAAGTCAAGTGCCGAATATGGAGAACGGTTGACCAAGTAACATGCAGTAGATGCTGCTTCAGTCCAAAGATCACGTCGATGCCATAACCCAGCATTTGAGAGCATACAACGAGCTCTCTCAAGTAGAGTCCTGTTCATCCGCTCTGCAACACCATTTTGCTGGGGATTCCTTGGAATGGTTTTGTGTCTAGCAATACCATGATTTGTGCAGAACTCATTAAAGTCACCATTGCAGAACTCTAATCCATTATCTGTTCTGAGCTTCTTCACTTTCTTCCCTGTCTGAGTTTCAACAAGAGTTTTCCACTTCTTGAATGTGGGGAAAGTCTCATTTTTGTGCCTCAGAAAATAAACCCAGACCTTACGAGAAAAGTCATCAATGATAGTCATCATATAGCGGCGTCCTCCATAGGAAGGAACTTTAGAAGGCCCCCAAAGGTCAGAATGAATATAATCAAGAATTCCTTTGGTACGGTGAGTTGCAGTAGAGAAACTAACCTTTTTCTGTTTCCAAAAACACAATGTTTACAAAACTCCAACTTACCGATGCCATGTTTACCAAGACGACCTTGCTTGCTCAGAAGATGCATGCCTTTTTCACTCATATGGCCCAAGCGCATGTGCCATAATTTAGTGACATCATTCTCAGGCATAGAAGATGATAAAGCTGCTGAACCTGTCACAACAGTCCCTTGCAAGACATATAAACTACCAATTCGGTTAGCTTTCAATAAAACAAGAGAACCTTTCGATACCTTTAGAACTCCACCTTCAGCCAAGTACTTGCACCCGAGAGACTCGAGAGTGCCAAGAGAAATTAAGTTCCGCTTCAGATCAGGTACATAGCGGACGTTAGCCAAAGTCCTGACGACACCATCATGAGTCTTGATCCGAACTGTACCTATTCCTGTAACCTTGCATTGGGCATCATTGCCCATCAAGACAACACCATAATCAACAGATTCAAAAATGGTAAATAAGTCCTTATAAGGACACATACGAAAAGTACATCCAGAATCAAGAATCCATTCTGTTTTACTCCTCTTGTTAGAAGAGACAACAGATAAGGTAACATCACCGTCAGAATCAACTTCAATATTGGCAGCTTCAGGAGATTGTGGAGTTTTCCCTTCAGGAGTTTTCCCTTTTTCTTGTTTTTCTTGCTTTTTCTTCAAGATAAAACAATCAGAAATATCGTGCCCAGGTTTCTTGCAATAGCGACAGAATTTGTTGGATTTGCGTCCCCTGGATTTGGATCTGGATTTTTTGTAATTGCTACTCCCTTTTTCTTGAGTTCTTCCTCTAACACTTAAGCCCTCACCCTTGTCCACAGAATGAACTTCAAGATCAAATTTTTCTTTGGACAATAAATTAGATTTAACATCTTCAAAGGATAAGGTATCATTATTTCCATACAACATGATTTCTTTGAAGTGTTTGAAGGTAGAAGGTAAAGAGACAACCAACAAAACAGCTTTATCTTCATCATCAATTTTAATATCAATATTTTCCAAATCCAAAATGATAGAGTTAAATTCATCAAGATGAGATTGAATAGGAGTACCTTCAACCATTCGAATGGTATATAAGCGTTCTTTGAGACGAAGCTTGTTTGCAAGGTTCTTGGTCATGTATAGAGTTTCTAACTTCAGCCATAATCCCGCAGAAGTTGTTTCATTGACTACTTCACGGAGAACCTCTTTAGACAGGCAAAGTTGGATTGATGAAAGCGCCTTTTCATCCAACTCGTCCCACTGCTCGTCGGTCATGGAAGCCGGTTTCTTCGCCTTTCCATCTAAAGCTTTCTTTAATCCGTTCTGAGTAAGAACGGCCCTCATTTGGACTCGCCAAATAGAAAAGCTAATCTTGCCATCAAACTTCTCAATGTGAAATTTAGTAGACATTTTGAAATTCCCAACTGATAGCTTTGATACCACTTGTTAGGGTATCAGCGCAATGCGGAAGCACAAGATCGAGACAATTGAGAATTAAAGAGAAGTGAGTAAAATAGCAAGAGAAAATAACACACAAGATTTACGTGGAAAACTCCTCAATGTAAGAAGTAAAAAACCACGGGCGATCACGAGCAAAATTCCACTATGTAAAAGAAAGAGTACAACAAGTCCTCTTATAGTGTCATACCCCAATTTTGTCCGGCTTAGGTCCAAACCCTAATTTTCCACACAAAAATAAATTATGCATTTTGGATCCTAGAAACCATCCCAAAGTTTTTGAAATCGTTTTTAGGGTTAGAATGCACGTTTTGGGAAATTAGGGTCAAAAAGGGCATTTTGGTCATTTCTCACAAAAGGGTCTATAAAAATAATTTTTGCAATAAGCCTCATGCATCAAATTAGGGTTTTTGAAAATGTGTTATGTACGCATGGCAAGTTTTGAAAATATGTTATGCATGCATGGCAAGCTTCGGAAAATATTTTATGCATGCATGGCAAAGACCTAAAAACATTTTTGTGGAAAGCAAGAATTGATTTCCATTCTGTTCCAAGGGCCAAGAATCGATTTATACTATTTTGTAAAGGCCATGAAATCGATTCCTTAATCCAATATTAAACCATGAAATCGATTTTCAGGCCATTTTAAGGAGCCAAGAATCGATTCCTCCTTAGGTTATCAAAGCATGAAATCGATTTTCAGGCCATTTTAAGGAGCCAAGAATCGATTCCTCCTTATGTTATCAAGGCATGAAATCGATTTTCAAGCCATTTTTAGGAGCCAAGAATCGATTCTTCCTTATGTTATCAAGGCATGAAATCGATTTTCAGGCCATTTTAAAGAGCCAAGAATCGATTTCTCCTTATTTTGTCAAAGCATGAAATCGATTTTCAAGCAATTTCCAAGAGCCAAGAATCGATTCCCACTTATTTTAACTAAACATGGAATCGATTTTCACCTATTTAGGATGTCCAAGAATCGATTCTTTACTATTTCCAAAGGCTCAAACAATCGATTCATCCTTGCAATAAATGTTTTTTAAAAAGTTCTACGCTTTCCTAAGCCTATAAATAGGCAGCCTCAAGTCACATTTTCACAGAGACACATCTCACAAGATCAGAGAAGAATTGCTCCAGACACATTTCACGAGATCTGAGAAGACAACTCTCGCAAATCTCATTTTCCAGTTCTACGCTTCATTTTTGTTCTATTCGCGCCGTTGGTCCGTCTGAGCTGATCTCCTGCAAGGGTTAGTCAGGGTTTGCGTTCTTCAGAGTTGTAATATCTGTCTTCATCAGAGGTATTTCAGTCTTTTCATTTGTTAATATTTAGTTATGGTGATCCATGTGATTTAACTTAGCTATAGCGTTTATCTACTCGTTCTTGTACATTATCGTCCATTGTTGATGACGAACCATATGATTCCCACTTATGCCTAGTGCATCATGTTCTAAGTGGTGAAGATGGTCTCGGATGATTCAACCTTCCCCTTTCAAACCCTTTCAAAAACACTTTTCATTAGAACTACGTCGCTTTGATTCCCGTTTGGGATACGTAGGAGCGAGTCACGTTCTCGTCAAGCGCAACAAATAAAAATTCTTTTCACCCCCCTAAACCAATCATTTTCATAAAACAAACAAAAATCATTTTCAAACCCATTGTTGCTAGTAGCTCATCAGAGCCTCTGTTCGTTTAGCTATTAGTGACAATGTCCTTTTCTCCTAAAAATAATAAACGATGATCCATCATAACCTTTGTTAGTTTGATCACCGTGCGAATCAATCTCTTTCGAAAATCACTTTCAAAAAAGATAATAAAAAACGAGTTGTTATCAATAGTCCATCAGAACCTTCGTTCGTTTGACTAACGGTACAACTCTCTCTTTTGAGTATTTAGTAAGTGATTCATCATAGCCTCTGCTAGTTTAATCATTCACTAATGCTCGTCCTATTTCAAAAACTCGCCAAAAAAAGATAAAAAACAAAAACTTTTCAAAAAGACATCCAAGAACTACGTAGCTTTGAATTCTCCATCGCACCGGGAGATACGTAGGAGCGGGCCATGTCCCGTCAAGCACTTTTTCTAAAAACCTTCTTTTCCCCCTTTCTCATCAAAAAATAAAATTTTCATTAACTTTTCCCGTTCATCTTCGAACAAGAAATAAATAGGCAAATCTAGTTATTTCTCAAATCGAATGTTAAAACCACACATTTAATTAAAGGTTCCCTTTCGGTAGAAAGGACGTGCGCGGTGCTAACACCTTCCTCGCACGTAATCGACCCCCGAACCTATATCTCTAGTTTCAAAAGACCATCCGCCTTGTCCAAAAGACCTTTTTTCAATGTTTTGGTCTTAAAATTAAAATATTGGTGGCGGCTCCAAAATTTTTCCACGTTGTACATTGAAAAACCTGAAAGGGGATTTTTCGGGGTGCAACAGCTGGCGACTTCACTGGGGACACTTTTTTTAAAAGACGGGGGTCAAGCCTAACTAATTTAAATGTGTGGTTTAATGTATTGTTGATTTGATTAAAACCTTGTTTGCCTTACTTGCTTATCATTGATGGTAGGCATACACGTTTGTCTTCTTTGTTGTTCCCTATCTCTTCTTTTAATCCTTTTCTTTTTATATGCTTATGCTCATGCGTTCTTCCAATCCCCATGATCCCCCCTTCTTGGCTCCTCTTCCTAAGGTGAGCAATATCCTTGTTTGTAGATATTCTAGGTATGGAACCCTAGGGTAGATAACTTGTTATTGCTTGCTTTTGTCTGGACTGCTCTGGTTTTCATTTCAGGTGGGGGTAGTACTAGGGAAAATGCCCTTGACACACACTGCACTTATACCCTGTGACTATGTGTTTTGAGTGGGACCATAACCCAGGTCTGCAAAAAATTAGGAGAGTGGATTCGAGTAGTGAGAGCCCATCAGGACCTTTGTCCGTTTGGCTACTTGCGAAAGTTTCAACCAGAGTTGTGCTCTTTCATGATGCCTCACACCTAGCAGTTTGCTGCATTTGTGGGGAGTTTTGTGAAAGGGACTGTAGCTCTGGTGGCCTTGTGAGGGAGTGAATAGAGCTATATGGTCTCACCTCTTTTTAGGTCACAAGGGCTTTTCCAAAATTGTGTGTTGCATTATTACATCTAGTTTAGTTCATTTCCGCCAACATTTTTTCGAAAAAACAACAAAATCAAAAAAGAATATGTTTCTCCTTCTCTTTCATGAATACCTATATGAGGTGGCATATAGATTACACTGCCCTAAATTTTCAAAACCCCCACCTGTAAATATCTGTCTTTATAACAGGCATCCTCATCATCCACATTTCGCATCATAACATCATGCATTTCATAAGCAAAATTCTGGAAAAAATTCATACAGCATTCCTCATGCATCTAATTTGTTTGCCGATAATCGTGGAGTAATTTGGAATCTTGTCATAGGCGTGAAAAAACAAGACGACATGGGATCAAGAAGCGAAGGTATGCTAAATTCGAGATTTCCAGTAGTAAAGAAAGCAGATGTGGCCAGTTTGACAGAGTGTGCCTCTCTAATGGGACCGAATGAGTGTAGGTTGTTTGAAAAGGCTTATGGGAATATTCTTCGGTTGCTGCAGTTGGATCTTCAAGAAAATGTTGTGAAAGCCCTCAGTCAGTTCTATGATCCGGATATCCGCTGTTTCATCTTCAAGGATTTCCAACTCTCACCAGCTTTAGAAGAGTATGAGCAAATTTTAGGTTTCTTTAAGTCAGAGGCGACGCCTTATCAGTACCAGGGGCATCAATATTCCGATCAGAGGCTCTCTTTGCTGCTGCAAGTTGGAGTGGGGGAGTTAAAGCTTCGAAAAGAGAAAAAGAACCGTATAATGGGGTTTCCACTGAGTTATTTTGAAGACCTAATGAAGTCCTATGCTCAAGCCAACAGGTGGGGTCCCTTTAAGCAGTTGCTGGCACTAACTATCTTTGGGATTGTCCTCTTCCCACAAGTTGAAAGGTTCATCGATGAGGTTGCCATTGGGGTGTTCTTAGCCTTCATAAGCAAGGATAATCCAATTAACCCAGTACCAGCCGTACTCGCGGACACTTACTACTCCTTTACACATCATCGAGTGCTGGGGAAAAAGAAGATTGCCTGCTCCCTTCATGTACTATATGCTTGGCTCCTTAACCACGCCATCGCTCACAAGAACCCAGCTACAGATCTGTTGTCTTATGCCTTGAATTGTGAGGTAGAGGTCAAAAGTGCCCAGGAGTGGGTGCATACCTTAGGGAGTCTTAATGCCCTCAAGGTCCGCTGGTACACTCCTTCATGTTGGAAGAACAGGCCCTCCGTTGTGTTTCAGTGTGGAGACTTTCAGAACGTACCCCTAATAGGTACTCAAGGCTGCATCAACTATAATCCTTCCTTGATTATCCGACAGCTTGGGTACCCTATGAGGAATATGCCTACCGAAGACATGCTGACTCCCATTTTCCTTGACAGAGAAGATCCAAAGAACAAGGGTTTACTTCAAAAAATCTCAAAAGCATGGGAAGTGGTGGTCCGTAAAGATAGAGATGAGCTCATGAAAAAGGTTGGCGATATCACTTTTTACCAATGGTTGCATGAAAGAATCCAAAGTACTCGTCCACCTTCCCAAGAGGCACTGCCAGTCGAGAAAGAGATGCCGAAACCTCGCCTTCCTACCCCTGAGGAGTTGAATGAGGTTAAATCTGCCTTAGCAAAAGCGGAGGAAGAGAAAAAGGCATTGCAAGCAAAGTTGGAGAAAATAACCCTACAAAAGGAGGAGTTAGAGGAAGAGAACAAGATCAAGGTGATAGCCGTTGAGGAGGGTGTCAAGCGTTTCAAAGCAGAAAAGGAGAGTAAGCTAGAAGCTCAGAAATACCTAAAGGGAGCTAGGGATGAACTCCAAAGGTACAAACAGAAAACAAGAAAGGCCCTTGAAGAAGCCAAAGAATGGAAGATTGTGGCGACTGAGCCCAGACAAGAACCTCACTTGGTGGTGGAGTTGAAAAGGCAGCTGAAGACTCTTGAACGAGAAAGAAATTCCATTGGGAATGTTCTCAGGGAATATCAAGAAATGCTGAGTTATGAGCAGGGGAGATCTGATGAACTGGCAAGGAATCTCCGATACCTAGGGGAGTCTTACAGGCAAGTACAAGCAGAGAGCAAGTACTGGGAGCAGCGCTTCCTAGCACTGATTGGTAAGATAGAAGAACAAGAGATTGTTAAAGAGCTGAGAGATGAGATCCGACTTTGGAGGGGTAAATTTTCAAAGTTGGCATGGCTAGCTAATCAAGCTGTAAGGGATGTCCCCAGAAGACTAAGGAGGGCTGAAGCTGAGATGCTTCCCTTCAACACCCCGGTCCGTGTGTATGAGTTTGTGAATTTCTGCAAGGCCTTGACTGAGGAGCTCATGGAAAAGGCTGAAGGAGCCGCTGCTGCAAGCAAAGAAAGAGAAAAGAAAAAGAAGTTGAAGGCCATATGCTACTAGATTTCAGTGCATTGTAATTTTCCTTTTAGAATGTTCTCTAAGGAGTTATAATTTTTCTTTAGAATTTCCTAAGAGCATTGTATTTTTCTTTGGGAGATATTGTATTGCACTCTTAATAGTATTGTACTCTTTTTCTTTCCTATATTTGGCTTAAGGCTCGAAGGAAATGTGCCCTATCGCTTGTTGATCCCAATGTTCGTCACGCTTTTAAAATGTTTCGATATTCGCTTATGACAAGAGCAAGTTATCTCACGATTCCTGGCGCTAAACACAAAAATAATATAAGGCCATGTGCATATGCATTGCATTCATTTACACATTCATACTTGTACTTATAAAAATGTTCTACCAACAGAAACGAAAGGCAAGCTGGTTCGCCAACACCGATACTCCACCCGTCTACAAGCAAGATTGATGGCTAGCAATCAACATCTCGAGAATGAGGACCCCCTGGGTCAAGATGAGTCGGTTGTGGAGATTCTTAACCCCGAGCAGCTGGCTCAAGAGAATCAAGCTTTGAAGACTAAAGTGGAGGCTATGGAAGCACAGATGGTCGAAGTAATGAGTATGCTACAGAATTTGAGGGGTGGGGCCACTGCTGGGGCCGCTGCTGTTGTAAATCCCGAAGGGGTTGTTACCTTCGTTTCTCCTCCGGTGTCCGCTGAAGTTACAACTACTCACACTTCTTATGGACAGGGGGTCAGTCACTTTGCCCATCCTCCTGGGGCGAGCGGACAGAGTCATCTGAATGCACCGATATATCCTTGGGGGATGCCAATGGGTTATATGCCGCCTGCTGCTGAAGCTATTCCTGTGGGGTCGAGTCAACCTGTCACGACTATGCCTGGTGGAGCTGCTATGGGACCACAAATTCATACTCCTAGTCCTGATACTGTACTGCCAAGAGGTTCACCTAGTCCTACTCTGGGAGTTACTGTGAACCCTCAGAACGCTGTCCATCATATGGGAAACCCTGCTCAGTATGGGGGTTATTATCACGGTCCGGGGAACTATCCACAAGGTCATTTGTTTGGGAGCACTCAGCATGGGGATCGGTATCACTCGCTTGAAGAGCGCTTAAGAGCTGTGGAAGGATCAGGAACTAGAGCCAGGGATGCCCGAGATTTGTGCCTTGTCCCAGATGTTGTTATACCCCCTAAATTCAAAGCACCTGACTTTGATAAATATCGCGGCATCGGATGTCCATCTAGCCATTTGACGATGTATGTTAGAAAAATGGCCGCTTATGCTCATGATGACAAGGTGCTCATTCATTATTTCCAAAACAGTCTGACTGGGGCATCACTAGATTGGTACATGCAGCTGCAATCCTCCGAAGTTCACAGTTGGAAGGATCTCTCTGAAGCCTTTCTAAAACAATACCAGTATAACATGGACCTTGCTCCAGACCGGTCTCAATTGCAGCACATGAGCAAAGGAGATAGAGAATCATTCAAAGAATACGCTCAAAAATGGAGGAGCATAGCTGCTCAGGTGAAGCCGCCATTGACTGAAAAAGAGATGGTGTACATGTTTATGGAGACCCTTCCGGGGCTGTATTATGATAGGTTGGTGGGGAGCGTTTCGTCCAATTTCTCAGATATGGTTGTCATTGGGGAACGATTAGAGCACGGATTGCGTAGCGGAAAGATTGCAGGAGGTTTTGGCAATTCTAGTGGACAAAAGAAACCCTTTCCCAACTTCCCCAAGAAGAAAGAAGGGGAAACCAATGCTATTTCCGCAGGGGGAGGCCCATCTTTCAGCTTTCCACAGCAGGCGGTGCCATTATCTTTCAACTCTCCGCAGCAAACTAATTCAGGCTACAGAGCCCAGAACTATCAAGAGAAGAGGCGTGCTAATTTTGATCCGATCCCGATGACCTATACTGAATTGTTCAATCATCTTGTCTCAAAGAATTTGGTCAATACTCGCCCCATGAAGCCTATACAACCTCCCTTTCCTAGGGGGTACAATGCTGATGCTACCTGTAGCTTTCATAGTGGAGGGGTCGGTCACACGGTGGAAGACTGCAAGGCTTTCAAATATGTAGTCCAGGATTTGATTGACGCCAACTGGATCTCTTTCAAGCCGAACAGTCCCAGTATAACTACAAACCCCCTACCGGGACATGGGACACCATCCGCTAATGCAGTAGAGGATTCTATGGGGCAGACAATGATAAAAGATGTTAAGTATATCCAGACTCCTCTGGAAAATATACATGCCGAGTTGTGTCGTCGTGGTGTTATCAAGAAGGGCTGTGTATGCGCCGATCCTTTATGTGTGGGTGCCTGTGAAGTTTTCAAGTCAGTTCTGCAAGACTTGATGGATCGTTATGTGGTTCAAGTGGGAGTAGTTGAAAAGGAAGAAAGTGTACTGATGTTGCAGTTCAATGGTGGTAAAGAGGCCAAGAAGCCAATTGAGATATGGTACGATCCAAAACCAGCCCAAGTCAAGCCTCAGCCAGTGGTTATTGGGATTCCTGCTCCATTCCCATATGAGAAGGACAGTGCAGTGCCATGGATATACAGTACTCTGCCTCCAGTAGAAATTTCTCCAAACACTTCTGTCGTTACCAATATAACTGGGGCAAGTGGAATGACAAGGAGCGGCCGTATGTATACCCCCAATTTCGTTCAGGGTGAATCATCCAAGGAGGCTGAAGATAGGGCTCGCAAAGGGAAGGATAAAGAAGTGGAAAATGCTCAGAAAAAGAAAGGGGCAGAACAAGAAACTGACGAGTTCCTAAAGATTGTAAGGCAAAGCGACTATAAGGTGGTTGACCAGATGAATCAGACCCCAGCAAAGATCTCAATGCTGTCATTGTTGCTAAGTTCAGAAGCGCATCGAGCTGCCCTAATGAAAGTACTGAATGGGGCTCATGTTGCTCAGAATATTTCCGTGGGCCAATTTGATGAAATAGTTGGGAATGTTGTGGCCGCCAATCATGTGACTTTTTCCGATGACGAGCTTCCCCCAGAAGGAAGGAAACACAACCAAGCCCTCCACATCTCTGTTAAATGTGGGGATTTCGTGCTGGCTCGTGTTCTGATTGACAATGGTTCTTCTCTGAATGTGATGCCAAAATCCACTGTAAGCAAGTTGGATGTGGATTGTTCTTTCATGAAGCCTAGCTCGACATTGGTGAGGGCGTTTGATGGATCAAGGAAGGAGGTAATAGGGGAAATGGAGTTCCCTATTCAGATAGGTCCTGAGACATTCTGTGTTAACTTTCAAATCATGGACATCTCCTCGTCCTACAGCTGTCTGCTTGGAAGGCCATGGATCCATATGGCGGGAGCCATCCCTTCCTCACTGCATCAGAGAGTCAAGTTTGTGGTCGATGATAAAATTGTGGTGGTGTTCGGAGAGGAGGAAATGTTAGTCAACAAGCCTTCCCCCTTTCGTTATGTGGAAGCAGCTGAGGAATCCCTGGAAACCTCCTTTCAATCTCTCGAGATTGCCAATGCTGAGTTTGGGGGAAGTGAGTTACCGTCGCCTGTGATAAAGTTGTCAAAAGATGAAGAGATGGTTGCAAGGATCATGATGGATCAAGGATACCAGCTGGGGCGTGGTTTGGGAAAAACGGGACAAGGAATTCTTGCTCCTGTACAACTGAAAGGAAACAAAGATCGTTGTGGGTTGGGATATTACCCAAGTGAGGCTGAAAGGAGGAAGTTGGCTGAGGAGAGAAGAGGTGAATGGTTGGCCAAGTTGAGAGGCCAGGATCCATGGTCAAAGAGGATCCCCATCGGTGATATCAGTCAAAGCTTCAAGAGTGCAGGGTTGCTAGATCCAGACCAGATCACTGCTATTGAGAATGGTTCAGAGGATGAAGAAGGCGGTACCAGCCTAGTCCGTCGTTGCCTTGCTGAAGAAGAGCTCAAGAATTGGGAAGCTGTAGACTTGCCCATCACTTTTAGTTCAAAGTAATGATTGTAATGCATTCCTTTGGCTCTGCCCAAGGCCTCAGGATAGTTTGTTAGGGCATGCATGTTTTATTTTCAGTAACCCCATCATCAATAAAAACGCTTGTTTCGAATTCCATCAATAAAATCTCTTTTTCTTCATTTATCTTTCCTTTCTTTTAGTTTTATTTGTTTGTTTCGCTTTTCATTCTACTTTCTGCTTCTACGAATGCAGATCAAAAGTAATTGTCTCTGAAAATAACAGTGCTAATGATTCCTATTATGGCTTTGATCATCCAATCAACCAAACTGAAGGAGGTGTTGAGAAAACTGGGAAACTCCTCCGGAATTGACGAGACTAATAGAGCAGGAAGAAAAGATCATTCAGCCTCATGGAGAGTCGATTGAGATCATCAACTTGGGTACAGAAGAGGATAAAAGGGAGGTTAAGGTCGGTACTGCCATGGAAGAAAGTGAACGCAAAAGGCTAATCCAACTCTTGCGTGATTACGCCGATGTCTTTGCGTGGTCGTATAAGGATATGCCAGGGTTAGATACTGATATTGTTGAGCACAGGTTGCCCGTGAAGCCAGAGTGTCCACCGGTCAAGCAGAAATTGAGAAGAATGAAACCTGAGATGTCATTGAAAATCCGGGATGAGGTAAGCAGTTTGATGCGGGGTTTCTAGCAGTGGCCAAGTATCCACAATGGGTAGCAAATATCGTCCCTGTTCCGAAAAAGGATGGCAAGGTCAGGATGTGTGTCGATTACAGGGATCTGAATAGAGCTAGCCCCAAAGACGACTTCCCTCTGCCTCATATTGATGTTCTGGTAGACAGTACAGCCCAACATTCTTTATTCTCCTTTATGGATGGGTATTCAGGGTACAATCAGATAAAAATGGCTCCAGAAGATATGGAGAAAACCACCTTCATAACTCTTTGGGGAACATTCTGCTACAAAGTGATGCCTTTTGGACTCAAGAATGCCGGCGCGACTTATCAAAGGGCAATGGTGACATTATTCCACGATATGATGCACAAAGAAATTGAGGTGTATGTAGATGATATGATTGCAAAGTCCAAGACTGATGAAGGACACATTGTCAACCTGCAAAAGCTCTTTGAACGTCTACGGAAGTTCAAACTCAGACTAAACCCAGCAAAATGCACCTTCGGTGTAAGATCCGGAAAATTACTGGGATTTATCGTCAGTCAGAAGGGGATAGAAGTTGATCCAGACAAAGTTAAAGCAATCCTCGAAATGCCAGTGCCAAAGACTGAAAAAGAGGTCCGTGGGTTCCCTGGGAGATTGAACTACATCTCAAGATTCATATCCCAATTGACCGCCACTTGCGAGCCTCTTTTCAAGCTGTTGTGCAAGAACCAGAAAGCAAAGTGGAATGATGATTGTCAAAGAGCCTTTGAAAGAATTAAGGACTATCTGCAGAATCCGCCAATTTTGATGCCGCCGGTGCCCGGAAGACCGCTCATCCTGTATCTAACCGTGTTGGACAATTCGATGGGGTGTGTTCTGGGACAGCATGATGAATCAGGAAAAAAAGAGCATGCCATATACTACTTGAGTAAAAAGTTCACTGACTGTGAGACGAGATATTCAGTGCTAGAAAAGACTTGTTGTGCCTTAGCATGGGCTGCTCATCGTCTAAGGCAGTACATGCTAAGTCATACAACCTGGTTGGTATCTAAAATGGATCCAATCAAGTATATTTTTGAAAAGCCAGCACTCACAGGACGGATCGCTCGTTGGCAAATGTTATTATCAGAGTATGATATCCTGCATGTCATGCAGAAAGCGGTCAAGGGCAGTGCACTCGCCGAGTACTTAGCATGTCAGCCAATTCAAGACTACCAATCAATGCAGTATGATTTTCTCGATGAAGACATCATGGCACTGTTTGAGGAAGGAAAGTCTCAAGAAGAGGAGAGGTGGAGGATGATATTCGATGGCGCATCCAATGTGTGGGGGCATGGAGCTGGGGCTGTGCTAATCTCCCCAGATAACCGTTTCGTTCCAGTCACTGCCAGATTGAGCTTTTATGTCACTAACAACATCGCAGAATATGAAGCGTGCATCTTGGGGATTCAGGCAGCCCTTGAATGGAAGGTTAAAAGACTCGATGTGTATGGTGATTCGGCTTTGGTTATTCATCAGGTGAAAGGAGATTGGGAGACCAGAGATCCTAAATTGATCCCTTATTGTAATTATGTCCAGGAATTGATGGAGTCTTTCGACGAAATCACTTTCCAGCATATCCCTCGAGGTGAAAACCAGTTGGCCGATGCTCTGGCAACTCTGTCGTCAATGTTCAACATCAATTGCGACAAAAATCTAACTCGTATCAGAATCCAACATCGGGGTCTCCCTGCACATCATTGCTGCACTGCAATTGAGGAAGAGCCTGATAGCAAGCCATGGTATTATGATATCAAGCAGTACGTCATCAATAGAGAATATCCCCCTGGGGCATCAGAGAATGACAAAAGAACGCTCAGAAGATTGTCGAGAAATTTCTTTTTGAATGGCGAAGTTCTCTACAAAAGGAATTATGATATGGTCCTCCTGAGGTGTGTGACAGAGGAAGAGGCAGCAAAAATTATGAAAGAGGTCCATGAAGGGTCGTTCGGGGTTCATTCCAGTGGGCACACCATGGCAAGAAAAATCTTGAGAGCCGGCTATTACTGGTTGTAGATGGAAGGTGACTGCTACAGCTTCGTCCGAAAGTGCCACAAGTGCCAAATCTACGCTGATCACATTCATGTGCCACCTGCCTCTCTAAATGTCATGACTGCATCTTGGCCGTTCTCAATGTGGGGCATGGACGTCATTGGCCCTATAGAGCCTAAAGCATCAAATGGACATCGTTTCATTCTGGTTGCAATCGATTATTTCACTAAGTGGGTCGAAGCTGCTTCCTACTCCAGTGTAACCAGTTCAGTGGTCGCCAAGTTTGTGAAGAAAGATTTGATTTGCCGTTATGGTCTTCCTAACAAGATCATCACTGATAACGGCAGCAACCTGAACAGCAAAATGATGAAGGACTTGTGCGCAGAGTTCAAAATCCAGCATCATAATTCTTCACCCTATCGGCCCAAGATGAATGGGGCAGTCGAAGCGGCTAACAAAAACATCAAGAAGATAGTGCAGAAAATGGTGGTCACGTACAAAGATTGGCACGAGATGCTTCCTTTCGCTCTACACGGCTATCGTACTTCAGTACGTACATCGACCGGGGCAACCCCTTTCTCTCTGGTATACGGGTCAGAGGCAGTCCTCCCTATCGAGGTCGAAATACCCTCCCTGCGGGTACTAATGGAAACTAAGCTGGAAGAAGCTGAATGGGTACAAGCTCGCCTAGATCAGCTAAATCTCATTGAGGAGAAGAGAATCACAGCCTTGTGTCATGGGCAGCTATACCAGCAAAGGATGAAAACCGCTTTTGACAAGAAAGTTCGTCCCCGAGGATTCAATGAGGGAGACCTAGTGCTCAAAAAGATTCTGCCTATTCAAAGTGATCCCCGTGGAAAATGGACTCCCACCTATGAGGGCCCGTACATAGTCAAGAAAGCCTTCTCCGGAGGAGCGCTGATACTCACGAACATGGACGGAGAAGATTTAAGGAACCCTGTCAATTCCGATCAAGTGAAGAAGTATTATGCCTGAAAGAAATAGACGGAAAAAGAGAAAGACAAGCCAAGTAAGAATTAGCTCGCTAGGTTGAAAACCCGCAAAGGGCGGCCTAGGCAAAATCAGAGCGACCCGGTGGATTGAAAACCCGCAAAGGGCGATCCAGGCAAAAATTAGGGTCGGAAAGCTTGGGCATGAAAAGTAAAGAAAGGCATACAAACTCCCCGGAAACTTGGATGAGGAGGTGATCAAGGTCAGGGACATAAATGTTTAGCACTGTTCCACAGAGACGGACAGTCAGAAATCAGCTTCTCTCTTTTTCGTGTCTTTTTGTAGTTTAAATTTTCAAATGTATTGAATAGTCGGTGTAACCTTCTGTACAATCGGCTTCTGAGTACAATAAAGTCCAACCTTTTCATATCTCTTTGCCTTCTATTTTTGCTTTTTCTGCTCAAAATAAACGTTTTATGATGATGGTAACACTGATCTGTAAAACATGTGCATAAATCATAGGGCATCACAATCATTGCGAAATTTTTAAAAGTTATGGGAAGGAAGCAACTTCTCAGGGCAAATTAAGCTTACAAGGAAATAATTGCACTCATAGGCCATTTCAGATGGCCAATCACAAGACAATCGGCACTTGGCTTATACGCCACCACAAGTCTAATGGGTTCCTCAGTCTCGTCATGGGTTGGTCGAACCAGCAAAAGAAAATAAGCCAAAAGAGCAAAAGAGCAAGCAAAAACAAACGATCAGAAAAAAAGAAAGCTGATCAAAGAGGTACTATGGTCCTTTCAAATTGGTAAAAGCTGTTGGTGAAGTCACCTTTGAGGTAAACCTACCTGCTCACAGCAAGATTCACAGAGTTTTACATGTCTCTCAGTTGAAACCTTGTAAAGACCCTGCTGCCACTCCTCTGCACCTACCTCCAAATGCTGCAGATAATTCTCCTCTAGTCCAACCCGCTGCTGTTCTTAATTGGCGTTGCAAGAACAATTCAACTGAAGTATTGATTCAGTGGGAAGGCCTATACCAAGAGGATGCCACTTTGGAGAGCTTTGAAGATATGAAGAAGCTTTATCCTTCCTTGCACCTTGAGGACAAGGTGGCTGCCCACAGGAAGGCAGTTGTTATGACCCAAAATGAGAGCAACAATGAGGATGACAATTATGAAGAGCCCAATTATGAGGATCATCCAATACCTCAAGTGAGAGCTAAGAGAAACCGGGTCAAGCTCAAGTGGACAAGGGACTATGAAATGAAGCTCAAATAGGTCCATGGTCATTAGAAGATTCTAGTATCTATATTCCCATTTTTAAATTGTTTGTCCTTTTCCTTATTTGTAATGACTCAGCAATCATAGGATGCTGAGGATGAGAATGACAACTGTCCTTAGGTCACTATATATGTACTAATGAATGATTAGCATTTGTGTTAGGGTATCAGCGCAATGCGGAAGCACAAGATCGAGACAATTGAGAATTAAAGAGAAGTGAGTAAAATAGCAAGAGAAAATAACACACAAGATTTACGTGGAAAACTCCTCAATGTGAGAAGTAAAAAACCACGGGCGATCACGAGCAAAATTCCACTATGTAAAAGAAAGAGTACAACAAGTCCTCTTATAGTAATAAGGACAAAGAGCAATATTTTCTCTCAATATCTCCTAAAATACTCTCTCAAATGGAACAAGAATTCTCACCAAAATACACTCAAGTGTATGTTACAAAGTGTGTTTTATTGTTTTCTTCATGTCCATGATCACAACATATACTTGCTGTATATATAGCCTCCATTCTTCAATTCTTAATGATGAAGCAAAGCAACACATGGCAAGCAAATAGGAGGTGTGAACCATTCAACATATGTGAGCATGCAATCAAGTAGGAGGTGTGAACATATGTGAGCATGCAAGCAAGTAGGAGGTGTGAACCATTCAACATATGTGAGCATGCAAGCAAGTAAGAGGTGTGAACCATTCAACATATGTGAGCATGCAAGCAAGTAAGAGGTGTGAACATATGTGAGCATGCAATCAAGTAGGAGGTGTGAACATATGTGAGCATGCAATGCTTGGAGGCAATCCTTAATCACAAATAGCTTATAGATGAAGGAATTGAATGAAAGCCACATAATCCAACAATCTCCACCTTGGTTCGAATTCGTCAAGTGCTCATCGCCAAATAAAGCCCCGAAGGGCACTTAAGTACTGTAGAGACCAACCAAGTCCAGACAATGCTGAAACTTGGTATTTGGAAGTGGCTTGGTAAGCATATCTGCTGGATTCTCAAAAGTGTGAATTTTTTCAACTATAATTTCACCAGCAACAATAATATCTCGGATAAAGTGACATTTTACATCAATGTGTTTGGTCTTGTCGTGATAGCGATTATTCTTGGTCAAATGAATAGCACTCTGGCTATCACAAAACACAGTAAGAACACCCTGTGTAAGACCAAGCTCATTTACCAAACCTCGAAGCCAAATAGCCTCTTTAACACCCTCTGTTGCTGAAATATATTCTGCTTCAGTCGTAGACAATGCAGCAATAGATTGAAGTGTAGCTTTCCAGCTGATAGCACTATTACAGAGGGTAAAGATGTAACCAGAAAGAGATCTTCTTCGATCAAGATCACCACCATAATCCGAGTCAACATAACCTACAACATCATTGGTTGTAGCCATTCTTCTGTCAAATACCAAGCCAATACCGGAAGTACCTTTTAGATACCGAAAAATCCATTTTACAGCACTCCAGTGACTCTTGCCAGGATTATGCATATACCGGCTTACCATGCTAACAGAATATGCTAAATCTGGTCTAGTGCATACCATGGCATACATAAGACTACCAACTGCACTAGCATAAGGAACATGCGACATACGTTCTTTCTCTTCCTTTGTGTCTGGGCAAAGATCTGAAGATAACTTGAAATGTGCAGCAAGTGGAGTAGAAACAGGTTTGCAATTATTCATATTAAACCTATCAAGCACTCTCTCAATATACTTTTGTTGGGATAAGAATAGTTTACCTGCTTGACGGTCCCTGCAAATTTCCATACCAAGAATTTTCTTTGCTGCACCTAATTCTTTCATATCAAACTCATTACTGAGTTGAGTTTTCAATTTCTTGATCAAAGACTTGTCACGTGATGCAATTAACATATCATCAACATAAAGTAACAAGTATATGAAAGATCCATTTTGAAAATTTTGAAAATAAATGCAGTCATCATATTGACTTTTGCAATAACCTTGCCCAATCATGAAAGAGTCAAACCTTTTGTACCATTGCCTGGGAGCTTGCTTCAGGCCATATAAAGATTTCTTCAAACGACAGACAAGATGCTCCTTTCCAGGAGCAAGAAATCCCTCAGGTTGTACCATGTAAATTTCTTCTTCCAGCTCTCCATGTAGAAATGCTGTCTTAACATCAAATTGCTCCAACTCCAAATCAAACAAAGCGACAAAAGCAAGCAAAACACGAATGGAAGTATGACGAACAACAGGTGAGAATATCTCATTAAAGTCAATACCTTCCTTTTGATTAAAGCCTTTAACTACTAGTCGTGCTTTGCATCTTGGATCTTCAACCCCGGGAATGCCGTCTTTCTTCTTATAGACCCATTTACACCTTAATGGTCGTTTGCCTTTAGGAAGCTCTGTCAAAGCCCAAGTATTGTTTTTATGAAGACTCTCAATTTCTTCATTCATAGCCACTAGCCATTGAGAAGATTCAACGCAAGAAACAGCTTCAGTATAGCTGGCAGGTTCAACACTATCATTTACCTCTTGTGCAATAGACAGTGCATAAGCGACCAAATTGTCACTATTAGTGTATCTGGCTGGCTTTCTAATTTGTCTTCTAGCTCTGTCTCGGGCAATTGAGTAATCATCTCCTTGTTGCTAAATAGGAGAAGTGGTACTATCATCACGATCATCATCAACACCATGATCATCAATGCTAGATTCATTTATAGAGGAAGATGGAACATCGACATCAGGAGCTGTAGGCTTCAATACAAACTCCACCTTCTCGCTAGTACTCTGCAGATTACCTGTACTAGTAGAAGAAGATACAAAAGACTGTTTTCCAGAAGATAATAATGCATCCTCATTAAAAGTCACATCTCTGCTAAGAATTAAGTTTTGTGAGTTTGGTTCAGAGCACCACAAACGATACCCCTTAGACTCAGATGCATAACCAAGAAATATGCACTCAACAGCTCTTGGAGCTAATTTTCCATCATTAACATGTGCATATGCAGGACATCCAAAAATTCTTAAATTAGAATAATCAACAGGATTACCTGACCAAATCTCTTCTGGAACTTTGAAGTCAAGTGCCGAATATGGAGAACGGTTGACCAAGTAACATGCAGTAGATGCTGCTTCGGTCCAAAGATCACGTCGATGCCATAACCCAGCATTTGAGAGCATACAACGAGCTCTCTCAAGTAGAGTCCTGTTCATCCGCTCTGCAACACCATTTTGCTGGGGATTCCTTGGAATGGTTTTGTGTCTAGCAATACCATGATTTGTGCAGAACTCATTAAAGTCACCATTGCAGAACTCTAATCCATTATCTGTTCTGAGCTTCTTCACTTTCTTCCCTGTCTGAGTTTCAACAAGAGTTTTCCACTTCTTGAATGTGGGGAAAGTCTCATTTTTGTGCCTCAGAAAATAAACCCAGACCTTACGAGAAAAGTCATCAATGATAGTCATCATATAGCGGCGTCCTCCATAGGAAGGAACTTTAGAAGGCCCCCAAAGGTCAGAATGAATATAATCAAGAATTCCTTTGGTACGGTGAGTTGCAGTAGAGAAACTAACCTTTTTCTGTTTCCCAAAAACACAATGTTTACAAAACTCCAACTTACCGATGCCATGTTTACCAAGACGACCTTGCTTGCTCAGAAGATGCATGCCTTTTTCACTCATATGGCCCAAGCGCATGTGCCATAATTTAGTGACATCATTCTCAGGCATAGAAGATGATAAAGCTGCTGAACCTGTCACAACAGTCCCTTGCAAGACATATAAACTACCAATTCGGTTAGCTTTCAATAAAACAAGAGAACCTTTCGATACCTTTAGAACTCCACCTTCAGCCAAGTACTTGCACCCGAGAGACTCGAGAGTGCCAAGAGAAATTAAGTTCCGCTTCAGATCAGGTACATAGCGGACGTTAGCCAAAGTCCTGACGACACCATCATGAGTCTTGATCCGAACTGTACCTATTCCTGTAACCTTGCATTGGGCATCATTGCCCATCAAGACAACACCATAATCAACAGATTCAAAAATGGTAAATAAGTCCTTATAAGGACACATACGAAAAGTACATCCAGAATCAAGAATCCATTCTGTTTTACTCCTCTTGTTAGAAGAGACAACAGATAAGGTAACATCACCGTCAGAATCAACTTCAATATTGGCAGCTTCAGGAGATTGTGGAGTTTTCCCTTCAGGAGTTTTCCCTTTTTCTTGTTTTTCTTGCTTTTTCTTCAAGATAAAACAATCAGAAATATCGTGCCCAGGTTTCTTGCAATAGCGACAGAATTTGTTGGATTTGCGTCCCCTGGATTTGGATCTGGATTTTTTGTAATTGCTACTCCCTTTTTCTTGAGTTCTTCCTCTAACACTTAAGCCCTCACCCTTGTCCACAGAATGAACTTCAAGATCAAATTTTTCTTTGGACAATAAATTAGATTTAACATCTTCAAAGGATAAGGTATCATTATTTCCATACAACATGATTTCTTTGAAGTGTTTGAAGGTAGAAGGTAAAGAGACAACCAACAAAACAGCTTTATCTTCATCATCAATTTTAATATCAATATTTTCCAAATCCAAAATGATAGAGTTAAATTCATCAAGATGAGATTGAATAGGAGTACCTTCAACCATTCGAATGGTATATAAGCGTTCTTTGAGACGAAGCTTGTTTGCAAGGTTCTTGGTCATGTATAGAGTTTCTAACTTCAGCCATAATCCCGCAGAAGTTGTTTCATTGACTACTTCACGGAGAACCTCTTTAGACAGGCAAAGTTGGATTGATGAAAGCGCCTTTTCATCCAACTCGTCCCACTGCTCGTCGGTCATGGAAGCCGGTTTCTTCGCCTTTCCATCTAAAGCTTTCTTTAATCCGTTCTGAGTAAGAACGGCCCTCATTTGGACTCGCCAAATAGAAAAGCTAATCTTGCCATCAAACTTCTCAATGTGAAATTTAGTAGACATTTTGAAATTCCCAACTGATAGCTTTGATACCACTTGTTAGGGTATCAGCGCAATGCGGAAGCACAAGATCGAGACAATTGAGAATTAAAGAGAAGTGAGTAAAATAGCAAGAGAAAATAACACACAAGATTTACGTGGAAAACTCCTCAATGTAAGAAGTAAAAAACCACGGGCGATCACGAGCAAAATTCCACTATGTAAAAGAAAGAGTACAACAAGTCCTCTTATAGTGTCATACCCCAATTTTGTCCGGCTTAGGTCCAAACCCTAATTTTCCACACAAAAATAAATTATGCATTTTGGATCCTAGAAACCATCCCAAAGTTTTTGAAATCGTTTTTAGGGTTAGAATGCACGTTTTGGGAAATTAGGGTCAAAAAGGGCATTTTGGTCATTTCTCACAAAAGGGTCTATAAAAATAATTTTTGCAATAAGCCTCATGCATCAAATTAGGGTTTTTGAAAATGTGTTATGTACGCATGGCAAGTTTTGAAAATATGTTATGCATGCATGGCAAGCTTCGGAAAATATTTTATGCATGCATGGCAAAGACCTAAAAACATTTTTGTGGAAAGCAAGAATTGATTTCCATTCTGTTCCAAGGGCCAAGAATCGATTTATACTATTTTGTAAAGGCCATGAAATCGATTCCTTAATCCAATATTAAACCATGAAATCGATTTTCAGGCCATTTTAAGGAGCCAAGAATCGATTCCTCCTTAGGTTATCAAAGCATGAAATCGATTTTCAGGCCATTTTAAGGAGCCAAGAATCGATTCCTCCTTATGTTATCAAGGCATGAAATCGATTTTCAGGCCATTTTTAGGAGCCAAGAATCGATTCTTCCTTATGTTATCAAGGCATGAAATCGATTTTCAGGCCATTTTAAAGAGCCAAGAATCGATTTCTCCTTATTTTGTCAAAGCATGAAATCGATTTTCAAGCAATTTCCAAGAGCCAAGAATCGATTCCCACTTATTTTAACTAAACATGGAATCGATTTTCACCTATTTAGGATGTCCAAGAATCGATTCTTTACTATTTCCAAAGGCTCAAACAATCGATTCATCCTTGCAATAAATGTTTTTTAAAAAGTTCTACGCTTTCCTAAGCCTATAAATAGGCAGCCTCAAGTCACATTTTCACAGAGACACATCTCACAAGATCAGAGAAGAATTGCTCCAGACACATTTCACGAGATCTGAGAAGACAACTCTCGCAAATCTCATTTTCCAGTTCTACGCTTCATTTTTGCTCTATTCGCGCCGTTGGTCCGTCTGAGCTGATCTCCTGCAAGGGTTAGTCAGGGTTTGCGTTCTTCAGAGTTGTAATATCTGTCTTCATCAGAGGTATTTCAGTCTTTTCATTTGTTAATATTTAGTTATGGTGATCCATGTGATTTAACTTAGCTATAGCGTTTATCTACTCGTTCTTGTACATTATCGTCCATTGTTGATGACGAACCATATGATTCCCACTTATGCCTAGTGCATCATGTTCTAAGTGGTGAAGATGGTCTCGGATGATTCAACCTTCCCCTTTCAAACCCTTTCAAAAACACTTTTCATTAGAACTACGTCGCTTTGATTCCCGTTTGGGATACGTAGGAGCGAGTCACGTTCTCGTCAAGCGCAACAAATAAAAATTCTTTTCACCCCCCTAAACCAATCATTTTCATAAAACAAACAAAAATCATTTTCAAACCCATTGTTGCTAGTAGCTCATCAGAGCCTCTGTTCGTTTAGCTATTAGTGACAATGTCCTTTTCTCCTAAAAATAATAAACGATGATCCATCATAACCTTTGTTAGTTTGATCACCGTGCGAATCAATCTCTTTCGAAAATCACTTTCAAAAAAGATAATAAAAAACGAGTTGTTATCAATAGTCCATCAGAACCTTCGTTCGTTTGACTAACGGTACAACTCTCTCTTTTGAGTATTTAGTAAGTGATTCATCATAGCCTCTGCTAGTTTAATCATTCACTAATGCTTGTCCTATTTCAAAAACTCGCCAAAAAAAGATAAAAAACAAAAACTTTTCAAAAAGACAACCAAGAACTACGTAGCTTTGAATTCTCCATCGCACCGGGAGATACGTAGGAGCGGGCCATGTCCCGTCAAGCACTTTTTCTAAAAACCTTCTTTTCCCCCTTTCTCATCAAAAAATAAAATTTTCATTAACTTTTCCCGTTCATCTTCGAGCAAGAAATAAATAGGCAAATCTAGTTATTTCTCAAATCGAATGTTAAAACCACACATTTAATTAAAGGTTCCCTTTCGGTAGAAAGGACGTGCGCGGTGCTAACACCTTCCTCGTACGTAATCGACCCCCGAACCTATATCTCTAGTTTCAAAAGACCATCCGCCTTGTCCAAAAGACCTTTTTTCAATGTTTTGATCTTAAAATTAAAATATTGGTGGCGGCTCCAAAATTTTTCCACGTTGTACATTGAAAAACCCGAAAGGGGATTTTTCGGGGTGCAACATATAGTAATAAGGACAAAGAGCAATATTTTCTCTCAATATCTCCTAAAATACTCTTTCAAATGGAACAAGAATTCTCACCAAAATACACTCAAGTGTATGTTACAAAGTGTGTTTTATTGTTTTCTTCATGTCCATGATCACAACATATACTTGCTGTATATATAGCCTCCATTCTTCAATTCTTAATGATGAAGCAAAGCAACACATGGCAAGCAAATAGGAGGTGTGAACCATTCAACATATGTGAGCATGCAATCAAGTAGGAGGTGTGAACATATGTGAGCATGCAAGCAAGTAGGAGGTGTGAACCATTCAACATATGTGAGCATGCAAGCAAGTAAGAGGTGTGAACCATTCAACATATGTGAGCATGCAAGCAAGTAAGAGGTGTGAACATATGTGAGCATGCAATCAAGTAGGAGGTGTGAACATATGTGAGCATGCAATGCTTGGAGGCAATCCTTAATCACAAATAGCTTATAGATGAAGGAATTGAATGAGAGCCACATAATCCAACAATTTGTCTCTTCGTTTTGTGCTCTGAAATTGTGCAAATTCCATTTTACTCACAACTTTACCCTCCGACCAAATCCCTAAATTCACTCTGTCACGAGAATCCCTCACAGAGTCACTAAAAAATAGAGTCCAAGAAGATGTATGCGGATTGTGGAGGTAGTACTACTTATTTAAAAAGTACACCAAAAAAAAAACTATTTGACCAATATTTAAAATTTTACCATTTTCCATAATTTCCCGGTGGGTTTGGTTTATGTCCTCCCACTTTGTATATTTTTCTTTCTCTTTTTATTAATAAATCTAATAAGTGTGTTGTAGATGATGATTAAGGCTGAGATCTCTTTTCTTACTGCGGTGTTTTTACACGTCTTTGCCTTTTTTATTATAAAAAGATATTTAAAACTTTACCTTACTAGTTCTGGATTAAATTAGGGACCAAAATGTGACACTAATCAATTTCTGTCCTCCTTTCATAGTTAGAAACAAGAATTAAGAAATGTCAACAAAAACAATTAAGAAAGGCCACCCTCTAAAATAATAGAAAACAAAGATACGGTAACACGAAGTTTTCATTAGCTAAAATAAACAAAGAAGTCCTAAGATGAAGTCTAACATCATTGAGTTCCCAAGTAATGCAAAAATGAACAAGTGAAAAATCAAAGATAGATGTAGACATTCTTCTATAATGATTGTGGGGTCCCCCATATGGCACCTCAAAAGTTCAATAGATTTATACCAGAAATTTATCAACATGCATGGCCCCATCTCCCCATGTTTTATTAATTTGTCTTCTATGCTTCACAATTTATATTCCATGCTTTATATTTGTTGGAAATTGTTACCCAATATCCATGCTTTCATCAATATCCATTTTCTTCACCGAGTCAGAGAGGCATGCTTGTAAGGAGTTGAACTTGAAAGGCTTGGATACATGTCTTTCTTTTGTACTTGAACATGAGCTAAAATGGCATTTAAAGCTGGCCAGTCTATCCAATGGATCAAAGTGCAAAAGCAGGTTGGGTTAGGGCAGCTCAATTATCAATTGGACTGTGTTTTTGTAGTTCAGTCTAAAACACTGTGACAACAAGTTAGCGCACTTCGGTCCAAATTTTAATAAAGGAAAACACTCCAAATATTCAAAAAAGCATTAAAAAGCAGGTCCACAATGACCCATAGGCCAACTAAATTTGGCCAAAATATTTCGGTTCTTTTTGGGCCTCTATTTTTTGAGCCTGGTCCATAAAATTGGGCCATCAAACCGATCTGTTGGGCGGGGCCAAAATTGACAGCTCTTATCCAATAGGAATGAAATAATAGATACTAGTATTTTTTTATATGATATAAAGTTGGTAATTGGTTCATCTCATCTTAGCTGTTAAATTCCCTGATAGTTTTCTTTCAGAAGAAGCTGTCCTATTTGCCTCGGTTTCCTTTTGTACTGGGCAAAAACCACACCCACCATTATTGCTGTTAGCAGGAGAAAGAACATAGCAAGCAATAGCACCATGTGGAAGCAGTAAATGCATTAACTTAGGTACCCCACACACCTTGATCTTTTCATTTGTTTATTGATTTAGTCGTATATAGCCACAATAACAAAGAGCTTTCCACAGCTACTATTAATGTTTACTTTGTTCACAGTCCAATACTCATCATGCTTGAGTCATCTTTTCATTCTGTGCATTAATGTTTCAGCAACTACCCCTGATGAAGTCAATTTTAGTGTCTATGCAAGTCATAGTATTATTTTTTGGGTTGCTCTCAGTTTCTAGTTTACAAGTATTTTAATGGCACCTCTTTTTCTGTATTTAGGACAGTTTTCTACTATCTAGTTGCTCTTCCATGAAGCACTGCCAATAGAAGTACAAAAATTTCTCATGGGGTGTCATGAATTTGTTCTACTATTCTTTTCTGCTTGGTGTCTCTTTTACTATGTGGGTAGTTCCAATGCTCAGTTACAATCTTCTCAGACACAAGTTCTTCTCCAGTTAAAAAAACACCTGGAATATCCAACACAATTAGAAATATGGAAAGATCGTTGGTCAGAACTTTGCTTTATATCTTCTCCACAAGTGAAACTCACATGCAAGGACAATTTTGTCACAGAACTCACAATCTTAGGTGATAAGCCAAACAAGGGTGTAGATTTTGATGGATTTGCTATACCAAATAAAACACTATCATTGAGCTTCTCAATGGACTCTTTTGTTGCTACTCTTACAAGGTTAACTAGCTTGAGAGTTCTTAGTCTTGTTTCTTTGGGGATTTGGGGACCATTGCCTGATAGAATTCATAGATTAACTTCACTTGAACACTTGGATTTGAGTTCAAATTATCTTTTTGGATCAATACCTCCAAAGATTTCCACCATGGCGAACCTTCAAAGTCTTAGATTAGGTGATAACTTCTTCAATGGTAGTATCCCTAGTTTGTTCAATTCAACAAGTAATCTCACAGTTCTTAGTTTGAAGAACAACAAGTTGAAGGGTCCATTTCCAGTTTCCATCCTTAGTATCACTACACTCACTGACATTGACTTATCAACCAATCAAATAGACTCTTCACTACCTTCAATGCCTAAAGGGTTAATAAGACTTTTCCTCAGCAGAAACTCATTCTCAGGTCAAATTCCAAAACAATATGGGCAACTAAATAAGCTTCAGCAGCTTGATGTTTCCTTCAATGCACTCACAGGAACTGCTACTGATATTGCTGAACTTTTTTCTTTGCCTAATATTAGTTACTTGAATTTGGCATCTAATATGTTGAATGGACAACTTCAAAATCATATGAAATGTGGCAACCAGCTTAAGTTTGTTGATATATCAAACAATATGTTAGTGGGAGAATTGCCTTATTCTCTTAGCAATGTGTCGGAAAATAGAATTGTTAAGAGTGATGGAAATTGTTTATCTGGGAATTTGAAGCATCAGCATGCAGTATCCTATTGCACAGAAGCTCATGAGAAGGAGAAAGTTGGAATTTTGATTGGTGTAATTGTGGGAATTCTTGTGACCATTGTGGTTTTGGGTTTGTGCATTGTTTTTAGTTGTAAAAGGTATTGTGCTAGGGGGATGTCAGAGCAGCATCTATTGCATAAAACAGTTCAAGATAGCTACTCAGCTGGACTCTCCTCTGAGCTTGTTACAAATGCAAGTAGGTTTTCTCTTCCTTCATGAAAATTTTGGAAAAAATGAGTACCCTCAGGGTTTTAAATAAAGGTTCGCCACAGCGATATGGGCTGCGACATCACAGTTTTTGATGTCTTTGCAATCACAATGTGAATGTGATTAAAGTCGTATCAGATGTATTTTACTGCAATTCTCGATAATATCAAGGATCGCATCGTGACAAGTATCAAAACCGTGACTGTGATTTAAAACTTTAAGGGTACTCTATTAGGCATGTGTGATAAATTGAAGGAAATGAACATTGATTGAGTGTATTTTTTGTTTTTGTTTATTTGTTACAAATTTCAGGATATGTTTCTGAAGCAGCAAAGTTAGGCAGAGAAGACATCCCGTCGTGTCGTTCATATTCCTTGGAAGAGCTAAAGGAAGCCACAAATAACTTTGACAGCTCTACTTTTATGGGAGAAAATATATATGGGAAGGTAATATCCAAGTTTAAACCAAAGCATCCTTTTCTTAAAGCACAAGTAACAAGTGTAGTTTACTCTTATAAGATACTGCTCTGGTCCTATTTCTAAGAAGATATTGCAGTTTTAAGTTCTTTAAATAACTAACCAGATACATAAGTTATTCAATGAATCTAAAACCGTAATTTCTTCCTATAAATAGGATAGAGGGAGTATAAGATAAGATGCTGATGAGATTTTTGTGATTGATATTGCAGCTTTACAAAGGGAAACTAGAGAGTGGGATGGCTGTAGTAATAAGGTGCCTACCTTTGTCAAAAAAATATTCAATTAGGAATTTTAAACTGAGGTTGGATTTGCTTGCAAAGCTTCGTCATCCACATTTGGTATCACTCTTGGGACACTGCATTGATGGTATTATTATAGGAGAACGTAATGACTCCAAAGTCTATCTCATTTATGAATCTGTTTCAAATGGAACCTTCCACACTTATCTCTCAGGTAGATAGTAATATAATGTTTCTTTCACTTTTTCACATGAAATATATATATGACACATAACAAATTATATAACCTTGAAAAATGAATTTAATGAATGTCAATGTTGTCTGCTCACGCAGGAGATAGTGGTGGCCAGGTTTTTAATTGGTCAGAGAGATTATCTGTTCTAATTAGCATTGCTAAGGCTGTTCACTTTCTACACACTGGAATGATACCTGGTTTCTTCAAAAATCGTCTCAAGACTAACAATATTTTGCTTAATGAGAATTGGATGCCAAAGTTGAGTGACTATGGATTATCAATTATCTCAGAAGAAACTGATGCAAGTGGGGTATGTATGGTTTCACTTTCTCCCTCTATTGGTTCTCTTGCATAACATTACCTTGTCTATCTTCAATTCATCACTCATTAATTAATTATGAGTTTGGTGACTCTTGGTTTTTGTAGGTAAAAGGAGAAAATCCTAATTCATGGTAATTAAGGAATTTTATAGATCTTCTTCCTTCTTTTTAATTTTTAAATTTTTCAGATCCAATGTCATTTAGCTCAACATGCTTGATACACAAGAAATCTGATAAATTCTTACAAATTTAACAATTAGCAGAATTTCATCACTTGTTAAACAATTCTATTGGATCCTTCCTTAAGATTCTGAATATGTGTAATTTCATTTCAGGCAAATGAAAAAGTTAGAGGATGATATTTACAGCTTTGGATTCATATTACTAGAGGCACTTGTTGGACCTTTAATATCTGATAAAAGAGAAGCAACCGTGCTAAATGCAATGGTATGCATATTACATAATAGGTTTAAATACGTTTTTACCCCCTGCAAATACGGGGTGTTTTGCTTTTACCCCCTGCAAATTTTTTTTTTAAAAAACACCTTGCAAATATCACTTTTTTTGCTTTCAGTCCTTCTGTTAAGATGGACGTTACAAAAATGTCTACGAGACATTTTTTATTCTTTTCTAATTTTTTTTAATGTTGATTGGGCTGCCATGTCATTAGTTTTTATTTTAATTAATTGAGAGAGAGAAATCTACGGGGGAGAGAGGGAAGAGAGAGAGAGAGCCCAATGAGAGAGAGGAGTATTGAGAGAGAGAAATCTGAGGGAGGGGAGTATTGAGAGAGAGAAATCTGAGGGAGTGGTTGTGATGGTGGTGGTGCTCGCCGCCGCCAACGACAAAAATGGAGAGGGGGGAGGTGACGGTTTCGGTGGTGGTGAGAGGTGGCTGTGGTGAGATCTTCTTCTCCCTTTTTCTGGGTTCGTTTCGTTTTTATGGTGGAGGGGTTACGGTGGCAAAAGGGGGACGAGGCTTCGCGAAAATGATGGCTGTGGTGAGATCTTCTTCTCCCTTTTTCTGTGGTGGTCGTGGTGGCTTGCGGTTTCTTGTTTCTTCTACGAGAGAGAGAAATTTTGAAAATTTCGTGGAGAGAGAGGGAAGTTTCAGGGAGAGAGAAAGAGACGGTGATTGAGGAAGAGAAGTGGAGGACGAACGAAGGTCTGAGAGAGGGAACGACTGAGAGAGACGGTGGTGTGGGGTGGTTGACGATGCGAACGGAGACGGAGGGAAGATGGGGCGAGGTTCGTGAACGGAGGGAGGGGAAGACAGTGACGGCGAGGGTTTGTGAGAGTTTGGAAGTGACGATGGGGCGAGATTCGTGAACGGAGGGAGGGGAAGACAGTGACGGCGAGGGTTTGTGAGAGTGTGGAACTGACGATGAGGGTGGCTGTGAGAGAGGAGGCGACGGTGATGGCAGATCTGGTGTGAAGATGGCAGATCTGGTGTGAACAGAGGGAGGGGAAGACAGACATCAAGGTGTGAAGGGAGCGTAAGTGGGTGTGGTGGTGGAGGGCAAGTGTGGTGTGGTGAAGTGTCCCAGTCAACATAAAAAAAATTAGAAAAGAAAAAAAAAGCCAACTCAGATATCTGTTAGCCACATAGACGTTTTTGTAACGTCTGGCTAACAGAAGGACTGAAAGCAAAAAAGTGAATTTTGCAAGGTGTTTTTTAAAAAAAAAAAAAATTTGCAGGGGTAAAAGCAAAACACCCCCTATTTACAGGGTGTAAAAACGTATTTAAACCTACATAATATTCCAAATCCCTCATAATTTGTAGTGGCTAAGATATTTAATTTAGTATATTTACTTAAATTTATTACAGGCAACATTCAATAGTCAGGATGAGTGGAAAGAAATGGTGGACCCAGTTGTGCAAAGTAGTAGCTGTAAAGAATCCCTATCTATTGTGATTTCCATAACAAACAAGTGTATTTCTCAAGAGTCATTGAGTCGACCATCCATTGAGGATGTCCTTTGGAACTTGCAGTATGCTTCTCAAGTTCAGACAACTGCTGATAGGGATCATAGAATTTGATGCTTATCAACTCAAGTTACTTTCACTTCTGATTTTTGCTTCTATTTATCGACTATTTTGATTTGTATAGTAATATTAATTAGGCAGAATAGCACTTTTGGTCCTTTATGTTTGCTCCAGATTTCACTTTGGTCCTTTATCTTTTTTTTGGTCCGTTTTGGTCCCTCATGTTTCATTTTCGTTTCATTTTGGTCCCTCACGTATTATTATATTCAATTAAAACATTAAAAACATTAAAACAATTAAAATAATTAAAACAATTACAAAAATAAAACATAAAACCCTCCCCCCACCGTCCACCACCACCCACCACCACCCCCCACCGTCCACCACCACCCACCACCACCCCCACCGTCAACCACCACCCACCACCAGATCTGTCTCTCTCTCACCGTGAACCCCTCCCCCCTCCCCCACCGTGAACCCCTCCCCCTCCCCCCACCGCTGCGCACCCCCTCTCTCCCCTTTCTCACGGTTATGGAGTTCTCCCACGAGGTAGGGCCTGTAATTGTTCAAATTGACGCCATAATCGAACTTAGGGAGAAATTTCGAGTTGAAAGGTGGAGTTTGGGGTCCAATCGCAGAGAGAGGAGTGAGAACGTGTGAGAGGAAGGACGGGTCGGGTCGGGTCGTGGAGAGGAAGAAGACGGGTCGTGGGAGAGGGGGGAGGGGGTACGCAGCGGTGGGGGGTGGGGGGAGGGGGGGAACGGTGGGGGAGGGGGGTGCGCAGCGCTGGGGGGTGGGGGGAGGGGGGAACGGTGGGGGAGGGGGTGCGCAGCGCTGGGGGTGGGGGGAGGGGGAACAGTGGGGTGGGGGGGAACGGTGGGGGAGGGGGTGCGCAGCGCTGGGGGTGGGGAGAGGGGGAACGGTGGGGGAGGGGGTGCGCAGCGCAGCGGTGGGGGGAGGGGGGACGGTGGGGGGAGGGGTGGACGGTGGGGGGTGGTGGTGGACGGTGGGGGGATGGGTTTCTGTTTTATTTTTGTAATTGTTTTAATTATTTTAATTGTTTTAATGTTTTTAATGTTTTAATTGAATATAATAATACGTGAGGGACCAAAATGAAACGAAAATGAAACATAAAGGACCAAAACGGACCAAAAAAAGATAAAGGACCAAAGTGAAATCTGGAGCAAACATAAATGACCAAAAGTGCTATTCTGCCTATTAATTATTAATACTATTACTACTATAGTGTTACTTACAGTGATTTATGAAATCTATACTTTGTGAACAAATTTAGCTTGGTTAGCCGAAAGTAATTTAACAAGTGCACTCACTTTGAATGATACCTAGGTCCAACACTAGTATTGAGTAATGTATCTTTCAAAGATATCTTAAGTTAAAAAGTGTTGAGTGAGTTTTAGTAACATAAAAAAGAAATTGGGTATGGTTGATAAATAATTAAATCGAGTTATCTGATATTGTAAGATATTAGAAAATAAAACGACACTTCTATATAACACAAAATGATTTATAGTTCACCAATTGAATTGAAATACATTGATATATGCTATTTACAATCATAATGAATTCCTTCGTGATCTTTTTTTAATAGAAAAAATCTAACATAAATTACCACAACCAAACAAGTGTTTTGCTAAAACCCTCAAGGAGACCTCTTATTTTTAAGAAATAAAATATTATTTTCTTTTAAAAATTCATTCAGAAAGACCTAGAAGGAATTCATATACGATAGTAAAAGAGAAATATGAAGCCGTGTTCATTGAGTTTTTTTTTTGGTTTTTTCCTTCGATAGGGCGAGGACACTGACTGCACCACCTTGTTCATTGAGTTAGAAAGATATGAAAGGCGGTGCACAACAACCAAAACACACTGTAACAAACTAGTTTATAAGGATGAGTTTCTTGGAAATAGTTGTGTCGTTTACATTGAAAGACATTGTTAGTCTGTTTACTATGTTTTCGGTTATGAATGAATTTGATTTATTGAAGTGTCGTCGAGCTCAACTTTCCTATATGGCTATATATTATCGGTTTTTAATCCTTCACACCAATTTACAATTTATTCTTTTTAAGTGTAAACTCCACCTTCTCACCAAATAGAAAAGCGAGTAACTAAAATTAATAAGACTTAACAAAATAGAAAAATAAACCAAAGTATCCAACATACCAAATTATTAATTCGATTGTAGTTTTTTTCTATTAGAAAAAATTCTAACAAAAATCATCACAACCAAACATAGGGCAAGTGTTACACCCAAAACCTCCTCTTATTTATTAAGAAATAAATTATTATTTTCGTTTGAAAAAAATTCTTTAACAAAAATATTGAAGGAATTCACATATGATAGTAAAAGAGAAATGTGATGTCGTGTTAATTGGGTTAGAAATATATAAAGAAAGTTTTTTTTGCTACCCCTGTTGTACTCCATACCCCCCCAAATTGACCAAACGGACCAAAATACCCCTAAAACAATGTTAAAAAACGAATTCTTTCCTCATTCCATCATATTTCCGGAAAAAGTAAGTTTTTTCCCAAACTTCCCGGAAATAGACGTATATCCGGAAAGCTTTCCGGATATACGTCTATTTCTGGAATGTTTTTTTTTTTAAATTTCGTTTTAATTTTTTTTTTTTTTGCTTTTTCAGTGGCAACCAGAACAGGAAACATAGAGCGAGGCGAGCATTCAGGAGCAGGATGAGGAGATGAACAAAGTCTTTCTGGCAGTAGGAGCAGGTTCAGATTGAGGACTACACGCGTCTGAGCGTCAGAGGCGTGTACGAGAGCGAGAGTACATTGATATATGCTATTAAAAAGATTTATAGTTCACCAATTGAATTGAAATACATTGATATATGCTATTTACAATCATAATGAATTCCTTCGTGATCTTTTTTAATAGAAAAAATCTAACATAAATCACCATAACCAAACAAGTGTTTTGCTAAAACCCTCAAGGAGACATCTTATTTTTAAGAAATAAAATATTATTTTCTTTTAAAAATTCATTCAGAAAGATCTAGAAGGAATTCATATACGATAGATAGTAAAAGAGAAATATGAAGCCGTACGTGTTCATTGAGTTTTGTTTGGTTTTTTCCTTCGGTAGGGCGAGGAGGACACTGATTCCACCGCCGTGTTCATTGAGTTAGAAAGATATGAAAGTCTTTGGTGGAATGTGGCGGAAGAAAAAAAAGCATTTTTTCGAAAGCTTTACATATAAATCCCAAGAATATTGACTAATAAGTCAATGAATGCTATTTCTAAAAGCATTTTTTCGAAAGCTTTACATATAATATCCCATGAAAATTGACTAATAAGTCAATACTTCTAAAAGTATATTTTCTTTTTTATATATTTTCTAACATTTTGAATACATTGATTTCGAAACTTGCATTGAAGCATTACAAATGTGATTTCTGAGAGCATATTTGGTACATTGTTCTCATCTTTGTATGTAAAGCATGTTTCTACTTTATATAAATGAACGTAAGTTTGGAATCTAACCTATTGGAGATTGGAAACATGACATTTTTACTTTTTTATTGCAATTCTTTTAATTTTTTATTCGGATCAAACTCTTTTTTATAATTGGAATCGAACCAATGAGTCCAGGGGATTAGATGCTTTTGGTTTAATGGGGGTAGTGCCCCAATTTTTTTTTTATTAAGTAGGTATATTTTATATTTAACTATCCCAACCAAGGTTTTTAGTCTAAGGTTAGACTAAGGAGATTAAACAAAAACAACAACAACAACAAACTCATTAGTAAATTATTAGCCCAGACAAAAAAGCAAGGTAATTAAAAATGGACCGGATATTAAACCGAAAGAGGTAGCGGTTTAGGGGTTCTTGGGCTCAACCGGTTGAATCGGGGGTTGAACCGGAATTAATTAAATACATTATTTAATATATTTTTTACAATATATAAAGGATAAAAAACAAAAAAAAAATCATAGTATGACATAATAAAATTATAATATTCAACAATCATAGATAGTTAGATACTAGTATTATGTAAATACTCTCGTAGGAGCAGAGTCCTTCTGGCAGTAGGAGCAGGTTCAGATTGAGGACTAGACAGGCTGGACACGCGTCTGAGCGTCAGAGGCGTGTCCTAGAGCGAGAGCAGGAGCATGAGCATTATTATCACGAGCCTGCTGAGCCAGACGCCATGCATGTAGATGACCAGGCTGAGGCTGAGGTTGCTCAGCATGATGATGAGGCTGCTGAGCAGATTTTATTACACCGGTTGCATGTCCACTGCGTCCGCAGACTACTACAAACAGGACAGGTAATACTTTTAATAATTTGTTTATTTTTTAACAATTAATTACTTTTATTTTTTTACAGGACCGGGGTAAGATTAAAGTTGCTTCTCATGGGGGGAAGATACTGAAGATGAGACCTCTGCAGCACCACGCACATATTGCAAGATGGTTGCAGCAGGCGCATCTGTTTGAGCTGGACATCACACCTCTCGGCAACATCAACCACGAGCTCATATCAGCTTTTGTGGAGAGGTGGCATTCTGAGACCAGCTCATTCCACTTGCCGTGGGGGGAGATGACAGTGACGTTGGACGACGTGTCCGCGTTGCTCCACTTGCCGCTCACCGGGCAGAGTGTCAGTTCAACAGGGGACCGACATTCCGATTTTCTTTCTTGATGGCCGCATACACACAGAACATGGAGCGCGGCCATCTTGATCAGGCGGCACGGTGCTATCTGCTACACTTGTTGGGCAGCACCATTTTTGCTGACAAGAGTCAGACATCTGTCCCTGTCAAGTGGGTGACTCTTATTTCTGACTTTGACATGTGTGGCCAGTGGGTTTGGGGTCCAGCTGCTCAAGCTATTCTCTACGAGCAGCTGAATGATGCTTGTAACTGGGAGACGTCGCAGATTGGCGGATACGCTTCTCTGCTGCAGGTAATTAATTAATTATTTTTATTTCTTTTTAATTACTTTTATATATATAATTACTTATTTTTTTTTATTTTAGTGCTGGATATATGAGTATTTCCCCACCATTGTGGTGCGGAAAGACTTCGATGCCAGTGAACTTCCACGTTGCAGCAGGTGGGCGAACAAGAAGTGCGATAGTATCAAGCTTCCGGAGTTTCGGCAGCTACTGGATGACTTGCAGAGGGAGCAGGTCATATGGAGCCCCTGGGACGACCACAGACAGTACCTCCGGTTTCACAACATTTCATTATTCAGAGATTGGCTGCTGTGGGGGGATGTGGTTGTGCCTTATATGCCAGACAGGGTCCGTTGGCAGTTTGGATATGTCCAGCAGATTCCTGATCCACCTATTTCGGGCCCACGTCCATCTCCGGAGTTCATAGTACAGCAACTGATGTTCTATTAGTCCCCAGCGCAGGATTTCAGGGACAGCGGTCGACGGACACCCGTTCAGGGTGCTTGTGATAACGAGTACCTACCATGGTACTTGCAGGTGTCAATTCCCCGCCTGACTCCGGCTCCGCCTTCACCTCCAGCTCTGCCTTCGCCTCCAGAGGATGTTGGTCCACTTCCCTTAGAGTCCAGGATGGAGAGAGCAGCTGGGCATGTCTAGGATGTTTATGATAGTCTTTTGGCAGTCGACGACATTCCTGGAGATGTCTATGATAGTCTGTTGGCTGCTTTACAGCTTTTGGACATTTGGTTGTATTATTTTTTGTATTTTTACTGTAATGATACTGTATTATTATTGTTTATTAGTTTAGCGAGTTTCGTTACATTTAATTATTTCGCGTAATTTTTTTTAATTTAAAAAAACATTTTTTAAAAATATCCGGAAAACACATATTTCTGGCTTCCGGAAATATCTGTATTTTCGGAAATTTTTAAAAAATATTTTTTTAACGAAAAATTAAGGGTATTTTAGGGATTTATGGTAAAATAGGGGTATGATGTCTAATGAGCGGGTACAAACAAAAACTGCCATATATAGAAATAGAAGTCTTTGGTGGAATGTGACAGAAAAAAGAAGGCTTAAATATGTTTTAGGCCCCTACAAATATATTGGTTTAAGCCCCTGCAAAAAAAAAAATTTGTTAAAAGCCCTTGCAAAATGACATATTTTGTTATAAGCCCTTCTATGACTAAAATGTTAGCCTTAACATGGAATGCTATGATTGCTGGATATGTTGAGAAAGGCTTATAACAAAATATTTCATTTTGCAAGGGCTTTTAACAAAAAAAAAATTCCAGGAACTTAAACCAAAACACCCTATATTTACAGGGGCGTAAAACATATTTAAGCCAAGAAAGAATAGTATTTTCCCGGAAGCTATACATTTGATGGAATTAATGTGACAGAAGAAAAAACAAGAAATGCTACTTTTCAAAAATATATTTTCTTTTCTTCTTTTTGATATATTTCTAAAACAATATTTGAATATATACTTCTCTAAACTTGTATTGAAGCATCACAAATGCGATTTCTAGGAGCATATTTGGATACATTATTCTCATTTAAGTATGTTTACATAGTTTTCCATTGTCATCGGTGAAAGTAATTTTGAAATATAACCCACTATGGGGAAACATGATATTTTTACTTTTTTTCTGCAAGTTTTCTATTAGTTTTTTTTGGCTCGAGCTGTCATCATAACTAGTATTTTACTCGTGCATCCGCACGGGTGACACTGTACGTGTTATAATTTGTTATGAACCCTATAAATATTCTGAAAATTGTAAAATTTAATTAAAATACTTGTGTTGCAAAAAGTAAAAAGAAAGTCAGTATCTTATTTTAATCTTAATAATGGAGTAAAAATAAGGAAAAAAGAAAATGAAATATGATATAAAATATGCACCTCATTGCCGCTCCCGTTGCCTAACTCGTTGCCTATCCCGTTGTCAGTCTCTCGTTGCCTCCCTCATTGTCATTCCTATTGTCAGCCTCTCATTGTCACTCTCATTGTCACTTGTTTATATTGTTTATTTAAAATTAGTGGTTAACCTTTTGTTGACAATTGTTAGTGGTTGACAACTTTTGTTGATAATTTCAGTATATTATAGTAGATAATAAATTCTAGATAATTTTAATATAATTATTGTTAACAGCATGACACTGTATTTGTTATAATTTGCTATGAACCTATAAATATTTTGAAAATTGTAAAATTGAATTAAAGAATAAGTAAAAACTCGATAAAAATGCTATAATTTAACTTGCTTAAGATACTTGTGTTGCAAAAAGTAAAAAGAGATCTTAATAATGAAGTAAAAATCGGGAAAAAGGAAAATGAAATCTAATATAAAGGAAAAAAGAAAATGAGATCTTTTTTATAAGCAAATGTTAGTGGGGGGTGGGGGAATGTTAGTTTCCGAAGTTTGAACCCGGGACCTCCTTCTAGCAAATTTGCAACTCCTTCATGTTCCTTAGCTCGCCAACTGAGCTAACTTCCTAAGATCTTAATATAATCTTAATAATGGAGCAAAAATTAGGAAAAAAGAAAATGAAATGCCACTCCCTATTGTCGTTTCCCGTTGCCGCTCCCCTTTGTCTCTCTTGTTGCCGATTCCATTGTCAGTCTCTCGTTGCCTCCTCAGTTGCCGATCCCATTGTGAGTCTCAAGTTGTCGCTCCTGTTGCCTCCTTCGTTGCCGCTCTCATTGCCAGTCTCTCGTTGCCACTCCTGTTGCCACTTGTTTATATTGTTTATTTGGAATTTTTGATATTGATTAAATTTTTGTTGATAATTGTTAATGGTTGACATTCAAGGTCATTTAATATTAATTTAATCATTTTAAATAAATTATAAGATTACTTAAAAAAAGGTTTTTTGAAATTTTTGATACTGGTTAATTTTTTTTACAGTTGTTAGAAGTTAAATTGATTAGTTTTAGTTGATTATGGTAAATAGTAAATTCTAGATCATTTAATATTAATTTAATTTTGACTTTTTGTTAGCAGTGTGGTTTTTTTAACAATTGTTAGTGGCTAAATTGATTGATTTTAGTAGTTTGAGTAGATTATAATAATTGATTGTTTTTTTATGTTTTTTGAAAAAAAATTGACAGCGCGTCAGCTGCTTTATAAGACATTCTTCATGAGTATTTTTTTTTGCAAGCACAAGTAACAAAAATGAAGTGAAAATTATTGAGAATTGAGAAAGATGACGAAGAAAGAGTATAAAAAGGAAAAATAAAAAAAATGAAGAGAGAGAGGGTGAGAAAGAGAGATATACGGGCGAGAGAAACACAAAAGAAAAAAAAAATTAATTTATGACATATCATGTGTTACTTTACTTTTTTATAAAAAAATGTTATTTTTTTACTTTTTTTATGACAAAAGCAATCAAAAGTTGGTGAATTTTGTCTTTTTATGAGTAAGTTACTAAATTACCTCACTTTTGAGACATGTGGCAAACTCTAAAAATGTCTATTAAAGTCATTTTGCTAATATGGCTTTATATTACGGTAGAGGAGAGGAGATAGCTAGATAGATTCATCCTTGTGATTCCAAAGTCATTTTGCCACTTGGACCGAAATATATTGGTTGCAAGTTTTTCATCCTTGTGATTCCAAAGTTTTGAAAGATAAATTTATAACTTATCCTTCCCTTGCGGATGGTTTCATATAGGTTAAGCACGCTAAAAATAAAAATTGTTAATATTTTGTTCTCAATATGTTTTCTTAAAAAGTGCCAATTGTTTATCTTATTCCAAATAACAAGTCTAGCAGAAGCTCAATTAACTATCCATTTTTTTATTAATTATAATTTTCCAATTTTTTAATGTATTATCTCTGTGTAATCTCTATCTTCTCATCAAATAGAAAAGTGAGTATCTAAAAAAAATTAAATTTGCAAAAATACTTAACAAAATAGAAAAAATATACAAAAGACAAATTCGTCTCTTAATTTCTTTTTTACATTTTAGTCATTTATGTTTTCGGTTAGGTTTCAAATTGGGAATTCATGCCAAAATGGTTCTCCACATTTCAGTTTATGTTTCAAATTGGTTTTTAATGTGCTTTTTTTATAAGGACTAATTTAACATAGAAGCAAAAACATAAAGAACCAACTTAAAACATAAATGAAAAAATGAAGGAGAAATTTGCAACATGCATGGAGGACCAATTTAAAACATAAAGGATTTAAATGAGAAAATACAAATTTAAAGAACGAACTAGGTATTTTAAATAAACTTAAAGGACCCAAACATAATTTTGCTTAAACAAAATTGTAGGCCATTTGTTGATTATTTTTTTGGTTACAATGGCTGATTATTAAGTAATTGTGTTATTAAAAATAAACATTTTCTTTTGCTTTTTTCACTAATTTTAGCTTCTCACATATTCTCGCTGGAATTTTTTTAAAAAAAATATATGGTCGTTATCTTTATGCATAAAAAATCTATAATGAAACATTTTTGGAATATTTTCCACCCACAAAAATAGCCAAAATGTTATTTACTATGCGAGGTGAAATAAAGTGGGTCTAGCCGTGTAGCTTACGGGACTCTTTGTTTCCATTCCAAGACTAGTCATTTGAAATTGTGTTGATAATAATATGAGATAGTTCAAAAGAATTCAGCGTGTCATTTGGTTTAGTAACGAGTGGTTGCAAAAATAAAGCAATTTCAGGAAACCTCCCAAGTCACTTGTTTTCTTATTTAAACACACCCAACCAAACCCATTCATTGTGTTACAAAACGTAAAGAAAACAAAAATGAAGAGCATAGGGGTGTTTTTGTTGGTTTTGGTTTTATTGGAAGGAATATTATGTTGTGAAGGGTGTTGGAAGGAAGAGAGAGATGCTCTTCTTGTTCTGAAATCACATATTGGTGACATAATCAGCCTGATTTCTTGGGAAGATGACACTGATTGTTGTCTTTGGGAAGGAGTTGAGTGCAACAGCACCACTAGGAGAGTGGCTGAACTTGACCTTTACCAATATTGGAGCTCAACACCTTGGCATCTTAACTTTTCTGATTTTATAGTCTTCAAAGATTTGAAGACTCTCGACTTGAATCGGAATAACATACTCGGTTGTGTAGAAACCCATCAAGGTTACTTCTCTAATAAATTCTACATTAATTACTACTATATTGTATGTGTAAATCATTTCCACTATATATATTTACGTATTTTGCAGGGTTAGAAAATTTGGAAGTCCTTGACTTGAGTGGCAATAATTTTCATAATGCTACAAGCATGCTGTCTTGTTTGGATGGACTTTCATCTCTTAAGTCTCTATCGTTATCTCAATCTCTATCGAGATCTTTCAACTCGGTCGATGGTAAAGCCGCACATATATATATATATATATATATATATATATATATATATATATATATATATATATATATATATATATATATATATATATATATATAGCTTTCTTTTCCAAAAAAGCCACAATAATTTTTATATATCTTCGTCAACAACCTAGCACTAACACATTTATTAATTATTTTACCTCTCGTTCAGTTTTTGAGACGTTGTCATCAAAGTTGCTGCATCTAGAAGTCCTTGACATAAGTCAGAATGAATTGACAAATGACATCCTACTATCTCTTAAGGGATTCACATCTTTGAATGAATTGAATTTGTCTTACAACCGACTCAACGGATCACTAAATGTTAGTGGTGAGTACTTCAATGAGTTATAGTTGAAATTTGAAATTTGACACGAACAGTGATTCAATTCACATCTTTGAATAAACTGTATTTGTCTGATACTGGATTGGACTCAGATATTCATATTCAAGGTAGGCCACTACTCTAACCGCAACCACAAATTGTAGAACCATGTTAATGATGGCTACATGTTGCATATTCTTTTTAACAAACTATATACACCTTGCAGATTTATGTGCTGTGTTGAAGAATCTTGAGGTCCTTGACATCTCCAGCAACAACTTTACTGACACCGATATTGCGTCTGCCCTTAGTGGCCTTCTTTCCCTCAAGTCTTTAAACTTAGGATTTAGTGAAATTACTCCAAGATCAATTCATAGTAATTGTCCGGCACCATACTTTGCACATTAATTATACAAAATCTTCATTATTCATTTTCTATTAAAAAACACACGTGTCTCTCTAATCATGTTGTACATGATATATATTTGTAGATATATCAAAACTGAGGTTTTTGGAGATCCTTGACTTAAGTGGAAATCACTTGAATGAGAGTTTCTTATGGACTCTAGGTGTGTACTGATATGGTTTCATTAATGATAATAAAGAGATATGATAACCGCTTGTTGATCTCAATTTTTTTCTAATCAGAGAATGATGGATTTGCATGGCCAACCAGTTTGCAAGTGCTTGGGCTAAGCTCTAACGGTTTTGGTAACAATATTGTTTCACACGTTACCAGAATTCCAGGTCTCAAATCTCTTGATTTAAGTGACAACCAACTGAATGGATCACTACATGTCAGTGGTGAGTACTTCGTTGAATTATAGTTGAAATTTGAAACTTGACACGAACAGTTATTTAATTTAGTGGTGATTTTTCCATTTTTAGTTTCTATGCTTTCTTCCAACAAATTTTATTTATATAGTTTGGGAGTATTGTTTTATATACTTCCATTGCCCCGAGAGAAAACATATATATATATATATATATATATATATATATATATATATATATATATATATATATTGTACCGTACCTTGTTTTAGCTCGAGTCGGTCCAAGTCAGCAGTTGGTAGGGCTCCTACTCTAGGTCGGGTCTTGGAAGTCTACCCCGAGTGTGGTGCTTGCGAAGCCGCTCCTACGCTCAAGTCGGTGTATGAGTATCTCATAGTGAAGCACGGAATGAATAACATACATTTTTCTACTCCAGAGTGAAGCCTGTATTTAAGACAGCAGGCCTGCCCTGCTCCGTTGGATCGTCTGGATATATCTCAGCCATTGATGTCTAATAGGCATGGATGGATTGAGTTGTGTTGGAGCTGACCCAGGCAAATGAACTGATCGATCCAAGGTCCGGAGAACCGAGTCCAGAACATAACTGATGCAACACAACTTATAACTTCTCTCCTTTTCCTATCTCTATTCATTCTTAAATAAGACACACGTACATAACTGACTTGCAATACCATAATTGACAACTAATATAAATAATAGCACAGTAAACGTAATTAATAACATAACTCCCACTAACTTTGATTTCCATCATTTATATCTACCATGATTATAAGCTTATTGGCTTTAACCCACCCGATTATTTTGTATCTTCAATTATGATCAAATAAACAATTTGCTAGTTTTTGTTTGTGTAGATTTTCGTGAGTTGAGTAATTTAGAAGAGTTGGTATTGGACGATAACTTTGACCTGGGAAATGAGTTTTTCAAAGATATTGGAGAATTGACTTCTTTGAAAGTTTTGACTCTTTCAAATTGCATGATAAATGGCACCCTTCTAGGAAAAGGTAATTGTATTTAATTTTTCAATTTGTTGAATAAGAGTATTAGCAACACACTATTTAACAGTCATTTTTCAGCATATTCTCTCTATTTAATTAAAAGTTAAAATGATTTTCACAAGATCAAATGGATGTCTTGTAAATTTGGTGGAACCTATAGATTTCAAATAACAAAAGTGAGCATTGAAAAGAGTGTATTAAAGAGTATGATGTGCATAATTTCTCTTGCTTAAAATACATTTTCATCCTTTTCATAATTTCCCTTTTAAAGTGGAGTTTTTGTCGTCATGTTACTTTTCAGATTGGTCGAAGCTAAAGAAGCTCGAAGAGTTAGATCTATCCCACAATAAATTTGCGGGGCTGCTTCCCTCATCTTTTATAAACATGACGTCTCTTCGAACGTTAAAACTTGATTCCAATTACTTTATTGGCAATATTGGTCTTAACTTGGCAAGGCTGACATCACTTGAATATCTTAGTTTTGAAGATAATCAATTTGAGTTCCCTATTTCATTCACACCATTTGTCAATAACTCAAATCTCAAATTCATCTATGGCAATTATAACAAAGTCATCCTTGAGTCACCCTCAACTTTGGAAAATTGGGTTCCCAAATTCCAAATTCAAGACCTTCAATTGTCTTCAACAGCCGATTTCGAATCCATTCCCCTTCCAAACTTTCTTCTTTACCAATACAATTTGACAAATCTCGATTTCAGTGGTTGTAAATTGGAAGGAGAGTTTCCAAATTGGTTACTGGAAAACAACACAAATATGAAGACAATTGTCCTCAACAATTGTTCCTTTACGGGGGAATTCACACTGCCAACTCATCCCCTTGTCAACATGGAGAGAATTGACATATCCCAGAATGCAATCAAAGGTCAATTGTTGTTAAAAAATATCACTTCAATATTTCCAAGTTTGCAGACTCTATACATGTCTGGAAATGCATTACATGGTTCAATTCCTTATGAACTAAGCCAAATGAATTCATTACTAGGATTGGATCTTTCTGATAATCAATTGTCTGGAGAAATACCATATAATATATCTAAAGCTGGCCAACAACTCAGATTCTTGACACTTTCAAACAATAAGCTTCATGGATCCATGCCTTCTATTTGGTCAAATGATAACTTGGTTGAATTGTTTTTGGACAGTAATTTCCTTTCTGGTAGCATCCCAATTGGTTTTTATAACTCATCCAACAACATTCAAATAGTGGACTTAAGAAATAATCTTTTCATTGGAGAGATTTCAAGGCATGTAAAAAACTTGTCAAGTTTATGGACACTTGACCTTTCCAATAATTATTTTAAGGGATCTATCCCCTCGGAGTTGGGGGAACTTGAAAATCTTGATTATCTTGATCTTTCACAAAATCATTTGACCGGTTGTGTTCCATCTTTTGTAAAGTCTTCCGTGGAATTTATCCATTTAGCACACAATAATTTAAGTGGTTTGTCCAAAAATAAGTTCAGCACAAACTCCTCCACAATATTGCTAGACCTTAGCTACAATGAAATAATCAATGGATTTCAAGATCTGATGCAGAACCTCAGCTATTCAAAGTTGAGAATTCTCCTTATGAGTGGTAATCACCTTACGGGGAATATACCAAAGCAACTATGCCAACTGAAATATTTAAATATATTAGACCTTTCGTCTAACGACTTTTCTGGGAAAATACCCAATTGCTTGGGTAAAATGCATTTTGATGTTGAGTCACGTTCGAATTTCATGGTAAGGCCAGGCATGGAGGTTATTGAAATGCAAGAACGCGTATCGCCATATACAAGAGGTTATTATGTATACCCATCTATGCAAGAGAAAGCGAACTTCACTTCAAAGAGAAGATCTGAAACTTATATCGGGAGCATCATGACCTCTCTTTCCCTCTCTCTTTCTCTCTCTCTCTTATCCTCTTACTCTCCCCCTATCCTCTCTCTCTTTATCCTCTCTCTCTCTTATCTCTCATTTCTCTCTCTCTCTCTCTCTGTCTCTCTCTCTCTATATATATATATTATAATTATGTTATATAAAATCATTATAAACCTTATAAATAGAATTATAGTAAATTTTACGCTTTTTGATTTGTAATGTCTAGTATTCACCAAACAGTGTACTTGTCCGGTACTTACCTATTTGCGAATCAAACTAACCCTCAAATTACATATCTTCCTCCAAAAACCAAAGAGTTTGGTCTCATCACCTAATAACCAACGCAAGGGATAACTTCTCCCCTTTTCCTTTCTCTATTCATTCTTAAATTAGACACACATAACTGACTTGCAATACCATAATTGACAATTAATATAAATAATAGCACAGTAAACGTAATTAATAACATAACTCCCACTAACTTTGATTTCCATCATTTATATCTACCATGATTATAAGCTTATTGGCTTTAACCCACCCGATTATTTTGTATCTTCAATTATGATCAAATAAACAATTTGCTAGTTTTTGTTTGTGTAGATTTTCGTGAGTTGAGTAATTTAGAAGAGTTGGTATTGGACGATAACTTTGACCTGGGAAATGAGTTTTTCAAAGATATTGGAGAATTGACTTCTTTGAAAGTTTTGACTCTTTCAAATTGCATGATAAATGGCACCCTTCTAGGAAAAGGTAATTGTATTTAATTTTTCAATTTGTTGAATAAGAGTATTCTCTCTATTTAATTAAAAGTTAAAATGAGTTTCACAAGATCAAATGGATGTCTTGTAAATTTGGTGGAACCTATAGATTTCAAATAACAAAAGTGAGCATTGAAAAGAGTGTATTAAAGAGTATGATGTGCATAATTTCTCTTGCTTAAAATACATTTTCATCTTTTTCATAATTTCCCTTTTAAAGTGGAGTTTTTGTCATCATGCTATTTTTCAGATTGGTCTAAGCTAAAGAAGTTAGAAGTATTGGATCTATCCCACAATAAACTTGCGGGGCCGCTTCCCTCATCTTTTATAAACATGACGTCTCTTCGAAGGTTAAAACTTGATTCCAATTACTTTATTGGCAATATTGGTCTTAACTTGGCAAGTCTGACCTCACTTGAATATCTTAGTTTTGAAGATAATCAATTTGAGTTCCCTATTTCATTCACACCATTTGTCAATAACTCAAATCTCAAATTCATCTATGGCAATGGTAACAAAGTCATCCTTGAGTCACCCTCAACTTTGGAAAATTGGGTTCCCAAATTCCAAATTCAAGACCTTCAATTGTCTTCAACAACCGATTTCAAATCCATTCCCCTTCCAAACTTTCTTCTTTACCAATACAATTTGACTAATCTCGATTTCAGTGGTTGTAAATTGGAAGGAGAGTTTCCAAATTGGTTACTGGAAAACAACACAAATATGAATAAGCTTGTCCTCTACAATTGTTCCTTTATGGGGGAATTCACACTGCCAACTCATCCCCTTGTCAACATGGAGAGAATTGACATATCCCAGAATGCAATCAAAGGTCAATTGTTGTTAAAAAATATCACTTCAATATTTCCAAGTTTGCAGACTCTATACATGTCTGGAAATGCATTACATGGTTCAATTCCTTATGAACTAAGCCAAATGAATTCATTACTAGTATTGGATCTTTCTGATAATCAATTGTCTGGAGAAATACTATATAATATATCTAAAGCTGGCCAACAACTCAGATTCTTGTCACTTTCAAACAATAAGCTTCATGGATCCATGCCTTCTATTTGGTCAAATGATAACTTGGTTGAATTGTTTTTGGACAGTAATTTCCTTTCTGGTAGCATCCCAATTGGTTTTTATAACTCATCCAACAACATTGATACAGTGGACTTAAGAAATAATCTTTTCATTGGAGAGATTTCAAGGCATGTAAAAAACTTGTCAAGTTTATGGACACTTGACCTTTCCAATAATCATTTTAAGGGATCTATCCCCTCGGAGTTGGGGGAACTTAAATATCTTGATTATCTTGATCTTTCACAAAATTATTTGACCGGTTGTGTTCCATCTTTTGTAAAGTCTTCTTCCGTGAGATTTATCCATTTAGCACACAATAATTTAAGTGGTTTGTCCAAAAATAAGTTCAGCACAAACTCCTCCACAATATTGCTAGACCTTAGCTACAATGAAATAATCAATGGATTTCAAGATCTGATGCAGGACCTCAGCTATTCAAAGTTGAGAATTCTCCTTATGAGTGGTAATCACCTTACGGGGAATATACCAAAGCAACTATGCCAACTGAAATATTTAAATATATTAGACCTTTCGTCTAACGACTTTTCTGGGAAAATACCCAATTGCTTGGGTAAAATGCATTTTGATGTTAAGTCACGTTCGAATTTCATGGTAAGGCCAGGCATGGTGGAAGAGGCTATTGAAATGCAAGAACGCGTATTGCCATATACAAGAGGTTATTATGTATCCCCATTAGAGAAAGTGAAGTTCACTTCAAAGAGAAGATCTGAAACTTATACCAGGAGTATCCTTGCTTATATGTCTGGAATTGACTTATCTTGTAACAAACTAAATGGGATTATTCCTTCTACACTGGGAAACTTGACAAGAGTTAAAGCATTGAACTTGTCTCATAATTACTTGACAGGGAAAATTCCATCTACATTCTCAAATTTGTCACAGGTTGAGAGTTTGGATCTTTCCTTTAACATGTTGAGTGGTCAAATTCCTCCTCAACTATGTGAGTTGACCTTCCTTGAAGTATTTAGTGTGGCCTACAACAACTTATCTGGTGCAACGCCAGAAATGAAAGAACAATTTTCCACATTTGATGAAAGCAGCTACGAGGGTAATCAATTCCTTTGTGGACCTCCATTGCCAAAAAGTTGTAATGCTAATGGACAAGCCCCTGCTACATTACCAAATGTCTCAAACGAGGATGGAGACCATGAGGATTGGATGGACATGTATGTTTTTCGGGTGAGCTTTGGTGTAGCATACACATCAATATTGCTTGTGATTGCAGCAGTTTTGTACATCAATCCTTATTGGAGGCAAGCATGGTTTTACTATATAGAATTGGTGGGTATGAACTGCTACTACTTCATCGAGGATCATTTGTTCAAGTTTTTTTGATATTGAAAATATCTAGCATGTGATACTGTATGTCTTGAATATCTATTTCGTGTGTTGTGCTTAAAATTCAATAAAAGAGGTTTGTTTTTTATGTAAACTTGTGATGGTATATTTTTACTACATAAAATTGGCATTTTTTTTGTTTCCCTGTTCTAAAAGATTTTAAATATTGCTCTTTGGAGGGTAACGAGGGTTTTGGTGCTTCAAAAATGATCTCTTCATCATGCTGGTTATTTTAATTTGTCATTAGTATTTGTGCACATTTCATAATTTTTTTACTGCGGCTCACATTTACACTCATATTCCCATTTTCGAAATAATGTAATTGTTATAAGACAGTTCCATCTGTTTCAAAACTAAAAAACACCATAGGTAACAAATCTACCATTTTTAAAAAAAATTGACAATGGTAAGAGAATTATTTTATTGTTTTTAAAATGCATTTTCTATAGTTTTCTTCACCCTTTCTGTATCATAATTGTTCACATGAGTCTTACATCTTCTAGTTCACAATTTAAAATGAGCAAAAAATAAAAACAAAAAATGTTTTTGGATAATAAAGAGTACTTAGATATATTTCTTTATGTTTAGAGGCCTTTGACCCAACTTCGATATTCAGAACAAAAGAGTTTGATAGTGTGTGTTGTTTAATTATCATTCGTTTAAGCCGAAAATACTAATCCCCTTATATTTAATTGAAACAAGTTTGTCCATAAACGAAAAATAGCTTCATTGGAATACAATTTTCAAAGCCACTTATTTCTGCTACCACAATAGCAAATGTTCCAAACATTATTGTCAGCAGTACTAATTTAAATACCCTGTTCCATCATTGCTCTGATCTTCATAGGAAGACCATAAAGCTTGATAAACCCAACAGCATCAGCATGATCATAAATCTCCCCACTTTCAAAAGAAGCTATGTCTTCCCTATACAGACTATAAGGACTCTTCCGACCTGTCACAATAACATTACCTTTGTAAAGTTTCAAAGTCACTGAACCTGTTGTGGTCTCTGAGATTTTCTCCATGAATGCATCCATGGACTCGCGAAGTGGATCAAACCACCTTCCAGCATACACCAACTCTGCGTATTTGAGTGCTAACGAATCCTTCACCTGAAGTGTTTCTCGATCGAGTGTTATAGTCTCCAAATCGCGTGCTGCTGTGAAGAGAATTGTTCCACCCGGTGTTTCATAAACTCCGCGACTCTTCAAGCCTACAATGCGGTCTTCAACTAGGTCAACTCGACCAATTCCATGTCTGCCACCAATCTCATTCAGCTCAGCAACCAAATTTCCCGGCGAAAGTCGCTTACCATTCACTGATACTGGAATGCCAGACTCCATCCCAATTTCTACATATCTGCAACACATAACATAAGTAATTAAGTGTGGCTTTTTCTAATGTTGTGTTTTGTCGTGTCTATAGTGAGCTATGTAGCACTGACACTTCAGATTGAAGACGTGTCTTGTGTACAACATAACACATGCGTTTACATTCAATCACATTCATTTTCTCAAATTATTATTGGTGTCTACGTGTCAAGTGTCGTGTCTGTTAACAAGATGCTTGCTTACTCTGGTTGATTTGGAGCATCCTGTGGGTCAACGGTCAACATGTACATATCCTTTTTAGGTTCATTTGCAGGGTCTTCCAAAACATCACCCTTCAATATTTTCACAAATTGGAAAAACATTAGAGAAAAACTTCACTATGCCATATGACCATTTTTTAGAGCTACATAAATGACATACATAAATCAAAGATTTGCACTTTTAAGATAGGAATGAGTTACCTCATGGGTTATGTGCCAAAGGTTTCTGTCTCTACTATATATGGATTTCTTGGTTACAGGAACAGGTACATTATGCTTCTTAGCATACTCGATAGCATCTTCTCTTCCTGTAATATCCCACTCCCTCCAAGGAGCCACAACATTTAACTTGGGATTCAGAGCAAAGAAAGATAGTTCAAACCGAACCTGAAAAATTAAACATAGAACATTTCATATCACAAGAAAATAATTAACATGATCAACAGATCAAGTGTTGTGACCCTTAATAATAATAATAATAATAACAACATGCCTGATCATTTCCTTTCCCTGTACAGCCATGGGAGACAGCATCAGCCCCAACTTCTTTAGCAATATCCACCATTGCCTATCAAGTCAGGTCTTATGATTATTTAAATATATAAAAGGTGATGTACCGAAAGCTAACGGAATAAATATCCCAAGTAGATAGTTCAGTTAAGGGATATCGAAGAAGTGCACCAAAAAATTGTAAGAAAGAGGTCCCATGTTCAAACCCCGGAAACTAACATTCCCCCACCTCGACTAACATTGCTTATTAAAAAAAACAGAATAAATGGCTTCACAAAGTAATATGAAGATTTCTAAGGGTACCTTTGCAATTACGGGGCGGGCTATTGCGGTTCCAAGCAAATACTTCCTTTCATAAACTGCGCCGGCACGCAGGCAAGGGAATACATAATCTCTAACAAATTCCTCCTTCAAGTCCTTCACCACTAACTGAGAAGCTCCACTGGCTTTGGCCTTCTGTTCTAAACCTTCCAATTCTTGTGCACCCTGTAGAATTTAGCTTTTGTTACCAAACCTGCAGCACATAAAAATAGGGTACAGTACAGAAAAATGGAGTGTTCAAGTTTTAACATACTTGGCCTAGATCAGCAGTGAAGCAAACAACATCACAGCCGTAGTTCTCTCTGCAAGACCAAAATCATCAAATAAGTGGTATACTAAGGACAAACTAGTATATAAATCTTGTAATAATTTATGACAAGATTATTTACTGATCATCATCATCCCATATAAGATCGGGTATTCCTTAAAAAGTAAGAATTGTTATTTTTACTGCCATGCATAACTGCAAAACTTTCAACATCAACAGATCCGCAGTAAAATCTCAAAAAGTTTCTGATCTATATAGAAAATCCAAGAATGTTTTAGAAATCTAGTTGTGAGAATTGAAAAGGAAGAAAAGAAGATACAAACCTTAGCCACGGCACAACAACCGATGTGTCTAAGCCACCACTGTAAGCCAGCACAACCTTATTTAATTTACCTCTTAGCCCTTCAGCCTTCTTTATTTCAGGAATTACTACATCTTGCAGCACTGCTTTTATAACTACATATTATCGAAAGAACTTCAGCTCAATGAAGATGAAAAATTGACCCACAAAAGCTACTTCAAGTTGAGTTTACACTTGATCAATCATCAAGTGGTTTAGCTAAACAATCTCACTCACCTTGAGGTTTACTAGCACCAATTCTACTTCTCCTCGAACCCAACTACAAGCAGAAGAACAATCAGAAGACACACCAAAATACATGGATATCAAAATAAGAAGGAAAAAAACGACTCAAATTGAAAAAATAGATCTTTATGTATCCATGTAAATTTTTAAGGAATTAGTATAAAACAACCTCTTTGATTGTCAAAGGCTTTGTCTTACAGAACTGGTGATGCGGTATTTGATCTGCAAACATAAATCATAGCAAACAGTTAGGTGGCTGCAGAGACCAAATAGAACTTTTTTATAAGAATAGAATGATAAATGTACCTCTTGCATGTTGATATCGGGTAGGAGCAATGGCAGGGGATGAGAATGTGAGAACTGCATTCAACTGTGCCATGTTTAATTTGCTGTGTTAGCAGAGCAACTACTACTTCACTCACTCACTCAGACACTCACCTCTATCAGGTCGAAACCAGGTGCTTGTTCTGTTTGTTTTTCTGTCAGTTTGCAATTATGTAGTGATGTTATGTAACCGTCCCTTTCATTACTGTCACTCTTGTCTTAAAAAATCATTGATGCTGATATTAAATTATTTAAATTTTTTAGTTAAAAAATTAAGTTAAAAAGTGTTGTATGATTTAATGAATGTAAAGTGCAGTTATGGACCGGTAAACTAGTATTATTATTTAATCATTTATCTCTCTACGTAGATAAATATAAATCATTTAATAATTGTAAAACAACAAATAATATGAGAAAGAGGAAGTATTAATTACTCGCTCCGGTGTACATAATCGAGAGGAAGTATATATATATATATATATATATATATATATATATATATATATATATATATATATATAAACTCGTATTTCTTTTCCCGTAAAAAAATACATATATAAACTCTGTTAGATTATACATTCATTATGTAAATATATTGTAAATTTATTTACCACATTAGTTAGTCACTCATTGATTAAGCTAGTTAGCATAGTTATCTATCTAGTGTTAGTTTCTTGGCAACATTGTACTGTATATATACTTCTCTCTACCAATCAATAAAGTTGAGAATCATTTTTACCAAATTACCAATTGTGACATGGTATCAGTGAAAAAAAATTTCTCCACGTTTCCACTATTCAGTTGCCACGCGTAACTGTTTTCTCCAAGTTTTCTGTTACGCGCTTTCCCCTTTCCTTTTCCATGGCTTCGCAACACGGCTCATCCTCACCGTCTTCCTCCTCTGAAGAGTCAATTCATTCCCGCCGCTCCTCCGTTCGCTCTCATCGCCGGCGCAGATCCCCGGCTCAGAATTACGCTGATCCTTACTACATTCACCCGAACGAGAATCCCTCTCTCATCCTCGTATCTCCGGTTCTCGATGGCTCTAACTTCCATTGTTGGATTCAGGCCATGACTATGGCGTTGGAGATGAAGAACAAGTTCTCGTTCGTCGATGGCTCGATCCTTCGCCCTCCTGAGTCAGATCCTCGTTTCCCTAAGTGGAAGCGCTGTAACATGCTCACTCTCTCCTGGATCAACCACTCGGTATCCACAGAAATCTCGTCGAGCATCCTCTGGATTCCTGATGCCTATAATGTTTGGAAGGAACTCCGTAATCGCTTCTCCCAAGGTGACAATACGCGAATCTCCCATCTTCATTATGACATCTTCTCTCTGAAGCAGGGCGACACCTCTGTGACTGCGTATTTCACTAAGATGCGCATATTATGGGATGAACTCTGCAACTATACTCCGATCCCTGCGTGTCTTGCTCCGGATGGCGCTTGCTGTTGTCACGTTGCTAAGACTGTGATTGATTATCGCGAGCGTGATGCTGTTATGTCCTTCCTGCAAGGCTTGAATGACAACTTCGCTGTGGTTCGCTCTCAGATCCTCATCATGGATCCTTTTCCTCCTCTTGCGAGGGTGTATTCCATGATCTTGCAACAGGAACGCCAAATTGGATCTCCTATCACACCAGAAATCTCCATTGCTGCTGTGCAGGCTTCTGCTCCCTCCTCTGCTGGCCGTGGTTGTGGTAAGCCTTTCTCTCCCCGTGCCAATCGCTTATGCACCTTCTGCAACCGCACCAACCATATAGTGGATACATGTTGGAAGAAACATGGTTATCCCCCTGGCCTTAAGCCTAACTCCAAAGCTGTGAACAACATCACTGTTGAAGATCCTCCCAAGGCCTCTGCATCATCCTCCACACCAGTCAACCTCACTGCAGATCAACTCCAGAGTTTGATTTCTCTACTTCCTGCAAGTGCTCCTAACAAACTAAATGGGATTATTCCTTCTACACTGGGAAACTTGACAAGAGTTAAAGCATTGAACTTGTCTCATAATTACTTGACAGGGAAAATTCCATCTACATTCTCAAATTTGTCACAGGTTGAGAGTTTGGATCTTTCCTTTAACATGTTGAGTGGTCAAATTCCTCCTCAACTATGTGAGTTGACCTTCCTTGAAGTATTTAGTGTGGCCTACAACAACTTATCTGGTGCAACGCCAGAAAGGAAAGAACAATTTTCCACATTTGATGAAAGCAGCTACGAGGGTAATCAATTCCTTTGTGGACCTCCATTGCCAAAAAGTTGTAATGCTAATGGACAAGCCCCTGCTACATTACCAAATGTCTCAAACGAGGATGGAGACCATGACGGTTGGATGGACATGTATGTGTTTCGGGTGAGCTTTGGTGTAGCATACACATCAATATTGCTTGTGATTGCAGCAGTTTTGTACATCAATCCTTATTGGAGGCAAGCATGGTTTTACTATATAGAATTGGTGGGTATGAACTGCTACTACTTCATCGAGGATCATTTGTTCAAGTTTTTTTGATATTGAAAATATCTAGCATGTGATACTGTATGTCTTGAATATCTATTTCGTGTGTTGTACTTGCAATTCAATAAAAGAGGTTTGTTTTTTATGTAAACTTGTGATGGTATATTTTTACTACATAAAATTGGCATTTTTTTTGTTTCCCTGTTCTAAAAGATTTTAAATATTGCTCTTTGGAGGGTAACGAGGGTTTTGGTGCTTCAAAAATGATCTCTTCTTCATCATGCTGGTTATTTTAATTTGTCATTAGTATTTGTGCACATTTCATCATTTTTTTACTGCGGCTCACATTTACACTCATATTCCCATTTTCGAAATAATGTAATTGTTATAAGACACTTACTCCATCTGTTTCAAAACTAAAAAACACCATAGGTAACAAATCTACCATTTTTAAAAAAATTTGACAATGGTAAGAGAATTATTTTATTGTTTTTAAAATGCATTTTCTATAGTTTTCTTCACCCTTTCTGTATCATAATTGTTCACATGAGTCTTACATCTTCTAGTTCACAATTTAAAATGAGCAAAAAATAAAAACAAAAAATGTTTTTGGATAATAAAGAGTACTTAGATATATTTCTTTATGTTTAGAGGTCTTTGACCCAACTTCGATATTCAGAAGAAAAGAGTTTGATAGTGTGTGTTGTTTAATTGTCATTCGTTTAAGCTGAAAATACTAATCCCCATATATTTAATTGAAACAAGTTTGTCCATAAACGAAAAATAGCTTCATTGGAATACAATTTTCAAAGCCACTTATTTCTGCTACCACAATAGCAAATGTTCCACAAACATTATTGTCAGCAGTACTAATTTAAATACCCTGTTCCATCATTGCTCTGATCTTCATAGGAAGACCATAAAGCTTGATAAACCCAACAGCGTCAGCATGATCATAAATCTCCCCACTTTCAAAAGAAGCTATGTCTTCCCTATACAGACTATAAGGACTCTTCCGACCTGTCACAATAACATTACCTTTGTAAAGTTTCAAAGTCACTGAACCTGTTGTGGTCTCTGAGATTTTCTCCATGAATGCATCCATGGACTCTTCCGACCTGTCTGCCACCAATCTCATTCAGCTCAGCAACCAAACTTGGGATTCAGAGCAAAGAAAGATAGTTCAAACCGAACCTGAAAAATTAAACATAGAACATTTCATATCACAAGAAAATAATTAACATGATCAACTGATCAAGTGTTGTGACCCTTAATAATAATAATAATAATAATAACAACATGCCTGATCATTTCCTTTCCCTGTACAGCCATGGGAGACAGCATCAGCCCCAACTTCTTTAGTAATATCCACCATTGCCTATCAAGTCAGGTCTTATGATTATTTAAATATATGAAAGGTGATGTACCGAAAGCTAACAGAATAAATATCACAAGTAGATAGCTCAGTTGGCGAATTAAGGGATATCGAAGGAGTGCACCACAAAAGTGCAAGAAAGAGGTCCCGGGTTCAAACCCCGGAAACTAACATTCACCCACCTCGACTAACATTGCTTATTAAAAAAAACAGAATAAATGGCTTCACAAAGTAATATGAAGATTTCTAAGGGTACCTTTGCAATTACGGGGCGGGCTATTGCGGTTCCAAGCAAATACTTCCTTTCATAAACTGCGCCGGCACGCAGGCAAGGGAATACATAATCTCTAACAAATTCCTCCTTTCATTGACTACTTCACGGAGAACCTCCTTAGACAGGCAAAGTTGGATTGATGAAAGCGCCTTTTCATCCAACTCGTCCCACTGCTCGTCGGTCATGGAAGCCGGTTTCTTCGCCTTTCCATCTAAAGCTTTCTTTAATCCGTTCTGAGTAAGAACGGCCCTCATTTGGACTCGCCAAATAGAAAAGCTAATCTTGCCATCAAACTTCTCAATGTGAAATTTAGTAGACATTTTGAAATTCCCAACTGATAGCTCTGATACCACTTGTTAGGGTATCAGCGCAATGCGGAAGCACAAGATCGAGACAATTGAGAATTAAAGAGAAGTGAGTAAAATAGCAAGAGAAATAACACACAAGATTTACGTGGAAAACTCCTCAATGTGAGAAGTAAAAAACCACGGGCGATCACAAGCAAAGTTCCACTATGTAAAAGAAAGAGTACAACAAGTCCTCTTATAGTAATAAGGACAAAGAGCAATATTTTCTCTTAATATCTCCTAAAATACTCTCTCAAATGGAACAAGAATTCTCACCAAAATACACTCAAGTGTATGTTACAAAGTGTGTTTTAATTGTTTTTTTTCATGTCCATGATCCCAACATATACTTGCCGTATATATAGCCCCCATTCTTCAATTCTTAATGATGAAGCAAAGCAACACATGGCAAGCAAGTAGGAGGTGTGAACCATTCAACATATGTGAGCATGTAAGCAAGTAGGAGGTGTGAACATATGTGAGCATGCAATGCTTGGAGGCAATCCTTAATCACAAACGAATAAGGTGCCGTATATTGCTAGAGGAAACTTCACAATTAAGGACTTGACCACAAATAGCTTATAGATGAAGGAATTGAATGAGAGCCACATGTCATACCCTAATTTTGTCCGTTAGATTAATGCGATTTGTTTTTCTAGAATAATAATAATATTGTAGACATTTGATTTTAATCGGTTTCTCGTTTCTTTTCGAAAAATCCCAAAAACGTGTTCCATGGCGCACACATATTATTTTTAGTCGCGTACACGCGTTAGCCTAACGTTTTTGCATTGTTGCGTGCACGTGTTATTTCTGACCACATACGCGTGTCATTCCTAATCGTGTGCGTGTCGTTACGCTCTTTGCGCGCGCGTGTTCGCCTCTCGTCGTGTACGCTTCTTTTTTTTTACCGCTTTTATTATCATAAAAAAAAATAAATAAATAATAGTAATAAGATAAAATCAGTTTTTTTATTAGCTGTCCTTTTGTTACATATACAAACAAAAAAATTAAAAAAAGAAAGGGCAGAATTGTACAAAAAAAAGTCAACTCTTTTATAATACAAAAATTAAAATAAAAAAGTACATTTCTAAAACAAAAAAACAAGGCAGCAGCGACTACTCATTTGGAGAATAAGGCTGAGGTTGCCTTCTCCTTGTCCCTTGGCTTTCTTCCATTTCCAGCAAAAACACTGCTGCAGTGGCAGCAGCCCTGCTGCCATCCTTGCTGCTCCACTGTGTCACTGCTACCAACAGCTTTGTCCCCCATGAGCTTTGATCCTCTGCTTCCATCCACACCTACACCATACAAACTTCCCCTATTAAAGAACTAACAGAGACAGCAAGCAGGAGGAGGACAGTGTCAAAAAACAGCAATACACACAGACAGACACACAGAACCGAAAATCAGAAAACAGAGAGAGGGAGCTACCTCACCATCTGTGGTGGTCGCCGCCGTGCACCACCACCGTGCACCACCACAGAAGCCACCCTCCACAACGCACCCCCCTTTTACTCTCTCTCTCTTCGCGCACCGTACGCCAAAACCGACACCACCTCCCTCCAAACACCAAACCCAGACCACCACGCCTCCGTTTCCACCACCGGCGTACCAGCGCCGTCGTCGCAACAACCACCTACGCGCCATAAAACCACCGACAGCAAACACCTCCAACCACCGTGACAACCCCCAAGCCACTCACCATCATCATCTCAACTAACCGAACCCCCTTTGTCGTCTCTCTCCTCCCCCATCGTCAACCACACCACCGTGAACCCCCCTTCGTTCCCCCCCTTCGCGCCGCCGTGGTCTCCGGTGCCCCTCGCGAAGTCTTCTCCTCTCGGTCAAAAGCCCCCCACCGCCGTCGCGGCCATTCCCCTTCGAATCAGCCATCGTCGTCACCAAGGCGCTGCCATCACCGGTCGGGAGGTGGTCGATCTGCAGCGCCACCGTCCCCCAACGAAAGTCTCTCTCACCGTACTGCTCTCTCTCTCAATCTTCTCTGGTTTTTTTGAATTTTTTTCTCTCTCCTGGAAGTATGAAAACGGCGTTGAAGGAGTGGAAATGAATATTAGGTTTTGATTAACAGTTTCCTTATATATGCTGTTTAGGGTTTGTTTTTTATGTTAGTTTTAATTTTAAGATCAGATCCATAGTCACACCCCCGTTTTTAATGAATACAGCCTCCCTACACTAAGCCCAATTCGTAGGCCAGCCTGCTAACCCAAAAAACGTGGGCTGAACTAGACTGCTGTTCGCACCCCCTCCGTTTTGTTATACCCCCCAACGCAAGCCCATCCTTTAAACGCAGCCCAGTTCACAGAAAATGAACTGGGCTCGCTAACTGCACCCCCAGTTTCCATAATATAACCCCCTCACTTAAACCCGGCTTGCAAAACACGCGGACCCGAGATGTTTCATATTTACACCCCCAGCTTTTTTAAAATACAACCCTTTTCCTGCTAATTACATCCCATTTTACTACTACACCCCCTTCTTTTTAAAATTAGTTTCCTTTTCCATAAATAAGCATTTTTTTTCACAAACCTATTTTTTTCCCAAGTAACAAGGGAACGTTTTCACAAACGTCAAATTGGTTTGTTGCTAGTGGTCACTCTGAGCTTAGCTTGTTTGACTGTTAATAACAGCTCTAGTTTTCAAACGAGTTACGAGTAATGATCACTCTGAGTTTTACTTGTTTGGTCGTTACGAATACTTCTCTCAAGTTCAAGAAATAATTAAAAAACACCAAACACACAACAATTTTCTACCAAGAACTACGTGCGATTTGATTCTCTACCAGGAGATACGTAGGACCAGAGGGCGGCCGACCTCTGTCAATTGCACTAATAAAAAACATTTTTTTTCTCTCTTTAAATTCATTTCTCTCATTTTTTCTCAAAAATTACAAAAAAACAACTAGCCGTTTATCGAATCTTTTATTTTATTTTTTTATAAGGGTAAAAACTTTATTTTTTTTTTGAGTTAATAAATGTTTGCACATTTAGTTAAAAGGTAACCTTCCTTAGGAAGGATGTCGTAGGGTGCTAATACCTTCCCTACGCATAAACGACTCCCGAGCCTAAATCTGGTCCGCAAGACCCCTTTATCCACTCAATAGGGATTTTCCAACGTTTGCCCTTAAACTAAAACTTTGGTGGCGGCTTCATTCAAGAACTTCGAAGAATCCCTCCTTCGGATTTTTTGGTCGCTATAGCTGGCGACTTCACTGGGGACAATTAAGAGAGTCAAGCCAAATTAACTAAATGTGTAAGTATTTGTTAATTTTATTTATATTATTGAACCTTAGGGTAGACGACTTTTTTGTTATTACTGTTGTACATCTTGTCCAGTTTGGTTAGTTTAGGTATTTTGCTCTCATCACACACCTCACTTACACTTTTGCACACACCTTTGAGTAGGGCCCTATACCCGGGTCTGCAAATAACCTAGGACGAGTGGAGATTATTAGTGACAGTCATTCTGGATTTTATCTGTCTGACTCTCATGAAAGTCTCAACCAGAGTACGCTCTTTCATGGTATCCCACACCAGGTAGCTCGCTATCGTTGTGGATCATATCATGAAGGGGATTTTAGCTCTGGAGACCTTTGTGAGGAAGTGAATAGAGCCACCTGAGAGATTGATCACATAAGTGACCCTAGATCATGTTGAAAATCCCAATTTAGACATGACCCACCTAGGACACAGGGGCACTATACTTACCCTCTCTATCAATCTGGTTAGTTTTTCTCCGAAATTAAAATCACTCAAAAAAAATTTCATGCTTCCTTCATTTGCATGCATACGAGACGACATCATTCCTTTCATTCATCATACAAAAATTATCATAAAATAAGATCATTTTTTTTATCATATGCATCACATTGCCATTTCCCTACCGTACCATTCATCATATATTCATAATTCATAAATATTGAAAAAAAATCATCAAATAGTGTAGGCATCTTGTCATTTGCAACATCATTATTACAAATTGCATGAGACATTCAATAACATTTCGCTCATATTGTCATCATAGTCCAAATGCGCAATTTCTCCATACATGCATCATTTTATCCTAGTTGCATCATCTCTCATACTCATACATCGCATTGCTATTATAAAAATTTATTTTTAAATGCATCATCCTCATGCATCATTAAAAACAAGGACAAAAGTCATTTATTCCTATCCATCTCAAATGCATCAGCCCTTCAACATGCGTCAAAACAAAAATTATAAATTTCTTCATTATTGCATCATTCATCACCCAATAGCATTTTGTTAGCTTTTTATTTTAATTGAAGCATAAAAAAAAAGGATAAACCATCACGCATTTCATTCATCTCCATTGTTGCTCAGGTCCAACAAACGTCCATATGATCATGCATTATACTTTATTCAAAGAAAACACAAAAAAAATCACCATTCATTCATACTAAAATCACCCTTCCATAAGCATTTCATTGTTATTGCACTATCATGCATCGCGAAGGTATCATTTTTTTCAAAATTGCATTCATCTTGCATATCCGTACACCAAAAGAATATTACCCCCATATTATATAAAGGTTATGTTCATTACTCTTTTCCACGCATTAAAAAAAAAGGGTCGCTGCGAGTGTCATGCATTTTGTTTCCTCGCACACAAAAAAAGGCAATAGCATCATAGGCACCGACATTCATTCATAATCATTCAAAGTCATGATCACACAGTGTAGGTACCACATCATTCATAAAGTCTTGAATTACATTTAAAAAAAAAACATAACATTCATACATCATTTCCCTCGTGTGGTCATCCTAGTTTAAATGCAACAATTCCATATTCATGTGTCATTTCCCAAATAAAACAAAAAAAATCATTTCATTACAATTGTATCATTTGTCATCCAATAAATCAAAAAATAGGAGTCTGCATACATGTTGCACTACCTCTCGGAAAACGAAAATAATTGCATTAGAATCAAACATTTATTTCTTCATGCATTCGCATTTTTCATACATATCTGTCATCATGGGCATTATATTTTGCTAGAAAATAAAAAAATCACCATAGAACGAGTAACTTGTTTTCATATACATCTCGTTCTCATGGTACTAACATGCATATCATCCTCCAAAAAAAATAAAGACGCTACATAGTTGTCCAACTTTCATCATCTTGCATACTCAAAAATATACTATATTCGTTACTCCTCTTCATGCATAGAAAAATAAAAATGCATTAGTCATCTGACATGCAAAATAAAAGAAAAATAATAAAATGATGCCACTTTCTTGCATTATTCATCATCATATTGCATTGCGTCCGAAAAATCATTTCGGATCGTCAATCTTTTCAAGCGATCATTCATTCACATTCCTCGCATCTGCATCGGGCAACATTATTCGTTCATTCATACATTGCATTTTTCTTTCTTTTCGCGAAAAAGAAAAGAATAAAAAACATGATCACAATTGAAAAAAATTGTGATTGAATATCTCATTTAGCATGCATTTCCATCATCAAATAATATAGGCATTTCATCATTTGCAACATCATGAAATGCATAGCATTCACGCACCTTTTCACTCATCCAAAAACTGTTGTTCATCCATACGCCATTTCATCCACACATCGTTTATATACCGTTTCAACATGCATCATTTCAAAATTACGTCATCATTTTCGCATCATTCATAGATACGTATTTAGCATTTCATTCTGATACATGAAAGAGGCTCTGCATCGGTCACGTGCCGCATTGTCTCCAAAAATCATTTAGAATAACTGACCTTTCCATGTGATTATTCATGCACGCATTTCATGCATTCGCATCTGCATTTTCGTCATTTTTCACCATGTGTTCCTTCATGCATTAGGACACAAGGTGCATTTAACTTGATTATTCTTGTTGCGTGAGCATAGTTAGTCTTTCAACTAGAAAATAAAAAATTATCATGCATTCATAATAGAATACGGTCATCGTTTTCATTATCATGGTACTAACATGCATCTCATCATCTAGAAAATAACAAAATATCATATTTTTTATTTTACTTCATCTTGCATAAGCCACACGCCAAAAATGAGAAAATAATATCACCTTGATATTATAAAAAAAAATTACATTCATTCATTATTTCATTACTCCTCTTCATGCATCATGAAGAAACAAAAACAAAAGTCATTCATTCTCATGCATCTCAAAAACAGTTCCTTCATGCGTCATAAAGAACAAAAACAAAAGTCATTTATTCCTCTCACATCCATCTCAAGGGCGTTAATCCTCTCACATGCATTAAAACAAAATTAGGATTTGCTTCATTTTCTTCTATTCTTGCATTATTCATCACCCAATAGTTTTTTTGTTGTTTTGTTAGCCTCTCACTCTAGTTGAACTTTAAAAAATAAAAAATAAAAAAATCACACACTTGCTTAAGGTATCATTATGCATTCCATCATTCTGCTTTATTCAAATAATTTTTCCAAAAAATAAAAAATGAAACTCATAATTTTTTTGACATGCTGTTTGATGAGAGACGAAGCCTTCTTGAAAATATATTTTAATTGATTCCTCTTCCTTGGAAAATGTGGCCATACCCTAACTTGATTCACCGACATCAAGTCCTCCACCCTTCACTCCATATACATCCTACTCATACCCACCACATTCATGGAAACCACCTACCCACTTAACCATTCAATGGAATTCACCAATAACTCATTCACCATCATGGTCACTACAATATTGACCGTATCGTCCTCAAACCCCTGCTCCCATAGGCTTGACCCTTAGCCACTGCACGCCCCACCAAGGGCATCAGCCAACATATATCTCACCCCCGTGATAAGAAGCTTAAATGTCTATTTTGTTAACTTGTGTGGTTTTAGCAATTAAAATTGTTCTATCTTAACCGATGTCAACTCTCTATGAAGCATTTGCAAAATAAATTAGCATGACATGTGTGCTTACTCTTGTTTGAGTCAATTATACTATCCCCGTCTTTCCTTCATTTTCAAAACCAAATCCAACCATTCATAAAAGGCCCAGTCCCCACAAGAGTATTTCATTCGCTTTCCCCCAGCAATGGAATTTCACGAATAGCACTTTGTATGCTCCATACTGGGGCAGAGTAATGATCACTAAGATTTTCTGCTAGCATTCTAAACACTCGTGCAAGTCCTTTGAATAAAAAAAAACACAAAAGAGATCCAAAAAAGAAAAGCCCGTTAGGTTGAAAACTCCCGAGAGCAGCCTGAGCAAAAATTAGGGCATAAAAAATAATAAATAAAGAAAAGCAAATATATTAAAATGAAGTTTTGTCCCATAGTTACAATTTCAAGAAAATAAGCAACCATGATTTGAATTGGAGTTTGGCCATTTTCCTATATCCAAAAATCCAAAAAAGAGAAATGCCCTTTGCTACCCACTTTGAGCCAAAAAACACCTTAGACAAGGATCAATCCCATATCTAACAGCTCGCTCAGCTCGAAAGAAAAAAGAAAAAATCACAAAAAAAGTGAAATTAAAAAAGAGGATCGAAAAATCCTGAAAACCAAGACGGTAGAATTTGTGAGCTGACACTTCATACCATCGAGCATATAAAAGATCATTGTCTGAAATAAACCCTCAAACACTTCCTTTGGCCTAAGCATCCTATCCTCCATAAACCCTCAAATGCGCTACAACCCTAAAACAGGTACATTCTACCATAAAGCACATAAAAGATTCTTTGTCTCAACCAACCCCGAACACTCTCAGGAGCAAAGTAATCATTTCCTTCATGACTCATTAACCACTGGCCATATTACAATCCAAAAGCCTTTTCTGATCAGTGATTGGTTGCTTCCATCTTTCTCAAAGCTTATACTCTAGGACAAAATAATCAGAATAATTTATTTGCTCAAAAAAAACAAAGAGAAAAACATTATTACAAAAGAAAATAAGAAAAAAAAAAACTTAAAAGGGCTTGCACGCTCGAAGTTCATCAAGAGAAGATAACAGTGATCATCAACAAAGTGAATTTTCATCGAACCAAAAGCTCTTGACTGTCTTAGCTTGTGGACTCCTCCCCAAGGAAAACCACAAATCCCTATTAAGACAGTTACTTGACTTATCATATCAAAATAGGGCAAAACCCCACCCTCCATTCCACTCAAACTCAGGGAGATTTTTTTTAGCATCCCCAAAATACCCTCATCTTTCATCCCGTTCATATACTACACTCATGTAGCCATACTAGACCAATTTCTAATCCATGATTCTAACTTTACACCCTGTCACAATCCCACTCGAGATGGGGCAATCTTCGCCTTTCATGGATTGGGGCAACCTTGTCCTCTTGTAGACCGGGGCATCATATCCCTCGGCCCGAAAGAATCCTTCTGCCTCTCATTCCATTCATTCCTAGCCACGCGTCACCCCAATGCCTGCATAGCTCCCAATCCCCCAACCAGTCTATATCCTTAGTTGTCATTGTCCTCCCTAGACAAAGGCAGGCTGTTTCGCTCCCCACTATTTGAAGTCAAAATTGGGGCAGTCGAACATTTTTACCTTGGGGCAAACTTATCTCTCATAAGTTTGAGCCAATAAACCTCATCCTCCACTCCACTCATGTGTCACACTTGACTATACCCTGCATTTCTTGAACCCTAAATCAACTGACACATTCATTTGCATTCGCACTTTTTTTTTCATATTTATTAAGCAAATGCTTCAAAGGGAGAGACACACAATAATGACAATCCCTCTAAGTTAACATTTTAGACTTGAAAGCTTAGCCATCATGGGCCATCATAACCAAATGAGAACCCATCTGCAAATACACATCTCGATCTCTAGAAATGACACTAATACATTGCTGCAAGCCACACTTTTCAAGATGACAATCTTGAGCTTACCAGAGTTCAAGTCCAAGCCATCAAAAATCTTTCTTCCAAGGAACGATCAGTTCAAAATGTTCAGCTCTCTATTTCCAGCATCAAAAGTTTCGTTTCACATCAAACATTTTTGCATCCTTACAAAAACAAAAAGTGTTGTTACCAACAAATCATGCATTAGACATGTCCTCATTATTCTAGAATTAAACCATGCATCTGATCATACCCATCACAACTCTTTCATACAAGTGTTGCGCATGCACTCACATTCCACTTGTTTTGCCTACACAATTTTTGCTTCTTGTGCATTACGCATTGCGTATGCGGGCATGCATAGCCACGCATAACATGTATCGCTTCAATAAAAATGCCGAATGTCGGTCGCATCATTACCAAAAGCCTGTCTACATCTCAATCAATCACATCATTGCACCATGTATTTAGGCATTTCCTTTTATTCACCATAGCGTTTGCATCAAAATATTACGTATTCATCACATTCACATTCTCATTTCATGCATTCATCAAATACCAAAAAGGCAATAAAGCGAAAAGACAGAAAAAACCTCCCACATCCCAACAAACATACAATCATTGCATCATACAACATGAAGTCATGCGGCTGCCACGACCCTTCATCTAAGCATTACGTGTGCCCATTCATTCATTCATTCATTTATTCCTTTATGCATGAAAAAAAAAACAAAAAAAAGAGAAAACCAAAAAGGCAAAAATTATCCACATTGCACCTGTTACTCCCACCAAAGTATAGATCATTCCATCATGCAACCAGCAGCACATCTGCATCCGCATGTCATCTACCGTCGCATACACGGCTTATCAATTTCTGTTTTCGATCAACTTCAGCGTCCATCATTCACGGGCTTTTTGTAGTCCATTTACTTTCGCATTGCACATTCATCACATTGCACACATATAACACTTTTTTGCTTCGATAGACGCGCCAAGTGCGGTCTCATCGTTGCCAAAAGCTTTCTACATCACCAATCATATCATTTGCTATGCATTCATGTGTTTCCTTTTATTCACCGTAGCATTTGCATCAAAGTATTACATTCGCATGATATTCACATTCGCATTGCATGCATCAAGAAAAGAAGCAAAATAAATAAGAAAAAGCAAAAAGAAAAATTCATCCATTACATTCATCATCACACCAAAAAATAATCACCACAGTCACATTCACATCTCATACACCGTTGTCAACTTTCTCATTCCATCAGGTTCAACACCCATGGTACACCCACTTCATTCATCATCCCACCAGATACCAATCATTGCACGTTCGTCGCATGCATAACATTGTTCGCTTCGATAGATGTGCCAAGTGTCGGTCTCATCGTTGCCAAAAGCTTTTTACATCACCAATAATGTCATTTGCTATGCATTCATGTGTTTTCTTTTATTTACCATGACATTTGCATCGAAACATTATATGTGCATCACATTCGCGCTTTGCGCTTCATACACTCATTATACACTAAGAAAAAAAAGCAAAAAAGCAAAAAGAGGAAAATCGCTCATTCCCTTACATTCATCATTAATCAGCACAATCACATTCATATCTTATCTGCATTCACATACGTTGGTTGTCAACCTCCATGTTCCGTCAACTTCAACTCACATCATCTGCCCCGCTTCATTCATCCCATCGGATGCCAACCATTTCACATACATATATTGCACGCATACATCATTCATTGCATTTTTAGACATGCCAAATATAGATAGCTTTTCCCGTCTCAGGTAAATGCATTCATTAGGTATGTTCTAGGCAGATACGCCATGTACCAATCCCAATAGTTAGTTCCCTCAAAGTCAGTGCTCCAAGCGCTGGTCTCATACCAATCCAGAATCTCAGTACTCCTTCAGACCCCCAGCGGTCCCTCAGAGCCCAAGCGCTCCTTCAGACCAACAATGGTCCTTCAATCCAGATCGCACGTCGCGTTATCGAGCAACCGACGGATCATCCGGCCCCAGGCCCTTCAGACTAGTTGTGTCCGCCTAAAAAACACAGTGCACGTCCTTCGAGGTGCGCAAATCAGGTCAACGACCTGACCTTGCCCCCATGGCCGCTCGAAAAAGGCCACCCCCCAAGCAGACCGTTTTACTAGTACCGTTGCTAGTTTGCGCTCCATCAGACCCATTGGTCCATCAGGCTTAGGCATGCCCTTCAGACCTCGTCGGTCCTTCAGTTTAACTCCAATCAATGCGCCAAGCATCGATTGCGAATTAGACCATCAGAGCCCAGTGCTCCTTCAGATCCCCGGTGATCCTTATTTACTTTTGATCTATGTCAACCCAATCTTTCAAGAATTTCTAAAAAAAAAAAAAAAAGAAGAATCATAGTCTTGACAAAATTAGTGTCTTTTTATCTTTATTTCTATTTTACTCGAGAAATTTGGAAACTCTTCATACTTCCTGGTAAAATATAAATAAAGAGGGGCAGCTGTCATACCCTAATTTTGTCCGTTAGATTAATGCGATTTGTTTTTCTAGAATAATAATAATATTGTAGACATTTGATTTTAATCGGTTTCTCGTTTCTTTTTTCGAAAAATCCCAAAAACATGTTCCATGGCGCACACGTATTATTTTTAGTCGCGTACACGCGTTAGCCTAACGTTTTTGCATTGTTGCGTGCACGTGTTATTTCTGACCACATACGCGTGTCATTCCTAATCGTGTGCGTGTCGTTACGCTCTTTGCGCGCGCGTGTTCGCCTCTCGTCGTGTACGCTTCTTTTTTTTTACCGCTTTTATTATCATAAAAAAAATAAATAAATAATAGTAATAAGATAAAATCAGTTTTTTTATTAGCTGTCCTTTTGTTACATATACAAACAAAAAAATTAAAAAAAGAAAGGGCAGAATTGTACAAAAAAAAGTCAACTCTTTTATAATACAAAAATTAAAATAAAAAAGTACATTTCTAAAACAAAAAAAACAAGGCAGCAGCGACTACTCATTTGGAGAATAAGGCTGAGGTTGCCTTCTCCTTGTCCCTTGGCTTTCTTCCATTTCCAGCAAAAACACTGCTGCAGTGGCAGCAGCCCTGCTGCCATCCTTGCTGCTCCACTGTGTCACTGCTGCCAACAGCTTTGTCCCCCATGAGCTTTGATCCTCTGCTTCCATCCACACCTACACCATACAAACTTCCCCTATTAAAGAACTAACAGAGACAGCAAGCAGGAGGAGGACAGTGTCAAAAAACAGCAATACACACAGACAGACACACAGAACCGAAAATCAGAAAACAGAGAGAGGGAGCTACCTCACCATCTGTGGTGGTCGCCGCCGTGCACCACCACAGAAGCCACCCTCCACAACGCACCCCCCTTTTACTCTCTCTCTTCGCGCACCGTACGCCAAAACCGACACCACCTCCCTCCAAACACCAAACCCAGACCACCACGCCTCCGTTTCCACCACCGGCGTACCAGCGCCGTCGTCGCAACAACCACCTACGCGCCATAAAACCACCGACAGCAAACACCTCCAACCACCGTGACAACCCCCAAGCCACTCACCATCATCATCTCAACTAACCGAACCCCCTTTGTCGTCTCTCTCCTCCCCCATCGTCAACCACACCACCGTGAACCCCCCTTCGTTCCCCCCCTTCGCGCCGCCGTGGTCTCCGGTGCCCCTCGCGAAGTCTTCTCCTCTCGGTCAAAAGCCCCCCACCGCCGTCAAGGCCATTCCCCTTCGAATCAGCCATCGTAGTCACCAAGGCGCTGCCATCACCGGTCGGGAGGTGGTCGATCTGCAGCGCCACCGTCCCCCAACGAAAGTCTCTCTCACCGTACTGCTCTCTCTCTCAATCTTCTCTGGTTTTTTTGAATTTTTTTTCTCTCTCCTGGAAGTATGAAAACGGCGTTGAAGGAGTGGAAATGAATATTAGGTTTTGATTAACAGTTTCCTTATATATGCTGTTTAGGATTTGTTTTTTATGTTAGTTTTAATTTTAAAATCAGATCCATAGTCACACCCCCGTTTTTAATGAATACAGCCTCCCTACACTAAGCCCAATTCGTAGGCCAGCCTGCTAACCCAAAAAACGTGGGCTGAACTAGACTGCTGTTCGCACCCCCTCCGTTTTGTTATACCCCCCAACGCAAGCCCATCCTTTAAACGCAGCCCAGTTCACAGAAAATGAACTGGGCTCGCTAACTGCACCCCCAGTTTCCATAATATAACCCCCTCACTTAAACCCGGCTTGCAAAACACGCGGAACCGAGATGTTTCATATTTACACCCCCAGCTTTTTTAAAATACAACCCTTTTCCTGCTAATTACATCCCATTTTACTACTACACCCCCTTCTTTTTAAAATTAATTTCCTTTTCCATAAATAAGCATTTTTTTTCACAAACCTATTTTTTCCCAAGTAACAAGGGAACGTTTTCACAAACGTCAAATTGGTTTGTTGCTAGTGGTCACTCTGAGCTTAGCTTGTTTGACTGTTAATAACAGCCCTAGTTTTCAAACGAGTTACGAGTAATGATCACTCTGAGTTTTACTTGTTTGGTCGTTACGAATACTTCTCTCAAGTTCAAGAAATAATTAAAAAACACCAAACACACAACAATTTTCTACCAAGAACTACGTGCGATTTGATTCTCTACCAGGAGATACGTAGGACCAGAGGGCGGCCGACCTCTGTCAATTGCACTAATAAAAAACCTTTTTTTTCTCTCTTTAAATTCATTTCTCTCATTTTTTCTCAAAAATTACAAAAAAACAACTAGCCGTTTATCGAATCTTTTATTTTATTTTTTTATAAGGGTAAAAACTTTATTTTTTTTTTTGAGTTAATAAATGTTTGCACATTTAGTTAAAAGGTAACCTTCCTTAGGAAGGATGTCGTAGGGTGCTAATACCTTCCCTACGCATAAACGACTCCCGAGCCTAAATCTGGTCCGCAAGACCCCTTTATCCACTCAATAGGGATTTTCCAACGTTTGCCCTTAAACTAAAACTTTGGTGGCGGCTTCATTCAAGAACTTCGAAGAATCCCTCCTTCGGATTTTTCGGTCGCTACACCACATAATCCAACAATCTCCACCTTGGTTCGAATTCGTCAAGTGCTCATTGCCAAATAAAGCCCCGAAGGGCACTTAAGTACTGTAAAGACCAACCAAGTCCAGACAATGCTGAAACTTGGTATTTGGAAGTGGCTTGGTAAGCATATCTGCTGGATTCTCAAAAGTGTGAATTTTTTCAACTATAATTTCACCAGCAACAACAATATCTCGGATAAAGTGACATTTTACATCAATGTGTTTGGTCTTGTCGTGATAGCGATTATTCTTGGTCAAATGAATAGCACTCTGGCTGTCACAAAACACAGTAAGAACACCCTGTGTAAGACCAAGCTCATTTACCAAACCTCGAAGCCAAATAGCCTCTTTAACACCCTCTGTTGCTGAAATATATTCTGCTTCAGTCGTAGACAATGCAGCAATAGATTGAAGTGTAGCTTTCCAGCTGATAGCACTATTACAGAGGGTAAAGATGTAACCAGAAAGAGATCTTCTTCGATCAAGATCACCACCATAATCCGAGTCAACATAACCTACAACATCATTGGTTGTAGCCATTCTTCTGTCAAATACCAAGCCAATACTGGAAGTACCTTTTAGATACCGAAAAATCCATTTTACAGCACTCCAGTGACTCATGCCAGGATTATGCATATGCCGGCTTACCATGCTAACAGCATATGCTAAATCTGGTCTAGTGCATACCATGGCATACATAAGACTACCAACTGCACTAGCATAAGGAACATGCGACATACGCTCTTTCTCTTCCTTTGTGTCTGGGCAAAGATCTGAAGATAACTTGAAATGTGCAGCAAGTGGAGTAGGAACAGGTTTGCAATTATTCATATTAAACCTATCAAGCACTCTCTCAATATACTTTTGTTGAGATAAGAATAGTTTACCTGCTTGACGGTCCCTGCGAATCTCCATACCAAGAATTTTCTTTGCTGCACCTAATTCTTTCATATCAAACTCATTACTGAGTTGAGTTTTCAATTTCTTGATCAAAGACTTGTCACGTGATGCAATTAGCATATCATCAACATAAAGTAACAAGTATATAAAAGATCCATTTTGAAAATTTTGAAAATAAATGCAGTCATCATATTGACTTCTGCAATAACCTTGCCCAATCATGAAAGAGTCAAACCTTTTGTACCACTGCCTGGGAGCTTGCTTAAGGCCATATAAAGATTTCTTCAAACGACAGACAAGATGCTCCTTTCCAGGAGCAATAAATCCCTCAGGTTGTTCCATGTAAATTTCTTCTTCCAGCTCTCCATGTAGAAATGCTGTCTTAACATCAAGTTGCTCCAACTCCAAATCAAACAAAGCAACAAAAGCAAGCAAAACACGAATGGAAGTATGACGAACAACAGGTGAGAATATCTCATTAAAGTCAATACCTTCCTTTTGATTAAAGCCTTTAACTACTAGTCGTGCTTTGCATCTTGGATCTTCAACCCCGGGAATGCCGTCTTTCTTCTTATAGACCCATTTACACCTTAATGGTCGTTTGTCTTTAGGAAGCTCTGTCAAAGCCCAAGTATTGTTTTTATGAAGACTCTCAATTTCTTCATTCATAGCCACTAGCCATTGAGAAGATTCAGCACAAGAAACAGCTTCAGTATAGCTGGCAGGTTCAACACCATCGTTTACCTCTTGTGCAATAGACAGTGCATAAGAGACCAAATTGTCACTATTAGTGTATCTGGCTGGCTTTCTAATTTGTCTTCTAGCTCTGTCTCGGGCAATTGAGTAATCATCTCCTTGTTGCTGAATAGGAGAAGTGGTACTATCATCACGATCATCATCAACACAATGATCATCAATGCTAGATTCATTTATAGAGGAAGATGGAACATCGACATCAGGAGCTGTAGGCTTCAATACAAACTCCACCTTCTCGCTAGTACTCTGCAGATTACCTGTACTAGTAGAAGAAGATACAAAAGACTGTTTTCCAGAAGATAATAATGCATCCTCATTAAAAGTCACATCTCTGCTAAGAATTAATTTTTGTGAGTTTGGTTCAGAGCACCACAAACGATACCCCTTAGACTCGGATGCATAACCAAGAAATATGCACTCAACAGCTCTTGGAGCTAATTTGCCATCATTAACATGTGCATATGCAGGACATCCAAAAATTCTTAAATTAGAATAATCAACAGGATTACCTGACCAAATCTCTTCTGGAACTTTGAAGTCAAGTGCCGAATGTGGAGAACGGCTGACCAAGTAATATGCAGTAGATGCTGCTTCGGTCCAAAGATCGCGTCGATGCCATAACCCAGCATTTGAGAGCATACAACGAGCTCTCTCAAGTAGAGTCCTGTTCATCCGTTCTGCAACACCATTTTGCTGGGGATTCCTTGGAATGGTTTTGTGTCTAGCAATACCATGATTTGTGCAGAACTCATTAAAGTCACCATTGCAAAACTCTAATCCATTATCTGTTCTGAGCTTCTTCACTTTCTTCCCTGTCTGAGTTTTGTTGTGCGAAAAGGTGATGTGCAAGTATACACAATCGCAACAAGTAATATATTGATAAGTAAAGTTCGTTCCCACAGGGATTGGAATTAATCTATGAAGTTTAATTGATTAGAATCTTAGTGAAAAAGAATTAAATAACAAGTGAAGGTAAAGAGTTGTAAACATTATAAGTTGTGATAAAACAGTATTAAGTTTGCAGTAATTAAAAGTGAGTTGGATAGCTCAATAGTTATGTAAGTCCCCAAGAGTAATATTCAGATAATATTAGACGCTGTAGCGTTAAGCGCTGTAGCGCTTCAGAATCCTTAGACGCTGTAGCGCCTTGGTGGCGTGCCTTTCAGTCACTTTCGTCAGGGCTATGTTACAAGACTCCTATGTCTAGGCTCTAAATAAGTTTTACCCCTGTATATTAAGCTCCTACAACATTGCCTTATGAACTACTACTCCCCTATGTCTAGAGTTAAGTAGTGCTTCCTTTAAATGTCTTTAAAGGGTTTTCATTCATATCATTCCTTGAGTTCTCTTTGTGAACCATGTCTGTACCCACAAAGTTACCTTGTTTTAGTTGATCATTCCCAAACCAAGATTGAAAGTATTATGACACAAGGAATAAAACACAAACATCATAATATTATACAAAAGTTACTCAAGGTTCATTACATACCAAGAACAATCCAACTACAACAAAGTTAGCTCATCACAAGTTCCATCAACATAATACAACTAAAGAGTGTGTATTACCGTATGAAGACAAGAGAAGAGTGGTTGCAAAAGATGCACTCCAATGATCCCAACTAGCATACAAGAGATGAAGTTGAGGCGTGAGCAAAACCTTGAATGAGAACTTAGAAAACTATGCTAAAAAAATAAAAGCTTAAGAGTGTGTATCAATGGAGAGTGGCTACGGTACCAAGTGTAAGTCTTCTCTTTTTTAAGTTACAAAACTTGTCTACGTCCATTGCCTATTGGTGAAGCAATCTTAATTAATCTAATTAATATCTAAGTCTTAATAATATAATAATATTACATGATGATTATTAGACTTAGATATTATCCTTAAAGCACTTTTACAAAAAGTGGTAATGATGGAATACAACAACTATCACATGGGTTCCATTTAGGAAGCGCCAAGTGTATTTTAGCATCCATTTGAAAGTCAACAATTCCAGCTGAGAGGAAGAGATAAGGGTGGTGACTCATCATGTCCTCAAGTGGCCTCACAAATATCTTAATAGTCAGCCGTCATATAACGCTGTAGCGTTTCCTTGATAGCACACGCTGCAGCGCTAAAGCAAAACATCAAACATATTCACAAAGGCATTGACTATGCCCAACTTTTAAGGAATTGACTTATAACCTATATTTATTCTAATATTCATATATTCACATATTTAAGTACTAGAATTACTTGAGAAGTAAGCATAACCAAAGTATTAGGAGCATAAATAACCTATATAAAATAAGGTTATCACACCCCCAAACTTAAACCATTGCTTGTCCCCAAGTAATGACACTTGAACAAGATAAAGTTCTTTATATAACTAGCTGCAGCTTTTAAATTAAACAGGATTTATTCAAAAGCTAAATCTTATCATTTTCACACACCATAGTGGTCCACAATTCAAATAGAATCATTACTGCTCAGTTGTGAGTGTGTGATATCAAAGCTCAACTTAGTCCCTAGTTATTTTCAGAATTTCTCTAAGGTTTGGGAAGAATGGATTTCTTTTGGGTTAGGCAAAGAATGTTTTCAAAAAGAAGAGTGGAATAATCAATTTCGCACAAGATTTGAGGGGCTTCAAAGCACAGCAAAGGGCTTTAATTAGGCATTTTTAGAATATTGGTCAGTGCATAAACTTTTGGTCTGGTGATCAAACGCTGTAGCGCTTCAAAGTCAATAGACGCTGTAGCGCTAGATTTTTGATGATTAAAACTAGATGCTATCTTCATTACTGAGCTCCTTATTTGCATTTTCTTTTTATGCTTTTTGGAACAGCTCAGCAATTTATTTAAGATATTTTGCAACTTTTTCAAGACCACATTCATTTTTATTCTTCATTTTGCAAAGACCAAATTATCATCTTTTGATCCTAGCCTTAACATAACCGATGCACCCCCAAACTTAGCTTTAAAACAACTCTCAATTTTTAATGAAAACTTGACTAACCCTTGGTTATCCAAAACTTAACTTCATCCTTAGATTACTCCTAGCTAACTAGGTTCTTTACTAAGCTTGGATTTTGTGTAAAAGCAACAATACATCATTTCATTGTTTACACAATGCTGCCTTACTCAAAAATTCTTATTTATATTTGGCTATACGAATCAGCTTTTGCTTACTAAGAAATTTAAAACATGCAGCTAATCATACTTCCCATTCAAGCATACAAAATATTTAAAAACATGCAACACATGCAAAACATGGCATAATTATACTAAATATTTAAAAACATCATTGTACTTTAATTTAAAAACACTTTTAACCTTAAGGTCCTCCCCCAGAAATTAAATTTAGCAGTGTCCTCACTGCTTGCTTGAGAAGAAAGGGAAAGGCCTTAACATAACAACAAAATAAAGTACAAAGTGCATAACTGGCATAAGAAGCCAACAATTCTTGCCTTATTAGGCCTTCTTGAGCCTCTTACTGGCTCTTGAAGGTGCTGGGGCTCCTTTTGCTGCCTTCTTTTTCTTTGGCTGAGGTGGAGCAGGGCTTTCAGCCGCTACAGCGGTTGGTGGCGCTGTAGTGCTTACATCTTGAACTGCTCCTGCTGCAGCGTCTGACTCCTGCTCTGCTTCCTCTTCTGATTGCTCTTGGTCCTCTTCATCCTCCTGTTCTTCAAGCACTGGCTCTGTTTCATCTTGCATATTTACCAGCTCCTCAGCAGCCTCTTTTTCAGATTCCTCTTCTGTGAGATGCACCTCAGGCAATGGGTCACTAGGTACTGCAGACATAGTTGCGGCAGCACCTACTGGCTGAATACCTTCTTCTGGGTACTCAGCCAGTTTGACACCTGTGGCTCTTCTAGGCTTTATGTATGACTGGTAAATTTTCTTGAGTTGCTCAGTGGGTTTTTCTTTTGATGCTGGTTGTTTTGGTTCGGGCTTCTTTGGTGTTACTTGCTTAGCAGGTGTTTTCTTAGGTGTTGGTTTGGTTGTTTCAGGGATGGAGATAGGGGTTGATGGTGGATTGGTTGTTTTTGCAGTGGGGGTTGGTTTGGAAGGTGTGGTTTTTGGTTTCTTTGGGCTTGGGGTTGGATCACATTGTATTTCTTCAGCTTGCTCTACCTCCTCACTCTCAGTTTCTTCTTCAGACCCACTTTCCTCTCCTGATGATTCTTCATCATCTTGCTTTTCCATCTCTTTCATAACTGCTATTGTTTCTTCTTCATCTTCCTCACTGATGTTCTCAATGTCATCAGAATCCAGGCTTTCCTCCTCTACTACAGCTTTTTGCACTTTCTTGACTGGGCTAGGCTTTGTTTTCTTTGCTGGACTAGCCTTTGTTTTCTTTGATGGACTAGCCACAACCTTTTTCTTTTCTGCCTTAACTCCCTTTTTCTCTTGCTTTTTACTTGGCTCTTCTTCCAGCAGCCAATCAGGGAATTGAGGAGGGGGAATTGATGTTTTTCCTTTGGAAATTTGAGCATACAATGCTTTTTCCCAATCAAATTTTTCTTTCACAAATTTGCAGAGGACCTGCTGCTTCAGCTCTAAGCGCTGTAGCGCTTGAGAGTCAGAAGACGCTGTAGCGGCAGGTTTCTGCTTAACTTTGAAAATGCAAGGAAATGCCCCAAGAGGGGATCTTCTTTCTTCTTTCATTTCTACTTCTACATCAGCCTCCAGACAGAACTCAGAAATTAAACAAGGAAAATATAAGTTACCTCCCTTTTTAACTCTGCACTTCTCTATCTCTCTGGCTATCAATCTGCCCACGTCTATGTTTTCTCCTGCCATTATAGCATCAATGACAATGAGTCTTTCTTTCTCCACAAATGTTGTGTGAGATGTAGGCAGGAGGGAGTGTTTGATAAAACTACACCACAGATTTGCTTCTTCACAAAGATAGGCTTTTTTAATTTTGTATTCAGCTCCAAATTTGTCCCAAGTCGCTCCTTCCACACAAATCCTTCTTCGAACAGCTTCCATTTCCTCGTCTCCCCAGTTCTGAACTTTAGTTTCCAGCGCTTTTCCATGATAGCCCAAATGGAAGATATCATTGATTGTTCTGGAGTTGAAGTTTACAGTTTCTCCTCTTACCAGTGAATGGGTTTGAGGTTTTCCCTCCTTAGGTTCTTCAATGCCAGAATAGAACTCCCGTACCAAGGACGTCATGTAATCTTTGCGATGCTTAATGAAGCTCTCCCATCCCAACGCTGTGACAGCGGTTGAAAACGCATCAGGAGCATTTTCTGTCTTGAATCCTCTCTCAGCTATGAAATCCATCTTCCAAAACCTCTGAGGATCTTGAGTTGCTTTAGACATGGTGTTTTTCGTAGGATGCGAGGGTTCTGGTTTCTTAGTAGCTCCCTTACCAGATCGCTTGAGTGCGGCTTGCTTTTTGGTCATGGTTGGTTAAGAGTTTCGCGTATTTGATTCTGGGCGCTTTGGGAAATGTTGGTGTGTGTTGGGACGAAGGAAGAAGAAGGAGTGGAAGTTTCTGAGTGGTGAGTGTAACGGTTGCGAGTAGTTTCTGCGATTAAGGAAAGAGAAAGAGAAGAGAAAATGGTGGCGTGGGGAGTTGTGGATATTAAAGTTACGGTTTTGTGATTGACGTGGGAGAGAGAAGATGAAACTGTTGATTTGACAATAGCAGGTGAGTAGGTGCACGTGCTTGTCAGGCTAAGGATGGGGGTGCAGTGCCAGCTCACCCTGAGCAAGATCTTTTTATTTTTTTGTTTGACCTCACCCAGCCCTGATTTAAGACAAGCGCTACAGCGCCTTTATTATAAGAAACCGCTACAGCGTTTATCCTAATTTCCTGCATGGAAAATAAACATAAAAATTTTGTTAGAATCCTTGGGGTGCCTCCCAAGAGCGCTTGCTTTTAAAGTCTGCAGCCAGACTTTCTCTTTCAAATTAGAGATCTTTAAGCGTAATTGTGGTTTTGTCCCTTACCACATTTTCACCAAAATATTGTTTAACCCTTTGGCCATTCACTTTGAAGGTGGTATTGGTTGTTACATCATAGAGGTCCACAGCCCCATGGCTATATATTTTTATCAATTGAAAAGGGCCTGACCACCTAGATTTTAATTTTCCAGGAAACAATTTTAACCTGGAGTTGTAAAGCAATACCTGTCCTCCTTCTGTGAGATCTCTTTTTATCAGTTTTTGATCATGCCATACCTTGGTTTTCTCTTTATAGATTGCTGCATTCTCATAGGCAAAATGCCTAAGTTCTTCCAATTCATTCAATTGCAGCAATCTAGCATCTCCTGCTTTCTTGTAGTCAAAATTGAGTTTTTTTAGAGCCCAATGGGCCTTGTGTTGAAGTTCAATTGGTAGGTGACAGGACTTCCCATAAACCAACCTATAGGGGGACATCCCCAAAGGTGTTTTATAAGCTGTTCTGTAGGCCCATAAAGCATCATCTAAATGTATTGACCAATCTTTTCTTGAAGGCCCTACCATTTTTTCCAACATCCTTTTTATTTCTCTATTTGACAATTCAGTTTGACCACTAGTCTGTGGATGATAAGCAGTTGCTATTTTATGTTTGACTCCATATTTAGCCAATAGGGTCTCAATTAGTTTATTACAAAAATGAGATCCCTCATCACTTATGATGGCTCTAGGAGTTCCAAAACGAGTGAAAATGTTTTTCAATAAAAATTTGCTCACAGACCTTGCATCATTGTTGGGTAAAGCCACAGCTTCCACCCATTTTGAAACATAGTCTACTGCTACTAAAATGTATAGGTTTCCATGAGAAGGGGGAAAAGGTCCCATGAAATCCATTCCCCAAACATCAAAGAGTTCAACCTCTAGAATGTTTGTTAAAGGCATTTCATGTTTGTTTGAAATATTCCCTGTTCTTTGGCACCTATTACATTTTTTAGCAAAGTCTTGAGCATCTTTGAAAAGTGAAGGCCAAAAGTAGCCAGATTGCAATACCTTTGCAGCAGTTCTAACACCACCAAAATGCCCACCACATGGTGCAGAATGGCAGTGCTGTAGCACTTGCATTTGTTCTTCCTCTGCTAGGCATCTCCTCATTAACTGGTCTTGACACTTCTTGTATAGAAAAGGTTCATCCCAATAATATTGTTTCATTGTGTGGAAGAACCTTTTTCTTTGCTGATAAGTCATCTCAGCAGGCACCACCTTGCTAACCAGAAAGTTTACTATGTCAGCATACCAAGGTGTTGCTGGTTCAGCCGCTGCAGCGTCAAGTGTTGTTACATTGACCGCTACAGCGGTTGATGAGTCATCAGTTATTGCCAATAGCTGTTCATCTGGAAAGTATTCCTTGATCTCCCCACCTGCTGTACCTGCAATGTCTCTTTCTAATCTAGAAAGATGATCAGCTACTTGGTTCTCCACTCCCTTTTTGTCCCTTATTTCTAAATCAAATTCTTGGAGTAGGAGAACCCACCTAATTAGCCTAGGCTTTGCATCTTTTTTTGTTATCAAGTATTTAATGGCTGAATGGTCTGTGAAGACTATTACCTTGGTGCCAACCAAATATGATCTAAACTTATCAAATGCAAAGACTACAGCTAATAGTTCTTTTTCAGTGACTGTGTAATTCAATTGAGCTTCTACAAGTGTCTTGCTAGCATAATATATAGAGTGAAAAATTTTATCATACCTTTGGCCAAGGACAGCTCCAATGGCAAAGTCACTAGCATCACACATAAGCTCAAAAGGCTTACTCCAGTCAGGAGCTATAATAACTGGTGCTGTTATTAAAGCTTTCTTTAATTTATCAAAGGCTACTATGCATGGTTCATCAAATATAAAGGGGTTGTCATGCTGTAACAGTTGGCACAAAGGTTTGGAGATTTTTGAAAAATCTTTTATGAATCTCCTATAAAACCCAGCATGCCCCAGAAAGCTTCTAATACCCTTGATGTTTGTTGGAGGAGATAGCTTCTCAATGACCTCTATTTTTGCCTTGTCCACTTCCAATCCCTTTTTTGATACCTTATGCCCCAAAACTATACCTTCTTGTACCATAAAATAGCATTTCTCCCAGTTCAGCACAAGGTTAGTTTCTTCACATCTAATCAAGATTTCTTCCAAGTTGGATAAGCATAGATGGAATGTTTCTCCAAACACAGAGAAATCATCCATGAAGACTTCCATAGATCTTTCAATGTAATCAGAGAAAATTGCCATCATACACCTTTGAAAAGTGGCAGGTGCATTACACAAGCCAAATGGCATCCTTCTAAAAGCAAAGGTGCCATATGGACAAGTGAAAGTAGTTTTCTGCTGGTCCTCAGGTAATATTGCAATCTGGTTATAACCTGAATAACCATCAAGAAAGCAATAAAATTCTTTACCTGCTAGCCTGTCCAGCATCTGGTCAATGAAAGGTAATGGAAAATGGTCCTTTCTTGTTGCCTTATTCAACCTCCTGTAATCCATGCATATTCTCCAGCTTGTTATCTTTCTGGTTGGAAGCAGCTCATTCATTTCATTTGTTATTACTGTTACCCCTCCCTTCTTTGGCACACACTGCACAGGACTAACCCATGCACTGTCAGAAATAGGGTACACAATACCTGCATCCAACCACTTGATGATTTCCTTCTTCACCACCTCTTTCATAATTGGATTCAACCTCCTCTGCCCCTCAATGTAATTTTTAGAGTCTTCCTCTAACACTATTCTGTGCATACAAATGGTTGGACTGATACCTTTTATGTCTGACATTTGCCAACCAATTGCCTTTTTATGCCGCTGTAGCGTCTGAATCAGATCCTGTTCCTGCTTTTCAGAAAGGTCAGCAGCAATTATAACAGGCAAAGTACTATTGTTACCTAGATAAGCATATTTGAGGTGTGAAGGTAAATCTTTGAGTTCCAGAGTTGGTGGTTGTTCAGTGGAGGGGAGATCCTTTCTTATGTCTGAATTCTCCTGCTCCAAAGATTCATATTTCTTAGCCCAAATTTCTTTGGCTGTTTGTTCCTTTTCTCCTGTAGCTTCTGTATCAGACCATGTATCTTTACTGTTGCTCAGTAATTGCCTCAGATGATCTGTGCTTTTCTGGAAGTGATCTTGAACTACTTTGTCAATAACAGACACAAAGGAGCACTCTCCAATATTGGGATCTGGAAATTTCATAGCATTGAGAATGTTGAACTTGACTTCTTGGTCATTGACCCTCATGATCAATTCTCCTCTTTGCACATCTATCAAAGTTCTTCCAGTGGCCAAGAATGGTCTTCCCAATATGATGGGTACCTCTTTATCTGCATCAAAGTCTAAGATTACAAAATCAACAGGAAATACAAATTTGTCTACCTTTATTAGAACATCTTCCAAGATTCCTTCTGGATATGCAAGAGTTCTATCAGCAAGCTGCAGTGTAAGTGAGGTAGGTCTGGCAGTTCCCACTCCTAGCTGAGTGTATATGGACTTAGGCATGAGATTTATGCTGGCTCCCAAATCACATAGGGCACGGCCAGAGTAAAAGTTTCCAATTGAGCATGGTATAGTAAAACTGCCAGGATCCTTTGATTTGGGTGGGAGCTTGTTTTGCATCAACATGCTGCATTCCCCAGTCATTGCTACTGTTTCAAATTCCCCTAGTCTCCTCCTCTTAGTAAGCACATCCTTCATAAACTTTGCATAGTTAGGCATTTGTTGGAGAGCCTCCACCAAAGGAACATTAATGTGCAATTGTTTTAGGACTTCTAGGAATTTGTTAAATTGCTTGTCTTCATGAGCCTTTCGAAGTCTTTGAGGATATGGAGGATCTGGGTATGTTGGAATAACTTTGGGTGGTTGTGGTGTTCTCTCAACAACAGGCGCTGTAGCGGTAGGTTCAGGCGCTGTAGCGCTTGTTGTAGGTTCTTTTTGTTTTTCAGAATTTTTGTTTTTTTCTTCATCTGAAACAGTTGAAGATCCTTTCAAATCTCTCCCACTCCTTAAGGTTATAGTTTTTACATGCTCCTTCCCTGCAGTACCTGAACTTGAAGCTTCTGTAGTGGATGGTAAAGATCCGCTAATTCTTTGGGAAAGGACATTAGCCATCTGCCCCATCTGCACTTCTAGATTTTTAATGGAAGCTTCATGAGTTTTCAAGGCTGTCTTGCAATCACTCATGAAACCTTTCATTAATCCTTCTAATGAATTATCTATCACAGGGGCATTCTGTCTTTGGTAGTTCTGAGCAGGGAATCCTGGTGGATTTGCTGGAGCACTGTAATTAGGTGCTGTTGCATTGTTGGCTCCCCATCTGAAATTGGGGTGGTTCTTCCAACCAGGATTATATGTATTTGAATAGGGATTATTGTTTTTATTGAAACCCACAAAGTTCACAGAGACAGGATTTCCAGGACATTCTTCATACAAATGCTCTCCTCCACAGTATACACAGCTTACTGACCCTGGAGAGGCTTGTTCAATAACAGCTACTGTAGGTTCACGTACCGCTGCAGCGGTAACCGCTACAGCGTTTGATGTGCTCATAGATTTTATCATGTTAGTAAGAGAGGCAACCTGTGCAGATAAAGCAGAAACTTCACTTACTTCTTGCACACCAGCTACCTTCTTTTGCTGAGCTAACCTTTCTGTAGGCCATTGATAGCTATTTGTGGCAATGTCATCAATCAGTTCACATGCCTCATTATAGGAGGTTTTCAACAACACACCCCCTGAAGAAGCATCTAGCATTTGTCTGGTTGTTGGATCTAGTCCATTGTAGAAGGTCTCCATTTGGATAATCACAGGTATACCATGATGAGGGCACTTTCTCAATAGCTCCTTCCATCTCTCCCATGCCTCAAACAGTGTTTCAGCATCTCTTTGTCTGAATGCAGTAACCTCATTCCTCATTCTTGCATTCTTACTTGGGGGAAAGTATTTTGCTAAGAATTTCTCAGCCATTTCATTCCAAGTATGGATAGAGTTAGGCTCAAGAGAAGTTAACCAGGCCTTTGCTCTATCCTTCAAGGAATAAGGAAAAAGTTTTAATCTGAATGCATCATCAATTACCCCTGGAATGATGAAGTTACTGCAGACTTCCAAAAATTGCTTTAAGTGTAAATATGGGTCCTCTTGAGGAGCACCACCAAACTGTCCCACTGTTTGCAACATTTGGAACATCATAGGTTTGAATTCAAACTGAGCTGTGTTGAGAGTAGGTCTTGCTATGCTTGTCTCCATGGTTTGTGGATCAAACACAGCATAGTCCCTCATTGGTCTATCTCTGTCATTTACCATTTGCGCAGGTCCTTCATTTATGAATTGATGTCTATACCAGTCCTCTTGGTCATGTAAGGTTGGAGTGGGTGGTTGCTGATGTCTACCTCTACCCCTTCCACCTGGTTCAGTCCCTCCTCTACCAGAGCTAGATCTGCCATGTAGAGTGTTAGCTCTACCAGAAATGGTCCTATGGCTATGTTCTGACATGGTGGGTCTGAGCCTGTGAAGATGTCTTAGCTTCCTGAACCTTCTCTCTGGTTCTGAGTATGGTTCAAATTCTGGTGGTTGAGACCTGGGCATACGCTGTAGCGCTTACTGCTGCAGCAACAAGAAACAACACACCAGTGTAAAATAGGCACTAAGTTTACTAAAAACTTAAACAATGAAAATTAAATGCAATCCCCGGCAACGGCGCCAAAAACTTGTTGTGCGAAAAGGTGATGTGCAAGTATACACAATCGCAACAAGTAATATATTGATAAGTAAAGTTCGTTCCCACAGGGATTGGAATTAATCTATGAAGTTTAATTGATTAGAATCTTAGTGAAAAAGAATTAAATAACAAGTGAAGGTAAAGAGTTGTAAACATTATAAGTTGTGATAAAACAGTATTAAGTTTGCAGTAATTAAAAGTGAGTTGGATAGCTCAATAGTTATGTAAGTCCCCAAGAGTAATATTCAGATAATATTAGACGCTGTAGCGTTAAGCGCTGTAGCGCTTCAGAATCCTTAGACGCTGTAGCGCCTTGGTGGCGTGCCTTTCAGTCACTTTCGTCAGGGCTATGTTACAAGACTCCTATGTCTAGGCTCTAAATAAGTTTTACCCCTGTATATTAAGCTCCTACAACATTGCCTTATGAACTACTACTCCCCTATGTCTAGAGTTAAGTAGTGCTTCCTTTAAATGTCTTTAAAGGGTTTTCATTCATATCATTCCTTGAGTTCTCTTTGTGAACCATGTCTGTACCCACAAAGTTACCTTGTTTTAGTTGATCATTCCCAAACCAAGATTGAAAGTATTATGACACAAGGAATAAAACACAAACATCATAATATTATACAAAAGTTACTCAAGGTTCATTACATACCAAGAACAATCCAACTACAACAAAGTTAGCTCATCACAAGTTCCATCAACATAATACAACTAAAGAGTGTGTATTACCGTATGAAGACAAGAGAAGAGTGGTTGCAAAAGATGCACTCCAATGATCCCAAGTAGCATACAAGAGATGAAGTTGAGGCGTGAGCAAAACCTTGAATGAGAACTTAGAAAACTATGCTAAAAAAATAAAAGCTTAAGAGTGTGTATCAATGGAGAGTGGCTACGGTACCAAGTGTAAGTCTTCTCTTTTTTAAGTTACAAAACTTGTCTACGTCCATTGCCTATTGGTGAAGCAATCTTAATTAATCTAATTAATATCTAAGTCTTAATAATATAATAATATTACATGATGATTATTAGACTTAGATATTATCCTTAAAGCACTTTTACAAAAAGTGGTAATGATGGAATACAACAACTATCACATGGGTTCCATTTAGGAGGCGCCAAGTGTATTTTAGCATCCATTTGAAAGTCAACAATTCCAGCTGAGAGGAAGAGATAAGGGTGGTGACTCATCATGTCCTCAAGTGGCCTCACAAATATCTTAATAGTCAGCCGTCATATAACGCTGTAGCGTTTCCTTGATAGCACACGCTGCAGCGCTAAAGCAAAACATCAAACATATTCACAAAGGCATTGACTATGCCCAACTTTTAAGGAATTGACTTATAACCTATATTTATTCTAATATTCATATATTCACATATTTAAGTACTAGAATTACTTGAGAAGTAAGCATAACCAAAGTATTAGGAGCATAAATAACCTATATAAAATAAGGTTATCAAGTTTCAACAAGAGATTTCCACTTCTTGAATGTGGGGAAAGTCTCATTTTTGTGCCTCAGAAAATAAACCCAGACCTTACGAGAAAAGTCATCAATGATAGTCATCATATAGCGGCGTCCTCCATAGGAAGGAACTTTAGAAGGCCCCTAAAGGTCAGAATGAATATAATCAAGAATACCTTTGGTACGGTGAGTTGCAGTAGAGAAACTAACCTTTTTCTGTTTCCCAAAAACACAATGTTTACAAAACTCCAACTTACCGATGCCATGTTTACCAAGACGACCTTGCTTGCTCAGAAGATGCATGCCTTTTTCACTCATATGGCCCAGGCGCATGTGCCATAATTTAGTGACATCATTCTCAGGCATAGAAGATGATACAACTGCTGAACCTGTCACAACAGTCCCTTGCAAGACATATAAACTACCAATTCGGTTAGCTTTCAATAAAACAAGAGAACCTTTCGATACCTTTAGAACTCCACCTTCAGCCAAGTACTTGCACCCGAGAGACTCGAGAGTGCCAAGAGAAATTAAGTTCCGCTTCAGATCAGGTACATAGCGGACGTTAGCCAAAGTCCTGACGACACCATCATGAGTCTTGATCCGAATTGTACCTATTCCTGTAACCTTGCATTGGGCATCATTGCCCATCAAGACAACACCATAATCAACAGATTCAAAAGTGGTAAATAAGTCCTTATAAGGACACATATGAAAAGTACATCCTGAATCAAGAATCCATTCTGTTTTACTCCTCTTGTTAGAAGAGACAACAGATAAGGTAACATCACCGTCAGAATCAGCTTCAATATTGGAAGCTTCAGGAGATTGTGGAGTTTTCCCTTCAGGAGTTTTCCCCTTTTCTTGTTTTTCTTGCTTTTTCTTCAAGATAAAACAATCAGAAATATCGTGCCCAGGTTTCTTGCAATAGCGACAGAATTTGTTGGATTTGCGTCCCCTGGATTTGGATCTGGATTTTTTGTAATTGGTACTCCCTTTTTCTTGAGTTCTTCCTCTAACACTTAAGCCCTCACCCTTGTCCACAGAATGAACTTCAAGATCAAATTTTTCTTTGGACAGTAAATTAGATTTAACATCTTCAAAGGATAAGGTATCATTATTTCCATACAACATGATTTCTTTGAAGTGTTTGAAGGTAGAAGGTAAAGAGACAACCAACAAAACAGCTTTATCTTCATCATCAATTTTAATATCAATATTTTCCAAATCCAAAATGATAGAGTTAAATTCATCAAGATGAGATTGAATAGGAGTACCTTCAACCATTCGAATGGTATATAAGCGTTCTTTGAGACGAAGCTTGTTTGCAAGGTTCTTGGTCATGTATAGAGTTTCTAACTTCAGCCATAATCCCGCAGAAGTTGTTTCATTGACTACTTCACAGAGAACCTCCTTAGACAGGCAAAGTTGGATTGATGAAAGCGCCTTTTCATCCAACTCGTCCCACTGCTCATCGGTCATGGAAGCCGGTTTCTTCACCTTTCCATCTAAAGCTTTCTTTAATCCGTTCTGAGTAAGAACGGCCCTCATTTGGACTCTCCAAATAGAAAAGCTAATCTTGCCATCAAACTTCTCAATGTGAAATTTAGTAGACATTTTGAAATTCCCAACTGATAGCTCTGATACCACTTGTTAGGGTATCAGCGCAATGCGGAAGCACAAGATCGAGACAATTGAGAATTAAAGAGAAGTGAGTAAAATAGCAAGAGAAATAACACACAAGATTTACGTGGAAAACTCCTCAATGTGAGAAGTAAAAAACCACGGGCGATCACAAGCAAAGTTCCACTATGTAAAAGAAAGAGTACAACAAGTCCTCTTATAGTAATAAGAACAAAGAGCAATATTTTCTCTTAATATCTCCTAAAATACTCTCTCAAATGGAACAAGAATTCTCACCAAAATACACTCAAGTGTATGTTACAAAGTGTGTTTTAATTGTTTTTTTTCATGTCCATGATCCCAACATATACTTGCCGTATATATAGCCCCCATTCTTCAATTCTTAATGATGAAGCAAAGCAACACATGGCAAGCAAGTAGGAGGTGTGAACCATTCAACATATGTGAGCATGCAAGCAAGTAGGAGGTGTGAACATATGTGAGCATGTAAGCAAGTAGGAGGTGTGAACATATGTGAGCATGCAATGCTTGGAGGCAATCCTTAATCACAAACGAATAAGGTGCCGTATATTGCTAGAGGAAACTTCACAATTAAGGACTTGACCACAAATAGCTTATAGATGAAGGAATTGAATGAGAGCCACATAATCCAACAGAACCCAACTACAAGCAGAAGAACAATCAGAAGACACACCAAAATACATGGATATCAAAATAAGAAGGAAAAAAAACGACTCAAATTGAAAAAATAGATCTTTATGTATCCATGTAAATTTTTAAGGAATTAGTATAAAACAACCTCTTTGATTGTCAAAGGCTTTGTCTTACAGAACTGGTGATGCGGTATTTGATCTGCAAACATAAATCATAGCAAACAGTTAGGTGGCTGCAGAGACCAAATAGAAATTTTTTTTTATAAGAATAGAATGATAAATGTACCTCTTGCATGTTGATATCGGGTAGGAGCAATGGCAGGGGATGAGTATGTGAGAACTGCATTCAACTGTGCCATGTTTAATTTGCTGCATTCAACTGTTAGCAGTATGTTTTTTTTTTTTGACAATTGTTAGTGGCTAAATTGATTGGTTTTAGTAGTTTGAGTAGATTATAATAATTAATTGTTTTTTATGTTTTTTGGAAAAAAATTGACAGCGCGTCAGCCGCTTTATAAGACATTCTTCATGAGTATTTTTTTTTGCAAGCACAAGTAACAAAAATGAAGGGAAAATTATTGAGAATTGAGAAAGATGACGAAGAAAGAGTATAAAAAGGAAAAAGGAAACAAATGAAGAGAAAGAGGGTGAGAAAGAGAGATATACGGGTGAGTACTTTTTTTATGACAAAAGTAATCAAAAGTTGCTGAACTTTGTCTTTTTATGAGTAAATTTCTAAATTACCTCACTTTTGAGACATGTGGGAAACTCTAAAAATGTCTATTAAAGTCATTTTGCTAATATGTCTTTATATTATAGTAGAAGTAGAGTAGAGTAGATAGATAAATTCATCCTTGTGATTCCAAAGTCATTTTGCCACTTGGACCGAAATATATGGGTTGCAAGTTTTTCATCCTTGTGATTCCAAAGTTTTGAAAGATAAATTTATAACTTATGCCCTTGCGGATGGTTTCATATAGGTTGTTAAGCACGCTAAAAATAAAAATTGTTAATATTTTTAGTTCTCAATATGTTTTCTTAAAAAGTGCCAATTGTTTATCTTATTCAAATAACAAGTCGAGCAGGTGAAGCCCAATTAACTATCCATTTTTTATTAATTATAATTTTCCAATTTTTTAATGTATTATCTCTGTGTAATCTCTATCTTCTCATCAAATAGAAAAGTGAGTATCTAAAAAAAATTAAATTTGCAAAAATACTTAACAAAATAGAAAAAATATACAAAAGACAAATTCGTCTCTTAATTTCTTTTTTACATTTTAGTCATTTATGTTTTCGGTTAGGTTTCAAATTGGGAATTCATGCCAAAATGGTTCTCCACATTTCAGTTTATGTTTCAAATTGGTTTTTAATGTGCTTTTTTTATAAGCACTAATTTAACATAGAAGCAAAAACATAAAGAACCAACTTAAAACATAAATGAAAAAATGAAGGAGAAATTTGCAACATGCATGGAGGACCAATTTAAAACATAAAGGATTTAAATGAGAAAATACAAATTTAAAGAACGAACTAGGTATTTTAAATAAACTTAAAGGACCCAAACATAATTTTGCTTAAACAAAATTGTAGGCCATTGTTGATTATTTTTTTGGTTACAATGGCTGATTATTAAGTAATTGTGTTATTAAAAATAAACATTTTCTTTAGCTTTTTTCACTAATTTTAGCTTCTCACATATTCTCGCTGGAATTTTTTTAAAAAAATATATGGTCGTTATCTTTATGCATAAAAAATCTATAATGAAACATTTTTGCAATATTTTCCACCCACAAAAATAGCCAAAATGTTATTTACTATGCGAGGTGAAATAAAGTGGGTCTAGCCGTGTAGCTTACGGGACTCTTTGTTTCCATTCCAAGACTAGTCATTTGAAATTGTGTTGATAATAATATGAGATAGTTCAAAAGAATTCAGCGTGTCATTTGGTTTAGTAATGAGTGGTTGCAAAAATAAAGCAATTTCAGGAAACCTCCCAAGTCACTTCACTACAAGAAAAACCTGTTTTAACTGCCAATATTTGCGACGGAGCTTAATCCGTCAGTAATTTGCCACGGATTTGCGACGGCGTGTATAAAAAAGTGAGAAGCGGGATATTTCCCGCTGGCATTTGCGACGGATTAGAAAACGGTCGCAAATTTGCGACGGGGATCCCGTCACAAACCCGTCGCAAATGTCTTCGTTTTCTTCTTATCACGCGTTTCTCATCTTTTATTTCACTTTCCTTCTTCTCTGTTTCTTTCTTCTGTTACGCTGTCCCTCACGCTGTCCCCCTCCCTCCATCGCGCCTCCACCCACACGGTCACTCTCCACCATCGCGCCTCCACCCACACCCTCCACCATCGCGCCTCCACCCCACCCTCCACCATCGCGCCTCCCTCACCCTCAATCTCGCAAACCCCAACCTAATTGCATAACCCAAAATCCAAATAGTAATTGTAAAACCCTCAAAATCGTTTCTTTCTTCTCTCGTCGTTCTCAGTTTCTCTCATCTCCCTCAAAATCCAAATTGCAAAACCCTCAAAATCCAAATTGCAAAACCCCCAAAATCTCTCACAGTTTCTCACTTTCTTTCACATCCCTGCTTCCCTTTCTCTCGTCTCTGCAAAACCCCCAAAATCTCAGTTCTCAGAAGGTATTTTGTCATTTACGCAAAAACCCCAAATCGCTAATCCTTCCTTTTCGATTTCGTTTTAAGTGTTAACTTTTGATTTTTTTTATTTCGTTTTATGTTGCAGAGGCAGAGATGCTATTCCGTTTTCTATTTGTAGCTTCTTTCATTTACTCATTTTTTATTTTTAGGTATTTCAATTTCGTTTTATGATTTAACTTACTTCTGGTATTTTTGGGTTTCGTTTTATGTTGCAGAGTGCAGACATACAAGCAAGGGATTGATTATTGAACAAGGGATTGGAAAAAAAGACACAAAAGGTATTCTATTTCCATATATTTTAGGGTTTGCTAGTTGCCTATTTCTATTTCTGTTTTAGGGTTTCCTAATTATTAGTTTGTGTATTTGTGTGCTTAATGGCTTATATGTTGACTGAGTTTTTTTGTTAGTTAAGTTATCAATAAGAAATTGCTATTCTGTTAGTTAAATTTCTATTCAAATCTTGGCGGCGTTTGAGTTTGTCTTTCAAAGATGATGATTAAGATTTAGTTTGTTATTCAAATCTTAGTGGCTGTTACCAGTTGGCCACTTCTGGTATTTTTTTTCTGTTTTGTTTTGTATACTTACCAGATTTCCAATACAGCATACTAATACAATTAGTTTGTTAATCATGATATTGCATCCCATTTTTATAAGATGTTAGCTTTGGATTTATTTATATTTTTGCAATAAGTACATCAGGTTTAGTAGATCCCAATATGATAGTTTGATAACTGTTGCCAAGTGACCTTTTGAATCATGAAAATTTCATTTGCATTTCATTTCTAGAACATATGAAGGTGGATTATGAAGTGAATCAAAAAGGTTATAGACAAACTAGCAGATCATATCACATTGCCACCTAGGAGGACTGTTAGTTGAGCCTCCATTGCTATGATCTTCTATTTGTGGATAATCATTGAGTTTGACTCATCATCAGCAACAATCAACTGGTTTTCATCATCAATATCAATGAGAAAATCAGTAAGAGAAGCCTCATCATCACTATCCTCATTATCTATTTTCTTTGATGAACTTCCACCATCCTTATGAAACTCACAGTTCTCCTAGCTGGAGGTGGATACTACCACTACTCTTACTCTATTGTTCGGGGATGTTATTGGATTGTTCCAAAACAAGCTTTAATTTGTTATTTTCTTCTTTCTAATTCTTCAAAGCTCACAGAATTTTGGTTCATATGTTTGGCCTCAAGTATTATATCAGCTTACTTTATTGACTTAATAAAACTAGATGTAAAGAAAACTTGGTTGGCTGCAGTAATAGTGACCAAGGTGTTTTTATTGCATGCTGATAATTTTCCCTCTTGTGATAACTTTCTACCTTAACTTTTTGACCCTGTAGGCTGTACCTATTATAGTTGAGATCAATTAGTGCTTGACTTTACGCGGAGTCACTGCTGGATCGATAGTGGATGCGAATATGGATGTTGCTGATGTTGAAGAAAATCTATTTGCTACCTATTAGTGCAGCTAAGGTATTCTTATATATGTTTTACTATTTTGCAAGTTATAAGTAAAAGCTAGATGAAGTGCCCTGTATTTGCAAATGCACTTTCATTTCCTACAAAATTCTGGTCCAAATGCACTTTGTTAAGCTAAGACATATCACTTAAGACAATTGTTATGTTACTGCTAAACTAACTTTATGTCATGTTTCAAATGCACTCTCATTTACTAGAAATTCTGGTCCAAGTGCCCTTTGGTGCTACTGTTATAACTGTAAGAGGTAATTTAGCATAATAGCATTCTTTTGGTGCTTCTGTTACAGTGCTTGCTAAAACCTCCAGTGAAAGAAAACACAGCCTATTGACCTGAAGCTTCATAGTGATTTGAGGGCAATTCATTGGCCTGAATTTGACCAGCAGGTGCCTGTTACTATTTTTTCTTCTATTTTCTCTTTTTTCCCCTTTAGTTTTACACATCATTGAGTGTAGCTATTTTCACATCATTGTGTTGTGATATTATTTGTTAGTCGATATTGGTGATCCATTTTCAATGAGAAGCAGCCTGTGCTAATATGATTAAATAATTTGCACAACTAGCAGAGCTGGTGAGAATATGCATTCTTGGTTTATGGTGGAACAGTGTTGTGTTTTCTGGCAGGAATTGTGTTTCAATCTTTTTATAAATTAACTGCTCTTGTTGTCTCTTACGCTTTTTGTTAATTTGCAGCTGGTCTTGTTCTTTGAGTGGTTGCTGGATTAGATTCTCAACCAATGTTTCTTGTTTGTGTAATACTGAACTTTTGTAAAACTGAACCCCTAAAATTGACGGCATCTAGGTAATTTATACACAGTCCAATCCAAGAAGGTCTCTTTTGTTTTACTCATAATCCTTGCTTGACGGTGATTTTGTTTTACTCATAATCCTTGCTTGAGTGTGATTTTGTTTTACTCATAATCCTTTCTTTTATACTAATCAGTACTCTTACAATAATACTAATCAGTACTCATAATCCTCATGCAACATGGTGGTAGAGAAAGAGAGAAGGTCTCTTTTGTGGCTTCAGGGGGAGCTTTTTGCAGCTGCACTTTCTATACTCTAAATTTTTCAATAAAACCATGAAGGTAGGAAGTGATGCCTCAATACTCTTAATATGCATTGTCACCCTTTCCTCTCCTTCACCGTCGCCGTTTCCTCACTGTCGCTCTGGTTCACATTTCTTCAGGTACCCATCTTAATATGTGATTTCAAATGAAGTTTTTGTTAAGGCCTTAATCAGTAGTGGACGCACAGTAAGTTTGAAATGATATTTCAATTCTCTAGTTCTTCTTAAACCATAGATTTTAGGAAACCTTTTTGGATTGGAACAATTTTCCCATTTAGTTGCTTTTTTTGTTTGTTCTCCTTTCCTTGGTATAATTTGATCCATAGTAAAATGCAATTTGTTTCCTTAATTTCAGTGCCTTCTGGTTTCTGAAGAGAATGGAGAGGCTATAATTGTGCCACCAGCACAGCGTGGCAAGTCAGTTCCAACCTCTACAAACCACCTAATACTCCATATCAATATCCATGTAATGAAATGTCACAATTTCCTTTTGATTTTGCAGATACATTGTTGTGTGATCCTTTGGATGGATCCTCAAACATTGACTGTGGCGTTTCTATAGGAACTGTAAGAATCAATTTTACTTTATTAATCCCAAACCTAATTGCTGTATTAGAAAACTTCAAATTAGAAATTAAATTAATAGCTAGCTAGCAATTTCTGTGTTGCATATAGATCTTTGGTATTTACACAGTGAAGGATACAACTAAAGTTAGGGCTGAAGATGCATTGCTTTCAAATGGTAAGTTAAGCTAATCTTGCTCAATGCCTTGTTACCAAATGATGCTGAACCTGGTTATCTAGCTGTTTGTCAAATATGGTTTTGTGTTCACTGTTCCAATATTTTAAATGGGTTCCGATTCCCTGTTTTTACAGCTGAACTGGTTGACGCTTGGCCCATTCTGTTTTGTTTTGTGTGTGATATTTTAAATAGTTAGTTGGAAATTCAATCTATGAAACTTTATGTTGGAATGCAGTATTTTCATGCAGCTGTGATAGTGCATTAATGTGGTTCTTATTCCAGGACATGAAATCTTAGATGCTGCAGTTTCAGAGTTCCTAGTTATCGCCCTTTGGGTTGTAGCAGTTCTATAATATAGCTCATTTCGAAGCATGCCAAAGGCTGCATGATTTACAGGCTGTATATAGGAGGCTACTAATATGTGAAGGACTCAGATCTGTTGGGGTATGCCAAAGACTTGGCCCCTTAGTTATGTTGTCTGTGCTGATGTTGAAGTTTCACGATTTGTCTCAAGAAATACTGATGTAGTGCTTATGCTGAACAATTGGAGTTTATACTAGGATTACTAATTACTTGCAGATTTAATGATATTTTATTTTGCGCATATGGTCTATAGATTTATCATATAGATGGATTCATCTCTGTCATTTTGTTTAGTTGGACCTGCTAATTCAACTTTAGCTGCCTATATTAATAGATACCGACTTTTGGTATAGTTTTTATTCTCATCTTTAATTCATGAATAGCTTTTGGTATATTTGAGTTCTAATTTAAGTAATTGAGGGAACAATATTTGAGTATATCCAACAACATCTGAATATTTGTTTACTTTCTACACTTCACTAGTTTAGTCAAACTGTTTTATAATTGATTATGAAATTTTACTTTATAGATCCTCATAAGGTCAATTGAAAGGGAAATAAGGTCAATTGAAAGGGAAATGAAATGAAAAGAAATTAAAAGGGAAATGCAATGAAATATTAATATTTTTAATTTTTTTTTTAATTTTTTTTATATTTGCGACGGATTTGCGACGAAATTTGCAACGAATTTGTGACGAAATTTTGCGACGGATTTGCGACGGAATATTTTGCGACGGAAAAATCCGTCGGAAACAATTTGCGACGAGTGTTTTTGCGACGGAATTTTGTCCGTCGCAAATATTGTCGCAAATGTCATTTTGTGACGGAATTTCCTGCATTTGCGACGGATATTTCCGTCGCAAATCAGCGATTTTCTTGTAGTGCTTGTTTTCTTATTTAAACACACCCAACCAAACCCATTCATTGTGTTACAAAACGTAAAGAAAACAAAAATGAAGAGCATAGGGGTGTTTTTGTTGGTTTTGGTTTTATTGGAAGGAATATTATGTTGTGAAGGGTGTTGGAAGGAAGAGAGAGATGCTCTTCTTGTTCTGAAATCACATATTAATGGTGACATGATCAGCCTGAAGTCTTGGGAAGATGACACTGATTGTTGTCTTTGGGAAAGAGTTGAGTGCAACAGCACCACTAGGAGAGTGACTGAACTCCACCTTTTTTACCTAATAAGGGATATTGAAGTCCAATACCTTGGCATCTTAACTTTTCTGATTTTATAGTCTTCAAAGATTTGAAGACTCTCGACTTGAATCAGAGTACGATACTCGGTTGTGTAGAAACCCATCAAGGTTACTTCTCTAATAAATTCTACATTAATTACTACTATATCGTATGTGTAAATCATTTCCACTATATATATTTACGTATTTTGCAGGGTTAGAAAATTTGGAAGTCCTTGACTTGAGTGCCAATAATTTTCATAATGCTACAAGCATGCTGTCTTGTTTGGATGGACTTTCATCTCTTAAGTCTCTATCGTTATCTCAATCTCTATCCAGATCTTTCAACTCGGTCGATGGTAAGGCCGCACATATATATATATATATATATATATATATATATATATATATATATATATATATATATATATATATATAGCTTTCTTTTCCAAAAAAGCCACAATATATTTTTTATATATCTTCTTCAACAACGTCCTAGCACTAACACATTTATTATTTTACCCATCGTTCGGTTTTTGAGACGTTGTCATCAAAGTTGCTGCATCTAGAAGTCCTTGACATAAGTCAGAATGAATTGACAAATGACATCCTACTATCTCTTAAGGGATTCACATCTTTGAATAAACTGTATTTGTCTGATACTGGATTGGACTCAGATATTCATATTCAAGGTAGGCCACTACTCTAATCTGCGACATCAATTGCAGCCGTGTTTTACCGCAATACCAAGGTTTGCGGCGTAACCGCGCGCAACCACAAATTGTAGAACCATGTTAATGATGGCTACATGTTGCATATTCTTTTTAACAAACTATATGCACCTTGCAGATTTATGTGCTGTGTTGAAGAATCTTGAGGTCCTTGACATCTCCCGCAACAACTTTACTGACACCGATATTGCGTCTGCTCTTAGTGGCCTTCTTTCCCTCAAGTCTTTAAACTTACGATCTAGTGAAATTACTCCAAGATCAATTCATAGTAATTGTCCGGCACCATACTTTGCACATTAATTATACAAAATCTTCATTATTCATTTTCTATTAAAAAACACACGTGTCTCTCTAATCATGTTGTACATGATATATATTTGTAGATATATCAAAACTGAGGTTTTTGGAGATCCTTGACTTAAGTGGAAATCACTTGAATGAGAGTTTCTTATGGACTCCAGGTGTGTACTGATATGGTTTCATTAATGATAATCAAGAGATCTGATAACCGCATGTTGATCTCAATTTTTTTCTAATCAGAGAATGATGGATTTGCATGGCCAACCAGTTTGCAAGTCCTTGGGCTACGCTCTAACAGTTTTGGTAACAAAATTCTTTCACACGTCACCAGAATTCCAGGTCTCAAATCTCTTGATTTAAGTTACAACCAACTGAATGGATCACTAGATGTCAGTGGTGAGTACTTCGTTGAATTATAGTTGAAATTTGAAACGGGACACGAACAGTGATTTAATTTAGTGGTGATTTTTCCATTTTTAGTTTCTATGCTTTTTATCATGAATAAAAGTTATTGTTTGCTACTTCCAACAAATTTTATTTAAAGTTTGGAAATATTGTTTTATATAATTCCATTTCCCCCCGAGAGAAAAGATATTATATATATAGTACTGTACCTTGCCTTGACTTAGGTCGGTCTGAATCAGTAGTTGGTAGGGCTCTTGCTCTAGGTCGGCAAGGCCGGCCCAATAGGTGAGGTGGGTAAAGCCTTTGCTTTAGGTCTCACCCAAATTAAAAGTCCTTACCCTGAAAAAAAGGACTCACCAAATACCTATATAAATGAATGTACCGATATTCAAACAAGGAGAATTGCAGCACATTTGGTTAAGTTCTTGATTTAGTAGGTGCAGGGTACAACGTTCGAATACGCCTAAGATATATTTTTGACTTAAATTTCTACTCCTAATCCCTCATTTCACAAGTATACAACTAATTTTATTTATATAGTTTGGGAATATTGTTTTATATACTTCCATTGCCCCGAGAGAAAACATGTATATATATATATATATATATATATATATATATATATATATATATATATATATATATATATATATAGTACCGTACCTTGCTTTGGCTCGAGTCGGTCCGAGTCAGCAATTGGTAGGGCTCCTACTCTAGGTCGGGTCTTGGAAGTCTACCTCGGGTGTGCTGCTTGCGAAGCCATTCCTATGCTCAAGTCAGTGTATGAGTATATCTCAGAGTGAAGCAGAGAATTAATAACGTACATTTTTCTGCAGAGTGGGCCCGTATTTAAGACATCAGGCCTGCCCTTGCTCCGTTGGATCGTCTGGATAAATCTCAGTCATTGATGTCTGATCATAGTCATTCTTATCTCTCATTTGTCTCTCCCTCTCTTCTCTATATATCTTCTGAGATCATGACCTCTCTTTCCCTCTCTCTCTTATCCTCTTACTCTCCCCCTATCCTCTCTCTCTCTTTATCCTCTCTCTCTTATCTCTCATTTCTCTCTCTCTCTCTGTCTCTCTCTCTATATATATATATATATATTATAATTATGTTATATAAAATCATTATAAACCTTATAAATAGAATTATAGTAAATTTTACATTTTTTGGTTTGTGATGTCTAGTATTCACCAAACAGTGTATTTGTCCGGTATTTACCTATTTGCGAATCAAACTAACCCTCAAATTACATATCTTCCTCCAAAAACCAAAGAGTTTGGTCTCATCACCTAATAACCAACGCAAGGGATAACTTCTCCCCTTTTCCTTTCTCTATTCATTCTTAAATTAGACACACATAACTGACTTGCAATACCATAATTGACAATTAATATAAATAATAGCACAGTAAACGTAATTAATAACATAACTCCCACTAACTTTGATTTCCATCATTTATATCTACCATGATTATAAGCTTATTTGCTTTAACCCACCCGATTATTTTGTATCTTAAATTATGATCAAATAAACAATTTGCTGGTCTTTTTTTGTGTAGATTTTCGTGAGCTGAGTAATTTAGAAGAGTTGGTATTGGACGGTAACTATGACCTGGGAAATGAGTTTTTCAGAGGTATTGGAGAATTGACTTCTTTGAAAGTTTTGTCTCTTTCGGATTGTGATATAAATGGCACTCTTCTAGGAAAAGGTAATTGTGTTTAATATTTAACACTCATTTATCAACATATTATCTCTATTTGATTAAAAGTTAAATGAGTTCCACTAAATCAAATGGGTCTCATGTAAATTGGGTGGAACCTATAGATATTCAACCAACAAAAGAGAGTATATCGAAAATAGTGTATTAGAGAGTGTGATGTGCATAATTTCTCTTGCTTAAAATACATTTTCATCTTTTTCATAATTTCCCTTTTAAAGTGGAGTTTTTGTCATCATGCCATATTTTCAGATTGGTCGAAGCTAAAGAAGCTTGAAGAGTTAGATCTATCATTCAATGAATTTGCGGGGCCGCTTCCCTCATCTTTTATAAACATGGCGTCTCTTCGAACGTTAAAACTTGGTTCCAATTACTTTATTGGCAATATTGGTCTTAACTTGGCAAGTCTAACCTCACTTGAATATCTTAATTTTGAAGATAATCAATTTGAGTTCCCTATTTCACTCACACCATTTGTCAATAACTCAAATCTCAAATTCATCTATGGCAATGATAACAAAGTCATCCTTGAGTCACCCTCAACTTTGGAAAATTGGGTTCCCAAATTCCAAATTCAAGACCTTCAATTGTCTTCAACAGCCGATTTCGAATCCATTCCCCTTCCAAACTTTCTTCTTTACCAATACAATTTGACAAATCTCGATTTCAGTGGTTGTAAATTGGAAGGAGAGTTTCCAAATTGGTTACTGGAAAACAACACAAATATGAAGACAATTGTCCTCAACAATTGTTCCTTTACGGGGGAATTCACACTGCCAACTCATCCCCTTGTCAACATGGAGAGAATTGACATATCCCAGAATGCAATCAAAGGTCAATTGTTGTTAAAAAATATCACTTCAATATTTCCAAGTTTGCAGACTCTATACATGTCTGGAAATGCATTACATGGTTCAATTCCTTATGAACTAAGCCAAATGAATTCATTACTAGGATTGGATCTTTCTGATAATCAATTGTCTGGAGAAATACCATATAATATATCTAAAGCTGGCCAACAACTCAGATTCTTGACACTTTCAAACAATAAGCTTCATGGATCCATGCCTTCTATTTGGTCAAATGATAACTTGGTTGAATTGTTTTTGGACAGTAATTTCCTTTCTGGTAGCATCCCAATTGGTTTTTATAACTCATCCAACAACATTCAAATAGTGGACTTAAGAAATAATCTTTTCATTGGAGAGATTTCAAGGCATGTAAAAAACTTGTCAAGTTTATGGACACTTGACCTTTCCAATAATTATTTTAAGGGATCTATCCCCTCGGAGTTGGGGGAACTTGAAAATCTTGATTATCTTGATCTTTCACAAAATCATTTGACCGGTTGTGTTCCATCTTTTGTAAAGTCTTCCGTGGAATTTATCCATTTAGCACACAATAATTTAAGTGGTTTGTCCAAAAATAAGTTCAGCACAAACTCCTCCACAATATTGCTAGACCTTAGCTACAATGAAATAATCAATGGATTTCAAGATCTGATGCAGAACCTCAGCTATTCAAAGTTGAGAATTCTCCTTATGAGTGGTAATCACCTTACGGGGAATATACCAAAGCAACTATGCCAACTGAAATATTTAAATATATTAGACCTTTCGTCTAACGACTTTTCTGGGAAAATACCCAATTGCTTGGGTAAAATGCATTTTGATGTTGAGTCACGTTCGAATTTCATGGTAAGGCCAGGCATGGAGGTTATTGAAATGCAAGAACGCGTATCGCCATATACAAGAGGTTATTATGTATACCCATCTATGCAAGAGAAAGCGAACTTCACTTCAAAGAGAAGATCTGAAACTTATATCGGGAGCATCATGACCTCTCTTTCCCTCTCTCTTTCTCTCTCTCTCTTATCCTCTTACTCTCCCCCTATCCTCTCTCTCTTTATCCTCTCTCTCTCTTATCTCTCATTTCTCTCTCTCTCTCTCTCTGTCTCTCTCTCTCTATATATATATATATTATAATTATGTTATATAAAATCATTATAAACCTTATAAATAGAATTATAGTAAATTTTACGCTTTTTGATTTGTAATGTCTAGTATTCACCAAACAGTGTACTTGTCCGGTACTTACCTATTTGCGAATCAAACTAACCCTCAAATTACATATCTTCCTCCAAAAACCAAAGAGTTTGGTCTCATCACCTAATAACCAACGCAAGGGATAACTTCTCCCCTTTTCCTTTCTCTATTCATTCTTAAATTAGACACACATAACTGACTTGCAATACCATAATTGACAATTAATATAAATAATAGCACAGTAAACGTAATTAATAACATAACTCCCACTAACTTTGATTTCCATCATTTATATCTACCATGATTATAAGCTTATTGGCTTTAACCCACCCGATTATTTTGTATCTTCAATTATGATCAAATAAACAATTTGCTAGTTTTTGTTTGTGTAGATTTTCGTGAGTTGAGTAATTTAGAAGAGTTGGTATTGGACGATAACTTTGACCTGGGAAATGAGTTTTTCAAAGATATTGGAGAATTGACTTCTTTGAAAGTTTTGACTCTTTCAAATTGCATGATAAATGGCACCCTTCTAGGAAAAGGTAATTGTATTTAATTTTTCAATTTGTTGAATAAGAGTATTCTCTCTATTTAATTAAAAGTTAAAATGAGTTTCACAAGATCAAATGGATGTCTTGTAAATTTGGTGGAACCTATAGATTTCAAATAACAAAAGTGAGCATTGAAAAGAGTGTATTAAAGAGTATGATGTGCATAATTTCTCTTGCTTAAAATACATTTTCATCTTTTTCATAATTTCCCTTTTAAAGTGGAGTTTTTGTCATCATGCTATTTTTCAGATTGGTCTAAGCTAAAGAAGTTAGAAGTATTGGATCTATCCCACAATAAACTTGCGGGGCCGCTTCCCTCATCTTTTATAAACATGACGTCTCTTCGAAGGTTAAAACTTGATTCCAATTACTTTATTGGCAATATTGGTCTTAACTTGGCAAGTCTGACCTCACTTGAATATCTTAGTTTTGAAGATAATCAATTTGAGTTCCCTATTTCATTCACACCATTTGTCAATAACTCAAATCTCAAATTCATCTATGGCAATGGTAACAAAGTCATCCTTGAGTCACCCTCAACTTTGGAAAATTGGGTTCCCAAATTCCAAATTCAAGACCTTCAATTGTCTTCAACAACCGATTTCAAATCCATTCCCCTTCCAAACTTTCTTCTTTACCAATACAATTTGACTAATCTCGATTTCAGTGGTTGTAAATTGGAAGGAGAGTTTCCAAATTGGTTACTGGAAAACAACACAAATATGAATAAGCTTGTCCTCTACAATTGTTCCTTTATGGGGGAATTCACACTGCCAACTCATCCCCTTGTCAACATGGAGAGAATTGACATATCCCAGAATGCAATCAAAGGTCAATTGTTGTTAAAAAATATCACTTCAATATTTCCAAGTTTGCAGACTCTATACATGTCTGGAAATGCATTACATGGTTCAATTCCTTATGAACTAAGCCAAATGAATTCATTACTAGTATTGGATCTTTCTGATAATCAATTGTCTGGAGAAATACTATATAATATATCTAAAGCTGGCCAACAACTCAGATTCTTGTCACTTTCAAACAATAAGCTTCATGGATCCATGCCTTCTATTTGGTCAAATGATAACTTGGTTGAATTGTTTTTGGACAGTAATTTCCTTTCTGGTAGCATCCCAATTGGTTTTTATAACTCATCCAACAACATTGATACAGTGGACTTAAGAAATAATCTTTTCATTGGAGAGATTTCAAGGCATGTAAAAAACTTGTCAAGTTTATGGACACTTGACCTTTCCAATAATCATTTTAAGGGATCTATCCCCTCGGAGTTGGGGGAACTTAAATATCTTGATTATCTTGATCTTTCACAAAATTATTTGACCGGTTGTGTTCCATCTTTTGTAAAGTCTTCTTCCGTGAGATTTATCCATTTAGCACACAATAATTTAAGTGGTTTGTCCAAAAATAAGTTCAGCACAAACTCCTCCACAATATTGCTAGACCTTAGCTACAATGAAATAATCAATGGATTTCAAGATCTGATGCAGGACCTCAGCTATTCAAAGTTGAGAATTCTCCTTATGAGTGGTAATCACCTTACGGGGAATATACCAAAGCAACTATGCCAACTGAAATATTTAAATATATTAGACCTTTCGTCTAACGACTTTTCTGGGAAAATACCCAATTGCTTGGGTAAAATGCATTTTGATGTTAAGTCACGTTCGAATTTCATGGTAAGGCCAGGCATGGTGGAAGAGGCTATTGAAATGCAAGAACGCGTATTGCCATATACAAGAGGTTATTATGTATCCCCATTAGAGAAAGTGAAGTTCACTTCAAAGAGAAGATCTGAAACTTATACCAGGAGTATCCTTGCTTATATGTCTGGAATTGACTTATCTTGTAACAAACTAAATGGGATTATTCCTTCTACACTGGGAAACTTGACAAGAGTTAAAGCATTGAACTTGTCTCATAATTACTTGACAGGGAAAATTCCATCTACATTCTCAAATTTGTCACAGGTTGAGAGTTTGGATCTTTCCTTTAACATGTTGAGTGGTCAAATTCCTCCTCAACTATGTGAGTTGACCTTCCTTGAAGTATTTAGTGTGGCCTACAACAACTTATCTGGTGCAACGCCAGAAATGAAAGAACAATTTTCCACATTTGATGAAAGCAGCTACGAGGGTAATCAATTCCTTTGTGGACCTCCATTGCCAAAAAGTTGTAATGCTAATGGACAAGCCCCTGCTACATTACCAAATGTCTCAAACGAGGATGGAGACCATGAGGATTGGATGGACATGTATGTTTTTCGGGTGAGCTTTGGTGTAGCATACACATCAATATTGCTTGTGATTGCAGCAGTTTTGTACATCAATCCTTATTGGAGGCAAGCATGGTTTTACTATATAGAATTGGTGGGTATGAACTGCTACTACTTCATCGAGGATCATTTGTTCAAGTTTTTTTGATATTGAAAATATCTAGCATGTGATACTGTATGTCTTGAATATCTATTTCGTGTGTTGTGCTTAAAATTCAATAAAAGAGGTTTGTTTTTTATGTAAACTTGTGATGGTATATTTTTACTACATAAAATTGGCATTTTTTTTGTTTCCCTGTTCTAAAAGATTTTAAATATTGCTCTTTGGAGGGTAACGAGGGTTTTGGTGCTTCAAAAATGATCTCTTCATCATGCTGGTTATTTTAATTTGTCATTAGTATTTGTGCACTTTTCATCATTTTTTCACTGCGGCTCACATTTACACTCATAGGTAACAAATCTACCATTTTTAAAACTAAAAAACACCATAGGTAACAAATCTACCATTTTTAAAAAAATTGACAATGGTAAAAAAATTATTTTATTGTTTTTAAAATGCATTTTCTATAGTTTTCTTCACCCTTTCTGTATCATAATTGTTCACATGAGTCTTACATCTTCTAGTTCACAATTTAAAATGAGCAAAAAATGTTTTTGGATAATAAAGAGTACTTAGATATATTTCTTTATGTTTAGAGGTCTTTGACCCAACTTCGATATTCAGAACATAAGAGTTTGATAGTGTGTGTTGTTTAATTGTCATTCGTTTAAGCCGAAAATACTAATCCCCATATATTTAATTGAAACAAGTTTGTCCATAAACGAAAAATAGCTTCATTGGAATACAATTTTCAAAGCCACTTATTTCTGCTACCACAATAGCAAATGTTCCACAAACATTATTGTCAAGCATTACTAATTTAAATACCCTGTTCCATCATTGCTCTGATCTTCATAGGAAGACCATAAAGCTTGATAAACCCAACAGCATCAGCATGATCATAAATCTCCCCACTTTCAAAAGAAGCTATGTCTTCCCTATACAGACTATAAGGACTCTTCCGACCTGTCACAATAACATTACCTTTGTAAAGTTTCAAAGTCACTGAACCTGTTGTGGTCTCTGAGATTTTCTCCATGAATGCATCCATGGACTCGCGAAGTGGATCAAACCACCTTCCAGCATACACCAACTCTGCGTATTTGAGTGCTAACGAATCCTTCAGCTGAAGTGTTTCTCGATCGAGTGTTATAGTCTCCAAATCGCGTGCTGCTGTGAAGAGAATTGTTCCACCTGGTGTTTCATAAACTCCGCGACTCTTCAAGCCTACAATGCGGTCTTCAACTAGGTCAACTCGACCAATTCCATGTCTGCCACCAATCTCATTCAGCTCAGCAACCAAATTTCCCGGCGAAAGTCGCTTACCATTCACTGATACTGGAATGCCAGACTCCATCCCAATTTCTACATATCTGCAACACATAACATAAGTAATTAAGTGTGGCTTTTTCTAATGTTGTGTTTTGTCGTGCCTATAGTGAGCTATGTAGCACTGACACTTCAGATTGAAGACGTGTCTTGTGTACAACATAACACATGCGTTTACATTCAATCACATTCATTTTCTCAAATTATTATTGGTGTCTACGTGTCAAGTGTCGTGTCTGTTAACAAGATGCTTGCTTACTCTGGTTGATTTGGAGCATCCTGTGGGTCAACGGTCAACATGTACATATCCTTTTTAGGTTCATTTGCAGGGTCTTCCAAAACATCACCCTTCAATATTTTCACAAATTGGAAAAACATTAGAGAAAAACTTCACTATGCCATATGACCATTTTTTAGAGCTACATAAATGACATACATAAATCAAAGATTTGCACTTTTAAGATAGGAATGAGTTACCTCATGGGTTATGTGCCAAAGGTTTCTGTCTCTACTATATATGGATTTCTTGGTTACAGGAACAGGTACATTATGCTTCTTAGCATACTCGATAGCATCTTCTCTTCCTGTAATATCCCACTCCCTCCAAGGAGCCACAACATTTAACTTGGGATTCAGAGCAAAGAAAGATAGTTCAAACCGAACCTGAAAAATTAAACATAGAACATTTCATATCACAAGAAAATAATTAACATGATCAACTGATCAAGTGTTGTGACCCTTAATAATAATAGTAATAATAATAATAACAACAACAACAACAACATGCCTGATCATTTCCTTTCCCTGTACAGCCATGGGAGACGGCATCAGCCCCAACTTCTTTAGCAATATCCACCATTGCCTATCAAGTCAGGTCTTATGATTATTTAAATATATAAAAGGTGATGTACCGAAAGCTAACAGAATAAATATCACAAGTAGATAGTTCAGTTAAGGGATATCGAATGAGTGCACCAAAAAGTGTAATAAAGAGATCTCAGGTTCAAACCCCGGAAACTAACATTCCCCCACCTGACTAACATTGCTTATTAAAAAAAAACAGAATAAATGGCTTCACAAAGTAATATGAAGATTTCTAAGGGTACCTTTGCAATTACGGGGCGGGCTATTGCGGTTCCAAGCAGATACTTCCTTTCATAAACTGCGCCGGCACGCAGGCAAGGGAATACATAATCTCTAACAAATTCCTCCTTCAAGTCCTTCACCACTAACTGAGAAGCTCCACTGGCTTTGGCCTTCTGTTCTAAACCTTCCAATTCTTGTGCACCCTGTAGAATTTAGCTTTTGTTACCAAACCTGCAGCACATAAAAATAGGGTACAGTACAGAAAAATGGAGTGTTCAAGTTTTAACATACTTGGCCTAGATCAGCAGTGAAGCAAACAACATCACAGCCGTAGTTCTCTCTGCAAGACCAAAATCATCAAATAAGTGGTATACTAAGGACAAACTAGTATATAAATCTTGTAATAATTTATAACAGAACAGATCAGGTATTCCTTAAAAAGTAAGAATTGTTATTTTTACTGCCATGCATAACTGCAAAACTTTCAACATCAACAGATCCGCAGTAAAATCTCAAAAAGTTTCTGATCTATATAGAAAATCCAAGAATGTTTTAGAAATCTAGTTGTGAGAATTGAAAAGGAAGAAAAGAAGATACAAACCTTAGCCACGGCACAACAACCGATGTGTCTAAGCCACCACTGTAAGCCAGCACAACCTTATTTAATTTACCTCTTAGCCCTTCAGCCTTCTTTATTTCAGGAATTACTACATCTTGCAGCACTGCTTTTATAACTACATATTATCAAAAGAACTTCAGCTCAATGAAGATGAAAAATTGACCCACAAAAGCTACTTCAAGTTGAGTTTACACTTGATCAATCATCAAGTGGTTTAGCTAAACAATCTCACTCACCTTGAGGTTTACTAGCACCAATTCTACTTCTCCTCGAACCCAACTACAAACAGAAGAACAATCAGAACACAAACCAAAACAAATGGATATCAAAATAAGAAAAAAAAAACGACTCAAATTGAAAAAAATAGATCTTTATGTATCCATGTAAATTTTTAAGGAATTAGTATAAAACAACCTCTTTGATTGTCAAAGGCTTTGTCTTACAGAACTGGTGATGCGGTATTTGATCTGCAAACATAAATCATAGCAAACAGTTAGGTGGCTGCAGAGACCAAATAGAACTTCTTTTTATAAGAATAGAATGATAAATGTACCTCTTGCATGTTGATATCGGGTAGGAGCAATGGCAGGGGATGAGTATGTGAGAACTGCATTCAACTGTGCCATGTTTAATTTGCTGTGTTAGCAGAGCAACTACTACTTCACTCACTCACTCAGACACTCACCTCTATCAGGTCGAAACCAGGTGCTTGTTCTGTTTGTTTTTCTGTCAGTTTGCAATTATGTAGTGATGTTATGTAACCGTCCCTTTCATTACTGTCACTCTTGTCTTAAAAAATCATTGATGCTGATATTAAATTATTTAAATTTTTTAGTTAAAAAATTAAGTTAAAAAGTGTTGTATGATTTAATGAATGTAAAGTGCAGTTATGGACCGGTAAACTAGTATTATTATTTAATTATTTATCTCTCTACGTAGATAAATATAAATCATTTAATAATTGTAAAACAACAAATAATATGAGAAAGAGGAAGTATTAATTACTCGCTCCGGTGTACATAATCGAGAGGAAGTATATATATATAAACTCGTATTTCTTTTCCCGTAAAAAAATACATATATAAACTCTGTTAGATTATACATTCATTATGTAAATATATTGTAAATTTATTTACCACATTAGTTAGTCACTCATTGATTAAGCTAGTTAGCATAGTTATCTATCTAGTGTTAGTTTCTTGGCAACATTGTACTGTATATATACTTCTCTCTACCAATCAATAAAGTTGAGAATCATTTTTACCAAATTACCAATTGTGACATGGTATCAGTGAAAAAAAAATTCTCCACGTTTCCACTATTCAGTTGCCACGTGTAACTGTTTTCTCCAAGTTTTCTGTTACGCGCTTTCCCCTTTCCTTTTCCATGGCTTCGCAACACGGCTCATCCTCACCGTCTTCCTCCTCTGAAGAGTCAATTCGTTCCCGCCGCTCCTCTGTTCGCTCTCATCGCCGGCGCAGATCCCCGGCTCAGAATTACGCTGATCCTTACTACATTCACCCGAACGAGAATCCCTCTCTCATCCTCGTATCTCCGGTTCTCGATGGCTCTAACTTCCATTGTTGGATTCAGGCCATGACTATGGCGTTGGAGATGAAGAACAAGTTCTCGTTCGTCGATGGCTCGATCCTTCGCCCTCCTGAGTCAGATCCTCGTTTCCCTAAGTGGAAGCGTTGTAACATGCTCACTCTCTCCTGGATCAACCACTCGGTATCCACGGAAATCTCGTCGAGCATCCTCTGGATTCCTGATGCCTATAATGTTTGGAAGGAGCTCCGTAATCGCTTCTCCCAAGGTGACAATACGCGAATCTCCCATCTTCATTATGACATCTTCTCTCTGAAGCAGGGCGACACCTCTGTGACTGCGTATTTCACTAAGATGCGCATATTATGGGATGAACTCTGCAACTATACTCCGATCCCTGCGTGTCTTGCTCCGGATGGCGCTTGCTGTTGTCACGTTGCTAAGACTGTGACTGATTATCGCGAGCGTGATGCTGTTATGTCCTTCCTGCAAGGCTTGAATGACAATTTCGCTGCGGTTCGCTCTCAGATCCTCATCATGGATCCTTTTCCTCCTCTTGCGAGGGTGTATTCCATGATCTTGCAACAGGAACGCCAAATTGGATCTCCTATCACACCAGAAATCTACATTGCTGCTGTGCAGGCTTCTGCTCCCTCCTCTGCTGGCCGTGGTTGTGGTAAGCCTTTCTCTCCCTGTGCCAATCGCTTATGCACCTTCTGCAACCGCACCAACCATACAGTGGATACATGTTGGAAGAAACATGGTTATCCCCCTGGCCTTAAGCCTAACTCCAAAGCTGTGAACAACGTCACTGTTGAAGATCCTCCCAAGGCCTCTGCATCATCCTCCACACCAGTCAACCTCACTGCAGATCAACTCCAGAGTTTGATTTCTCTACTTCCTGCAAGTGCTCCTACTGCCACTGCCTCAGCTAACATGGTCAGTGCACACAATGTTAACACTGCACCATCAGGTATCCCTCAACCCCTTCCTCAATGGTTCCTCACTTGGCTTGTTGACACTGGAGCAACAGACCACATTTGTTCTTGCAGTGAGTTTTTCTCAACTTTCTTTGCAATCAAACCATTACTTATCACTCTTCCATCTGGTGATACTAGATACACTCACTACAAAGGCACCATTTACCTTACCCCAACCATCACCCTTTATGATGTTTATTATGTGCCTAACTTCAACTCTAATATCATTTCTGTTGGCCAGCTAGCTGATACAATTAACTGCAGGACACTATTTGATGGTAATTGTGTTGTATTGCAGGATATCCATTCCAAGAAGATGATTGGCTGTGCTGACAGAGATGGGAAGCTTTACACAATGAAGATCCCCCCCCCCTTTCTGTTTCAGCTAAGTCTAGCTCATTTCATTGTAATTCTGTTTCAGTTCACACCATTCCTATAGATATTTGGCATAATCGCCTAGGTCACCCCTCCCCCACAGTGTATGCTTTTATACAAAAACACAATTGTAACATGCCTTCCTTATCAAATAAAAACTGTGATGCTTGCCACTTTGCCAAGCAAAAGAAATTGCCATTTCCTGTTCGCAATTCACCTTCACTTCACAATTTTGAATTAATTCACATTGACATTTGGGGCCCTATGTCCACTCCATCCATGAATGGTTACAAGTACTTCTTAACCATAGTGGATGATGTAACGCCCCAAAATTTAATTAATTGTTTAATTGAATTGTTTGGGGATTTAATTGGTAGAAAATAATAAAATAATAACAATGCTAGTATATGTGGGCCTATTGTTAGGGTTGGGAGTAGTTAAATGAGAAGTGTTAGGGAGGCCCATGATGCAATTCGAATGAGCTAAGGAAAATGCCCATAAAATTAACTAAAGTATAAATAGGCATTGTTTAGGGTTTGGCTCATTTAGAAGAAACAAAAAAATAGAATTAGAGAGGAGAGAAGAGGGAGAAAGCGACGCCAAGAGGAGAGAGGAGGCTAGGGTTTTATGATCTTCTAAGGCTAAGGTAAGGGTGGGATTCAAGCCTTATAATGGGATATATGAATTACTTTATGTGGGGGTTAGGGTTTGATGATTGTCATATGTATGATCATTTATGTATTGAATGCCATGTTGAATAATTATGTTTGTGTGATTGATATTCCTATGCCCTAGAATCGTTATTGTATTTTGCCATGATCATGAGAACTTGAATTGGGTGCTGAAAGTGGCGCCCTAGGCGCCCTGCCACTGTTTCTGTTTTTGTTGTTGCTGAAAGTGGCGCCCTAGGCGCCCAGTCCATGTTGATGTTGCTGAAACTGGCGCCCTAGGCGCCCAGTCCCTGTTGTGTTGCTGAAACTGGCGCCCTAGGCGCCCAGTCCCTGTTGTGTCGTTGAAACTGGCGCCCTAGGCGCCCAGTCCCTGTTGTGTCGCTGAAACTGGCGCCCTAGGCGCCCAGTCCCTATTGTTGTTGCTGAAACTGGCGCCCTGTGCCTGATAGTGTGTTTGCTTGCTGAAACTGGCGCCCTAGGCGCCCTGTGCTTGGTGTTTTGTTGCTTGCTGATGATGGCGCCCTATCCCTAGGCGCCATGCTCTATATTATTGTTGCTGGTGTTGGCGCCCTGTCCCTAGGCGCCACACCCTATTTCTGTGTTGTTGGTGTTGGCGCCCTGTCCCTAGGCGCCACACCCTATTTCTGTGTTGTTGGTGTTGGCGCCCTGCCCCTAGGCGCCACACCCTATTTCTGTGTTGTTGGTGTTGGCGCCCTGCCCCTAGGCGCCACAACCTATTTCTGTGTTGTTGGTGTTGGCGCCCTGTCCCTAGGCGCCACACCCTATTGCTGTGCTGTTGTTGCTGTGTTGCTGTGCTGCTGTTGTGTTGCTGTTACTGTGCTGCTGTTGCTGTGTTGCTGTGCTGCTGCTGCTGTGTTGCTGTTGCTGTGTTGTTGTGCTGCTGTTGTTGTGTTGCTGTTGCTGTGTTGTTGTTGCCGTGCTGCTGTTGCTGTGTTGCTGTTGCTATGCTGCTGTTGCTGTTGGTGTTGTTGTTGCTGCTGTTGCTATTGTTGCTGTTGCCGTTGTTGCTATCGTTGTTGTTGTTGCTGTGTTGCTGTTTCTGTTTGTTGTTGTTGCATGTTGGCGCCTTAGCGCCTATGGTTGTTGTTGTTGCTCGTTGGCGCCTTAGTGCTCATCGTTGTGGCTGAATTGTTGGTTCAGATGTTGTTAGTTGATGATGTTACACCAGTTGGATTGCCTCTATTTATTGGCAGGCGGTATGTTGTAGGCCTATGGCCAACGATGATTTTCGATGTTGTTGCGTTGCTATGTAATCGTTGTTTATTAGTTGTGCATTTACATAGCGTCGCATACATAGCATATTTTTACGATGGAGCTATGCTCAAAACACGACGGCCTGAATTGGCAAATTACGATGAAATGATGTTACGACGTTAATGCCTCTATTTATTGGCTGGATTATGGTACCACATGCATTATAGGACGGTGGCCTTGAGTCGAGTCACATTCTGCATTCATGTTGCATATTTTTGCGATTGAAATGATTTTGACTGTTGTGACGTAATGACTTGACCGTTGTGATATGATGACATTGACCGTTGTGATATGATGATATTGACCGTTGTGATATGATGATATTGACTGCTGTGAAATGATGATTTGATGTCCTGGCCTGATATATATTGTCTTTCATATGATTCATTGTATAGTTCGATATCTCACCCCTTCTGTTTGAATGTTACCCCAATGTTGGTAACGTGCAGGTAATCACGAATGAAGGCTGCTCACCTTCATTAGTTCGGGTCGGTGTCGTCGCTCTGATACGTAGCACTCGGGGGGATGAACGTTTATTTATGTTATTTAAGTTGTTTACTGTTGGATTTTGAGTTATGAATCTTGCATTGTTGTCACGATTGTTTAGTTGAACCATTTGAATTTCCGCTGCGTAGTTAAAAGAAGTTTGACTTGTTTTGAAATGTTGTTCTACCGGTTCATCCGAAAGCGCTATGTATCCGTGTTCAAAAGCGAATTAAACCGTCTATTGTTTTCACGAAGCAAATGTAGCACTCCATTGTTTGTTGAAAAAGATTTTTTTTATGAACTCTGATTTTGCATTATTTTACCGGGTAGAAATTGGGTGTTACATTACACTACAAAAAACATTATAGATTGCGGCGGTTTTTTTGTCAATTAGCGGGGGTTTTTAACCCCCGCAACGTAATCAGCGGGGGTTTTAAAAAACGCCGGAGTTGTAAGTGCCGCAATCTAACTGCGGGGGTTTTTTGAAAACGCTGGTATCCTGTCTTTTAGCGGGGGTTTTACTGCGGGGGTTTTTAACCCCCACAATTAGTGGAGGTTTGTTTGAGGGGATTATAAACCTCCTAAAATTGATTTATTTGTGGTGATTTTTTATTGCCATAGTTGATAGGACTTTTTTGTGGGGGTTTCAACTTCTTATTAAAGTTATGCGGAGACAATATTTCTTTTGCAATTTGAGAATTTTTTTTTTCTTTATCTAATTACATGTTTTCATCACTAATAACTATACATACATCTTAAATAACACTTACTAAGCTTACTAAAAAAACTGAAAATTTCATTTAAAATATAATTCTGATAACATAAATGTAATGTCAAATATTTAATGTCATCTAACTCAAAAAGATAATAGAAAGAAACAATTGTAGCTCAAAATCCTAATGGCAACAAAAAAATCCTATACTAAAGGATCCTAAAACCACTAAATATTGCTAGCACCAAATGATCCACTTGCATCCATTGGAGAATGAGGCTGACTTGCATGCTCACTTGCCTGAAATAACAAAAGAAAAATGGACTCATTTCAAATATCAAAAATCAAAATAAAAAAGAACTAAATTGATACATATTTAATTCCAACTAATACATACTATATGTTTCTGCAATACATACTCAATCCGAACAAATTGACTCATTTCCAACTAGTACATATATATTGCAATACATATTTAATTATAACCACCGTAAGGTAACATGATAAAATCAAAGACACCAATAACAAAATCTACATCACTGACAGAAGAAGAATCAAAGATACCACTAACAAAATCTACACACTAACAAAATCTACACCAATAACAAAATCTACACCACTCAAGTAAGCTACTGTGCCCATTTGGAATACATATTTATATTGCAATACATATTTATACTAGGCTGCCAACTCAACTAATCACACCACTCAACTAATCACATCCAACTAATATATATATATATATATATTGCAATACATATTTATACTAGGCTTTAAGTGCATCAGTTGCAATACATATTTATACTAGGCTTTAAGTGTTTACCTGATTCAAACTTTTCAACAATTAATTCAAACTTGATTGAAATTTGAAAACTTACATTTGATGAATCAAAGACACCAATAAATTCTTCGGGGATCTCTCCTTCTTTCCGTACCATGTAAGCTTTAAGTGCACGTTCCAAGTTTGTGTACTTTTCTTGCCATATGTTAGGAGATGGTGTGCCAACAGTGGATGAAGAAACACTCAAATTTGAAAGTCGAAGTCTAGTATTTCTAAATGCATTAGTAGGAGTTACTCCCATACCCATGCTCCGCACTCTCCCAGAGTGTTCAGGCCCCAACAGTCTACCCAAAACATCATTTGGAGAAACTTCAGCCTCATCAATATTACTTTGAGTCAAACCCACTTCAACTTCTTCCTACAATCATTAAGATTTTCAAATTTAAAACCCGTGATTAAAATAAAATATGCAACCTAAAATGATATTGTGAAAGGAGAAATAAAGAAATAAAGAGTTAGAACATCAACCATAACAAAACATAATCATCTATATATTAAACTGAAAATGATTATGAAAATGATTATGCATGCAGGTAAATCAAAGGTTAATCAGAAGACAACAGAAATGCAACAGAAGGCAATAACAGCACACATGTTAAATGCTATACACAGTGATCGAGAGTTGACAAAAAAGTAATGTTTTTAAAACCGGACCGGAGATCGAACCGGTGAGGCCTCCGGTTCATGGTTCAATCGGTTCAACCGGTTCAACCATGATTGAACCGGATGAGTAATTTATTAAATAAAAAATAAAAAATATTAAATTTTGGAGAAAAAAGTAAATTTAAAAATAAAAAAATGTATTTCGGGCGGTTCCATCCGGTTCGGTTTCCGGTTCAAAGCGGTTGAACCGCGGTTCTTCCCCGGTTCGATCCGGTTCTGGGCGGTTCAATAGGACTGCGGTTCAAATGGGGTTGAACCAACCGGCCGGGGGTCCGGTTCCCGGTTCAACCGGTTGAACCGGCCGGTCCGGTCCGGTTTTTAAAACATTGCAAAAAAGGCAGCAGAAAAGGTTGCAGTCAAGTAAAAATAACCATAAAATGTTAACAACATATACCCATCTTCCTTTTGTTCACACAAAAAGAAATGCAAAAAACTTCCTTGATTTTGAGGGTATCAAGGAATTATTTTGAACCTTAGATCTATGTCTAAATCCCCATTGGCCTCCTACACAGCCCCAAATAATACAGATGAAAGAAGAAGCTAATCAAATCTTATTGTCCAAATGGGTACTCTTTTATGGTATCCTATGTGAAGCCAGATGCCACATGATAAAAAAGTTACACTGGTATTTAATCGCACACTACACACTCCATGCCTCTAAATGAGAAGACAAACATGCAATTTTGAAGAACCACAACATTATCATATATTATCAAGAGTTGTTTTAATTGAATGGATGCTCATTATAATTCTATGAAATCAGTAAATGTTAACCAACTTGTCTTTTGCTTACCACTATATCTTTTGCTTTATCGTTAACAACTGATCCGTCCTTCTTTTTATGGATTTCAATATACACTTTTCCTCGACTCGGTAGTTGTCCAGTTTCCAAAAACTAAAATCGATCAAAAAAAATGTCACAATAGATATAATTAAATATACTAGATCATAAACTCTATTAGGTTAATTAATATAACTACCATCTCATGTCTTTTTCTAGAGAGAGGTTTAGAACCGCCAGTATGAGGAATATCTTGTAGGCCCCGTATTTCTTTATTTCTTTGACAAACCGCCTACAAACAAACAAATATAATTATGTATTAGTTAAATAACTTGCTTCACCAAAAATAAATAGATCAAAGTAACACAAATCCTACCTGTGTTTTTGGTGTTAGACGATAGGTAACAAAATAAGCCCATTGAGTTTCATCTATGCTGGTTGGCACGTTACTTATGATTTCATCTCTAGTTTTGGTTGGATCAGAGAAATGGTTCCATAAGGTTTGCCTATTTGCAGCCCACTTCTTTCCAAGGCTAAGTTTGCAATATCTTTCTGCAACAGCTTCAGTAGTTCTAAAACAAAAATGAGGCTGCCGGTAAAAAGGGAAGCATTTTCAGTATTAACGAGAAAGCAGTTTCAGTAAAAAGGGAAGCAGTTTCAGTATTAACAGATCAATAAATAGGGAAGCAGTAAAGCATTAACAGATTCAGTTTAGTAAACAGCAGATTCAGTAAATCAGTTCAGCATTAACAGATTCAGTTCAGCATTAACAGATTCAGTAAATAGCAGATTCAGTAAATCAGTAAAGCATTAACAGTTTCAGTAAACAGCAGTTCAGCATTAACAGATTCAGCATTAACCAATTATTCAGTAAACAGATTCAGTAACACAGATTCAAAGTCCCTTGTAATGCAGATTCAGTAAACAGATTCAAAGTAACACAGATTCAGTAAACAGTAAAGCATTAACAGATTCAGTTCAGTAAACAGCAGATTCAGTAAATCAGTTCAGCATTAACAGATTCAGTTCAGCAATAACAGATTCAGTAAATCAGTAAAGCATTAACAGATTCAGTAAACAGCAGTTCAGCATTAACAGATTCAGCATTAACCAATTATTCAAGTGAGGTGAAATTTAAAAGATAAATACAAGTTATGAGAGGAAGCAGAATTATTACCAAAATGCTATCTTTAAAGCAATCATTAAAATACTTAATCGGAACACCTCGTGGCCCATTCCACCGGTCAGTAATGCAGATTCAGTAAACAGAAGAATTCATTTAATCAAAAAGATAAAATGTATAAGAACTTCGAAAAATGATATAAAGTATAACGCATATACCTATTTGTTCAACAGACCAACTACTTGCACACTCGCGTCCAATACATGGCCCACAGGTTTGAGATGGTTGTGGTGAACTGTGACCTGTATTTCTGACTGAGGCAAATGATGTTTGATGGGAAGACTGAGAAGAATGTCCTTCACTCTGAGTGTGATGTGAATGACTTGGGGATTGAGTTGGAAGATTTGGTTGAGGTGAAGAACTAGTTGGAGCTTGATTTGTAGTTGGATGGTATCCTGCACTTTGAGTGTGGGGTAAAAAATGGTTTGAAGCTTGAGTTGCACAATGTGTTGGGGCTTGAGTTGAAGGATGTGTTTGAGGTGAAGAATTAGTTGAGGCTTGATTTGGAGTTGGGGGGTACCTTGCACTATGAGTGTGAGTTTGAAGATGTGGTTGAGGTGAAGAACTAGTTGGTGCTTGATTTGTAGTTGGATGGTATCCTGCACTTTGAGTGTGGGGTAAAAAATGGTTTGAAGCTTGAGTTGCACAATGTGTTGGGGCTTGAGTTGAAGGATGTGTTGGGGCTTGAGTTGGAGGATGTGTTTGAGAAGCCTCAACTGGAGCTTGAGTTAGAGTAGGAGGGTGTGTTGCACAATGAGCTTGAGTTGAAGGATGTGTTGGAGTTTGAGTTTTCGGTGCTGACTTTAGTGGATTTTGGAAACGTCTAGTCTTTGCCATCGCTGCATATTCATGAAAAGGGAGAAACATAAAAAGTTAAATTCAAAATCAAATGTCATATTGTCAATTTTTTTAGCATGCATAGAAAGCGTAATGGAGCTATTACCTTATTTACAGTACAATATTAACTATACTATTCTACTCAGACATGTGTGAGCCTGTTGCCAAGTCAGCAGGCATATTTGACTCAATTACATCATCAATAAAGTGGTTTGTAGCCAATTGCACATACTCATCATCAATCTTACAAAATTGTTCAAGTTGTTGCTCTTGGTACGATTCATTTTCATACACTTCATCTTCTATTTCTTCGCCCATTTCATACAAATCTCTTGGCTTTAAATGCACTGCAACACTCCATCCTTTATTAACCACATCATCGACATAATACACTAGTTGTGCTTGAGATGCCTCAATGTAAGGGTCATGTTCTTCACAATCACCATTATGAATCAATCTTTCAAAATTTACACAATTAAAATTCCAACTATCCTTTTTATACCCTCTGTTCCGTGTAGTTTCCGCCCACTTGCATTTAAAAAGAACAACATTGAACTGCCCATAGAAGTTAATCTCAATAATATCTTCCAACTTCCCATAATAAGGTATCTCTGCTTGTATTGAGTTCCTATCAACACTACTCGAAACACAAGATGTGTTGGATGTTAAAAAAACTCCACTATTTTGTGTTCTCAGTCCCTCTTCTCGAGCCAAAGTTCGAAATTTGAACCCATTAATGTTGTAACCACTAAATCTCTTTGCATTGTCCAAAGGACCGCGTGCTAGAAATTTTAGATCAGTAGTCCTGTTATTCATTGTTTCTGGATTCGTAATCTAGATAACGTAATGCAATTGTGTCAGTCAAATTTCGAAGCAAACATGACAAATAGGAACATAACTATTGGATGATCACATACCCGCTTTCGAAACCAATCAACAAATTCCTTAGATACTCTCTTTTCTATCTCTGTTGTTGAAGGTCTTCTTGACCTTGAACTTCTTTTTATGAATTGTCTAAATTCCCTACACGAATTAATAATGGCAATTCAGTGCACATGATTAGTATATTTAAAAGTCTAATAATGAGTGAGCTGATGTTTATTCTAAATACTCACTCAACAAATGGTGCAACTATTGAACAATTCAGAAGCACGTATCGATGAGCTTGTAGTTTTTGCATTTGAGTTAACGTGAACATTGAGGAAGCTCCTACTGGTTTTCCAAGTTGAGGGAAGATAGAGGATGCATAGGGGGACTCATTCTCATTTGGGACATCACAAACACGCCCAGATCTATTGAATCGTGTCTCTATATCTTCAATATAGCGAGAACAAAAATTTAGATACTCTTCAGCTAAGTAACCTTCAGCTATAGACCCTTCTGGTTGAGCCTTGTTACGTACAAAGGACTTCAAGTGACCCAATTCCCTACAAGAATGATCGATAATTAGTGTATGCAAGTGGCATATATAGAACAAGATAGCTTCAATTGAAGGAGCAATTCTTTTACCTCTCTACAGGATACATGTATTTATAATGTACTGGACCTCCAAGCTTGGCTTCCTCTATTAAATGGACAGTTAAATGAACCATAACTGTGAAAAATGAAGGAGGGAATAACATTTCCAAATGACAAAGTGTAATCATAATGCGATCTTGGAGAATTTGAAGATCTGAAAGGCTCAGACTTTTACCACAAAGAACTCTAAAAAATGAACAGAACTCCACCAAGACAGCCGTAACATGGTTTGGCAACAAATTGCGGATGGCTAATGGTAGTAGTTGTTCCATTATAATATGAGAATCATGGCTTTTCAATCCAAATATCTTTTGTTGTGCCTCATCAACACATCTAGAAATGTTACTTGAGTAACCATCCGGTACTTTAACATTCTTCAAGGTTTTAAAGAACAACTTTTTTGTATCGCGTGTTAGTGAAAACAAAGCAAGGCGATATCTCCCTTTATCATCGGGCCAAAGATCACGCCTTATACCCATATCTTGCAAATCTTTTCGAGCATTAAGATTGTCTTTTGATCTAGGCTTCTCGTGGAGCAAAGTATACAAAACATTGTCACATACATTTTTTTCAATATGCATGAAATCCAAATTATGACGCAACAAATTAGATTCCCAATATGGAAGTTCAAAGAATATGCTTCTTTTATTCCATTGCTTAGTTGGTTGTCTAGATCTTTTTCCTGTACCATTCAACACTGCTTCTCTTCCAAATGGAACATCTAGGTTTTTCACTTGCTTCAAAACATCAGATCCTGATATAATTGAGGGTGGACTTCTCTCCTCTGTGCTTCCATCGAAGCGAACACGGTTCAGTCTAAATCTATGATTTCTGCTCAAAAAACGACGATGGCCCATAAAACACCATTTTCTACTATGAGGGAGACGACAGGGCTCTGCATCAAAATTACAAGTTGGACAAGCCAAACCTGTATGAGTGTTCCAACCAGACAAATTTCCTAAGCCAGGAAAGTCACTAATTGTCCACATAAGAGTCGCCCGCATTCTAAAGTTTTGATTCATTGATGCATCAAAAGTAACCACGCCATCATTCCATAGTTCCTTTAACTCATTTATAAGGGGTTGTAAGTAAACATCTATATTATTTCCAGGCATCTTCTTTCCTGGAATGATCATCAATAAGATGAAGGAAGTGTGCTTCATACACATCCAAGGAGGAAAATTATACGGAATCAAAAACACCGGCCAAATGCTATAGGCAGAACTCATGGTTCCAAAAGGGTTAAAACCATCACTAGCAAGGCCTAAGCGAACATTTCGAGGATTTAAAGCAAATTCAGGATGCATCAAATCAAATGTCTTCCATGCTTTACCATCCCTCGGATGCCTTAGCAACCCATCCTTATTACTCTCAATAGAGTTCCACCTCATATGCTCTGCAGTCTTACAACACATGAACAATCTTTGCAATCTTGCTTTTAATGGAAAGTAACGCAGAACTTTTACAACTTGTTTCTTCTTCTTCTTAGGGTTCCATCGAGACGCTCCACAATGCTTACAGGCTTGCAAGTCTTTGTCTTCATCTCCCAAATATAACATGCAATCTCTTGGACATGCATCTATCTTCGTATAATTAAGACCTAGTTTGTTGATGATTTTCTTTGCCTCATAAAAAGAAGGGGGGAACTTTGCTTGTTGAAACACATCTCTCAACAAATCTAGTATCATAGTCATTGCCTTGTCACTCAATCCACACAAAACCTTTATATGATATAATTTGATTACAAATTCTAGTTTTGTGTACTTGCTCCCTTCGTGCAACATCTGACTTCCGTCTTTGATAAACTCATGAAAATCACTAAAATCCTCCCTTGGCCCTTCGTTTAATACTTCATTTGTGCCTATTGCTTGTGGTTCATCTCTATTAGTGGCTTGTTGCCTATGGTGACCAAATGCATCATTGACCATTGTGTCTAGCGGGTTCTCATAACCAAATATCCCTTGCACATGATCTTCATTTCTAGTAGATTGCGGTACTTGTTTCTCACCATGACGAGTCCATACGATATAGTTTTTAGGGAATGGTTTCGATTCTAAGTGTGATTGGACTATATCTCTGGTTTGCCAATCAACAATCCCGCAATCAGGACATGGACATTGTATTGTATCTTTAATAGCGCCATGCTTAAAAGCAAAATCCAAGAAATGACTTATTCCATTTAAGTACTCACTTGTATTTCTTGGCTTTGCAATCCAAGATTTGTCCATATTTAACTATCGTCTAAATAATGATAAGAAGGTATAAAAGAAATTAAGAAAACCTCAAGTGAATTAACAATGGAGAACACTAGCAATACAAATAGTTGCAAGCAATACAATATGTCATATATCAGAAACTAGTAGGACTCATCTTTAAAAAAACAAGAAATACTGGTATGAAAAATCTGTCATATCTAGCTACGAGCTTTGAAAATGTAATTTCAACTTTTCGGTTTAAAAGACGACGACAACAATAAGCAACGACAACAGCAATAAGAGACACGACAATAAGCTACAACTCATAAGCCTATAATTTAATTGAATTAAGAAGCCTATAATTCTGCAAAGTGTGTTCAAAATATACATTGATTTTTATGTCCAGAGAGCACAACTCAGTAGTAAAAAAACACAAGTGTTATGTTTCGCAAGGCAAACAGACACTGATATTTCCAAAATTTAGCTAAGAAACTTGTAGACACATAAAGGATTTAGTAAATTCCAAATACCTGCATAGGTAGTTACATCTAATCCTTTTCATTTATTCCAAATGCATCAAATGTAATTCAATTAGAAGACTAACACTATTTTCTAATTTCTAGGCAGTAAATTAGTCGAACAAAACTTACACAGCTGAATCTAAGAACAAAATTGGGGGAATCTTTTTCAAATTAAGTTCCAGCATAAATGTTATTCTCAGAATTCACAATTTTTTTGCTTGAAACTCCTACATCTATCTGAGACACCAAAAAAAGATGAATTTTTTTCACAGTTCCGAAAACTAGAAAGGGGTAGCTAGAGAAAGAAAATACTAATGAATATTAAGAGCAAAGAGAAGTTAAGTTACCTGTAAGAGCAGATCGTCAATGAGAGAGGAATCGGTGGAGGAAGAAGTGGAAGGAAGAAATAGGGTTTGGTTTTCTTGTTGTTGCTGAAGTTGCTGAGAAGGAGGAGCGGAAATTTGCATTGAACGCAAGGTGTCGCGAGAGGGAGAGAGAGAGAGAGAGAAATTAGGTTTACGCGAGGGAGGTTTACGCGAGGGTGTGAGAAGGAATCAGGTTTCGCGAGGGAGGTTTCACGAGTGAAAGTGAGAAGAGAGGGAAGATGAAACAGAGGATAGGGAAGCTGAAATTGAGTAGAAAAAGCGTGAAAGTGAGAAGAGAGGGAAGATGAAACAGATGAAACAGAAGAGGGAAGATGAAATTAGGTTTTTGATAACTTGTATTACAAAAACTTGGTTACGCAAGGGAGCGTTGTTTACGCGAGGGAAGATGAAACAGAAGAGGGAAGATGAAAGGGTTGCTTCATTCGGACCAAGTGTTGTTTACGGATCTTGCTTCAAGGACTACCGTGGTTGAGTTTGCTGAAATTAGGTTTTTTTTTAGAAGAGGGAAGATGAAATTACGCGAGGGAGCGTGAAAGTGAGAAGAGGAAAGCTGAAATTAGAAGGTTTTTTTTTTGTTTTTTTATTTTACATTTAGCGGGGGTTTTTCGTGACACTCAGCGGGGGTTTTTTAAACCTTCGTAAAATGAAACAACATTTTCGATTTGTTGACCGAGGAGTTCCTTTTTTATTGTTAAACTGAGGGGGTTTTTAAAACCTCCGCAATAAAACCCCCGCTATTTGATCCATTTTTTGTAGTGTTAGTGGTATCAGAGCAGTTTTGGTCTGTCCGGCTAAGTTGTCATGTTATTGTGTCATTGACGATCGAGTATTGTCAATTAGTTCTAACTGTTGTTTATGTTAAGGTGATTAGTGGAGATGGCTGGAAGGAACGATGCTGCTATCGCTGCTGCTTTGGCTGCTATGGCTCAGGCTGTGGAAGGTCAGCAAAACGTTGGTGAAAATGCTGGGTCTCGTAGTTTGGCAACCTTTCAAAGGGAGAATCCGCCTACTTTCAAAGGCAAGTATAATCCTGATGGAGCGTTGGCTTGGCTGAAGGAGATGGAGAGGATCTTCCGTGTGATGGACTGCACTCCAGCACAGAAGGTTCGTTATGGTACTCATATGTTGGCAGAAGAAGCTGATGACTGGTGGTTAGAGACTAGTCAAAGGTTGGTAGCTGCAGGTGAAGAGGTCACTTGAGTTGTGTTCCGTAGGGAATTTATGAGGAAGTACTATCCGAAGGATGTTCGGGGTAAGAAGGAAATTGAATTCCTTGAGCTGAAGCAAGGAAACCTGTCGGTTACTGAGTATGCTGCTAAGTTTGTGGAGTTGGCTAAGTTTTATCCGCACTACAGTGAAGCAACTGCTGGAAGTGCATCAAGTTTGAGAACGAGTTGCGACCAGAGATCAAGAAGGCCATTGGATATCAGAAGATCTCTGTCTTTGCTGATTTGATTGACGGCTGCAGGATCTACGAGGAGGATAGCAATGCTCATTATAAGATTGTTAATGAGAAGAGGAGCAAGTCTCAGAGTCGTGGTAAGCCGTATGATGCTCCTGCTGGTAGAGGTGAACCAAAAGCTGCTGATGGTAAGAGGACTAATGGGGGAGATGCTCCTGCTGGTATTGTGTGCTTCAAATGTGGCAAAGCTGGTCATAAGAGTAATGCGTGCAAAGCTGAGACGAGGAGGTGTTTCCGTTGCGGTGAGATCGGGCATGAGGTGTCCAGGTGTGAGCATAAGGAGGTGGTTTGTTTCAACTGTGGCGAAGGAGGACACATCAGTAGTCAGTGTCAGAAACCGAAGAATGAACGAGCTGGTGGAAGAGTGTTCGCTTTGGTAGGGACAGAGACTTCTAAGGAGGGCGGACTTATTAGAGGTACATGCTTCATTAATGGTATTCCTCTAACTTATATTGTTGATACCGGTGCTACTCTTTGTTTTATTGCTGCTGATTGTGTTGAAAGATTGGGTCTTGCGTTGTCTTCTATGAATGGAGAAATGGTTGTCGACACTCCAGCTAGGGGTGTCAAAAATACCCGGACCCGTGGGTACCCGCGGGTAAAACCCGTCACGGGTCTGGGGCAGGTAGTTAAACGGGTACCCGCGGGCCAAATAAACGGGTATTTTGACTACCCGTCAATAAACGGGGCGGGTCCGGGTAGCGGGGTACCCGGACCCGCGGGTACCCGTACCCGTTAGTAAATATAGTTGCCCTTATATATATACCAATATAAAAAGCAAAAACCTATTGTTGTTGTTGTTTAAGTGGATGTTTATTCACATTTTGTTGTATCTTTTATCCTAATATTTTGGATAATGTTTAGTTGTTATTTTTCAAGTTTCTATTATCATAATTTTAGTTTTTTTATCTCAATTCATTAACAATTATATATTAATAAATAGTTGATACGATAAATGCATATCAAAATGCGTAATTTTTTTATATAAATGAACCAAAAAAATAGTGTTAAAAAAACAAATTTTCTATGGTATTTCAAATTTTATTTTTAAATTTTTTTTATTTATTAATTTACAAATACCCGCGGGTACCCGTTTAAAAAAATATCCGTTTAAAACCCGTTAAACGGGTACCCACGCGGGTCCGGGACGGGTTCGGGGCCTATTTATAATAAACGGGGCGGGTCCGGGTAGTGAGATACCCGTGCCCGCCCCGCCCCGTTGACAGTCCTAACTCCAGCTAATGGGTCGGTGACTACTTGTGTTCTGGGTGTCCCTTGTCGATTTTCGACAGAGACTTTGTTGTTGATTTAATTTGGTTGCCGTTAAGCAGAGTGGATGTGATCTTAGGTATGAACTGGTTAGAGTATAACCATGCCCATATTAATTGTCATAGCAAGTCTGTAAGTTTTTCTACTCCTGAAGAGGAGGGAGCTGGTTTGTTGTCTGCTAGACAATCGCGGAAATTAATTCGGGAGTAGAGGAAAACTTCGCAAAGTAGACAGAAGAGCTATCATGATAAGCGAAGAAAGGATTTGGAATTTCAGGCGGGTGATGTGCAAGTACGGGATAATCTCACTGTAGAGACGATGCCTGTGCGTATCGAGGATCATGAGGCGAAGACTCTAAGAGGCAAGGAGATCGCTTTGGTGAAAGTAGTCTGGTTGGGAGCTGCCGGAGAAAGCATGACGTGGGAGCTGGAAAGCAAGATGCGGGAGTCATATCCCGAGTTGTTCGAGTCAGGTAAATTTTCGAGGGCGAAAATATTCTAAGTGGGGGAGAGTTGTAACGCCCCAAAATTTAATTAATTGTTTAATTGAATTGTTTGGGGATTTAATTGGTAGAAAATAATAAAATAATAACAATGTTAGTATATGTGGGCCTATTGTTAGGGTTGGGAGTAGTTAACTGAGAAGTGTTAGGGAGGCCCATGATGCAATTCGAATGAGCTAAGGAAAAAACCCATAAAATTAACTAAAGTATAAATAGGCATTGTTTAGGGTTTGGCTCATTTAGAAGAAACAAAAAAATAGAATTAGAGAGGAGAGAAGAGGGAGAAAGCAACGCCAATAGGAGAGAGGAGGCTAGGGTTTCGTGATCTTCTAAGGCTAAGGTAAGGGTGGGATTCAAGCCTTATAATGGGATATATGAATTACTTTATGTGGGGGTTAGGGTTTGATGATTGTCATATGTATGATCATATGTGTATTGAATGTCTTGTAGAATAATTATGTTTGTGTGATTGATATTCCTATGCCCTAGAATCGTTATTGTATTTTGCCATGATCATGAGAACTTGAATTGGGTGCTGAAAGTGGCGCCCTAGGCACGCTGCCACTGTTTTTGTTGTTGCTGAAAGTGGCGCCCTAGGCGCCCAGTCCATGTTGTTGTTGCTGAAAGTGGCGCCCTAGGCGCCCAGTCCCTGTTGTGTTGCTGAAACTGGCGCCCTAGGCGCCCAGTCCCTGTTGTGTCGCTGAAACTGGCGCCCTAGGCGCCCAGTCCCTGTTGTGTCGCTGAAATTGGCGCCCTAGGCGCCCAGTCCCTGTTGTTGTTGCTGAAACTGGCGCCCTAGGCGCCCTGTGCCTGACAGTGTGTTTGCTTGCTGAAACTGGCGCCCTAGGCGCCCTGTGCTTGGTGTTTTGTTGCTTGCTGATGATGGCGCCCTATCCCTAGGCGCCATGCTCTATATTATTGTTGCTGGTGTTGGCGCCCTGTCCCTAGGCGCCACACCCTATTTCTGTGTTGTTGGTGTTGGCGCCCTGTCCCTAGGCGCCACACCCTATTTCTGTGTTGTTGGTGTTGGCGCCCTGCCCTTAGGCGCCACACCCTATTTCTGTGTTGTTGGTGTTGGCGCCCTGCCCCTAGGCGCCACACCCTATTTCTGTGTTGTTGGTGTTGGCGCCCTGTCCCTAGGCGCCACACCCTATTGCTGTGCTGCTGTTGCTGTGCTGCTGCTGTGTTGCTGTTACTGTGCTGCTGTTGCTGTGTTGCTGTGCTGCTGCTGCTGTGTTGCTGTGTTGCTGTGCTGCTGTTGCTGTTGCTGTGTTGCTGTTGCTGTGCTGTTGTTGTCGTGCTGCTGTTGCTGTGTTGCTGTTGCTGTGCTGCTGTTGCTGTGTTGCTGTTGGTGTTGTTGCTGTTGGTGTTGTTGCTGCTGCTGTTGCCGTTGTTGCTATTGTTGCTATCGTTGCTGTTGTTGCTGTGTTGCTGTTTCTGTTTGTTGTTGTTGCATGTTGGCGCCTTAGCGCCTATGGTTGTTGTTGTTGTTCGTTGGCGCCTTAGTGCCCATCGTTGTGGCTGAATTGTTGGTTCAGATGTTGTTAGTTGATGATGTTACACCAGTTGGATTGCCTCTATTTATTGGCAGGCGGTATGTTGTAGGCCTATGGCCAACGATGATTTCCGATGTTGTTGCGTTGCTATGTAATCGTTGTTTATTAGTTGTGCATTTACATAGCGTCGCATACATAGCATATTTTTAGGATGGAGCTATGCTCAAATCACGACGGCCTGGATTGGCAAATTACGATGAAATGATGTTACGACGTTAATGCCTCTATTTATTGGCTGGATTATGGTACCACATGCATTATAGGGCGGTGGCCCTGAGTCGAGTCACATTCTGCATTCATGTTGCATATTTTTGCGATTGAAATGATTTTGACTGTTGTGACGTAATGACTTGACCGTTGTGATATGATGATATTGACCGTTGTGATATGATGATATTGACTGTTGTGATATGATGATATTGACCGTTGTGATATGATGATATTGACTGCTGTGAAATGATGATTTGATGTCCTGACCTGATATATATTATCTTTCATATGATTCATTATATAGTTCGATATCTCACCCCTTCTGTTTGAATGTTACCCCAATGTTGGTAACGTGCAGGTAATCACGAATGAAGGCTGCTCACCTTTATTAGTTCGGGTCGGTGTCGTCGCTCTGATACGTAGCACTCGGGGGGATGAACGTTTATTTATGTTATTTAAGTTGTTTACTGTTGGATTTTGAGTTATGAATCTTGCATAGCTGTCACGATTGTTTAGTTGAACCATTTGAATTTCCGCTGCGTAGTTAAAAGAAGTTTGACTTGTTTTGAAATGTTGTTCTACCGGTTCATCCGAAAGCGCTATGTATCTGTGTTCAAAAGCGAATTAAACCGTCTATTGTTTTCACGAAGCAAATGTAGCACTCCATTGTTTGTTGAAAAAGTTTTTTTTATGAACTCTGATTTTGCATTATTTTACCGGGTAGAAATGGGGTGTTACAGATGACAAATCAAAATTTACTTAGATTAAGCTCATGAGAGCCAAGTCCGAAGCCAGGCTTCTTCTCACTCAGTTTATTGCCTTTGTTCAAACTCAATTTCACACCACCATCAAAACCATTAGGTCAGATAATGGCCCTGAGTTTGCCTGTTCTGCCTTCTACCTTTCCAAAGGTATCATTCACCAAAAATCCTGTGTAGAAACACCACAACAAAATGGTGTAGTTGAACGCAAACACCAACACATTTTAAATGTTGCTCGTTCCCTAATATTTCAATCCCACCTTCCTCTCCAATTCTGGGACTTTACTATTTGCCACTCCATCCACCTCATTAACCGTATGCCTTCCACCAACCTTGATGGAAAATCCCCTTTCTTCCTCCTACAAAACACCTGACCTCTCCACTCTCAGAGTTTTTGGATCCCTCTGCTATGCCACTACCCTCACTGCTCATAAAACAAAGTTCCTCCCTAGAGCACGCAAGTGCATCCACATTGGTCATTCACAAGGAGTGAAGGGCTATCTCTTATTTGATCTCACCAATCATGAGATTTTTTTGTCTAGGAATGTCTCCTTCTATGAGAATATATTCCCCTATACCTCCCCTTCTCATACTCCCTCCTCGGCTTCTGATCCACCACCACAAATCACCCTCACTAACATGTTTGCCTATCCCTCATCCTCCTTTCATTCTCCTGCAATACCTTCTGCCACTCTCAACACATCTGATGACTCCACCCACCCTAGCTCCTCTTCTTGTCTTGCTCCATCTGATCCCCCTCCTACTTTCCCTGACCCACCTACTGTCACTGCTGTACCTGACCCACCTCAGCCAACTAGAAAATCCACAAGAATTGGTACCTTAAGAATTTTCATTGTGCTCAGCTCTCTATTTCTTCTGCTGCTTAGTCATCTTCAGGTATTGCATATCCTCTTACTGACTACATTACTTATGATAGCCTGTCTGCTTCCCACAGATTGTACATCTCAGCTCTTAGTTCACATGTTGAACCGAAAACTTTTGCTCAAGCCTCCAAGCATCAGTGCTGGCTAGATGCCATGCAACAGGAGATTGCAGCCCTCAATTTGAACTCTACATGGACTATTACTGATCTTCCTCCTGGCAAGCAACCTATTGGATGCAAATGGGTTTACAAAATCAAACACCAAGCTGATGGCTCTATAGAGAGATGCAAGGCCAGATTGGTTGCCAAAGGATTTACTCAGCTAGAAGGAGTAGATTACACTGAGACATTCTCTCCAGTAGTCAAGATGACTACTGTCCGATTGGTTCTGGCAGTTGCAGCCTCTCTTAAATGGCACCTCCACCAACTAGATGTCAACAATGCCTTCCTCCATGGTGATCTTCATGAGGAGGTATACATGAAGGTCCCTCCAAGTATTCCCACATCTTCTCCTAGCCAAGTCTACAGGCTTCAGAAATCCCTCTATGGCTTGAAGCAAGCAAGTAGGCAATGGAATGCCAAGCTGATCTCTTTCCTTCTTCCCTTGGGTTTCATTCAATCCAAGCATGACTATTCTTTGCTGATTAAACACTGTAACTCCTCCATCACAGTCCTCTTGATTTATGTTGATGATGTTGTTCTCACTGGTGATAGTCTGGATGAGATTCACAGAATCAAGAAACTTCTGGATGCCACTTTCAGAATCAAAGACTTAGAGATTCTCAAGTTTTTTCTTGGATTTGGGTGGCTCACTCTTCTACTGGTATTGTTGTCTCCCAGAGAAAATATGCCCTTGAGTTACTTGAGGAGGCTGGCTTGCTTGCTTGCAAACCTGCCTCCACTCCTATGGTTCCCAACCTGAAACTGAGCTCCACTGATGGCACTCCTTTGGAGGATCCTACTGCATACAGGCGGCTGCTTGGCAGGCTCATCTATGTCACCAACACAAGGCCAGACCTTTGTTATGCTGTAAACAAGCTGAGCCAGTTTTTGTCCAAACCTCTTCAACCTCATATGGATGCTGCTGTTCATGTCTTGAAGTATCTGAAGGCCTGTCCTGGCCGTGGCTTGTTCTTCTCTACTGACTGCAACAGGACCCTTACTGCCTTTAGTGTTGCTGACCGGGCTTCCTGCATTGATAGCAGAAGATTCACCACTGGTTTTTGCATTTTCTATGGCGCTTCTCTGATCAGCTGGAAGTCCAAGAAGCAGAGTGTTGTCTCTCGTTCATCTTCAGAAGCTGAATACTGTGCCATTGCTGTCACCACATCAGAAATTCAGTGGCTCCTTTATCTGCTCCGTGATCTGCACCTTCCTCATTCCACTGCAGTTTCCATTTTCTGTGACAACAAGTCAGCTATCCACATTGCCCAGAACCCCATCTTCCACGAAAGAACTAAACATATTGAATTGGATTGTCATCTAGTTCGTGACAAAGTACAGTCTAACACCATCCACCTGCTGCCTGTCCCCACCAAGTCCCAACTCGCTGACATGTACACTAAGCCTCTCCATCCCTCTCAGTTTACTCAATTTATATCCAAGCTCAACTTGAAAGATATTCACAGTTTAGCTTGAGGGGGGCTGTTAGATTATACATTCGTTATGTAAATATATTGTAAATTTATTTACCACATTAGTTAGTCACTCATTGATTAAGCTAGTTAGCATAGTTATCTATCTAGTGTTAGTTTCTTGGCAACATTGTACTGTATATATACTTCTCTCTACCAATCAATAAAGTTGAGAATCATTTTTACCAAATTACCAATTGTATATAAACTCAGTTAAATGATTTTTCATAAACGATGTACATAATCGTATTTTTGCTAAACTAAAGTATCATCTGCGCACAACTACAGAGACTAATTCTTCAAGGTACTGAGATCCACTTAAAGAGTTGATATCTCCCACCAAATATTTTTTTCATACACACCAGTCAGGTAAATTTATCTTAGACTTATTACTAGTAAAATACAAATAAGAAATCATTAATGATGATGTTACATTATTTAAGCTTTTTTAATGAGAAATAGATATCATCAATGTATTTAATTCGATTTTTTATCCCGTACTCGTTGTGTTAAGTAGAAGAGAGTGGCACGTACAATAAAATAATAAAATCTAATAAATGTTATTATCCTTTTGTATATGTCACTCTCTCCTACTTGACACAAGTACTTCCAAGGATCAAAACTCATTTACTAATACTTCATACCAATTACTCACTCTGTTTTCCTATTCAAACAAAAATATTCATACCAAATATAAACACGTTAAATCTATTTTTAGTTCATGTATCAAATTTACTTTTATTAATTGCCCAATTTTTTTTGGGGCAAGTAACTTTTAGTTTTTAGGTTTTCCTATTTCTAATGCCAGGGTAATTTGAGAATCATATTTTTTTGACTGTTTTTATAGCCGATATGTTCGTTGAAAATGTTTAGTTGTAAATGTTTAGTACTACTAACTTATATCCTTTTCACTAGTTTATGGCTTTTTTAGACGCTACATGAGCTATGTTTCGTAAAAAGTAGCAAATAGTGAATTTAAATTGTTAGGTAAAATTAACGTTTGAACTAACTTATAAAAATAAAATAACATAAGTGGAAATTATTAATTAATGCTTAAAAATGAAATGGATTGTTCATTTAACACAACATAAATAAGAAATTTAATTAAAATAAAAGAGATAAAAACCAGAGAGAAAATAAAATGGCACTTCAAGCAACGTCTGGAATAATGTTATAAGCCACTGAAAAATATAATAAACTAATGCGTGTCAAACACTTCTATTTTGCTTCTACGAGCTTATCCGCTACAAATCATCAGCTAAATGCTACTTGTAATTGGTCTCACTAAAAACAAATTTTTGAAGTAATGTTTGAGGTTATATCTTATAACATTTCATTTTTAGCTCGGTTTTACTTTTATTAATTTGATCAACTTTCCTCGTTTATCCAGCATTAAATGAATATTATTTTATGTCACTTTATACGTACTAGTATTCCTACCCGAGATGAGTTGCCATGGCAGAGATGAGTTGACAACAACCAAGCAAATCAAAGAACAAATGAAGAATGATGAACGCAAAGAATCTCCAAGAACATGTGGAAGAAAAATCAAGATATTTCTTCTGATAGCACGATGAGCACCATTGTTCATGAATCGCAAACCGGAAGAGGAAAATCACGAGAAGACAATGGAGGAATCACCAAGAAGAGAGGAACACGGAAGCTATATTAGCTCCTGATTTTTTTCCATCTGATACCATATTAAAAGTGTGACGTCAATTATATATGAAACAGAGAACTGAGAGTGAAAGTCTCATTTTATTGATTGATGAGTGAAATTGAACGTACAGCAAAAGTTTAGTAGAGCTGAGTTTAAAGAACACCAACGTACCATTTATCTTCTCTAACTACATTTTATCTTCTAAACAAACTTTAAAAACACAATAACTAACTAATTAAATACAATTAGTAAAGATCCTGCATATTTATCGGGAGACCAACATGGTGGCCGATGGTCCGGCATTTATTGCGTGTGAAGGTGGGGAAGGTATGCACTTTTGGGAGCACCCTCCGGAGCGCATTTTACAATTTTTGCATGATGATTGTATTGGAGTTTTTACTCCTAGATTAGTTTCCGTGTGACTCGTGGTTTTCGTTTCGGGCCTTTGAGCCCCTATTATATTCAAGAAAAAATAAATACAATTAGTAAAATGCAATTAAATAAATAATTGAAGTGTAACTTAATAGTGTGTGTGTGTGTTATATTATTTATTATTTTGTAAAATATTTTAGATATTTAGTGATACTTTACATATATTATGTCATTTTTTATCATAACTCTTTCTTAGTATTAAAAAAAGATTGAATATGAATAAATTAAACCATAAATATTGTTCGGAATAAATTATTTAATCAGATTTCTTAATATAATTATGGGACCAAACAGACATTAAAAAATAAAATAAGAGCAAAAAGGTATTTTAACTTTTCTTATCAAAGGTATTCTAGCCTTTTAATTTCATGGTGATATCCTCGTTGGAAAAGCATAATAAAAAGCATTGACCTCTAGCAACTTTTTTAGTTTATTTATTTATAAATAGTAAAATGTAAAATGTCTCATTTATATGGATTTGTACCGATTTGGATTGGTTGCTATAAAACAATTTGTCGCATTTCTTTTTTTTTTTTAAGGTGAATGAATTTTCGATCGTTGCAGTCCAAATCTCTCAAAAAACATAAGCTTATTATAAAATCCTCATTATTACAGACTTGACGAATCAGATTATGGACATATCCTCATTATCACTCACTGGGTGGGAGAAGGCTGTGCACAGTACAGTCCCTCCCAGTATTGCTAATGGCCGCAGAAGTAAAGAATAAATACCACAATTTAGTAGACTGAAGTTACATTTTTAGCCCTCCAGACCATCTTTTTTTTTGACAAGACCCTCCGGACCATCTTATATAAATATAATAATCAGAGCACTTTTTTTCTTTTACAAATGTAGGAGTGACAAACACCATTAACACATAAAATAGAGATTTTGGATTCGAATTTGAGTAATTACGAAAAATGTCCAACCTAATAAAGTCAACTTTACTAATTGTATTGAGCCTTACGAAAACATTATTATAGTGACCCATTGTTGCTCTCTAATCTTGAAGAAAATTCATTTTCTACTATTTAAATATGGTATTTTTTTATAACTTAAGAAAAAAGTGACAATCTTTATGATAAGATTGTCACTAATTATTTATCTACTTTGAGCACCACACAACCAACAAAGAAAACCATTTTTTAAACTTATGCATAAAAAGAATCCTACAAAATACATTTATAATAACACTTTTTTATCTACTTTGACCTTTAACTTTTTTAATTATTCATCAACAAACTATATGAATTTGTATCATTGATTTTATTTCACTCCTTTTTGTGTTTTACATATATGTATTTTTTATCATGTGTTGTATGTAAATGTGTCTGCAAATGTTGGTTAAATATCTGTAGTACATATCTACAAAATTTTTAGAAAACATTAACACCATACTATAATATATTAGATTTGTTACAGCTCAAACAGAAAAAAAAATCAAAAAAATTCTCCCCGTGCATTCTAAGATTCTAAAGTAACAAATTATCTCATGCTCTATTAAGCCAACCCATTGGGATTAATATTTTGTACTACTTAAATAGCACAACTCTTTCTTATTTACAACTATTTTCTTATTTACTTTAATCATGTTATTATTCTCCTTTTGAGAGTAACTAGTACTACACCCGTGCATCCGCACGGGCCGATCGCGTTACGTCATACGATTACCTCAAATAGAAATGTTAGTTTGAAATCTCATTAATCTAAAATCAATTGTAAAATATAGAGGATGACTTGCATACGAACATGTGCTGTCGTGTTCTTTTTAGGAATGAATTTAGACAGTATTTAAATAGTCTAAACATTAACCCGTGAAAATAAAGAAAAATTTAAAGTAAATAAAAAATGAGTTTCAAATAAAAAATTGATAAATATTAAAACTAAAAATGTAAAAGTATCATTTAAAAACAATATGTGCATTTATCCCGTGTGTTTTTATATATCAGTGCAGTGTTTTTTATATATCAGTGTTGTTATCCCATGTTTTTTTATATATCAGTGCAACTATCCCGTGTTTTTATAAATATCATTGCAATTATCTCCGTATTTTTTTTATATATCAGTGCAATTGTCCAGTGTTTTTTTATGTATCAGTGCAGTTATCTCATAGTTTCAATTGATTATTTTAGTTGATAGTAGATTATTGCAGTTATCCCGTATTTTTATATTAGATTATTTGAGTTGATTAGTAGATTATAGTAGATTATAGTAGATTATTGCAGTTATCACGTGTTTTTGTAGATAGTAGTTTTATAGTAGTTTTCCAAAATTATAATTATCAATGGTAAATATTAATTATAAATTGTCAAAAAAATTATAAATATCAATGGTAAATATTAATCCCGTGTTTTTTTTATATATCACCGCAGTTATCCCGTGTTTTTTATTTATCAGTGCAGTTATCTCGTAGTTTCAATTGATTATTTTAGATGATCAGTAGATTATAGTAGATAATAAAAGTTAGATATTAGATTATCAATAAGAGATATTTGTTTTAAATATTAATTACTAATTTAAATAGTAATTAAGTCTTCTTGTGTTTTAGATAGTAGGTTTATAGTAGTGGTCTTCAAAATTTTTAATTAAAGTAGTGTTTGTATAAATTTAGAAATTTAGTTAATTAAAGTGAAATGATAAGAGAAAGAAAATAATTATTTATGGTAAAAAAGAAAAGTAAAAAGAAAAAAAATGAAGAAAGGGGGTGTAAAAGAAAAGTGAAAATGAGGAAAGAGAGTGTAAGAAGAAAGAGAAAAAAGGAAGAAAGAGAGGTTAAGAGAAAAGTGAAAAGTAAGAAAGAGAGTGTAAGAATGAAGAAAAAAAAGAAGAAATAGAGTGTAATGACATTTTTACCCTCAAAAATTTGAGGTGTCTTTTAGATAGAATGAGGGTATTGGTAAAATCATATGTAGTGAATTTGTATAAATCTATAGTAGATCTCGGATCCAATAATTCAAATCCGACCCACATACGAAAGGAGAGAAGATAAGAACACGTGTTTTAATTTTTTAAATGATGATTCGCCCAATCATGGTACTCACTCGTGGCCCCATGAGCTATCCCACTTGCTGTATTCCACTAATTCACTTGAAAGTTGTTGATAGCACAAATTATCGCAGATTTCTTTTTCTAAAAATTAAAATTTTAAATCGATAACTTTTTTCAAAAAAATAATAGTTTTTTTAGTGTGACTCAGTTACATTTTTATAGGTAATTTTAATAGGTTTGTATAAGTTTAGAAATTTAATTAAAAAAAATAAAATGAAGTGATAAGAGAAAGAGAAAGGGAGCAGGATGCTACGGAAAAATCGCTGGGTAGCCTACTAACTAAGAAAAATACACGATGTTACGGAGGTGGTGTGTGAAGTGTGAGAAGAGTCGAAGGCAAGAGAAGAGGCATTCATTCGGTTGCATATCTCAATCATCTCGCATCTGTGGTACAACCAGATCGGTATTCCAAAAATGAGCGGTAACTCCATTTTCATTTCTCTCAAATTTCATATTCATGAATGGTATGGATAAGGGTTTCTGTTTTGTTTCAGCGAGTCCTAGCTTGTGGTTGGCTCCAAACCCCAGCAAAAGATGGGGCGAAATCTTCTTCCTTCTCTATACCCCCTTCTGGCTCACTCTATGTCTCGGCGTTGTTGTTCCATTCAAGCTTTACGAGGTTCCTCTCTTCCTCCCTTTCAATTTCTTCTCCTCTATTCTATCTATCTATCTCTAATTTCATTCAAACTTACACGGTGCTTGCTTGCTTGCTACTTGACAGAACTTCACAGAACTGGAGTATTTCCTTCTTGGATTGGTCTCCGTTGTTCCTTCTTTCCTCATTCCAATGCTTCTCGTTGGAAAGGTAACCTCAAATCCTCAAAATTTCCCAACTCAAATAAGTGCTTATTTATTGCATTACTTCTGTGTGGCTTTATATGATATATCCCTATCACATTTATGCTGTAGTAATTTATAGGTAGATTCATTGAAGGCCAAACAGCTACCTGCTTCTCTGTACTTCCCTGCTTTATTGTCATATTCATACTTTACTTAGTAACAAGGATTCATGTGTAATTACAGTTCATTATCTTCAGTACTACTAATAATACTGACTCACCCATAATGGAATTTATCTTCTTTTCTACTGATATTGTCAATGTGAGTTGAGCATGGCGTAATTTTTTTAACAACATCAAATTTTGCAGGCTGACAGAGGCATATCTTGGAAGGACCGCTATTGGGTCAAGGTAAGTGTTTTTATGTGCTACATTTTTCCAAATCATTACCAATGTTGTATTGTACTATCAGTTTACTAAGAATTATGTAGTGTGGACCTTAAAATATTATTAACTGATATTGAAGTTATATTTTGTGTAATTACTGGGTGTGCTCAGCTCTGCCAAGACCTGCCCAAGACCCAATTCTTAGACCGGGGGACTGCTTTTGGGATTCAAATTCCCCCAATTTTTGTTGTCCTTACTACTTAAGGTCCTAAAAGCGGCCTCTTTAGAACTAGGACTGGCCAGGCCACTAAAGTCATTGTTATTCTGACAAGTGGTGTATACTTGGAGTACACATTTTCCATTATCCCGTTGCCGCTCTTCATATTTACTTCTTAGCCGACGTCTATCAGACACCACCTCTTTAGGTGGTGTATGGCACACAAGGGTGAAAAATGCAGCGTGAATATCGAGATATAAAATTAACCACTAGATTGAGTGGTCTTGCATAATCATATGGTGGACCATCCACATCATACTCTACCCCTCCCCTCCCTCATCCCTTCCCATTGCCCTCCCTCATCACCCTCCCATCGTCCACCACCATCTCTCTCACCACCAACAACCCAAAAATTGGAACCACAAATGAATTATTTTTCATTTTTTCTGGATGAACACAGTTATTATTCTGTATTAAGATTTGTGTCATGTTTTTGCTGTTGTGTGCTGTACACAACCTATTATCATGGTTGTGTACCGTAGCCAAAGCCTTACTTCTTAATCTCAGTAAGTTAATAAAACCAGTTTGAATCCTAAATACTAAAGTGAAAAAGTATGTTTCGAATTGAAACTAGGAAAGTGAAAAACTATGTTTAGAATTGAAACCCCCTTGCCAATCTTGTTAATACAAGAAAATAAACATTAGAAAACGCTCGACCAGAAGAATTTTGTGAGTTTATCTATTTGAGGCATTCTTGATTGAAAACAAAATGATTCTCTCCAGTCAGAGAAAGCTTTGGACTTAACTTCTGGTACCTAGCTTTTTAAGTCAAGATCCAAAACAAAAGGGAAGCAAACCCCTCCTGGCAGGAAAGGGGAAAGGGGGATGACTTGGATTGTGATTGATGCAATTTTTGTTGCCTGGGTTGAGGGCTTTGCAGTTCCCTTTTTTAGTCCGATTTTGTTGTTCTGCATCCTAAAATGGATTTTAGTTCTTATGTTATGTATGTGTTTTTTTATATGGATGGTTCTAACTACTCCATAATCATTATTATGGATCTATTGGATCAGTCTACTTATTTACTTATCTGTGTTAAATCTGTTGACCTTGGCACAACCTAACATGTACGTATATGTATAATGCTGACAGGCCAGTCTCTGGATAATAATCTTCAGTTATGTTGGGAATTATTTCTGGACTCATTACTTTTTCACAGTTCTGGGTGCATCTTATACCTTTCCATCATGGAGAATGAACAATGTAAGCCAAGACCAATTAATTGCCTCTTTTAGTGAGACCACATACTGTATTGAGTTGCTCTATTTGTTGGTGGCAGGTACCACACACAACATTCTTGCTCGCTCATGCTTGCTTCCTCTTTTATCATGTTGCATCAAACATGGCACTGCGCCGGTTACGACATTTTATTGCTGATTTGCCAGAAAACATTCAGTGGGCTGCAGAAGCTGCAGGGATTCTCGCTCTTTCTTATTTTATAGCATACTTGGAGACATTAGCTATTTCCAATGTATGTTGCAACAAACCATTCTGCTTTTTTTATTACTGTGATCTTTGTTTTTGTTTTTTTGAAAATAACTGATCTTTTTTAGTCGTACATTTTTGGATATATTCATGGATTGCAGTATATAGTTGTGAGGTATCGTTGCATTTAGATATGCCTTATTCGTTGTTATTCTAGTTTATCAAACATTTTATTTGCAAAATGTAGTCTCAAGGCTGCATTTGATGCACAACTATTTCTTGCTTTTTCTGCAGCATGTTTCTTCCATCTCTGCAGTATTTAGGCAAACCATCTTATACTCTTCTCCCAGTGTTCTTTTAATTGAAAATTTCCCTATCTTCCAGTCTATATTGATTTCCCTTCCCAGATGATATACCTTCTCCATATTTGTTATACATTTTATTTTATAGTTGTCTTTGATTGCAACAACAAAAGTTATTTTTTATTATGTAAAATTAGCTACATGAAATAAACGACAGCACTGTCTTTTGATAGCTCAAGATATTTTGTTCACTCATGACTCATGAGTTACTTTAAATATTTCTGTTGACTATAATAGCTTTTAGGTATCACAGTATTTATATATGAGCCTAAATTTCCCATTTGAGTTTAGACATGGCTATTCTAAAGTAAGGATCTCTCACTTTGTATTTAGCTTTTACATCGGTTTATTTTTCCATATTGTTGTTCATATGTCTTTATTTGTCTCCCCGTTCTTGTTCTTCTTTTTCTTTTCTTTTTTACAAAATATCTACTGCCTAAACTCTCTTGCTTCTTTCGTGCTATTGAACCTATCTTCAAGTACATATCCTCATTTTTTTTATATTCCTTGAGAAATTTCAGATCTTCAATGTGATAGATATTTTCTTATATCAAAATCAGATATTGTCTTTTGCTATTTCAATATTCAAAATTAATGAGCATGGCACAAAAGTACGTTTGTGCAAGGTTGATGCTTATAATTTGATTGTTTAATCCCTCAGATGATATACCTTCTCCATATACTCCTCGAATATTACTATAAAAATTGAGTGGACATGTAATCACTTAGTTTTTGTTCTGCTGCAAGATTTAGTATTGTTATCCTTTCCGCAAATGCCCAATAGCCTTGGTGAAATGCTAGATTTGATTTTTAGTATTGTCTTTGACCTTCACTTTTGAGAATAATGTATGTATTGGATATATGCAGTTCCCTTATTATCAATTTGTGGATCGAGATTCTATGTACAAAGTTGGATCATTGTTTTATGCCATCTACTTTATCGTAAGCTTCCCGATGTTTCTAAGGTAAGTTTTTTACTAGCAGTTGTTTGGGTTGCTTCATTCTGTGTTTGGGGAAGTTACAAACCCTATAACAAGAAATGGAAATATGTCATTGTTGTTGAATTTACGTTATTGACAGTAATTCATGCAACTATGTGCAGGATTGACGAGAAACCTGGTAATAAATGGGACTTGCCAAGAGTGGCTGTTGATGCTTTGGGTGCTGCAATGCTGGTCACAATAATTCTTGATTTGTGGCGTATCTTTCTGGGGCCTATTGTTCCAGTCTCAGAAGCAAAACAGTGTTCTCAAACAGGATTACCTTGGTTTTCTGGATACACCAATCTAACATGAGGATTACATTAATAGAACTCACAAAATGGGAAGAGAATGGTTTCCACTACACACCAATGCAATCAGAAAAAGTTAATTATGTGGAGACTCTGCAGAAGTAAACCAAACTTTAACAATCCTTGTACTAATGTTTGCAGCGCCAAATTTTTTATCAGATCGATGTTGTATTTGTAGGCTTTGATGTATCAGGAAGTAGCCAACGCAAGTTACTAAATATTGTCTACTGAAATTAATGACAATTGAATTGCTTAGCCCCTATCCTTGTGCATTATATTTTTCCTATACTCGAGTTAGTGCTTTCTTTTCCATATTTTGTCTGCAAATTGCAATCCTATGCGCTTAAAATCAGGCATATCATACATGATTGAAACAGAAAATGATCAGTAAATTAGCTTAAAATGGTTATAAATTAAGCTTTCTGGAGTAAAATGTAACGGAAAGATGTTCTCATTCTATTGTTTGGAAAATGAATATAATGGAATGAGTTATAATTTTTGTTTTCTATATTTACCTTTATTTGGAAAACATTAATATGTCACGACAAAAAAAATATTAATATGTAGAGAGACTTCACAATAGATATAAGGAAGAAATAAGTGTGATGTGTGATAAATAATCAAAAGTATAATAGAGAAACCACTAATAATATTACGAAAAATAATAAAATTTATTAATTTATTTTATTTAATAGAGAAGCCACTAATAATATTACGAAAAACAATAAAATTTATTAATTTATTTTATTTTGTAAAATAATCTTAAAAGACAATTGTATAATGTAGAGAGAGAGAGAGAGAGTATTATATATTATATATCTTTTAATTTTAACTATTTTGTATAATGAACCGATGATCAACTTTGGAGAGAGAGAGAGAGTATTATATATTATATATCTTTTAATTTTAACTATTTTGTATAATGAACCGTTGTCTCTATTTGTAGCTTATGTGGAAATGCTTCTGAGACTTCTCAACATCTCTTCCTCGATTGCCCTTTCACCCAACATATTTGAAGCTGACTTGGAGGTATCCTGAGTATCCATATTGATACAACATCTTTTCAGAATATTTTAGCATTGACTTCTCATGGCTGGAGTACTCAATTGCAAGATGTTGCCTCTGCTATTGTTAATATTTTATGGGTCATTTGGTATTGCAAGAATCAGGTTAGATTTAGTAATCATGTGATCCCCTTACACTAAGCTATCAATTTAATTCTTTCAAATGCTGCTTTAGCTGGAAATGCTTCTAAATCATCGATGTCTTCCTTTGTTGCTGAGTTTATGATTATCAAGACCTTCATATCATTGGTAGCTATAGAAGCTCTACAAACATCAAAGAGGTTAATTGTATTGCTCCCGCGCCCTACATGATTAAGTGCAATACCGATGGCGCTGCTCGGGACCTGCCGCTTGTGGTGGTATTTTTAGAGACAAAAGTGCTGCTATTCTTGGTTGCTTTTCTGCCTCCATTGGCAACAGTTATGCTCTTCATGCTGAAACTATTGGAGCTATGTTAACTATAGAGATTGCTTTTGATAAATGTTGGAGTGTGATTCTCAGTTAGTGGTTTCCGCCTTTTAAGAATTGCAAAATAGTTCTTTGGAAGCTTAGAAATAGATGAAATAATTGCTTATATTTGCGAGACAAATGATATTCATTTGCACTCACATTTATAGAGAAAGTAACACTTGTGCTGATAAGCTTGTCGGGCATGGTACTAACACAAGTGGTTTTGTATGGTGAGACATTCCTCCTAGCTTCATTGCTGAGAATTTCTCTAGAAATATGTTAGGATTGTCTAGCTATAGATTCCGTTGATTTCCTGTTCGATGGTTTCAGTCTCCTTCTGGCCTTTTGTTTTTTGTGTGCTGCAAATGATTGTTAGTGGCTTTGGTGCTGTTCGGTATTGTGCTTCCGATCTTAGTGATTGGTATTATGTAGTTAGTAGATGTTTTATCCTTGATTCTGTTTCTATCTTCAGGTCTTGAGATGTTTCGATCTCGTTCGATCTTGAGATGTTCGATGTTGTTCAATCTTGAGATGTCTGATGTTGTTCGATCTCGAGATGTCCGATGTTGTTCGATCTTGAGATGTCCGATGTTGGTCCTGCAATAACACTCCGACGCTCAAGTCAGTATTTGAGTGAATGAGTATTTTGTTGGATAAAGTGCTTACCATTTAATGAGCATTGAATGCTGTATTTATAGATTTTGAGTGGTGTTTGTTGTGGTCGATTTGGGCCGTCCGATCTTGCAGAGTGATCTTGGCCATTGAAGATTGGACTTTAATGAATTGAATGGGCCTTCCAACAATTGGGCCTTGGAGGAGGTGTAAAAAGTAGAAATTCTAATTACCATAACAGTGGCCCCCTAAGTCTGGTCGCTTGAGGAGCGATCTTGACTTGATAAGGCGACGTGGCCTCGCATTTTCGTCTTCCTTGAGTAGAAATTTCTTTGGTCTTGAGCTGATGTCGAGCTTGAAATTTTGGTCGATGTTAAATAACCGTCGAGCTTCTGAGCGAGGTAGACAGTATTTTGGAATCAACCGAGCTTCTGAGTGAGGCAGACAGTTTCTTGGAATCAGTGCTGCTTTGGAATCAGTGCAATCTTGGAATCAGTGCCATTTTTACTGTTTCTGACAAGGCGTGATTTTGCAGTGGCGGCGCATGATGGTGACGCTTTATTTTTTAGCGTGCGAACCTAATGGACCTTGATTGGACGTGGCGTTTCGACTTCCCGGCCCAAGCCCATTAATTCCGCCTTACTATAAATAAAGGGTCTCACCTTTTCATTTGTTGCTTGGCGTTTATTTGTTTTGGATTGTCGATCCTCGAGAGCTCCCGAGCTTCTTTTTCGAGCAAAACGAGTTTGGAGAGTTTTGAAGCACTTTAAGGTCGGTTTATGTAGATTGGCAACTGCATTCTTCCCAGACACGATCAAATTCGCAGCTCCGTTTCGAGGTTAGTTTCTTTTTTGATTGTCTTTCCTATTCTTTTTGTTGTGCCTGGACCTCCCCCAGTCCTTTATGATCTCAGAATGGGGGTCGTCAGGTCGGGTTCCGATTTGCTCGCGAACTCATTTTTGATCCTAACCCTGGCATTTCGTCCCCCATTTCTGCAGATTCGTCCTGGCGAAGACAAAACAAACTCGGAGAGACGTTACTCAGTATTGTAAGGAGTTTACGAACGTGATGGCCTCTGGTGGCGAAAATCCTGAAGTTCGTACCGATCCTCTTGAAGTTGCCGCTCCTGATGTGCAAGAGCATTCTGCTTCTGCCCCTATGAGTGATAAGGCGGAAGACAATTTTGAAGGTGAAAAATCTTCTCCTGTGAGCAATGCTAATGAGCCAAACGAGGATGCTCCTGAAGATATGGAGGAGGATCGTTTGGTGGATGTGATGACCATTACCTGAGTCTGATGAGGAAATCCAACTGGAGGAATCAGAGGGTTCCGAGGTCGACCTCGGGACAAGTTCCGACCCTGCTGATGGGTCCAATCGAGGTGATGCTGGAAAACAAGCTAAATCTCGCCCTTCGAGTCAACGACGTTCCAGTCGAGCTTCTGCTGCTTCTATTGATGGTTATTCGAGTACCGGCTGTGGGGACCTCGACGTACCGGTACGAGAGGTCTCTCAATATGATTGGGTTTCTAGAAATATTTTGGAGATCAAATCGTTGTACCAGTATGGCTTTAATTTGGAGATGGTCGGCAGGAAGGCTTCTGGGCGCTCGAAGCGAGTTTGGAGGATTGAGGGTATGAAGAAAGGAGAGCATGTGGCTTTATGGCCCGGAGAGCTCAAGTTTACCTTGTACCATATGCTGATCAACGAAATGAATATCCGGCCTCCTTTTACCTGGTTTGAGCAGACGGTTTTGGCGAGTTTAGATGTATAGCACCTTCCCAATTACATCCAAAAGCATGGGCTTTCGTTCGAGCCTATGAATTAATGTGCATTCATTTGGAGAGACCGGTCTCACCGTTGCGCTTCTTCCATTTGTTTGAGATTAACCGGAACAGTAGCGAAAACAAGTCCGGTCGTGAGCACGTCACTCTTCGCTCGAGGCGAGGGGCCAAGGTTTTTAAGGCCTATGCAGACTCACTGAGGGGAAATTGGAAGGAGTTGTATTATTGGGTCGAGCCGGTGACCGATGAAGCGATTGAGAAAGTAGGAAAGCTTAGCGAGGATGGTCAGACTTTGGTGTCCACCAAATTTCCTATTGGTTGGAGTCAGGGCCATTTCGAACGATCTACCCATTCTTTTTCTGTGGGTGAGGATCGACTAAGTGCTGACGATCTTCTTACCAAGAGAATCCTGATATTTATTTGAGAGCATTTCGTTTTCAAAACATAAGTATCGGGGTATCCCTGCGGCTAAGATAGTTCAGGCTGGAAAACAAAGACGAGTGCAACTCGTTTTAGGTAGTTTGTCTTTTTGGGGTCGAATTTTGTGTATTTCGATTTTGATTGTAAGTTGCATAACCCAGTTTTCTTTATTTTTTAGATACCATGGCCCCAAGGAAGCTCACTGCGATGAAGGCATTGGCGATGAAGAGTGTCGACATTCTTGGCGATGTTGAAGAAGAGCTAGGGTGCTCTGGTTCCGACGTCTCCCCAAACTGAGATCGCCGCCGGGACGGCTATTCCTGCTTCTCCGATAAACACCGTCACGCAGGAGGATCTTGCCCATGATCGGATCGATCTTGTCTCCGGTTCTCCTCCCCCAGCTGCTCATGATACTGGTGCAGGACCTTCAGCGAAGAGGGTGCGTACCGATGCTGGCGGTGAATCAAGACCGAAGAAAAGGAGTAAAGCCTCGAGGAGACCAAAACACAAAAACAAGGCCGTTCCTTTGGAGGAGGGTTTCCTGGAGCAAAACTATGCTCAGTGGCGTGAGGATCCCGTTGGAGCATCAGTTCAGATTTTGGTAAACCTGAGCGAGGTTCCCAAGATCGAGAAAGAAAAATATGAGAAACGGGCTAAAGGTATGTGTTTTCATGTTGTTTGTTTTTTGCTGATTTTGCTTTTATGACTTTTCCCTCAGCTTGATTTTTTCTTTATTTCGTGTTTGCAGATTTGTTGGAGCTCGAGAAATCAAAAAGGGTGAAGCTTGTGGAAGACGTGTCCTTGAAATCAAAAGAGTTGGCTCGAACCAAGCAAGAGCTTCAAACTTTGAAAGAAGGACAGGGGGAAATTATACGTCGGGCCGAGTTCGCAGAGGCTCGTGTGAAGGAGCTTGAAGAGAAGGAGGCTCGGGTGATCTTGAAGAAAAGGAGAGAGGTCTGGAGGAGCAGGTGGCCGAGGCTAATCAAAAAATTAGAAGTTTGGAGCATCGAATCGTCGTTCTAGAAGACGATCTGAGAAAGGCCTCTGAGGCAGGCGTCGGCACCAGCAGCGATCCTGAAGCTCGAATTGCAGAGCTCCAAGTAGCCCTTCAACAGAGTAGAAAAAATACTAAGGAGGCTGCGAGAATTGCTAATGAAGCTACGAAGGAAGCTCGTGAAGCCGCAAACTCTGTAATCGAGTTGTACAGGGAAGGTTTTGAGTGTGCCCTTCAGCAAGTTTCTTTGGTCAATCCTTCTATCCATTTGGATCGGGCGATTATTGATGCTGATCATGAGGTCGAGGGGGGGGGGGGGTCAGATTGTTAAGATCGACGCTCAAACTGAAGAGAAGACCGTCATCTTTCCGACCCCTACTGCTTGATGTTTTAAGTGCGTTCTTTTTTGCAGAAGTTCTGGATATATGCTTTTATCCGTGTAGGTTTTGCATAGATCCAGAACTTTGATATGTAATTCAGGATCTTTTTTGAGGGCTCGGTCATATCTGAGATGTTTGTAATTTTTGGAACACGTTTCATCAGATCTTTATCCTTTAAACCCCGTTACGAGCTTAATGAATGCTTTTTTAAATTCTGCATGTCATGTATGTCGTTTTTTGTAGAGTTTATTTTTGGAACTCGTTTATGAGTTTTATGAATGCTTTTTTAATTCTGCATGTCATGTATGATGTAAGAACGTTGGTAAATGAGGAACTCGATTTACCGGGTTCGAGCCTATAAGACAGTTTACTAGGACTTGGCCCAGATTTAACTCGCCCTATAGGGGTATCGGCAGCTGTGGCCGATGGTCGTTCTTAGGACGTTTCGATCCTCGAAGACCTGGTCTCTTTGAAATAGTTTACTGAGACTCGGCTCGGATTTAACTGTTTCTCAAAGAGTTTGCGACCTTGGGTGGTCGCTCGGGGAGATCATCTAAGATCGGTCCCAGCTGTTTCCTCGTAGATGGAATTTTGGTCCATACATTCTGTTTGATGAAATCAATAATGTGTGGAAACTTGGTGAGAACCTCGACAAGCTCGATGAGTTTTTGTTGAAAACATTTGAAAGGTTACATTCTTCTTTATAAATAACTCGTTTCGTGTTTACATAAGTTCGGAGTACATGATTTCTTTCTAAAGATAATAACTTTTCAACTTTGTTGCGTTCCAAGTTCTCTCAATCTTTCTTCTTTGGAGGGTCTCCAATTTAAAAGCTCCCGTACCAGTTTTAAACAAAATTCGGTAAGGGCCTTCCCAGTTCGGGGCGAGCTTTCCTTGGGAGGCGTTTTTCTGACCGACGTCAACTCTTCTGAGCACTAGATCACCTGGATCGAAATCTCTGTGAACGACTTTGGTGTTGTACCTGGTTGCTACTCCTTGTTTGATGATTGCTTCTCGAAGTGAAGCCCGACCTCGGATTTCATCGATGAGGTCGAGTTCTTCTCTTAAGGCTTGGTCGTTATTGCTTTGAGTTTTAGGATTTGCCGTTCTCCAGCTAAGTTCGCCAATCTCGACAGGAATGTCTGCCTCGCTGCCGTAGGAAAGCCTAAAAGGCGTTTCTCCATTGGAGCTTTGGGGGGTGGTCCTATATCCCCAGAGGACGTAAGGCAATTCTTCCACCCAGTTTCCTTTAGCATCGTCCAGACGTCGCTTTAGTCCGTTCAGTATTACTTTGTTCGCCGCCTCCGCTTGTCCGTTGGTTTGAGGGTGTTCTACTGAAGTAAAATGGTGTTTGATTTTTAGCTCGAGCATTAGCTTTCGAAATCTTGTATCTGTGAATTGAGTTCTGTTATCAGTTACTATTACCTAGGGGATCCCGAACCTGCTCATAATGTTTTTTCTGAATAATTTTATGCAGTTTTTTGCAGTGATGGTAGCCAAGGGTTCTGCTTCTATCCATTTGCTGAAGTAGTCTACAGCGACGATCAAGAATTTGACTTGTCCCGGTGCTTTTGAGAACGGTCCGAGCAGGTCCATTCCCCACCATGCGAAGGGCCATGTGGAGGATAAGCTCGTGAGATCTGTGGGGGGAGCTATGTGGACGTTGGCGTGGATTTGGCATTTTTTACATTTCTTTACATGATCACTAGCATCGCCTGCCATGCTCGGCCAGTAATATCCGGCTCGACGAGCTTTTCGAGCTAAAGACCGAGCTCCCATGTGCTGGCCGCAAATTCCTTCGTGAATTTCTGCCAAGACATAGACTGCTTCCTCTCCCTCAACGCATTTTATTAATGGGGAAGAGAGGCTTCTTCTGTAAAGCGTTCCATTGACGACTGAAAAAGCCGAAGCCCTTCTCCTGATGTATTTAGCATCGTTTTTGTCTAGGGGTTCAGCTCCCGTGACGATGTATTCCAAAATTGGAGTGATCCAGCTGTCAGTTTCTTCGAGCATGCAGATGGTCGAGTTAAACAGAGGCTCAAGAGACACACTGGGTTTGTGGAGTGTTTCTTGGATGGTCGTCCTCTGGTTCCCTGGGGTTTTTGTGCTTGCGAGTTTGGTGAGGATGTCAGCTCGTTGGTTTTGCGTTCTTGGCACATGAATTACCTCGCTCGCTTCAAATTTAGCCAATAGCGACCGTACCCGAAGTAGGTATTTTTGCAAGATCGATTCTTTTGTCTCGTATTGGTTTCCGATCTAGGAGACCACCAAGAGAGAGTCGGTATGTAATTTTATTTGCGGAACTTGGAGGTCAATTGCCAAGCGCAGTCCGGCGATGCAAGCCTCGTATTCTGCTTGGTTGTTCGAGGTTGGGAAACCGAAAGTTAGGGAAACTTCGATGATGATCCCTGTTGGGCTTTCTAGCATGATTCCAGCGCCACTTCCTTTTGGGATAGAGGATCCATCGACATATAGGATCCATACATCGGGTTCGATGTTAGCAGGGGTCATCTCGGCCATGAAGTCCACCAAAACTTGTGCCTTTAGTGCTGTTCGAGCTTCATATTTAATTCCGAATCCTGAGAGTTCCACAGCCCATTTAATCATTCTTCCAGCAAGATCGGGTCTATGAAGTATTTGTCTGATGGGGTAGTTAGTTCGGACGACCACCTAGTGAGCGACAAAATAGGCTCGGAAGCGTCGAGCTGCCACGACGAGAGCCAGGGCGATCTTTTCGACCTTCTGATAACGACTCTCGGCTCCGTGTAAAGCCTTGCTTGCGAAGTAGACCGGGCTTTGTCCGGTTTCTAGCTCGCGCACTAGAACGGCAGCTAAAGCTTCCTCCGAGACTGCCAGATATAGATACAGGGTTTCCCCCTCGTTTGGTCGAGTTAATATTGGAGGCTCGGAGAGAGATTTCTTGAGTTGTTTTAAAGCTTCATCTTGTTCAGGTGTCCATTCGAAATCTCTTTCTTCTTTTTTGAGGATTTTGAACAGTGGCAGAGATTTGAATGTTGCATTAGATATGAAACGAGATAGAGCAGCTATCATGCCATTAAGTTTTTGTAATTCTTTCTTGGATGTCGGAGTTCGCATTTCTGTGACGGATCGACATTTATTAGGGTTTTCCTCGATTCCTCTTTCTGTTAAGAAAAAACCCAAGAATTTTCCTGCTCGAACTCCGAATGTACATTTCTCTGGGTTCAACCTCATTCTATTTTTTCGAACCTCATAAAAAATTGTTCTTAGATCGTTTATATGCTCGTCGTCACTTCGGCTCTTGGCGATCATATCGTCGAGGTAAACTTCTACGCTCTTGCCGATCTGGTTTTGGAACACTTTGTTCATCATTCTTTGATAAGCCGCTCCTACGTTTTTCAACCCAAATGGCATGACACGGTACGTGGAGTTACCTCGGTCGGTGATGAAGGCAGTTTTTTCTTGATCTGGGGGAAACATGGCGATCTGGTTGTATCCGGAGTATGCGTCCATAAAGGATAATAACCAAAAACCGGAGGCGTTGTCGACCAACCGATCGATGCTGGGAACCAGAAAAGCATCCTTTGGACAAGCTTTATTAAGATCGGTGTAATCGACGCACATACGCCATTTTCCGTTACTTTTCTTTACCAGGACCGGGTTTGATAACCAGGTCGTGTATTTAACCTCGGAGATGAAGTTTGCTTTGATGAGATCGTCTACTGCTTTGGCAGCAGCAATGGCTTTCTCCCTGCTTTGAGCCCGCTTTCTTTGGGCGATCCATTTGGCTTCTGGGTTAATTGCGAGCCGATGGCAAGCGACCTCTGGTGGGATCCCAGGCATGTCTTCTGCCGACCAAGCGAAGATGTCTTTGAAGTCGTGAAGACATCTGGTCAAATCGATCTTAACCTCTTCTGGTAGGTCGATTCCTATTTTGACAGTTTGGGAAGGGTCTAATCCGAGCTGTATTTCAATGAACTTTCCGTCAGGCTCTGGTCTTTTAATTTTTCGTTTGAGCTCTTTGGTTAGCTCGTCAACATCTTTTTCATTTTTGTCTTTCGGATCGCATCCGGTCTCTATGTTAGTGGTATTAACTTCAGTCGATCTATCTTTAGCTTGTTTGGGAGTCGACAGCTCTTCTGAAGGGGGAACCCCTTCTTGCTTCGAAGCCTTCTGTTCGGTCTTCGTCCATAGGAAGAAACACCTGGAAGCAGACTCTAAGTCGGAGTTCAAAGTGATAACTCTGTTGCAGAGAGAGTGGAACTTCATCTTTAAGTGTGTGGTGGAGGTAACCGCCCCGAGCCTGCCTAAGGTCGGTCTTCCTATAATACCGTTGTATATGGACTCACAAGGTAAGATGAGGAACTTGGTTTTGACGGTCCGAACCATTGGTTCGGTTCCGTAAGTAACCATTAGCTCCAAATGCCCAAGGGGTTTGGTTCGAGATCCGTTAAAACCGGACAAGGCCGTTCCTCTATAAGGGGTGAGTTCCTCTTTGTCGATCCCCATTTTGTTCAGAAGATCGACAAAAAGAATGTCTGATGAGCTTCCTTGGTCGACCAAGATCCTACGTACCTCTTTATTGGCTATTACCGCCGAGATTAAGAGAGGTACGTGTTTGTTAGCTATCCCGTCTATAAGGTCGTCATCGCTGAAAGATAATGGAGGTCGATTTGTCTTGGTCGGGGTTGCCGACGTCGAAGCTATGCTTAACAGTTCCTTCCAATTTCTTTTCATTGATTTTCCGGATCCTTCATGATTGGACCCTCCTGTTATCATCATTATAATCGAGTGTCCTTTTGATCTTTTATTCAATTCATCGTGGTCCGGCTCGATCATTTCTTTTCCTTTTGTTCTAGGATCTTCATTTCTTTCTTTTCTGACATCGTCAGACCGTCCTCCCTCCCTTTTGACATAGGAAGATAGTTTTCCTTGTTTTATCAAATCTTCAATGTCATCCTTCAGGGCATTGCAATGGTTTGTGTCATGGTCATTGCTTCTGTGGTATCGACAGTATTTGTTAGCCTTTTGTCCAGGTCGGATAGGTAGGGATCTGGGAGGTTTGACGTCCCTGAACTCGACGTTCCAACATTCCCCCAATAATTGGGCGTTGGAGACGTTGAGTTCAGTATATTCCTGGTGACGATTTTTCTTACCGACGTTCCACGAAGTCTTTCGAGGATCGACCTCGATGCGGTGTTTTGATGGTTCTGCATGTGATGATGTTTTGTCGATTTTGGAATTTTCCTCTTCATTGATGAAACACTGGGATAGCTCAAGGAATTCTTGTAGGGTGTTAGGTTCCCAGGTGTTAATATGCTTTCGGAACGGGCTTCCAGGAAATAGACCTTGAGCCATGAAGAAGATTCGAAAAGCGTCGTTTAACTGTCGAACCTGAAGAGCTTCGTTGTTGAATCGCTCTATGTATTCTCTCAGGGGCTCGTTTCCCCTCTGGATGATAGATGCTAAAACATTCTTGTTTTTGGGTTTGCTTTTGGAATGGGCAAAGTGTACCGAGAAGTGTTTCGCTAATTGGTCCCAAGAGGAAATAGTGTTCGATCTTAAAGTCCGAAACCATTCGGAGGCCATTTTGTCCAGGGTTAATGGGAATATTCGGCATTTCATTTCCATCGGTACATTTCGGTACTGCATGGTCGTGTCAAACTGATCGAGATGCCTGTCGGGGTCGCCCGTTCCGTCGTAGTCTTCAGTCCTCCAGGTGGTTTTTCAAGATATCGTGGAACTCGGAAGTTATCGATTGCTTTTGTGAAGGGACCTTTTCGCCTAGGTTGACTCGCCCGAGATTGTGGTTGACGTCCGTAATGAGGATCGGGATGTCCGTATCGTCGAGGTTGATTGTTTTGAATGTTGTCATGGCTTCTTGAACGTCGTCTTGGCGAGGTCGAGTCCCAGTGTGGATGATGTTGAGGGGGGTTATTCGAGCCTTCAAGATCGTCTTAACGTCGAGCCGGAGGAGAACAGGAACCATTCCCTTGGTGACGGCGAGGGGGAGAATGAGGATCGTCTAGATCGTCATGCTGTCGAGCCGGAGGAGAACGGGAACCATTCCCTCGATGACGGCGTGGGGGAGAATGAGGATCGCCGAGATCGTCATATTGTCGAGCCGGCGGAGAACGGGAACCATTCCCTCGGTGACGGCATGGGGAAGAATGAGGATCGTCCTGATCGTTATATTGTCGAGCCGGAGGAGAACGGGAACCATTCCCTCGATGACGGCGTGGGGGAGAACGATGATTGAGCTTTCTCCTAGGGGGTGATCGACGAAAGAGTCTCCTTCGAGTTGGGTTTCTTTTCTCAAGGGAGTCCTGCCCGGTCGATTCTTGGTCCGGAACGTTCCGTGCTTGGAGTCTTGCTACTTCGGCTTCGAGGTTAGTGAAATGGTTGCTTCTTTCTTCGTTTACGGCTTCCTGTCGAGCTAGTAGCTGAACGAGTTGTTGAACCGCGTCGGTCAAAACTGGAAGCAATTGAGGAGGAGGTGGTAAGCTTGCTTCATCTGTGCTCGAATGTATCGGGGGCGGACCTGTGTTGGGATATCGGCTTCGAGCTTGTGATGAATTTGTGAGTTCCTGGACGTGGTCTTCAGGGGTTTGTTGAGGAACGACCTCGGGTCCGGCTATGGGACTAGCCGGTCTTGAACGACGCGTTGGTGCCATTTTTTAAGATCAAAGAGATGGTGAGAAAATAGGGTATTGATTCTCCCACTGTGGTCGCCAATGTTCGGTACTGTGCTTCCGATCTTAGTGATTGGTATTATGCAGTTAGTAGATGTTTTATCCTTGATTCTGTTTTTATCTTCAGGTCTTGAGATGTTTCGATCTCGTTCGATCTTGAGATGTTCGATGTTGTTCGATCTTGAGATGTCCGATGTTGTTCGATCTTGAGATGTCCGATGTTGGTCCTGCAATAACACTCCAACGCTCAAGTCAGTATTTGAGTGAATGAATATTTTGTTGGATAAAGTGCTTACCATTTAATGAGCATTGAATGTTGTATTTATAGATTTTGAATGGTGTTTGCTGTGGTCGATTTGGGCCGTCCGATCTTGCAGAGTGATCTTGGCCATTGAAGAATGGACTTTAATGAATTGAATGGGCCTTCCAACAATTGGGCGTTGGAGGAGGTATAAAAAGTAGAAATTCTAATTACCATAACAGGTGCCAACCTGGTTGGGATGAGAGTCATTATAGTGATGCTTTTATATGCCAATTTTAACTTTTTTTGGACTAGTCCCCCATGTCTTTTGTATCTTTTCTTTTTTTTTTATCAATAAATTGTAGGGGTACTCTTTTTCCTTCTTGATGTTTTTTTTCTTCCGAAGATTTTAACGAGACTCCGTAACCTTTTTTTTTTTGCTAAAAATAAATAAATAATTTCTTAACAATAGTTAGTGAGTTGAGCCAAACATGGTTACATTGAGACGGACGATTTTGCCACGCCGGTGCAAAGAAAGGAAAGAGGGGGTTTCCTTTCCCACACACCACACGTGTGCGAGGTAGGCACGTTCCATTTGGGTTTGGGTGTCCTAATGCACTAAAGCTGCAGAAATTGATAAGAAAGATATTTTGTGAAGGCTCAACCAATCCATCCAATGAATCTCCCTCCATTTCCCGCTATCAAGCATCCTCAGCAGCAGCAATAGCAGTAGCTTCTTTCTAAGTTGTTGAAGTTGATAGGGTTTGCGTTACTTGCTTGCGCAATGTCAATGGCTGCTCTCACCTCTCCTCCCTCCTTCTCTCCTCACTCCCTCTTCTATCACCGTCCAAAACCAACCCGGCTTTGCGTTTCAGTTTCCGCACTCCCAGGTGATGATGAACCACAACCCTGCCCTGCGCTAGCTTTTGAACATTCATTCATAGCTAACATTTGAATTTTGAACAGTAACAATAGTCACTACATATTGTTATCGTTTAGTGTAATTTACAGTTATTTTGTATGCATGGTTAGGCAGTGATGGATCTACTACTCGCAAAAGAAGGAGAAGAATAGAAGGTCCTCGAAAAAGCATGGAAGACTCTGTTCAACGCAGGATGGAGCAATTTTACGAAGGTTCCGATGGTCCACCCTTGCGTGTTCTTCCTATTGGTGGTTTGGGTGAAATTGGGATGAATTGCATGCTTGTAGGCAACCATGACCGTTATATCCTCATTGATGCTGGTGTCATGTTTCCTGAGTGAGTTGAACTCTCATTTCAATTTCATACAATCTTTTTTATTGCCGAATTGCTTTGTGCTTTTCTTTGCTTTGATTAAGTGAAATTGGTTTTTGTGCCTTGTGCTTGTTTCAGCTTTGATGAACTTGGAGTCCAAAAGATAATACCCGATACCACGTTTATAAGAAAATGGAGCCACAAAATTGAAGCTCTTGTTATAACACATGGTCATGAAGATCATATTGGTGCGTTGCCTTGGGTAATGCTTCCTTCTCTATGTTTCACTTGTTAACCGTGAAAACAAATATACACCTTTTATCCACGCTACTAATTCTCTTTGACATAGACCATTGCATCTGTCCGAGAGTTTTTGTGAAAGGATATTATCAATTATAATACTCAGTGTTTGATGCATTGAATTTGTATCATATTAATCTGAGACTGAAGGAAAGAATTTGAAATCAAAAGATATGCTTACAAGCATGCAAAGAGGCTGCTTTGTCATTATTCTGTAAACGAAAGAATTTGATATCAAAAGATATGCTTAGGTTCTGGTAGAGGTCCAACTTCATATAACGAGAGTAAGAGATTGATTGATCGTACTTAAGAAGGAAACTCAAGTGATCATGCTGCCTTTAGGGTTGGAATTTGGCTTGTTGTGGGGAGGAAAGTACTCTGCTCTGTACATAATCTAGTGATGATTTTGATTATCTGTATTGTTTAGTCTATTAAAATTCTGCTAATAGGTTTCTCAATGTCTCTGCATGCATGTGTATTCTCTTAAGGTTTAATGAGTTATTATTCTTTTACATGAAAATATCGCGCTTTTACTTTCTGCTTTCTGATACTCTATTTTCACTTCTACATTTTTAGAATTTAGACTAATTGATTATTCATAACAATGCAATTTCTCCTTTAGTTTTTGTTTGTTTTTAACAAACCTTATCTTGGTACATCAGGTCATCCCAGCTTTGGATTCCAACACACCAATTTACGCGTCTTCCTTTACGATGGAGGTATTTGGCGAGAAAATTTATTTCTATGAATGCTACATTTTAATTTGTCCAATTCTGTTTATCATCTGCATTGTTCTTTAGGAAGTGATAGAGGATGTTAGTGTCCACATATCTTGAAGTTGACTATCTCATGAATTCTTCAATTCTTGTCACTGTAATAGTCTAATAAACATCTACTAAAACCAAAAACTTGTCTGCACAATTTTTGTCATCAGATATCTGCTTTTTTCATTTTGGCAGCTTATAAACAAACGTTTGAAGGAGCATGGTATTTTTGTTCCATCAAGACTCAAAGTATTCAGAACAAGGAAGAAGTTTGTGGCTGGGCCATTTGAGATAGAACCTATCAGGGTGACCCATTCTATTCCCGACTGTTGTGGACTAGTTCTTCGATGTTCCGATGGTACTATTCTGCACACCGGAGACTGGAAGGTCAGAATTTACTTGTGTTTCTCAGTGCATTGTCCTTTCATTTACCTTGAACCTCGTATTGCTGAAAAGTTGACTTACTAGATTGACGAGACACCTCTTGATGGGAAAGTTTTTGATCGAGAGGCTTTAGAGGAACTCTCTAAAGAAGGAGTTACATTGGTAAGTCACCTAGATCTTTGCTATTAACTATAGGTTTTAGATAATTTATCTTGAGCTCATTTGTTGGATTTAATGTTAGGGAAGTGATAAACCTGATGCAATTTTAAGACCATAAAGGTTTCACAGTCACAGGCTACACTAACTAACAGTTTAGTTGGGTATATGATAGGTACCAGCAATGGAAAAGTAGAAATAAGACAAATATAGTATGAAATAGGTATATTAATCTCTGAATCAGTGACTATAGAGAATTAAGTACAAAACAAGCATAAAAGTGGAAAAGCCAAATGCAGTAACTCTGAGAAGAGTACTGTACTCCCACCCAATTGCCTCACCCAATTCTTGCCTCCCTCTCTCTTACCTCCCTCCTACTTTTATTCACTACCTCAGCTACTATGCGTGAGGGAATCCTACAGAATCCATATCCTCTCTCCTCCAACTCAGCAAAGTTGGTTACAATATTCTCTCCACTACTTTGCACCATTTCCCATCTTACCCCTTCTAGAGAAAACCCTACCTATTAGAGAATAAGCTAGGCAAACTGTTTTGTTTTTCTCTGTTTTATTCTCTCTGTATGCAGTTACTATTAACTGTTCAGTTAGGATATTTGTTATTAGTTAGTTGCTTCTGTTTTTGAGAGTTATGAGTTAGTTACTCTAACTACCCTTTGTATCAATCTGCTATATATATAGCAGTGTATCTGTTCCATTTCATATTAATGAAAATACAATTCACTTTTACAATGCTTAGCACAAAATCTATCATGGTATCAGAAGATTCCAATATTCCGTCGTCTTCTCCACGCCACCACCGTGGCTGGTGCTTCTGATTTTCACCGTCGCCGGTGCAAAGTCAATGCTTTTGCTTTCCTTTCTGCTCGGTTTTATATTTCGTTCAACCCTTTACCTTCAATTTTTACTTTGACAACAAAAATCTCGTTCAATCAACTTCTGCAATATTCTAGGGTTTTTGCGATTGAACTGCTTTCAATTTGGGGATTTCTGCCTGGGACGCTCTCTTTGGCTTCCGCTTGCGTTCCTTTGCTATCGTAATTTAATTCTGCGCTATTATCTGTTTTGTTTTGTTTTTCTTTGCTTCTTGAATTTTTCTTTTCTTTCAAATCTTGCGCAAACCTGCATCCCCTGTTCTGCCTTTCCTTTTCATTGATCATGGCAGACCTTAGCAACAATTCAACAGGACTACCTTCTCTTAAACCGTTCAAGTCCTTTCAATATCAGGTCACCGAAAAACTAACCGGTGATAATCTTCCTCTTTGGCTTCAACAAATTGAGCCTGTGCTACGTGCTCATAAGCTGCATCGTTACTGTGTGTCACCACAAGTCCCACCTCGTTATTTGACTGAGCAAGATCGTCTTCTTGGTGTTGAAAACCCAGCTTACATAGATTGGGAATTGCAAGATCAACTATTGCTAGCTTGGCTTCAATCTTCATTGTCCCCTTCTGTTCTTGCAAAAGTAATCGGTTGCCGTTACTCGTTTGAACTTTGGGAAAAGATTCACAATCACTCACAGGCCAAGACAAAGGCACAAGCTAGGCAACTTAGAGATGATCTCTATAGTGTAAAGAAAGGTTCTCAAACTGTGGCAGAATTCTTTGCCAAGATAAAATCCATAACTGATGCCCTTCTCTCTATTGGAGAGACAGTCTCTCAACAAGAACAATATGACGCTGTTCTTCGTGGTCTACCTGCAGAATTTGAGTCAATCATCACTCTTCTCTCAACCAAGGCTGAGTGGTTCGAATTTGATGAAATGGAGGCTCTGTTATTGGCCCATGAAACACGTCTTGCACACATGAATGCTTCCAACAATGCTGTTGCTACATTAAACCTCACTCAAGCTGCTGCTAATTCAGTTTCACAAGCCAATTCTGTGGCTGATTCTGCTAAAGCAGAATCTCAACCTACTGCTCAGGCGGAATACACCAATGGCCGTGGTAACAATCGTGGTAGAGGTGGAAGGTTTCAACGTGGTGGCCGGTCTGGTAGAGGTGGACGTGGAAGTATTCAATGTCAACTATGCTCTCGGTTTGGTCATGATGCCACCATGTGTTACTATAGGTACACACCTCCTCAATCATCTTTTCCTCCTATGACACCGATCTTTAACAATTCCTATCAGTATACAAGACCTGGTTATATTGCTCCACAACCTGTACCTTCTGCAAATATCTCAATGTGGCCTCAAATTCCTGCTACTACACCCACTGTCTGGCCACAACAGGCTGCTCTTTCTCCTCTGGTTACTCCTATGATAGCACCTATGGTTCCTACACCAGCACAAGCCTTTGCCATGACTGCTAATCCTTCTTTTGCAACGAGTAATCAAGTTGGAGACACAGCTGCAACACATCATATGAGTTGTATAGCTCTTGATCCAGCTACTGCAACCCCTTTATCAGGGCAAGATCATGTCTTTTTAGGCAACGGTCAAGGTTTGCCGATCCATTCAATTAGCTCTGAATCAATTCCTAGCCCTTTTAATCCTAATCAACTACTTCATTTTAAAAATATTCTCTATGTTCCCCAATTAAATAAAAACCTTTTAAGCGTTAAGCGATTTGTCACTGATAATAATGCTTATTTCCAATTCCATCCTAACCATTGTATTGCCAAATCGCAGGATGATCATTCTACTCTTCTTTGTGGACAAGGCAAAGAAGATGGTCTCTACCACATCCCAAGACTACATTCTGCAGCATCTAAGTCCTATTCTGTGAATTCTAGTCCTTCTTTACATTTTACTGCTCTTTCAAACAATGTAAACACTAGTCATAGTGGTGCCCTTTGGCACAATAGGTTAGGCCATCCTAATGTCCATACTCTTAATTGTGTCCTGCAACAATGTTGCAACAATGTAATAAACCCACGGTTTCTGTCAACAAAATGCCATTTTGTGTAGCTTGTGCTATGGGGAAACTTCATAAATTGCCATCTCAATTATCTTCCACTGTTTATACTCAACCTTTTGAGCTAGTGTTTAGTGATCTATGGGGGCCAACTCCTATGGAGTCCTCCATGGGTTACAAATACTATCTTTCATTTGTTGATGCTTTTACAAGATATACTTGGATTTATTTTCTCAAAACAAAGTCTGAAGCTCTTCATCACTTCAAACTATTCCAAGCTCTTGTTGAAAAGCAATTCAACTTTAAAATCAAATCTGTCCAAACTGATTGGGGAGGGGAGTTTCGTCCATTCCATGACTATCTTACTTCCTTAGGCATTGTACATCGCCTTATTTGCCCACACACACACCATCAAAATGGTGTTATTGAACGTAAGCATAGGCACATTGTAGATATGGGACTTTCACTCCTATCACAAGCTTCTATCCCTATTCATTATTGGGATCATGCTTTTCATACCGCAGTCTATCTCATCAATAGGCTGCCTTCACCCTACCAAAAGAACACTATCCCTTATACTAATCTTTACAATAAAGTTCCTGATTTTGACTTCTTAAAAGTGTTTGGATGCTCTTGTTTTCCCCTTCTTAGACCTTATCACTCTCAAAAATTTCAATTTAGAACTGCAGAATGTATCTTCTTGGGGTACTCTTCAAGCCACAAAGGCTACAAATGCCTTGATTCCACAGGTAGAATGTTCATTTCTAAAGATGTTTTGTTTAATGAAACTAACTTTCCCTATCCCACTATGTTTCCTACTAAACATCCACCCTCTCCACCTACACACTTCACCCTTCAGCCTCTGCAGGTTCCCTCACAGCCATCTGTTGCTTCAATTATCCCCTCTCAACCACCTTCCCCTCCTATATTTCCCACACAGTCACCAGTAACCTCCTTACCTCCTACACCATTACCCTCTAGTGCCTCTACAACCATTGATCCAAACTCTCCTACATCATCAAACACCTCCACATCAATCCAACCAGTTATACCTCAACCTGCTACCACTGTTAATCCTCTAAACACCCATCCAATGATGACTCGAGCTAAACATGGTATTGTGCAATCTAGACTCCATCCTACTCTTCTATTGACTACTACTGAACCTTACACTGTCTCACAAGCATTGGCTTCTCCTCATTGGAAAGCAGCAATGCAAGTTGAATATGATGCTCTCATTAAAAATGGCACCTTCATCTCCCTGCAGGAAAGAAAGCTATTGGTAACAAATGGGTGTTTCGAACTAAGGAGAATCTGGATGGTTCTCTCAACAAGTTTAAAGCTAGGCTTGTGGCAAAAGGATTTAATCAAAGAGAGGGTTGTGACTATATTGAAACATTTGCCCCGGTGATCAAACCCATCACAGTAAGAATTATTCTTACTTTGGCCCTCACGAATAAATGGTCTATCAAGCAAATTGACATCAACAATGCTTTTCTACATGGCTACCTTGATGAAGAAGTCTATATGAAGCAACCTAGTGGCTTTGAACATCACGACAAATCATTGGTTTGCAAGTTGCATAAAGCTCTTTATGGCCTCAAACAAGCTCCTAGAGCTTGGTATGATCGTCTCACAAAAACTCTCCTTGGTTTTGGGTTTGTAAGTAGCAAGTGTGATCCTTCTCTGCTTGTTTATTGTACCAAAGTCTGCTGCATCTATGTCTTGATATATGTTGACGACATTATAATCACTGGCAGCTCTACTAACATTGTTCAGTCACTTATAGACAAGCTTACCACTGTTTTTGCTCTAAAGAGGTTTGAAGAACTTGACTATTTTCTGGGCATCGAGGTCAAAGCTATTAACAATGGTTCTCTCATCCTTACTCAATCCAAGTACATTAGAGAATTGCTTCAAAGAGCTAGTATGGATACTGCCAGAGGGATTTCCACACCTCTTCCAGCAAAGTTAAAACTGTCCAGATTTGGCTCGGATTACTTTGAAGATCCTTCTCTTTATCGTTCAATTGTGGGTGCTCTCCAATATGCCACCATAACTAGGCCTGAAATTGGCTATGCAGTCAACAAAGCATGTCAATTCTTATCTCAGCCTCTTAATACCCACTGGACAGCAGTTAAAAGAATCCTTAGATACCTCAAAGGCACCTTGGATTATGGTCTTGTTCTCAAACCAGCATCTACTTCTACACCACTGTCTCTCCAAGCTTATTGTGATGCTGATTGGGCAAGTGATGTGGATGACAGAAGGTCCACATCAGGTGCTTGTATTTTCTTAGGACCTAATCTCATCAGTTGGTGGTCAAAGAAACAGTCCTTAGTAGCTAGATCTACTGCAGAAGCTGAGTACCGCAGCTTAGCCTTAGCAACTTCAGAAGTTATTTGGGTGCAATCTCTCCTACATGAGCTTAAGATCACACACTCTACCCCAACTATCTACTGTGACAATCAAAGTACAGTGGCTTTGAGTCATAATCCTATTTTACACTCGAGAACCAAGCATATGGAGCTAGATTTGTTTTTTGTCCGTGAGAAAGTTCTCAGTAAAGCTTTGACAGTCTGCCATGTTCCAGCAGAGGAGCAAATAGCTGATATACTTACCAAACCCTTGGCTAAGGGCCCCTTTTGCTATCTTAGGGACAAACTTAATGTTTCAAGCATTTCATTGCTCACCACATAAGTTTGTGGGGGAGTATTAGAGAATAAGCTAGGCAAACTGTTTTGTTTTTCTCTGTTTTATTCTCTCTGTATGCAGTTACTATTAACTGTTCAGTTAGGATATTTGTTATTAGTTAGTTGCTTCTGTTTTTGAGAGTTATGAGTTAGTTACTCTAACTACCCTTTGTATCAATCTGCTATATATATAGCAGTGTATCTGTTCCATTTCATATTAATGAAAATACAATTCACTTTTACAATGCTTAGCACAAAATCTATCACTACCAAACCTATTTGCTTGCCCTGAATTGCCCCTTCCCACGTTCTCATCAGTATATTATTTCAATTGTGGTGGTTTTCTCGGAGCAGTACCTAGACATTCTCTGTTAAGCTGAAAAGTGTGCTGCCGGTAGAACTGCTCAAAGGACATGTTTCCACTTTTTCAAAATTTCAAGTTGTATTATTTTTCTTTGGTTGTATATGTTTTAAATATGCAATCTCTATTCTCTACATTAGTTTGTGGATATTCTTTTCAATGTAGTTTTTCCTCGTAGCGCTGTTAGAATTTTTTATATTATTTTGGTTTTGCTCTATCGAATATTGCTTTGACATATAAAATGATGTCTTAGATGCTTAGATGCCAGATGCTTGGCTGTTTATAATTTAACATGGTCATATAGGCTGTTTATTTTTCTATTTTTTAAATCTAAATTGTATCCTTTCCCTTAAATGTTATCAACAATCAAACATGGCTTCCGACATTGCTTTTCAGATGATGAGTGATTCAACAAATGTTCTCTCACCTGGAAGGACGACCAGTGAATCTGTTGTGGCAGATTCATTATTGAGGCATATTTCAGCTACTAAAGGAAGGGTTATTACAACCCAGTTTGCATCAAATCTACATCGCATTGGAAGTGTGAAAGCTGCTGCTGATTTAACTGGCAGAAAGTTGGTATGTTCCCCCTAGCTAGTATACTTCAATACAATTGGGTTTTCTTGTTTAGAATGACAAAAGATTAAAGAGATTATAATTGTATAATTGTTATATCAGGTATTTGTTGGCATGTCTTTAAGGACGTACTTAGAGGCAGCTTGGAAGGATGGAAAGGCTCCATTTGATCCGTCCACTCTGGTAATAAATGTTTGGAGACTTTTCTCCAGAATTCTTCCTAAAGCCACACAATAAGATATTGAAAACTGTACCATTCAGCCATAGGGAGGTCCAGTGCTGATCAGCTTGTTTCATTAACTAGGTTCTTAACAGAAATTCAGCGCATGTAGGCAACTCACTAGTTGTGGTTTTTGAGATTTTGGACAGAATACCATAATCTAATTGATTTATTAATTTGTCGATGGGGGGAATTCATTACAAGTAGATAAATCACCACATGAATTTGCAGGCAAGATTTACTCACTACTTTAAAAACCTGTGGGGTAATAACTATTTGTCTGTGTGTATCTGATTTGTCTTCATTCTAGTCATGCAGTTATTGCTTAATTCATTATTTGTGCACCATTTGTGATTTTAAATTTTTAATGAAACCTATTCATCTTTATCATTATTGTATTTATAACGACATTTGTGTCTCATGACTGTTGCCCTGCATTTCATTATTTCTAATTTTACATAGGTGAAAGCAGAGGATATTGATGCTTATGCACCTAAGGATCTGCTTATTGTAACAACAGGCTCTCAAGTAAGCTACTTGCAATATTCTCGAAATACTGCCCCATTTTGCGAGATATGGAGATCTGACAAGTTTTACGCATCTGACCAAATATGTGCTATTGTGTCAGGCAGAGCCACGTGCTGCTTTAAATCTTGCATCATATGGAAGTAGCCATGCTTTGAAACTAACCAAGGAGGATGTTGTTTTGTATTCAGCTAAGGTATGTAAAATACTGAATTAACTATTTGGAATTAACTTTAAGGTCTAGTATGTGTTGTATAATTAAACGAGCCTGTTGCTAATGAATTGATCAGTTTATGAAAGTGGAGATCAAATTCGAATTGATTCTAGTGACAACATGAAACTTTTATCAACAAACCAGTTTGTGGTGTTTGATTTATCCTCTGATTTAAAACCAAACTGTCAGGTTATTCCTGGTAATGAGTCTCGTGTGATGGAAATGCTAAACCGCATATCTGAGATTGGATCAACAATAGTTATGGGGAAAAATGAATCTTTGCACACATCTGGACATGCATATCGTGGAGAGTTGGTAAGTTTTTTATTGCATAACAAGGTTTCTCTGTTCCCTTTTTATTTGCTGATCCTCATCTATTCGATGTTATTTTTTTTTGGTATTAGTCTATCTAATGTTTTCAAGATATACAGCATTTACTAAATTATTATTACTCTTAGAATGTGGTTTGGGCCTAACTCAACCCCACAAAACCGGCTTGTAAGGTGAGGGTTGCCCTCTCATTATATACTCTTTTGAGACCATATCTCTAGTCAATGTGGGACTTGGGTTTTTCCCAATACACCCCCCTCACGCCCAGCACTACTGGGCTTGGTGTGTGGATAATAATGGTGGGTGGCCTGAAGGATCTAGGATAGGCTTTGATACCATCTTAGAATGTGGTTTGGGCCTAACTCAACCCCACAAAACCGGCTTGTAAGGTGATGGTTGCCCTTTCATTATATACTCTTTTGAGGCCATATCTTTAGTCAATGTGGGACTTGGGTCTTTCCCAATAATTACTATTCTACTAACCAAGGTAGGATAGATTAAAGCATATTTTGGAAGAAAATGGACATGGTTACATCTTAATTTCACCTTCCTGCGTCTTCAATGTTCTCTTTAGTATTTGGGAAAGAAAAATTAGGTGATTGTCTTTTTTCCTTGTTAGATATCCCCATAGTGAGATTTTGTTAAAATTCACATGAATGATCGGGCCTTTTCAAACTAGTTAAGTTCTTTTGATGCCTTTTTAGTTTCCTCATTCATGTGATGTGTCTTAATGTGATTTCCATACATACATTTTGTGTGATAGGAAAAGGTAATGAAAAGTAAAGAAAATATATATTTTTGCAGGAGGAAGTACTTAGAATAGTGAAGCCACAGCATTTTCTTCCTATACATGGAGAATACTTGTTCCTAAAGGAGCATGAATTACTTGGAAAATCAACTGGCATTAGGCACACTGCTGTGAGTCATTTCCTCAACAGATTTCGTGATAGCAATGTATATCAATTATGTGAGTTCTTATATAAAATTTTGAAGGTGACTGACAACCTTCATGCACCAGGTTATTAAGAATGGAGAGATGCTTGGTGTTTCACATTTGAGAAATAGAAGAGTCCTTTCTAATGGTTTCATTTCGCTTGGAAAAGAGAATTTACAGGTTGGTTGCCCTCGGTATTCTCTTTGTCCTCTTTCAGAAAGTATCTGTCAAGCTGAGATATTTTTTGGGCATCCTTTCTCATGCAGTTGAAATATAGTGACGGTGACAAAGCGTTTGGTACATCTAGCGAACTTTTCATTGATGAAAGATTGAGAATTGCATTAGATGGCATCATTGTGATTAGGTAGATCTTTCAAGTTTTAAAGTAAGTCAAGAGAAGTATAATATGTTTAGAGTGTCCTAATATTTATTTTTACAGCATGGAAATATTCCGCCCTAAAAGCTTAGAGATTTTGGCTGAAAACACCCTAAAAGCGAAGATAAGAATTACCACAAGATGCCTATGGCTTGACAAAGGGAAGCTGTTAGATGCACTATACAAAGCTGCTCATGCAACTCTTTCAAGCTGTCCTGTTAATAGTCCACTGTCTCACATGGAAAGAACTGTATCTGAGGTGTTGAGGAAGATGGTAAGAAAGTACAGTGGTAAAAGGCCCGAAGTAATAGCCATTGCCATAGAAAATCCTGGGGATGTTCTTACTGATGAGATGAACAAAAAATTGTCTGGCAAATCTCATGTTGGTCCTGGAATATCAACATTAAGAAAAGGAGTGGATGGACGTAGAAAGGAAAATCAGTCCACCACACTGCAAATAAGAGGTGACATCAATGTACATTTGAGGAATATATATATATATATATATATATATATATATAAATATATATGGAACTGTGAAATTGTTGTTGGTTCACTTTTCCACTTCTATTTACAATTTAGTAAATATGTAATGTGCTTGCATGATTCTTTTGGATTCATTTTCTTACTGAGCTGAGAGGTTTTCCTTGATCCCCCCTAGATGACTGTTGTTTGGATGGGGTAGGGGAGCATTTATGACATCTCACCAAAACTGAAATGTTCTTGTGACTAATGTCTTCTTTCTTTATTATTGTTTTGTGAACAAGGGAAATTTTTTGTGTGAACCAAGCCAACTATGATCTTCACTCTAGCATTTTTCTTCACAAAACAATTCAATGTCGAAGGCCAATTCAATTCCCCAAAGGAATTTTGATTACTCTAAAGTTGGCTTCCTTTGGTTATGAATCTTGGGATGTGGGTTCATATGTTTCAAATGCATTTCTAATAAATTCTACATGATTACTGTTTATGTAGCAGTTGAAAATATAAATGGTTTAGTCTTTCAATGTCTGTCTAATTTGCATCAATTTCTTCTGGTGTAGTTTTTTTAAAAGACAGTATCATTTTTGTTTATCTCATCTATGTTCTATTAATTAGTGCAGATGATGGCATTGATATCGAAGGACAATTAGCCGAGAAAGACACTGCTACAGGTCCAGCTGAGGGCAATTTATCTGATTCAGATGAATTTTGGAAACCATTCACTGTATCATCAATTGAGAAGTCAATCAAGGCTAACAATGGTTATGTTTCACAAAAGGAGCACAAGTCCAATATGAAGAAAGATGATTCTGAAGACATCGATGAAGCCATGTCTGAAGAAACATCTAATGCTGAACCCAAGTCTTCAAAATCAGTTAAGAAAAATAAATGGAAAGCTGAGGAAATTAAGAAGCTGATTGGTTTGCGGAGTGACCTACGTGACAGATTTAAAGTTGTGAAAGGAAGGATGGCTCTATGGGAAGAGATATCTCAGAATTTGTTGGCTGATGGGATCAGCAGAAGTCCTGGACAATGCAAATCTTTGTGGACATCTTTGGTACAGAAATATGAGGTTTGTTACTTTGTTTCTTCTTGTACTCAACTTTTGATATTGATATTATAAAGAAAACCATGCAATCGCTTAAAATAATCATCCTTAATACTAGCAGACTGCTTTTTATGTTTAATGTTCAGTTTGCCATAGAGTAAAAATAATGGATGGGTTTTTTTAGTAAAATTGTAATGAAAACTGATCCATAAAAATGTCTCCCCTGTACCAAACCAAACTGACCTCAATGAAACCTCTGTGAGAAAGAAAATTAGTTTCTTATTCCAATTGTCACTGGCCCTTTTTTGTCCTGTAATATTTGTATGAATTTTTTTTCTTCCCTTCTTACAATACATATCCCTGTATGCGAAGATACCTTAATCTGAAAAAATCCCATAATGTACACCAATCTACTTTGCATTTCAGAGTGGACTACACTAGTGATTGACCTGCTTTTCTTGTTGTAAGATGGGGAAAAAACATTTTTCGTTTCAATCTTATGAGATTTTCTTGCACCTTTTTCAGTGTGAAACTAGAGCTTACTTGGTGGGGGCGAGGTTACCCCTCTGTGTTTCATACACAGCTAGGATGAAGACTTCCTTTGTAAATTCATTTCTGTGCTGATAGAAAATATCAATCGCATAGGTCCTATATACTCTTCTGTCATTGCTGGAAAATTCTTTTACCCATTTTTTGTTTCAATTGAACTACCTCATACATCTCAAAGAATAGGTTACAACAAAGAAGACACCTGATTCTTCCTTTCACCTCTGTCTCTCCAATGTTAACTGTTTTTTTTAATGTAGAGAAAATAAGGATAACCCATACTGTGAATAAAAGCGCTTTAGACCATGTATTTTAGTGTTATTTATAGTAGGAGAGGTTATATTATATTCAGCTTTAGCACAGCTGATAATAAATACAGTTGTGTGACATAGCCACCATTTCAAAAAAACAACTTATTTTATATTCTAAGCAGGAAATCAAGAATGGGAAGGATAGCAAGAGAAGTTGGCAATATCTTGAGGACTTGGAAAGGATAATGTCTACCGACGAAGCATCGGCTACAAAATGATAGGAAATGTTGTGGACAGGATAAGAAATATTTTTGGGAGCTTTCTACAAGAACTTCTGAGCGTAATGACCGAGAAGATAATCCATCAGTAGCACGACCCTTGTAACAAATCATAAAAGTTTTTAGGGCTGCAGAGATAGGCAACCTAAGCCATTGGCTTTTATACCAACACAAGCTAACAAGGCAAAGTATTTGGGATAAGGGGACAATCTATTCCTTTATTCCCCACTTAAAATACTCTCCCCCCTTCTTTTCTTTCGTTTGTCTAATATGTATGTCATAGTTAATTTTACTCCTTATTTTTGTTGGGGGCACATTTTTGGTGCCATAAGCAACCATGGAAATGTCTTCTGCGTTTTGGCCACAGACAACATTGAAATGTGTAGGAAAATCTTGATTCTACTTGCAGGTGCCAGCTTGTTAAATCCCCAAGTAACTCATTAACTTGTTCATTTTTTGTTTGATGTACTATAAAAATATAAATAGAAAACGAGAAATTTAGAGAATTTTTGCCTTCTACTTTCATTTTTTTATTTTAATTTTGTTTTTACAAGTATAAAGATAAAGATTTCCTCAAAAAAATTATAAAGATAAAGATGTTATGTTACTTTTACTTTCTGTTTGTTTCAAATGTTTTCTTCAAAATTTAATATTATATTGACAAAATAAAACTACATTTATTTTGAGTTTTTTCTTCTAACATAACACGTATTAAAGGACGAATGAAGTAAACGACTAATCTTAAAACGTATTCACTTCAAATTAAAATATAAACAAAAATAACTAAATGTAAACCATTTTTTTACTATTCAAATGCACACTAGTTAAGAATATTAGTTAATCTCATTTTATTTTCTTGATATAATAAAAAATAATTGTATTTTCCAAATTATCCTTTCATCATAAAGAGCTTGTTTCATGAAAATTAAAAAGGATTATTGAAAAATAATTTTGTATTAATTAAAGGGTATTTTGGAATGATAACATTAAATAGAGTGAAGTTAATAAGAATTTATTGATATTTTGGCCCTTCAAGGGATAAGTCTTAGCCTCAATATTGATCAGAACAAAATTTAGGGACGAGTTAGGGTTAGTTACCCATCCGTCCCTTACTCACTCATTTGTTAATTTTATTATGTTCGTGGTGAGACATAAATAAAATAATTAAATTTGTTTCATATTATTTAGTTAGTAATCTTGTAGCAAAGTATAGTTGTAAGAGCTAATTTTGACTTTGGGTACATGGCAAAACACTAATGTATTAAGTCTTTCACTTTTTACATTTAGTCATAATTAGATGATCGCATAATTATAACTTTATTTGTCCTTCAAGCAAACCCAGTCTCATCTTAATTGTGATCTTAATTTGATTTGCAAAGTATTAGGTTTTTTTAAGTCTAGAAATAGTTAGGGTCTAAAGAATTGGCCCTGTTAAAATTTAGCGCCTTGTTAGGGACCAATATAGTTCGTTCTAACTCGTCCCTTCCTTACTCCTATGAGAGATAAGGAGAAAAGAGAAAGAGAGAGGGATAAAGATGATGTCAGGATAGTAAAGAAGGTCCTAAAGAAGAACTCGTTAATAGAGGATGATGATCCAACTTCCCCACAACGCCATCAAGAAAAATATCATTCACGCAACTTAGAGGAAGAATATTTGTGGTCTTCCTCTTTGGTAGTTTTGGGTTTTTGTACACGTATTAAGAAATCATTTAATTGATGTATATATGTATCAAAATGATCTTCATTTATCTTTAACTATTATACAAATTCTCATATTTCAATGGTAAATTTTGATAGGTTTTTTTTTGGTAAATTTTTTATAGGCTTTTTTATTCAGAGACTAAAGTTGTCAAAAAAAAATATATAATGCCACAAAAAAAATTCAGAGACTAAAGTCACTCACCGTTTGCTATTTATTTACATGTCTTGGACTTGAGGGGAAATAACGTGTTATTTTGTGTTTTCTTCTCGGTTAGGTCACTCCCCAATCTGCGATCATGAAGCTTGATACCAGTGGTCTCGAATCCTTTCCTACACTGATTGCACCTGGAAACGACGTCGTTGGTGACTTCTCTGCGCCCCCTTCATTCGACCTTCCTAATTCCAAAGATGTGAGTACTTTTTTCTTCACCTCTTCTTTTGAATCGTACGTTCGAGCGCAAAAACCAGCAAAATAAATTTGGGGCTGAAATTCGTTTATAAAATTGTGGGTGAATGAAAATAGAAATCTATTCTAGGTTATAGTTTATAAGGCAAATGTGAAATTTTCGAGGAGGATTGTATTTTAACTAAGTGTTTTGTGTTGTTGGGGTTTTACCAGTTCGATGGATTTCTTAAAGAAGCTATTCAAATGGTGAAACCTGCAAAGGGTACTACAACTCTTGCTTTTATATTTAAGGAGGGGGTAATGGTTGCTGCTGATTCTCGAGCTAGCATGGGAGGATATATATGTGAGTGTTTATCAACTCTTAATTTTAGGGTTTTTATGTTACTTGCCTCTGATTAAACATTGAGATTTTGTTTCTATATAATGTTGTCTTTGTTCCTCACTATTGAGTTATTATGGCTATCTACAGCTTCACAGTCTGTTAAGAAAATTATTGAAATCAATCCGTATATGCTTGGGACAATGGCTGGAGGTGCTGCTGATTGTCAATTTTGGCACAGAAATCTTGGGATTAAGGTAATCTAAACAACCTTCTATTCTTCATGCTTGCTTTTGTCTATCCTGTTAGTTTTCAGCTAGGCCCTCCTACTCAAGTGGTTGCTGCGCCCTAGTTTCCCAATGTCATTTCTTAATTATTTCATTGAAATTATTGCGGTGTTTGTTGCAATAAGTCCATTTTGAAGCACATTTGTACTCCCTGCTTGAAAATTATTTGTCCTTAGACTGCAGCTTAGCCTGTGTTTAGGAAGTAATTAATGAGTGAAAGAAAGTGGATATGATGGAAATCGGACAATAGATAGGAAGAAAATTGTTTGTGCTGATAAAGTGTAGAGACATAACTTTTTTATTTAAAATTAATTTGTTTAGAACGAAAGTTATGTAATTTAGAGATATCCAAACTCTTATTCTAGTTTTTCTCAGAATTTTTTTTCCTCATGAAATGTGGAGATATTAATTAAAAGGGAGCAACTATGCAAGGTGGAAACATTTTCAATTGTGATTCCTTTTACATTCTTCTTAATTGTCCATTTGTGGTGTAAATAGCTTTCTCATCCAATTTTCATTTATTCCTCAATAATTTGCATTCCTTCAATTCTCTATGTTGTTGGCTGTCCTATATCAAATCATATCCTAAACTCTAATTTATAATGTATATCCATCTGTGTGGGTGTTTTGCAAATCCCAAGGGAGGCTACTAAAATTTATGCATATATTTATATATGCACATTAGTGTGAATTCTTATATTACTTTTCTGTAAATAACATCTAGGCTAGATGTAAACATCAGGGATGTGGTTTCATTGGCATTGGTTTTGGATGGATATATTTTGATTATGTTTGACTTCATATTGACACGCATGGTTGAACTGATATTCAATTTAGATTGGCCCATTTATATTAAATGATGTATTGTTTGCTGTTGTTAGCCTGATGAGGACAAACTGATCCTTAGTTGAGTTGGTGCTCGACAAAAGCCCAAAATTATAGCAGTGGTCAAAATCAAAGCGTTAACTTTATGCATTGTTTTCTTTATGTTATTTTCATGGGTTACTTGCTGTCTTTTTTTTCCTTATACATTCTTTTTATCTTTTATCTTTCATTGTGATTTATAGTTCTCATGTTGATGCATGTTTAATAATCTAGACTCTCTTTTTGATCAATTAGGTAAATTACTAGACCTTCCTATATCCCTAACTCCTTATGGTTTTTAGATCCTTGAATTTTTAACCCATGTTGATGGTAATTGAAGAATTGAATGCCTTGGTTCATATGATCTAAAGAATTCTCATCATTTTTGTGCTTTTATATTTATGATGAGGTTACAAATGGTTTCTCAGATGTGGTCCTTATTATCTGTAGTGTCGTCTGCATGAGTTGGCAAATAAAAGGAGAATTTCAGTAACAGGAGCATCCAAGTTACTGGCAAATATTTTATACTCTTATCGTGGAATGGGGTTATCTGTTGGTACCATGATTGCTGGATGGGACGAAACGGTAATTCACATGCCAAATCAGTAAATGGATTTTGAATCATATAGTCTTCCTGTGACTTACAATGATCAATCTTTTTTAGGGCCCTGGTTTATATTATGTTGATAGTGAAGGAGGAAGACTTAAAGGCACTAGATTCTCTGTTGGATCTGGTTCACCATATGCTTATGGTGTATTGGACAGCGGGTTAGCTAATCTTTCTATTTAACTATCATGTGTGACTCTTCTGCCAAACCTTGTCAACAATTTTCCTTGTCATGCTAGGTACCGATTTGACATGTCAGTTGAGGAAGCTTCTGAATTGGCTCGGCGAGCAATTTATCATGCAACGTTTCGTGATGGAGCTAGTGGTGGAGTGGCTAGCGGTACTCTTACTTTCTCTTCTCCCTATTGATCCAGCTACATCTATTGGATTATGACATTTTGTTACTACCACCTTCTCATCGGTCAAACACGCGCACACAGAAAATTGCTAATTGTAGTGCATATATTTTAGGAACACATTAGCAAGATATAATTTTAGATTTGTTAATGTACTCCTAGAGATGTAACTTACCAACGTACTCTTTCTAAAAAACAGTGGGAGTATTTTAGCTGTTTGATCACTAACATACTCCCACTTCTTTTTAAGGAGTATGTTAGCAAGTTAAATTTTAGCTGTTTGACCACTAACATACTCCCACTTCTAAAAAACAATGGGAGTATTTTAGCTGTTACTCCAAATCCTCACCTCTGATTTTAGTTTGATCTAATGGCTAAAATTAAATTTAATTATAAATCACATGACAGTTTTCTCGGTGCTCTTCCTATTCCTCACCTTCTTAACTTGGAGTTTCATATGTGATTTTAGTTTACTACGTGGGACCAAATGGATGGAAGAAATTGTCTGGTGATGATGTTGGTGAACTTCATTACCATTACTACCCAGTTACCCCAAGCACCGTAGAGCAAGAAATGGTGGAGGCAGCTGCACCTTGATGGAGCAACTCTGGATTTCTTTTCAGAAGTTTCCTATAATTGCCTTCTTATTTTGAATCAATTGCATGAGACTGATTATCTTACATTCGAAACTTACAGTGTGATGTTATGCTGCCCTGTGTTTTTTTAACCTTAGTAATTTTCTTTTCGTACCGAATAAACACTCTGTGGAATAGTTTAAATGATGTTAGATCTGTATTGCATTGCTAGCTTGCTGGTGTATTCCGTCTTGCGATTTATGGTTTTCAAGGCAACTTTTGAAAGTCGCACAAGAAACTTACCAGGAGAATTATTGTTTTCAAGGTTTGTGATTGGTCCCAGTAGTTTATGTACACAATTTCGTCAAATTAAAATTAAAATCAATCACATAGGCCACTAGGGCTAACTGTTAAAGTTCTTTTTATCAGTTTGAACTGTGCTAGTTGAAATCCAAGTTCTACAATTGACGAATGCATTTGTGGTATGCACTATGCACTACTTGGAATCAATTTTGGAGTTAGGAAGTCCAGCATTTTCATATCCAATCAAACCACGTTAGTTTGGATCATTACAAGCTTAAGTCTGAGTCTGCAAACCTTTGAGCCGAGGCTCGAAACGAAGTTGATTATTATAACGAAAGAGTCAATGCTCTGACCAATACTAGGCATGAGCACCCATAAAAATCGTGAGGTTGAAGAACTTAAGAATATCACAATGGTGGTTTGCTACAAAAGAATATCACAATGCTAAATAAGAGATAGCAAAGGCAGACAAATGAGTCCGTGCGAGACCCATAGAAACATGTCAACGAGCTAGTTACCAAGTTGCTCAATTACTAGACTAATAATGTCAGCTTGTCTTTTTGTCAATTACTATTTACTAGACTCAAATCAAATCCCTTTTTAATTTGTTTTACCCATCCCATACTTGAGCTCTTCTGAACTCGAGGTGAATTGGGGGGTTTTAGATTTCGTACCCCCATTTTCTACCCTATACCCCCATAATTGCCTAAATCCCAAAAATACCCCTCAAAAATTTAGAAGAAATTTTTGATTCCAGAATTACCTCATAAGAGGATAATTTCGGAAGCCAATTTTTTTGAGTTTTTCGGAATCATCTCAAAAGAGGTATTTCTGGAAGCAAAATTGGCTTCCGGAATCATCCTCTTTGGAGGTAATTCCGGAAAATGGGATATAAAAGATTTCCGGAATTATGCCAAAACACATAATTTCATAAGTCAAAAAATTGGCTTCCGGAACTATGTGTTTTGGCATAATTTCGGAAGTATCATGTTTCACTACATTATTTACATGGTTTTAACCAATCTATAACTGAAATCGCCACTTATTTACATGGTTTTAACCAATCTATGGATCATTTATTTTATAGTGTTTAAACCAATCTATAACTGAAATCGACACTTATTCACATGGTTTTTTTAACCAATCTATAGATCACTTATTTTATAGTGTTTTAACCAATCTATAACTGAAATCGCCACTTATTCACATGGTTTTAACCAATCTATGGATCACTTATTTTATAGTGTTTTAACCAATCTATAACTGAAATTGACACTTATTCACATGGTTTTAACCAATCTATGGATCACTTATTTTATAGTGTTTTAACCAATCTATAACTAAAATCGACACTTATTCACATGGTTTTAACCAATCTATGGATCACTTATTTTATAGTGTTTTAACCAATCTATAACTGAAATTGACCCTTATTTACATGGTTTTAACCAATCTATGGATCACTTATTTTATAGTGTTTTAACCAATCTATAACTGAACCAATCTATGGATAAGTAGTTTTAGACATTGTTTTTGTTTTGTTTGTTGTAATCTGTTATTTTCAGTTAGACGGTGTTTTTAATTAATAAAATAAATATTTAATTTCTTATTTTTGAATTCTGGAAACACCATAATACGGTAAAAATCCGGAACTCAATTATTGGGATTTCCGAAAATACCCTAAAATGAGATAAATCCGGAATAAACAATTTTTGGATTTCCGGAATTACCACATTTTAGTGTAATTCTGGAAGGTATATTGTGTTCTGGAATTACACTAAAATGAGGTAATTCCGGAAATCCAAAAAAATTTAATTCCAAATTTATCTCATTTTAGGGTATTCCTGGAAATCCCAATAAATTGAGTTTCGGATTTATACCTATGGACGTAATTCTGGAAAAAAGTTTTGAAGTCAGAGTAATACCATCCGTTTTATCAATTTTGGGGGGGGGGGGGTATGGGGTATAATGGGTGGGTTGGGGGGGGGGGGGTGTGTGTTGGTTTTACAAAATCTAAAACCTGTGAATTGGATAGGATCACCCTTGCTAACATAGCATATACATTAATAGAATGTCGAGTTCATTTAACATTCACAAAAAAATTAATAATAAAATACGTTGTATAAGACGTGTTGTTGAAATAATCGTTTGCCACCCAAACCCAATCATCATCACAATATCATAGTATAATACGGTATTATAATAAAGTGCAAAGGTTATTGTCAAAAAAAAAAAATAAGTGCAAAGATTAGTACGGCAAAGGAATACATGTTGAATGCTTACTGGGCCGCCTTGTTGCCTACGCGGTTGCAAAAGTGGTTTATCGTTATCAATTTAGTGTTTGTGTTTATAATAATTTTTCATTATTGCTTGTCTACATACATAACATAATATATTGATGTAAAATAACATCACATAATATTATAATATTAAATGACAACACTTACGTATGCCGCAGCTTCCCACCATGCTATAAATTATCCTTCAATCGGAGGAACATTCCCAGCAACTTCTTATTATTTATTAATTTTATCATCTAACATATATCATTTTCAACACGCACGACCGCAACACGTTAATAAAATACCGACTTCCTATCTACCTATATATATAAGATTTAAGAACCATACATACACAATTCATATTCCATTAGCAAACACCACAATACACATAACATTTCATTTGCAAACTACACGTTCATCGTCAGATGAGGAAGGAGGCAGGATTTGAGCATGTTCTTCGGTATTTCGACGAAGATGGTGATGGAAAAGTATCACCTTCGGAGCTAAGGCAAAGGCTGAGAATGATGGGAGAAGAGGTTTTGTTGAAAGAAGCTGAAATGGCTATTGAAGCAATTGATTCAGATGGTGATGATTTTTTGAGTTTAGAGGATTTGGTTACATTGATGGAGACATGTGGAGAGGAACAGAAGTTGAAGGATTTGAGAGAAGCTTTTGATATGTATGTTGACACTGAAACTCTTGAGTTTATAACCGCAAATAGCTTGAAGAGAATGCTTAAGAAGATGGGAGATTCAAAGTCCGTTGATGAATGCAAAGCCATGATTAACCATTTTGATTTGAATGGAGATGGAGTGCTTAGCTTTCCAGAATTCAGAATTATGATGCAGTGATTAATTTATGTATATATAAATATGATCATGCTATGTATATATTTTGATGGGTGGATTTGTTTACAAATCTATCTACTTTTATGATTTGTAACACTCGTTCATTTTTTGGCTGCTTCTCAAATCTCGAATAATAATTGAAATTTAACTCGTGTGGCTTTCGTTCAAATTTCTTTTAGTTGTATGATTATTAGATTATTGTATTAAATTAGATTAGATGTTTGTTATCTTTCAAGAAAATACCCACACACAAAAACAAATCGTATCTTTTGACATGAAGAACACATTCGATAAAGGGAATAAAGCGACGCGTGAACTTAGAAAAATAGTTTATAACTTTATATACATGAGAGTGAGGTGTTGTTTAGTCGTATATATTTACTACTATCTTTCTTCCTAATCTTTGCTAATTTTGGTATTTTATTTTTGCTCCATTTGTACTTTTAAAAATCCAATATACAATTCACTAAATTTTTTCTAATATACCATTTATATTTATTGAGTCTTTTAAATACCCAAAACAACTATTAACTCATTTATTTTGATTTCAATTCTCCCATGGCAACAAGCAAAGGGATACTCCCTCCGGTCTATAACATAAGAGAAAAATAGTGAGTTTTGGTTGTCCATAATATAATAAAAGCTAAATATCACTTTTAGTCTTTTATCTTTGCTCTAGGTTTCACTTTGGTTCGTTTTGGTCCTTTATCTTTCATTTTCGTTTCATTTTGGTCATTGCCGCCAGTTTAAGCTAACAGACGTCATGCTGACAGTTAACTGCTGACGTGGCGTCCATTTTCATTAAATGACTGACGTGGCCTGTAAAGAAGAACCCTAAACCGTAAACCTCCACCTTCATCTTCTTCATTTAATCAATGTCATCTTCCAATTCGAACAGCTACCCATCATTTGGTCCATCTTCCAAACCTTCACCCAAGTGTTTGTGTGGGGAAAAATATGTTGTTCGAACTGTTAAGAAAGAAACCCTAAACAAGGGAAGGAAGTTCTGGAGATGTAGGTATTTCATGGTAAGATTAATGATTGTTGGACCCTCCATTTCCCCACTTTTGCAGATCTGAGTTGCAGATCTGGGTTTTCTGCTGAAGCACGCTTTGTTTCATTTTGGTCCTCTATGTTTTTGTTTGGTTTCATTTTGGTCCCTCTCAGTTTTTATTTTGTTTCACTTTGGTCCCTCAGTTTCTTTTAAATATGGAATTCCGAGTTTGATGTATCTTTGTTTGTTTGCACAGTCTAAAGATGATCCTGGATGCTCATATATGAAATGGACTTCAGATCCATGGCCTCCTCAGACACGAAGACAAACACAATGTGTAGAGACACGAGCAGAGACACAACATGGAGAGACCAAATGTGCAGATTGTGTTCAAAAAGAAATAGAGATAGTTGAACTTAGAAAGACTATTAAGGAGATGAAGAAAGATGGAGAGTCCACAGAAAATTTGTTGAAAATTGCGTTGAATAGTATTTTCCTTTTGGTGGTAGCTTGTGTAATGCTTATTGTCAAAGCTGGAAAATCTGTGTAATGGTGTAACTTTAACTAGTAGTTAGGTGGTAGCTTGAGTAAGTATGTGTAAATGTGTTTGAATTCTAAGTTGTGTTTCAATTCCAAGTCCTGGGGAAGGATAAAGGAGCTAGAAGGAGCCACGTTAGGACCTTGTTGGCTTCCATGGCAGAGTCGACATGTAAGTTCTCTCAGCCAAATTACCTACATCTCAGTGCTAAAAGGCGTCTATCTACTTCCACAATATAGATTCCCCAATGCTATAAGAAAAAAGGCAGGATTCCTAGGTTTGGGCTAGCCTCTTACATGGGATGACCGACTTAGTGGCCAGCCACACATTCTTGGGAGTACTCTGTGAAGAGTGGTTACATTCTTGTCGAGAATATCAACAAGAAAGAGAATGATCCTTTGTCCCTTCTGGCATACCAAGAATTATGTGGGACTCAAAAAAATCAAACCCTTTATTTGCAAGGCTTGTCACGGAAGACAACACGTATTCAATACCTATTTATGAACTATAACCAACAGAGAAGAGAAGAGGAAGTATGGAACATTCCTCACTTATTTGCGAGTGGACTAGACCTATTAGTTTGTTTTGTTGTCCCACTTCAAATGATTCCACTAGAAAGTCAGTATGCCATCATTCATCAATGACACCGTACATACCCAGCAAGCCATCAATGACACCCTACATATCCAAGCAAACCCAAATATCCCCGGCATCTTCTCTTCCTCCTTCTGTACATGATATCTGGAAAAGGCGAAATGAGGTCGTCCTTGAGGGAAACACCAGCAAAGCTAAACACTAAACCGCTTTCAATAAGCCATTTTTTGAAACAATAACCCAAATTAACCTTGACCACACAGCTACTATTTTCAATCCTCCGCTGATCGCACATTTGATTACAATATTCAAATGTTTGTATCCATTACAAGCCCTATACAAGTGACAAGTAGGTGGTCCACCGTAGATGAGCCCGTCATCAATAGAAATCATGTGGTACAAGAGCATCTCTAATGAAGATATCTAGAGTAATTACCTATTAAAATGTTGACAATTTAAAGGTACTTCATTAACAACAACTTGCATACTCAATAAACAGAAGGGGGGCTCTATTGAGCAGATATGTACATAAAACAAAATACTCAAGATCTAAATGCTTATTGATTCAGTAAATTCCATTAGGAATGACAATAAGTACTTTCACAGGGTCATAACTTTTCCTTCGCTAGTTGTAACTTTAAATCTTTCAATACACATTCTGCGATGGTGGCCAGGCGATGAGGAACAAAATAAAAGAAGCCCAAAATTCACAAGGCTCCACTCCTTTCAAAACCCACCATCCCATAGGTAACAAAAAATAACTTGGAAAACCTATATTTCATTTTACAAAAGAAATGGCTCAGCAGCAAGCCCTGCAAGCCTCAAGAGACCGACAAAACTACAAATACGCGGGCTTCAGGACCAGAAGCAGTGACAAGGGGAACATTTGTACAGATACGAACCTCACATGAAATAACTGAGTGCTTTCTTAACTCTTGAACCACCTTCACCATAGAGTTCATTCCACTGTAAAAGCTCAGTCATATTTACTGATTCTGAGGAAACGCTAGCACATACCTGTTCAACATAACATTTAAAGCTCATTTAGTTTTGGAGTTCTACAGGGCTGAAGGGGGTTGTATATAAAACAGATTTTCATTTCACATACCTGTTGGTGAGCATGTTTGAAGTCTTCCATGTTTAAAGATCGGATATCCGCACTTCCACATAATTCAGGAGCAGGTCTACCTTCCGCTAGAGCAGCAGCAAGTTCCTGTCATGAAACGAAGTTTAAATGATTCATGCAGTCATCATGATCTCCGAATGATTTATTCGAACAGAGCATTCTAACTGTAACATTACAGTCGGGAACATCGACAGGCGCAAAGAAAGACCTAGCATACTGCTAAGAGACCATTCTGAAGAACCATACCTTCTTTTCCTTTTCCAATATCTCTTTAATAGGACGGTGTGCAGCAGTTACACATAAGTTCTGCAATCGAAAAGCAAGCATGAAGGCACCCATAACCTTATTCTTAAAAAGTATAGGTTAAAAGGAAAAAAAAAAGAAAACCCATAACCTTGAGATCACTTCCAGAATATCCATCAGTCATACTTGCAACTGCAGCCAGATCAACATCAGAAGACAGGTCCTCTTTTGCCAGTATAACTTTCAATATTTTTGCTCTATTTGGAGCATCTGGTAAATTTACCATCAATCTACAAAAGACCAACAAAACTTCAGGATCTCTGGTCCCGCCCCCACAAAGAAAAAGAATAAATTGAAGTGCAAATGAACACAGCATTCACCTGCGAGGCAGCCTTCGTATGACAGCCTCATCAAGATCATAAGGCCTATTAGTAGCTGCAAGCACAAGAACTCGCTCAGTATCCTTTGTACGTAAGCCATCCCAATTCACCATGAATTCATTTTTCATCTTTCGCATGGCTTCGTGCTCCCCTGGATTTTCCCTCCGGCCCAACATGCTATCAACCTATACAAGAAGCCATACTATGATACTAGTTTTCAACATGATTTATTTTTCAACTGATGAATTACTTCAAACTAATAACATTTTATGTAAGCTTACTTCATCAACAAATATCACACTGGGTGCAATTTTACTTGCCAGGGAGAAAACAGCTTTCACGTATTTTTCACCCTCACCAAACCACTGACGGAGAATGGAGAAAGAATGAGTTAAAATGAACAATGAACTGATAAGAGGTTAAAATAAACCCAGTGAAGCAAATCTAACCTTAGATGTGATGCTTGACATGGAAATATTGATGAAGTTTGCACCGGCTTCTGTAGCAACTGCCTTGGCAAGCATTGTCTTACCTGTTCCTGGGGGACCAAATAATAGGATACCCTTGCATGGCTGCACAAAAGGTAATTCACAGTTAAATCAAAATGAGCAACATTTTGATGAGGTGGGATTCATTTGTACATAATTTTCATAATCGTGATAAATATAAATGAAAGGAAGCTTTGAAGCAATAGTTTGAGTTGATGTCTTATGACTGACTAAAAGGTCACAAGTTCGCATTGTGAAATCAACCTCTAGTAAATGCAGCATAAGGTTGCCTACAATAGATCTACAATGGGTTTGACCCTTCTCTGGACCCCGCATGGCAGGAGCTTTGTAGTAGAAGTTGCCCCAATATTTGGATTTTGGAGTAGATTTTTTTAAAAGATTGGGAAGCAAAGCTCCAAAAAAAGTTCCAAAAACCAGTTTCTCAAGACCAATTACATATTGCAAATGCTTTTAATTTCCATGGTTTCATCAGATATTTTAAACAACACGAATTATGTATCCTGCAGAGAAGCCTACATCACAGAAAGATTTATGTTTCACTTATGGATGTTGTGCATGAGACAAAAAGTTGTTTTATGGTTTATTGAGTGACAAATTGAGGTTTCTGTCTTGGACTTCAATTTTATTTTATTTTGCTTCCCAGGTTTACTGAGTGACAAATTTTAAGGCTTCTGTCATGTGCTTTATATTTTTTGTTCTGTTTTGAACCACGAGTCCATGACCATTTTTAAAATCAGACACGACCACAGGCTATAAATAAAAATATATCACAAGAATTAGGTCAGCTTATTCGCATTTCTTCCCTCCTTTCCATTCAGATGGAAACTGTACAGGGAATCAAATGATTAATTCTCATCACAAGCATAAAAAACAGTAAAAAAGAATGAAAGGCAAAGAACATTAATATTGGGATATAACTCAAACCGCCAACAGACACAATGCAAAACATTTGAATGTATGTCGAGTAGTAAAAGAAAACCTTGGTTAACTGCCCCTTGCAAAAAAGCTCGGGCCTTTGTAACGGAAGCATCACCAATTCCTTCAATGTATCCTTGACATTTTCAAGAGCCCCAATATCATCAAAAGTAACACCAATGTCACTGGGTGGAATAACATCAGCCAAAAGCCTCTTTTCAAACTCGTTCTCTGTTACAACATCCTGATTTCAGAAAACACAAGCAGGAGAATGATTCAGAATAAATAAGTTGATTAACCCCCCTCCCCTTCAAACAGAATATATTCAAAGCAGCGAGGTGCTAACAAACTACCAGATGAAACTATCTCCTACAAACAAACAGCAAAAGTTCACGACAATCACCTTAAGAGACTTCTTCAGGCTTTTCGACTCATTCTGGACAGCCTGTAAGATTCCAATTCCATGCTGGATGCTGGTATAATAAATATTTTTTATAGAAAAAAATTAATGATTATTAACATGACTATGAGGCTAAAACAGTGTGTTCTATATTTATATCAAATAATAAACATTATAAACTGATCATTATTAATTACCTCTCACAAGACAACACAAGCTTTGCATCAGGATCAACTACAAGATTCTGCATCAGATGGTGGCTTAAAGCCCAACCAACTATCTTCTCTGCATCTGCAATAGCAAAGAATGATATAGGAGAGAGATTTGAGCAGAAAATAGTTAAGTAATTAGTGGTAAAACATCTGCAATAAAGCAAAAAATGATAGAGGGGATAGACTTGTGCTGCAAATCCTTAAGTAATTAGAGGTGAAACATACTTTCATTTGTAAGTGTCAGATCCTTAATGCACAAGGTCTCAAGTCCTTCACACTCCATCCCACAACGGCTTAAAACCTATAAATAAAATTTGATCAATTATATTTAAGAGTACCTGGCTGTAATAATAATTTATAAAACATGAAAAGTTAATCAGCTACAAAATTCAATATGGTCAAATTCGGAGTGTAAAACCATGGAAGTTAGAGCATAACAAAATAAGCAGACAAACATGAAGTAAACAAGATAACTAACAAAAGGAAATTAACGACTCCCATTAAAATAGCAAAATTGGATCCTCTCCGGTTACCGGACGTTTCCACTAGGAGAGAGAAAGATACAGAATAAATTAATATTATTTTGTTGTGTCTTTATCTATTCTACTGGAAACATAACAGGAGAGGACCTGAACCCTAAAATACCATATGAAACTATAGTTTGTCTAGCTTCTTGTTTTCTAAGGTGTATCTTGTTTCTTAATTAACCCTCTAAACTCTACATCACAATATGACATAGTGAAGTGTATTAGTTGCACATGAGAAACTCCAAAACTTTCTAAAAGAGATAAGGAATTAGCCGTAATGGGCCACTTAGCACTACACCCAAACTTGAGATAGGCTTATGTTCCTTAAAGAAACATAATTCTTGCAACTCTTCATACTACTCTATTTCTTCTTTTTCCTCTTGGATTTATTTTTATCATGGCCGCACTCCTCCATTATAAATCCATAACTTAAGCAGCTTGTGATCAATGGTAGTGTACGCAAAATAAAAGGTTCCACAAGAACAACAATAAAGGACTTAATTAGTATGCATCCACAGTGTAAAAATTTATTACACAAATAACTAACCAGAAATTGACACGTCATAAAACTGATTCACTTCTATATATCCTACTCATCTTGTAAGTAACGCACTCCATTAATTCTTATTGGTCAAGAGTGTAAAAAATATTTACACCGACGATATATACCAATTTAACTCATAAAATGCAGTAAAATGTATAAAGCAAAAGCTGTAGAAGAATAAAGTAATAAGCGGCAACTCCAAACCCTATTTCATCTCAAAAAAATAAAATTTTACTGAGGGCATAAACAATTATCCACAGACAACTATACAAACCTAACATTCTTGTTAACCACTAGTCAAGTTATAAGCCTTGAAGTTTTTGCCAGAACAAATCAGATTAAGGAAATGACCATAGCAGCAAGGCTTCGGTTAACATGTAGCAAAATGTCCCATACATCAGTCAAGACACCTTTGTTTCGCATTAGTTTAAAGGAAAATAATGCAAAATTTATGATCAGAATTAAGTCTAAGCTTCCATTACCAGTAAAATAATTTCAGATCAAATTCAAAGAATTGAATCCAAACTTCAATTATCCTAGTTCCTAACTAACTGCCTAGTCAAAAATTAACTTAGACCAGGAACTTCTACCAATATGTCCTGCAGCGCTGTTCCACATAAATAATCCCCTATTCACAATTGTGGGCAATTAACAGGAGTGCCAAAAATGGAAGAGTTAGCTCAAAGGGCAAAATAGCTTTGATGCATAATGAAAGTGGCTCTTATGGAAAGTGACGTATATCCACCAAAGCAATGTTTGTGGACACCAAATATAAGGTGTAAGGTAAAAAATGAAACAGTTTAAATTAAATTGAAAAGTGCACTTAAGTTACTTACTGTGCGTAAATGGTGCAAATTTCCTTTCATTTTGAGAGTCTCAACATCCCGATCAAGTTGCTGCTTCCAAGATGCTAGAAGCTCCTCATCCTAAAACAAGAAATATTTAATGAATATCATCATCAAATATAAAATCATTTAAGTACCTTCACCCAACAGTAAAAAATTTCTATGACCAAGCAGTCATGAGTTCAATCTTCGTGGCCCTCATTCTTTGGAATAAAAGTGAAATTTCAACAAGGTAACTACGAGGTTGTGGCTGTGAATTATCAGTGGTCGAGCCCAAAGAACTTGTATGAGGGGATGCAATAAATACAAAACCATGTGTGTACTCTAAAATTTGGACTATGGACTAACTCATCCTCACAAAATCGGCTTGTATGGTGACTGGTGAGGAATGACCAAACCTTAAAAAGATTATTTAGGTTATATCTCTAGTCGATGTGGGACTTCGACACACCCCCACATGCTCAGGACTAGACATCTGAAGTGTGGGCTGATGCACAAATGAGTGGAATGATATAGATCTTGGCCAAATAACAAATCTAGGATAGGCTTCGATACCATCTTAAATCTGGACTTATGGCCTAACTCATCCCCACAAAACCGGCTTGTAAAGTGAGGAATGGCCAAACCTTACAAAGATTACTTAGGCCATATCTTTAGTCGATGTGAGACTTCAACATGTACTTACACCCAACAGCTTAAGCTTTTGGAACAACTGGTTTATAACAATTATACGAGGAAAAAAACTGATGACATGCAATTCTCTTACAAACCTGTGGCATGTGGATTGTTACTTTATTTGGAAAAAGCTTAGTCAAAGTTTTGTTTGGTTTTGGGACTTCCTTTCCCCTATCATGTAATCTTCCGAAACTATCCTGGAAAAAAGAAGAAATATGCAACGTTATTATAGCTGAAAAAGCCAGAAAGTACTTTTGTGGGGTTGCATGTAAAAAGAGACAAAACATAAGCATACACAGGTAATCCATGTTTCATTTCTTCCTGACAAAAGACTGAACTCAAAAAGGAGATACAGTTCTTACTGGGAAAGCCAAGTCAAGAAGGGCAGTTTGATTGCTTCCGAATTTTGTAAAAAGTAAACCCCCCGGATGTGACTGCAAGGAAAAATAGTTCTATTATCAACAACATAATTGATTATACGCATTCGTTTGAACCAAGAATGAAATGGAAATTCAAAGGACTACATATTTAGGATATCCAATTGGTATCTCAGTTTTACTATTGTACATGTCTTCTTTCTCAGTTTCTCAATTTATAAATTAAACCAGATATATAAATCCCACACCTAAAAACTACAGATTTATGGACTGAAATTCATTCTTCCATCAAAATTTCATGCACCTAACAAATGGTACGCGTATAAGACATTGCTGAGAATTATCAAGCCACTGAGAATTATCAAGCCATCGACTTTTAAATCTTATGTGCAATAGAATACATGACATTTTAGCATTACAAAAATAGGTATCAGTAAAAACATGATTGTTACCTTCTCCTTTCGATTATCGGTATGAGTGTGTGAACCAATTACCACCACATTGTCTGGTAGCTTTTCAAGCTTACTTCTAAATGCATACGGATCTCCGTTTCCGACAATAGACTTTTCTGCTTCTTTCATGAACAAAATGAAAGGTGTATTTCTGCTCTCACTAGTCACAACCTGAAACAAAAAGATGTATAAATGCTTATTGTGAGATTAAAGCACAATACCCTGTTATGTTATAGGAAATAGGAAATATTTTATTAAATCAGAATGGAGTAAAAGGCGACCTCAAACAATGAATTAATAAGTAATTTGTCGAGTTCGTCAATGCCACTGTTTTCCAATCGAAGATCGGTGACTGAAGAGAGAAAAAGACAAGTTCAAAATCTTGGAGCAAGATAGGCTCAAATAATATATAATAACTAAAAAATAGTTTATTGGATAGGTAGGGCATTACCATTGCAGAAAAATCCTTGACCTCCCTCACAGGCACCTCCAAGATCAACTCCATCAGGTATAGGTTTATCGAATCTTACACCAATTTTTGACAAGGGATTATCATCAAAAAGTAAGACAACCTTTCCTCGACTTCCATTAGGTGGACCCCTGTACAAGCAATCGCTAAGTAAAATTAAAACCAAAATAAATGTACTTGATTGTAGGTGAAAATGGAGGAATGGAAATGAGACGTGGAAGTTACATTACATTGTTCAGAAACAAATAGTAATATGGAGGAACTAAACAAAAAACAATGTGGGACCTACACTCCATTAAATGGAGAGAAATTCAAATGAAGGGAAAATAAATAAAGCTATTATAGTATTATAAATTATAAATTTCACAATCTAGAAATATCTTTTTAGTCAAAGTTGATCATAGGTGAATAAAAAGGTTTTCCTCTCCATCTTCTTACCGTTAGTTTGTATGACTACCGAAAGAGATAGAAGGAAATCAATTTCTAATCATAGTTATAAATAGCGCTGTTATATTGGAGGAGCATTGCAGAGGGGCCTGGAATGGTTTCACCATCACTGAGCATTTTCAAGTAGCATAAGTCATGCCCGCTGTCCTTGGAAATCTCTCCTATGCTTGTTTGTGCATTACTGAAGCGGTGAAGCCATATGTTGGGGTATTTTTGCCATCAGAAAACCCGTGTTTCTGATTTGTGACTACAGAAGCATTTCTTTCACACTCCTATTTGAGAGTTGAAACAAAAAAGAACAGCAAAGGCTGACCACCCCCTTTCTGGCAACTGACCCACCTCTACAGTGGCATCTTGGATAACCCTTAGCAGACCATTGTTGTTACAGGGTCTGCACTCTGTTCAAATCCTCAGGAATTCCGAACAGGTCTCTTTTTTTTCATCATATATGTGTTGTGTTTTCTTTTTTACTCTGCTCTTCGATTCATTGAGTCTTGTGTTCAGAGAGGTCAGGGTAGCCTCATGTGTCGTTTCGTGTTGATTTTTAGAGTGGTCTACACGTATTTACCTACTTTTTTAAAGAGGTCTCTTTACTAGTATTACAATTTTGAAACGATGTTAAATTATTTTCAGAGAAGTTACTGTCCTGATTTTTCACCTTGATGTTCATTGACTTTTATTGTTATTAACAATGGCTTTTAATGATTAATTATGAGTATATTTTCACTTCTGAGCATTGATATACATGACGTATAGATATTTAACATATTGTTCTTCAAAATAGCAGTCACCTTTCAAAATGTCATTTCCACCCCCCCCCCCAATTTTCTTTCCTACAACATTTCTCCCCACATAAAATGCAAAAAGAGGGAGCAGGAGAGAGAGAGAGAGAGAGAGAGAGAGAGAGAGAGAGAGAGAGAAAGAGATTAAATGACTAAGCGCTAGTAAAAGCGGCATAGTTTACTAATTAGGAAGTGCTTTTATGAGCTTATCTTGTTACATAAGCACTAGTAAAAGTGTATGAAAGAGCTTATGGAAATAGCTTATGATGCACACGTAAGCTGTTTTCAAAAAAAAATTATAAGCTCCCTTAGTTAAAAGCATCTAATACAAAAGTACTTATATGATAAGCAATTTCGTTAATTTGTTTATCCAAACACTCCCTTACTCAATTTGGATAAATTTCTCAAGAAATACTTAAAAAAATATATCAAAAGATTCTTACAATAACTAAAAAAAATTTAAACATCGCTTTTCATATAGGTAAAAGCTAATTCAAATTGGGTCTTATTGGGAGAAACCCAAATCCCACATCAACTAGAGATAAAGTCTCAAAAGAGTATATAATGAAAGGGCATCCCTCACTTTACAAGCCGGTTTTGTATGGTTGAGTTAGGCCCAACCCACATTCTAAGATGGCGTCAAAGCCTATCCTAGATCCATCGGGCCACCCACCATTATCCGCACACCAACCCCAATAGTGCTGGGCGTGAGGGGTATTGGGAGAAACCCAAGTCCCACATTGACTAGAGATAAGTTCTCAAAAGAGTATATAATGAAAGGCATCGCTCATATTACAAGCCGGTTTTGTCTGGTTGAGTTAGGCCCAACCCACATTCTAAGAGATCTTTGTATCATGTGTTACAAAATTAGCTATAAAAAGTGAAAAGCCTCTGAATTGGATTGTTGTGTCATAACCATTTGTGAGGGAAATGTGGTGACTCTCCGAAATTGGTGAAAAAAAGTTCCACGTACTACACTAGTACAACTACTATGAGCTAGTTATGATTTCTATAAGCACTTAAAAAAAACCGACAAAAATTGAAACAATCTTGTAATATCAGAGTCATGTGAATAATAGCTTGTTACACAAGTAGAAAATAACCTCTGTACCTCAAGTTTTTTAGAAGTTGCCCATTCATCTTTCCCCATAAGCTCATAAACTAATAGAGGCTTTTTTGTAAGTTATGAACCAAATAATTATCCCAGTTGAAAAGCTCTCATAAACTAGGAGATAGCTGGACCTAGGCCTATATCATCTATAAAAATTTGGCATCCACAGGGAAGCATGGTAGACAACTCAAGTTCTCGCTAATATGATAATTGCAGAAACATGATGACAACAATGCATATGGATGAGAAACAGAAACTGTTTCAGAACAATTTATTACAAGCCTGTACCTGGATGAAGATGTCTGATACAAGCCACCAGAGGATGAACAACTATACTTTACCCGGTCGCCTGCAAGATTATATACAAAAAACATCAATACTTCATAGTAAAATTAATGTCCTTAAAGATGGGAATGGGAAAAAAACAGAAGAGAACATGCCTAGTTTAAACAAGCCACTTTTAGTTGCCCCAGAGGTAGACGGGACACTATCAGTTTCCAACTTAGCTTGAGGTTCAAGGCCATGTGGAGTAGGTGCATTTGAAGAGCTAGGTGTATCCATTTCACTAGCTGATGGATCCATGCTCTTAGCCATGTCTGTGGCTGTAGGACTTGGTTTGGCGCAGCTGCAGGATTTCTCAACATTAAATCCATCTTTAAGCAGCTCAGCTTCTCTAGAAGATAAACCCTATCACCCCAACAAACGAATATTCTTTATCAGAGTTGTCACGGAAAAAAAAAAAGAACACTACTCAATGAATGCGGTATTCAAAGATTAATACAAATGTTGGACCAACAAGGAAATTTTATCTTACACCCAAAAGCAAATGACTATCAAATATAAGTAATTTAGCATCAAAGTATTTTGCGAGTGCTTTTACAAGCATCTCCTGATATATTTCTGACCCTGCAAACAAAAAAAATCATGAAATTAAGGAAAACAATAAATTAAGGATAACGAAGGAAGCTAAAATCAAACTAAATTTGTGTTTGAAAATAGTGCAAATAACCACACACCTGCAGGTCCTGAGAGTAGAATACGAGGATTTATGGTGGTAAGGTCTGCAGTGTACTTTGCATGTTCTTTATGCTTCAGGTGTATAAAGCAAGCTGCAATCAAGACATTTTTGGTATTCTCACTGCAAAAAGATATAAGTATGATCAGAAATGAAGATAAATAAGAATGACTTCAAGCAAAATGTAAGGACTCCATCAAATCACACAAATAAAGAATAGTCTTAAACTTAATTCTAAATTATCTCAGAAACTTCAATGAATATTTCAAAATCAATGTTTTAAACTGTGAATAAACTGTGAATTGCATCACATGACGCAGCCAAAAAAATTCAGCTGCAGCATTGTGTCATAATTGTGAACCACATTGGCCACATCAGCCTGAAACATTCACACATCACAGAACAATCCTGACTGCAATTTAAAATCTTGTTCAAAAGCCAAGTGTTAAGCCACTGCCAAGTCCTAGAAATAGGCATTGGAAGAAAAGAGACATACAACATACAACGACAAGGCTAAAAATTGATTTTGGATTATCATTAATAAAAGCAGCACGCTAGATATAAAATGTAAATGCATGTACATAAATATAAAAAGTAAAACTAAATAAAAAAAATATTATTAAAAAAGGCAACCAGAGTACTTGTCAAAAAAAAGAGTATACATTTGTAGGATTCTTTACATAACATGGCAAAAAACATAGAATAGAAAAAAATCTATTATCTATTCTATTATATATTAATGAAGCAATTGCCTCAATATAAGCCATTTGGTATTTTATCATTTCAATTCAATAAATATCATTCCAGCTAAATATTATTTTAATGTGCTCGATATTACGTCATCAATCAACATTCAAATTTCCCCCGTTTGAGGAAAGACTAGCAAATTTCCATCTTCCCTTGGCTGTTTATTCTAACTGGCAACCAGATTGATCATACCACAAGTACTCCAAAATTCAAGACAAGTCATCTGGCTGTATTTAGTATATATAATGGTTTTATCAAAAAGAATGGAAGGTATTTTGGTTGATGAGAGTGTGGTCATCCAGGTATATCTAAAAAATGGTTCATTTGAAACCCTGTTCAAGAGTTGATTATTGATTTTTAAACTAAAATGAGAAGCAAATGCAAGTTTAGATGAGAAAAAAAACTAATGTAGATAAAATATCAAATAAAATATATTGTTTAAATGTAAAAGGAAAAAAAAAACATAAAATACAGTCGTAAAAGTAATAACAAAAAAATGAAAGTTTGAAATTCAGCAAATATATACAATGCCAAGACAAAGCCAGAAACTCTGAAATTCACTGAGGCATTGACTAGTTATACCTTAAATAGTATGGGAAGTTGTCAAAGGACACTTCTATTTCTCTTCCATCCAGTATTGCAGCATGAACATCTTCTTTAAAAACTGCACAGCGTACAGATGTACCCGAAGTCGATGGAGCTTGCGTTTCCCTCGCCCCATTTTTTTCTTCCAATACCTGTTTACAGTAACTTTTGCTCAATTTCACTTTACAACTAGATCCAGCAAGAATCCTGAAGAAAGGCCTTAGCAAATCATTCACCCCAGAGATTTTTACATTGCCTGTCTCTGTGCCTGCATCTTCTAAGTCGCAATCCATAGGAGAATTCTTCTCGCTAGCTCCAGCATCAGCAGCTTTATCGGCCCCAATATTTGGAGCAGAGTTGCCTTCCAAGCCATCAAGTTCAGTTTCTGTATCATCAAGGGGAACGGAAGGAGTAGAAACGTCAGCACCCGGGTGAGGTTTGCCGGCAGTTTGAGATGGAGACTTCCATCTTGTAAGATCTTGTCTGAGGCTGGAAAGAGAAGCCAAGATAGAAGCCCCAGCCACAGCTGAGGGGTCTCCGGATCTTCTTTCAAGCTGCAGAAATTTACCAACGCCATTCTGGACTTCTGCACCCTTGACAGCAACCTCGGTGTTCAGTTGCTGAAAAATCTAGATCAAAATAAATGAAGGAAACCCTTGGAGAGACATAAATATAAATATAGATATAAATATAACTATATTGTATTACTTGAGAACAAGAATTCTCCGTTAAGAAAGAACAGGAGGGGTGAAAAAAAGACATTCAAACAAAAAGGATACGTAAGAATGATTTCCCAGACAACCGAAAACCACCTCATCACCCGAGTTAAGCACGCAGCTGGTATTCTTCTTGACGAGTGTCCCATTTACTAGCACAGATCCTTTGCTACCCGTACTTTCTAGCACAGCCATAGCACTTCCCTCGCGCTGATCATTTCGATAAACAACAGTAATCATACTGCACAACATATCTAAGATATTCACCTCAAACAACTAGAACGAAAAGAAAGGAAAGAAGGCAACCAAGCACACACCTCCACGCAGGTTTTATACAAAATCTTATGTCAAATGTCAACTAGTAACCAGATAAAATGATTGAGTAACAACTGCTGACGTGTATGCTTGGAAAAGCCTAACCATACCACAGTCACGACCTTCCAAAACCTGTCACTAAATCTTACATTAGTCCTGAGAAATACCTGGGTGTGTTTGATTTTGCATAAATTTCCACTTATAGTATGATCCTTTATTGGAAAAGTGCAATTTCTGCTAGAGCCAATAGTGAAATTGGATGTGCAAATGGCAACATTTGGATTCTGCAGTAATAATAAACATTTGAAGTAAAGAAATTATAAACACGTGAAAATCCATGTACACTTCAAAATTAGGATACTAATACGATCAATCAGATATGAATTCATGTTCTTTTCACTTAGAAATGAATTACCTGTGCAGACTGGGAGAGGAGCCTGCACCATGGAGCTGAAGCCTCAACATTTGGGTTTTGTTTCTGATATATGCTCCACGAAGAGAACGAAGCCCTAGGTTTATCAGTCACCAGAGTCGGGGAAGAACCTTCACGGTTATCAAGCAAATAAATAATTAAGTAAATAAATATTAAGGTAACCAGAAGATTGATAAGTGTGACTGGGGAAGAGGTACCTTCGGCGATAGGCGGTGTAGCATCCGTCTTAGCATCAGCGGCGACAGCTCCATCGATCTGAGCATCGGTCTGACCGCATTCTCCGGGATCGGCGGGAGGCTCTGGAGTGCGCATTTCCTTGGAATTCTCCGCAGGGGACGTCGGTTTCTCCGAGGCGGCAGCACCATTGTCGACCTAGAAAAAAAACAGAAGGAATCAGAGGAAAATCGCAGAAAGGCGATGAAGAGAGAGAAAGTGTAAAAGGAAGCGTTACGGATTGGGATATGGTTGGAAAAGGAAGAACCTTTTGGCGTTTGGTAGAAGGGGAAGGAGGTTTGTCTTCGGAAGAGGAAGAAGATCTTTTGGCGTTGTTTGGGGCGGAGAAAGATCCACTGTTCCGTCTCGTTGAAACCATGCTGCTTTCTCTCTTCTTCTTCTTCGTCTTGCTTTAGGCTTCAACGAATGACACACAGAGAGGGAGAGAGAGAGAGGAGATGTCAATGATTTTACCAAATTTTGTTTAGATTTTTGTCATTTATTATTTACATCTTCTGTTAATTGATATTTTTTTTTGTTTCTTTTCGTTTTTTTCCGTTTCTACTTCGGAGTTGGACTTGGGAGGGTGTGTGTTTCGAGAACAGAGCCGGATCGATCGGTTCAAAACAAATGGCCTTTGGTTTAACTAGTTTGAAGTGCATCATCACACTTTGCTTTGGACGTTCTCTTTGCCAAATTTAATTTACTACGGATAAGTTTATTATATTTTAAAGGCTAAATAGCATTTTGGTCTTTTATATTTGCTCTAAGTTTCACTTTGGTTTTTTATCTTTTTTTTGTCCGTTTTGGTCCCTCATGTTTCATTTTTGTTTTATTTTGGTCTCTGCCGTCAGTTTTGACTAACGGACGCCACGCTGGCAGTTAACTGCTGACGTGGCGTCCTCAATTCATTAAATGACGTGGCTTTACACATTTACCTATCAGATTTTATAATTAAAACAAAACAGAAATTAAACAATTAAAATGAAACAAACAATAAAACATTTATCTAAAATGAAACAAATAATTAAAATTAAAATGAAACTCAATCCTTATCTCTTCTTCACAATGCTCTACCAAACGGCGACCATCTCACCATCACTGTCGCATCTCTCTCACTCGATCTCCCTCTCCCATTTTTCCTTCTTTTCCTCTCTTTCTCTCTGCGCAAAAAACGAAACCCATTTTTCCTTCTCACTTCGATTTGTTCACTTCTCACTTCGATTTGTTCATTTGGGGTTCCCTTCTCCCATCACCACCGTAACCCCCCCCCAACATCACCATCGTCACCACCCTCCCACCAAACGGCGACCATCTCACCATCACCGTCGCATCTCTCTCACTCTCCCTCTCCCACCACCGTCGCACCTCACCATCACCGTCGCATTTCACCGTAACCCCCCATTAAAGAAGAACGCGGATTTGGAAAAATCGTTCCTCTTCATCACTGTTCTGTGTTCATTGATGGTGGTGCGCCATGGATCTGTGTTCATTGAAGATATTGTTGGTGCTGAACGAGAGGTTCAATTTTCCAGATTGGGTTCAATTTGTTTATTTCTGGAAAATGGGTTCAATTTGTTTATTTCTGGAAAATGGGTTCTGTTTGAATCAATTTGTTGGAACGAGAGGTTTTGTTTTTCCAGATTGAATCAATTTGAATTCTTTTGTTTATTTATGTTTTTTGTTTTTTTATTTAAACAAAAGAAAATGCCACGTCATTTAATGAATTGAGGACGTCACGTCAGCAGTTAACTGCTAGCGTGACGTCCGTTAGTCAAAACTAACGTCAGGGACCAAAATGAAACAAAAATGAAACACGAGGGACCAAAACGGACCAAAAAAAGATAAAGGACCAAAGTGAAACACAGAGCAAACATAAAGGACCAAAAGTGCTATTTAGCCTATTTTATATATATGTTTGGTATTTATTGTCAAAAAAATATATGTTTGGTATCACTATTTTATAGTATTTTTCACTAATTTATAGTATTTTTTGAAATGCTGCTTGAAGCGGCATTTGAGCTTATAGCGTTTTCTTTTTTCTCTTATTTTTATCTCTATTACTTTAATTAAATTCCTCATTTATCCTCTATTAAATGAATCTTCTCTCTCATTTTTTAGCATCGGTTATAAATAACCACTTATGTAATTTTATATTTATAAGCTAATTCAACTGCTATTTTTACCAAACACTTTAAATTCAATTCGCTAGTTTATCCGCTATAAGTTACTCTGTCTGTTATCTACTAGTTTATCTGTCGTTTGCTATTTTTTGCCAAAAAAAAGCCTAAGGTGGTTGAATCATTTTGAACCTTTAATTTAAGAATTTAATTTAAATACATATATAATGTATTGATATTTATAACCATAATCAATCACACTTCATTAAATAGTTGGTTACTAATTGACTAATTTGTTTTTAATGATGGGTCAATTTTTAATTGGTAGATAATGTAAAACACTTATACACATATTGTGTATATAAATTAAATACTTAATTTAATCAAGTGAACGATTCAAAGGGAGGTTGAACCCTATATTTCGATAACTTGTTGTGTTACTAAATTCTTTTGAAAGTGATCTTAAACAATAATTTGCATTTTGATAAATGATTTTAATAGGCAATGCATTTCAATTGTATATAAGTAATTTTATCTTTAATAGAATTATTTAATATTTATAATGACATTTAATTGTTTACTTTCCTTTTAATATAATTAATCATTATAGTAACTAATATTATTCACTTTTTAATGAGAAGATTAATATTAATTAAGTATTATCCTTATTATCAAATGAGACTCGATGGGATTGAGAATTTTGCTATTTCAAAGTTACACGTTTTATTCTTAAGTAATATACAGTACAATGTTTTTGAATACTTAATTTGTTCCTAAGTAGAGATTAATTTTTTTGTTGAAGGTGTTGGGACACTCGGTGAGTAATCAAAAAAAAAACTGAGTAATCAACAATCATGATAACAAAAGAATGTTATACGGGTGACAAAAAATAAAACTTTTATAAAATTTCCGTAAGACCCCAACACAATTGGCAAATCGACGTTGTTAGACCAACCATTTTCTATTCTCTTTATGATTCGAACTCGAGATCTCTATTTTATGTGTGTGAGATGTTTGCCACTCCAGTAAAAAATATTTTTAGAGAATTTTATTTATTAATAATTAATGAGTATTATTATCACTACTTTTAAAGTATTTTTCATTATATTCACAAAAAAAAAGTATTTTTCTTTTGGGAAAAAGCATTTTTCATTAGTGAATCATTAATGAATATTATTATCATTATAGAATTTTCTAATAAATTAGTCTAATTTCTAAAAAAATGAGATAGACAAAAAATGAAAGTTTAAATATGTTTTTAGTCCATGCAAATGTACCTATTTTTCAAATATGCCCCAACATTTTTTTAAATACGTCACTGCAAAATCAACTTGTTTTTAAAAAGCTTATAAAAAAAACTTGTTTTTAAAAATGCCCTTTTGTTAACTTTTCATCAAAAAACTGACGTGGCTAACAGAGACGATGTCAGCAGTGACGTCCCTGCCACCTGTCATCATTAATTGGGTCTATGTGCCACGTGGCTCTGACATGCCAAATTATCGGCCCATGTCACCACTGACAAGTGGCATTGTCAGCGCCACATCAGCCACCATTGATTGACTGCCACGTGGCAGCACATGGCAAAGTGGGGCATAATGTGTTACTAAAAAATTAAGATTTTGGTGGCATAGATGCATAATTAAATGTTGATACGTGACAATGGCGTCATTGTCGATGTCAATCACGTCAGTTTTTTTTATAGAAAATTAATAAAAATGCATTTTTAAAAACGAGTTGATTTTGTATAGACATATTTAAAAAAAATAATTTGTAGGACATATTTACTGGGACTAAAAATATATTTAAACCCAAAGCTGATTAGACAAACACACGTGTTTTTTTTAAAACGTAATCAGAGAATGTTTTCGGCTATAAAAATTGAAGAACAAGAACGAACACGCCACAAAACGAGGGGACAATCAAGCGACAAACACTCAGAGATTCAGCTTCTATTCAACTTTTGATTCTGAGACTTCCAACTCAAACGCCAACGTAGGTAAGAATGTGCTTCCCATCTCTCTCTAGCAAAGTTTAAATATCATAAAATTCTTGAAATTGATAAAACCATATTGAGTTCTAGTAGTTTTCGGTTTCAGTTTATGCATTGTATGTTCGTCATTAGGGTTTTCATTCTTTAATGTTTTCCACATAAAAAATCGTTTTGTGTTTAAAATTCAAGTCCTCCAACGTCTCGTTTGTATCATGTTACAAATGTTCTGAATTTTAATTATTTTTTATTGATGATCAATTTCAGTGAGTTTGTCTGTGAATGTGATCAAGATTCTGGTTTAGATTATAGAAGAATCAATAAGAATGAAAAACAATCAAGCAAACAATGTTGATGCACCATCCTTGTTTGGTCGTTTTGGAACAACTCCACAACACCAACAACACATGAACCTCATGAACCAGCAATGGAACCACACAAACCACCTTTTATCTAGGTTTCACCCTCAAACCCAATTTCCTGGTCAATTTCAGTTTTCAGAACCACAATCTCAGTTGCTTGCACATGCTCAGTATGCACAATTGCAGTCTCAAGCTGCACATGCTCATTTACAATCTCAAGGTCAGCAATCCTTTGCTTCATTGCATAATGTCAATGGCAATGTTGCTAATGTCGCATCGCCTCCGTCTATTGGAAGCTCCAAGAGAGCAACCCAAAGGACTCCTTCCCGGCCTCCTCGATCATCTGATACAAATCAAAATGTGTTGTTTAAGACAGTGGAATCGACTCCAAATGCTCTACAAAGGATGAGGGAGTTACAAGAGAAGCAAATACCAGAGAAGGTTATTGCACCTTTTCCTGAGTCTGCTCTTTATACTCAATTACTTGATTTTGAGGCTCAGATAGATGATGTTATGTCCAAGAGAAAGGTTGATATACAAGAGGCTATTAGATGCCCTCCCCATGTGCAGAAAACTCTTCGTATTTATGTGTTTAATACCTTCTCAAATCATACAAAAATTGACTCCGAGGATAAAACTATCGAGGAATCTTCTTGGTCTTTGAAGATAATTGGAAGGATATTGGAAGATGATAATGACCGGGTGTCTAAAACTTTGCAGAGATCGAGTCCAACAGACCCGAAGTTCTCTGATTTCTTCAAGAAAATTACCATATGCTTGGATAAGAGTCTGTATCCTGAAAACCATGTCATTGTATGGGATAATGCTCGTTCACCTAAACAACAAGATGGCTTTGAGGTGAAGAGGAAAGGAGATAAAGAATTCACAGCAGTGATCAAAATAGAGATGAGTTATTCACCTGAGAAGTTCATGGTGTCACCACCATTGTCGAAAATTTTAGGGCTTGAGGTTGAGACTCCTCCGAGAATAATAGCCGCTCTTTGGCACTATGTAAAGTCCAAGAAGCTACAATGCCTAGATGAACCTTCATTCTTCATCTGTGATTCTTCTCTCAAAAGAATTTTTGGGGAAGAGAAGATGAAATTCACCATGGCTGCTCAGAAGTTGTTAGAGAATTTGTCACATCCACAACCTATATATTTGGAGCATAACATCAAGCTTTCTGGAAATTGTCCAGCTGGAACTGCATGTTATGATGTAAAGGTTGATGTGCCCATTCCATTGCAGAAGGAAATGTCTGCATTCTTGGAGAGCAATAGCAATGAGAGTCAGAAAGAGATTAAAGCTTATGATGAGATAATTCAGACTTCCTTAAAGAAGATCCAAGAGCATCATAGTAGAAGGTCTTTGTTTCTTAGCTTTAGTCAGTCTCCAGAAGAGTTTATCAATACTATGATTGCTTCTCAAAGCAAGGATCTAAAACTTGTTGCTGGAGATTCCAACCGCAATTCTGAAAAGGAACAGGGTTCTAAAATTTTCAATCAACCATGGTAAGATTTATATTTATGCTTTACCTTTTCTCTTTTTGCTGTGAGGCATGCTTGCATAATTTTGTGTTATTTTTTTTAATACTTTCAGGGTTGAGGATGCTGTTATTCGATACTTGAACCGCAAAACTGATGGAGGGGATGCTCTTGGGGGAAACTAAGAGAATTGTAGAGTTGGTGCTTTTTGAGATAACTGTTTTCTATCTTCTTTTTCTTCACAAACTTTGTTAGGAAGATTTTTTTGAATACTCAATCTGAAGAATAGGAGAAAGTATCAAAAGTAGGATCAAAGGAAATGTTTTTCTAGTTAGCGGAAATTAAGGTGACATGATTCACCATCATACTTTGGCAATCAGTTAATTGACTGGATGTTTTACAAATTTTCAAAAAATATATATTGATTCATGAATTTTGGTTGCCCTTGGTTTATCACCCTTAATGCATTTCTAAGATGGAATTGATTCTTTTAAAATGAGGAGTGTTGTGCACTTGATTAGAAGATAAAATAAAGAATTATAACCACCACTGGTGAACCAATGTTTGAGAATATTGAAATAACATTTAACAAGGGGTGGATACAGCAAACAAAAAAATAAGGGGAAAATTTGAAAAACTAGCCTAAAAGGTTTTGGTAAGAAATGTGTATAAAATGAAAGATAGATCTAAAATGATAGAGCAAGATTGAAAGAAAATTTTAGATTTTAAAATATCATTGAAGATACCCTACTCTAAATAGATTAACAAGTGTCTCCGGCAATTATCTAATATCTATTTATCTATTTATTTATTTATTTATCTATAAACACAAACCTCATATGAAATAACCAGTTTGGATCTCTTATTAACAAGACACATATCTAATTTAAGGGTAAAAATGTCATTACCCTCTCTTCCTTTCTTTTTTTCTTACACTCTCTTTATTCCTTTTTTCTCTTTCTTTTTACACTCTGTTTCCTCTTTTTCACTTTTCTATTACACTCTCTTTCTTCCTTTTTTCTTTTTACACTCCCTTTCTTACTCTTTTTTTCTCTCTTCTTACACTCTTTTTCCTCCTTTTCACTTTTCTCTTAAACTCTTTTTTTTTCTTTTTACTTTACTTTTACTTTTTTCATAAATAATTTTTCGCTTTATATTATCATTTCACTTTAGTTTTTTTAACTAAATTTTTAAATTTATACACTCTTATTGATAATCTACTATCTATCTTTTACTATCTACTATAATCTACTAAAATTTTAATTTTTCTCTGTGAAATCTGTTAATACTCTTATTGATAATCTACTATTTATCTTTTACTATCTAATATAATCTACTAATCAACTAAAATAATCAATTGAAACTACGAGATAACTGCAATTATATATATATATATATATATATATATATATATATATAATACGGGATAACTGCACTGATATATAAAAAACCACAGGATTAAACTACTGATTAATATTTAAAACAAATATTTCTCATTGATAATCTACAATCTAATTTTTACTATCTACTATAATCTACTAATCAACTAAAACAATCAATTGAAACTACGAGATAACTGCAATGATATATAAAAAAAACACGAGATAATTGTACTGATATACATAAAACACGGGATTAATATTCGTAATTGATAATTAAATTTTTTGAAGCATACTATGAACCTATTATCTAAAAAACAAGAAGATGTAATGACTATTTAAACTACTGATTAATATTTAAAACAAATATTTCTTATTCATAATCTACTATCTCTCTTTTACTATCTACTATAATCTACTAATCAACTAAAATAATCAACTACGAGATAGCTGCACTGATATATAAAAAACACGGGATAACTGCATTGATATATAAAAAAATACGAGATTAATATTTGTCATTGATAATTAAAATTTTTGAAGACTACTACTACAAACCTACTATCTAAAAAACAAGAAGACTTAATAACTATTTAAACTACTAATTAATATTTAAAAAAAATATTTATCGTTGATAATCTACTATCTAACTTTTACTATCTACTATAATCTAATAATCAACTAAAATAATCAATTGAAACTACGAGATGACTGCAATAATATATAAAAAAACACGAGATAACTATAGTGATATAAAAAAAACACAGGATTAATATTTGTCATTGATAATTATAATTTTTGAAAACTACTATAAACCTACTATCTAAAAAACAAGAAGGCTTAGTGACTATTTAAACTGATTAATATTTAAAACAAATATTTCATATTGATAATCTACTATCTTTCTTTTACTATCTACTATAATCTACTAATAAACTAAAATAATCAATTGAAACTACGAGATAACTGCAATGATATATAAAAAAAACACGGGATAACTGTAGTGATATATAAAAAAACACGGGATTAATCACTAGTGGAAATTTGACAATGACATTAAAAAGCACCATTTAGCATCGGTTGTTTGAACAACCGATGCTAAAGATAGGCGTGGTGGCAATTTTGCAATTAAATGGAAGTTTTTAGTTATCGCGCCTACATTTAGCATCGGTTGTTTAAACAACCGATGTTAAAAGTATTTGCGTCAGACATTTAGCATCGGATATTTAAAGTTTAAACAATCGATGTTAAATGTGTGTCTCAGACACATTTAGCATCGGTTGTTAAAACACCCGATGTTAAAAGTTCCGTTTTATTTTTTTCAATCTTTCCATCAGATTACGCTCTCTCGCGTTCTCAACTCTCTCACTCTCTGAACGCTCTCGCTCTCAACCCTCTTCTGTGAACATTCTCGCTCTCTGAACTTTCTAGTTGTTTCAACGCCAGGAAACAATGAATCCAAAACATCTCGTGGTTCGTCCCTTCCCACCTTCCCACCTTCGTTTCCATAAAGTCAATCTACCAAAACATCTTGTGGTTCGTCCCTTTCTAACCAAACCCTAAAGTTAATCCCAATATCAGAATCAGTGTGGTTCGTCCCTCAGCATCGGCGCTCACCCCCTGCGTCATGCGGTGTTTCTAAGTGAGAGATGTTAGCAAGCTGTGCATTTAGTTCTCTTGATTGCAAAAATAATTGCCAACAATCGTGAATCGCAAATGTGAAATCATCTCACGGAAAAATCATCTCACTGCGAAATCATCTCTTGATTCTCTTCTGTTCACACCCACTGCGAACCCTAATCGCGAACCAAACTGAGATTCCCTTTTTCTGCAAACGAAACTCAATCTTCTGCAAACCCTAATCGCAAATCTCTTCTTCTACGAACTGCGAACTGCCATCTTCTCTTAGTCAGGTAAGTTTTTTCAATCTTCACTATTTTTGTGTTTTGTATCGTTTGTTTTTTTCTGGATTTTACATGACCTTAGATTCACTTGTTGCTTTCTTCAATGTCATTATCAGATCTCATGTGTCACAGGTACAATATGGTCGAACAATGTCTTATTAAGGAACCAGTATTTTTATTTTGGCTGAACCGTAAACCAGAGGAAGAGGAAGGGGGTGAGATTGTTTTTGGTGGTGTAGATCCTGCTCACTACAAGGGAAAGCACACTTATGTGCTTGTGACAAGAAAGGGATATTGGCAGGTTAATCATCAAATATAAGTTCTTTATAGTTAATAATGGTTTTGATTTGTTTTTACATTTTTTGTTGATATTTTTTTTTCATTTCCAGTTTGATATGGGGGATGTACTTATTGATGGTAAAGCAGGTCCAACGGTATGAATAAATGCTTTAAGATATAGATTGATATTTAGTTTTTGTTTTTACGACTGTGGAGTTTGAAAGTTTGGTAGATTTGGCACTGCTGGAAAGCACAGTCACTTGGGATGAACTGGAAAAATGAAAAGGGTCGGTGACTCAAATGTAAATTAAAATGATGAACCACTAAATTGCTTATGGAAATTTTGAAATTCTGATTGTTGAACACATCCAACTTATGATAATGATCAGCATGCCTCCATTCAATTTGATCTTTAGATTGTTTTCTATTTTAAACATGGTTATACTATATGAAATCTTTCATTGGTTCTCTGCATGAGACACAACATTAATATTGGGGCCTTTAGTAATTGACAATTTGTATTGCATTGTTTATATTACCAATAAACAGAAATTTTAACAAATGCCTCTTTGACTATATGACTACATGGTTTGTTATCGTAGACTGTGATTACCATGATAAACCATGCAATTGGAGCATCTGGAGTTCTAAGCAAAGAATGCAAGGCCATCGTTGTAGAGTATGGACAAATAATCATGGACTTGCTTTTGGCTGAAGTGAGTTCGTTTGTAATTTGTTCTTGGCATATTTTGGTTGATTGGATTCTTATCTGTGGTCATGCGCAGTATGCTAGAAAAGTTTGATCATCTTTTAGAATGACTTTTCTAATGGTTTTCACTTCACTCATTTAGGCACAGTCGAAGAAGATCTGTTCCCAAATTGGATTGTGCACTTTTTATGGGACTCGTGGTGTTAAGTAAGGCTCAATTTTTACCCTTTGAATTTCGGTCAGATACTTAAATATTATATTAAATGCACAGTGATTGCCATGTCTTTCATTTTTTTCCCTTCAGTGTTGGTATCGAGAGTGTAGTGGATGAGCATGAAAGAAAATCATCTGGTGGTCTTCATAGGTTCAAGTAATAGACCAGATTTGATTGACCCTGCACTTCTGCGCCCCGACTGATTTGACAAACTGCTACTTCAGGTTCTTCTCAAAGAAGCACAGAAGATGATAGTCTAGTAGTAACATTTCTTGCCTGGCATTTGAGGCAGTGGCATCAACAGCTAAGCATGATGACAAATTTCTTGTTTTCGACACAGACATTTCTTGATATTCAATTTGATATATGTGGCATAAATTTGCAGGCAGCAGAAATTGGATGAATAGAGTTGGAAGGGAGACTTTGAGCCGAGTTCAGAAAGATGGATCCAGAAAGATCAAAAGATGACCAGTTCTCCAAGCTACACCCTTCCTTGTCAGCAAACACCATAATTGGAATTGTTGGTGCTGGTCCAAGTGGCTTATCAGCTGCTTAATTATGCACTAGCTAGGCTTGCTCACAAGAATGTCACAGTTTTGGAGAAACACCATACCATTGGTGTGGCATGTGTGAATCAGTGGATATTGAAAGTAGATATAGCTTAATTGCACTCTTTACGTGATTCATTCAAGTGAGTGGCAATGAATTTTGACTATATTTAAATGTTTATACAAGAAATGTTTATGATCTAGGTGGGCAAGTTGTTGCTGCAAGCAATGCTCCAGTTATGAGAGGTGTCAGTGTCACTGTCAAGTTTGCCAACACAGGTTTATATATAGCTTGACAAAAATCAAGATATTCAGAGTTCACAAGGAACACAAGTTGACAAGGGTATAATTTTATTAAGTGTTGGATCCCCAAAAATGAGTAATTTGCTAATGGATGTAATACCAAAATTGCAATATACAGGTTTATATGCTATTTTGTTTTTTTTGCAAGACATCAAGTGCTTTGAAACTTGGATGGTTTTTCCTCGTTATATGGTATTTTAATTATACTTCTTAATATGCATAAGCATAGTGCCTTCATACAATGCTAATGAGTGAATGAAACTGTAATTTCATCATCGATTGTCTTTTTTTGTGATATTGATTGCTTTAGGACTTATTATTTATTTTTCATCACTTTAATCACTTATTCTGCCTATTGGGTGTTTTCCATAATTCGTGAATGTAACTAATTATATCTTTTATTTTCTTTTTGTGGCAGATTGTCTTTGGGCCGAATGTAAAAATGGCTGTGCAAGACCCTTCATACCCATTACCCAGTAATTCATATCTATCTTTTTATCAGTTGCTTTGGCATTCATTTATTTTTCAATATGCCCAACACGGTGGTTTTGGTTTTGTTTCAATTGTTACATCTCATCGATTTACTGACTGATTTCAGTTCATTTACTAGTTTTTAAGCTCTTTGATGTAGTAGAAGAAATAGTTGGATCAGTGAGTTGTATATTGATTGGCTGGTATACTGACCGAAAGAATGTTGTACTTGTTCACAGTTTACTGTTTGGAATTGTGCAACATTTTATATTTAGTTATTTCGGAAATGAATCAATGTAATTACCATAGTTCTTGAATATTATTCTCTTCTTGTATGAATTGATGTTGTAAGTGATGTTTGCGAGGCATGCATAAAAAGAAACTAGACATTTAGCATCGCTTGTTTCAAACAAGCGATGCTAAATGTCGTTTTTTATCAAGAAAATGACATTTAACATCGGTTGTTTCAAACAACCGATGCTAAATGTCATTTTTTTTTTATCAAAAATGACTTTTAGCATTGGTTATTTGGAACAACCGATGCTAAATGTCACTTTCAGGACATTTAGCATCGGTTGTTTGGAATAACCGATGCTAAATGTCATTTTTCAGGACATTTAGCATCGGTTGTTTCAAATAACCGCTGCTAAATGTCATTTTCAGACAGCAGAAACAGTGATGAAATGGACATTTAGCATCGGTTATCTGAACACCCGACGCTAAATGTGACATTTAGCGTCAGTTAAATAACCGATGCTAAATTGCTAAATGTATGACATTTAGCATCGGGCGATTTAGCGTCGGGCGATAACCGACGCTAAATGTCCAATTTAACCGATGCTAAATGTCTTTTTTCCACTAGTGAATATTTGTCATTGATAATTATAATTTTTGAATACTATTATAAACCTACTATCTAAAAAAACAAGAAGGCTTAATGACTATTTAAACTGATTAATATTTAAAACACACGTGACAAATTGTCACTAATATCTAAAAAAGGACAAATAATTGTCACTGATTTATAAAAAACACAGGATAAATATTTCTTATTGATAATCTAATATCTATCTTTTACTATCTACTATAATCTACTAATCAACTCAAACAAGCAATTGAAACTATGAGATGATACATAAAAAACACGGGATGACGGCATTGATATATATATATATATATATATATATATATATATATATATATATAAACACGGGGATAACTACAATGATATATATAAAAACACAAGATAGATGCACTGATATATAAAAAAACACGGGATAACAACACTGATATATAAAAAAACACTGCACTGATATATAAAAAACACAGGATAAATGCACATATTGTTTTTAAATGATACTTTTATATTTTTAGATTTTAATATTTATCTATTTTTTATTTGAAACTCATTTTTATCTATTTTAAGTTTGTCTTTATTTTCACGGAGTAATATTCATACTATTTAAATACTGTTTAAGTTGATTCATAAAAAGAACACGACACCACTCGTATATATGCACGGATTTCCTACCGGTTTGCTTATAAATGAAAAGTAGTTATTTTTTATTCTTTGCTTTTATTGACTACCGCTAGATGGGAAATGACAAGGATCATGGTTTATTGGATGACTAAGATTACACTATTTTGTGTTCCTTTTTTTCTAACAACTCTATCTACAACACTCCCCCCATCTCTTGTTCGTTTCCTAGTGCCTTCATTCTCTGTGTCTGTTCCTTTCTTCTCAAGCTTTCGTTTGATAAGTCGTTGTTTGTAAGTAAGTGTTCATTCCCTTTTGTTTGGCTTGTCTTTCTTCCTTCTCTTACTCATTCCTTGGTTCCTTCATTCTTTGTGTATATTCCCTTCAATGTTTTAAAACTCGAACCGGTGGCCGACTCGGTGAAGGTACCGGGTCACTGGGTCAATGGTCGGACCGAGGGGTCGACAGTTGAACCGCATGACCAAAACCGGAACCGGATGACTCGGACCCGGTCTGCGAATTTTCAAGACCCGGTCTCTATAACATAAAATTCGTACCTGTACTTAATTTCCTAAAATTCACCACAATGCTATAATCCCGCAATGCTAACAAAAATTCTAACAAAAGTCTAACATCCTGCCTAGAAAAATCTAACAAAAACTCAACAACAACAACAACAACAACAAATTATCCAACATAAATAACACAATGCTAGCATAATCTCACAATGCTGGCAAATTATCCAAATAACATGATCCATCACAAATAACATCCTGCCTATCATAAATAACATAATCTCACAATGCTAGCAAATTATCCAAATAACATGACCCATCACAAATAACATCCTGCCTATCATAAATAACATAATCTCACAATGCTAGCAAATTATCCAAATCCATCTAATACAAATACAGCAACAACAACAACTAATACAAATACAACAACAACAAACAACTAATACAAATACAACAACAATAGGTTCCCTGGAAGCTCCATCTCCGCCAACTACAACAACAAACAACTAATACTAATACAAATACACAAATCTAAACATCATTCATTATATGATGGAATCAAAACATCATCATCATATGTGATATCTTCATCAATAGGTTCCCCGGAAGCTCCATCTCCGCCATCATTGTTTTCATTCTCATTTTCCGTGGGATTGTCTTCAGCATTATCATCTTCATCTTCATCCAAATGTAAATGATCTATGACAACATTTTAAAAGAGAAGTTAGCAAATAAAATCTAAAGTTATTAAACATGAATCAATGAAACTTTATTCACATATAATAAAACGTACCAATATCACTTGAATTTGGTTGGATGGTCATACTTGCAAGATCACCACGCAATGAATCCAACTCTTCATTGGTTAAGAGGGGTGGTGACTCCTCCAATACCCAACTAGAATGGTCACCAATTGTTTCAAGATTGATAGGGTCATAACCATGATTCCTCTTTTTCCTAAACATATGTAACTTAATCTAAGAACATGTTATTGAATATAGAAATATAAACAACCAAAGTAAAATAAACATAAATAAATAATAATACCTATTTTGGAGCCTTAAATTGTAACGAACAAACACTAAGTCATTAAGCTTTTGATGCTCCAACCTATTTCTTTTTTTGGAATGAATGTGCTCAAACACACTCCAATTTCGTTCACATCCTGAAGCACTGCAAGTTTGACTTAAAACACGGATAGCCAAGATTTGCAAGTTCTTGGCACCAGTTCCATACATATCGCACCATACATCTACAACATGGCATGTTATTAATGAAGAATCAACGAAAGTAATGAACTAAACAGATTATGAATCAAATAATAAGAAAATTACCTGGCCTTAGTATAAACCGATCATCCACTACACCTGGTCTTCCAAAATCCCCAATGGCATCTTTGTACTGGGCTACCTCAGCAGTTAATTTCCTTCGCAGTTCTTGATTTCCATGAGAATACTTGTCAATGACATCAAAGAGGCCTGATATTGTGTCCCGATCATTATCATATCGTGTCTGATTATACCGACAAGCTGGATTTAACCAATAACCCGCAGCATGGAGATTTTTACTAAGTTGGGAATCCCAACGGTCATCCAAGATCTTCAAGTAAGGCTCCACTTTCTTCTTATTTCTTTGAAACCTTTTCACCATCTCTGCTCGAGCCATCTTTATAGCTTGGTAAAGAAAACCCATAGCAGGCTTTTCTTCACTATCAACCATCCGCAACACACGTACAAGTGGTTCTGTGACTTTCACTATATCAACACATTTGTTCCAAAATGCAGAGTCTAAGACTTGATCCACAAAGTGTTTTGCCTTGGCTTCCCTGGCATAAGCTGAGGTTGTCCATTCTTTAGATGTTACCATAGCTCTTAGTGCATCTTTCTGAGCTAAAATACTTTGCAAAGCAAGCAGGACGGAGAATTTCTCTACCACCGGTATGTTTTCTCATCAAATACAAAGCATAACAATGGTTATAAATATATTTGGTAACATTTGAGGCATGTGACACAGGCTCACTTACTTCCACTAATTTTCCAAAGTCTTGCAACATCAAATTAATGCAATGTGCCGCACATGGAGACCAAACCAAAGTAGGAAACTCTTTTTCCAATTGCTTTCCAGCAGCAACATAATTTGCAGCGTTGTCTGTCACTATATGAACAACATTTTCAGGGCCAATGGACAACACTACCTCCTTGAAAAGCTTAAACAACATCTGTGCCGTTTTTGAAGCATCAGAAGCATCCACTGATTTCAGAAAAACAGTACCTTTGGGGCAATAAACCAGAAAGTTTATGAGAGTTCGCCTCTTTCGATCCGTCCACCCGTCTGCCATAAGAGTACAACCAGTAAACTTCCAGATATTACGATAATCATCTATCATTTTGTTCATCTCAATAACCCACTTATTTAACAAATTACCACGGAGCATATGCATAGTTGGAAGCTTATACCCTGGGCCCATACTACAAAGCGCATCAGCCATAGGTTGATAATAGGCTGAATTAGATGCATTGAATGGGACACTTGCATCTATGAACCACTTTGCAATAGCGAGATCACACTTCTCTATCACTTCTTTACTTTGCAACACACTTTTTAGGGTAGGTTGTGCTCCATGAGTTGTTCTAGACAAGAAATAGCTACCAATGCGACCAATACTCTTTCCCTTTTGAGATGCAACCTCCTGTGTTGATTGTCCAACAACCATTTGCACTTCAGCACTCTCTTCACTAGGTGGATGTTGATAACTCTCCTCAGTTTCTGCCTGAGTCTTTCTTTTCTTGTTCTTGACTTCATCAATATTTTCTTTCATTTGATTCTGAACTTCTGGGGGCACCTTCTTGCACTTTTCAACTTGGCCTTTTTCTCCAGCCAAGTGGAATTTAAACCTATTAATTCCACCTCCCCTGATAATTTTCTCACAGTATATACATAGCAGAACATTTTTCCCATTCTCCAAAATACTTTTACAATGTCCCCAACCTATATCAGTTTTTCCTCTAATATTTGTTGGGGTTGTATTTTCGGTGGAAGCCTCTTGTGACATTGGTCTAGATGTATCAGTAGGAGTAGCGGACATTGGTGGTGCATCAACAGACGAAGACATTTTCCTAGCATAATTACAAAGATTAACACACAACATAACATAACACAGATTATCAACAGTACAAACGAAGAACACACACTGGACCATAACACAGAACATAACACAGACAGAGCACAGAATTAACACAAAGAACAGTATCAACATAACACAAAACATAACAGTATAACACAGTATCAACAGTACAAAGTACAAACGAAGAACACGAAGAACACAGACAGAGCACGAATTAAAACGAAGTACAAGCGACGGCTTACTTGTTGCGAGGCGCGAGACACAGAGACAGCTGAGCAAAGGCGACGAACGGCGAACAGGCGAACAGGCGAACAAGCGACGGCGACTCCGTGACAGGCAACGGCGACGAACGGCGAACAGGCGACGAACGACGAACAGCCAACGACGACGAAGGACGAACAGCCAACGGCGACGAAGGACGAACAACCAACGACGAAGAACGACGAACAGCCAACGGCGACAACGATTTGGACTCAGATTGATTTGGGGTCAAAGCAAGGTTAGGGTTTTTTTGATTTGGACTCAGATGCGTAACTCACTCTCATGATCTCATCTCATCTCACGAGCTCACTGCCTCACTGTCACTCACTGCTGCTGCTCTGCTGGTTTCTATTTTTTATTTTTTTATTTTTTAAATTTGGAAGGCAAAACGACGTCGTTTTGATAAGCAGTGATTTTTTTTAAAAAACGTGCGTAAACCGGCCGGTTTTAGCAAACCCACCCGAGTCACCGAGTTTGTCTAAACCCGGCCGGGTTCCACCGAGTCACACCGAATCATTGCTTGTCCGATCCACAGCGTGACCCAACCCGGGTACCCCATCGGTTCCCGGTTCGACCGGTCCGACCGGCCGGGCCGAGCCGGTTTTTAAAACACTGATTCCCTTCTTCCCTTCTTCTCTCATTCTCACCTTCGTTTGTGTTTTTTGCTACCTTTGAGTTTTTTATTCTTAAAAATCGATCAATCGAATTGCTAATCCGAACTACCAATCAACCTGTCACTCGCAGTGTCAACTCAAATAGACGTTGATGGGTAGGGGGTGCTCGTGGTTAAACCATATCCATAACCAATCCATAACCACATAAAAACCATTTATGATAACTGGATTTGTAACCAAATTTATTCAACCGGTTTTATTTTTTCAAAACCGGTTATATAACCAGTTATAATCGCTTGTAATCGGTTTTGGCATATAAAATCAATTTTTAACTTAAAAATATGGATTTTGACAATAAAGTTCAAAAAAAAAATTCCAGATTTGTAAGTAAAAAAAAATGCACAGAAAATAAAATTTTAAAAAAATCAGAATTAAATATATATATATATATATATATATATATATATATATATATATATATATATATATATATATATATATATATATATATATATATGCAACCACCACCGACTGCCAAGGTCGCCGCCACCATCCGCCGGAGCTCCGCCGCCGTGGTCGCCACCATCGGCCGCCACCTGCCACCACCCATATATTAATAAAATATTTATATAAATATATATTAATATATAAATAATATATATATATATATATATATATATATATATAAAACCAATTGGATATCCCAAAAAAAAAAAACAAATTGGATATCTAATGGACGTCAATTAAATAACCGGATAAAAACCATATCCAATTAATGGACAAATTGAAATAACCGGTTATAAAAATAACATAAATATTCGGATTTATTTAACCAGATATGAATATGGATGTGGTTTAACCATTAAACTGGTTAATTTGTGCATCTGGGTCTGATAATTTTTAATTCAGTTTCATTTTGAGCGATAATTTTCGGCATGTAACCAACCAGTGTTCAGCCCTACTATGGACGTAGTGTTCGGTCCTACTATGGACGTGATAGGCGCGGCCTTATTATGTAGTTGGACTAGTTGAGAACCCATGTTATAGCGGGTTCTATTACTTGGTGCTTTTAGATTTTATAGGTTCCACTACTTTATTGTTGACAAAATATCTCCTGAGGTCCCTTAACTTATTCTTAGTAACGAATAAGTCTCTTAACTATTTTTTGTAAGATAAAGGACATCAGGAGATATTTTGCCTTTATTGTTTTTAACCTAGGTTCTTTTTTTTGTTACAAAAATTTTAGGGTGAGGGGATGACGCCTCTAAGCACTTACGAAAGCAATTACATTTACCTTTCTCTAAGGGGACTAGTGGAGATTTGAATCCGGGACCTCTCGAACACAAATCCTGTTATGCTCCACTGGGCCAGCCCTTTGAGTTTTTTTTAAACCCAGGTTCTACTTTACTAAGAGAGAAGTTCTAATACTTTATTCTCGTAGTTTAATATAAATATGCTTTTAGATTTTAGATGATATTGCTTTTAGAATTTAGGGGTTTTTTTTGGTACCCCCCAATTTGTCAAAACAGACGATATTGCCCCTGAATTCAAAAAAAAATTCCGGAATTACGTCAAAATTTATAATTTTGGAATGCATTTTAATGGGATTTCCAGAATTACCATAATATTAGATAAATTCGTAATACATTTTTTTGGGATTTTCAGATTTACCTCATATTAGTGTAATTCCGGAACACAGTTTACTTTCTGGAATTACACTAATCATGTGTGTTTTCGGAATTTTTTTATGTTGGTGCTACTATATTACTCCGCATTCACTGTGTTGTCGGAATCAACAAAAGTGTCACATGAATGCTGCAAATCCGGAATCAACAAAAGTGTCACTTGAATGCTGCAACAATTATGCATAAATGGATTTAATTAGCTTTTCAACTCAGCAATAGATAAAAGCTGCAGCAATTTTGTCCTTTTCAACTCACATACAAATCAGCTTTTCATTACTCAGTATTCATCTAAATGCGAAACCAATATTCCCCAATGTAAATGCGGAACACCAATGTAAATGCGGAACCAACAAATGTAAATGCGGAACCAATATTTCCGGAAATAAAGGTAAATTCGGAAGCAATGTTTTTAAGAATTCCGGAAACACCTAAAAAAGTGGTATTTCCGGAAGGCAAATCCGAATTTACCTTTATTTTCGGAAATTTTTAAAAAACCGTTTTTTTATTTAAAAATTAGGGGTATTTTGGGGTTTAATAGTAAAATGGGGGGGGGGTATAGGGGAGTACAAAAAAACCCTAGAATTTATCGTCTCTCATCAGAGCTAACGACGTGTTCATTGGTATGTGACACAATATCTATTCAATATCTAGATACAAATTTGCCATTCAATATCTAGATATTGAGTGTATAAGGGAAGTGCAGAGAACCGGGAGGGGGGGGGGGGTTATAGCAAGAAAAATCCTATCCCGAGCTAAGGAGCTCCACGAAACCACAATTGATGGAAGATGAATCTTATGTTAAATTTTTTGAAAGAGAAATGTTAGAAGGTGATAAAAGGAAAGTAAAAAAAATAAGAATAACAAAGCAAGACACTTGAAAATATTTATCCCATCAACAATTCAGTTTCTAGTGCATTTCTTACAAAAACTATTCTTACTAAATAACAGTGCTCATTTTGAAAATATTTATCCCATCGACGTTCCCAAAAAAGGAAAAAAAATTCAACGATTTTTTTTTTCAATCAATGACTAAAACTCCATTTTTTACTTTAATGACTAAAGTGAAAAACATTAGAAAAATGTGTCTCATACCCCCCTTGTTTGATGAGATGAATTTTGTTAATAATAGATAATTAACTTCCACGCATAATTAGTTCTAAAATTAAGGTTTTTAGTGTTCCATTAGATGGAAATTTAAAATGCAAATCATATAACAAGCTCATCTTGTACGAAACTCCATTGGTTTCTTGGTTTGTTCCTGCTGGTTCTAATTCCCATTTGGTGCCTCATCCTGACAACATATAACAAGCTCATTAAAAAATCATACAGCCAACATAACTAAAAAATTTCCATTTCAATCAGGAAAAAAAGAACAAAGTTCAGCGTAATATTTACCACAGTTGTAAACTGGTCTCTAATATTGTGCATGGCTTTTAGCATCATATCTAGAGAATCTGTAGCCAAATGGAACTTTACATCCAGCTCTCCCGAGTGAAACTGAGCATCATTTTGAAGCTGAAAAGTGCACAGTTAAAACTAGACAATCGCATAAAAGTGATGAAACCATATTTAACCATTCTACACACAAATACACAATACATATGTACATAATAATGATATGAGACTACTTTATTGATGTGCACATCTGTTACTTCTCAACTGCTTTTTGTTATCAGTACTTCTCAACTGCTTTAAAACACAGGATAAAAAGGGTATTGAAGGGCAGTGCCACCTCTATTTAAGCATAAGACGCAGTATTTACTTTCAAATTAATGACAGCTGCAGGGTCCGTTGATTCTTTATCCTGATTTGCCATATTCCATGTCATTGCCTTCAATCGAGGCACAATATTCTGGATATATTATGATTTAAATATAATATTAGAAGCTTAAAGTATAGAATTGGGCTCATAAATAAAATATGCAGTAAGTAGCTAACCTGATCTCTCAACGCATCTTCTTCTTGCCACTCTCGCTGAAACTTCTGCAGCAGAAGTGTTAACAGTTTTTGCATTTCAGGAAGAACTTCACTGGGAAACAACTTTGGAATATCATCCTTGCAGGTGTTCTCATAAACACACCTCCTGATTAACATTCGGAGGCAAACCAGAAGCTGCAGATAGAGATACAATGATAATCTGTACTGGGAGATAACATCAAAGGAAAACTACTACTGCCAGATTAAAAGGCTGTAGGTGGTTAAACGAATACCATTCCCCCTTTTCCCCAAATTACAAATCTTCAATTCATTGTTTATCAGCACCAACCACCAAGTACCAACATATCATAAACATTATCACCAACCTATCATAAACACAACCGGCGGCACTACACATATTACAAGCTGTTGTGCATTATACTATATAGAGGTTGTCTAACTTATGATATGAAATGAAATGAACAGAGTGTTATAGAAATGAAGGTAAACTTCTGGAAAAAATAAAGATTTAGCCTATCCTCCTTTGTAGAACAAAGTAGCGAGTAAGTAACTTCCATGTATCCTAATTATTACTAATTTGCACAACATTCTTTTTTCTTCTGAGATATCATGATAACTTTGCCTTGTGTTTACACTTTACAGTAAAATGGAAACAATAGGTGTGATAGAGGCCAACTAGTATTATTGCAAAAATGGGAAAGAATTCTCTTGGGATTACAAACACTTACAGACTTCGAGGGTCTGCGCCTCTCAAAATGCCTAAGACACCAATTGCACAATTAACAAGATACCTCATTCAACCTAACTAACTAATTAGCCCCCAACTAACTAACAATAATAGACCTCTGTAACAGTACAATTCTATCTGCGTAAAAAAAAACAGTACAATCCTATCAAGGTGCTTCTTATTTTCTAGAGCTTCAATTTCTCTTACCAAACAAACGCAAAGAAATGTCATAAGTATAACATATAGGGAATTGGTTTATAGATAGTGTACCAATGAACATTTTCCCTGCAAATTAGTCATAATACATACTATGAAAGTGAGAAAGAAGGGTACACTACCGGGTCGAGGTCAGAGTCATTTTGGAGTTGGAGCATATCTTGGATGATGCATCGGTCTGCAGAGCGAAGACCAGTTTTTCTGGTTCTCCAAAGGGCTTGAAGAATGAATTCAATGGATTCTTTGGAATTGGCGCTTAGCAACACCGGCAAATGACTCCACACTGTTTGCTCCATACCAGCAAAAGAACAAGGGGATATTGGATCTAGCTACCAATATAAAATCTCAAAACATTATTAAAAAGTATGACGGTGACTCTCAAGCAATCTTCTTGAAGCAAAAAATTGCAAACCAGGATGAAAAAAGAGACACATTATACGCAACATAAGGAGCTAAGCTAGAATTTAAGAAGGAAAAGTTGGATATCCCTTTCAGATGGAAGCAAGATGCAGCACAGCACATTGTTACAACTTACAAAATAAGCATTCATGATTCATTCATCTTTAGGTACAATATCAACTTGAAGTCTTGAATCATAAATTAAGAGATTAGAGGAAAAAAAAAATAAGGATGCCTGAATTTTCAGTATCGTTAGTCTGCAACGGGCATCAACAAATTAGAGGAACAAGAGCTAAGAAAAACAACAGATTTAGATATCTAAAGAATAATACCCATAACACTAATAAATGTCTTTGTCTCATCTAATCCTTTTGGAAAACTTGACTCTCTAAAGAAGATTGATAATGTACTAATTTTTGCATTGCATTCGTGTTATACTAAACAATAGTCTTCATGAATTTGGGGAAAACTTGACTCTCTAAAGAAGATTGATAATGTACTAATCCTTTTGGAAAACTTGACTCTCTAAAGAAGATTGATAATGTACTAATTTTTGCATAGCATTCGTGTTCCATAATTTTCACTCATCGCTGAAGAATGGATGAGTGAAAATTATGGAACAATCAAGTGAGAAAAACCATGGAGAAACAATAAGAAAAACAATAAACACTTGCATGTCGCTGCTTCTCAGGTTACCGAGTAAACCATGGAAAGGAGAAAACAAACAATAATTGTTGGCGAGAAGAAAAGGGAACGGAGCGGAGCATACCTAAGTTCGATGAATTGCTCAGATCAAACACCACGGCACGGTGGCAACAGAAAAAGACTCGTGTTGGGCTCAGCGGAAATTAAGATGGAAATAAAATGTAGACAATTTTCCTCCCCCCTGCTTGGCTCCATAATTCCATTCAGAATTACTACTCCAGCAAATTTTTTTAATCGGATAGGTGGATACCTCAGTTTTTGTTTATATTCCGTTACACGGAGGAAGTACAAGAGAAAAGATGAGGGACATTATGGAATTCACCTAATTATTTTCTCATTATTACAAGAGATAATAAAATGTGAGATTTGGTCAAAAAAAAAAAGTGTGAGAGTTATCTTATGAATGATTCTATGGTGATGGAGCAAATCAAATCAAATCTTCACGGGTGAACCACTAAAATTGACCGTACAAAATTGTGTTGAATGCTATAAGTGATTAAAATTGAATCAAGTAGTATTAAATCTCAACCATTGATGAATTTTTATATTACATCCTACGATTATATTTAATGGTTCACCGGTAAGATATTTGATTTGATCTCTAACATTAGAAACTCCCTATTTTTATTATATTATTATTATATAAATTTTAGGCTGAAATGCATTTTTCACTCGACGTGAATACTACTTCGAACTTATTTATGAGTAAAACAACCTAACTTTACACAAATTAAGAAAGCTAGTTATATTTCTTTAATATTTTTGCTTTCATAAAAAATAAACTAATTTTACTAATATATCTTTATTTTCTTACGAATATAGAAAACCGTTAGTAGTAAAAGTAGAATTAAATAAATGTATTTGTAAAATATAAGTTGAATTAGTTAATATTCACTTATATTTGAGTTTAAAAATATTACTTTTTGCTTATAAATAAGGAGCAAGAGAAAGACGCAAAAGTGTGACCAAGATGTTCGATATTGCTAATAACCGCCTCATGATTAGAAACATTCTCTTGAAATATTCGACGGTTCTTTTCCAACCACGGTGCCCAAATTTCGGTGCCATTTGATATCAATGTAATCATGCTTGCAAACTTAGATTAGATAGATTTGCTATGGACTGTGTAACACCCCAGTATTTCTAACAAGTAGATACACTGAAATGCACAGCTAAGCGATGATCAGAGGACACAGTTCCTGGTTAATTATTGAACATATAAACTTTTTCCGAAATTAAACATAACATTCGGAACATCCCGACTTCATATAATAGAAGTTACTCGGTCCACAACCGAAAGGATTACAACATCCTAGTTCAATAACTAAAACAGGAAACACAAAATACGGTTCGTACAACTCATAAACAATACAAGTCATACAACCATGACAAAGACAGAAAAAGGAAACATAAGAGGATTAAGACTAGGTCTTTGACATCTCCAAGAGCATGTCACCTACTCGTGCCTGACAGTCTTCTTATTTCCCTGCTTCTCTGAAAAACAACAACAATGATAGGGTGAGATAACATATTTCAGTGAGCTCTACCGTGCCCCCTCACTAACACTCGGTTCAATTATTAAACCGTGACAACATATATATAATAGCTATCACAAGCTACAAATCGAAATGCCGACTGTACAACGACTACGAATCCCGGCAAATCGTGCTCTTAACTTAGCTTAGCATAAATCGGCTGTACAACGACTACGATTCCCGATAACCCGCGAATTGACCACGCCAAAACGTATACAGGGCCTTAGTAAGGGATCAATACTTCCCTCCCTAGTATGCTACTTGTCGGGTCGTCACCCAACGTGATATATAATAAAATACTTATCGTGTCCGCATTGGACCGTCTTTCAAGTTTTAGATATCTATATCTATTATCGATCTATAAATCGTTTTGATGAATTCAAAGTTAGACATCCGGCGTTATAATCATAGCGTCGAGAATGATCCACGATCCGGTTTGTTATGCCAAAAACATTATCTCACACGCGGTCTAAGTTTCGGTTTTGAAAACGGTTTTGACCTTCAAAAACAGTGTATTTTCCAAACCAAATTATATAATTATAGATAGGTCTTTGAATAAGCTTTTCAACGCACCTGAGAACACCTAAATCGGGTTCCCGAATCAAAAGTTATTGCGAAAACAAAATCAATGTGTTTTGCTGAAAAACTTTAAAGCGTCGCGACGCGAACGGGTACCGTCGCGACGCGAAAAGTGACAGAAACTTTTGCGTCACAAAATACACTGTGGTCGCGACGCGATGGACCACGGGTTGGAAACAGCTTTTCTAAAACCCAGTTTTTTCCCGATTCGCTCCCAAATTGTCACCGAGACATTCCGTGACTTCCGAAGCTTAAAAACAGATATTTAGCAACACATTCCAGACTATATTCCAGCGAAAGTGTTTAAATACACAATTCATAAATTGCTTAATATTTCGATAAAAACCGTAAAACGCTATTTTTCTCAAAAGCGGTTTTCGACCCGAAAATCTTTCGAAATCAGTTTTTCACCGAGAAACAAAATGTGTTATAATTTCAGAAGAATATATTTTCCCTAATCCGTGAGTAGAACTCACCGATACTTAGAAATCCTGAGAGTTGAGCCGAGTGACGAAGTCGCCGAACAAAATACCCTCGAACAATCCCCGCTAGAACCGAACCGATCTCCAAAACAGTAACTTCTTCTTACCAAACTGAACCAGCAATTCAATTTGTCCCAAACTCCCTTCCAATTCGAAATGTCACTTCAGAACTTCCTCTAGAGCAGTCTCTACTGAACATGCAAGCCCATCTAACTCACAAACCTCACCATCTTCACAATTTGGGGATTCATGGTCGAAACATGGAGATGAGGGAAGGAGAGTGAATCAGACTTTGAAAGTTATACCAATAGAAGGAGAATCGAAAATGGAGTGGAAAGAAGGTCTAAATACTTACATGCAAGGATGGGTGAACTTGGCTCAAATCTTTCCTTCCTTTTCCTCTTTCTCGCCCCTCTTCCTTCTTTCTCCCTTATTTGCTTCTGTTTTCTTCTATTCAGTTTGCTGAATTGGAATGAGTTTAAGTGAGGTGGAGAGGGAATTTTCCCTTTTTGGGGCTGAGGTGTGTTATGGTTGGGAAAAGACCATAATGCCCTTAGTTCTTTACCTCAAGGTTTTTAGGCCAAGACCCCCACTAACTCTACGGTTAATTATTTGGCATAAAATTTCTCGACTCGCCCGGTTCCGAATTGCGAATTATTAATTCCTTCGACTAGCGATTATATAAAATCCTACTTCAAATGTTATTTTAAAATTTAGGGATGTCACAATCACCCAAACTTTTAAAATTTTGTCCTCAATATTGAAAGACGTACCACAATGGAAGAGATATGGATATCGAGTCCGCATGTCATCTTTCAACTCTCAGGTAGCCTCCTCGATTGAGAATCCATCCCAGACCACTTTGACAATAGGAATAGTCCTAGAACGCAGCGTCTTCTCGCCACGCTCCAAAATATAGCTAGGATATGGTTGAAATGATAGATCCGGTCGAAGATCGATCGTGTCAACACTCAACGGCTGATGTGGGTCGGGGATGTACTTCCTAAACTGAGACACATGGAATACATCATGGAGATTTGATAAGGCCGGAGACAATGCGAGACGGTAGGCAACTGGCCCAATACGCTCGATGATCTGGAATGGTCCAACATATCGAGGACTGAGCTTCTTCGCTCGCAAGGCTCTCCCGGTGCCTATGGTTGGAGAAACCTTTAAGAATACATGATCACCGACTTTGAACTCTAATGGCCTCCTTCGGTTGTCAGCATAGCTCTTTTGCCTACTCTGAGCAACCTTCATTCTTTCCCGAATTAACTTAATCTTCTCGGTAGTTTCACGGACCATATCGGGTCCCAAAAAATTATCTTCTCCAATTTCCCACCAACACAAAGGAGTTCTACACTTTCTCCCATAAAGTGCTTCAAACGGTGTCATCCCGATACTGGAGTGGTAACTGTTGTTGTAGGAGAATTCTATTAATGGAAGATGATTCTCCCAGTTTCTTCCGCTATCGAGCACACAAGCCCTAAGCAAGTCCTCAAGAGTCTGAATAGTCCTCTCTGTTTGACCATCAGTCTGAGGATGATAAGCAGTGCTAACCAGCACCTTTGTCCCCAAGGCATCATTCAATGCCTTCCAAAATCGGGAAGTAAACTTAGGATCTCTATCTGAAATAATACTAGTTGGAACCCCATGCAGTCTGACAATGTTCTTCACATATTCATCGGCTAATCTGGAAACTTTCAGATTTGAGCGAATGGGAATGAAGTGGGCAGATTTTGTCAATCGATCCACTACTACCCAGATGGATTCATTACCGGTTTGCGGTCGTGGCAAACCCATAACAAAATCCATAGAGATATCTTCTCATTTCCAAACAGGTATATCAAGCGGTTGCAACTGACCAGCAGGTCTTCGGTGCTCTGTCTTAACCTTCTGACAGGTTAAGCATCGAGACACAAACTCGACAACATCGACTTTCATCCCAGGCCACCAATACATCAGTTTTAAGTCTCGGTACATCTTGGTGGATCCAGGATATACTGACTCCGGTGAGCTTCCTCTAATACTTGCCTTTTGACCTCCTCATCGTTGGGTATACAAATCCTACCATTGAAACAGATAATACCATCACTGTCTTCGGTGAAGTTTGGCGATCCCTTCTGAGATTGTAGTTTCACATCATCTTCTTGGGCCACACGAATCTGATCTCTCAATACACTAGTGACCCGAATATGCCGTAACACTGATCGGTTCCTTTTCCTTGTCACCTTGAGATTTAAGTCCCTAAAAGACTCTAACAATGCCATTTCATAAACCATTAGCTCTGCGGCGTGGAGAGACTTCCTGCTTAACGCATCTGCCACAACATTAGCCTTTCCAGGATGATACTTCAACTCAACGTCATAATCCTTCAGAAATTCAATCCATCTCCTCTGTCTGTTATTCAGTTCTTTCTGATCGAACAGATATTTCAAGCTCTTGTGATCACTAAAAACTTTGAAACGAGAACCATAAAGGTAATGTCTCCAAATCTTTAGTGCAAACACAATAGCCGCCAACTCTAAGTCATGAGTTGGGTAATTCCGTTCATGAGTCTTCAGTTGCCTTGATGCACAGGCCACAACATGCTGATTCTGTATGAGAACACATCCTAAACCCTTCCCAGAGGCGTCACTGTAGATTTGAAACCCCAGAGACGGATCCGGAAGAATCAGGATCGGGGCAGAAGTCAACCGTTCCTTCAATTCGAGGAAACATTCCTCACAATCGGTATCCCATGTAAATGGTTGACCCTTGCGAGCTAACCGGGTGAGTGGGAGTAGAGCTGGCAAAACGGGCTACCCGGCTCATATCGGGTCGGCCCGCTACGGGCTCGGGCTTTTAAGGGTCGAGCTAAAAAGCCCGGGTTGAAATTCGGGCTCACCCTTTATGGCCCAAGCCCGGCCCTATGCGGGCCGCGGGCTTTTCGGGCTAGCCCGCATTATGCGCGGTTTTTTAGCGACACTACAGATTGTTCATTTATTCTTTAGAAAATAATGGTTCTGTAATATCAAGATTGTTCAATTAATTGTTCAAGATTGTTCAATTTACTTCATAGTATCTTTCTCAAATAATGGTTCTGTTCTGTCAAGATTGTTCAATTATTCTTTAGAAAATAAATAATAGGTGTTGAATCCAAACCAGTAATTATGAGCTGCTACATATCAGATGAATCAAAATTCTGTAGTAAATGTTAATCATGGTACTATACAGTATACATGTTTTGCTTCCCATAATGGTATTGGATATTTGACTTAAACATTTCCCTTTGCCTGAAGCATGCATATATTTTAAATAGCAGTTGATCAAATGGTACCCACTTTTATTCACGGGCTTGCGGGCTACCCATGGCTCGGTCGGTCTAGCCCGACACGGGATTGAGCTTTTGCGGACCGGGCTAAAAAACCCGGATGTAAAAACGGGCTCAATTCCTTCGGCCCAAGCCCTCCAATTTTTCGGGCTAACCCGGCCCGGCCCGGCGGGCCCAGTCCATTTTGCCAGCTCTAAGTGGGAGAACCAACTGTGAGAATCCTTCGATAAATCTAGGAGAAAATAACCTTCCAATCCCAAAAAGCTTCTTACTTCTGTTACTGACGTTGGTCGTTCCCAATTCAACACAGCCTCCACTTTACTAGGATCTACTGCTACTCCCTCTTGGGAAATCACATGACCCAAAAACTTTAATTTTGACATCTAGAAGTCACACTTCAACGGCTTTGCATATAACTTCTTTTCTCGGAGTACGTTCAAAACGAAACGGAGATGTTGAGCATGCTCCTCTATCGTCTTTGAATACACCAAGATATCGTCTATGAAGACAACCACAAACTGATCCAAGTAGGAATGAAAAACTCGGTTCATGTAATCCATAAAAACGGCTGGAGCATTAGTTAGTTCGAAGGGCATCACTACAAACTCGTAGTGTCCATACCTAGTACGGAAAGCGGTTTTCGGAATATCTAAGGCCTTCACTCTGATTTGATGGTATCCCGATCTTGGATCAATTTTGGAGAATATTCTAGCACCTCGAAGTTGATCGAGCAGATCATCTATCCTTGGTAACGGATACTTATTCTTGATAGTAATCTTGTTCAATTGACGGTAGTCGATACATAACCTCATACTTCCGTCCCTCTTCTTGACTAGCAATACCGGGGCACCCCATGGAGAAGCACTCGGTCGAATAAACTTCTTGGAAATTAATTCTTCAAGTTGGGACTTCAATTCCTTCAGTTCGAGAGGAGACATCCTATAAGGTGCTATGGATATTGGCCCTACACCAGGCGCCAAATCTAAAGAGAACTCTACCTCTCGTTCCGGAGGCAAAGAGGAAACTTCCTCGTGAAAAACATCTAGGAATTCATTAACAACTTGAACAGACGATAATTCCAAACCAGCTTCAGTTGATGCAGATAATATAACAACAAAAGCTTCCGCACCTTGAAATAAAGACTGGTTGACTGAAGTAAAAGAAATAACACTATCAGTTGTAGGCTGCGAATTTTCCACCGCCTCAGAAGGAAACCCAATAGTACGGTTGAAGCAGTCAATAGTAACATGGTTGTTAGTCATCCAATTCATTCCCAAGACAACCTCTATCCCCCTCATAGGCAAACAGATAAAATCAACAACAAAATCTCTGCCTCCTATGGTAAGCAGACAGTTACGACACAATGACTGGGTTCGCACACGGCACTTTGCAGCAGTAAGGATAGTTATTGGCTCGGATATAGGAGATACTGTTAATCCTAACCGTTCAGCACATGCTTCTGAGATAAAACAATGAGTAGCACCAGAATCATACAGTATATTAACAGTTTGATTAAAGAGAGAACCTGTACCCCTTATGAGATTATCAGCTGGTGTGATGGTCTGGGCGTCCAAGGTGTTGACTCTAGCCTATCTTGGAGCGTCAGGAGACTCCAAGAAAGCTTTCCTTGCCGGGCAATTATTAGCATAATGGCCCACCTCCTTGCAAAAGTAGCATTGATTTGGCCCGACTTGACATTTTCCTCGATGATTCTTTTTGCACACATCACACTTGCCAAACCATGCAGCGTTGCTTGACTGTACTTGCTTCCCTTTACTTGAATTCCCCTTATACTTAGGGTTTGATGTAGTTGACTCATTACTCTTTCGTTTATCCTTCCAGAAATCTTTCCTCTCAGCATACATTCTCTTAAGATCACTTTCAGCTGAATGAGCTTGTTGAACCAAAGCAGGATAAGTACGTGGTCATGGAATAAGAACTGAGACCTTGATTCACATCGCCTCGAAGACCTTGCTTGAACATAACCATTTTCCATTTGTCATCGGGAGCATGAGTCCCCAATTCATAAAACTGAGATAGCCTTTCAAACTTGGCGGCATACTCACCAACCGACATATCTCCCTGTTTCAGGCTGACGAACTCCATCTGCTTAGCAAGCCTTTCAGTATCCGGAAAATAATGACTTAAAAACAGTTCCTTGAAATTACCCCACTCGAGAGGAGTTCCTTTGGTTTGCAACATTCTACGTGCATTAGTCCACCATGTATGAGCATATTCATCTAGAGCGTTAGCAGCACAAATTACTTTCTCTTCTTCATTGCATTGCAAAGTCACAAAGATTCTTTCCATGGCATCCACCCAGAAATGGGCTTTCATTGCATCGGATCCTCCTTTGAAGGTTGGGGGTTTCATCTTCAGAAACCGAAAATACACCCTGTTGGGATCCCCAGGTTGTGGTACATTGACTAGCTCAGATGGTTGTGGTTGAGGCACTTGATGCATCTGCTGCATTTGAGCCATCTGAGCCATCTGTTGTTGTTGCATTAGCATAATGTCATTCATCATCTTCTGCTGAGTTTCGATGAACTTCTGCATCCATTCCTGATAAGGATCAACAGGTGGGTTTCTCCTACCTCTCCCAGCCATGATTCTGTGAAATATGCACAGAGTATTAAGTTGATCAGGCTCAATGTCTAATAGCATACTAAGAAGAATCAGATTTAGAAGACGTAAAGATTCTTAACATCTAAGTTCGACTAGGTCGAACTGCTCTGATACCAAATGTAACACCCCAGTATTTCTAACATGTAGATACACTGAAATGCACAGCTAAGCGATGATCAGAGGGCACAGTTCCTGTTTAATTATTGAACATATAAACTTTTTCCGAAATTAAACATAACATTCGGAACATCCCGACTTCATATAATAGAAGTTACTCGGTCCACAACCGAAAGGATTACAACATCCAAGTTCAATAACTAAAACAGGAAACACAAAATATGGTTCGTACAACTCATAAACAATACAATTCATACAACCATGACAAAGACAGTAAAAGGAAACATAAGAGGATTAAGACTAGGTCCTTGACATCTCCAAGAGCATGTCACCTACTCGTGCCTGACAGTCTTCTTATTTCCCTGCTTCTCTGAAATACAACAACAATGATAGGGTGAGATAACATATTTCAGTGAGCTCTACCGTGCCCCCTCACTAACACTCGGTTCAATTATTAAACTGTGACAACATATATATAATAGCTATCACAAGCTACAAATCGAAATGCCGACTGTACAACGACTACGAATCCCGGCAAATCGTGCTCTTAACTTAGCTTAGCATAAATCGGATGTACAACGACTACGAATCCCGATAACCCACGAATTGACCATGCCAAAACGTATACAGGGCCTAGGTAAGGGATCATGACTTCCCTCCCTAGTATGCTACTTGTCGGGTCGTCACCCAACGTGATATCTAATAAAATACATATCGTGTCCACATTGGACCGTCTTTCAAGTTTTAGATATCTATATCTATTATCGATCTATAACCCGTTTTGATGAATTCAAAGTTAGACATCAGGCGTTATAATCATAGCGTCGAGAAGGATCCACGATTCGGTTTGTTATGCCAAAAACATTATCTTACACGCGGTCTAAGTTTCGGTTTTGAAAACAGTTTTGACCTTCAAAAACAGTGTGTTTTCCAAACCAAATTATATAATTATAGATAGGTCTTTGAATAAGCTTTCCAACGCACCCGAGAACACCTAAATCGGGTTCCCGAATCAAAAGTTATTGCGAAAACAAAATCAATGTGTTTTGCTGAAAAACTGCAAAGCGTCGCGATGCGAACGGGTACCGTCGCGACACGAAAAGGGACAAACTTTTGCGTCACATAATACACTGTGGTCGCGACGCGATGGACCACGGGTCGCGACGCGACCCTTGACAGAAAGGTTGGAAACAGCTTTTCTAAAACCCAGTTTTTTTCCGATTCGCTCCCAAATTGTCACCGAGACATTCCGTGACTTCCGAAGCTTAAAAACAGATATTTAGCAACACATTCCAGACTATATTCCAGCGAAAGCGTTTAAATACACAATTCATAAATTGCTCAATATTTCGATAAAAACCGTAAAACGCTATTTTTCTCAAAAGCGGTTTTCGACCCGAAAATCTTTCGAAATCAGTTTTTCACCGAGAAACAAAATGTGTTATAATTTCAGAAGAATATATTTTCCCTAATCCGTGAGTAGAACTCACCGATACTTAGAAATCCCGAGAGTTGAGCCGAGTGACGAAGTCACCGAACGAAATACCCTCGAACAATCCCCGCTAGAACCGAACCGATCTCCAAAACAGTAACTTCTTCTTACCAAACTGAACCAGCAATTCAATTTGTCCCAAACTCCCTTCCAATTCGAAATGTCACTTCAGAACTTCCTCTCTAGCAGTCTCTACTGAACATGCAAGCCCATCTAACTCACAAACCTCACCATCTTCACCATTTGGGGATTCATGGTCGAAACATGGAGATGAGGGAAGGAGAGTGAATCAGACTTTGAAAGTTATACCAATAGAAGGAGAATCGAAAATGGAGTGGAAAGAAGGTCTGAATACTTACATGCAAGGATGGGTGAACTTGGCTCAAGCCTTTCCTTCCTTTTCCTCTTTCTCGCCCCTCTTCCTTCTTTCTCCCTTCTTTGCTTCTGTTTTCTTCTATTCAGTTTGCTGAATTGGAATGAGTTTAAGTGAGGTGGAGAGGGAGTTTTCCCTTTTTGGGGCTGAGGTGTGTTATGGTTGGGAAAAGACCATAATGCCCTTAGTTCTTTACCTCAAGGTTTTTAGGCCAAGACCCCCACTAACTCTACGGTTATTTATTTGGCATAAAATTTCTCAACTCGCCCGGTTCCGAATTGCGAATTATTAATTCCTTCGACTAGCGATTATATAAAATGCTACTTCAAATGTTATTTTAAAATTTAGGGATGTCACAGACTGAGCCTATAAATTTATGAGAAATGTTATACGGAAACAATACGCGTATAATATATTTATTTTTTTATTTTAAATTAAATATATCATACGCGTATCACACTGAACTTAATTTAAAATAAAAAAATAAATATATTATACACATATTCCCTCCGTATTCCATATGTATTCGTATTTTGGTACACTTTTGGTAACCATTTTTTGGTCTATTAACATTTCTCTAAATTTATAGCTTGTAACCTCTCAAGCCCCGATACTCCATTTTGGCCCAAGTACCCGTATCTGACACGTATTGGATATTGATACGTGTCCGATACAGCCGAATACGTATCCGGAGAGTATCCGCTATTTTATTTTTATTTTTTTAATAAAAAAGGCAAGATACGGGAATGATGCGGCTGAGATACGCAAGGGATACATCTGCCATAGGTCTAGGTTAATTATCAATGTGATTCTTTACTGCAAATGAAATTAATCAAATTATTGTTTTTAGTTGTTCGGCCAATTAGTCGGTAGGTCAATATACATATACATGTGTCTTTTAGTTTATAATTGTTTTTGCTGGAATTCTATTTTAGTATTTTTTTTATTAATCCTTAATTCTATTTTACTAAATTCTGTGTTATTTTTTTTTATCTATTTTGACAGTTATTTTTCATCTCTATAAAATGCAATATTTCTATTTTTCATCTTTGTTTATTTTCTATTCCATTTTCTTTTTTCTGTTATGTTTTTATATATTTTAATTTAATTTTTTATTGAAGTATCCCAGCCGTGTCGTATCTTGATTTTCAAAAAATTTCCGTATCTCCGTATCCTATCTGGGCTTCATAGCTTGTAACTCATTAGTTTTTTCATTTTCACTCAGACTATTGTAATAAAACTTCAACATTAGTCCCGTAGTTCATAATAATCTCCGTACCTTTTCATATTTTATGCTTAAAATCTCTAAATATTTCTTTATAAATTTGTCCTCACATAAAAAAATTATAATTAATTTAACTGATAAAATGTATATTCAAAACTCGCCAAAGTATATTATATATTTTAATTTTTTTTAACTTTTAATTACTTTTTCAGCATTTACCTATGTTATCAACCTTTTTCACCCAACACAGCCCAAATGGTTTTAGAGAAAAAGATGTTTTTTTTTTTTCTGAAAAAGATGAACGGCGTCAATAGATCATATACCTAGCCCCATGGAGGGAGTTAAGAATTGATGGTTGTATTTATAAGCCAATACAGTGCGAAACATATTACTTGCCATGGGAAGAAAAAAAATCCCAGAAACAGAGGTAATCGATTACTCTATCTTTTAACACTTGTTGTCACTATTGCTATTTTTGTTGCCTCTCCTGAATGAGAGTAGAGAAACTTGTGAAAGCAAAGAGCCCATGAACCCAGAAGTAGACTGGTCTGTTACTTCATCTGCTTCAGCATCAAAATGTCGCCAGAACTTGATGATATGGAGACTTTCTTCCTCTGTAGACCTTTGAACAACAATCCTGGAAGCATATCCTTTCTTTCTCATCTGAAGACATATCTCAGAAGGGTTGTTTGCTGTGAGGGTGACCATGTACAGCCATCCATTTTCTGACAAGAGATGGTCTGCAATAGGCAAAATTCTATCAATCACACTCCGACCATTTTCACCACCGGCCCAAGAAGAGGTAATCCCTTCAGCACCGACTTCATCTTCGGGAGTAGGCACATAAGGAGGGTTTACAACCAAAACATCAACCAACCCAGCTAGACGCTTCTCAAGTCCCGATGCAATATCAGTTACTATCAACTCTGCATTAACTCCATGTGCTTCCAATGTCTCGCGGGTCACCGTCACTGCATGTGGATTGATATCAGTTGCAATATAGTTGATTCCACACCCTTCCTGCCCAAGAATAAGAGCCAGGGATGTAATAACATATCCACTGCCACAGCCTATCTCCATACAGAATGTTGGATGATGTTCCAACAGGTTGGTGCGATCAGCTAAAAGAGCATCAACCAGCGCAAATGAATCGTCACAGGGTTCATAAACCTCCTCATGCGAGCTCACAAGGCGAATTTGAGCAGTTCTGAAAAACTCCTTGTATGAGTCCTATAATTCGAAAATTAGGCATCAGTAGGTACCTAAATAATGGATCAATTTGATAGGTTATTAAATATATGGAGGGTAAGGGAATAAAGGGTAAAGGGAGGAAAATGAGAGTTTGTTGTAACCACTTGATGAGGTGGCAAAGTGGAGGGAAAATGTGAGCATTAGTGGAGGGAAAATGTGAGTATTAATAGAGTACTATAAATAGTAGTGGGGAGGGAAATTAGAAGGTAGCTAAGAATTGAGAATAGACCTAGGGTCTTTGGGAGAGATTAGGCCTCTATAGTGCCTTTGGTTACTTTTATCTTCATTTTCTCTTGTAATTTCAGTTTATCACCATTAATACAGTTATTATGTTTGATTGAGTCATGAGAAATTCTAGTTCTCATCAAGTGGTATCAAAGCATTCGATCTTGAGTGCTCAAAGGAAGAACAAAGTTGCTGCCATGAAGGTGGAAGAACCAGCACCACCAGAGATGGAAGAATCAGATTCCTTACATTGGTTCAAGAATGAAGCACTTCCGGGATTTGCGGGAGAAGACCCAATTGGGTGGATCTCTAAGGCAGAAAGGTTTTTTGAGGAGGAGCAAATTCGTTCATCTCATAAGACGCAATGGGCATTCATGAGGATGGAAGGTGTGGCACAGGAATGGTTCTTTTCATGGTGTCAAGAGGATCTTGATGCAGAGTGGGAATCGTTTGCTGTGGATCTAATCAAAAGGTTCAAAGAACCAGAATCAAAAAAATCAGAAGAAATAAGAGGAACTCCCGAATCTGAGAAAGAAGAGGGATCGAATGAAACGCTCGAGGTAAATTCAAATTTCCAGAAATTAGATGTGATTGTGAATCACGAAGACCAGAAGAAAGAAGACGAGCCTAAGAAGATCCAGAATGGAGGTGAAGCGCCGACGTCGTACTGTGCAATAACCATGACGGAGACGAGGCATTTTCATAACCCGACTGAGTATTTCTTCTCTCTCACGACTGAAGAATGCGATCTGGACGCAGGAAAGAAGGGAACGAGGCCAGGAGAAACGCCAGAGGGAGCGGAGATGGATGGTGGTGAGGAAGAGTCGCCGAACGAAACTACGCTGGAGGATTCACCGGAAGTAACGTTGATGGAGGAACCGCCACCGGAGCCACCGGACCGTGGCAGATTCAAGGCGGAGATGGGGACATTTCACGATCTTTGGGTAGTGGGGAGGTATGGTTCAGATCGGGTTTGTGACAGGGAGTGCGATCTCTTTCGCAAGGTTGTGGAGTGCGACAGAGAGGAGGAAGTGGAGATAGCTGGAAGGATCAGAGAGGGCAGGGAGGTGCGACGTGACAGAAAGGAATCACCGAAGGAGAACACTGGTGGGTCGACGGCGACGGGAGGCGGAGCTGCGACGGAGGAGTGTGTCTTCTCTCTGGCGGCAGTGAGTTGCGATACAGAGAGAGAAGAGAAAACGGTTAGGGTTGGATGGAGCTCTAGCCAATGGGATCTGATGCGTAAGTCATTGGGCCAGGCCCAATATCTGCTATTCACACCTACACAATTCAACAATATGGAAAGTGTGTTAGAAATAACAAAGGACATGAGCCCAGAAAAGAAGAACAAGGCTGATTGGAGTTTTAAGAAAGTGGATCTCACTTTTAATCCAACGGGCCAGACCCACAAGTTTATTATTACACCTACCATATTTACTAATAGTGGAGAGGTGTTGAAAGTAGAAAAAGAAATGGACCAAATGAAGCTTATGGGGTTTGATGGGGCTCAAAATCCAGATCTGTCCATGGATTTTAAAGTTAATGCAAGTGTACTTGGGTTTGTTGGTGCTCCTAAAATTGATGTGGATGTTTCAGCTACTGTTGTCTCATTTAGCAAAAATAGAGAAGCTACAATACTCTATGGTTTGCTCAAAAATACAGCTGAAAAGGGTAGGAGTTATAGCTATGGTTTGCAGCTACGATTCAATGGGCTGGTGGGGGTTGACAGGATTTGTGGAAGTGTTTTACAGTTGCTGTCCAAAGGACTTGCTAAAAGAATCAACTTGCTAGTGGAGGATGGTAGAAGCTACAACAATGGTTTTGGGCAATTAATAAATACTTCAATCTTGCTAATGTCTCCACTTGTCCTTAAGTGGGACCCAGGTGGCATTCAACAAGATGAAAGTATACTGAAAACTACCACCACGTGTGCATGCGATGGAAATCAAACACTACAACATCAGCAGGTATTGTTCTATTTCCAATTAGACGGTGTTGATAATTATGGGGGAACTTCCATGAGCTATAAGAGGTCCAAGAATCACGTAATCGAGGCTGCCCAATTTATTAATAAGAAGAGGTGGTTGAAAATAGCAAGTAACATAGAAAATAACAAGCTACAATCCATTGTTCGTGAATTTCTGGATGGGAATCAATGCATAAGAGTTGGAATTAGTGTGGCAAAGAGTAACCAATGTTTGCATGCAGAAATTGTTCCTGGTAGGTACTCCAACCATCTTAATGTAGAGACTGTATTAGTCCAACATCCCATGGGAAGACAAGTTTGGGTCATAGAAAATGTTGTAGCAACCACATTTTATGGAGCCCAGGCAGCACTATTATTAATTTGGGATCAAGCCTTCAACGTTTTTCTTCCACTCCAACAATTTCCAGTAAATAAGCCACTGGAATCTCATGTCAAGGAAGAGGAAGACATTTATGGTTTTATTAAGTTTGGAGGGCACAAACTTATGATTGAGCACATGATTCAAAGGGAGGAGTTTTCAAGCACCGCAATGGCAGAAAGACATCACAAGAAATGGGATCCGGGTGAACATTACTTGGTCTCTTGCATTATTGGGGCATCTTGCTTCAAGCTATGGGATCCGGGTGGAAGAGTATTACTTGTTTGTTTTGATTGATATCTTCACCTTGAGGACAAGGTGAATGTTTAGGGGGGGAGTATTGATAGGTTATTAAATATATGGAGGGTAAGGGAATAAAGGGTAAAGGGAGGAAAATGAGAGTTTGTTGTAACCACTTGATGAGGTGGCAAAGTGGAGGGAAAATGTGAGCATTAGTGGAGGGAAAATGTGAGTATTAATAGAGTACTATAAATAGTAGTGGGGAGGAAAATTAGAAGGTAGCTAAGAATTGAGAATAGACCTAGGGTCTTTGGGAGAGATTAGGCCTCTATAGTGCCTTTGGTTACTTTTATCTTCATTTTCTCTTGTAATTTCAGTTTATCACCATTAATACAGTTATTATGTTTGATTGAGTCATGAGAAATTCTAGTTCTCATCACAATTAAATCAAAAGTAAAAAGACATAGGGTAAGTAGAAGCTGCCTAAGACTTTGGATGGCCCCCTTAGGCCCTTACCATTTCACTGTCTGTTGTTCGCCTTGGTAGTGTTACGCGAATACTTTCTATTGGTTCAAGTTCTAGGACGCTCTAGTTAATATCAAGAAAACATTCATAATGCCAGCTTCCTCCCAACTCCTAAGTCCTGAGCCCAAGACTACAAAATAATTTATTTATTTATTAATACAACAAAAAGTAGTATATAACAGCAGGGTACACATATTTCAATTAAAATAAAAAAACCGATACACAAAGGAGAAAATGAACAAATGCATATGAACCATGTATTCGAACTGAAATCTTATGGCAGTTCAACAGGCAGAAACAAGTAAAGTGTCCACAATAAACACATTTGCAGGTCTAAATGCAATATGACAATTGAACATTGATCATCTTAGCAGCAAAAGCAAGGGAAAAAATAAGCATTTTGCAAAAATCAAAAGCATATTTACTGTTTAATCCTCACAGCCATCTATTGGAGCTTGTACATTTCACATTTTTATTTTGGCTTTATGATAGCTGACTCAATTAAAGTAGAATTCTTCAGAAAAAAAAGGAGAGAACAACACTGGGAGAGAAAGAACCATTTGCTTTTATAATTGCAAAGATGTAAGTCTTGTTCAATCACATCCTTGCACTGTATAACAAATTAAACACAACTTAGGATAATGGCAGAGGTCTTTGCATGCAGCAGTCAAGAAAGTACTCGTCCAATCTCCAAAGCATAATCAAATCTACACATGTAGAAAGAATATGGCAAACATGTGGCAGCCCAACCAACAAAATATTTGGTAATGATTGGGGCAAGTCTCATTGTTTTCCTTCCCAGCAAGACACTGAAGTATAGTCACAAATAATAATCAGATACTCACTCTGCATTTTCTGGTACTTAAGAACTAAAATTCAAATAAAGGGATGAAAGATTGAAATGAGTGAAAGGATGGAGGTTTTGGGAAGCACTTCTAAGGTAAGAATCTCTTGATAGAATTAAAAAATAGGTCCAGGTTGTCCAGGGAGAGTATAACTAAGTGAGCAAAGATATAGCAAATAGACTGACAAGTTCAGTAAAAGAGGTTATCTCCATAAGCTCCAAATGTTTTGTCAATGAAATCAGACAGTCATAAATCCATTCAGACTGTGGATGTTAGCTCCTTCTAAATTCCCACTCTCCGCATATCACATTCCAAGAAAACACATTTGGTTCTCATGTATGGTACAAGATTTTAGGGCAATATTCAAGGGATCTCGACTCAGATAGAGCGCAGAAAACAAGACGACTCTCAGCAAAACCATTATCGATCAAACCCGTCAAGACCATTTGAGACTGAATTTGCTTCAACTGGGCAAGGGTCTTGCATCTTTCCAAGAGAGAAAGGAGTGGCTTTTTCTCCTATTGTGTAGTGTTCCAATTGATGGGTTTTACAAATGGGGACAATGAACGTGTATAAAATAAAGAAACAAAAAGACCTAAAAATGGGGTTTTTGGGATCAAGAGTGGTTTATATTTATATCCATGTCTCAATGTTCTGATAAACAAAATGAGCATCGTTTCATAACACTGCTTGTTCAGAAAGGACCAAGAACAAAAGTAACTCACATCAAATCAAATTATGAACACGGAAGATCAAAATGCCATAGTTGTCAACAGCGGCGCTACTGTTCTGTTGGTCATATCATCAGTGTTTAAGGGTGCGGCCAGAAATTGTGGCATTTCTACAGGACTGCACTGGCAGAGACGAATGAGAACTAGCAAAAAGAAAAAGAAAAAGAAAAAAAATCTGTGCAGTTTTTTCCGGCGCTTTGGGGGGAAAATCAATTAGGGAAATTCGAATTTGGGGGAAAATCAATTATTAGGGTTTGAATTAGGGAAATACCTAAGCTGCAGAAGAGGAAGACGAACGGAGGTCTGTCACGGCAGATTCACAGACACGGGGGTGGTCCGGTGGCGTCCGCGTGAGGAAGAGGAAGGTACGCGGAGGTAGCCTCAGCGACGGGAGCAAAATGCATGAGTGATTGTGCGGTGGTGCACTGTAAGGTCAAACCTTAAGAATATGTTTGGGAGGGGAAGGGAGGGGAGGACATATATTTCAATTTAGAATCGAAGAAACTATAAAATGTCTTTAAACATAAATTAAGTGTGATTAAAAATGTTATTATATGTATATCTATCAACTTGCTCTTTTAATTTTTTAAAATATTAAATACATATTAAAATATAGATTAATCTTTTTCAAGCCCTCCTCTCACTTCCCCTCGCAAAATGCCCCAAACATACCTAAGGGTTTGGTTGCAAAAATAATTTTTCCAGGGGTCAACAAAAGAAGACTTGTGTTGGGTTCAATCGAAAATAGGATGGAAATAAAAGGTAAAGAGGGGAAATTATGAAATTCATTTAATTAAAAAAATTAAGCGATTTTGATATTAAATAATTTGGAGATTACTTTTTAAAAATTATTAAAAAAAGTAGAAGCTATTTTATGTTTGTGTAACATAATTAAAATTACATTTTTAAAAAAATCATTCTATGAAAATATTTATGGGAAGCTACTTAAATCAACTCCTCAGTTAAAGAGCTTATAAAAAAACGGCTAAATAGCACTTTTGGTCCTTTATCTTTGCTCCAGATTTCACTTTGGTCCTTTATCTTTTTTTTGGTCCCTTTTGGTCTTTTATGTTTCATTTTCGTTTCATTTTGGTCCCTCACGTATTATTTAATTCAATTAAAAACATTAAAACAATTAAAACAATTAAAACAATTACAAAAATAAAACATAAAACCCTCCCCCCACCGTCCACCACCACCCCCCACCGTCCACCACCACCCACCACCACCCCCGCCGTCAACCACCACCCACCACCAGATCTGTCTCTCTCTCTCTCACCGTGAACCCCTCCCCCCCTCCCCCACCGTGAACCCCTCCCCCCTCCCCCCACCGCTGCGCACCCCCCTCTCTCCCCTCTCTCACGGTTATGGAGTTCTCCCACGAGGTAGGGGCTGTAATTGTTCAAATTGACGCCATAATCGAACTCAGGGGGAAATTTCGAGTTGAAAGGTGGAGTTTGGGGTCCAATCGCAGAGAGAGGAGTGAGAACGTGTGAGAGGAAGAAGACGGGTCGGGTCGTGTGAGAGGAAGAAGACGGGTCGTGGGTTCTGGGTGCGCAGCGGTGGGGGGATGGGGGAGGGGGTGCGCAGCGGTGGGGGGTGGGGGGAGGGGGGAACGGTGGGGGAGGGGGTGCGCAGCGGTGGGGGGTGGGGGGAGGGGGGGAACGGTGGGGGAGGGGGTGCGCAACGGTGGGGGTGGGGGGAGGGGGGAACGGTGGGGGAGGGGGTGCGCAGCGGTGGGGGGAGGGGGGGACAGTGGGGGGAGGGGTGGAAGGTGGGGGGAGGTGGTGGGTGGTGGTTGACGGTGGTGGGTGGTGGTGGGTGGTGGTGGACGGTGGGGGGATGGGTTTATGTTTTATTTTTGTAATTGTTTTAATTATTTTAATTGTTTTAATGATTTTAATGTTTTAATTGAATTAAATAATACGTGAGGGACCAAAATGAAACGAAAATGAAACAAATGACCAAAACGGACCAAACAAAAGATAAAGGACCAAAGTGAAATCTGGAGCAAAGATAAAGGACCAAAAGTGCTATTTAGCCTAAAAAAACTCCTCATTCAAAGAAGTTTTTAGATTATTTCATAAATTATTGTTTTTTAAAAACGATAATAAACGGATGAAAGACGATTATTAAAAAAACATAAGAAACATGCCCAAATTTTTTGGGTCTGTAAAGAGAGTGACAAGTACCACGGTAAACTCACATGCAAAGTGAGGATTCCGAGTATGAACTCACGTAAATACAAAAAAATGTACGGTCTAACAACCGGTAGTGTTATGCCTTAAACTTTGTGAAAATTATATTAGTTAAATTAGTTATTGATGAGTGTGCTCCTACACAAGTGAGACTTTTGGTTTTAGGCTTTTAGCTAATAATACCGGAGTCACTACAAGAAAATAATACCCGAAAATAGCTAATAATACCCGAAAATACTACAAGAGTTTCCTACACAAAAAAATGTACGGCCTAATAATACAAAAAAATGTACGGCCTAACAACCGGTAGTGTTATGCCTTAAACTTTGTGAAAATTATATTAGTTAAATTAGTTATTGATGAGTGTGCTCCTACACAAGTGAGACTTTTGGTGATAGAGATGATCTATTTTCGGGTTAAATCATCTCTATCACCAAAAAATAAAATTCAAATGAATCTTACTGAGTCAAATGTGTTTCTTATAAATTTGATGGAACCCAAGAGTTTCCTTACAGAACAAAGTGCGATGAAAAATACATAGAGGAATTGAACACATGAAATAAAATAGGGTTTTTTTTACCCCTCCCCATTATACCCCATACCCCCCAAATTGACAAAGCAGGCGATATTACCCTTGCCTTCAAAAAGAATTTCGGAATTACGTCAATAGGTGTAAATCCGGAACTCAATTTATTGGGATTTCCAGAAATACCCTAAAATTAGATAAATCCAGAACAATTTTTTTTGGGATTTCCAGAATTACCTCATTTTAGTGTAATTCCGGAACACATTATACTTTCCGGAAATACACTAAAATAAGGTAATTTCGGAAATCCACGGTTTCTGTCTTAACAACCTGGGTGGAATTTTTCTATGTGTGGAATTTTTCTGGTGGTTGTATATTCGATCCCTATTTTAACAATATTATTTTTGTGTTGTTTGCTGAGTATTACGGAGCTATTACAAAGGACTTGTGTGAAAGAGAATTTTTTTTACCATTCTTAGATAAGCGATGGTAGCAGAATCATGGTTTCGAAGTCTATGGAAGACTCCACGAAAGGATAATCAGGTTGTCAATTTGTGGTAGTAGATTGATGTCCAAGCTTCTCAATTTGTGGAACTCTTTGAGTGATAAACAGGTTGCTAAGTTGAGAGAGGAGATCGCAAATTCAGCGGGTATCAGAAAGGTTGTTTAGACAGAAAGACAGAAACTGTGGAAGGGATGATGATATTGCAATTGTAAAATAATTCCGAAACTATGCCAAAACACATAATTCCGGAAACCAATTTTTTGACTTCCGGAATTATGTGTTTTGGCATAATTCCGGAAATCTTTTATACCCCGTTTTCCAGAATTACCTCCAAAGAGGATAATTTCGGAAAGAACTTTCCGGAATCACCTCAAAAGAGAATAAATACGAACGCCAATTTGGCTTCCGGAAATACCTCTTTTGAGGTGATTCCGGAAAACTCAAAAAAATTGGCTTCCGGAATTATCCTATTTTGAGGTAATTCCGAAAAGTTTAAAAAAATCTGTTTTTCTTTTAATTTTTTGAGGAGTATTTTGGGGTTTAAATGGGTTATAGTGGTATAGGGGAGAAAGAGGGGGGTACGAAAAAAAAACCCAATAAAATATGACAGAATTCTTCAATGAATTCTACTCTTTGAGTTCGACCACTTCTTTTATAAAATTGTCTCATTGCACTTTTTAGAGAAATAATCGTTTCTCACTAAACTGAATTTTTTTTTGTGTTCTAAATTTTAAAATAATTTATTTTATGGAAATCAAAGATTTAGGTATGTTTGATTATGTTTTTTAAATTTTTTTTTATTTTCTAAAATTTTGTGGAAAAATAAACCAGCAAAATGCATTCTGTTCTTCCAACAATTGAACAAATAAACCAGAATTGAAAAATCCTAATTTCAAAACATCAAACCCTTGAACTCAATCCCACCCTCTTCTTCTTCTTCTTCAAAATACCACACGCAGAGAGCTTGAATGTTCATGCCATATGTTCCTGTTATCTCCCTCTCGTAAGTTCGATTTCTCAGATCTTCAAACTTGCGAAGCTTGTTTTGGTGAAACTTTCACAGCAACAGTTCCGGCGAAACTTGCGAAGCTTGTTCTCAAACTTCACAGCACCTTCGATTTCATAGCAACAGTTCAAATCTTGCGAAGCTTGTTCTGGCGTAACTGTGTGGCGAGAAAAAATGGGAAAGGTGAGATCTACAGGGAGAGAGAGAAACGTGAAGGTGAGAGCCGCTGGTAGTAGAGTCGCCGTATATGGTGGGTATTGGAGGTGCTGCGTGAAGTCAATGAAGAAGAAAGTAAGAAGAAGATGATTGAAGGGGATCTGATTCTGATATGATTTAATTGTTCATAAAAAATATTCTGATTTTAATTTAATTTTAGTTTTAATATTTTATTAAATATATAATGACGTGGCATGTATACGTGTCTCATTAATTGATGTGGCTGCCACATGTCAGGCGCCACGTCATTTAATGAATACCATGTCAGCTATTTTTTGTTGACAGACCTCCAAATCAGCAAAAAAAAAATGAAAAACCCTATTTGGACTAAATGTCTGAATTGTTTAAAACAGGAGACTAAATATTTGAGTTTTAAAATAGGGAGACTAAGTGTTTTAATTTTTAAAAATAAAGGGATAAAAACTATAATTTAGTCTTTATTTTATTTGTCGACATTAGAATCCAAATATTGCGATTTGGTCCATAGATATGTCAGGTAAATAAAGTGGCTCATTAGTCGTTATCAACTTTCCCCCTTCCGTTTTCACTCTGTTCGTTCCCAATAAACATTCAAAACGACGGCAGAGACGCGCGGTGACCACAACTCAGCTCAACTCTGCGACCCGAGAACAGGCACTCATGGCACCGCACGATCTCCACCGTCCGTTCAAACGACCCGCGATCTCCGATCAAGAGAGGCGCAGACAACAATCTCTACTCCGGCAAGCACAGAATCGCCTCGACGCCCAACGACACGCTCGCTTCTTAGCCTCCACTGCCTTCTCTCTCCCCTCCCAAACCCTCGATACTCCCGAACCTGAATCCCAACCTGAACCGGAACCGGAGCCCGAACCCCAGTACGACCCGGAACCTTCGCAGAAGGACCTCGACGTTCTAGAGGCATCGAAGCTGAAAGGCACAGAAGCTCGCAAATGGTTCGCCAAACAACTCATGCTTCCCGAATGGATGATCGATATTCCCGATAACCTCTCCAATGACTGGTTAGTTACCTCCAATTTCCCCTTCACAGCTTCTCGATTCCCCTAACGCATTCACTTAATTCAATTCTTATTTTGAATTTACATTTTCAGGTTTGTGTTTGCGAGGCCTTCTGGAAAACGGTGTTTTGTCGTTTCCAGTAACGGAACAACGATAAGTCGTTTGAAGAATGGTTCAATATTGCACCGTTTTCCTTCCGCATTGCCAAACGGAGCTAGGAGAAAGGAAGTTTCATCTGGTTCTTCTCATTCTTACTCTATACTTGACTGCATCTTTCACGAGGTTACTAACTTTCTGCTACTTTTTTTTTCCTTCATGAAAGTCGTGTTTTATTTTTTTAACATTGGTGCTATTTTTGGTGATTCGCGTGTGATTTTTGGGGTAGCAGTTGGATCAAACTTACTATGTTGTTGATATGATTTGCTGGCGTGGCTACTCCCTTTACGATTGCACCTCCGAGTTCAGGTTCTTTTGGTTGAACTCTAAGCTTGCAGAAACTGGTGCCTGTGACACTCCCTCATATTATCATAAGTATAGGTTCAGTTTGGTTCCGGTGTATGGTTGTGATCGGACAGGTTTATGTGCAGCTTATTCGGCTCCGGTGCCTTATGTCAGAGACGGTCTTCTGTTTTATAGCAAGTATTAACTCTTTTTTTCTCTCATTACAAGCCATTCTGTTGATTCCAACCTTTGTGGAAATGTTCTCAATGGATTGTTTTACTTAATTGTTGAGATTATAATCTTTTCAAATAGCATTCTTAATCTTTCAGAAATATAATTTAATAAACTAATAGTGCGAGGCCTCGGTCATTTTATCTTATTTTTACTCTGTCCGGCTTTTTTTTTGGGTAAATTTTTTGATATACTTTATTTTTTTCTCCCATAGGCATGCACATTACCAGACAGGGATTACGCCATTAGCATTGGTTTGGAAAGACGAGAACTGCAGTCAATATGTTATGGATACGGACAGTAAAGGACAGGTTCCAAACGAACAACAGGTGTTCTCCCTTGCTTCCTTTGTATCTTCTCATTGCCTTGATTTTCATGCCACTCCTTTTTTGTGCATATATTTCAGTCTGGTTTTATGAATTTTTAGGCCTTGGTGGCTGAACACTGCATGTACGGATAGTTGTCACCCCTTGTTGGGAATTTTATGGATCAATTGTACTTGCTTTATATTCATTGTAATTGTAACCTATGAAGCACAGACACCTGACATGGACACACAGACACTGGTTTTAATTTAAAAGTTATTGAAAAATAAAAGTAATTGAAGTGTCGGTGTCCGACACGATACATGTCGGACATCGGACACGTCTTCAACCGGAAGTGTCTGTGCTACAGCGATTGTAGCTATATTTTTACCTCAAAGAACAATTGAGCAAATGTGATTTTGAAGCAAAAAATCTAACTCCTACGACAATACTAATGCAAACAGTTGCTTGTTCTGATCAAGTCTTGGTGTGTATGGAGATAGTGTGTTTGAACATTTGTGCCTACACACACCTTTTTAATGGAATCTTAGTTGTTGAACTAGATATTGTTACTATGAGCATCAGAAACTCTCACCCCCATATGTCAGAACAGCCTCTAGGCACCTTCTAGCTTCCAAGTTTTAAAAGTTGACGCCTTTTGCCTCCTCCTTCATTTTAGAATGGAAGTTACCAGAACATTGTGAAGAAATGAATGGTAAACATCAACTATCAATATCATCCATGCTAACTAAGTTGCATTGATATGCCGTTGTAAATATATAATGTTTGTACCAACAGTGGTTAGATGAAACACAACAATTATATTTTTGAAGACTTAAAAAATCTAAATGGCATGATTACATCGATTTGTTATTTAATTTCTGTCTGACATCTTGTACTTAGTTTCTAGAGGTATAGATGGAGAAATGTTTCTGTAGTGAGTGTAGTCTACATTTAATGTTGCGTGCTTAAACTTAAATATAAGGTGGCAATAGTTTAAATGATTGCTTGGCTTCAATTTTTTTGAAATACTTGTGTTTGGATTAGCATATTTTGGTGCTGGAAAACAGATTTTTTGGCAGCTTCTTGTGACTTGTGAGATTTTTTTTGAAGAAAAGGGTTTGTTAACTTCTTTTCCAAACATGCCAGCATTTTATTGGCAAGGCATAGTTTTGGAAATCATAATAAGAAAGATTGGAAACATTAGTGGAAAGACACTGCAACTATTTTGGGAACTTTATGGAGAGCATTTATTTTGAAACTGGCTATGTAAACTTGAGGTTGAGCCTCGGCAGTTGACACAATTGTTAGATTGCAAGGGCATGTATACTTGGATTTTTTTTCTTCTGTTTTCTATTTAAATTCAAAAATGTTATCCTATTTTCACTTTAGTTATTGTTTTCAAAATTTTGTTTAGAAAACACAATAAAAACAATGTGATAACATTGAGATATCTGTTATTCCACTACATTGGTCCATGCTTTAGATGTTTAGTCCTGAGCGTGAGTGGGTTTGTTGAGAGTCCACAATGATTAGAGATATAGCCTGACAAATGCTTATAAGATTTGGGCAATTCTCACCATACAAGTCGGTTTTATGGCGTTTAGCCCAGACCTTAAGCACAAATTTTAATATGGGATCAAAGTCTATCCCAGATGTGTTATTGGGCTAAAACTCTGTTGTCTCTCCAATGTTTGTCCATGCTCCAGATGTCCAATCCAGAGCGTGATGAGGTGTCTTGAGATCTTTGTTATTCCACCTGCATTCGTCCATGTTTCATATGTCAAGTCATGAGTGTGAGGCGGTGTCTTAGGAGTCCCGCATCTCATAGAATATGACATAAATAGTGCTTATAAGACAAACGTAATTGTCACCTTAAAAGCCAGTTTTGTCGGATTTTTTTTTCTTTCAATAAGCAGTTTTGTGGGATTGAGATAGGCACTAAGCCCAAATTCTAAGAAATAATTTTGTAATTTGTAATTAAAGTGAACGCAGGAAATAGAAACCAAGATTATGTTCTGAATATGAGTAAACCCTTACCCACCCTGCAATGGAGAGAGCCTTGTGAACCTGTCTAGTAGTCTCTCTAGGTGAGTGTGTGTGCACACGCGTGACTCATTGCAACTTAAAGCGACAGTTCCACAAATTCATCATGTTTTGATTGTTTTCACATTTTCATTTACTTGAGCATATAAGATACACTGCTATAGTGATGTTTATTTGTCAGTTTTTTTGGCTTTCCAAATCAGGTGATTTTGGAGCTCCAAGAAGATGGAAAACTGACTACCTGCGATGATCCTCCAGTGGTATTTGGCTGTTTAGATGGAAACTTTGCCCAGCAGGTTTGTTTGGAAGAGGTTTCGATAAAATTGTAAATTCTCTTCTGATGCCTAATATAGCTATGAGGCCCATCCAATCGAAACTTTATGTCTCATTGTATAATTTTAACTCACATTGTATATTCTTACACGTTTTATAGGAAATTGATGTATTTTTGCGGCACTGAATTGATTGAGTTTGAGAAGGTTTATTGAGAAATAATAATTCTGGATGGGATAGTATGATAAACTTCTAGTCATAAAATGTAACAATAAACATGTTTTCCGTAGACATCAAACTCACTTTTCTATTTTATCTTTTACCAAGTAATCTCATGCAACCTTTTCAATTTGCAGTCAGGGTTGAATTCAGGATGTCTTGTACGGTTTGCAATTGGAGAGGGAGGACTGATTTTGTTGGATGGGAAACTTGAGAAAGCTGATCTAAAGTATCTTGGCAAAGCCACTAGAGCTCGTGCGTCGGCTGATAGTTTCTCTAAGGTTGTAAGGGAGTGTTCTAGTAAACCTTGAAATGAAAAGTATCTGCTACCCCGATACAATTTTGTTGTGATTCCTTTAATTTACATAATGGGTTATGGAAACTGCTTCGTACTGCAGGCTGTAATTTAGCTAGAAGCTTTGTTATGCTCTCATTTCTGGGAAAGAAAATGAGAGTTTCCTGCTAATAATAATAAGAAACCATCCTTGTCACTTCCTTGTTCATTTTGCTAATATCCATACAAAGACTGACCCAGCCAATGCTCAGAGATTGGATAGGTTTCTGTAGATAGGAGTGTTATATCAAAGGCATTACACTGGTGTGCTTATTATGCATATTTGTCCCTTTTTAATTTAATTTAGGCTTAATTACAGTTTTGGTCCCCCAATTATGACCAACTCACGATTTTGGTCCCCAAAGTTTTAATTTGACGATTTTGATCCCCCTATTTTCCCAATTTGTAAAATCAAGGTCCCCCTTCTTAATTTGGTCAAAATTAAAACTGTATTTTGACTTTTATCCTACGTGGCAGTCCACGTGGCACAGTTCTTCTTCAACCCCTCCCCCCACGTGGACTGCCACGTAGGATAAAAGTCAAAATACAGTTTTAATTTTGACCAAATTAAGAAGGGGGACCTTGATTTTACAAATTGGGAAAATAGGGGGATCAAAATCGTCAAATTAAAACTTTAGGGACCAAAATCGTGAGTTGGTCATAATAGGGGGACCAAAACTGTAATTAAGCCTTTAATTTACTGTTTGTCTAAATAATACTTCCTAGAACCAACATTGATTGACACTGTTTTCATCATTAATCACTGTATTTGGAAGTTTTGATTATAATCATGCTGCAATTTTGCACTTGCAGATTATGTTCCAATATAGTGTTCGACACTCCCCTCTTAGAATTGATGATATATTGGTATCTGTCAACTCACCAGTCGATCAAGAAAGCAAAGCATGTGATATTGAGATGGATGGTTGATGGGAAATGGTCTCTGGATTGCAAATGTCATTCTTCGTCCTGAATGCAATGTTTGAAGTTTTTACCTTAATTTTTGGTTCACTATGATGCTCATTACCGTGAAGCCTTCCATAAGTTATATTGAGGATTCACGAAATGGTTAGCTACCAGTCTACCACACATGCTGAGATAGAGTTGTAATTGTCCTACTGATTCAAGTTGCCGTTTGCCTACAAAACTTAATTTTACCAATATGGGAGCAGGTGCGTAAATGTGTGTTATCCATCTTGTGTCTGATTTTGTTTGATGCTGATAACATGGTACAATTATTTGATTTGGTATTTTCAGTTTTGGGAACTCTAGTGCATGGTGTAACATTTGAAGTGTACAGTATTATAAAAATTCAAAGCTGAATTCACCTGATATATCCAAAGTTATCTGTCAGGCTTCCTACCTTGCATTTTTCAATTATATTTTAAACTTTTGTGCCAATATAAGTGAAATATCACTATAGCTTCTGTTGTTCACTAATCAGACCCAAGACATTCAGGAAGTTGTTTATGTGATGCGCACTTTGAGACTGCTTGAAAGCAAGTTACCAGCGGTTTTGTAATATATTCAGTGGAAAACAGAAGAAGCAGGAGCTATGGTACTTTATTATAATTAAGAAATTGCATTTGTGCTTCATGAATCTCGCATAGAGATTGAACTTATCGCTGCTTTTATTTCAACAATATCTTATTTCATTTCAAGACAATATCAAGTCTACATATGGACACGAAATTCAGGTTGCCAGGGTGGTTTTCTCACAACCATTGTGCACACATGCCAAGACATCTCTATAGTCTCTTGAAATGGTAAAAGAGTCGTAGACCTTTCCATCACTACTTTTCTTGTACTCAAACAGGAGATGTGAGTGATTGAATGCTGTCAGTTTGCCAAACCCATAGTCTTTGTCCCTGTAAATACTCCAAATAGGAGGTACTGTCGTGAAGTCTGACAAGTGACTCTCCCCTCCACCAACAACAACATGAATTGTTCCATTCACAGTGCCAGAGTAGTGGGATTTTTCTGAATTCACGCATTGATTCTGCAAAATATGCATTTAGATAATCAGAAGTGTATTTAGGTGCATTTACAATGAAGAAAACTATAATCATGTAGCTCAGTTGGCAAGCTAGGAGACATGAAGGAGTTTGAAGGAGGTTTAGGGTTTAATTCCTGGATACTACTATTACCCCCCTCTCTCTAACTAATTACTCACTACAATCATTTGCCCGTAAAAAACTATAATCATGAAGTATTCAATGTAGATCGTGCAAGTTAGTTGAATTGAAATGAGAGAATCATATATGTGCCATCATATCATTCATACCTGATAAATGGGGCAAACTCTTTCGTAGTTATGGACGTGGCCATAAAATGCAATGTCTACTTTGTACTTTTGCCAAAGCTTCTGTAAACTTTCCCTTCCCATGGGATCTTGAACTGAGCCCTGATGCCATACCAAGCATTAGAGGAGTATGCAAGGGGACGATGAGCTGAAAAGATTAACCATGGTTGTTGCTTTCTATCTACTATTGCAAGGCATTGCTCAATGAATTTGTGTTGTTCCGTTCCTTCTCTCCAGTTGTGCTCACTGTCAGCTATACAGAATCGAAACATGCCATAATCTGTTGTATACCTGTATATTTCCAATTTTTATTATTCATTTGAAATGGAAAAATAGTGCATCCTAGTTGTTATTGAAGGTTGAGAGTAACATAATCGCGTAACTGAAATCATTCTGTTATGAGAAACTCAACTAATTTCATTGATCTGGAAATTGGTTCATATATACAACATTTTGTAAATGCAATGAAAAGGGAAAGTGACTTCTATACAGTCATTTCTCAATAAAAATCGGAGAAACTACTTAAGTTAACAAGGGACTAAAAAGTAAATAACTAATTTTTGAAGAGATATAATATAAACTCTATAAATCTATATTGTAATACCCCCCCTCAAGTTGGAAGGTACATGTTATGTAACCCCTGCTTGGAGGTAAGTGATTGGAAGAGAGGTCTTGGAAGGGCCTTGGTAAGAGGATCCGCGAGCTGTTCTTGAGAGGAAACATGAATCAATTTGATGAAGTTGGAGGAGACATGCTCTTTGATGAAGTGGCAGTCAATATCTATATACTTGGAACGTTCATTGCAGGTGGGGTTTGTGGCTAGCTGAATTGCTGAGATGCTGTCACAGTAAACCATGACAAAGGGGATGCTGATGTTAAATGCACGCAGCAGTTGGCGTATCCAAAGTAATTCTGAAGTGAGGGTGGCAAGGGAACGATACTCGACTTCAGCTGAAGATCTTGCCACTGTTTGTTGCTTTTTAGACTTCCAAGTGATGAGAGCAGACCCAAGGAACACACAGAACCCCGCGGTGGACCTCCTAGAAGTAGTACAGCTTCCCCAATCTGCATCACAATAAGCACTAATGCGTAGGGAGGAGGCAATAGGGAATAGTAAACCTTGAGCAGGAGTCTTTTCCAAGTACTGGAGAAGATGGTGGACTGCTTGAAGATGAGGAGTCCTAGGTTTGCTCATGAATTGGCTAAGTCTATTAACAACAAATGTTATATCTGGTCTAGATATAGTAAGGTATATAAGGCGACCAATCAACCTTCTGTATTGTGAAACATCTGTCAGGGGGTCTCCATCAAATTCATTGAGGATTACATTAGCTTCCATAGGTGTGTGGAGAGGTTTGGAGCCCAAGAAGCCAGTGTCCTCCAACAATTGAAGAGTATATTTGCGTTGACACAAAGAGATGCCCTGGCGTGAATGAGCTATCTCAAGTCCTAGGAAGTAGTGGAGGTCACCAATGACCTTCAACTTGAAACTATTCTCTAGCATGCATCTAGTGGCATCAATTAAGGAGCTATTTGGACCAGCGATTAAAATGTCATCTACATACACTAGTAGGACAACAAGATCAACCCAGTACCTTTGGTAAAAAGAGAGTTGTCAACTGAACTTTGTTGGAAGCCATGTTGCTTGATGATAGTGGAGAATTTTGTGTACCATTGGCTAGATGCTTGCCGTAGACCATATAAAGATCTGTTGAGCTTGCAAACAAGATTCTTTCCTTGAGCAGGGTAGCCAAGAGGAAGTTGCATGTAGACTTCTTCCTCAAGTTCACCATTGAGGAAGGCATTATTAATGTCTAATTGGAGTAAGGACCAATGTTTTTGTGCAACAATGGCCAGTAAGATACGAACCGTGGCAAGCTTTGCTATTGGTAAGAATGTCTCAGTGAAGTCCATGCCTGCTTGTTGTGTGTACCCTTGGGCTACTAAGCAGGCCTTGTACTTGTCAAGAGAGCCATCTGCCTTATACTTGACTTTGTATATCCACCTACAACCAATTGGATGTTTGCCTTGAGGAAGTTCCCGAATAGTCCAGGTCTGATTGAGTTCAAGAGCTGTTATTTCAACAGCCATAGCTGTTCTCCATTCAGCTATCTTAACAACCTGATGGTAAAATTATGGTTCATAGATAGCTGTGACTTGCATGACATAATTCTTGTAAGAAGAGGAGAGTTTATCATAGGTGATTGAAGCTTGGATAGGGTAGGTCAAGTTGCAATGATAGTCATTTAGGTATGCAGGTGGATGGTGAGTTCTAGAAGACCTGCGAAGGGGAGGAACATGGGTTGCAGATATGGATTCTGCAGGGACAGTAGGTGGAGATATTTCTGTTGAAGGCGAAGTAAGGTTTGATGAGGGCACAGTTGCAGTGGGCAACTGTGGAGAAGGAGTTCTAAAGGTGCTTAGCGTTTGGTGGTGTTTCAATTGTAGGTTGCAACTGTGGAGTGGTAACACTAGCAGATGGAGGATCGGGAATAGTGTTTTGAGCTGTAGGAGGTGGCAAACTATGATGATGATCACCTAGATGTGAATCAGGGAATGATAAGTCTAATGGTGGTGGTAGGACATTGGGGAGGGTTGGTGTATCTGGTGGTGAGTTAGTGAGACCACCATATGTGTTTTCTTTGAATGGAAAAGAGGATTCTTGGAATGTAACATCCCTAGAGATGATAAACTTTTGGTTTTGCAAGTCATACAACTTATAGCCCTTGTACCCTTGAGGATATCCCATGAAGACACATGGTATGTCCCTTGGGCTGAATTTGTTTCTGGTGGACAGAATAGTAGATGCATGGCTAAGGCACCCAAACACTTTGATAAGAGAGTAATGAGGTTCTTTTGAAAATAGAACTTCAAAGGGACATTTGCCATCCAAATTAGGGGTGGGAGTTCTATTGATTAAGCAAGTGGCAGCAGAGATGCACTCACCCCAGAATTGAATAGGAATAGAGGCTTGAAACTTGATTGCTCTAGCTACATTCAAGAGGTGCTTGTGTTTCCTTTCGACCACAGCATTTTGTTGAGGCCTGTAAGGACAAGAGAACTGATGCACAGTTCCAATACTTTGCAAAAAATCAGTTAGTAAGAATTCTCTAGCATTATCAGTTCTAATGACCTTGATAACTTTTCCAAATATTAAGTGTGTGGCATCAGATTTATTTTTCATCAAATGTATCCAAGTGAATCTAGAATAGTCATCTACAATGGTTAGAAAGTATAGGTAACCATCATGAGTGATCTTGGAAAAGGGACCCCAAGTACTACAATGAATGAGATCAAAGACTTGAGAAGATACATTATGTTGAGGATGAAAAGCTAATCTTTATTGTTTAGCAAGAGGGCAAACATTGCAATTTTTAGAACTAAATTTAGTATTGACCGAAAAGGGAATTTTATTGCTGAGTAATTGTAAAACAAAATCAGATAAGTGACCCATTCTATTATGCCAAAGATCAGCTATATCAGAAACAGATGTACCACTTACACTGCAACAAAAAATGGAACTAGAATCAATAGCAGAAACAGAATTATTGGCAATGACATTATGCGAACTAGGTGAACCAGAACCGAAATAGAAGTATGACTAGGTGCAGAGGAACAGTCAGTGAATGGAAACAGACCATTGATGAGATCACATCTTCCAATCACCTTCTGGTGTCTGCGATCCTGTATGAGACAACAAGTTTCAATGAAAAAAACATCAAACTTCTGAGAGTATAGTAATGCACCTACTGAAATTAGATTAACATTGAATGTAGGGATGTGCAAGACATTGGTGATAGTGAAGTGTGGGCTCAGAGAGACACTACCTAAACCACATACTTTGATTCTCTGCTTATTAGGCATGGCAACATATGTGTTGTGCAATATAGTGTATTGTGTGAAACGAGTGATATCATTACATATGTGTGCAGATGCACCAGAATCAACCAGCCAAAGGTAGTATGTAGATTTAGGCAAAGATTCAAGAATAGAAAAACTGATGCCAATACAAAATTCACCTGATTTGTCATTCTCAGTGACAACAGTGTTGGCCATTTGAGCTTGAATGTAGGTCAGAAGTTGCTGATATTGCTCTGCAGAAGGTGTGTTGTTGGAGGATTCCATCACATGATTTGCAGAAGCCTTGAACTTCTTATGGCCAGGAGGATAACCATGTAACTTGAAACATTTATCCTTTAAATGACCTAGAATACCGCAATGTGCACACAGAGGGCGATCTTTCTTGGGATTTGTCTTGGAGAGTGACAGAGCAGAGGCTTGAACGGCACAGGCGAGTTGAGAAGTTGTCACCGTAGCAAGGGCACCTATCTCACATTGTTTCTCTTCTTGAATGACAAGAGCAAAGAACTGAGCAATTGAGGGAAGCGGATTCATCACAAGAATCTGACCTCGAAGGTGACTATAGCTATCATTGAGTCCCATGAGAAAGGTGTACACATATTCTGAGTGAAAATAGGTCAAAAGTGGCTGAACACCGCCACAGTTGCAACGATGACCGGGGATACACTGTGTAAGTTCTTCCCAGAGTGCCTTGATTCTGTTGTAGTAGGCATTAACCGATTCGGAACCTTGGCTACAACTTACAAAATCGCGGCGGAGTTGGAAGATGCGTGGCCCGTTCTGTTGCTGGAAGCGAGTTTCAAGATCGATCCAAATCTCATGAGCAGTCGATGAGTAAACGATGCTAACAACAAGTTCTTTACAAACCGAATTCAAGATCCATGAAGCTACGATGTTGTTGCATCGCAACCAGAGAGCAAATTGAGGATCTGTTGGATCGGGAGTAGGAATGGAACCGTCGACGAATCCATACTTGTTCTTGGAGCTGAGCGCCCAAATCATGGTGCGTTTCCAGGAGTTGTAGTTATCGCCATTAGCGGAGAGAAGATGAGTTGCAAGAACCTGACCTGGATTGTCCAAATGATAAAGAAAGTAAGGATTCAACTGATCTACGATGAGTGCCATTGACGAAGAAGTAACGGCGAGGAAAGCGATCAGAGGAAGACGAAGAGATTCACCGGTGAACGTGGAAGAAAGAGGAAGCGGAAACCCTAGATTCTACTGATACCATATTGAAGGTTGAGAGTAACAGAATCGTGTAACTGAAATCATTCTGTTATGAGAAACTCAACTAATTTCATTGATCTGGAAATTGGTTCATATATACAACATTTTGTAAATGCAATGAAAGGGAAAGTGACTTCTATATAGTTATTTCTCAATAAAAACTGGAGAAACTACATAAGTCAACAAGGGACTAAAAAGTAAATAACTAATTTTTGAAGAGATATAATATAAACTCTATAAATCTATATTGTAATAGTTGTTACTACTGAAGTTACAAGCGAGTCAATGCGATGTTGTTTATTTTTCACTTAAATAAACTAGAAATTGAACCATGAATTGTAAAGATGAAGCCTGTTACAAGCGAGTCAATGCGATGTTGTTTATTTTTCACTTAAATAAACTAGAAATTGAACCATGAATTGTAAAGATGAAGCCGTATCTTTTGCAGTTATTTTTTTAATAAAAATGAATATCTAACAATAGGTCTAAGTAATATCCACTTATCTTGGACAAAGTGGTGATAAATACAATTAGAGAAGAAAATCCGATTTTTTTTTGATAGGCAATGTTAGTGGGGGTGGGGGAAATGTTAGTTTCCACGGGTTGAACCCAAGACCTCCTTCTTGCACTCCTTTGGTGCACTCCTTCGGCATCCCTTAGCTCACCAACTGAGCTACCTACTTGGGATGCTCCCACTAACTTTGATTTCCATCATTTATATCTACCATGATTATAAGCTTATTGGCTTTAACCCGCCCGATTATTTTGTATCTTCAATTATGATCAAATAAACAATTTGCTAGTGTATGGTGTAACATATGAAGTGTACAGTATTATAAAAATTTAAAGTTGAATTCACCTCATAAATCCAAAGTTATTTGTAAGGCTTCCTACCTTGCATTTTTCAATTTTATTTTAAACTTTTGTGCCAATATAAGTGAAATATCGCAATAGCTTCTATTGTTCACTAAACAAACTCAGACATTCAGGAAATTGTTTATGTGATGCACACCTTTTTTTTTGAAAGGTAAGATAACTTCATTCAATAGAAATCAAAGGCAACATTATAAGTAGAATGAAAGCAAATGTGTTGGGACATTTCCCTTCCACAACCTAATAACATCATCTATAAGAGGACCACATACGCATTAAAGACACTACTCACGAAATATGAATGTTTATTTCGACAATATCTTATTTCATTTTGAGACCATATCAAGTCTACACATAGAGACAAAATTCAGGTTGCCAGGGTGGTTTTCTCACAACCATCATGCACACATGCCAAGACATCTCTATAGTCCCTTGAAATGGTAAAAGAGTCGTAGACCTTTCCATCACTACTTTTCTTGTACTCAAACAGGAGATATGAGTGATTGAATGCTGTTAGTTTGCCAAATCCAAAGTCCCGATCCCTATAAATACTCCAAATAGGAGGTACTGTCGTGAAATCTGACAAGTGACTCCCCCCTCCACCAACAACAACATGAATTGTTCCATTCACAGTGCCGGAGTAATGAGATTTTTCTGAATTCACACATTGATTCTGCATAACATGCATTTAGATAATCAGAAGTGGATTTAGGTGCATTTACAATGAAGAAAACAACTCTAATCATGGATTATTCAATATAGATGGTGCAACTTGGTTGAATTGAAATGAGACAATAATATATGTTGTCGTCATATCCTTTATACCTGATAAATGGGACACACTCTTTCGTAGTTATGGACGTGACCATAAAATGCGATGTCTACTTTGTACTTTTGCCAAAGCTTCTGCAAACTTTCCCTTCCCATGGGCTCTTCAAATGAGCCTTCCGTGCCATACCAAGCATTAGAGGAGTATGCAAGGGGACGATGAGCTGAAAAGATTAACCATGGTTGTTGCTTTCTATCAACTGTTGCAAAGCAATGCTCAATGAATTTGTATTGTTCTGTTCCTTCTCTCCAGTCATGCTCACTGTCTGCTATACAGAAACGAAACATGCCATAATCTGTTGCGTACCTGCATATTTGCAATTTTCATCATTCATTTGAAATAAAAAAAAAATAGTGCATCCTAGTTGTTACTAGTGAAGTTACAAGCGAGTCAATGCGATGTTGTTTATTTTTCACCGTATCTTTTGCAGTTATTTTTTTAATAAGAATGAATATCTAACAATAGGTCTAAGTAATATCCACTTATCTTGGACAAAGTGGTGATAAATAGAATTAGAGAAGAAAATCGGATTTACTAAAGCTAATGTCATAGGTTACATTTTGATTAATCTAATGTAATTTACCAGAATTTGGCTCTGTTCTCAGCAGGAAAGTAATACATGGTTTCTGCAGGAACTCCACATTCTCCACCTGAATCTGGAGTGTCATAAAAGGAACCTGTGTTTGGCCAATCACGTTCATGATTTCCACTGCAGTGTGAATATACAGGATATCTTTGAGTCTAATAAGAACATGTAAGACTTAATTTAGATGTCAATAGCATGAAAGGATTGCAACTAAAGGTACCTTGCAATCATATATGGAACTGTTGACGAAATTTGTTGCACTTGAGCTGTGAACTGGTCCCACTGTGAAATATATCCATTTGCATATGGCATATCTCCTATGTGGAAAACAATGTCAATATTGTCTAAATCCTTGATGAGTTGGTCGGTGGTGTTAAGTGAACCAGGTTGATAATCAGCATATTCATTTGATCCATCACGCTCAGCCTAAAAGGCATGTGAAGTAAAATAAGCATTAATTCTCTCCCCATTAATTATACTGTTTAGCTTAAAATTTGAGCATTGTTTCCATCATTATCAACTTTTTCTATAATTGATGCTACCTTTCCCATGTCTCCAAATATGATAACACGTTGCAATGAGTTCTGTCCAGGATATGGGGATGCCTTGAACGAATACTGCTTACTCCAAACATAAGAACCATCAGACAGCATATGACCCAACCTGTAAGTGTATCTGGGGAGGGGGAAAAGCTTTCATGTTCCATGTTCCAACTCATCATAGTGTCATAAACATAGTTAAATGAATACCTCAGATTTGGCCACAATTCTTTGAGGAAGCTTGTGTGTATAAAACCAGGGTCGCGCCAGCCAACGGTTCGGGCAGGTTCACCTACAGAATTACAAAACATTCTCATTAAGACCCTATTCCCAATCTCTGGTGTTTTGAAATCCATTTTCAGAACAAATAAGCAACAATCTGTAAAAATGGGTTACTAGTACTATGCTTCCTCATGAAACATTGTTCCATTAAATCGTCAAGTTTCAATTACAAACTTGACTGTGAAATGAACAAGTTCAATCCTAAGCACATGAAAATAATTCATACCACACATGCTGTTACGAGTGAATGTCAATGTTCCAGCAGGAGATCTTGTCTGCCTTCTTTTCTCGGGACCCCATTCAACAAATGGCACAGCTTCATCTATGTCATATCCACTGGTCCAGGTAACTGTCATCTGTAATAGATAAGAGTTCTCTTTTATTTTGCATGTTTAAGTTAGCACAAAACTTAAGTTAAAACTTCAAAAAACCCCAGCATCAATTACAACCACATCAAATCCAAAAGTAATCTTTCAGAAGCTTGTCACTGCCTTGTACCTTAGGTTGTTTATTAAATTAAACTTATGTAGGCTGAATAAGTGTCTGATTAGGATAAGTTAAAGTGTTAATCTTGTGCATAATTGTTTGGATAAACACAAAGCCAAGAGACGTCACATGCAAGTAGACAAACTTACTTCATTCCAAGACTTCCCTTGAGCAAGGCGCGGATACACAGGTGCTTTAGGATTTGCAAATGAGATGAAATTGGAAACTGCCAAAAGTTTAGGCTGCAGTGCTCAATTCAATCATATGAATATTTGTTAGCATAAAATTGAATAATTTGTTCCCAACTAAAATAGGCACATTGCATATGCTAAGTTCACTAGTGAACCACGCTGAAAACATCAAATACAAGATTAGAATTTAGAAGAGATGACTTACAGTTGATAATCCACCTGAAAATAAGGCAAAGGAGAAATCTGCACGTTGATTGATCAACTGGAACTTCAAAGTAGTTTTTCCGGTCTTCTTATACTTTGAATCGGAGTGGTTGGCATACTTGTACTGGTACAAAGATTCAAATTCATCCTAGTTATGCTGTAATAAATAGTTAATGGCATGTCATGTATAGCATTAATTTACCTTTATTGGGGCTGAGCATATATAAGGAGTCTCTACATAGCCAATGTCTCCGGGGGTGGATGGACATACCGATGAACTGTGATGTGAAAAATAGATTTTCCTTTAGTTTTGTTTCAGCAATAGTAGCTACATGTTCATAGTTTATGGATATGACCCAAAAGACGGTTCATTGTATCAAGTGTGAGTAAGTCCCACATTGGATGGAAATGGAGATGTTCCACAATATATAAGTGAAGATACTCGTACACTTAATACCTTAAGTTTTTGGGTGAAAGATGTTGGTGTATCTTGGAAAAAATGTTGTAAAAGAGCTATTTTTTTGAGGAAATGTTAAAAGAACTAGTCATTAGCATTTTTCATATATTTGGTCAAAAAAAAGCATTTTTCATATATAATATATAATATAATAAAATAATTATATTGATATTAAAAAAGAGAAGTGCATGTTACTTGAAGTTTGCTGGTGAAAAAACTCCGACCCAGTCATCAATTGTTGGTTCTGGGGACACTAGTTCTACAGTTACCCATTCGGCATCCTCACCCTGCAACCATAAAAAAATATTTCCTAATCAAATTACTTCTCATTTCTTGAATTCCGAAAAGTAAATTATATTCTCAAATGTGAGTATCATTTTCCACACATATGGTATGGAGATGGTCATTTGGAAATGATGAGCTATTTGTTGAAAACGTAATGGTGTATAATTATTTGTGATATCAAACTAATAATTTTTTGGAGGTGTTGCGTAGGATAAATCGAGTGCTTATTAGGTCATTAGGTGTTAATATTAACAAAAAATATAAAAGAATGACGTGTACATATCGAGATAGTCTTCTGCATAAACAAAATGAAATAAATGATAAAAATTGTATAAATATGAGACGATGTGTATCAGTGTATGTGTGTCAAAGAACGTGGATGAATATATTACTTTGGCAGCAGTTCAAGGATCTTGAGTCGGCGCAAGCATTTATTTTAAAAACTAAATTGGATTTATAATTATTAAAATTACTTTAATAATTACTTAATCATTTTAATAGTAAACAAGATACTATAGGAAGCGGGCTTATACAAAAATATTTTTATCCAATTATTTCATATATAAAAATATTTTGAACCCCCTAAAATTATAATTTTATATTAGGATCTCTAATTTTGCACCTAACTGCACTCAAATACGTCACACAAATATATTACTAAGTCAATTATGAGTTGTATAATTTGTTTATTTAAATATATTAAAATTATTTTTAATTATATTTTTAATGATTCATTTTTTTTAATTTTAAACCCTTGATTCCAGATCCTAGATCTGCCACCAGATACTATTCATCATTTTCTTTGTTGTACGAAAGAACTTTGTCTTAGTCAATATTTATTGAATTTGTTGGCATTTTGTGAAACATACATTATTCATTGTAAAGCTAAACAATAAACAAAGATTGTGTGGTTCAGTGACAACAGCCAATAATTAAGAACGTATAGTATATGTTACCTTGTTGCCGAGCAGAGAGGGGGAAGCTTTGATGGAAGCAGAACTTTGGAGCGCAAGAACTGTCTTATGAATGGCAATCTTTGACAGTGGCTGCTCTCCAAATCCAATCATATGACCCAAACTGATGCTCACATTGTTGGTGATGAAGCATAATATCACCAAAATCATCTTTAGCTTTAACCAATTACTAGCTTCACTGCCTTTCATTTCAAAATTATGAGAATTGAAAGGAAAGTTATCTTTTCCAGTTCAATATGCACCTCAAATAATGTAGGAACTTAGTTTTTAAAGGTAATTTTAAGGGATAATAATAGACCAATAACATGTCAATCCAAATTACATTTTTTATTAAACTTGCTACTATTTTTTAACCCACAATTGAATAATCCAAACAGGTACAGCGATAGCGACAGGTTGACAGCAATGGCGTGGGGTGGTGGGGTTTTTAACAATTGAGTCCATGCAAGGTTGCAACTTGTTTAAAACGTTTTGGGACCCATCGTATCACTATATACTCCCACAAGAAATTTTAAGACGAAAATACCTCTGGTTAAATTGACTTAAATCGGATCTACATATAAGGTAGGTAGATCCGATTCACAAAACTAAAATGCGGATTTACGTATATCCGATTAGAATTAGTGGGGGGAAATCGGATCTACCTTTAGTGAGGTAGATCCGATTTGTTAAAATATAAAAGCAGATATACCTATCAGTGGGGGTATGTCCGCTTTGTTAAAATGAAAATCGGATTTACCTCCCTGATAGGTAAATCCGCTCTGCAATTAACAAAGCGGATATACCTATCAGTGGTGGTATGTCCGCTTTGTTAAAATGCAAATCGGATTTACCTCCCTGATAGGTAAATCCGATTTGTACTAAATTCGACGGGTAGTATTTGACTGCTAATGTTGATCAACGGTGCAGATTGCACCGACAATATCAACGGTTGAGAGAAGATGGTGTCCACTTCTGGAGTCCTCAGTCGGTGTTATGCAGAATCCACCGCGGCATGGGGTTTGAAGGTTTGAAGGATAAAGTGTGGTCCAAAGTTCAAGTGGCTGGTGACGACCGTGACGTCACTAGTATCACTTATCGCAAACCCTATCTTGGAGACGATGGCCGCGTTTCCTTCTCGTCCATGACAATCAAGACTGACGAAGACGTGGCGAACATGTTAAACATCCATGACACGCTTTAGGGGTATAAGCCGTTGGAGCTGTACGTGGAAACTCAACGGAGTGTGAATGAGATTTTATGTCGTGTTCGAGGATCAGAATTTTAGAAAAATGTACCTGCCTATTGTTATTGTAGTTGGTTATGTTTTATCTTTTATCGCATGAATGAAATCGAAATTTTAATGAAACTCCACAAATATAATAAACAAGAAATAATAAGAATCAAGTCATAAAAAATAGTTCAAACATACAATCCCACAAAACCCCTAGTCACGCCTCGGTAGCATATCCAGTAACCGCGTGAGGCGAGCGTATGTCTGACTACCCATCCTAATGTCCCCGCTCCGAAGCCCCCTCTGATTCTCCTCCTCCACACTCTCGAGCAAATCTGGCTGTACTGGTGGTGCAGTTGGTTGTACTGGTGGTTATGGTGGTGATGCAACTTGTAAGAGTCTAGGAATAGATGCTCTCACATACCAATGTAAGTAGTCCAGAGCAACCTGGGATAAAAAACAAATTTTTAAACAAAAATAAAACACAAATCAGATCTAGCTATATCCGATGCGAAATCTGATATAGGTAGATACGATGGGGAAATCAGATATAGCTAGATCCGACTTACTATTTCTGCTGACTCTGAGGAAGATCAGATGTATGTAGATCCGATGGTAGATCAGACATAGCTCTCTGAATGGTAAATCCGATTCTCTCAGGAAACTTTCTGGTCAAACGGATGCAAGTGAAAAATGGTAAATGTTTTGTAAATTTCTAAAAATTTTAAGGGTATTTTCGTCTTTTTGTAATGTCTGTGGGGGTATATAGTGATATGATGGGGTACAAAAAAAAAACTAAACGTTTTTATATGGCTAAAGATTTTTCTACCCCCTTGTTGGCCCATATATATACCCCTCTAATTACCCAAAATTTCTACTTTACGTACCCTTTAATTTTAACACATACCTCCACATATTTGTGTTCATTCCGGAATTATGATTTTGGCAGAAACCCAAAATGTAATTTTTTTAGAAGTCTTTTAATAGCGCTTACTCATAGATAAATCGTGTGCGCAAGAGTTGTTGTTTATGCTCTTTAATAGGACTTACTTAAATAAGTGCTATTAAAAAATCCGGAATGCATTTTTTTTTTTAATTCCGGATTTATGTCAAAAAGATAAATCCTGAAGTCAAAAAACTATATTCTGGATTTATGTTTACATAAATCCGAAAAATTCTTAAAATCACCTTCTAGAATTATGTAATAATTCTGGAAAAAATAAAAAAAATTGAAATTCTGAATTAAATTTTCAATATTTTTCAAAGGGTAAAATTGGAATAAACGAATTGTGGGGGGTAAATGGTCCAACTTGGGGGGTAGAAAAATCTTGAGCCTTTTTTTATTGTGTCTTTCTCCGCAAATTAGCAAAATACCCGTGCAAGTGCATGAGTAGTGTTGTGCTGCGAAGTAATCTGAAATCAAAATTATAATATATAGTTATTAACTCGTAAATTGTATATGATATTTGTAAATTAATCATGAATTATAGTATTTAAATAATATAATAATTAGACAACTAATTGAAAATGTATTTTAAATAAATCATGAATTATATGGTACAAAATATTCTAAAAGTACATTTGAATAGTAAAACTAACTTAAATATTTTTAGTAAAATATCTTTATGTATTCTCTATATAAAATCAAAGATTTATAACATGTTATTAGTAGTGAAATTATACCAACAACATGTAACATTTTTCTGTTATAACTCAAAAACAAAATATAAAGAATAATTATTCCGACAATATGTAACGTTCCACAGTAGGGAATCAAAATAATTACATTATAGCAACAACATGTAATGTTTACCCATTGAAACTAAAAAAATATATAAAAAATAATTATTTCGACAATATCTAGTGTTTTTTTGCCGGAAGTCAAAAGAAAAAAAATAGTTTATAAAAAATAAATTATTCAATTATTAAAAGTGAAGATAATTATAAAGTCGTAATACAAAAAATAGTTATACCAGTAACATGCAATTGTTACCATTAAGACACAAAAATAAAACAATCATTTATAATTGTAGAAGATAGAAAATAGAGATTTTAGTAGTGAGTGTTTTTGTAACATCCTCAATTTTAGATGTTATAAAATTAGAATGTTAACCATTTCAATAAAATTCAGAGTTGTAAACCTATTTCAGAATTGAACGTATCACAACTTATGGAACACCATTCCTTCTTCTTTACATTCATTAGGCAATAGTTATCAAAACTAAAGTCAACCGGCATAACCGATACTCATCTATTACAGTTATATATAACTGAAAATGTCCAAAATTCAAAATAGAGTCACAAGATACATCAAACTTTGAGTACATAATCCAAAGTCTTTAATATTAAAGCAAAACTCTTATATACATCTAGGGTGAAAGCTAAGCAACCTAACAATTTGATCCATAAGATCTATCAATAACTAAGTAACTACTCCAGCAGCTACTTTTCTTCCTTTTGCTTCGCTTTGCCCTGTTGATCTGAAAACAACAACAACATAAAGGACGAGATTACAAATCTCAGTGAGTTCTTTTGTGACTCCTCACAACTCAACTCGTGGTGGTTTATTTAATATTTCATTCGAACCCCAATTTCCGATTAATGTCATACCAAATGCCTCATGTGGATTACCAAAATCCTTTGGGGAGCATAGATACTTGGATCCCAAAATCTGATTAATGACATACCAAATGCCTCATATGGACTACCAAAATCCTTTGGGAAACATAGATACTCGGATCCCAAAATCCGATTAATGGCATACAAAATGCCTCATGTGGATTACCAAAATCCTTTGGGAAGGGGTGGATACCAAATCCTTATATGGAACACCAAGTCCATCAATTAACATTTATTCATGTATTCTCTCACGTTGGTAAACTATACGGTTTTCAATAACATTTCAAACGCAATATGTTTCCAACAATCATTCCAAACATAAACAATATTGGGGTATTACGGTTTGTCGCTAAACCATAACGTTATAACATACCATTTTTAATCATAGATTTGGTTACCAAAACCTTTTCATGGACACCAAGTCGTTTTCATTATGAACGCCAAGTTCTCTACATTATGGACATCAAGTCCTTTTCATTATGAACGCCAAGTTCTCTACATTATGGACATCAAGTCCTTTTCATTATGAACACCAAGTTCTTTCTATAGATACCAAATCCTCTTTGTTAAAACAAGATCATGTCCTCTCTCGATAATTCACTAGTGATAATAATTCAAAATCTCCACAAATAGCATATGAGCAGAAGTTTTCGGCAACATACCCATTCTTTAACGAATTATTTAATACATCAAACAATATCGGAATTTAACAAACAACCACTCATTGGAAAGCTTAGAAGGTCTAGTTTCTGAAAAATATTTTTATTTTTCGAAATTATGAGCCATTCAGTACAGTTTAAAAAAACAAACTGACTGGTTCCTAAACATGACAGATTCTGTCTCCAATCTTGTGACACCTCTAAAATGCTCAAAACTCAATCCAATTGCATGGGACTTGAGCCTAAACAGAAGAAAATTGAATCTAGTTTTCAATTGAATAAGAATTATTCAAAAAGAAGTTCAAATGAAAACACCATACCCAAAACACTAAACCTATACCCAGATTGATTGATTCCAGGATTTTACCCTAACTTGAGTTGTACAAATCCAAATTCAACCAAACCAGTTCCAAAATAACAAGCATTAAGTCTAGTTTCAAAAAAATGTAAACTTCACAATTTTTGGATCGCCAGAGCGTTCTCAGTTATAATCTAACCGAACCTATGTCCAGAAGGTCTCAAACAGTGAGTTTAACATCAAATTTGCTCAAATCAACACCAAATTTCACACAAAGGAACACAATATCAACACATTCAGTACCAATCACAGATTTTTACAGAAAACATAAGCATAATTCGAAGAACTCAACTTGATTGTCGATTCCAACACACAAACAAGAAATTTTTAACTTGAAGCATCAAACCCTCTCCTAGTCACCCAAATTCGAAACCCTAGGCACCAACAAGCTCCTATCTACCAAATCAAACTTCAAACCTTCATCAATCTACCATATGATTGATGTTTAAGCCTCTAGGAACCTCCAATATAACACACAAACCTTGATACTCAAAATCAACCTTCAACCTCACATACTCTCTTGAACTTGGAGAAGAAGTGATTGAGCGAAAAATATGAAATTTTGGTGCTCTAATCACTTGAATGATGATGAAACCGAAATCTAAGAGGGAAGAAGTGATGTTTATGACCTAGGTTTTGGTTGGGTTCTCTCTTCTTCTTCTTTCTTTTCTTTCTTTCTTCCCTTTCTTTCTCTCTTCTTCGAACCCTCTCTCTTTTCTCTCTTCTTTTTCTTCTTTTAATAACCAATTAAAATGAGGGTGAGAGTGTGATGGGGTAAAATGACCACCATACCCTTACTCTGTTCTAGATTTCTAAACAAACCCCACATCAATCAATACTTAATTTAGCAATCAACTAATAAAATTATCAATCAAACACCATAAAATAATTAAATGGTTTAAACATCAAAATAATTAAATTAATTATTTTGGGATGTTACCGTTTTGATTAATGGTTTGTAGATAGACTAAAAAATTATAAATGTGAGAAGAGAGAATAGAGTGGAGAGAAAATAATTTTTTTGATAAATGAGTCGTGGACCCGTGAAATAAAACATTCATATTAATTGGAAGAAACATTTGTATTAACATTGTAGCCCTTAGTTTTGATGACGTGGCAAACAAAGAGAGAATGTTATTTGTAGTTTTTTGCTGATGGTTTGTATTATTTGTTAGATAGTAAAATAGTAGAGAGATATGAAATACACACAAGTGGAAAACCCTTCATAGTTGATGAAAGAAAAACGAATGATTAATTTTTTTTTTTTACAAAAACTCACGTACAAAAAGTGGTGGTTTTAGGTGAGGGATTAACTAAGTCTGATGTGAGCCAAGCCCCCATCATGGGACCTATCTCATGTGATCCCAATCCCAAATACATGGCAAGCCTACTCATGAGGGCTCATATGGAAGTCACAAGGAACAATGCTTAAAGACCAAAAAGAGATTCAAGATGAAAATGGATGAGACTTTAGTGTGCTCACTCACTTTTCACATATTTTAAAAGACTTTCCAAGAATTTCATGACATTTAGGACCCTATAGGATTTTCTATAGGATTTTGAGTTTCGGTTAGGATTTTAATGGATTTGTATCATAAAGACTATGCAGGACTTTGTCGACTTTGCATGACTTCAAGAATTTTTAACATACTTTCAAAATTTAAGAGAGTCAAAAGACAAAAATAACAGAAACAATAATGTTGGGACAAATAAAAGTAGATCCAATGCAATTATTAGTTAATTCACCATGTAGTGTTAATTCGTCCACATATTCAATTGAAAATTCATCGGATCCACATTCTTTGTGAAGAAAGTTATGTAGTGTTACACATGCTAATGAATAATCATAGACTCTGTAGTTTTGGATTGCGTTTTAATCAATACTTTGCCGTTGAAATGTGATTCTTACACTTATCTAGAGATAAGGGTGTTAAATATATAAATTGTAGTTGTTAATAGCAAATACAAATAATTGTTGATTTAATAAAATAAAATAAAAAATTAAGTAATAATAATAATAATAAAAAAAACGGATCGCTGGATTTTTCTCTTTTCTGGCAAATCACATATTTTTATTATTATTAACTAAAGAATAAAGAATTTGTAAAAAAAAACTAAAGAATAAAGAAAAAAAATAAAAAATGAAACAAGACTGAAGTCACTTGCAATCTCTCAAATTCTTATGTTTTTTAATACTAATTAATTGCTTAAAAAAACCTGAAAATCCCGATTGACTATCGGTGAATTGTTTTTAAGTGATAGAAAGTCTTGATTGAATACCAACCGACTTTTCTGCTCAAAAAAGTTTTTTAAAATCCTAAACCAATACATCTACTTAGTTCACCCAAATAAACTCATCCGTTGACAATGCTCTTAAGTCTTAACACAAGGAACATATGTACAGTGTGAATTTTTTTTTGGTTACAAAAAGGCGAACAAAAATAAAAAAACCAAAAAGAAAACCAGAGCCTAGGGAAGAAAACTCTATTAGCATCAGCTAATAGAGCAATCAGCAGCCTAAGGGGATGATCCAAAACACTCTAGGGAGACTCGGAGGAAGCACCAAGTTTGGCAAGAAAGTCTGCACAAGCGTTATCCTCCCTGAGCGTATGAGAGATGTGAATATATGTTAGTACTATGTTTTTTTTGGTCGAATAAACTTATATGTTTGAACATTCCCCGTTGTTTTAGTATGGATTAACATTCCCCATTGTTAATCCATACTAAATTGGTCTCGGCCCAGTTTTAAAATTCTGTGGCCCACCATAGGCTGATCCAAAAATTGACCGACAGCTCTACCTAGAATATGTTGATAAAAAAAAGCTCTACCAAGATATAATATCAAACCATTTTTCCACGCATACCAAATATATCTTTTTTAGTTACAAAAGGGAAATGAAACAAAAAAGAAAACCAACAAAAGAGGTATTAAAACCTCCAAAAATTGTGCCTAAAGCATCGACCAACAAGTATTGCTTCATCTCTATAGTGGTGGTGTCCGTTGTGGATTATATATATATATATATGCGCAAGTATACGCAGCCACACAAGTAATATAGTAGAAAATACAGGTCGTACCCACAGTGACGTGAGCCCACATGCATGGCTAGCCTATTCATGAGAGCTTGGATGGAAGTCACAAATATCAAGACTTGTAATTACCAATGTTACTTTGGGAAATTCCTAGACATCCCAAACTTTTAGGTTTTCTATTTCCTTGTAATAGTTTTCAATAAATATAGGATTTAATTTCTAGTGTAATGTGGTTTTGATTTGAGCCTTGTTGGCAATTGAATAGGTTAAGGTCTTTAGTTACTTTGATGTGGCCATGGGCCTTGTTTTCCTATCTCTAAGTGGATTGTATGTTGGGCTTAGGATCCATTAGACCCAACATATAAATACTATTCCACTCCTTGTAATTGGGAGACTTGGAGGAAATAAAATTTTGATTTTTGAGAGCATAGTTTTCTCTCCCTTGGTTCTTGGAATGGAACCTTGAGAACCTACCTTTGAGGCTTGGAGAAGCTCAAAGCAGCGTGTGGTCTTCATCTTCTTCCCAAGGAAGAAGTGGCGGACATCATTCTCCACTTCATCTCTATTCTTTCCACATTTGATTCTTTCTTCACTTTTGTGTTCTTTAAGTAAGTGTCATCATCTAATCTTGAAATTGTGTTCTTGTTCATCATCATGACTTAGAGATTCATATAGATTTGTAATTTTCTAGATCCTAAATTTAGTGATGAATGTGTGGATTCACATCACATAGGGATTGTATTTAATTTAGAGTTGTCATGTCTTAGCAAATCAGTGTGTAAGGATAAAAACACAATTTTGGAATAGTAAAATAAAGGTTGAAGTGCAAGGAAGTAAAAAGGGAAACTATATGGTGAAGACTTAGTTGGATTGCTTTTACTAAGTAATTTCTCTTATGTGTTAGTGCTATAGCATTAGATGCTATAGCATTGAGTGCTGTAGCATATGTTGCGTGCCTTTCGGTCACTTTCACCAAGGTTTCGTGACAAGATCCTATGTCTAGGCTTCAAGTAAGTTCACCTTTGTATATTAAAGAGCCCACGGTATTCACTCTATGAACTAAGCCCTCCTATGTCTAGGTTTTGGCAAGGATTGTTCTAAATGTCTTTAAAACAACCACTCACTCATATCAATCTTTGAGATCAACTCATGAACCATTTCTGAACCCATGAATCTACCTATTTTAGTTGGCCAATCCCAAAACAGGTTTGGAAACATTAAAACACAAAGATTGAAATGCATACATCATAATATTATATTACTAACACATTAAAGAGTCATTACAAGCTCAAGCAATCCAACTAAAAGATGTTCAGCTCATGTTAAACATTATCAACAACTTACAAACAGTGGAGTTCATATCACCAAGACAGAAAATAGAAGAAGAATGTGCAAAAGATACACCCCTCCAACTCCTACGCATGAACTGGTGTGCTGACAGTGCTATAGCATGAGCAGAACAGAATCTTCTAATGGATGCAAGAGGACAGTTTATCACTGTATGTTTCCTCTCAAAAACCAGAGAATTTCGTGCTGGAAGTGTAATGGATGATAGATTATGGAGTATGGAGTCTCTCCTCAAGTGTGGGAGTGGAGCTTCTTTATAGTGCAGATTTTTCCCTCCTCTTTTGCAAGTGGGGGAGACAAGTGGGTCATGTTGTCCCATCCATGTTTGCCAAGTGGTCATGTGCAATTGGTAGAGGGTGGCTGCATCAGCATAGGGTGTGCCAATAGGGAGGCGCTGACTGGACAAGATCAGGATTTACTGCAGATTTGTTTCCTGATTTTGTCTCCAAGTGGGCCCCAGCTCTACTGCGCGCAGGATGTTATAGCACCTGATGCTATAGCACTTAATAGAAAACATTAGAAACTTCACAAGGGCACCAATTGTGCCAAATAAATTCCATTTCAGTTCTTGACTCTCTTTTCCTTGATTTAACATAAATATTCACATAACATCTAGCCTAAGTATGCAAACTCACAATGATTTAAGAATAGAAATGCGTAAATAACTCTACAAATGGAGAGTTATCACACCCCCAAACTTAAACCATTTCTTGTCCCCAAGCAATGACAAAAAGAACAAGTAAATCCCTACAACATTCATGCCAAGATACTTTTTATAAAACAAAACAACATGATCAAGTCAGTTCTTCCCTAAGTTACAAATTTTCAAAACATGCTCTTGATTTGGGCTAAGTTTTCAGATTCACTCACATAAGCCATTGTTTTTCACAACATCCAGAGTTATTACTGTCCATAGTGAGTGTGTGACCTCCAAGCATAGTCTAATTCCCAGCCAGGTTCAGAATTTCACTTAGCCTAGGAGAGAATGGCCTTCTTTTGAGTGTGTCAAGAAGAAATTCAAAAGAGAGAGTAGACTAACAATTCCACATAAGACTTGAGGGGCTTCAAAGCACAACAAAGGGCTTGATTTAGGCTTTTCAGACAGTGGCCAGTGTACTAAATGCAAGAGAAATGAATGGGATTAGTGCTATAGCATGAGGTGCTATAGCACTTCATGCTATGAGTTTAGATTTCTGCTTATGTTGATGACTTTTGTGCTATAGCATCCCTTGCTGGACTCTAGTATTATGCTCTCTCTTCTTTTTTTTGAGCTTTTAGGCACAGTCACAGCATTTTTGGTGAGGAGATGCTATAGCATTACATTGCTATACATTTGATGTTACACTTTCTGGTATAACTAGCCTTAATATAACTGATGCACCCCAAACTTAGCTTCTAATGCTACTCTCAATTTTTATTGAAAACTTGACACATTCTTGGTCAACCAAGACTAACTTTAGCATCAGATCATTCCTAGCTGACTAAGTTTCTTCTTAAGCTTAGAGTTTGTGTGGGAGCAGCAATAAAACTAGTTATCATTCACACAAGGCTACTTCACACAGTTACTCAATCATCATTAAATATCTTATCCTTTCAAGATGCAAGTTCTTTGATTTTGTGAAACTAGGGGAATTACTGACTTGACACAAAACAAATACACAACCATTCAACAATAGTTCAAAACAACTAAAGTTCCTCCCCCCCACTTAAGACCTGGCAGTGTCCTCACTGCCTTCAAAATGATTTAGGGGAGAGGGTTAAGCAAAACATCACAGCAAAACATAAAAATACTTGGCATGATTCAGAAACAGATTTAAAACTAACACAACTGTTGGGTGCAGGACAGGTGCTATAGCACCCAACAGGTTTATTTAAAGCAATAAATTTAAAAAGGACTAAGGAAAATGGATCATTTTCTTGCTAACCCAGATTTGGAGCCTGTTGTTGGTCCTGCTAGGCTTCTGGGATGGTTTCTTGTCTGTTTTCTGTTTCTTCTTCTTGGGTTCTTGGGGGGCTTCCTCTGCTGCAGCTGATGCTGTAGCACTGGATGCTACAACAACAACTTTTTCCTTCTCTGCTTTTTCTGTCTGCATCTTTTCTGCCAGAGTTGTAAGGCCCATTGAAGCCAGAGTGTCTTCAACAAACTTTTTGGAGATTTGCTCCACAGATAGCTGCTGCTCTTTCTCTGCTGTTGCTTCTTCTTCTACTGCTGCTGTTTCTGTTTGGGTTATAGCAGCAGATGCTATAGTAGCAGATGCTATAGCATCAGATGTTGTTGAGACTTTCTCAGCAGCTGCCTCTCCAGTGACTTCTTCTTCTGGCATATCTCCTATCATGGCTTCTTGAACTTCCTCAGTTGTCTTCTTGGTTCCTTGTCCTGCAAAAAGGGTGGTTGCACTTGGTGGTTGGTTTTTTGTAGCTTCAGGAGATGCTATAGCCTCAGGTGCTATAGCCTCTGTTGTGGTTGCAGGGCCAGGTGGAGGGATTTGTGGCGGATTGTCAGTGGTGACTGGGGTTTGTGTTTCTGTGTGTTTGGGGAAGTAGGTTCATTTGCTGGCGGTGGGATTGGTGTTGGTTCTTTGGGTGGAGGGGTGGGGATCTTGGGTGATGATGGTGGTGGGGATCTTGGTTCTTTGCTCAGTTTCTTCACTTTCCTCCTCACTCACTACTTCCTTGCGCATCCTTATCCTTTCTTCCTCATTTTCCTCAGTTTCATCAGAACTTAGAGTGGGTTCTTCCTCTACAATGGGTTTCTTTGTGGGCTTTTTAGTAGGGGTCTTCTCCTTTTGTGGGGACATGGCTTCAGTGGGTTACTTTTCTACTTCAACCTCTTGCTCAGTTTCTTCTTCAAGCACCCACTCAGGAAACAGTGGTGGTTCCATAGTGCTCTTCCCCTTGGTCAGTTCTTTAAACATAGTCTGTTCCCAGTCATAATGTTCCTTCATGAATTTCCAGACAGCTTGCTGCTGTAGCCTCAGATGCTGTAGCATTGACCCATCACCTGATGCTATAGCAGCAAGCTTCTGTCTTGCCTTGAATTCAGTTGGGAAAGGTCCTGCATGGGTTCTTCTTTCCTTTTTTCTCTCAATTTCTACTTCAGCCTTAATGCACAGTTCAGTAATTAAGCCAGGGAAATAGAGATTACCCACAGGTTTGATCTTGCATTCCAGAATTTCTCTTGAGATAAGCCTTCCTAAATCAACATTTTCTCCTTTCATGATGGAGTCTATCAGAATCAATCTCTCCTTTTCCATAGTTGTTGTGTGAGCAGTAGGCAAGATGGAGTGCCTGATAAAATTAAACCACATGCTTGCTTCATCAACCAGATAATTCTTCTTGATCTTGAACTCTGTTCCAAACTTCTCCCAGGGTGAGTTTTCTACCGCCAGTCTACTCTTTAGCTCTTCCATCTCTGCTTTTCCCCAATTTTTAACCTTCTTTTCAAAGTTGGTTCCATGATACCCTAATTCGTACCATTCATTGATAGCATGTGCGTCAAATAGGACCCTAACATCTCTCACAAGAGAGTATGTTGCTACATGTCCTTCAGTAGGCTCAGGGATCCCTGCATAGAATTCCCTTACTAATTAGGGAATGAATGACTTACGGTGTTACACCAGATTTTCCCATCCAAGTGCTTCTGTGGTTGACACAAAAGCAGGAGACTGCTTTGCAGATTTGAAGCCTCGTTCAGCCATGAAATCCATGCTCCAAAATTTCTTGTTGGAGGTATTAGGTGCTGTAGCCTTGGATGGTGATTTCTGTGTTTTAGAAGAGCTGGATTTGGGTTGGGTTTTCTTTGCCCTGGGGGGTTTGTTTCCAGCAGCTTTCTTAACCATTTTTGTGATAGGTGTTTCTGTAACTGAGAACTGAGATGAAAATTTAGGGAGCTTGCTTGCGGAAGTTACGATGATGAGAGGTTGAAGATGATAAGTGTAACACTCTTTTCTACCCGGTAATTTATTAACGTAAAGTCAGAGTTTTGTTTTTAACGGTAAAACGGATGTCACATTTTCTTCAAAATAAAACAAACGCATAGTACTTTAAAAACATCAACATCAATATTTATTCAATCTCGCGGCGGAAGAATTCAACAATTATAATCATCAATAATTATTGCAACTGTGCAAGGTTCTCAACTTTAAAATTCAACAAAATGAAAGACATGAAAATAATCAAGCGTTCATCCCCCCCGAGTGCTACGTATCAGAGCGACGACACCGAACTAACGAAGAATTATGGTCTTCATTCGAGATCACCTGCACGTTACCAACATAGGGGTAACATTCAAACAGAAGGGGTGAGATATCAAACAATATAAAGAATCGCATGAAAGACCGTATACACAGGTCAGAATATCAGATAATTCACAACAGACAATTATCGTCACAACAGTCAACAGGTCAACAACAGCATGGGCATAACAGTCATTATCATCACAATGGTCAACGTCAGCACAACAAGCATATACTTTCACAACAACGTCAAATTGCAATCACCAAAAATCATCACCAATGTCATGAGTAAACGAATGAGATGCAACCCACACCAACGGGTATATGCATGTGGTACCAATCATTACCAATAAAATAGCCAATAAGGGCATCATCACCTATATCCTCACCAAGTGTTTGAGCATCATCACCATCACCTATAGCTCCAAGGCCGAAGCCTCCATCACCAAAATAATGCATATGAATTGTATGCGACACCATGAACAATGCACTAGGGACAATCAACAACAAAGAGCATATCTTAGCACAACAACGACATAAGACTCGACACTGGCCATAGGCCTTCAACACAAAGATTCATCAACAGTTTGGGCCATTCAGCGATACCCTCGACAAAACAACTCAGGCCATTCGGCGGTACCCGCAACAAAACAATGTGGGCCATTCGGCGGTACCCACAACAAAATCAACAACGACATTTAACAACATAATCAACATCATGGTCATAGACCCATCACCTATCATCTTAGCCAATAAAATAGGCCCATCACCTGTTATATTATCAATAATAACATCAATCGACACCAATAACACCAACACCTATAGGACAGTCTAACGAATTGACCGTAACATCAACAACCACTGACACCAAAAACACCAATAGATTTACAACGTCAATGGCAGCAACAATTTACAACACCGAGAGCAACGACAATTTACAACACCAATGGCAACGACCAGGGGCGCTAAGGCGCCAACACGCAACAACAACAAACGGGGAACAACGGCAACAACAGCAACACCGCTAGCACCGACAGCAACACCAACAACAATAGCAACAGCAACCCAACAACAGCAACAGCAGCCCAACAACAGCCACAGCAGCCCAACAACAGCAACATCAGCCAACACACAGCAACAGCAGCCAACAACAGCAACAGCAGCCAACAACTGCAACAGCAGCCAGCAACAGCAACAGCAGCCAGCAACAGCAGCCAACAACAGCAACAGCAGCCAGCAACAGCAGCCCCACAACAGCAACAGCAGCCAACAACAGCAACATCAGCCAACAACAGCAACAGCAGCCAGCAACAGCAACCTACCTCTACTTCGGTGAATTAATTAACCTATCAAACGACATCGAAACTTAGCAAAGGACCCCTCTATGGAAAGCTAAGAATGTCTAGTTCCTGACTATAATTTTTATTTTGCAAGATAATGGTCCAATTCGTACAGTTTTAGTAAATAAGCAACAAGGTTCAGAAAACAGGACAGCCACCATGACCTAGCTTGTGACACCTCTAAAATTATCAAAACTCAGTCAAATGACATGGGACTTGAGCCTCACCCGAAACAAATTGAGTGTAGTTTACAAGGAATCCAGAATCATTCAAAAAGGAGTTCAAACGAAAACGTTATACACGAAATACCGAACCTATATCCAGACTGTTTCCAGAATTTTAACCTAACTTGTGACGCCTATAACTCGAGCTATACAACTCCAAATGCAACCAAACTAGTGCCAAATTAACAAGCATTAAGTATAATTTCTGAAAAGGTAAACCACATAATTTTTGGACCACTAGATTGTTCCCAGTTACTGTATAACCGAACCTATACCCAGATCGTTTCCAGAATTTTAACCTAACTTGTGACGCCTATAACTCGAGCTATACAACTCCAAATGCAACCAAACTAGTGTCAAACTAACAAGAATTAAGTATAGTTTCTGAAAAGGTAAACCACATAATTTTTGGACTACTAGATCGTTTCCAGTTACTGTATAACCGAACCTATACCCAGATCGTTTCCAGCAACCAAACAGCAACATAAAAATAGAGGGACAGGGCGTCTAGGGCGCCAAATTCAGCATGGCACATGTGATTTCAATTCAATTTCTATGATCATGGCAATCATCAAACAACTTTAGGGCACGGGAACATCAAACACGTAACAAAATCGTTCAACAAGGCATCATGGCATAACATCAAACATGTAAAAATCATGACACACATATAGTAATCATCAAACCCTAACCCCACATACAATCCCTCATACAACCCATTATAATGTTTGAATCACACCCTTACCTTAGCCTTTAGAAGTCGAATCCTAGCTTTCCTTCTCTCTCCTTGGTGCTACGCCTCTCTCTCTCTCCCCTTGGTGGTTGATCACGCCTTCCCTCTTTTCTCCTCTCTAGCCGTCGCCCTCCTCTCCTCCTCACTTTTCTAATTGTGTTTTGTTTCTAATTAGTGAGCAAAACCCTAAAAAGGCTTATTTATACTTAGTTGATTATCATGGGCTTTTCTCTTGATTATGCGACTTAATCATGGGCCTTTTCCATGACACTTCAAATTCGCTACTACCAACCCCCAACCATAGGCCCATATATTCTAACATTATTATTATTTTATTATTTCTATCACATAAATCCTATTTAATTAATTAAATAAATAACTAATTAATTTTGGGACGTTACAACTCTCCCCCACTTAAAAGAATTTCGTCCTCGAAATCTAACTACCGACGCGAACACCCTTCCACTAACCAACTAACGTCACCTCCACAACTCGTTCTATCTAACATGCTGATCATTATTTCTTTGATTACCGGCGATAAGTGATTGGGCGGCTGTCCCTCCTACTTGTTCAGCCAGATAACTTCAGGAAATAATAATTAGACCCACTCTCCAATGGTTCTGTAAGGATCTCCGATAGAGTTTTGGGCGCAATCGTGTCGGTACCACATGATCACCCCCAAGCTCTATTAAAGTTCCTTCCTATTATAGCATACCATGATTCCGCTGCGCTACTCTGATAAACTGACTTGTAGACTACTCGTATCCTACCTCACTCATCTATCTCTACGGTGCTTCATAGTTTCATCACAAGATCACGACAAAGTTTACAGAGTGCATAACAGTTGCAAAACAAGCCACATAATCAAAATTTCCAGAAAGATTACATACATGGGAGTCATGAAACAATTCATAAAAACAGAAAGTTCACACAACAAGAAGGTTGAAACAAAACCAAAAACAAGAGGCACAGAGTTTTCGCACAGAAAATGCAATAAATCACACAAGCAGTCCGGTTAGGACCGAATAATCTAAAAAAAAAATTTACCTGATTCGAACAACTTGCAACGTAAACAATGGTTAGTACTAAAAGACAACAGTTGGTCGTTAACCGACACAACGACTCGACGACTTGGCCTGGACGGACCAACCATTGCTCTGATACCACTATTGTAACACCCTTTTCTACCCGGTAATTTATTAACGTAAAGTCAGAGTTTTGTTTTTAACGGTAAAACGGATGTCACATTTTCTTCAAAATAAAACAAATGCATAGTACTTTAAAAACATCAACATCAATATTTATTCAATCTCGCGGCGGAAGAATTCAACAATTATAATCATCAATAATTATTGCAACTGTGCAAGGTTCTCAACTTTAAAATTCAACAAAATGAAAGACATGAAAATAATCAAGCGTTCATCCCCCCCGAGTGCTACGTATCAGAGCGACGACACCGAACTAACGATGAATTATGGTCTTCATTCGAGATCACCTGCACGTTACCAACATAGGGGTAACATTCAAACAGAAGGGGTGAGATATCAAACAATATAAAGAATCGCATGAAAGACTGTATACACAGGTCAGAATATCAGATAATTCACAACAGACAATTATCGTCACAACAGTCAACAGGTCAACAACAACATGGGCATAACAGTCATTATCATCCCAATGGTCAACGTCAGCACAACAAGCATATACTTTCACAACAACGTCAAATTGCAATCACCAAAAATCATCACCAATGTCATGAGTAAACGAATGAGATGCAACCCACACCAACGGGTATATGCATGTGGTACCAATCATCACCAATAAAATAGCCAATAAGGGCATCATCACCTATATCCTCACCAAGTGTTTGAGCATCATCACCATCACCTATAGCTCCAAGGCCGAAGCCTCCATCACCAAAATAATGCATATGAATTGTATGCGACACCATGAACAATGCACTAGGGACAATCAACAACAAAGAGCATATCTTAGCACAACAACGACATAAGACTCGACACTGGCCATAGGCCTTCAACACAAAGATTCATCAACAGTTTGGGCCATTCAGCGATACCCTCGACAAAACAACTCGGGCCATTCGGCGGTACCCGCAACAAAACAATGTGGGCCATTCGGCGGTACCCACAACAAAATCAACAACGACATTTAACAACATAATCAACATCATGGTCATAGACCCATCACCTATCACCTTAGCCAATAAAATAGGCCCATCACCTGTTATATTATCAATAATAACATCAATCGACACCAATAACACCAACACCTATAGGACAGTCTAACGACTTGACCGTAACATCAACAACCACCGACACCAAAAACACCAATAGATTTACAACGTCAATGGCAGCAACAATTTACAACACCGAGAGCAACGACAATTTACAACACCAATGGCAACGACCAGGGGCGCTAAGGCGCCAACACGCAACAACAACAAACGGGGAACAGCGGCAACAACAGCAACACCGCTAGCACCGACAGCAACACCAACAACAATAGCAACAGCAACCCAACAACAGCAACAGCAGCCCAACAACAGCCACAGCAGCCCAACAACAGCAACATCAGCCAACAATAGCATCAGTAGCCAACAACAGCAACAGCGGCCCAACAACAGCAACAGCAGCCAACAACAGCAACAGCAGCCAGCAACAGCAACAGCAGCCAGCAACAGCAACAGCAGCCCAACAACAGCAACAGCAGCCCAACAACAGCAACAGCAGCCCAACAACAGCAAAAGCAGCCAACAACAGCAACAGCAGCCCAACAACAGCCACAGCAGCCCAACAACAGCAACAGCAGCCAACACACAACAACAGCAGCCAACACACAGCAACAGCAGCCAACAACAGCAACAGCAGCCAACAACAGCAACATCAGCCCAACAACAGCAACAACAGCCAACAACAGCAACAGCAACCCAACTACAGCAACAGCAGCCAACAACAGCAACAGCAGCCAACAACAGCAACAGCAGCCCAACAACAGCAACAGCAGCCAACAACAGCAACACCAACAGCAACAACAGCCGGCAACAGCAACAGCAGCCCCACAACAGCAACAGCAGCCCCACAACAGCAACAGCAGCCAACAACAGCAACAGCTGCCAGCAACAACAACATTAATTTACAGCAACCTACCTCTACTTCGGTGAATTTATTAACCTATCAAACGGCATCGAAACTTAGCAAAGGACCCCTCTATGGAAAGCTAAGTCACTAGCATCACACATGAGCTCAAAAGGTTTGTTCCAGTCAGGTGTTACAATGATTGGTGCTGTAACCAAGGCTGTCTTCAGTTTCTAGAATGCTTGCTGACATGGTTCATCAAAGATAAAGGATGTGTCATGCTGTAGCAGCTGACACAATGGCTTTGATATCTTGGAGAAGTCTTTTATGAAAATTCTGTAAAATCCAGCATGGCCTAAGAAACTTCTAACACCTTTCACAGTTGTTGGCGCAGGGAGCTTGTCAATGACTTCAATTTTTGCTTTATCAACTTCCAAACCCTTTTTGGAGATCTTGTGTCCCAGAACAACACCTTCTTGGATCATGAAGTGACATTTTTCCCAATTCAAGACCAAGTTGGTTTCTTCACACCTCACAAGGATTTCCTCTAAATTGGTTAGACAGTTCTGGAAATCTTCCCCAAACACAGAGAAGTCATCCATAAAAACCTCCATGGATTTTTCAATGAAGTATGAAAATATGGCCATCACGCATCTCTGAAAGGTAGCAGGTGCATTGCACAGCCCAAATGGCATTCTCCTGAAGGCAAATGTGCCATATGGACATGTGAATGTTGTCTTCTCTTGATCTTCAGGAAATATGGCTGTTTGATTATAACCAGAGTAGCCATCTAAGTAGAAGTAGAACTCCTTACCTGCAAGCCTGTCTAGCATCTGATCAATAAAGGGTAAGGGGAAGTGATCCTTTTTGGTAGCCTTATTGAGTTTTCTATAATCCATGCATATTCTCCACCCTGTCACTGTCTTTGTTGGGAAAACATTGCATACACTACAAAAAATGTTGCCTTTAGCGACGGAATTAGAGAGGGACTTTATGTCCCTCGCAAAAACTGATATTAGCGACGGCATTAGCGAGGGCATAGAGCTGTCGAATTTTTTTAAGCATTAGCGACGGAAATTTTAGCAATAGCGACGGCCAGGCCGTCGCTAATGGCCTGGGCGGGAAAAATTAGCGACGGCTATAGTGTCCCTCGCAAATATTTTTTGACCGTTCAACGCGTGGAACCGCGTGGAAATGTTCGTAACGGTTAGCGACGGCCCATGCCGTCGCTAATGCCGTCGCTAATGTCAAATTAATTTCCAAAACTGAATCTCAGAACAGAAACCCTCATTTCTCTCTTCTCCTCTCTCTCACCGCATCTCTCTCTCCGCCTCTCTCTCTCACCTACGACGGCCACCGCACCACCACCATCACCTACCTACGACCTCCTCTCTCCGTCACCTCCTCACTCCGGCTCTCTCTCTTCGCCTCCTCACCGTCTCTCTCTCCGCCTCTCTCTCTTCCTACGGCCACCCAAACGCCGCCAACGCCGCCAACGCCACCACCCTCACAACCACCACCACCATCCTCACCTACCTACGACAGCTCCTCTCCGCCATCTCGCCCTCTCTCTCTCCGCCTCTCTCTCACCTACGGCCAACAACCACCCACCACCACCGTCATAACCACCCACCACCACCAGCACCTACTTTCTGCTGTCTCTCTCTCAGCCTCTCTCTCTCTCACCTGCGAACCTGAACTGTGCACCGCCGTCGCCACCACCACCGCCGCCACGACCACCACGAATTCCTGCCCTCTCCCTTTTGTAGGTTTTGACATTTTTTTTATGATATTTTTTTGATATTGATTTTTTAAATTTGTTTTGATTTATGTTTTTTGATTGATTTAGGATTGACATCGTTGGTGTTTGGAGTTTAAGAACCGCACCAGAGTGCGCATCGTCACCGAACAACCGCACCAGACGTCAATCTCATAACGGTTAGTTTAATTGAAAAATATTTAATTATTGTTTTGATGAACCCTAGGTTAGATGACTGTGTGTTGTTGATGGAAAAGGGTGAGGGACATCCTAACCCCCATATTTTGCTCGAAATCATCTCCATTGAGATAATTGCGAGACGATGCTAACAACGGTAAGGTTGGGAGTTATATGAAATAACTTCCTTCACTACTTGGATGGAAAAGGGTTTTGTGCTGTCCTTAACCCCCATATTCGGCTCGAAATCATCTCCACTGAGATCATATTGATGCCACTAACTTGAAATATTATTGGGAATGTTATCTAACACGTTTTCTCAAATACGTGTAGATGAATTTGTATGAATTTAATCGTGATTGGGTGTATGATCGGTTATATCCGAGAAGAGCGGGTTTAAAGGAATCTTTTGTAATTGGGGTTGAACAGTTTCTTGTGGTAGCGTGGCGACATGAATTGGCTCAACAGGAAAAAGGGGTTAGATGTCCATGCTTAAAATGCGACGGTGAACCTATTATGACCGATGATGAAATCAGGGATCACTTGTATCATTGGGGGTTTAGGCCTAATTATTGGATTTGGGTAGACCATGGAGAACAACAATTTCAAAATTTTGAGATAGGGGCTTCAAGCAGTTCTGGTGTTGGTGTTCCACGTAATGAAATTTTTGAGTCGATGCAAAACATGATTTGCGATGGTCTCAGGGTGAATGTGCCATTTGATGAGCCTCAATATGATGATAATGATGAACTTCCAAATGAAAAAGCACAAATTTTTTATAATTTGTTAAGAGATTCAAACACACCGTTGTTTGAAGGCTCGCCACATTCAAAATTATCTATGTGTGTGAAACTTTTAGCTCTCAAGTCCATGAGTAATATTTCTGAGGTGGGTTTAGACTATGTGACTGAAATGATGTTGGAAGCAACACCTAATAAGGATAATTTGCCAAAAAGTTATTATGAAGCAAAAATGTTAGTTTCGAAGCTGGGATTGAAATTTAAGAAGATTGATTGTTGTGAGAAAGGGCACATGTTGTTTTACAACAACGAATTTGGTAAAAATGATGGTGAGCTACTTGAATGCAAATTCTGTGGAAGCCCAAGGTATCATGATCGTAAAGGGGCAAAATGTAATTATAAACCTATCCCTGTAAAGTCGATGTTCTATTTGCCTATAGTTCCAAGGTTGCAAAGAATGTTTGCATCGGTCGAAATTGCGCAGAAAATGACTTGGCATTATGACAATATGAAGCAAAATGAGCAGCAGCAAGATGAAGAGGAAGCTGAGGAGGAAGCTGAGGAGGAAGCTGAGGAGTCTGATGGTGGCAGCTTTTAGTTTTGTTGATTAAATATTTTGTTATAACATTTCAGATTAAGTGTTGTTGATTCAAATATTTTGTTATTGGATAATTTTTATTTTAAACTATTTTATGTATTTTATGTTATTAGATTTTATTATTTATTAATAAAATAAACAGGTATAAAAGCAGATAAAATAAAATAAAAATTTCATCAGGTTGAGCAGTAGCGTGGGAATTAGCGAGGGGCTTAGCGAGGGAACGCGGCCACGTGGTTGGGCAGTAGCGTGGGGGTTAGCGAGGGAAGGTTGCCACGTAGCTGAGCATTAGCGAGGGAATTAGCGAGGGGGTTAGCGAGGGAACGTGGCCACGTGGCTGAGCAGTAGCGAGGGAATTAGCGAGGGCACGGGCCACGTGGCTGAGCAGTAGCGAGGGATCTAGCGAGGGACACTGCCCTCGCTAATTAGCGAGGGACCCAAATCCCATGCTAATCGCATTTGCGAGGAGGGAATTAGCGAGGGAAGTTGTCCCTCGCTAATTCCCTCGCAAATGACTGTTAGCGAGGGAAAAAGGTGATTTAGCGAGGGACTTTGCCGTCGCAAATGACCTTTTTTTTTGTAGTGATAGGGCTTACCCATGCACTATCTGAAATTGGGTAGATAGTACCAGCATCCAACCACTTAATAATTTCCTTTTTAACCACCTCATTCATGATAGGGTTGAGTCTCCTTTTCCCCTCAATGCTATTTCTAGCATATTCATCTAAAACTATTTTGTGCATGCAGATTGTTGGACTGATTCCCTTGATGTCTGCCATCTGCCATGCTATAGCCTTCTTATGCCTTTTTACGGTATTAATGAGATCATGTTCCTGATCCTGTGTGAGATCAGAAGCAATGATCACAGGGAGAGTATCATTTTCCCCTAAATAGGCATATTTGAGGTGCTTAGGTAATTCTTTAAGCTCCAAGGGGGGTGGTTGTTCAATGGAGGGAACATTCTTCTTGAGGCTTGAGTTTTCAAGATCTAGAGACTCATACTTTTTACCCAAGCTTCTCTGATTTTTGATTCCTGCTGAATGGCTCCCTCTTCTACAAGTTCTGTCTTCTCATTTTCATCAAAAATCTTGCCCAAGTGATCTTGTTGTTTGTGAAAATGTTTTTGGACCACCTGATTAAGAGAGATAACAAAGGAGCACTCTTCTGTATTAGGATCTGGATACTTCAAAGCATCCATGACATTGAACTTCACTTTTTGGTCATTGACCCTCATAGTTAATTCTCCTTTTTGCACATCAATTAGGGTCCTTCCAGTGGCTAAGAATGGCCTGCCTAGTATGATGGGAACTTCCTTATCTGCATCAAAGTCAAGAACAACAAAATATACAGGGAAAACAAACTTTCAACTTTGATTAGTACATCTTCAACTATTCCTTCAGGATAAGCTAAAGATCTGTCAGCTGATTGAAGTGTAACAGTAGTAGGTCTGGCAGTTCCTATACCCAACTGAATGTATATGGACTTAGACATCAAATTAATACTTTCTCCTAAGTCACATAAAGCTCTACCATTGTAGAATTCTCCAATGGAGCAGGGTATTGTGAAACTGCCAGGATCCTTAAGTTTCCTTGGAAGTTTATTTTGAACAATTAAACTACATTCACCAGTCATTGCTACAGTTTCAAATTCACCAAGTCTTCTCCTTTTGGTGAGGACATCCTTCATAAATTTTGCATAGTTGGGCATTTGTTGAAGTGCCTCCACCAAAGGGACATTGATGTGTAGTTGTTTTAGCATCTCCAGGAATTTACTGAATTGTTTGTCCTCATGAGCCTTCCACAGCCTTTGTGGAAAAGGAGGAGGTGGGTACTCAGGGACAATTTTCTGTGAAGAACTAGGTGCTATAGCATCAGATGTTTTAGCCTCAGGTGCTATAGCATCTGTATTTTTCTTTTCTTTTTCAGCTTTTTCATTTTTTTTTGTTTTTGAGTTTTCATCAGCTGAAACCTCTGTGACCCTTGCAATTCCTTCCCACTCTTCAATGAAATAGCTTTGACGTGCTCCTTTCCATGGGCATGTGAAGTAGATGCTTCAGTTGTTGAGGGCAAAGCTCCACTAGGCCTCTGAGTTAGAGTAGTAGCAATCTGCCCCACTTGATTCTCAAGGTTCTTGATAGCAGCTCCATGAAATTGAATTGAAGCCTTAGTGTCATTCATGAAGGTTTTAGTGTCCTTCACAAATTCCTTTAGTAGGGTTTCCATGGAGTTGTCAACAGGTTGAGTAGTTTGCCTTTGTTGTTGTTGAGCAGGGAATCCTGGTGGTGCATTTGGTGCTGTAGCATTAGATGAGCTTTCTGCATTATTGTTCCATCTAAAATTTGGATGGTGTCTCCACCAAGGATTGTAGGAATTTGAGTAGGGGTTATTTATTTCTAAGGAGATGCTATAGCATTTGATGCTATAGCATTGGCTGTGGTGAGATTTTTGACCATGTTGGTGAGGGAAGCTACTTGAGCTGTTAGCTTTGTCATCTCATTGACTTCAAGCACCCCTGCTTTCTTTTGAGGTGTGGACCTGGCTGTAGGCCAAGAGTAGCTATTTGCTGCTATGTCATCAATAAGGTCACAAGCATCATTGTAAGATGATTTTAGCAAGACACCTCCTGAAGAAGCATCAAGCATCAATCTGGTTTGTGGTTCCAATCTGGTTTGAATGAAGTAATTTCATTTCTCATTTTTGCATTTTTGCTAGGTGGAAAATATTTTGCCAAAATTTTTTCTGCTAACTCATTCCAAGTGTGGATTGAATTAGGTTCTAATGAGTTCATTCCAAGTATACGCAGTCACACAAGTAATATAGTAGAAAATACAGGTCGTACCCATAGGGATTGTATTTAATTTAGAGTTGTCATGTCTTAGCAAATCAGTGTGTAAGGATAAAAACACAATTTTGGAATAGTAAAATAAAGGTTGAAGTGTGAAGACTTAGTTGGATTGCTTTTACTAAGTAATTTCTCTTCTGTGTTAGTGCTATAGCATTAGATGTTATAGCATTGAGTGCTGTAGCATATGTTGCGTGCCTTTCGGTCACTTTCACCAAGGTTTCGTGACAAGATCCTATGTCTAGGCTTCAAGTAAGTTCACATTTGTATATTAAAGAGCCCACAGTATTCACTCTATGAACTAAGCCCTCCTATGTCTAGGTTTGGGCAAGGATTGTTCTAAATGTCTTTAAAACAACAACTCACTCATATCAATCTTTGAGATCAACTCATGAACCATTTCTGAACCCATGAATCTACCTATTTTAGTTGGCCAATCCCAAAACAGGCTTGGAAACATTAAAACACAAAGATTGAAATGCATACATCATAATATTATATTACTAACACATTAAAGAGTCATTACAAGCTCAAGCAATCCAACTAAAAGATGTTCAGCTCATGTTAAACATTATCAACAACTTACAAACAGTGGAGTTCATATCACCAAGACAGAAAATAGAAGAAGAATGTGCAAAAGATACACCCCTCCAACTCCTACGCATGAACTGGTGTGCTGACAGTGCTATAACATGAGCAGAACAGAATCTTCTAATGGATTTGATGATTGATCTTCAATGGATGCAAGAGGACAGTTTATCACTGTATGTTTCCTCTCAAAAACCAGAGAATTTTGTGCTGGAAGTGTAATGGATGATAGATTATGGAGTATGGAGTCTCTCCTCAAGTGTGGGAGTGGAGCTTCTTTATAGTGCAGATTTTTCCCTCCTCTTTTGCAAGTGGGGGAGACAAGTGGGTCATGTTGTCCCATCCATGTTTGCCAAGTGGTCATGTGCAATTGGTAGAGGGTGGCTGCATCAGCATAGGGTGTGCCAATAGGGAGGCGCTGACTGGACAAGATCAGGATTTACTGCAGATTTGTTTCCTGCTTTTGTCTCCAAGTGGGCCCCAGCTCTACTGCGCGCAGGATGTTATAGCACCTGATGCTATAGCACTTAACAGAAAACATTAGAAACTTCACAAGGGCACCAATTGTGCCAAATAAATTCCATTTCAGTTCTTGACTCCCTTTTCCTTGATTTAACATAAATATTCACATAACTCCTAGCCTAAGCATGCAAACTCACAATGATTTAAGAATAGAAATGCGTAAATAACTCTACAAATGGAGAGTTATCAGTGTCTCCACAACCTCAAAACGAGAATTACTTCTAGCCTCAACTTTTGTAAGATAATCGGCACATAAGTTTGCTTCACGAAAAGAGTGTTGAATATGGACCTCCCATTCTGGGGGTAGCAATTGTCTCAATAAAATCATCTCATTTGAATATCTATGATACGCAATATTTGACTTAGAAAGCAAATGGATGGTATACAAGGAGTCAGAATAGCACATCACTTTCTTATAGCCTAACTCCCAACACAGATGGATTCCATGGAATAGACCCATAAGCTCAGCATGCAAAATATTCAGATGCCAATAGATCCATAAAAGCTTCTCAGGAATCTACCGTCATGATCTCTAATAAATTCCCCAAATCCTACCAGCCCCAAATTAGTAACTGCATTACCATCCACATTAAGAGCTATCCAACCTGGCAAAGGTTTTTGCCACTTAACCTCCTTTGGAATAATTGTATTAATCTGTGTTGTGACATTATCCACTCCAAATGCCTTAACAGTGTCATAATAGAGGCCCCAAACTTGTGCTACAACCACATTCTGTGGTATCACTATACCATCAAAAATTAGCTTGTTTCTCATGTTCCAACATTTCCAAAGTACAATTAAAATAAGAACACTTCGAGTTCTAACTATTTGGACCAGCCAATCAAAAATATCTTCACCTTGTTGTAGAAGTAAATCACATGAAATGTTACGGCCATCCGAAATTGCAATGATGCAAAGACTCCTCATGCGTATTACAGCTCAGACACGCTGCAGTGGTGATAATATTGCGATGCTGAAGCACTTGACGGACCGGCAACGCATCATGACAAAATTGCCACACAAAGAATTGTATATTAGCAGGCACACACACTTTCCATATCCAGCTCCAATTTTTACTATGCAGCAATCCTGAGTCACCTACATTAAGCATGTTGTAGGCACTTTGAGTTGTATAAACCCCATAAGCCGAATGGGACCAAACCCAAAGATCATCTAATTCATCAACAAATGTTGGTTTGAGGTGATTGATGCGGTGCTGAATATCAACAGGAAGTGGTGTATACAAATGGTCAAAGTTCCATGTGCCATCTAGATATATAGACCTCCTTGATAGATATATCTCGATCATGAATGTCGACGTAAGAGACTTGCAAACACAAAGGTTGTTTGATAATCCAACAATCATACAAGAACTAGCAGTATACCCGTGCTTACGCACATGTGTTGTCATGTTATTTTTATTAATACATTTAGACAGAATTTAATTCATGTTGGTGACTTGTTTTATCTTGAATGAAACAGGTCCAGACCAATAATTTCGACTAGCCCATTTCGACTGGCCCATTTCGACTAGGTTTCTAACTACACCTACTATTATTACAAGCAATAGAATTACAAGGCATATCTCAATATTCCCTCTTAATTCACATTGCTGAGTGACATCATCCCAAGCATTGTTCTCAATTCTTCGAATCTTCCCTTTTGCAATGACTTGGTCATTGCATCAGCTACTTGAAGTTCCGAACAGCAATATTCCAGATTCAGCTTCTCATTGTTTACTTGATCACGCAGGAAGTGATATCTGGTCTCTATGTGCTTCGACCTACCATATGCAACAAGATTCTTGGCGAGATCTATCGCAGACTTGTTGTCGATCAACAACTTCATTCCTTCGACCCTGTGCACTCCAATTTCGACCAATAGCATGCTCAGCCATGATGCTTGACATGCTGCAAACGAAGCAGCCACATACTCTGCTTCACAAGAGGATAACACAACTATACTTTGCTTCTTCGAGCACCAAGAGATGGGTGTCGATCCATGCATGAAGACATACCCACTTGTGCTCTTTCGATCACTCTTGTCTCCACTCCAGTCGGAGTCTGTGTAACCAAACACTTCAGCATCATTCTTCGACTCTGACTTGCTAGGGAATAGAATGCCATAACTTTGTGTTCCCTTTATGTACCTTAGTACTCTTTTCGCAGCTACTAGATGAGAGCTTTTCGGCTTCTCCATGAATCTGCTGATCATTCCGACACTAAACATAATGTCAGGTCGAGTGTTGCACAAGTACCTCAGGGAGCCCACAATCTGTTTAAAGAGGGTGGCATCTACTTCAATGGGATTTGTCACATCTTTTATGATATTTCATTCATAGCAAGGTTCTTTTTGTTTTCCGTAAAGTAAAGAAGACACTGACAATTGCAGGAATAGGCAATCAAGCGGTTGCGACATGGCAAATATTCGTCTCTTCCCTGCTCCTTCAACCGATTGACCCATTCGTCCGAGGTAAGGACTCTGACAGGAGTAGGATCGTTGGGAATGACCTCCTTTTCAAATGAGGCCATATCCATTCGACTATCCCAAGTGAGACCGTCTTCGAGATGCTTTGACTAGCCAAAGTCTTTTGAAAGAGAATAATCAACATTCTTGGATTAGGCTGGTGCTATCTCTTATTTAAGAGAAAGAATAATAAGAATGGCTGTTGTTGAATCAGCTGTGAAAGACGCTCTTGCCTCAGTTTTTGTTGGTGGAATAGAGCCCTAAGCCCATTCAGTCTCTCGCTATGTCCTTTCAAGCTTGACAGACTGCCCATTAGCGGTCCAATTTAGCAGACCCAACCAATCAGCCTCATTCATCTTAAGCCTCCCCAAGCCCGCCTGCTATAATGCGCTTGATGCTCAGAGATGCCATGCTCCGGCTCTGTAACAATGGCTTCAGCATCCTAGAGCTATCTGAAAAGGTCATTTTCAAGTTTCGTTTTCTTACTGATTTCGGCTCGCTACCTATAGAGCTTGTTGGTATGTATTCCCGCAAAAAACGAATGAATTGAACCGGGTCTGGCTGAGCCCCCTTTGGACAGCACTATGTCACTTGCTTTTCTTTTCATGAAGTGGAATGGAATGTGGGGACCGGCGTGCTCACCTTATCTTTGAGATCATAATGGGGGATCTGTAGTAACCATCCTCAGGTAATATCTCCCTGTGATTGTGGGGAACCTCTTAATAGGCTTACAACGGCTTGGTGTTAAGATATCCACACACAAGTCTTTGATATCCTCAACTGGGATATGATCACAAGTGAAATGGGCACCAAGAGAAAATTCAATCGAGTACTCCTCTCGCAGGAACATCCACAATAGATCCAGTACATTTGACAAGATCTCCTTCTTTGATAGCGGTATCATCATCTTTCGATAGCTTGCTGCTTGTGTCTGCTGGTGTCGAAACCTCCTTACAGTTGATCATGTCGAATCTCTTCAGGATATCAGCTGCATACTTCGACTGATGCAGAAATATTCCCTTCTTCGACTCTGTGAATTCCATTCCTAAGAAATATGATAGATGTCCTAGATCACTCATTTCAAACTCAGACATCATCACTTTCTTAAAGGCTTCGACTTCGACTTCGTTGCTTCCAGTTACTAGTAGGTCATCTACATACAGGCACAACAACAACTGAGTCGAAGTTCCATTCTTCTTCACATACACTCCATGTTCATTGGTGCATCTCATGAACTTCTGAGCCAAGAGAAATCCATCAATTCTCTTGTTCCACGCTCTTGGAGCTTGCTTGAGTCCATATAGGGCTTTCTCAAGCTTAAAAACCATGTCTTCTTGACCCTTCGACTCAAAACCAGGTGGTTGACAAACATAGACTTCCTCCTCCAGAGGTCCATTAAGAAATGCTGACTTTACATCTAGTTGATGTAGGGGCCAGCCTCTATGACTTGCCAACGCTACTACCAATCTTATGGTTTCGATCCTGGCTACTGGGGCAAAGACCTCATTGAAATCCAATCCAGGTTTCTGCAGGAACCCTTTGGCTACTAGTCTGGCCTTGTACTTGGCCACTTCTCCATTGGGCTTGAGTTTGGTCTTGTAGACCCATTTCACGCCTATAGCTTTCTTTTGCCTTGGAAGTTCGACTAGCTTCCAAGCGCCATTCTTTTCGATTCACTTCAGCTCATCAATCATTGCTTCCTTCCACTGTTTGTGACTAAGAGCTTCTTCCAGGTTCACTGGTTCTGCTTCAGCCATTAATGCAAAGTGTGTCAGGTCTCCCTCTGCTGTAATAGCAGAATCTGGGTACGTGTCGAATCCTTCTAGTCTTATTCATCTCTGCCTTTCCCTTTGCGACCTTCTTAAAGGTTCGACAGCAATGGGTTCTTCTGGCTCTTCCGTTTCGACCTCTTCATTCTGATCATCTCGATTAGAGACTTCGTCGAAGTCCATCATTGTAGGTTTCTCACAGCCTTCTTCCCAGTTCCAATGTTTCGACTCATCTACTACGACATCTCTGCTTTTCACCATTTTCTTCTGCACAGGATCATACAGTTTGTATGCTTCTGTCGAATGATAGCCAACAAGAATCATTTGTTGTGCTCTATCATCCAGCTTGCTTCTTAGTTGCTCAGGGATATGTCTATAGCATAATGAGCCAATTATTCTGAGATGCTTGACACTTGGCTTTCTTCCTAGCCAAGCTTCTTCAGGTGTCTTCCCAATCAATCTCTTTGTGGGGCATTTGTTCAGAATGTATACTGCTGTGGCTACAAGTTCTCCCCATAAGCTATGAGGTAGTTGCTTCTCCTTCAACATGCTTCTTACCATGTTGAGGATGGTCCTGTTTTTCCTCTCAGCAGTACCATTATGCTGAGGCGTGTAAGGTGCAGTGACTTCATGCACAATTCCTTCTTTCTCACAGAATTCGACAAATCCATGAGAATTGTACTCACCACCTCCATCGCTTCTAAGGGTTTTGATTGCACATTCACTCTGCTTTTCAATCATTACCTTAAACTTCTTGAATATTTCTAGTACTTCACTCTTCCTTTTGATCAAATACACCCAGAACATTCTAGTGTATTCGTCAATGAAGGTGACAAAGTACTTATTCCCTCCTAAGGAACATACTTCGAAAGGACCACAGACATCAGAAAATATCACCTCTAGCTTCTTCTCTGCTCTGCTAGGTACTTCTGATTTAAACGAGTTTCTTCGTTGCTTCGACTTGCAACAACTCTCGCAAACTTCGACAGGTACTTTTACTGCAGGCAACCCATGAACCATATTCTTTTCATGTAGTTGACTCAAGCTCTTGAAGTTGAGGTGGCCTAATCTCCCGTGCCATCTCCAGTGCTCCCCTTCGACAGTGGTCTGGAGACAATGTTCTTCGACTACTTGCAGCTTGATCTTGAAGGTTCTGTTACTCTGCATCGACACCTTCAAAATCATCTTCTTGGTCGAATCGAACAAGCTGAGACTGTTATCTGGTACATAAAATACCCCTTGGATGTAGCACCACTTACCATCTTTCGACAGGAACTTTATGGTACCTACTCCTTCAGCAGTAACTCTACTGTTATCTGCAAACCTTATCTTTTTGCTTATCTGCTTCAGTTCGACAAACCACTCCTTGTGACAACACATGTGATTTGAACATCCAGTGTCGAGATACCATTCGACAGACTTCTCTTCAGTCGAATTTGTATCAGCCTTCAACAACAGTAATTCTAGGTCAGTAGCTGTCATGAATGACAATTCTTCATCATCATTGCTGGCAATGTTGGAGGCATCACCAGTGTTTCCACTGCCCTGCCACACACACATTGCACAAGTATTTTGAGCATCGCAAGTGAATCCACTTATACAAGTGTTCCCACTATTTTGCTCGCTACTTTCAGCAATTCCTTCATCGAGTCGAATCTCATCTTCGACAGCCATCAACATTAACTCCTCTGAGTTAGAGTCTGAGTCACCATCATTAGAAAACTTGGCTTCTGCATCTTTATCCCTAGGAACTTTCTTGTTTTTACACTTGTTCCTATAATGCCCAAATTGCTGACAGTTATAACACTGAACTTTCGACAGATCTCCCTTCTTCTTGTCGAAAGATCACTGTTCTTTCTTCTTACTGCTTGATCCCTTTTCTCTACCCTTCTCCTTGTTGCCTGCCTTCCAATTTCTCTTAGAGGAGTATGAAAGCAAGGCTTGTTCAATTTCTTTCTCTGAACTTCTCTGCCTTATTCTCAGTTCATGCGCCTCTAAGGAACCCTGAAGTTCATCTAACTTCAACGTATCTAGGTCCTTGGATTCTTCGATAGCAGTGACAACATAGTCAAATTCCAGGGTTAAGGACCTGAGCACCTTTTCGACTTTATTTACTTCAGTCACAGTTTCACCATTACCTTTCATTTGGTTAGTTAATGCTACTAACCTCGTAATGAATTCTCCAATCGATTCTCCATCTGTCATCTTCAAGGCCTCGTACTGTTTCCTGAGCGACTGAAGGCGTATCTTCTTCAGTCTATCTACTCCTCCATACGAGTTCTTGAGGATGTCCCACGCTGCCTTTGTTGACTCACTGTCGATGATCAGGTTCGAGACATTGGAATCAACCCATTGGTGAATCAAAAACGGCCCTTTTCCATCTTTCTTCCTCAGCGAAAGGTGGTTGTTCCTCACCGCTTCAGTGGCGTTTGCTGCCAAGGGTGGAACACCATCATTCACGACATCAAGGACATCTTGATACCGAAGCAGCACCTTCATCTGCGCACACCAACGTTCATAATCCTTTCCATCGAAGATAGGGAGGTTCCCCGGAATAACTCCACCAGAGTTGTCTCGCGCTGCCATGAATCTTGATAGATTTTGTAAGGATCTAACAAGCTCTTGATACCAGTTTGTTGGGGATAAACACGTGAAAGGGAGAAGAAAAGGAAGTGGCGGCGCTAAGGACAAGAGGAATGATTTGGGCAATATAATATGAATAGTAAAAGCTGCACTGAATTTCATAAAAGTAGGTTACAAAATTACATGCTACTGACATCTGTATATATATATATATATATATATATATACAATGAAACAGGCCCAGGCCCATAATTTCGACTAGCCCATTCGACTGGCCCATTTCGACTAGGTTTCTAACTACACCTACTATTATTACAAGCAATAGAATTACAAGGCATATCTCAATAATTTTGACTTGGATATTTTCATTCAAGAACCGAAAAAATAAGATATGTGAATTTATACAGCTTTCACTCCCATCCCAAAATATGAGGATCCTTCTAGAGTTGCTTAATTTTGTCCCATTACTATATGCACATCTTCTCCACATCTTCTCCAAAGTCATGTCTCAAGGGCGATGCAACTTTGTTCCCAATAGACGTAATGCTGACAATATCTTTATTCTCTAAGAAATTTTCCGCTCTATGTATGACATGAAAGGAAAAAGAAGTATCTTAGATCATTAAGCTAGATTTAGAAATATCATTTGACCTACCTTAATTAGAAAAATCATTTGACTGTATCTCTAGGAGATAGCTGCTTTTGTTTATGGTTTTCCTCTTTTTTCCCTCGCTTTGTCTGGCTTGTTTATCTACTCATCTGATGTATCGGGTTGAGTACCCTTTGTACTCGCATTTTTCTATAATATATATTGAGAAACTCAATGTGTACTCAGTCACAACCATACTTCATTTCATTGAATAGATCAGTACATATATGAAGGGTTCTGCTAGTTAGTTTGTTTTACAACGATAACAAACTAACTTCTACAAATTGACTTACAGAAACAAGTGACTTTTGCGCTCAAACCATTACAAACAAACCTATATACAATATGTTCTGTACCATATCTCGGAGTCTAAGACCGATCCGGGATAGTTGGTAGAAGGTGGTCTTGACCAATGGGCTCCGTTCCGATCCGAGGTGGGGTGGTACCTGCAAAGACACTCTGACACTCAAGTCAGCGGATGAATTGATTACAGGTAAGAATGTTGGTGAGTCTGCATACCTTGTGATAGCCTCGCAAGTGCACCAGTCGTATCGCGTAATAAAAGAGTTATCGATCCACAGGGAGAGCCTAGGTGAATACCAATTTAATTTTTCAAAATTGATTAACTGAAAAGAAAGTGTTTTTAGAAAGAAGGAATGTTTTAGTAAAGTCTACTCACTCATGATCATTGTAGACAAAAGAGGAGAAAAGAAAGTAAGAGAAGAACACATAAAGTTTAAATAGCGAGAAATAAAAGAAAGCGGTAAAGTGCAAAATCATAAATAGCGGAATTGTAAATGACAAGAAAGTAAATTGCTTGAAAAGTAAATTGCAAGTAATTTAAATGACTTGGAAAGTTAAAGAGCAAGGAAAGTAAATGAGCAAGAAAGTAAATGACTTGGAAAATAAAAGTGCAAGAAAGTAAATAACTTGGAAAATAAAGGTGCAAGAAATTAAATAGCAAGAAAAGTAAATGACTTGGAAAATAAAGGTGCAAGAAATTAAATAGCAAGAATGTAAATGACTTGGAAAGTAAAAGGGCAAGAAAATAAATAGCAAGAATTTAAAGGGCAAGAAAGTAAATGACTTGGAAAATAAAGGTGCAAGAAATTAAATAGGAAGGAAAGTAAATGACTTGGAAAATAAAGGTGCAAGAAATTAAAGGAGCAAGAAAGTAAATGACTTGGAAAGAAAAAGGGCAAGAAAATAAATAGCAAGAATTTAAAGGGCAAGAAAGTAAATAAACAAGAATCATAAAAAGCATGAAGAGTAAATTGAAGTCATGAATCTTTAGAGAGCCTTTGTCATTGATTTTCTAACAAAATTCAAGCTTAGTTACAAGTGAGGATCAAGCCTCTATTTATAGGAAAATATGAGGGGCAAAATGGTCCAAAAGAGGAAAAAGTGGCAAATCAAGTTGGCCAAGGTAGTCATCAAAAAGCCATCCTCAAGTGGGTAAAAATATCCAATTTTGACTGCACAGTCGAAATCTGGATAGCAGATGCAGTCGAAGTCGAAATCTGGAAGACAGATGCAGTCGAAGTCGAAATCTGGAAGACAGATGCAGTCGAAGTCGAAATCTGGAAGACAGATGCGTTGAATTCTGACAGATGCAGTCGAAATCTGGAAGGCAGATGCAGTCGAATTCTGACAGATGCAGTCGAAATCTGGAAGACAGATGCAGTCGAAGTCGAAATCTGGAAGACAGATGCAGTCGAATTCTGACAGATGCAGTCGAATTCTGGAGGACAGATGTAGTCGAATTCTGACCTGCTGAGGCAGAAGCAGACGAAATTGCTTCAAAATAAAACCTGAAGGTAAAAAGTAAATATTTGCAGTAAAATAGATCAAAAATATAATTAAAATACTAAAAAGACTTAATAAAATAACTATTAAAATGACTCTTAAAATAGACTTATCAAACTCCCCTATGCTTGAACCTTTGCTTGTCCTCAAGCAAAAACAGTGTAAATCTTTAGGCCAATTCTGAAGGAAAATTATTTTCATATCGAAACCTTAAGTGAACTGTGGGGCAATTCTAACACTTTGGTTTGAGAGCTACTATTTTGGGCTTCTTGTGGAATTGAGAGACAACTTTAAGGTATCAGCACTCTAGAGAGGATATCAATGTCATCATAGAACCGGTTCCCCAACATTCTTAAGCTTGGGTCCTCCATTTACTAAGACCGGGTCTCAAAGGAGGGTCTTTATACGTTGGGTATTCAAGCATTTTTCTTTTCTTTTTGATTTTATATGCTAACCATTTATTTTGATATTTAAAATGCACTAACTTTTGCATTTTTGAATTGGTTTTGCATATATATATATATATATATATATATATATATATATATATATTTTTTTTTTTGAATACCCCTACTCAGACGTTTTTCTCCAGTAACCGCGCATCTAGTAAATGTCACCAAGAGAACCAGGTTACTAGTTTCTTTTCAGTCCCTCTAATTGTATTAATAACTGAAAACAGTCTCAATAGTGTGTGTGTGAAAAAGCCCTAGAAGTAGAAATCGAACCATGATACAATTTTGTTGTTCCCAACCAGTCCACCTAGATGATTGCTAATGAAAAATTGAAAAATTATTTTTGTCCAGAAAAGGCTTATCTAAAACATGCTTTAGGGTTCACAAAGTTTCGTGATGGAGGGAGCAGATACAACTCAAAGTACAAAAAAGATAAAAACTTGGCAAAGCAATAAAGACATTCTTAATAAAAGTAATAAAATACCCCCCCATGCTTGGACTAGGCATTGTCCTCAATGATTTTTCAAATAAAACAAAAGGGGTTAGGAGAGCTCAGCTGGCTGTCTGGTTCAGGAAACTCGGCCCTGGGGTATTTTATTTTTCAACAAATCGAAAAATACAATAAGCCGTGGGTTGCCTCCCACGCAGCGCTCTTTTAACGTCACTAGCTTGACGGTCAAAAAGAATTTTTCAATTGGGATCATGTAGAACTAAACTAGTTCCTTTCTCAATTGGGTCACCAATTAAATAATTTTTCAACCTTTGACCATTGACTTTAAACGATCCGGTTTTCTCGCTCCAGATCTCTACAGATCCAAAGGGGTAAACCTTACGGATTTCAAAAGGACCGGACCATCTTGACTTTAATTTTCCCGGAAAAATTTTTAGCCTGGAATTAAACAATAACACTAGGTCACCCTCCTTGAATTCTCTACGAATGATACGCTTATCATGCCAAATTTTTGTTCTTTCTTTGTAAAGTTTGGCATTCTCATAAGCATCCATTCGCAGTTCTTCCAATTCGTTTAGTTGGAGTTTTCTTTTTTCTCCGGCTAATTCCATGTTCAGGTTAAGGCGTTTAATTGCCCAGTAAGCTTTGTGCTCTAGTTCTACCGGAAGGTGGCAAGACTTCCCATAAATTAATTTGAAAGGAGTCATTCCTATGGGAGTCTTGTACGCAGTCCGATAAGCCCAAAGAGCATCATCGAGCTTTACCGACCAGTCCTTTCTTGAGGTCGAAACAGTTTTTTCTAAAATACTTTTAATTTCTCTGTTCGATACCTCAACCTGACCGCTTGTTTGAGGGTGATAAGGCGTTGCAACTTTGTGCCTTACTCCAAACTTTTGCAGTAACATTTCAAAATGTTTTGAGATGAAATGGGATCCTCCGTCGCTTATGACAACACGAGGGACCCCGAATCTTGGAAAAATTATTTTTTTGAAAAGTTTTATGACTACCTTTGCATCGTTTGTAGGAGAAGCAATGGCTTCGATCCATTTTGACACATAGTCAACGACTACCAGAATATATTGGTTTCCAAAAGAAGAAGGAAACGGTCCCATGAAATCGACACCCCAGACGTCGAAAATTTCAACCTCTAAGATATTATTTAAGGGCATTTCATTTCATTTTGAAATATTTCCGGTGCGTTGACACTGGTCGCATTTAGAAATGAATTGATGCGCGTCTTTAAAAAGGGACGGCCAATAAAAACCAGATTGTAGGATTTTCGTAGCAGTTTTTGAAGAACTGGCATGGCCGCCATAGGAAGAAGAATGACAATGGTATAGAATGTTACTTACCTCTTCTTCCGGAATGCATCTTCTGAACACCCCATCAGCTCCCCTTTTAAAAAGCAGCGGCTCGTCCCAGTAATACTGTTTAAGATCATGGAAGAATTTCTTCTTCTGCTGATATTTTAAATCTGGGGGGAGTACTCCTGCTGCAAGGTAGTTTACAAAATCTGCATACCATGGTGCTTCAGATTTGACCAATGAGAAGAGTTGATCATCCAAAAATGTATCATTAAGCGGCAACTCTTCTTCTTTTGTTCCTTGTAGGCGGGACAAATGATCAGCCACAACATTTTCAACGCCTTTTTTATCCCTTATTTCAAGATCAAATTCTTGTAGGAGTAAAACCCATCGGATCAATCTCGGCTTGGCATCTTTTTTGTTTAACAAATATTTTATGGCCGAGTGATCAGTAAAAATGATGATTTTTGAACCTACCAGATATGATCGAAACTTATCAACGGCAAAAACTACCGCCAATAATTCTTTTTCAGTTGTGGCGTAATTCATTTGTGCCTCGTCTAAGGTCCTGCTTGCATAGTATATGGCATGCAATTTTTTTTCTTTTCTTTGTCCCAGGACTGCCCCAACTGCATAGTCGCTTGCATCGCACATTATTTCGAACGAAAGATTCCAGTCTGGTGGCTGTATGATCGGGGCAGTAACTAAAGCCTTTTTCAACCTGTTAAAAGCTTCAAGACAAAGATCGTTAAAAATAAATGCTGCATCCTTAAGGAGCAGACTTGTCATAGGTTTTGAAATTTTTGAGAAGTCTTTTATGAACCGACGGTAGAAACCCGCATGGCCTAAAAAGCTTCTCACCTCTTTTACTGTGGTGGGAGGTAGCATTTTTTCAATCACTTCAATTTTTGCACGGTCTACCTCAATACCCCTATTAGAAATTAAGTGTCCTAGGACAATTCCTTCATTAACCATGAAATGACACTTTTCCCAGTTTAGAACCAGGTTTACCTTCTCACATCTCTCTAAGACTTTTTCCAGATTGGCTAAACAGTTTTCAAAATTTGACCCATGGACGGAAAAATCATCCATAAATACTTCCATTATGTTTTCAACAAAGTCTGAGAATATGGACATCATACACCTTTGAAAGGTAGCAGGAGCATTACATAGACCAAAGGGCATCCTTCTATAGGCATAAGTGCCAAAAGGACATGTGAAAGTTGTTTTTTCTTGGTCGCTAGGGTGGATGGGAATTTGGAAGAATCCTGAATAACCATCCAAATAGCAGAAATGTGAATGCCGTGCTAACCTTTCTAGCATTTGATCAATGAACGGGAGAGGGAAGTGATCTTTCCGGGTAGCTTTGTTAAGCTTTCTGTAATCAATACACATTCTCCATCCCGTGATCGTCCTTGTGGAAATGCATTCATCCTTTTCATTTTTAATAACTGTTAAGCCCCCCTTCTTAGGTACTACTTGAACAAGACTAACCCACTTACTATCGGAAATAGGATATATTATCCCAGCATCAAGGAGTTTTAAAACTTCCTTTTTAACAACCTCTTTCATGTTTGGGTTTAATCTTCTTTGATGCTCGATAGAAGGTTTATAGTCTTCTTCCAGTAGTATTCTGTGTATGCATATTGACGGATTTATTCCCTTAATGTCCTCAATAGTATACTCTATGGCTTTGGGATACTTCTTGAGAACATTAAGCAATTTTTCAGTCTCATTTTGTTTCAAATTTGCATTTACAATTACTGGAAAAGTAGAATTAGGGCCAAGGAACTCATACCTGAGAGATGATGGTAAGGGCTTCAGTTCTATTTTTGGTGTTTCTTTTGGGAGAGGTCGAGGTTTTTCCTCGCCCAAAGTTTCAGTACCCAATTCTTGTGATGGTGGATTTTCATCCAAAAGTTTTATGTAGAATTGGGTTTCCCTTGCCGCATTTGTATTTGTGTTGCCTAAAAGGCAATCTTCCAGACTATCTTGTGAAGATGATGCTATAGAGCAGTCTCGCACGCAATAGTCTACAATGTCAATCTTGCAGCATGAGTCTTTTACAGACGGGCTTTTCATGAAGTTTGAAACTTCAAATTCAACTTTTTCATCCCCCACATTAAAAACCAACTTACCGTTTTTAACGTCAATTATTGCCCCTGCAGTAGCTAAAAAAGGCCTCCCTAGAAGAATAGGAATTTGGGAGTCTTCTTCAATTTCCATTACAACAAAGTCCACCGGTATAAAAGTTTGCCCTACCTTGATAGGGATATCTTCTAAGATTCCAGTGGGGTATTTAACGGAACGATCTGCCAACTGTATTGTCATTTTTGTGGGTTTAAGTTCGCCTATCCCTAGTCTATTGCAAAGAGAAAGAGGCATCAAACTTACACTGGCTCCTAGATCGCACATCGCTCTGTTTATAGTTTCGCTTCCAATCACACAAGGTATGGAAAAACTACCTGGATCTTTGAGTTTTTGTGGCAGCTTGTTCTGGATAATTGCACTACATTCCTCTGTTAATGCAATCGTCTCATAGTCGTCTATTTTTCTTTTCTTGGACAAAATTTCTTTCAAAAATTTAGAATAAGACGGCATTTGAGACAATGCATCAGTGAAAGGAACGTTGATGTAAAGCTTTTTAAGCAAGTCGACAAACCTTTTGAATTGCTCGTCAATCTTGTTTTTTGCAAATCTTTGGGGGAAAGGAATGGGTGGTTTGTATGGTGGAGGGGGGATGTGTGGTTCTTCCCTTTCTTTTTCTGGTTCTTTCCCTTTTTCTTTCTCTTCTAGCTCACCTGGTAAATTATGTTTTTCACTCACAGTTTTTTCTTGGTTTGCTCTTGGTTCCTCTAATTGTTTTCCGCTTCTAAGGGTGACGGCATTTATTTGGCCTTTTGGATTTTGTTCTGGTTGCCCAGGAAATACCCCTAAAGTCTTAGAGGATGAAGCTACCTGTGTTGCCACTTGTGTTATTTGATTTTCAAGCATTTTATTATGAGTGGTGATAGAGTCGACTTTTGATACTAATTTGATAAGTGTGTCATTCAAATAACCAGTTTGATTTTTGAATTCTTCATTTTGTTTTGTTTGAGATGACACAAATTTTTCCATCAAAAATTCCAAGTTCGACTTTTGTGGGTTGTTTTGTGGGTTGTTAAAAACCCTTTGATTTTGAAAGACAGGAGGTGGTCTAGGTGCTGGATTGGGTGGAGGATTTTTATAAGAAAAATTTGGATGATTCCTCCATCCAGGATTATAAGTATTTGAAAACGGATCTTCCTTTTGAGCATAATTAATATGCTCGTTTCCAGCACTAGATGCCTCAAGCTGGCATTCAGCTCCAATATGGCCAACAACCCCACATAATTCACATGGTGGAGTAATAGGAGAAGAAGTTTGTGAGACTGCACTTACATTTAATTTTTCAAATTTTTGAAAAAGTGCGTCCACTTTTGAGGTAAGATGATCAACAACAGATATTTCATACTTACCTGGCTCTTTTGATGCGGCTGGTTTATTCGTTATGGCTCGCTCACTTGTCCACTGACAATGGTTTTGAGCCATATCTTCAACGAGAGCATAAGCTTCGGTAAAATTTTTGTTCATTAAAGCTCCTCCTGCAGCTGCATCAATAGTCATTCTTGTTGCATATTGTAATCCATTATAAAAAGTGTGAACAACAAGCCATTTCTCTAGTCCATGATGGGGGCATAGCCTTAACATTTCTTTGAAACGTTCCCAAGCATCATAAAGAGATTCCCCGTCGTTTTGAGAAAATCGAGTGATTTGATTTCTCATTTGAGCTGTCTTACTCGGGGGAAAGAATTTAGTAAGAAAAGCTTGTTTTAGCTGGTTCCAGTTGGTAATGGATTCCGAAGGCAAAGAATGTAGCCATGCTCTAGCTCTATCCCTTAATGAAAAAGGGAAGAGTTTTAGTCTTATGGCATCCGGAGGTACCCCGTTTAATTTGAGAGTTCCACAGTATTCAAGAAAAATTGAAATATGAAGATTTGGGTCCTCCGTGGGAGAACCAGAAAATTGGTTTTGTTGTACCATCGAAAGCAGAGATGTTTTGAGTTCAAAATTATTTGCTTCCACATTTGGATGTACAATGGCAGCCGATGGCTCTGCTGAAGGTGTTGCGTACTCTTTGAGAGCACGATTTTCATTAGCCGCCATTTGGTTATCGGGAATTTCTCTCCTCCTTCTATGTAAGAACCTTTCGATTTCGGGAATTTGTTGAACAGTTTCTCCGAAACTTCTGGTTCTTCGCATTCGAGGGACAAGAGAAGAAAAAGTAAAAATAAAGAAAATAAAATTTCAGTCTAACCGGTTTCGAAAAACTTAATCAATATCACTGCCTCCCCGGCAGCGGCGCCAAAAACTTGATAGCCTCGCAAGTGCACGAGTCGTATCGCGTAATAAAAGAGTTATCGATCCACAGGGAGAGCCTAGGTGAATACCAATTTAATTTTTTCAAAATTGATTAACTGAAAAGAAAGTGTTTTTAGAAAGAAGGAATGTTTTAGTAAAGTCTACTCACTCATGATCATTGTAGACAAAAGAGGAGAAAAGAAAGTAAGAGAAGAAAACATAAAGTTTAAATAGCGAGAAATAAAAGAAAGCGGTAAAGTGCAAAATCATAAATAGCGGAATTGTAAATGACAAGAAAGTAAATTGCTTGAAAAGTAAATTGCAAGTAATTTAAATGACTTGGAAAGTTAAAGAGCAAGGAAAGTAAATGAGCAAGAAAGTAAATGACTTGGAAAATAAAAGTGCAAGAAAGTAAATAACTTGGAAAATAAAGGTGCAAGAAATTAAATAGCAAGAAAAGTAAATGACTTGGAAAATAAAGGTGCAAGAAATTAAATAGCAAGAATGTAAATGACTTGGAAAGTAAAAGGGCAAGAAAATAAATAGCAAGAATTTAAAGGGCAAGAAAGTAAATGACTTGGAAAATAAAGGTGCAAGAAATTAAATAGCAAGGAAAGTAAATGACTTGGAAAATAAAGGTGCAAGAAATTAAAGGAGCAAGAAAGTAAATGACTTGGAAAGAAAAAGGGCAAGAAAATAAATAGCAAGAATTTAAAGGGCAAGAAAGTAAATAAACAAGAATCATAAAAAGCATGAAGAGTAAATTGAAGTCATGAATCTTTAGAGAGCCTTTGTCATTGATTTTCTAACAAAATTCAAGCTTAGTTACAAGTGAGGATCAAGCCTCTATTTATAGGAAAATATGAGGGGCAAAATGGTCCAAAAGAGGAAAAAGTGGCAAATCAAGTTGGCCAAGGTAGTCATCAAAAAGCCATCCTCAAGTGGGTAAAAATATCCAATTTTGACTGCACAGTCGAAATCTGGATAGCAGATGCAGTCGAAGTCGAAATCTGGAAGACAGATGCAGTCGAAGTCGAAATCTGGAAGACAGATGCAGTCGAAGTCGAAATCTGGAAGACAGATGCGTCGAATTCTGACAGATGCAGTCGAAATCTGGAAGGCAGATGCAGTCGAATTCTGACAGATGCAGTCGAAATCTGGAAGACAGATGCAGTCGAAGTCGAAATCTGGAAGACAGATGCAGTCGAAGTCGAAATCTGGAAGACAGATGCAGTCGAATTCTGACAGATGCAGTCGAATTCTGGAGGACAGATGTAGTCGAATTCTGACCTGCTGAGGCAGAAGCAGACGAAATTGCTTCAAAATAAAACCTGAAGGTAAAAAGTAAATATTTGCAGTAAAATAGATCAAAAATATAATTAAAATACTAAAAAGACTTAATAAAATAACTATTAAAATGACTCTTAAAATAGACTTATCACCTTGGGTGTTGCATTAATACTTATTTATAGAGTTAAAAGTGTGTTTAACCTAATTGATGAGAGCTGTTCGATGTAGGGAATTGATCTCAGCCGTTCGTTCCTGGCCTTGCCACTGGTATTGGGCCTCAGCTAATAAGGGACGGGGCCCAATCCATAACAGTTGCCCCCAAGTCGGGTCGCCTAGGGGCGAGCCTGACTTGTAAACTTGTCTGGGTTCTGTGCACGCTTCGAGTTAGATGGTTGACTGATCTAGCGACCTTTTCCGAGGTCGGGCTTATACCTTCGATGGCTTCTGCCCCCAACTTCGGAATATCCGGGACTCAGTCCTCAACTCGCGAACCTTTCGAGATCGGGCTTATGCCTTAGATGGCTTCTGCCCCTAACCTCGGAATATTCGGGACTCAGTCCTCAACTCGCGAACCTTCCGAGGCCGGGCTTATACCTTTGATGGCTTATGCCCCCAACCTCGGAATATCCGAGACTTCGGTTTTGTCTTGTCCTTGCTGCGTGGCGTGATCGAGGTGACCGTTGAGTGACCCGAGGTGTTAGATCAATGATGGCATCTCGATTCATGCGCCTGACAATAATGTCAGTCTTTGGGCACGTCGTTCGATGGCGGATGGTGCAATGATGGTGCTTCGTTCCACACGCGCGCTGCTACTAATGCTGATTGGATGTTTCTTTTTGGCTTCGACCCAATCTATGGGCTTTAGCCCACTATATATAGGGGCTCATTCCCATTCATTTGTTCTGAATCTTTGTTGTTCGCCCCTAGAAACGAACTTCACATCGTCTTTACGAGCTTCATTCTCCGATCCCGTAACTCGTGGCGAGGGTCTCCGCGTTCCAGTGGAGCGAGATCGTCAAGATACGCAAATTAATTCAACTTCGTCAATCTCTAGTTATCCGAGGTTAGTGACTTTGCCCTGCTTTTTGTTTTGGCTGGGACTTCCCCCAGCCTGTTTATATTCGCACATGGTGGGGGTCGTCAGGTCGGGTTCCGACTTGGTCGCGGACCCACCGCATCGCTCATGCCTGGCTTTGTATGCCCCCACTTCTGCAGGTCCGATCTGGCGAGAACGAAAGAGACCCTCAGGGTTGTCACCATTGATCGTCCGAACATCGCGTAACTGATGAGTTCTGTTCCTAATTCTCCGGTGGGTAACTTCCCCGAGAATGCCGAGCCGGCAGAACCCGAGGTTCAAGAGAATTTGGATTCCGCCCCTACGAGCTATCTGGCGGACGACGAACTTCGGGTGAACGATCGCTCTCCCGAGGTTCCAACTAACGAGCTGATGGAGGAGGACCAACCGAATGAGCATCAGTCCGAAGACTTGGTAATAGTAGAGTCTAATTCGTTCGAGGCTGGCCAAAGTGCTGAAGATCAGGGGAGCACAAATTCTCAAGAGTCTGAGACCACTGAAACTTCATCCAAAGCTGCGGAGGTTGGCTTCGAGAGCGGGGATGAAAGCCGGAACAACGAGAGCGACGTCGACGAGTATTCCAACACCGGTGTCGGACCGGTCGACGTTCCCCTGCTGCTACCTGTCATACCCCAATTTTGTCCGGCTTAGGTCAAAACCCTAATTTTCCACACGAAAAATGCATTTTGGGTCCTAGAAACCGCTCCAAAGTTTTTGAAATCATTTTTAGGGTTAGAATGCACTTTTTGGGGAAATTAGGGTTTTTAGGGTCAAAAAGGGCATTTTGGTCATCACTCACAAAAGATTTCATAAAAATGATTTTTGCATGAAAATATGTTATGCATGCATGGCAAGCTTTGGAAAATATTTTATGCATGCATGGCAAAAACCTAAAAACAATTTTGTGGAAAGCAAGAATCAATTTCTATTATATACCAAAGGCCAAGAATCGATTTATAGTATATTCTAAAGGCCATGAAATCGATTTTCAAGCAATCCTAAAGGCCATGAAATCGATTTTCAAGCAATCCTAAAGGCCAAGAATCGATTTCTCATTCATATGTTTAAAGCTTGAAATCGATTTCTACATATACTCAAGGCAAAGCTAAAATCGATTTCCTTCTTTTTACATAGGCCTTGAAATCGATTGTCAAGCCATCCCATAGGCCATGAATCGATTCCTAATTGTTTTAACTAAGTGAAGAATTGATTTTCACCTATGATAGATGTCCTGAAAATCGATTCCTACTTGTTTTCAAAGAGCAAAGAATCGATTCCCATATTTTTCAAAGAGTAAAGAATCGATTCCTCACTATTTCAACTATCCAAAGAATCGACTCTTGAGGCTTCTAAAATGATAAGAATCGATTCATCTATATTTTAACTACAATCAACAATCGATTCTTTCATTTCATTAAAATGTTTTTTCAGATCTACGCTTTCCTAAAGCCTATAAATAGGCAGCCTCAAATCACATTTTGACGGACACGGATTTCACAAGATCACACACGAACACACAGATTTTCACGAGATCAGAGAAAAAACCCATTTTTCGAAATCTCTCACATTTTAGAAAAAAAACTCTTCTACACTTTATTTTTGCTCTCTTCGTTCCGATGGTCCGTCAGAGCTGATCTTTCGCTAAGAGTTAGTTGGGGTTGCATTCTTCAAGATGTGAGATCCGCCTTCATTAGAGGTATTTCTGTCTTTACATTTGTCATTATTTAATTATTGTGATCCGTGCCAAAACTGCCCTATGTGATTCTATTTAGCTTTAGTTGTTTAAGTTGATGATTGGCAATGTGATTCACACTTGTGCACTTGTGCACTTAATCTTAAGTGTGAGGATTGACCAAAGTGATTCAACATTCTTTGATACTTTGGTCGCTAAATAATTTGCTTGCTTATGCTGGCCAATGATCATGATTGAGGCAACTCTTTTGCTTGAGCTTACAGTGTCATCGTCTACTCTCATATAGAATATCATCAATACTTAGATAGGTCCATTCCTTACATTGCATCTTCCACTAGATGTGCATTTAGATTCCCTTGCGTTTTGTAGAAATATTTGAGTATGGTTCTCGCCTAGCATCTTCCACTAGATGTGCATTTATGTTCAATCTCGCCTACTCTTGTATTTTGCTTAATGCCCAATTCAAGTTCCTTCCTCGCCTATCTATGTGTTGTGATCTAATATGTGTAGTTTAGGCTTGATTTTTGTTTGCGAATTCAAATATTGTTGCTTAATGATTTGATTCCACTGATTGTGTTATGCTTGAATCCACCAATTCTTTCTTGCATTCATTGTTTTCATTTCTAAAATGACCTGGCACAAAAACGGTTACTAGTGGCAATCCATCACAACCTTTGTTGGTTTGATTGTCATGAAAGCCCCAATTTCAAAAGAATTTTCGTAAGCATAAAGCAAGCTACTAGTGATAATCCATCACAACCTTTGTTGGTTTGATTATCATGAACGCGTCCAATTTCAAAAAGCATCTTTTTAAGTATCAAAGAATCAAAAACAAGTTATTAGCGGTGGTCTATCGTAACCTTTGTTAGTTTGATCATCATGAAAGATTTTTATTTTTAAGGCTCGTTAGAACTACGTCGCTTTGATTCCCATTTGGGATACGTAGGAGCGAGTCACATTCTCGTCAAGCGCAACCATAAAAAGTTTAGCATTTGCATAACAAAAAGAAAAGAGTTATTTTCCCTAACAAAAAGAATCACTTTCGCAAACCTTTTCCTTTCTAAAATCATTTTCAACCCATCGTCGCTAGTGGTAATCAGAACCTTTGTTCGTCTAGCCATTGGTGGCGATGTCTTTTTCCCCAAAGAACAACAAGCGATGATCACTCATAACCTTTGTTAGTTTGATCATTCGTGCCAATCAATCTCTTTCGAAAACCCCTTTCAAAAGAACAAATAAAAACGAGTCGCTACTAATAGTCAATCGGAACCTTTGTTCGTCTGACTGGCGGTAGTGACTCTCATTTTCAAGAGTACTTAGCGGTGATTACCCATGACCTTGGTTAGTTTAATCGTTCACTAAATACTCGTCCTATTTCGAAAACTCACTAAAAAGATAAAAGACAAAAACCTTTTTCAGGACAAAGAAGAACTACGTAGCTTTGAATTCTCCATCACACCGGGAGATACGTAGGAGCGGGTCACATCCCGTCAAGCATAACAAATAAAAATCATTTTCACAATAAGTTTTCAACAATTATTTTCAAAAAAACCTAGAACTACGTCGCCTTTGATTCTCCACCCGGAGATACGTAGGAGCAGGGCCACGCCCCTGTCAAGCGCAAAAATAAACAATTTCTAAAATTAAAGAATATACAAACAGATCTCCTTCATTTCAAAAGCAAAAGTCTTATTTTCAAAGTAGGGGATTAAGTCGGTCGTACGGCCGGGTTAATCATCGTTTTAAGATAAGTGAACTGTGGTCCCTCAGAGTCCCAGCGCTCCTTCAGCCCTCAGTGGCCCTTCAGAGCCCCAGTGGCCCTTCAGAGCCCCAGTGCTCCTTCAGACCCCTAGTGGTCCTCCAACACAGATCACACAGTCCTAAAACCCCTACATTAAAAAACACCAACCCACAAACATTTTCTACACAGAAGAACTACGTAGCTTTGAGTTCTCCATCGAACCTGGAGATACGTAGGAGCGGGCCATGTCCCGTCAAGCATTTTTTTTTCTAAAAAACCATTTTCCCCCTTTTTTCATAATAAATAAAGGTTTTCATTAAGAATTCTTCAATAAGAAGTAGAGAGGCAAAATTAAGTATTTTCAAGTCAACACACTAAAACCACACATTTAATTAAATGTTCCCTCTCAATAGAGAGGACGTGTGGGGTGCTAACACCTTCCCCGCGCGTAACCGACCTCCGAACCCTATTCTCTAGTTTCGCAAGACCAATCGCTTTCCAAAAAAGGTTTTCCTAATATTTTCCTTAATAAATATTGGTGGCGGCTTCATTGTCTTAGGAAAAGTTGTGAACGAGGAAGGTTCTCCCTCGGGGACTTTTTCGGGCGCAACAGCTGGCGACTTCACTGGGGACTAAAAAGCATTTTTTTCAAAAGTGGGTCAAGCCTAATTAATTAAGTGTGTGGTTTGTGTGATTGATTTGAACATCTTGCTTTGCCTCTATTCTTCTTCTTTTTCATAAGCATGTTGCATCCATATGCATTCTTCTTCTATGTTTGCTTTTGCTTAAAATAATAGATAGTTACTTCTTTGCTTAAATGCTTAGTTCCCTCATGCATATTTCCCCTCTCTTGTCATGTCCCCTTCTTCTCAGCTCCCTTTCTGAGGTAAGTAATGTGTTTGTTGTTGGCACCCTAGATTAGTTGTATTTGATTGGTATTGAACCCTAGGGTAGATGACATGTTATGGCTTTCTATTGTCTGGACTGTTCTGGATTTTCATTTGCAGGTGGGGTAGTTTTTAAGGAAATGTCCTTCGCACACACACACACTTGTACGTTGAGATTATACGATTAGAGAAATAGACCATAACCCAGGTCTGTTAGGATACCTTAGGATGAGTGGATTCGAGTAGTGGGAGCCCATCAGGACCTTTGTCCGTTTGGCTACTCGCGAAAGTTTCGATCAGAGTTGTGTTCTTTCATGATGCTTCGTATCTAGCAGTTTGCTGCATTTACAGGGATTTTCATGAGAGGGACTGTGGCTTTGATAACCTTTGTGAGGGTGTGAATAGAGCTACATGAGAAGATTATCCCTAAAATACCTTAGATCATAGGTTCTACCCCCTTTTAGGTCACAAGGGCTTTCCAAATCGTGTGCTGCATTGTTGCATTCAGTTCAATCAATTTTTCCTTCAAAATTTTTGAAAATAAAAAAAAAAAGGATATGCTTTCCCTTTTCAATAAACGCCTATATGAGGTGGCATATAGTGTGAAAATTTTCAAATCACCACCTGTAAATATCCTCTTTCTGCAAAAACACAAAAAAGAAGCATCCTTGCATTATCGCATCATTGCATCACTGCATCATTGCATCATTTGCATAAAATTCCAATTTTGAAAAAAACCATTCATCTTGCATTCCCCTTCATTACATAAAGATAAAACAAAAAACAATTATCATCTGCATAGCATAAGCATTTCATTTATAATCATGCAAAAAATCCTCGTCAAGTTCATCCAGGATGAGACATTCATGCATAAGCATTATTTCAAAAAAGACACGGTAGAACTACGTAAGCTTTGATTCCTCATTACAATGGGGATACGTAGGAGCGGGTCATACCCCGTCAAGCACATTTTTCTAAAACCTTTTTTCCAATAAATCATTTGCATCTCCAAATAATTTTCAAAATCATGTTCCAAAACTAAAAAACAAAAAAGAAAATCATTGTGAGTATCATGCATTTCATTGCACAAAAAAAAAATTGAAAACAAGAAAGCATCTCATTCATAATCATGAATAAAAATCATCATCAAATTTATTCAAAATGTAGCATTCATGCATCATTTCATTAACCTCACCACTTTAGTTCAAATACGTCATTCCTCCATATATGCATCTTTCAAAAAAGGAAGGGGCATTGGCATTTCATACTTTGCCTTGCCTCTAAAAAAAAAATCATCATTTAGAAAAAAAAAGAAGCATCATTCCTGTATCTTTCATCATTCAAAAGAAAAAGGGGGCATTGGTATTTCGTACCTTGTCTCGCCTCTAAAAAATAAAAAAATCAAAATCAAAAAATCATTTTGAAAAAAAAGGGGCATCATTCTTGCATCATTCGCATTGGCATTCCATATTTTGTCTTGCATTAAAAATAACAAAATTATTTAGAATAAGCCACACTCTTCGAGTGGTCATTCTCCACGCATTTGCATCATACTTGCATATCATAATTTGTTTATTCATTCATTGCATAAGATAAGGGTTGTGATGAGAAGCGAGACGTTCTTGCGAAACAATCATCCTTTTTGAAAAAGTTTATCCTTACTTGGTTGCAAACTCAAGGTGTTCCAAGGCACTCAGTTTTTCAATAGCTCATTTGCATTTCTTTCAAAAGCACTGCATCCCATCCATTCTATGACAAAAGACTGAAATAGTGTATCAAAGAAAAAACAAATTTTTAACTAATGTTAACTCTCTGTGAAGCATTCTTCTAATGAGCGTGCATGCTATGAGTACATTCTCTTGTTTTAGTCCGTTGGTTTTCCTCCTTTACCACAGTTTCCCGTCCAAGTCTAGTCCCGCCTCGTCCACCCATAAAGTGCATATTCTCCCCATCAGTGCGTATTTGACTTTTGGTTCAAGTCCTCCATGCCGAGGCAAGTCTGTGATCACTAATTTTCCTTGTTAATATCATATTCATTCAGTGCAAGTCTCTCAAATAATAATAATAATAATAATAATAATAATAATATAATAAACAAGAAAACAAGCTCGCTAGGTTGAAAACCCGCAAAGGGCGGCCTAGGGAAAAAGGAGCGCCCGGTGGACTGAAAACTCGCAAAGAGCGGTCCAGGCAAAAATTAGGGCACAAAAAGGGAAAAAAGAGCAAACACATGAAGATAGATAAATTATTGTTCTAAAGTTAAGTCTTATAGAAATAAGCAATCGGGATTTGAAATGAAGTTTGGCCATCTCCTCAAAAACCCCAAAATCCCAGAAAGTCCCTTTCCTACCCACCTTGAGCCAAGAAAAACCAAAATCCAAAAATCACCCTAGACAAGGATCACCCCAAATAAAAAAACAGTGCATCACTTTTTATCAGCTCACCCGAGTCGAAGAAGGAAAAGAATCAAAAAAAAAGGGAAAAAGAGAAAATAAAAAAAAAGGGGGGGATTCAAAAATGAAAATCCCAAAACAAAAGAAAATACAAAAGAAATGTGAGTGGTGAGCTGGTACATGTTACCACAAAATACAAGAGATCCTTGTCTAAATAAACCTTCAAACGCTTCATCATTCCAACACCTGGTTCCATAAACCTTCAAACACTTCCTTTGGCCTCAACATCAAACCCCTTAGTCATTCTACCATGAGACACGAATTTGCTTTAACAGAGCCCAAACAAGCCCAATAACCATCTTCCTCATAGACCATTAACCGTCAATCAACGCCAAACAAAACTCATCCTCCCATTAGCCTCAAACACTTCATTAAGCCTAACCCTCCTTCCTTCACAAAACACCACAATCCCGAAAAGTCCATTCCGATCAAAGACCGGTTGCTTTTGTTCACTCAAATTCTAATCTTAGGACGAACAAGCTTATCTATGTACAATGTGTTTGCTCAAAAGAAAAACAAACGATCAGAAAAAAGAAAGCTGATCAAGAAAGAATAAACCCTCAGAAAAAAAAGAGAACTGAGGAAACAAAAACGAACAGTCAGAAAAAGAAAGCTGACAAAATAAAAAAAGAGGGACTTGCACTCCAAAGCACATTCAAGATGCATTAAAACAAGGTTTAGTGGTCACCAGGTAAGGATTCTTTCGCACCAAAAAGTCAAGACGTCAGTAGAGAACCAAAGCTTTGCACTGAGAATACCACTCAGACCCAAAAGTTGGGGCATTCTCTTCACCACCCACACACCCTAGTCTTGGGAAAGTCTGTTCAATGCCCATCCCATGTCACTCCAGTTATCAATGTCATTCCAAAGTGGGGCAAGTGCATTCCCATTCCTTCACCTCATTCATTCCCATAAAAACCTCACCGGGGCAATCTCTCAACTCACTATCCTAAACAAGACCTTGTCATTCTGATTGGGGCAGCTTTGTCCTTGTTATGACTGGGGCAACATCAAATTCTGTGGGTTGAAGCAAAACCCCTTTCATTCCAGCTTTCATTTCAAAAGCCGAAGCATTCCCAATTCATCATCTTCTACGCCCCTAGTTGTTGTCACCACTAGACAGGGGCAAACTATTCAAAGACCTGAATTGGGGCAATCTTGTATCTCTTGAGCCCTCATGAGCTTCGGCAACAACCATGTCTGTCATTCCTTCACTTGCCAAAAAAGTCCATGCCCTAAACCAATTCCAAGTTAACTGACTCATTCATTCACATTTGCACTCCTATGCATGCTTACTAGATAATGCTTCAAAGGAGAACACAAGTTGTTTACGTGATATCTAAAATTCAGTCATCATGGAAAGAAAGAGAAAACAAGTGAGGTTGTTTGTAAATAAAAGCCTTGAGAACACCAGAGTTTGAATCAAATTCAATTTTTCAACAGAATGGTCAATAATCATCTCAAGTCCTTGCATTCAAAGTCTCGCATCTCATCATCACAAAAATGTTTACCTCATGCATCTAGGCATTATAGCATATGCATCAAAGCATTACATTTGCATCTTCACATTTTGTGCATTCATCACATAGCAAAAAAAAAACGTTCCACGTCAGTTGCACAGAAAAAGCAGAAATCTTTTCATTGCATTGGCATCATATTAATGTTCGCACTTCATAAATAGAAAAGAACAAAATCATTGCATGTCATTCATCACTAGAGCATTACATTTTGCATCAGATATTTCACAGAAAAAGCAAAGAAAGCAAAAAGAAAACAAAGAAAAGAAACCACAAAAGCAACACAAAAGCATTCCATGTCATTCATCATTTCACAAAGCATTCCTTTGTCATTCAATCATCAAACATTAAAGCAGTGCATATGCATCATATTAACGTTAGCATTTCCATAAAAGAAAAAAAAGAACAAGAATCATTGCATTCATCAAGCATATAGGAACAGTAGAAGATCATGCATTCATCAGACATAAGCAAAAGAAAAAGAAAATCACGCATTGCGTACAGACAAGAGAAGAAAAGGAAAATCATTGCATTCATCAAGCATATAGGAACAGTAGAAGATCATGCATTCATCTGACATAGACAAAGGAAATAAGAAACTCATCATTCATCATAAGAAAAAAGAAAACAGCAATCATGGCATTTGCATTGCATGCATTTTTTCATTTTCAGCTACAGGTACAAAGAGAGGATGAGCACTTCGGTGTTAGCCCTCGCCCCCAGATTCCAGAAAATGTTCCCCCAAGTTGGGAGTTCAGAAAGAAAAAAGAAAAGAGAGAAATAGAAAAGAAAGAGAGAAAAGAAAAGAGAGCGCTCAAGCGCGCATTGCGGATCGGAGCACAGAGATCATCGCTCCCTTCTGCCCAGGTCTCACATCGTGTACGAGCAACGCGATGGACCGCAGCCCCATGTGAGGTTCAACGGAATAGTTGTATCAGCCTAAGATACAGTGGACGTCGTGCATTGATCAGTATATCAGTTCCGGAGCTGATAACGATCCCCCCGGTCGCTCGAAAAGGCCAACAGGAAGAGCGTGCTCCTCAAAGCCACGTGCAAACTCGGATTCGTCAAGAGTTCGTTTAAGGATTACAGGTTTTAGGCAGCTTGGGAAATTTAACGCTTTCTGCACGCCAATTGCCCATTTTACTTTTCTGTTTGCACGCCAAGTGCCCATTTACTTTTCGGTTTGCACGCCAAGTGCCCATTTACTTTTCTGTCAGCACGCCAAGTGCCCATTTTACCTTTCTGTTTGCACGCCAAGTGCCCATTTTACCGTTTCTGTTTGCACGCCAAGTGCCCATTTTACCTTTCAGTCTGTACGTCAGTGTTCATTTACTGTTTTCGCATTAACACGAAAGTGTCTATCTTTCCAAAAAAAAAAATCGGGTTTCTCCAAGTAGACAAAATTGGTATAATTCCTGAATTCTTTATTTCGATTTTGCCTCGAAATATGTCTTGCGCAATTCATATTTTTTGTCAAAATCTAAATAAAGAGGGGCAGCTGTCATACCCCAATTTTGTCCGGCTTAGGTCAAAACCCTAATTTTCCACACGAAAAATGCATTTTGGGTCCTAGAAACCGCTCCAAAGATTTTGAAATCATTTTTAGGGTTAGAATGCACTTTTTGGGGAAATTAGGGTTTTTAGGGTCAAAAAGGGCATTTTGGTCATCACTCACAAAAGATTTCATAAAAATGATTTTTGCATGAAAATATGTTATGCATGCATGGCAAGCTTTGGAAAATATTTTATGCTTGCATGGCAAAAACCTAAAAACAATTTTGTGGAAAGCAAGAATCAATTTCTATTATATACCAAAGGCCAAAAATCGATTTATAGTATATTCTAAAGGCCATGAAATCGATTTTCAAGCAATCCTAAAGGCCATGAAATCGATTTTCAAGCAATCCTAAAGGCCAAGAATCGATTTCTCATTCATATGTTTAAAGCTTGAAATCGATTTCTACATATACTCAAGGCAAAGCTAAAATCGATTTCCTTCTTTTTACATAGGCCTTGAAATCGATTGTCAAGCCATCCCATAGGCCATGAATCGATTCCTAATTGTTTTAACTAAGTGAAGAATTGATTTTCACCTATGATAGATGTCCTGAAAATCGATTCCTACTTGTTTTCAAAGAGCAAAGAATCGATTCCCATGTTTTCCAAAGAGTAAAGAATCGATTCCTCACTATTTCAACTATCCAAAGAATCGACTCTTGAGGCTTCTAAAATGATAAGAATCGATTCATCTATATTTTAACTACAATCAACAATCGATTCTTTCATTTCATTAAAATGTTTTTTCAGATCTACGCTTTCCTAAAGCCTATAAATAGGCAGCCTCAAATCACATTTGGACGGACACGGATTTCACAAGATCACACACGAACACACACAGATTTTCACGAGATCAGAGAAAAAACCCATTTTTCGAAATCTCTCACATTTTAGAAAAAAACTCTTCTACACTTTATTTTTGCTCTCTTCGTTCCGATGGTCCTTCAGAGCTGATCTTTCGCTAAGAGTTAGTTGGGGTTGCATTCTTCAAGATGTGAGATCCGCCTTCATTAGAGGTATTTCTGTCTTTACATTTGTCATTATTTAATTATTGTGATCCGTGCCAAAACTGCCCTATGTGATTCTATTTAGCTTTAGTTGTTTAAGTTGATGATTGGCAATGTGATTCACACTTGTGCACTTGTGCACTTAATCTTAAGTGTGAGGATTGACCAAAGTGATTCAACATTCTTTGATACTTTGGTCGCTAAATAATTTGCTTGCTTATGCTGGCCAATGATCATGATTGAGGCAACTCTTTTGCTTGAGCTTACAGTGTCATCGTCTACTCTCATATAGAATATCATCAATACTTAGATAGGTCCATTCCTTACATTGCATCTTCCACTAGATGTGCATTTGGATTCCCTTGCGTTTTGTAGAAATATTTGAGTATGGTTCTCGCCTAGCATCTTCCACTAGATGTGCATTTAGGTTCAATCTCGCCTACTCTTGTATTTTGCTTAATGCCCAATTCAAGTTCCTTCCTCGCCTATCTATGTGTTGTGATCTAATATGTGTAGTTTAGGCTTGATTTTTGTTTGCGAATTCAAATATTGTTGCTTAATGATTTGATTCCACTGATTGTGTTATGCTTGAATCCACCAATTCTTTCTTGTATTCATTGTTTTCATTTCTAAAACGACCTGGCACAAAACGGTTACTAGTGGCAATCCATCACAACCTTTGTTGGTTTGATTGTCATGAAAGCCCCAATTTCAAAAGAATTTTCATAAGCATAAAGCAAGCTACTAGTGATAATCCATCACAACCTTTGTTGGTTTGATTATCATGAACGCGTCCAATTTCAAAAAGCATCTTTTTAAGTATCAAAGAATCAAAAACAAGTTATTAGCGGTGGTCCATCGTAACCTTTGTTAGTTTGATCATCATGAAAGATTTTCATTTTTAAGGCTCGTTAGAACTACGTCGCTTTGATTCCCATTTGGGATACGTAGGAGCGAGTCACATTCTCGTCAAGCGCAACCATAAAAAGTTTAGCATTTGCATAACAAAAAGAAAAGAGTTATTTTCCCTAACAAAAAGAATCACTTTCGCAAACCTTTTCCTTTCTAAAATCATTTTCAACCCATCGTCGCTAGTGGTAATCAGAACCTTTGTTCGTCTAGCCATTGGTGGCGATGTCTTTTTCCCCAAAGAACAACAAGCGATGATCACTCATAACCTTTGTTAGTTTGATCATTCGTGCCAATCAATCTCTTTCGAAAACCCCTTTCAAAAGAACAAATAAAAACGAGTCGCTACTAATAGTCAATCGGAACCTTTGTTCGTCTGACTGGCGGTAGTGACTCTCATTTTCAAGAGTACTTAGCGGTGATTACCCATGACCTTGGTTAGTTTAATCGTTCACTAAATACTCGTCCTATTTCGAAAACTCACTAAAAAGATAAAAGACAAAAACCTTTTTCAGGACAAAGAAGAACTACGTAGCTTTGAATTCTCCATCACACCGGGAGATACGTAGGAGCGGGTCACATCCCGTCAAGCATAACAAATAAAAATCATTTTCACAATAAGTTTTCAACAATTATTTTCAAAAAAACCTAGAACTACGTCGCCTTTGATTCTCCACCCGGAGATACGTAGGAGCAGGGCCACGCCCCTGTCAAGCGCAAAAATAAACAATTTCTAAAATTAAAGAATATACAAACAGATCTCCTTCATTTCAAAAGCAAAAGTCTTATTTTCAAAGTAGGGGATTAAGTCGGTCGTACGGCCGGGTTAATCATCGTTTTAAGATAAGTGAACTGTGGTCCCTCAGAGTCCCAGCGCTCCTTCAGCCCTCAGTGGCCCTTCAGAGCCCCAGTGCTCCTTCAGACCCCTAGTGGTCCTCCAACACAGATCACACAGTCCTAAAACCCCTACATTAAAAAACACCAACCCACAAACATTTTCTACACAGAAGAACTACGTAGCTTTGAGTTCTCCATCGCACCTGGAGATACGTAGGAGCGGGCCATGTCCCGTCAAGCACTTTTTTTCTAAAAAACCATTTTCCCCCTTTTTTCATAATAAATAAAGGTTTTCATTAAGAATTCTTCAATAAGAAGTAGAGAGGCAAAATTAAGTATTTTCAAGTCAACACACTAAAACCACACATTTAATTAAAGGTTCCCTCTCAATAGAGAGGACGTGTGGGGTGCTAACACCTTCCCCGCGCGTAACCAACCCCTGAACCCTATTCTCTAGTTTCGCAAGACCAATCGCTTTCCAAAAAAGGTTTTCCTAATATTTTCCTTAATAAATATTGGTGGCGGCTTCATTGTCTTAGGAAAAGTTGTGAACGAGGAAGGTTCTCCCTCGGGGACTTTTTCGGGCGCAACACTACCTTTGTCAACCCCCCGCGAATATTCGTGGGTCTCAAAGTCATTATTGGCGACCCGATCCCAATACGAGGCCGAAACCGAGATGAGCATGGCGATTGACCAGCATGCCGCTGTTTGGGCCTCCACCCTTAAGTTCGTCATGTATGAGGTGACGATTTCCACCATGAGCATCCGACCTCTGTTCACCGCTCTTCAGCAGAAGGTGTTGGGCACGCTGAACCTGGCTCCTTCGCAATTTCACCCCAACTCATGGGCCTTCCTCCGAGCTTTTGAGTTGGTGTGCCTTCATTTGGAGAGGCCGGTGTCAGCCAATTTGTTCTTTCGTCTTTTCGAGATAAACAAGAGGCATGAGGAAGGATCAAAAGATCGGTGGCAACACGTTAGCCTTCGAGCCAGAAGGAACACCAAGATCTTCCAGCCGTTTACCGACTCTCTGAAAGGAAGCTGGAAAGAAAAGTTTTTCTTTGTCGAGCCTGTGAATGTCGATGCCATAAAGTATGTCGGAAAGTATAGCGAAGGCAGACAATTCCTGGAGTCCAACAAATTCCCTATTGGCTGGACTTTTGCCCACTATAATCGTCAGCCCAAAGCTTACACTGTTAGCAAGGGGAGGTTGAATGACGTGGATAAAGAGACCCTGGCAATCCTGATAAACTGCACCGATCTGATTCCCTACGCCGACCCCAAGAAGTTCGGTTTCGATACCGCGTCTTTGATTCCACAAGTTTTTTAACTCGTCTTCAAATTTGTTTGTTTTGTAGATAATATGTCGGCTGCTGACAAGTTCGCCGCCATGAGAGCGAAAGCTGAGAGAAAATCTGGTCTGGGCAAGAGCGGTTCCGAGGCTCAGTCGACCCCTCGACGTGAAGAGATCCTGAACGTTGCTAACATCACCACTGTGATGGTGGAAGAGCTTGAAGACCAACCTACCGATCTTCAACATCGGAGGAGGCAGGCGGACTCCCTCCTTGGGAAGGATACGACAGGAGGACCTTCTCAAGTTCGGGAGAAAAGAGTCCTTTTTGGGCTTGAAGATTCTCCCTGGGTTTCGAAGAAGAGCCGCCACGGGAAGGAAACGACGAAGAAATGCAAGGCGTCGAGTTTCCCTGTGGAAGGCGAGTTTTTGAGAAAAGACATATGAGGAGTACTACGCCGACCCGGTCAAAGCTTCAGTGAAGGTCTTCAGGCACTTGGCCGACATCACCAGAGAGCGGACAAAAGATGCTGAGAATCGGGCCAGGGGTAAGGCCTAAAATACGTTTTGCCGCACTTTATCATTCCTGTTCGCACATGTTTTTTACTTGCGTTATTTCTCCTTTCAGAAGCTCAAAAAGGAAAGGAAGCGGAAAAGGCCCGGGCCTTGCAGGCTCAGAAGAAATTGGATTCGGCCTTCACTGACTTGGCCAAAGCCCAGGAGAAGCTCTCCGACCTTCAGAAGGACAAGGAGAAACTGGAAACGGAGTGGAAATCGACTGCTGACAAAGTCAAAGATCTGGAACTTCAGCTCGTAGCATCCAAGGCTAAATCAAAAGGGGTGGCCGAGGCTAATCTAGCCCTCCAAACTCAAGTGACCGAGTTCAAGACTGAGTTGAAGACAGCGAGAGAGGACAAAGGCTCCGGTCCGGATTCTGATCTCCAATCCCGAGTCACCGGGCTTGAAGAAGAACCGAGGATCGCCATGGCAGGGAAAGAGGCTGCGGAATTGGAGGTGGCCTAGACTGCGAAGCATGCTCTCGAGATGGGGGCGCTGGGATTTTCAAATGCTCTTGGGCAGGTGACTGTGATCCTACCCTCCTTCATCCCCAATACAGAGATATTGAAACCGGAACATGGTGTGGAGAGGGGCAAAATCTTCAAGGTCGATCATGTTACCCAAGAGCGCATCCTCATCTACACCCTCATTCCGCTCTGTAAATCAAGACTTTAGGAGAGGTCTCCTTTCTTTTTGCGTACAGGTTTCGGGATCTGAATGGAGCCGGTATTTTGTTTTAGAACTGATTAACAATTCGAACTCGAGGGCCCGGCCGTATCCGGTGATAATTTGTAATATTTTGCTTGCTTTAATAAAGTTCTAATTCCGGTTTTGTGTTACCACGACCATTCTTTACTTTTTGCGCGTTAATAATTTAACCCTGCATCTATTTCGCTCAAGTTATGTATATCGCCTTTAGGACAGTTTACTAGGACTCGGCCCAGATCGAACTCGCCCCTTAGGGTAATGGAAGCCTCGACCATTGATCTTTGTGATTTCATATCTCAAAGACCTTCGTATCCCATGGGACAGTTTACCTGGGCTCGGCCCGGATCGAACTCATCCCAAGGGGTTGTGACTGCCTTGGTCGCTGATAACGTTTTATCAAGGAATCTTAGGGCGACCCCTAGGCTGATCCCAAAATGTTTACTTCAACCTCGGAACTCTGATTTGCTAGTAATGAAGAGCAAGTAAGATGCATTAGATGAGGATTTGTTTACAAGATCGGAATACATCGCGCCTTTAGGCTCAAATGGGAATTAGCTGTAATATCTTTTAAATTTGGTAGCATTCCAAGTTCGCGAGATCGACTTCCCTTAAAGGGTTTCCAACTCGAAAGCACCGTTACCGGTCTTGAACACGATCCGGTAAGGCCATTCCCAATTGGGGGCGAGTTTCCCTTGTGCGGCGTTCTTCAACCCGACGTCGGCTCTCCGGAGCACTAGATCGCCGAACTCAAAATCCCTAGGGATAACCTTTGAGTTGTACCGGGTTGATATCCTTTGTTTGACCTCTGCTTCCTTGAAAGATGCTCTACCTCGAATCTCCTCCACAAGGTCAAGCTCTTCCCTCAGGGCCTGGTTGTTGTCTTCTGGTGACTTTGGATTTGTCGTTTTCCAACTTAGCTCTCCGATTTCGACCGGAATGACCGCCTCGCTCCCATAGGAGAGTCGGAACAGCGTTTCCCCTGTAGAGCTCTGAGGGGTGGTCCTGTAAGCCCATACGACGTAAGGTAGTTCCTCGACCCAATTTCTTTTGGTATCATCAAGCCGTTTCTTCAGTCCATTGAGGATTACATTGTTAGCCGCCTCGGCCTGTCCGTTGGTCCGGGGGTGCTCTACTGAGGTAAAACGGTGTTTGATCTTACGATCGGTCATGAGCTTCCTGAAACCTTTGTCAACAAACTGGGTTCCGTTATCGGTTACCACTACCTCGGGGATCCCGAAGTGGATCATGATGTTTTTCTTGAAAAACTTTATGCAATTTCTTGCATTGATAATGGCCAATGGCTCCGCTTCGATCCACTTTGTAAAGTAATCCACAGCTAGTATCAGGTATTTTACCTGGCCGGGGGCAGCCGGGAAGGGCACCAAGAGATCGATCCCCTACCATGCAAAAGGCCATGAGGAGGTGAGGCTAGTAAGCTCGGTAGGGGGGCCACATGTACGTTAGCACGGATCTGACATTTTAGGCATTTCTTCACGTAGTTCTTCGCATCGGTTTCCATGGTCGGCCAGAAATAACCTGCCCTTAAAGCTTTCCGGGCCAGCGACCTGCCTCCGAGGTGCTGCTCACAAATTCCTTCGTGAACTTCGGCTAAGACATAATCCGCTTCCTCCCCTTCAACGCACTTCAGCAATGGTGAAGAGAGGCTCCTCCTGTAGAGGATCCCGTCAATGACGGAGAAGGACGAGGCCTTTATCCTGATCAGTTTAGCTTCACGAGAGTCCAGAGGCTCGCCCCCAATTCAATGTACTCCATGATTGGCGCAATCCAACTTTTTCTTTCCTCAACTACACATATAGATTTAGCGACCTTCGTTTCAGGACAGACACTGGGTTTATTAAGCACTTCCTGGATTACCGAACGATGGTTCCTCGAACTTTGGTGCTGGCGAGTTTGGATAGAACATCTGCCCTCTTGTTTTCCGCCCTCGAAACATGCTTAATTTCCGCAAGGACGAACTGAGCTAGCAATTCCCGGACCTGGGTTAAATATTTCAGTAAGGACGGATCCTTGGTCTCATATTGCTTTCTGATCTGCGAAACCACCAACAACGAATCGGTGTTCAAGGTGACCCGAGTAACTCAGAGATCTAGGGCAAGACGGAGTCCTGCGATGCAAGCCTCGTACTCCGCCTGGTTATTTGAAGTTGGAAAATCGAAGGTGAGGGACACCTCGATCACGACACCAGCCAGGATTTCTAACATCAGACTGGCCCCGCTACCTTTTGGATTTGAAGATCCGTCTACATGTAAGATCCATACCTCGCCTTCAGGGTCGGCGGGGGTCATTTCTGCGATGAAATCAGTGAGGACCTGAGCCTTCATTACGGTTCTCGATTCGTACTTGATTCCGAACTCAGAGAGCTCAACTACCCACTTGATCATTCTACCGGCCAGATCAGGTCGGTGTAGGATTTGACGAATAGGATGATTGGTCCATACTACGATCTGATGAGCAAAAAAGTAAGGTCGGAGGCGACGTGCCGCAATAATCAAAGCAAAGGCTATTTTCTCAATTTTCTGATACCGGCTCTCCGGTCCTTGCAGGGCTTTACTTACAAAATATACCGGACTTTGGCCGGCCTCGGTCTCACGGATGAGAACGACGCCTAAAGCCTCATCCGAGATTGCCAAATACAAGTAAAGGGTTTCCCCCTGGTTAGGCCGAGTTAGGATCGGAGGTTCGGATAAAAACCTTTTTGAGCTGATTGAGGGCCTCATCCCGCTTCGGGGTCCATTCAAATTTCGCTTCCTTCTTAAGTAACTTGAATAATGGAAGTGATTTGAAAGCAGCGTTTAAAATGAAACGAGAAAGGCCGGCGATCATGCCGTTAAGCTTTTGAACTTCTTTCTGAGTAGTCGGCGTGCGCATCTCGGTCACAGCTCGACACTTGTCTGGGTTGGCCTCAATGCCTCTCTCCGTGAGGTAGAACCCGAGGAATTTTCCAGCTCGGACGCCAAAAGTACATTTTTCCGGGTTTAATCTCATGTTGTTCTTCCGGACTTCTGCGGAAATCTCTTCAAGGTCGGGCACGTGGAGCATCTCCTCTTCACTTTTTGCAATCATATCGTCTAGATAGACTTCTACGATACGTTCGATCTATTTTCGAAACACTTTATTCATCATCCTTTGATATGTAGCTCCGACATTTTTTAATCCAAAAGGCATAACCCGGTAACAAAAATTTCTGCGGTCAGTCATGAAGGCGATTTTCTCCTGGTTGGAGGGGAACATCGGAATTTGATTGTAATCGGAGTAGGCATCCATAAAAGACAATAAACGAAAACCTGAAGCATTGTCTACTAGGCAATCAATGCTAGGAACAGGAAAGGCGTCCTTTGGACAGACCTTATTAAGATAAGTATAATCAATGCACATACGCCATTTTCCATTACTTTTCTTAACGAGTATAGGATTGGAGAGCCAAGTCGTATACTTGACTTCGTTACAAAATTTGACATTAATTAAATCCTCCACCGCCTTCGCAGTAGCAACTTTCTCTCCACTCTGAGCCCTTTTGCGCTGGGTGACTGTTTGCTGGTGTTTTTAGCAAACAATCACTGGTTTTATTAGAAATGTTTGTGAGATTAAACCAGAAATCTCTAAAGCAATTGCCTTTAAACACCACAGTTTGTCAACAAATATATTTTAAAAAGGGAGACAATTCACCATGAAAATGCAAATCAAAGAAAAAGAAGTAGTAAAATGGAACGCAGAAATATAAAATGACTTGTATTGAAAGCAATAAATTGCATTAAATGTAAAGAGAAAGGTGCACAAATTCACATACGTGGTACAATAATTCTTTTACTCTGTTTTCGCTATGACTTGGAAGTTAGAGTTTCAGAACTGTGTGTTTGGTATAATAATTTGGCACCCCTGATTTCTACGTAGAAACCCCTATTTATACAGAAAATAATGACTGAAATGTAAACTGCTATGGACACGTGGCCACGTCTCAATAACCAGTGATGAACTTCGTGCCACGTTCGATGCCACAACTGCCTACGTTGTATTAACCGTAGTCTTGAAATTCGACATAACTGTTTGCCAATAACTGCTTGACGAAGTCCTGAATATACTGTCCTGTCGAAAACTCTTCCTTGTCGAATTGGTGAAGACTTCTTCTGTCGAAAACATGCTGAGATGACTTAAATGTCACTTTTCTTTTCCAAAGGCATTATGAATGATCTTTAATGAAGAGTTAAACCCTATTAACTAACCACTCAAAAGCCTTGTCGAAATTCTAGGTTAACAAATTGCCCCCCAAAAATATCTTTTTCGACAACACAAATGTTAAGGAAGAAAAAGAATATTTTTGAAGATTTCGAAACGTCACCTCCAACAACTTTGCATTAAATGGTGATAGGCAACAATAATCATGACCCTACGCAGATAAAGCGAACCGTTTTATTGGGCCACGTCATTTGGTTGGTGGACCACGTCCTTTCAGAATCTCAAACGTGCGAAACGTCGTAACTGTGTAACCGTTGCACTTCTAACGTATAAATACGTTTCACTTCATCTTCTTCAATCTCATGCTCCCTTTGAACCTTAAACTCTGAAAATTTCTCAGTTAACCTTGCCTTTTCACGAAAGCTTCAAACTTTTTCATCGTTTCGACATCTCTACTAAGAACCCAACCCTCTTTGTTCGTTATTTGCAACAGATGGCTTCTTCCAGCGCTCAACCTCAAAAACAAACAGTTGCTGTGCAAGGCTTTGAAGGCTTCGTTGCAGAACCTTCACCAACTTGGTTTAATCAGATACTTATTCCATCTGGTAAACCTTTTACCCATGCTTATTTAGGTCCTCTTCCTGACCCCATAGAAAGCGAAGAAGTTAAGGCGATTTTTCCTAGTCACCGAAAACTTCAACCCAGAATTTTTGAGGAAACTCCTTTTCATTTGGAATTTCTAAAAAACCCCAACAGAGTATTTAGATCTGCTCCTAAGGTAGAACAAAGTGATTACATCGCATGGCTTGACAAAGTTCAAAAACAAAAGGAAACCATTTGGCAAGAACAGGGGATTTTCGACATTATCCAACTGTCGAAATATGGACCCAAATACGACAGCACTATGATTCTAGCAGCATTACAGTTCTGGGATATATCCACTCATAGTCTCCATCTGAAATGTGGCATGTTATTTCCCACTCTGTTGGATGTGGCTGCCATTACTGGCCTGAAACCACTGGGCGAAACTTTTGACCCTAAACTGGCCACCAACGACTATGGCTTCTCATTTAACAACCCTACCTTTAGTGCTTATATTGCTGATCATCATGATACTGAGAATGTTGAAGTATCTGATTTAGAACATATAGCTTTTCTTACCTTATGGTTGTCATGTTTTGTCTTTTGCTCCCGTTCTCTCCAAGTAGCAAAAGTTTTCGTTCCTTTGGCCATTCAACTCCATAAGGCCAAAAAAATCAATTTAGCGAAATTGATTTTGGGGAATCTCTATCAACATCTTGATGGTGCTGCCCTCGAATTGAAAGAAGGCGAACCAACTGACAAATTGCTCGTTGCTGGTCCTATGTGGCTTATGCAACTTTGGCTCTTAGCCACTTTTGAATCAAGGCTGAACTTGTTTATTCCTAAGGAAATTCGACCAACCTTACCAACTAGAAGAACACAAGGAGTTCGACTAGCACAATTGAAGAATAGGGAGAAAAACTTGTCTTCTGAAGAAGCGTTTTCTATGTACTTCGACATCTTCAACCAGTGCACTACTTTCGTTGATGCTATGGCGCCTTTTGTCAGATGCACTTTTGGACCATCTTGGTTTATCAACGAATTTCCCTCTAACTCAACAGAAAATGCTGAAGAAATAAACCAAATCTGGCAAGCCTATCTTTCGCCCTCTCTTCTTTCGATCAGGCTTTCTCCAAGCAACAATAAAAACAATCTTGGCATTAGCAAATATTTTCCCAGCTATTTTTCAAGGCAATTTGGGCTATGCCAACTTCGACCGGCTCCGGTCTGCTTGCACAGGAGAGAGTTCAACACTCCAGAAACAGAACAAGCTTATCAACAAGTCTTCAAGAATTTTCGTTTCAAAGATTTGCTCTTTGAACCTGCTAAATTTCAACCAAGCTTTTCTTGCACGAAGACATTCCAAGATTGGTGGGGAGGATACTATACTAAGGCTTCTAAAGGAAAAACTGATGCAGAAATTTCGAAAATTTTGTATTCAGCTTTTCCTTCTCAAATTGCTGAGAAGAACAAATCCCCAAGTAATTGGAAACATATTTCTTCATTAGTTAAAATTTTAAAACCATTTACCTGATAAAATCTTTGCATTATGAACAGCTGCTGTTTCACAGAAAAAACCCACTAAAGCAGCACCAAAGCAAAACAAGCCAACAGTAAGAACACCACCCAAGACAAAGAAGAAACTTGTGATTAAATCCACTTCCAACTTACCCCAAATAGAGGTACATCTTTGTTAATTAGCTAGACTTTTTAAATAGAAAGTTCGATCATGTTTCATCACCTTTATTTCTTTTCCTCTTTCAGAAGAAACCTGGAGTAACAAGTCCTCTTGCAATAGGGAAAAGCCTACTTGTTTCCAGTTCTGAGGTAACAAATATATCTTCATTTCTGTTTCAAGTTTCTTCGACTCTTTTAACACTTAATTGTGTTTTAAACTCGTGTTTCTCTTTCGCAGGATACTGATAGTGATGGTGATAACATGCCTCTTATTCACCGGTCAAGGAAACGAATGCAACCCGAATCCCAAGCAAAGGCTAAAGGGATTGTGATCAAAGAACCACAAGAGCAATCTCATGGACCTCCCCCTAAGAGACTTCACACATCAGTCGAAGTTCCTGTTGTCGAATCTTTAGCTGCTCCAAATGTTCTTTCGACTGAACACATTTTGCCTGCACCATCAACACCTGAGGAAATCTCCACAGTAACTCCAACTACCCAAAATTCTCCTATGGTTGTTGACGTCGAAGGACCAAACAACACTACTAACGCGAATGTTGAAATGGAACTTGAGAGAACTAACGAGCAAACACCAGACGTGGCAGGCGCTAAGGATTCAATCAAAGAGACGATTGAGATTGAGGTTCAAGAAAAAGCTTCTACCAAAGAATCAACTAGTAGCGCTATGAGTGACCAAGAGTTTTCGCTGATGAAGACGACAAATCCTTTGGCTGCTCTTAAACATTTGCTGAGCCTTTCTTCCTCTTCTCCTGCCATGGTTTCCAGTGCTTCGACTACTTCCTTGACCTCTGTTACTCAAGAATCTACTGAAGAATTGCTTCAACAATTAAAAGCTAAGGTCTTGGAAGGCAATCTCTTTGCTAGGATTGAAGAGAACCCAACAGAAAGCTTTGCAATTAAAGACATCGTTCAAAAATTGCTACAATCAGAGCCTAATGCAAAACTTTTCGCTTTCCTGATCGAATTTTTGCCAGTCTTTGAAACTTTTGCACTTCACATGAGCAAACGCTCTGAAATTTCCAGGTTGAAAAACCAAGAGGCTGTACTTCATCAAGAAAAAATTAATGCCTTCAAGGTTTCTCAAACCCCTATTGATGAATTGGAAATTCAAATAACAAAGGATGAGCAAGAACTTGCTAACTGGGATTCAAAAATTCAGCACTATGATGAAGAAATAAGAATTCTCCAAACAAAACTGGCAAATGCTAAACTCCAAAAAAGTTTAGTGCAACAAAGGATGGAGACCCCTAAGTCGAAGATTGAAAAAGCAACTACTGAGGCTCTTCAACATTTTGATGATGCTCAAAAACACCAAGCCACTATTGCTCAACTGGACAAAGAGTTAAGCTTTCTGGAGTCTTCAATTGCTGTGGGTACCAAAATTCTCTACAGGCTCAAGCACTCTCTTCAAAGCCTTTAGTAACTTGTAATAGTGTAAAATTTCTTTTAATGGCTATGTAATTATTTTGATTGAATACATTACCATTTCGAACCAATTTACGATTTTATCCTTGCTCGATTCTAACTTCGTTTAATGTTGGCTTATACTGTTTTAAATACTTGCCATTTATTTTGAAGATTCTATTTTCGTCACCCAATTCTTCGACTTCGTATGCCCAATTAGAAAAACATTGCAAAATGCGAAGTGGACCTTCCCAACTAGGTGACCATTTACCCAAGACTCTATCTTTTTTATCCATAGGTAATAACACTTTCCAAACTAAATCACCTGACTTAAAGGTTTTTAACTTAACCTTTTTGTTATAAGCTTTAGCTACTCTTTCCTTCTGTCGAATAAGCATTTCCAAAGCTAACAACCTTTCTTCGTCTAAATCAACTAACTCATCAAGCATCATATTCCAATAATGATCAAAAGGAATTTCATACTGTCTTTGAATTCTTATTGATTGTAAACAGATTTCAACAGGCAATACTGCATCGTGTCCAAAGGTTAACCTGTATGGAGTAGCATTGATAGATTCTTTGGGTGAATTTCTACAAGCCCATAAAACTTGATCTAAAGTGTTATGCCAATTTCTGGGTTTTTGCCCAACATGCTTTTTAATCAAGTTAATAATGATCTTATTGGCAGCTTCCACTTTGGCTTGTGCATAATATGGTGTCGAATTTAATAACTTAAAACCAATTTCAGAAGCAAATTCCACCATTTTTCGACCAGTGAAAACAGAACCCTGATCTGTAGTTATGGTTTCTGGAATTCCATACCTATAAATAATATGATTTCGTATAAACCGTATTACTGCTTCTTGGTCAACATTGGTTAAAGGTACTGCCTCAACCCATTTGGTAAAATAATCAATTCCTACTAATATATACCTATGACCTTTTGATGATGTTGGTTTTATTTCTCCAATTATATCCAGAGCCCAGCCTCTGAATGGCCAAGGTTTCACTATGGCATGCAATTCATTTGCAGGCACATGTTGTATTCCAGCATGTTTTTGACACTCTTGGCATCCTTTGGCGAACTCTATACAATCTTTCAACATTGATGGCCAATATATTCCTTGTCGAAATAACAACCATTTCATTTTATGGCCTACTTGGTGCGAACCACAAGCTCCACTATGTGTCTCAGAAACTGCTAAATATGCCTCATTTTCATTAAGACATTTCAATAATACTCCTTCAGGAGTTTTCTTAAACAATTCGTTTCCAATTACCACATAGCTTAAAGCTCTGTACTTTACCTTTTTATTGGTATTTCCTGTGGGATTTTGCAAGTATTCTACAATAGGCTTTCGCCAATCATCATTGGCCATATTGTCAATAGCAAAAACTTCTGCTAAAACAACTTCATCAACAATGTGGTGTTGTTCGATACATTCCTCATCTGTATTTGTTGCCCCCCCAGTTTTTGGTGTTGACAATAATGATGAAGAAATATCATCAGACACGAGTTTCTCTTTTATTTCGACTAATTCTTCAAGGCTTTGTTTTGAAACTCTATAACCTGATGCAATTTGGGCCAAATCATTCGCCACTTGATTATCAACTCGTGGTAAATGTTCTAAATGAACAGAGTCAAATCTCTTTAATAAGGAATTGGCCATAATAAAGTATTTAATAAGGTGTTCTTTAATACATTTATATTCTTTGGTCATTTGTTTGATAACCAATTCTGAATCACCTTTTATTTCAATACATCTTGCCCCCAGCTCAAGTAAAATTTCGAGGCCTATAATAAGAGCCTCATACTCAGCTTCATTATTTGAGCAATGATTTCGAATTTTAGACTTGTACTTCGTTGGAATGTTATTTGGTGAAATAATTAAAACACCAATCCCAACCCCTTTTTTATGACTCGAACCATCAAAATACAACCTCCAAGGATAAGTGTCTACGAAATGTAATGTTTCTTCGACAACAGAGTGGTCCACTATAAAATCAGCAACCACTTGTCCTTTAATTGATTTTAAAGGTTGATAAGTTAAGTCATATTCAGATAAAGCTAAAGCCCATTTACCAATTCTACTATGCATTAGCTGGCTTTATATATTGCTTTAACTTTGTGCATGAAAAATACAAGCAAAGGCACAACTTTTCTATAGAACTGTACCTAGTTTCTGCATCTATTAAGACTCTACTAAGGTAATATATGGCTCTTTCGACACCATTATCATCCTCTTGAGCTAACATGCTACCTATTGTTTTTTCAGATGCTGCTATATACAATTTGAGCACTTTGTTTCTAATAATAGGCATTAGAATTGGTGGTTTCATCAAATAAGACTTAATTTCTTCAAAGGCTGCTTGATGAACTGATTCCCATTTGAAAACTTCTTCTTTCTTCAGTCTCAACAATGGCGAAAATGCTTGAGTTTTGCCACTTAGATTTGATATGAATCTTCGTAGGAAATTGATTTTTCCCAACAATGACTGAAGTTCTTTTTTGGTTGAAGGAGCCTTCGTTTCAATTATAGCTTTAGTCTTATTCTGATTGATTTCAATGCCTTTTTTGTGCACCACAAAACCCAAGAAATCTCCTGCACGCACACAGAAGGCACATTTTAATGGATTCATTTTCAATCCATATTTCCTCATTCTTTCAAAAGATTGTCGAAGATGGTCTAAATGGCCATTTTCTGAGGAAGATTTAACTACCACATCATCTATGTATATTTGCATAAAGTTTTCAATAAAATCATGAAACATACAATTCATTGCCCTCTGATATGTAGCACCAGCATTTTTTAAACCAAATGGCATTACTACCCATTCATAAATACCTAATGCTCCTGGGCAACGAAATGCAGTTTTCGATACATCTTCTTCAGCAATAAAGATTTGATTATACCCAGAATAACCATCAAGCATGCTGAGGTATTCAAATCCTGCTGCTGAATCTATCAACATTTCTGCCACAGGCATTGCATATTCATCTTTGGGAGTTGCATTATTCAAGTCTCTAAAATCTATGCAAACTCTAAGAGTGCCATTTTTCTTAATTACAGGAACTATATTAGCTAACCATTCGACATACCTGGCAGTTCTGATGAATTTGTTCTTGAACAACCTTTCGATCTCCTCTTTAATTTTAGTTAATATTTGAGGAGCAAACCTTCTTGGCATCTGCTTCACTGGTTTCTTCTCTGGTCGAATTGGCAATTGTAATTCCACAATGTCTCGACTCAATCCAGGCATTTCGTCATAGTCCCAAGCAAAGCAATCTTTGAACTCCCTTAGCAATGTTATAACGTTGTCTTTCAATGCAACATCCAGATATGCACTAACAAAAGTTGGCCTCTTCTTTGACCCATCTCCCAAATCTACTTCCTCCAATGGATCTTGAGCTTGCATTCGCTTTGTTGAATCTCTAGGATCCTTTTCAAAACCTAATGGCTCATTATCATCAATGCAATCAAGCTTTTCATTCATAATAATGCCATTTTCGTCTACAGAACCTTTGGCTTCGACAGCCATTGCTTGATGATTTAATTCGGCTTCCATAGCCGCTTTTAACTTATTTTCGGCCATATAAGCCGTAATCTTGTTCCATGCATTAGGAACTGACATAGGAAACATTTTAAGAATCAGAATACCACCCTTCAGGTTGGGCAGTAGCATCTCCTATTATTTGCCTTTCCCAAACAAAACCATAGTTTGGATGCAAATTAACTGAAGCAAATACATTATCAGCAGGAATGTATGCCTCATTAGAAGATGGACATGGCGCAATGTTCGCCAATTTTTTCCCAAAATTTTCCTTGGTGATGTGATTTACGTCAGCACGAAAATAACTTTGGTCTGCTTCAATGTATTCGACAAGACCATCTTCCTTCCACATCACTAGTCTTTGATGTACTGTTGAAGGCACAGCACCGACTCCATGTATCCACTCCCTTCCAAGTAACATATTGAAGTTTGCTTTGGAAGCAATTACTAAGAACAGAGTGGTCCTCTTGATAGTTCCAACAATCAATTCCACTTCAATGGCTCCAAGAGAGTAACCAGTTTTGCCTTCGTAATTACTTAAGACAATATTGTGTGGCTTGAGGTCGGTGATGGATATGCCTATCTTCTTCATAAGCACTTCAGGCATAAGATTCACAGCAGCACCTCCATCAACTAACACTTTGTTGATGCCAATACCATTAACCTTAGCCTGAATATATAAAGGCTTCAGGTGATTCTGCATACTCGTATCTGGCCTCTCGAAAGTAGCCACCTGCTCTTCGACACAGCCATCATTCATCACATAGTAACACATGGGTTTGTGACAAGCCATATCTTCAGTAAAATCTTCCTCACTATTAGGCACAGTTATGACATCATATTCCAGTGGCAATATTGACACCACATTACAGACGACATCGAAGTCATCATCAGAATCATCAAAACCAGAACCTATGTCCTCATCAAAATCAGACTGAGCTTCTTTCCCTTTAGATGTCGAAGATGGAGGACAAATTCTTTCAAGTGCAGGCCTTCTAGGTTTTTCCATCGAAACATCCTTACTTTTTGCCTTATTTACCCCACTTGTAGGCTTAGCAACATCAGCACTGGTACTTGCTTCAACCTTAGAAGCCACCTTCTTATCACCCAACTGGACTTTGATTCCAAAGTGACTAGGAACCTTGTTCACGTCTAAAGAAGCTTTCTTCTTCTGGTTTCTCTGAAAACGACGCCACTGGGTTTTAGTCATAGGATTCTTACCTTTATAATTATTCCAATAATTATACTTGTTGGAATCACCTATGGACAACTTGAGCGTGTGCATTGTTGTGAACCCATTTTCCAACAGGGGAATTCGTTTGTGGAACGAAGGATTTACCAAACAGTTTTATGGATCCTTTCTTTCCTGGCTCTTGGCTTGTCGAAGGCTTAGTCGAAACATTAGCCTTACTAGATGAAGGCTTAGTCGTAACATTGGCCTTGTAACCAGGAAGCTCAGTGCTACCAAAATCAAAAGATGGCCTATTGTCAAACCATTTCCTCTTACGTTGTTCCTGATCCTGGTACCCTTCAACAGCTTTAGCTGCTTCTTTGTCGAAAACAACACTGCACCTAGGACATAGCATAACCTCAGAATTGTTCCACTTACATCTGTTGAGGAAATCTATCAATTCCTCTTCAGCTTTTGGGAACACAGCATGTAGCTTCCCATCATATTCTTTCAAGGTTATCTCTTGTTTCTTCCCTTCAGCATATATAAAACCTTCCAATTTCTTGGTGGAGGATTTAAGTTTCTTTGGAGGATCTTTCATTTCAGCATCTACCATGTTTATATTCATTTCGAAAGGTTCTGTATACATGGCTTCAGCTTTGGATAAAGGGTCATCTACAACTTGCATTGGAGTTTTCATCTTTCTATCTTCAAATTTTAATCTCCCTTCTTCGATTGCTTTTTGCACAAGATCCCTGAAAAGCACACAACGGTCAGTGTTATGTCCCAAAAAATTATGGAACTTACAATAACCCTTTTTCTTTCTATGGTCAAGAGTTGGTACTTTTAAGCCACTAGGTACCAATATCTGACCATCTTTTACTAACAGCTCAAATATTTCATCACATTTAGTAACATCAAAAGTATATGTCTTAGGCACAAATCTGTCATTTTTTGGCTCAACAGGATTTTTCCATTAGCAGGCCTTAGTAATTTACAAGTATAAGGAGGACCAGGCTTGAGTTCAGCCACGTCTATCTCCTCTCTTTCGACATCACTAAGTGTGGTGTCGAATTCTTCTTCGACATAAGCCACTTTTTCTTTTTTATGAAACCTATTTGACGTAGACTTTTCTTCTTTAAGCCTTTCCACCTGTCGAACTCTGTCAGCTAATTGGGCCATATCCCTTAGATGAGATGTGTCCAATTTCTTCCTGATCGAATAATCAAGGCCACCAGCAGCCATTTCGACGAGTTCATGTTCAGGCACTTGTGTAAAACAACGAGCCTTCAGTAGCCTAAACCTATTCAAATAGTCATCAACAGTTTCAGGTATTTTGCGCTGAACACTGGCCAATTCTTTGAGACTAATCTTAGATTGGCCCATGTAAAATTGCGCATGAAATGCTTTTTCTAATTGCCCCCATGTGAAAATAGAACCAGGGGGTAATGTAGTAAACCAAGTAAAAGCATTTTTTGTTAAAGAATTTGGGAAATATTTCATTTTCAAATTCTCATTTTGGGCTATATCCCCAGACTCAGTCAAATAACGAGCAATATGTTCGACAGTAGACTCTTTTGTGTCACCACCAAACTTAGTATATTTAGGAACTTTCCAGCCCCTTGGTAACTCAGTTTGCAACACATATTCACACAAAGGTGATATGAAATTTGGCCTATGCAAACCTATGTTAAGACCATTTTGCGCCATTATAGTTTCTACTAAAGTGGCTATATTATCATGAACGTCAACATTATTTCGTTGTACTTGTTGAACAACCTCGTCAGCGTTCTGGTTTCGGTTTACCAAAACTACTTCAGGGATATGATTTGCTAACCCTTGTTGTTCGCCTACAACTGTCTGGGCTTCGACCGTAACCGCTCTTTGAGGGTTACCAGGCATATTACCCACTACATTGGGAATTTGCCTATTATTAACCGTTGGGGTCCCAAAGAAATCTGCAATTCGACCCATTTGATTGGCTAACATTTGGTAACTAGTGTTAGTATTTTGAATCAATGGATTAAAAACTGTACCAATTTGTTGGGTTAACATATTAACCATATCATGATTGCTCTCATCAACTTGTTGTCGTAAGGCAAACAAAGATTCATTGGTTAATGCAGTAGGATTTCGACCCATTACACTTTCAGAAGAAACATGTACGGGAGACATGGTCGAAATATGTGGCATTCCAGTAGGCATGCCATATGATCCAGAAGGAAATGCAGGAAAACTTACATTATGAAAATGTGGATTTAAACCGCTTCCTATTGCCATATAAGGATTATGAAGTCCCATATGTGACGGCAAAGGCATAGGTATAGATGCCATGTTTGACTGCGTTAATCCAACGTTAGTCATTGATACTGACGGAACAGTTGTTGATGATGATGGGGATATTGTTCCCACAATCAACCCTGCATTTACGTTTGCAGAGTCTACTAGTGTTCCCTGTTCTTGTGAAATCACAGGATTAGAACTAGACGCATTATTAGTAGGACGAACCATTTTTCCGCTTCTTAAGTGCATGCAAATACGAACACATACAAGAACATAAAAAAAAAAACGTATTAAAGGCAAACTGTCCCACTGGGCGTGCCAATTTGTTTGCTGGTGTTTTTAGCAAACAATCACTGGTTTTATTAGAAATGTTTGTGAGATTAAACCAGAAATCTCTAAAGCAATTGCCTTTAAACACCACAGTTTGTCAACAAATATATTTTAAAAAGGGAGACAATTCACCATGAAAATGCAAATCAAAGAAAAAGAAGTAGTAAAATGGAACGCAGAAATATAAAATGACTTGTATTGAAAGCAATAAATTGCATTAAATGTAAAGAGAAAGGTGCACAAATTCACATACGTGGTACAATAATTCTTTTACTCTGTTTTCGCTATGACTTGGAAGTTAGAGTTTCAGAACTGTGTGTTTGGTATAATAATTTGGCACCCCTGATTTCTACGTAGAAACCCCTATTTATACAGAAAATAATGACTGAAATGTAAACTGCTATGGACACGTGGCCACGTCTCAATAACCAGTGATGAACTTCGTGCCACGTTCGATGCCACAACTGCCTACGTTGTATTAACCGTAGTCTTGAAATTCGACATAACTGTTTGCCAATAACTGCTTGACGAAGTCCTGAATATACTGTCCTGTCGAAAACTCTTCCTTGTCGAATTGGTGAAGACTTCTTCTGTCGAAAACATGCTGAGATGACTTAAATGTCACTTTTCTTTTCCAAAGGCATTATGAATGATCTTTAATGAAGAGTTAAACCCTATTAACTAACCACTCAAAAGCCTTGTCGAAATTCTAGGTTAACAGTGACCCACTTGGCTTCGGGATTAACAGCTAGCTGGTGACAAGCAACCTCAGGAGGAATCCTAGGCATGTCTTCTGCCGACCAAGCAAAGAGTTCGGCGTGAGCTCTCAAACAGTGTATGAGCTCAGCCTTTACTTCCTCGGATAGATCGGAACCGATCCTGACAGTTTTAGCCGGATCGTCGTCCAGCTGGATTTCAACAAACTACCCGTCAGGTTGAGGTCGCTTGATTGTCTTCTTCAGCTCTCGGGTCAGATCGTCGTCATCCTCCTCTTCCGAGCTATCCGGGTCATACCTAGCATCCAATTCTATCATATTGACATCGGCAGCCTTGCCGTTTCCTCTCTTCTTTGAGACTTTCCGAAATTCTTCGGGGGAATCCCCCTCCTCCATAGCCTTTTCGCCTGCCTTCATGTGTAGATAATAACACCTCTCGGCAGATTTCAAATCGGCGTTGAGGGTGATGATCTTGTTGTAGAGAGAGTAGAACTTCATCTTCAGGTGGACTGTGGAAGTTACCGCTCCGAACCTTCCTAGAGTCGGCCTTCCAATTATGCAGTTGTAGATTGAGGGACAAGGCAGAACAAGGAACTTGGTTTTAACGGTTCTGACCATTGGTTCTTCTCCATAAGTGACCATCATCTCTAAGTAACCAAGTGACTTGGTTCGCGACCCGTTGAACCCAGATAGGTCCGATCCTCTGTATTGTGTCAAGTCCTCCTTAGAAATCTCTAGCCTTCTGATCAGAACGACGAAGATGATGTCGGTCGAACTCCCCCGATCCACCAGAATTCTCCTTACTTCGGCATTTGGCCATCACAACCGTGATCAACAATGGCACGTTCTTATTGGGTTTCCCATCTAGCAAGTCCAGATCGCAGAAAGCCAAAGGAGGTGTCGGTTTGGTAAGTCTGAAGGCGCCGAGGTGGAAGCCACATTCATGATTTCTTTCCACTTTCTCTTCATGGTTTTCCCGGATGCCTCATTGGGGTAGCCTCCCGAGATGACCATCATTAAGGGCCGACCCTTAGATTTCCGAAAATCCAGCTCTTCCTCCGAGTTTTCTGTTAGACTTTTGGAAAGTGTACCAAATGTTGCAAGTAATAAAAGAACGGTAAGACCGGTCATCTCCACAGGGATTGCGTGTTGTTTAACAATGGCCAAATTATCGATTCTTAGATTGTGAAAATTCATTTGATTTGAGAATTTAGTAACGCGAAAATACGAGGGTTGTTGAAATAATAAGGAAAGCGATTAGGGGTCGAATCCTCTCCCCTCACCTATCTTATGAATATTCAGCTATTCACAAATTAATTGTTTGAAATACCAGATTCAATTCACTAAATTAGGTTAAGGACAATTCCTTGCCTCAAAACCCTTTTTACCTAATTGAGTTACCCTAATTCCTTAGGTGAATCATGCCAATCGGTAAAGCCTTGAACCCTAGAAATAAAGAATTCATAAATCCAATCCCATATTCCTATGGTGATCACAAGTTTATGATCTAAAACCTCATATCAAGCATGCAACCCATATCCCTATCTGATCACATACCCTAAATCATTATAATTATCATATGTAACTATAAAGCATTAAACAAAGAGGTATAGACTTATGATAAATCAAACAACTAATTGTATTAACCACAATAAAGAATCCATAAGATAGGTTTTTGGGGAGAATCATCTTTCCCTAATCAAAAGAAATTAGTTACACATGGTGAAAAGAGTACAACATAAGATAAAGGAGAAAAAGCAAATAGAGGAAGCCATAGAAACCTTCAATCCTTGTTCCCAAATGATTGGAAGACTCCAAAATCGCACCTCCAAGCTGTTCCAAACCCTAGCTGCGTTCCAATGACCAAGTCCCTCGAGATTTCACTGAAAAATCCTTAAAAACCCTAATTTTTACGCACCATTGCGACGCGACCCGCACCCGTCGCGACACGAAATCTTCCAGAAACAAATCCTGCGAAATATTTCTGCTGCGTCGCGACGCAACGCCTCCTGGTCGCGACGCGAAATCTGACAGAAAGTTCTCCTTCAGCTTCCTATTGCACCACTAGGCAAATGTCTGGTTCGCTAGTTGATGCTATGACAACTTGAAGGTCTTGCATTGCAATTAGCACCAGGAGTGAGAGAATTAGCTTACAAAATGAATCCTAATACATTTATCTAAACTAAGCTAATTCCCCGGCAATCAACATAATTTACAATCAAATCCCTGTAGTTTTGGTTCTAAAATTAAGCAACTTATATCATATGACAGAGAGTCAACACAACCCCAAACTTAAACTTTTGCTTGTCCTCAAGCGAACATTCAATTCAGGATGTGGCTACTTTTTAATTTAGCTGTCACATTCCACACAAACCAGTTAACCACACAGCATATCAAAAATCATCATCAACCTAATACAGTAGCAAGACAACCGAATTGGAAAATACAAGATCATAAGCAGGCAAGTGTTCTCAAGTTCTCTCTTTTACACACATCTCACCAATCTCTCTTTGAAGTGTCTAAGGTGGTCACTCAATTCACAATGTCTGCATCATCATTTCATAGGCTTGAACAAGTTCTATACACATGATACACATACGCACTATTTGAGGACTTTCAAGGTTGTAACGGGGCTTAGGTAAGGGTGGATAACATTTGGATAAGTAGGTTACAACTTGGAGTTAGGCCTACTTCTCTCTTTGTCAATTTCAACAATCTCACTCACTTACCAATTTTCCCCAAAGCATTCCACAAGAGAAGGAATTATTTACTTATTTATTTATATAACTTTTTTTTTGAAATATATATATATATATATATATTTTTTTTTTCTTTTTCTTTCTTTTCTTTGTTTGTTCCTTTCTCTTGTATACCACTCCAAACTTAGAATGTTGATATTCCATGAGCAACCCCAAACTTAGAATTTTTCCCACTCACATACATTTGTGTACCTAACTCCAAGTTAAGAAACAACTAGGCATATGATTTGCAGAAAAAATACAAAAAAAAACAACAATTAGGCTCAGAGGGGCTAACAAAGGATAAACAATAATTTGGTGGCTTGAAAGGCTCGGGGGTTCCAAAAAATTTGCCTCAGTGTGTATGTAAATCACATGCAAGATTGCTAAGTACAAGTTCAAGTTCTGCAGACTAATGCAAGCAAGGAATACACACAAGCATGATATAAGTGTTTGGGCTCACCTCACGGTTGGGATTTTAAGAGATGGAACTCGAGAGGACTTGCCCACAAATGATTTCGATTTTCCTCAACTTTTGTCTTGACCACTGGCAATACCTGTAACGCCCCAAAAATAATAGATTAATTTATTTAATTAATTAAATGAAATTGAGTGGTAGAAATAATAATATAATTATTATTTATTAATTAATAAAATAATTATAGGTGTTATTATATGTGAGCCTTAGTTGGGTTGGATTATAATTATTTAATTTGAAGGGAGTGGTGATGGTAATTCCGGATGTTAGGATTGGCCCAAGCCCAAGCCCATTGACTTAGGCCTAGGCGAATTAGTAAGGGTTGGAGACAAGTGTCTCATTTGTGCAAAAGAAAGAAAAGGATTCGAAGAGAGGAGAGGAGAAAAGAAAAAAAGAAACTCGCGAAGAGGAGAGTGAGAAAGAAAGGGCGCGGCAATGCTAGGGCAAAGGAGGAGAGCTTGGATCGTTGGTGGTGTTGGTGAATTCTAGGGTGCCTTGCGAGTTCTTCACTTCAAGAGGTTAGGGGGTCCTCTTTTTATCTTTAATAATTTATGTGATGAGTATTGCCTAGGGTTAGGTTCTAGGAAGATTTTAATGAATGAATTGTGTGTTGTTGATTTAATCGTAGCATTGAGATGTGTGATTAGGAATTGCCTATGTTGAATTCGCATAATTGATGCTAAGGTGAATTGCATGTCACGTATTTGAGTATATGCCTTGTTGGTGTGTGTTTGGTGAGAATTGAGGATCATGGTGATAATTAGATTATATATATGCGATTGGGTGTTTGGTGAATTTAATTTGGTGTTTGAATTAGAAAAATTCTGTTTTTGGAGTTCCTAGGCGCCTTGGGCGCCATTAGCCTTGTTGCTGTTTTCTGTGTCTGAGTCATGGGCACCAGGCGCCCAGCCACTGTGCCCTGCGCCAGTTTTCCTTGTGCTGTGTCTGTGTTGCAGAATTGTGTTGCTCGTGTCTAGGCACCATGGGAACCGAGGGTCCCGGAGTTCGGATGCTCGGTTTGCTTTCAAATTCGGTATGGGAGTTCCTGGGCTCAAATAGAGTCAGTTTCAGGTGCTGGGTCAACAATTTGGCAGTGTTCCTTGTGCCATGGGTGCCAAGGGCCCCAATTTTTCTGTTGTTCATTTTGCAAAAATTGATACTGGGTTTTCATGTCCAAGCTAAATGGCTCGTGTAAAATAATTTTTGGAGTCATAGGAGTGGTGGTTCGTCCTGGCCTTAGGCGCCTAGCCCATGGGCGCCAAAGAGGCGTGTCACTTTTTGCCAAAATTTTTGTTGGGTTCTCATATTCTGAGTATTTGGCTCGTGCAAAATCAATTTCGAAGTAAAATGAGTTTTCTTGCGTGTTGGCCTTAGGCGCCTAGTGCCTGGGCGCCGTGTTTCCTGCGCCAGTGCGCCAGGCGTGTTGCTGTTCCTGGGCGCCAGCGCCTATGCGCGTGTTGCTGTTTCTGGGCGCCAGCGCCTATGCGCGTGTTGCTGTTTCCTGGGCGCCAGCGCCCATGCGCCAAATCCTGTGTTGCTCCTGGGCGCCCAGCGCCTGGGCGCCAGTTTCCAGAATGTCTAAGTATTTTTCCGATTTTGTTTTTAATGTAACTTTTGACTCGGTTATCCAAATTTAACGGTTCAAAATGCGTTTCGAAGCTAATTTCGGTGTCTATCCAAATATTCTGATTTTATGCAAAATTGAGTTAATTTACTGGTGGTTCTGGACTGAAGTTCGTTCTAGGTGTCTAATGTCAATTTTTATTCACTTTCTCTATGTCGCGTCAAATCCTAAATTGGCCTAATTGAAATTGGTGTTGGTGTGAGTGGTGGGTTGAGTTGGTGAGTGTATTATGGTGTGATTGGTGAGCAGAGGCTTCGGCCTAATTTTAATTGGTGAGCAGAGGCTTTGGCCTAATTTTAATTGGTGAGCTGATTTATACAATGGTGAGAATATGAATAAAATGGTGAATTGATGAATTGTGTGGTGTGTTGTGATGCATTTCCATAGCATCTCATGAAACATGTGCATTATTGGTGAGCAGAGGCTTCGGCCTAATTTTATTTGGTGAGCAGAGGCTACGGCCTATTTGTATTTGGTGACGGATCCGACATGCATGTGCCCGTGGAGTTTGGGTTGCATTTCACGCATAACCATACCTTTTGCATTGTCGTTTGTAGATTGTAATTGTGATATGGTTGTTGCCTTTGTTGTGAATCGGTGTGCCTAGTTACCTGTTCCTATGCAGTGCTTATTTCCATATGTTATTAATTATGAAAAGAGACTCACCCTACTGCTTTTATGTTGCTTCTTATGTCGGCAACGTGCAGGTAATGATGAGTGAAGGTTACCCTTATGCCTTCGTCTGGTAGGAAGTGTCATGCTCTGATACGTAGCACCGGGGGGGCGTCTTATGCTTATGTGTTATTGTTTTTATGCTGTTAGACTATTATTGGTGCTGTATTGGTTTTGTTTTCGAACTGGTTATTTATTCCGCTGCAGTATTGACTGTATTTGGTTGATGCGAACTAAACGGTATTTCATGGTGCTATGTATCTTGTGGTTTTAACCGAATTATGAAAATTGAAGTGGTTGATTTAATGAAGTAAGTGTAGCACTCGCTTAGATTGTTTTTCAAAAAAAAAAGGAAACTCTGATTTTTATTAAATAGTAAGGTTATTAGAAAATGGGTGTTACATTAGTGGTATCAGAGCAATGGTTGGTCCGTCCGGCCAAGTCGTCGAGTCGTTGTGTCGGTGTACGACCAACTGTTGTCTTTTAAGTGCTGACCAATATTTGTGTTGCAGGAAGGCCAAGAGTTGCTAATGGTAAGTGAACTAGTGGGGGAGAGGCCCCTGCTGGTACTGTGTGTTGTATTGCATTGCCGTGTGTGAACTTTGTGTCCCTGTTGTTGGTTGCTGTTCTTTAACCTTCTTGTATGAACTCTTGGGTGGTGTCTCTTGATGTGGAGTCTAAGTGCATTGTGAAAATTGTTTTGATAAATTACGTCAAGCCGCTACCCGACGCACAAAAATGTTTTGATCACTCTAAGTGATGTCGTCCATGCTTAAAAATGTTGAGTTTTGATGTTCCTTGATTTATAATTGTTTCCCATGATGAGTCTGTCTGTATTTATTGTAAGGAATTATGACATCTTTTGCGTTAGTTGTTTATTTTTGGTGTTGTTCCTGATTGTTTTGACATGCAGTGTTGTACGTGTAGGGTCTTCATGAATTGTTTTGCAATTTCCATGCTACTTGGGGTTTGATATTGTACGCTTGGGTTTTATGAAATTTTTGGTCGTTACTTCTTGAATCGTGTTATGTGGTTTTGAGATCTGAAAAATAAAATGACTTCTGAAATTGTTTTTGAAATGTCTAATGGACGATTTTACGGTTGGATACTAAAATTAGTAATGAAATCTATTTTTAATGAATGAACGTGGGTGTTGATCAAAGGAAGTAAATTATTTTGACTTAGGGTTTTAAATGAGGAAGTATGGAGGTGAAGTTTTGGTTGGATTGGAGAATGATTTTCTAGTTGGTTTTATTTGGAAAAGAGTAATGATTTGTCGTTGTGTCGATTTTTAAAAAAAAACCTTGTCAAAAATGATTTGATGGCGATTTTGAAAACTAGTATTGGGTTTCTTTGGGAGCAAAAATGTATTAGTATGTATGAAACCTTGTGTGCTCTATGATGTTTAAATTGGTTAAGAAATATTGGCGTGCTCTATGTATTGTTTGATTTATGTGGAATATGTATTGCTCGTAAATTACATAGCGAGTGTGTTGAAGTGATTGATGTATTTTAATTGGTTGGTGTATGATTATTGGGGAGTTTAAACTACGCTTGATGGCTGAATTTGTGGCTGCTTAGATGCTTAATTCGTTGCTAAGCTCACTGTGTAGGCACTTTCTGAGTAGGTTTGACCTTCGGCTAAACTGGGACTGTCTTACTGGTTGATAAATCATATAACTTACAATTTTAGAAACTATACTGAATGCTTGTCATTTTGGCTTTGGTTTGGTCGCATTTGGAGTAGTATAGCTCCAGTTATGGGCTTCGCAAGTTAGGATAAAATTCTGGGGACCGTCTGGACATAGAGTCAGTGTTTTGGTTATGGTGTTTTCAAATGAACTCCTTTTCGAATGAATCCAATTTCTTTGAAAACTAGACAAAAATGATTTACTGTTTAGGCTGAAGTTTCGTGTTATTTGGGTTTGTTTTGGGCATTGTAGAAGAGTCACAACTTTGGACACAGTCACTGCCCCATTTTCTGGACGAGCTGCCTTGTTTGTGAAAACTGTGCTATTCGACTCATCATTTTGAAATTCTAAAAATATAGCCAGAAACTAGACTCCGTAAGTTTTCCGTAGAGGGGTTGTTTGCTAAATTCCGATGTCGTTTGATAGGGTAAATAAATTGTTGAAGTTTATGTGTGAGTGCTGGAATTTCCTGCGTTGCTTGGTTTATGCTGTCATTGTAACGGAAAAATGTCTTTGCAATATCTTTTGACCCAGGAGTCCGATTTGAGTAAACTAAAATGTTTTGGAAAGCTTATTCAGAGGCCTAACTGAATATTCTAATTGCAAGGCAAAATTGACTGTTTCTGGTGTCGTTGATTTTTAGGCGTGTCGGTCGAATTAAATTGTTGCTGTGTTGTCGGTGGCTTAGAGCCCAAGTTGTTGTTGTGTCGTCGGTGGCTTAGTGCCCCAAGTCGTTGTTGCAGTGTCGGCGCTTTGGTGCCTGAAGTTGTTGATGTGTTATTGATTATAGGATTGTTGGTCCCGGAGTTGTCTCCACATTGTTGCTTTGTTGTTGCTTGTGGTTGCCTCGTTAATAATGTTGATGTTTAGGTGTTGTCTTGGGTACCGCCGAATGGCCCAAGTTATATTGTTGTTGATGATGTTGCTTTACTGTTGGTTTGTCGTTGTTGATGTCGCCTGAGTGGCAATTTTAGTTGTTGATGTCGCCTGAGTGGCAATTTTAGTCGTTGATGTCGCCTAAGTGGCAATTCTAGTTGTTGATGTCGCCTGAGTGGCAAAGTTGTTCGTTGATGTTGTTGTCATGTTGCTAAATTATGAGGCTTGTAGTACGACTGTTATGCGCCCGGTGAATTTCGTTATGATGCTGTGATGATTGATGTATTTTGTTATCCTTGAGGGTAGATGAGTGAGGTAGAATGCGAGCTAGTTTATCAGAGTAGCGCAGCGGGGTAGAGAGTGAGTCTGATTATTACTGCTTGAAGTTACCTGACTGAACAAGTAGGAGGGACGGCCGCCCAAGCACTTACCACCGGTAATCAAAGCAATAGTAATCAGCATATAGATGGCCCTAGTTGTCTAGGTGGCCTTAGAGGGAGAGTGTTGGCGTGGCAGGTAAATTTCGAGGACGAAATTCCTTTAAGTGGGGGAGAGTTGTAACGCCCCAAAAATAATAGATTAATTTATTTAATTAATTAAATGAAATTGAGTGGTAGAAATAATAATATAATTATTATTTATTAATTAATAAAATAATTATAGGTGTTATTATATGTGAGCCTTAGTTGGGTTGGATTATAATTATTTAATTTGAAGGGAGTGGTGATGGTAATTCCGGATGTTAGGATTGGCCCAAGCCCAAGCCCATTGACTTAGGCCTAGGCGAATTAGTAAGGGTTGGAGACAAGTGTCTCATTTGTGCAAAAGAAAGAAAAGGATTCGAAGAGAGGAGAGGAGAAAAGAAAAAAAGAAACTCGCGAAGAGGAGAGTGAGAAAGAAAGGGCGCGGCAATGCTAGGGAAAAGGAGGAGAGCTTGGATCGTTGGTGGTGTTGGTGAATTCTAGGGTGCCTTGCGAGTTCTTCACTTCAAGAGGTTAGGGGGTCCTCTTTTTATCTTTAATAATTTATGTGATGAGTATTGCCTAGGGTTAGGTTCTAGGAAGATTTTAATGAATGAATTGTGTGTTGTTGATTTAATCGTAGCATTGAGATGTGTGATTAGGAATTGCCTATGTTGAATTCGCATAATTGATGCTTGATTGATGCTAAGGTGAATTGCATGTCACGTATTTGAGTATATGCCTTGTTGGTGTGTGTTTGGTGAGAATTGAGGATCATGGTGATAATTAGATTATATATATGCGATTGGGTGTTTGGTGAATTTAATTTGGTGTTTGAATTAGAAAAATTCGGTTTTTGGAGTTCCTAGGCGCCTTGGGCGCCATTAGCCTTGTTGCTGTTTTCTGTGTCTGAGTCATGGGCACCAGGCGCCCAGCCACTGTGCCCTACGCCAGTTTTCCTTGTGCTGTGTCTGTGTTGCAGAATTGTGTTGCTCGTGTCTAGGCACCATGGGAACCGAGGGTCCCGGAGTTCGGATGCTCGGTTTGCTTTCAAATTCGGTATGGGAGTTCCTGGGCTCAAATAGAGTCAGTTTCAGGTGCTGGGTCAACAATTTGGCAGTGTTCCTTGTGCCATGGGTGCCAAGGGCCCCAATTTTTCTGTTGTTCATTTTGCAAAAATTGATACTGGGTTTTCATGTCCAAGCTAAATGGCTCGTGTAAAATAATTTTTGGAGTCATAGGAGTGGTGGTTCGTCCTGGCCTTAGGCGCCTAGCCCATGGGCGCCAAAGAGGCGTGTCACTTTTTGCCAAAATTTTTGTTGGGTTCTCATATTCTGAGTATTTGGCTCGTGCAAAATCAATTTCGAAGTAAAATGAGTTTTCTTGCGTGTTGGCCTTAGGCGCCTAGTGCCTGGGCGCCGTGTTTCCTGCGCCAGTGCGCCAGGCGTGTTGCTGTTCCTGGGCGCCAGCGCCTATGCGCGTGTTGCTGTTTCTGGGCGCCAGCGCCTATGCGCGTGTTGCTGTTTCCTGGGCGCCAGCGCCCATGCGCCAAATCCTGTGTTGCTCCTGGGCGCCCAGCGCCTGGGCGCCAGTTTCCAGAATGTCTAAGTATTTTTCCGATTTTGTTTTTAATGTAACTTTTGACTCGGTTATCCAAATTTAACGGTTCAAAATGCGTTTCGAAGATAATTTCGGTGTCTATCCAAATATTCTGATTTTATGCAAAAATGAGTTAATTTACTGGTGGTTCTGGACTGAAGTTCGTTCTAGGTGTCTAATGTCAATTTTTATTCACTTTCTCTATGTCGCGTCAAATCCTAAATTGGCCTAATTGAAATTGGTGTTGGTGTGAGTGGTGGGTTGAGTTGGTGAGTGTATTATGGTGTGATTGGTGAGCAGAGGCTTCGGCCTAATTTTAATTGGTGAGCAGAGGCTTTGGCCTAATTTTAATTGGTGAGCTGATTTATACAATGGTGAGAATATGAATAAAATGGTGAATTGATGAATTGTGTGGTGTGTTGTGATGCATTTCCATAGCATCTCATGAAACATGTGCATTATTGGTGAGCAGAGGCTTCGGCCTAATTTTATTTGGTGAGCAGAGGCTACGGCCTATTTGTATTTGGTGACGGATCCGACATGCATGTGCCCGTGGAGTTTGTGTTGCATTTCACGCATAACCATACCTTTTGCATTGTCGTTTGTAGATTGTAATTGTGATATGGTTGTTGCCTTTGTTGTGAATCGGTGTGCCTAGTTACCTGTTCCTATGCAGTGCTTATTTCCATATGTTATTAATTATGAAAAGAGACTCACCCTACTGCTTTTATGTTGCTTCTTATGTCGGCAACGTGCAGGTAATGATGAGTGAAGGTTACCCTTATGCCTTCGTCTGGTAGGAAGTGTCATGCTCTGATATGTAGCACCGGGGGGGCGTCTTATGCTTATGTGTTATTGTTTTTATGCTGTTAGACTATTATTGGTGCTGTATTGGTTTTGTTTTCGAACTGGTTATTTATTCCGCTGCAGTATTGACTGTATTTGGTTGATGCGAACTAAACGGTATTTCATGGTGCTATGTATCTTGTGGTTTTAACCGAATTATGAAAATTGAAGTGGTTGATTTAATGAAGTAAGTGTAGCACTCGCTTAGATTGTTTTTCAAAAAAAAAAGGAAACTCTGATTTTTATTAAATAGTAAGGTTATTAGAAAAGGGGTGTTACAATACCTGATGATAAAATTTGACACACTAGTCATCACAAGGTAAAATGTAAAACATGTTAAGCTAAATACCACAAATCATCATAATTGAAGCTGCTTCCAAAAAAGTTCAGGGAAGTGGTGCCTCAATATCACAGAATAAGTTGTCAATATCGTACAGACCAAAATTCAAAATAAAGTCAAAAGGGAAGAAAGATAAAAAAAAACTCAAAACAAGTAATAGTGATAAGTTGAGCCCCCTGCTCAAGGAGAGGAAAAGAGGTGCTCATCAATGGGTTGCCTACCACTAAGCACTTCTTTAACGTCACTAGCTTGACGTCTTTTAGACCCTTATGGGTCTCTTAGCATGAGAACCATTTGAGCCTCTTCTACCGCCTTACCACGGAATGGCTTGAGTCGTTGTCCATTTACCTTAAAAGATCTTTTGGACTTTGGCTCTTCCCCTTCTATTGCTCCGTACAGTGTCACTTCTTTAATAAGAAAGGGGCCCGACCACTTGGATTTCAGTTTCCCTGGAAACAACTTGAGTCTCGAGTTAAACAACAATACTTGTTGTCCAGGGTAAAATTCCTTCCTTGAGATGTGTTTGTCGTGATACACCTTCATCTTTTCCTTGTAGATTTTGTTATTCTCATATGCATGCAGGCGCATCTCCTCTAACCCATGAAGTTGCAGGATTCTCTTATCTCCACTTGATGTGGGGTCAAAATTCAAAAACTTCAACGCCCAAAATGCTTTGTGTTCCAGTTCAACCGGCAAATGACAAGATTTGCCATAAACCAATTGGTAAGGAGACATACCTAAGGGTGTCTTATAAGCTGTCCTGTATGCCCACAGTGTATCATCTACCTTCACTGCCCAATCCTTCCTTGAGTTCCCCACCATCTTCTCTAATATTCTCTTTAGTTCTCTGTTTGACACTTCTACTTGACCATTGCACTGAGGATGATAAGGAGTCGACACTTTGTGCTTTACACTATACCTGGATAGGACATTGCTAAGCTGAGTGTTACAAAAATGGCTACCCCCATCACTGATCAAGACTCTTGGCACACCAAATCTTGAGAAAATGTTTTTCTTTACAAATTTAACCACAGTTTGAGAATAATTTTTCGAAGTGGCACTGGCTTCCACCCATTTAGAAACATAGTCCACCGCCACCAAGATATAACCAAGATATATTGTTAAGAATGAGATGGTGGGAAGGGTCCCATGAAGTCAATGCCCCAACAGTCAAACACTTCTACTTCAAGTAAATGGTTCAATGGCATCTCCCCCTTTCGTGAAATATTACCAGTCCTCTGGCACTTGTCACAACTTTTTACATGATTTTGCGCATCCTTAAAGAGGGATGGCCAATAAAAACCAGATTGGAGTACTTTTGCAGCTGTGCGTTCTCCATTGTAGTGACCTCCACATGGAGAATCATGACAATGCCATAGAATCTTTTGACTTTCACTACCAGAAACGCATCTTCTAAGAAGCCCATCCGTTCCAACCTTGAAGAGAAAGGGGTCATCCCAAAGATAATGTTGGACATCACGGAGGAACTTCTTCTTTTGTTGCTATGTGAAGTTTTCAGGGACCATTCCGCCTGCCTTGTAATTTGCTATGTCGACAAACCACGGTCTCTCTACAATTGCGAACAACTTTTCATCGGGGAACTCTTCAAGGATTTCTTTCTCCCGAGCAGTCACCTCTTTGCTCTCCAGCCTAAACAGATGATCTGCTACCACATTCTCGCTCCCCTTTTTGTCTTTGATCTCCAAGTCGAATTCCTGCAAAAGCAAAATCCATCTAAGGAGTCGAGGCTTAGACTCGCCCTTGGTTAGCAAATATTTTATTGCAGCATGGTCAGTAAAAATAATCACTTTAGAGCCAACCAAATAGGAACGAAATTTTTCCAATGCAAATACTATAGCTAGCAGCTCTTTTTCAGTTGTCGCATAATTCACCTGATTTTTATTTAAAACCTTGCTAGCATAATATATAGCATGAAAGAATTTCCCCGATCTCTGCCTCAACACTGCACCCACTGCATAATCACTAGCATCACACATTAATTCAAAGGGAATATCCCAATCGGGGGCTACAATGACTGGGGCCGAAATTAGTTTCTCCTTTAATACATTAAAAGCACACAAACATTCATTATCAAAAACAAATTCATTCTCCTTGACAAGTAGATTGCATAAAGGTTTTGCAATCTTGGAGAAGTCTTTTATGAAACGTCGATAAAATCCGGCGTGTCCTAAAAAACTTCTCACTCCCTTCACATTCGCAGGAGGAGGTAACTTTTCTATAATTTCGACTTTTGCTTGATCAACCTCAATGCCTTTTGACAAAATTTTATGGCCAAGAACAATTCCTTCTCGAACCATAAAGTGGCACTTTTCCCAATTCAGAACTAAATTGGTTTCGGTGCATCTCTTCAAAACTGCATCAAGGTTAGCCAAACAAGGATCATAGCAAGGTCCAAAAACAGAAAAGTCATCCATAAATACCTCAATAGCATTTTCCATCATATCAGAGAATATAGAAAGCACGCACCTTTGAAAAGTAGCAGGGGCGTTACACAACCCGAAGGGCATCCTCCGATAAGCAAACATACCAAACGGGCATGTAAAGGCAGTCTTCTCTTGATCTCCAGGATCCACTGCTATCTGGTTGTATCCAGAGTATCCATCCAGAAAGCAATAGAAAGCTGATCCATGAATGGTAGAGGGAAGTGGTCCTTCCGTGTGGCTTGGTTCAATCTTCGGTAGTCAATACACATTCTCCACCCTGTGACTGTGCGAGTAGGGATCAACTCATTCTTCTCATTTTTAACCATGGTCATACCACCTTTCTTGGGCACCACATGGACTGGACTCACCCACGAGCTGTCTGAAATGGGATAAATCATTCCGACATCTAAGAGCTTCAATACTTCTTTCCTCACCACATCTTTCATGGTGGGGTTCAACCTTCGGTGTGGTTGAATCACAGATTTGAACTCTTCCTCGAGCTTGATCTTATGCATGCAAAAAGCCGGACTAATCCCCTTAAGGTCAGAGATAGTCCAACCAAGTGCAGTTCTGTTTCCTCTCAACACTCTCATCAGTTTTTCCTCTTCCAACTTGGTTAAAGAACTACTGATGATAGCTGGGTATTGATCATCGCTCCCAACGAATACATACTTTAAATGAGAGGGGAGTTGTTTTAATTCGAGAGTTCCTTTTTCTAGGCTCTCCCCCCTAGTCAGATCTTCCCTTTTCTTGGAGATCCTCTCTACCTGGGAAACTTCGAACTGACGAATGCAGTCTTCTACTTCACTACCAAAGTTTTCATCCAACCCCTCAATAGAGTTCACAATTACCTTCTCTAAAGGAGGAGAGGGTAGATTATGTCTAAAGGTTTCTTGCACCGAGTCTTCAATCACGTCCACCCTAAAACATTTCTCTTGGTCGTCCGAGTGCCGCATGGCTTCAAAGACATTGAAAGTTACCTCCTCATCTTGGAACCTTAACATTAGCTTACCTTGTTGTACATCTACCAGGGCTCGCCCAGTGGCCAAAAAAGGTCTACCAAGGAGGATTGGAACCTCTGCATCTTCCTCCATTTCAAGAATCACAAAGTCAACGGGAAACAAGAATTTATCAACTCTTACCAGAACATCTTCTAAGATCCCATAAGGATGTTTGATTGATTTATCAGCGAGCTGCAGAGACATCCTAGTGGGTTTCACCTCACCTCCCCCGAGCTTATTTAACATAGACAAGGGCATCAGGTTGATGCTTGCTCCCAAGTCGCAGAGGGCCTTCCCTATTGTCAAGTTACCGATGGTGCAAGGTATGGTGAAACTTCCAGGATCTTTTAACTTGGGAGGAAGTTTTCTTTGAATAATGGCACTGCACTCTTCAGTCAGAGCCACAGTTTCATCATCTTTTAACCTCCTCTTCTTAGTCAACAGTTCCTTCATAAACTTTGCATACATGGGCATTTTCTCTAAGGCTTCTGCAAAAGGAATGTTGATTTGGAGACTCGAGAAAATCTCCAAGAACTTAGTGAATTGCTCTTCTTTCTGATTCTTCTTGGGCACTTGAGGGTATGGCAATTTGCTGTATGAAGGAATTTCCTTGAGCTTGTCGTCTACCTGCAATTTTTCATTGAACAAACTTTCTTTTTGGTTAGACTTCACAACTCCCGCATTTTTTTTCACTCAACTCATTTTCGACTCCTTCACTTTTCCTTTTTAAATCCTCCCTCAACACCTCAGTTTCACTACTCTCTTCTCTAGGTTTGAGTTTGGTTACCCCAACAGGGTTCAGTTCTCTACCACTTCGCAATGAGATAGCATTGCAACTCTCATTCTTGGGGTTATCCATAGTGCTAGCAGGGAAACTACCATTAGATCTCTCAGCAAGTTGCTTTGACAACTGACCAATCTGAATCTCCAAGTTCTTCATTGATGCTTCATGGTTCTTCCCCATGTTTTTCATAACTTGTTCTTGGGATTGGAAAGTATCCTTGGTCATTTGCATGAATTGGGTCAAAGCATCTTCCAACCGAGAAGGGTTCTTTTGCTGTTGAGCAGGTGCTTGAGACTGATGTTGGTTTGAACCTGAGGCCTCATTATTCTTCCAAGAGAAGTTAGGATGATTCTTCCACCCAGGATTGTAGGTGTTAGAATACGGGTTCCCACCTTGCTTTTGAAAGTTTCCCATGTAACTTGCCTGTTCAACCATTTCTCCTTGAGTTGTGCAATCACCCTCATGGGCTTCTCTACCACAATAGTTGCACCCACCCGTTTGCACTGCTTGAACGGTTGCTTGAGCCTTTGAACCAACTTCGCAAGCTGTAGTTAACTGCTTAGTAAGAGCTTCAATTTGCATAGACATTAACTTTTGTTGGGCCAACACAGCACTGTTAGAGTCCAATTCCAGCACACCCTTTTTACTCACCGCTCCACGATCATTCTGGATCCTGTACTCCTTAGAAGCCATATCTTCTACCAACTGTTTTGCCTCCTCCCATGTTTTAGTGCCTAAAGATCCTCCAGCTGAGGCATCTAGCATCGTTCTAGTTTGAGGTCGCAACCCATGGCAGAAGGTTTGAAGCTGCAGGAAGTCATCAATACCATGTCCTGGACAATTTTTCAGCAATAATTTAAATCTCTCCCAGGAGTCATATAGGGACTCAAAATCCCCTTGTGCAAACTTTGAGATTTCTGCTCTCTTTTTGATGAACTTGGAGATTGGGAAGAATCGTTCCAAGAACTTGTTTTCCAGTTCGCCCCAAGTGTTCACAGTTCCTGCTGGTATGGTGTTCAACCAATCCTTAGCCCTGCCTGTTAGTGTGAATGGAAACAGGCGCAATTTCTTGGCGCTTTCATTAACTCCCTCAGGGTGTGTAGTTCCACATATCTCATAAAACTGGAACAGGTGTTGGTTGGGGTCTTCTGCATCTGATCCTGAAAACTGCTCTGATTTTAAGGCAGTGAGCACAGAAGATTTGATGTCAAATTGGGCAACTCCCACTGGTTGGAAAGTGAATGCTTGAGCGCCCTGAGTTCTCCTCCCGGAGTCACCGAGAGTGCGTCTTGGAGGTGGATTCTCAGCCATTTCTGCCTCTTCAGTCGAAGAATCTTCCGGAACAGAGGTTGAAGCTGAGTGTACCTGTGACTCTCTCTGGGCTTGTTGCTTAGCTAGCTTTGCTTTCTTTCGGTTTGCTTTTGTTGTCTTTTCAATCTCTGGGTCAAATAACAATTCTCTCGCAGTTTTGTCCCGCATAAACAAATTTCTGAAATACTAAGCAAACCGTCAACAAGTCCAATAAAATCAGAGTACCAAAAGTAAATAATTAAATAAATAAAAACAAAAAGTAAAACTAAAATCTAAGTATCAACTCGTTTGCCTTGTTGACAACTAAATCAACAATCCCCGGCAACGGCACCAAAAACTTGTTAGACTTTTGGCAAGTGTACCAAATGTCGCAAGTAATAAAAGAACGGTAAGACCGGTCGTCTCCACAGGGATTGCGTGTTGTTTAACAATGGCCAAATTATCGATTCTTAGATTGTGAAAATTGATTTGATTTGAGAATTTAGTAACGTGAAAATACGACGGTTGTTGAAATAATAAGGAAAGCGATTAGGGGTCGAATCCTCTCCCCTCACCTATCTTATGAACCTTCAGCTATTCACAAATTAATTGTTTGAAATACCAGATTCAATTCACTAAATTAGGTTAAGGACAATTCCTTGCCTCAAAACCCTTTTTACCTAATTGAGTTACCCTAATTCCTTAGGTGAATCATGCCAATTGGTAAAGCCTTGAACCCTAGAAATAAAGAATTCATAAATCCAATCCCACATTCCTATGGTGATCACAAGTTTATGATCTAAAACCCCATATCAAGCATGCAACCCATATCCCTATGTGATCACATACCCTAAATCATTATAATTATCATATGTAACTATAAAGCATTAAACAAAGAGGTATAGACTTATGATAAATCAAACAACTAATTGTATTAACCACAACAAAGAATCCATAAGATAGGTTTGGGGAGAATCATCTCTCCCTAATCAAAAGAAATTAGTTACACATGGTGAAAAGAGTACAACATAAGATAAAGGAGAAAAAGCAAATAGAGGAAGCCATAGAAACCTTCAATCCTTGTTCCCAAGTGATTGGAAGACTCCAAAATCGCACCTCCAAGCTGTTCCAAACCCTAGCTGCGTTCCAATGACCAAGTCCCTCGAGATTTTGCTGAAAAATCCTTAAAAACCCTAATTTTTACGCACCATCGCGACGCGACCCGCACCCGTCGCGACGCGAAATCTTCCAGAAACAAATCCTGCGAAATATTTCTGCTGCGTGTGACGCGACGCCTCCTGGTCGCGACGCGGAATCTGACAGAAAGTTCTCCTTCAATTTCCTATTGCACCACTAGGCAAATGTCTGGTTCGCTAGTTGATGCGATGACAACTTGAAGGTCTTCCATTGCAATTAGCACCAGGAGTGAGAAAATTAGCTTACAAAATGAATCCTAATACATTGATCTAAACTAAGCTAATTCCCCGGCAATCAACAGAATTTACAATCAAATTCCTGTATTTTTGGTTCTAAAATTAAGCAACTTATATCATATGACAGAGAGTGAACATTTTCCTCCTTTTCTTCCTTAGCTTTGCCCCTCCTCTTAGGGTCATCTTTCTCTTCTTTGCCGAGGTGGCTTCTTCACATACTGGCTTAACTTCCCTTTCTTGATCAGGTCCTCAATGTCGTGCTTCAAGGCATTGCAGTGATTGGTGTCATGACCATTACTTCGGTGATACCGACAGTATTTGTTGGATTGCTGCCCCGGCTTGTGTGGGAGCGGGTCGGGGAATCAGACCTCTTTAAACTCAGCGTTCATACATTTTGCCAAAATTTTGGCTCTGGTCTCATTTAGATCGAAATATTGTTGATGTCGGTTTCGGGGTCTGGTCTCCCTGTCGTTCCGATTTTCTTTCTTGCCCCGATTTTCTTTCTCATTCTGGGGTCCAGATCCTCCGGGCTTGAGATGTGACCTTCCTGTGTCGATTCCTTCTTCGTGGTCGATGTACTTTTGAGATCTCTGGAGGAACTCCACGACAGACTCGGGCTGGTTGACCCCGACATCGGTCTGAAACAAACTGCCTTCACGAAGCCCAACCTCCACGAAGTAAAGTCGGAAAGAGTCGTCAAGGTTCCGGACTTGTGCAGCTTCACGGTTGAATCTCTCTATGTAGTCCCAGAGAGACTCATTTTCGCCCTGATGAATTGCTTGTAGCACCTTTCGGGACTTCGCTTTCATTTTGGAGTGGGCAAAATGAGCGGAAAAGAGTTTAGCTAAGTGATCCCAAGAAAAGATGGTGTTTGGCTTTAGGGCCCTGAACCAATCCAAAGCCATTTTCTCTAGAGTGAGAGGGAAAATCCGGCACCTAATCTCCTCTGGAACATTCCGATATTGCATCACCGTGTCAAAATAGTTGAGGTGGCGATCAGGATCGCCTGTTCAGCCATGCATTTTCAAACCCTCAGGGGGTTTCTCGAGGTGCTTTGGCAACTGAAAGTAGTCGATCTTGCTTGTGAAAGGTCCTTTACGCTTTGCCAACCTCTCTTCCGGGGTGTAGATCGTCGGTAGTCATATTTATCAGGGGACCTCCTTGAGCGAGGGCACCGACGTTCCTGCCTCAGGGATCTTTCCCGGCTTCTGGAACGTCGCCTCGGAGAAGAGGAAGCCAAAGACGAACTAGGTCGGGGAATCCTCGGGATAGTAGGTATCATCAGGAGTTCGACTTAGGGGAGTCCCCGACCCATTCCCTCCTCTGCGACGGGGCGGAGAGCGATGATGGTGTCTTCTCCAAGCCGGAGATCGGTGGTGCCTGCGGCCATGAATCCTCCGACTAGGCGAGTTGCGTTGAGGGGAACTCCGATCTGGGAAGCTCTGAGCCCAGATCTCAGCGATCCCAGCTTCTAACTGGGTGTAGCGTTGGTTTCTTTGTTGGTCAGCATCGACTTGCCAATTTAGCAATTGGACGAGCTGTTGAACAGCATCGACCGGCACCTGGACCGTCTGAGGAGGAGGTGGGATTCGGTTCCGGGCTGAGCTCCCGGGAACCATAGCCGTAGCCAAGTTTTGAGCATGTGCCGGGCTAAGGGGTAAGGTGACTACCACTCCTTCCGAAGTCACCTACTGTAGGAGCGGTCCCTCAATGACACTCGGGATAGTCCTATGTCGTAACGTCGGAGCCATTGTTAATCAAGGGGATGGGAGAGGAACTAGAGTATAAGATCCTCCCACTGTGGTCGCCATGTTCTGTACCGTATCTCGGAGTCTAAGACCGATCCAGGATAGGTGGTAGAAGGTGGTCTTGTCCAACGGGCTCCGTTCTGATCTGAGGTGGGGTGGTACCTGCAAAGTCACTCTGAAGCTCAAGTCAGCAGATGAATTGATTACATGTAAGAATGTCGGTGAGTCTGCATCCCTTGGGTGTTGCATTAATGCTTATTTATAAAGTCAAATGTGTGTTTAACCTAATTAATCAGAGTCGTTCGATGTAGGGAATTGATCTCAACCATTCGTTCCTGGGCTTGCCACCGGTATTGGGCCTCAGCTAATAAGGGAGACAATACAATTGGGTCTAGTCCATTAGTTACAAGATAATTATGCGGTACGATTACGGCGGAAATTTGGCATTTCCTGCGGATTTTTTCTGCTGGTAAAATAGATTTTCCGGCGGATTTTTAAGAAAAAAATATTAATTTTTTTTTTAAAAAAATCCGTCGGAAATGTGCATTACTGGCGGGAAAAATCCGCTGGAAATTACTGTCGGAAAAATCCGCCAGTAATGCGCATTACCGGCGGGTTTTTAAAATTAATTTTTTTTTAAAAAAAATCCACCGGAACTGTGTATTACCGGCTGATTTTTCCGTCGGTAATTTCCGACGGAAAAATCCGCCGGTAATGCACATTTCCGGCAGATTTTTCAAAAAATTATTTTTTTTTACACTCTTCTCATTTCCTATTAATAAAACTTTCTCCCACGCTCTTCTCATTCTCTCATTTCACTCTTTATTTCCTTCTCATACTCTCCAATCTTCATAAATTTCTCTACATATCTCTTTTCTATATTTCCTCTTTCTTCTTCCTTCTCATTCAATCTCTTCTCAAATCTTCTCACATACATACACTTCATTTTTCTCAAATTCTTCACACATTCATACACTTCATTTTTCTCAAATCTCTTCTCTTCTCTTCTCACATTTCTATTTTCTCTAATAAATTCTCTTCTCAAATATTCAGTCTACGAATTTAAATAATTAAATATTTAAAATAATATTAATTTTTTAAATAAACGAATTTAAATAAACGAATTTTAAAAAAAGAAATAAATTAATATAAACGAATTTAAAAAAGGAGTCAATTAAAAAAATTAAATAATATTTTTTAAATAAATTACCGGCGGATTTTATTAATTTACCGGCGGATTTAGTTTCCGTTTAAAATAAATATTTAAAAAAAATTTAATTACCAGCGAATTTTTCAGGATTACCGGCGGAATTTTTAAAATAAATATTTTTTAAAAAAATAATTACCGGCGGATTTTGGGTGATTACCGGCGGATTTTCCGCCGGCCGGAAATTACCGGCGGAAAATCCCCCGGTAACCGTTACCTGCGGGTGAATTACCGACGGATTTCCGACGAAAAATATCTGCCGGTAATGTCCAATTTCTGGCGGATTTTGTCCGCCGGAAATCTCCGAAATTCTTATAGTGTATATATATATATATATATATATTTGCCAGACAACGAACATTTCCTTGATAGCAACTGTGGGGGATCTATTTTGAAGTGTACTGATGGTTTATGACCATGCTTCGTGAGGAGTCATTTCCTTGGCAGCAATAGTGGAGGATCTATTTTGAACAGACACACTCCAATTCACAGCTTCACGCCAGAATTCTTTGAGAACATTCTTATCAGCAAACATACAACTAACCATATTTAAAATGTTTCTATTTTTTTTCCAGCAACTCCATTATGCTGGGGAGTGAAAGAGGTTGTCATTTGTCTTTTTATACCATACCACGTGAGTTTTAAAAATTCACAAACTCAGTGGAGGTGTACTCTCCATCTCTGTCAGTCCCTAAGACATGCAATTTTATTCTCCACATTCATTTTCTACTTCTCCTCTACTTAAACTTCTTAAAAATTTCTAGTGCAGCAGATTTCACATCAAGGAAAATAGATCCAAGTCTTCCTAGAGAAATCATCTATAAAGGTGTTGAAGTGCCTCTTCTTGCTGTTTGATTCTGGCTTTAAAGGTCCACATATGTCAGAGTGGATCACTTCAAGCCTACGAGATGCTCTCCAAGAGCTCATCTTAGGGAAAGAATCCCTATATTGTTTTCCGTCATACAACTACTACACACCTTACAGACATATCTTCAAATGTTACCAACAATCCCCTTTCTTGCAATTGACCAATACTCAGAAAATTATTTCTTAGTTAATTCAGATATATAGAATACATCTGGTATAACCTGAATTACTCCTCTAATTCTTAGTTTCACAGACCCTTTACCCAGCCATCATCTTAGAGTTATTCCCCAATTTAACAGAAACTCTAAATTTTTCATCTAATGTATGAAACCATTCCTTATCCCCACACATATGGTTACTACAACTAGAATCAAGAAACCATATCTTGTTATCCGCAGAGTTCCTTGAATCTGAGGTAGCATTCTTCAAGTCAGTGGTGGCCATTAAGAGCCGTTTTTCTTCCTCACAACCATACTTCATTTCATTGAACATATCAATACATATATGAAGTGTTCTGCTAGTTAGTTTGTTTTACGACAGTAAAAAACTAACTTCTACTAATTGACTTACGAAAACAATTGACTCTTGGGGTCAGCCATTACAAACATATATATAATACAATTGGGTCTAGCTCATTTTTTACAAGATAACTATGGCCCAAGGCCTACAAAAATTTCTATTTCGTTACTTGATATTCCACTTGCATGCTCCAAGTTATTGATACTCAAATAGGGTAGAGTCTCCAACAACTTTGACTCATCCAGCGACTTTTTGCCGTCTCAACCTATTTATTAATTCTTTGTATGAAGTGCCTTGATCATCAAGATCTTATTACTGTATTGAGCAGTTCCCACACGTATTTTTTCGCATATAACATAGTATTGGCATCTGATATTAATGTGTCACATCAATGTGTCATATGTGGATATAATATACTCAAAGAAACACAAAAAAACCTAGCTAAAAATTATATAATAGCACAATTAGAAAGCTGAAACAATATTATTTTTGAATAAAAAAAAATCGCACAACTAAAAAACCTATGAGATAGAACTCCCACATTCGAAACATGAGAGACCAAAATTGCACAACCATAATTCTTAGTGAATCCAATTCGCCCAATCAGAAACTAATGAACCAAAATTGCACAATATAAATACCTAAACAAAAAATGTAATGGAGCAAAAATTTGAAGTGATAATCTGCAATGAAGCGATGGGAAGAAAATAATAAAAATGTTGAAACCTATGTGAACAAGGAACAGAAAGTGTGTTATGGAAGGTGGGGGAGTTGGGACCACGACATAATAATAATCATGAAGCATTATGAAGTAGTAGGTCACACTGAATGCCAAAATTTGTATGCGGTTCGGTTCTAATCTGGGAACAGAGAACAGATTACAGACACCAGATACGTTAAAGTGAGGACAATGCTTTTAGTGGTCCTAGCTATTGAGATATGCCTTGTAATTTTATTGTTTGTAATAATAGTAGGTGTAGTTAGAAACCTAGTCGAAATGGGCCAGTCGAAATGGGCTAAAAGAAATTATGGGTCTGGGTCTGTTTCATTGTATATATATACAGACGTCAGTAACATGTAATTTGTACCCTACTTTTATGAAATTCAGTGCAGCTTTTACTATTCATATTATATTGCCCTAATCATTCATCTTGCCCTTTAGCGCCGCCACTTCATTTTCTTCTCCCTTTCACGTGTTTATCCCCAACAAACTGGTATCAGAGCTTGTTAGATCCTTACAAAATCTATCAAGATTCATGGCAGCGCGAGACAACTCTGGTGGAGGTATTCCGGAGAACCTCCCAATCTTCGACGGAAAGGATTATGAACGTTGGTGTGCGCAGATGAAGGTGCTGTTTCGATATCAAGATGTCCTTGATGTCGTGAATGATGGTGTTCCACCCTTGGCAGCAAACGCCACTGAAGTGCTGAGGAACAACCACCATTCGCTGAGGAAGAAAGATGGAAAAGGGCTGTTTTTTGATTCACCAATGCGTTGATTCCAATGTCTTCAACCTGATCATTGACAGTGAGTCAGCAAAGGCAGCTTGGGACATCCTTAAGAACTCGTATGGAGGAGCAGATGGACTGAAGAAGATACGCCTTCAGTCGCTCAGGAAACAGTACGAGGCCTTGAAGCTGACAGATGGAGAATCGATTGGAGAATTCATTACGAGGTTAGTAGCATTAACTAATCAAATGAAAGGTAATGGTGAAACTGTGACTGAAGTAAATAAAGTCGAAAAGGTGCTCAGATCCTTAACCCTGGAATTCGACTATGTTTTCACTGCTATCGAAGAATCCAAGGACCTAGATACGTTGAAGTTAGATGAACTTCAGGGTTCCTTAGAGGCGCATGAATTGAGAATAAGGCAGAGAAGTTCAGAGAAAGAAACTGAACAAGCCTTGCTTTCATACTCCTCTAAGAGAAATTGGAAGGCAGGCAACAAGGATAAGGGTAGAGAAAAGGGATCAAGCAGTAAGAAGAAAGAATAAGGATCTTTCGACAAGAAGAAGGGAGACCGGTCGAAAATTCAGTGTTATAACTGTCAGCAATTTGGGAATTATAGGAACAAGTGTAAAAACAAGAAAGTTCCTAGGGATAAAGATGCAGAAGCCAAGTTTGCTAATGAGGGTGACTCAGACTCTGACTCAGAGGAGTTAATGCTGATGGCTGTCGAAGATGAGATTCGACTCGATGAAGGAATTGCTGAAAGTAACGAGTAAAATAGTGGGAACACTTGTATAAGTGGATTCACTTGCGATGCTCAAAATACTTGTGCAATGTGTGTGTGGCAGGGCAGTGGAAACACTGGTGACGCCTCCAACATTGCCAGCAATGATGATGAAGAATTGTCATTCATGACAGCTACTGACCTAGAATTACTGTTGTTGAAAGCTGATACAAATTCGACTGAAGAGAAGTCTGTCGAATGGTATCTTGACACAGGATGTTCAAATCACATGTGTTGTCACAATGAGTGGTTTGTCGAACTGGAGTAGATAAGCAAACAGATAAGGTTTGCAGATAACAGTACGTAGAGTTACTGCTGAAGGAGTAGGTACCATAAAGTTCCTGTCGAAAGATGGTAAGTGGTGCTACATCCAAGGGGTATTTTATGTACCAGATATGAGGAGCAATCTGCTAAGTATTGGGCAGATGATTGAGAAAAATTTCACCGTCGAAATGGGTGATAACAATCTCAGCTTGTTCGATTCGACCAAGAAGATGATTTTGAAGGTGTCGATGCAGAGTAACAGAACCTTCAAGATCAAGCTGCAAGTAGTCGAAGAACATTGTCTCCGGACCACTGTCGAAGAGGAGCACTGGAGATGGCACAGGAGATTAGGCCACCTCAACTTCAAGAGCTTGAGTCAACTACATGAAAAGAAGATGGTTCATGGGTTGCCTGCAGTAAAAGTACCTGTCGAAGTTTGCGAGAGCTGTTGCAAGTCGAAGCAACCAAGAAACTCGTTTAAATCAGAAGTACCTAGCAGAGCAGAGAAGAAACTAGAGGTGATATTTTCTGATGTCTGTGGTCCTTTCGAAGTATGTTCCTTAGGAGGGAATAAGTACTTTGTCACCTTCATTGACGAATACACTAGAATGTCCTGGGTGTATTTGATCAAAAGGAAGAGTGAAGTACTAGAAATATTCAAGAAGTTTAAGGTAATGATTGAAAAGCAGAGTGAATGTGCAATCAAAACCCTTAGAAGCGATGGAGGTGGTGAGTACAATTCTCATGGATTTGTCGAATTCTGTGAGAAAGAAGGAATTGTGCATGAAGTCACAGCACCTTACACGCCTCAGCATAATGGTACTACTGAGAGGAAAAACAGGACCATCCTCAACATGGTAAGAAGCATGTTGAAGGAGAAGAAACTACCTCATAGTTTCTGGGGAGAACTTGTAGCCACAGCAGTATACATTCTGAACAAATGCCCCACAAAGAGATTGATTGGGAAGACACCTGAAGAAGCCTGGCTAGGAAGAAAGCCAAGTGTCAAGCATCTCAGAATAATTGGCTCATTATGCTATAGACATGTCCCTGAGCAACTAAGAAGCAAGCTGCATGACAGAGCACAACAAATGATTCTTGTTGGCTATCATTCGACAGGAGCATACAAACTGTATGATCCTGTGCAGAAGAAAATGGTGAAAAGCAGAGATGTCGTAGTAGATGAGTCGAAACATTGGAACTGGGAAGAAGGCTGTGAGAAACCTACAATGATGGACTTCGACGAAGTCTCTGATCGAGATGATCAGAATGAAGAGGTCGAAACTGAAGAGCCAGAAGAACCCATTGCTGTCAAACCTTTAAGAAGGTCGCAAAGGGAAAGGCAGAGATCAGTAAGACTAGAAGGATTCGACACTTACCCAGATTCTGCTATTACAGCATAGGGATACCTGACACACTTTGCATTAATGGCTGAAGCAGAACCAGTGAGCCTGGAAGAAGCTCTTAGTCACAAGCAGTGGAAGGAAGCAATGATTGATGAGCTGAAGTCAATCGAAAAGAATGGCACTTGGAAGCTAGTCGAACTTCCAAGGCAAAAGAAAGCTATAGGCGTGAAGTGGGTCTACAAGACCAAAGTCAAGCCCAATGGAGAAGTGGCCAAGTACAAGGCCAGGCTAGTAGCCAAAGGGTTTCTGCAGAAACCTGGTTTGGATTTCAATGAGGTCTTTGCCCCAGTATCCAGGATCGAAACCATAAGATTGGTAGTAGCATTGGCAAGTCATAGAGGCTGGCCCCTACATCAACTTGATGTAAAGTCAGCATTTCTGAATGGACCTCTGGAGGAGGAAGTCTATGTTTGTCAACCACCTGGTTTTGAGTCGAAGGGTCAAGAAGACGTGGTTTTTAAGCTTGAGAAAGCCCTATATGGACTCAAGCAAGCCCCAAGAGCGTGGAACAAGAAAATTTATGGATTTCTCTTGGCTTAGAAGTTTATGAGATGCACCAATGAACATGGAGTATATGTGAAGAAGAATGGAACTTCGACTCATTTGTTGTTGTGCCTGTATGTAAATGATCTACTAGTAACTAGCAGCAATGAAGTCGAAGTCGAAGCCTTTAAGAAAGTGATGATGTCTGAGTTTGAAATGAGTGATCTAGGACATCTATCATATTTCCTAGGAATGGAATTCACAGAGTCGAAGAAAGGAATATTTCTGCATCAGTCGAAGTATGCAGCTGATATCCTGAAAAGATTCGACATGATTAACTGTAAGGAGGTTTCGACACCAGCAGACACAAGCAGCAAGCTGTCGAAAGATGATGAAGGGATTGAAGTAGATGCCACCCTCTTCAAACAGATTGTGGGCTCCCTGAGGTACTTGTGCAACACTCGACCTGACATTATGTTTAGTGTCGGAATGATCAGCAGATTCATGGAGAAGCCGAAAAGCTCTCATCTAGTATCTGTGAAAAGAGTACTAAGGTATATAAAGGGAACACAAAGTTATGGTATTCTATTCCCTAGCAAGTCAGAATCAAAGAATGATGCTGAAGTGTTTGGTTACACAGACTCCAACTGGAGTGGAGACAAGAGTGATCGAAAGAGCACAAGTGAGTATGTCTTCATGCATGGATCGACACCCATCTCTTGGTGCTCGAAGAAGCAAAGTATAGTTGCGTTATCCTCTTGTGAAGTAGAATATGTGGCTGCTTCGTTTGCAGCATGTCAAGCATCATGGCTGAGCATGCTATTGGTCGAAATTGGAGTGCACAGGGTCGAAGGAATGAAGTTGTTGATCGACAACAAGTCTGCGATAGATCTCGCCAAGAATCCTGTTGCACATGGTAGGTCGAAGCACATAGAGACCAGATATCACTTCCTGCGTGATCAAGTAAACAATGAGAAGCTGAATCTGGAATATTGCTGTTCGGAACTTCAAGTAGCTGATGCAATGACCAAGCCATTGCAAAATGGAAGATTCGAAGAATTGAGAACAATGCTTGGGATGATGTCACTCAACAAGGTGAATTAGGAGGGAATATTGAGATATGCCTTGTAATTCTATTGCTTGTAATAATAGTAGGTGTAGTTAGAAACCTAGTCGAAATGGGCCAGTCGAATGGGCTAGTCGAAATTATGGGCCTGGGCCTGTTTCATTGTATATATATACAGACGTCAGTAGCATGTAATTTGTACCCTATTTTTATGAAATTCAGTGCAGTTTTTACTATTCATATTATATTGCCCTAATCATTCCTCTTGTCTTTTAGCGCCGCCACTTCTTTTTCTTCTCCCTTTTACGTGTTTATCCCCAACACTAGCTCCAACTTTGGCATCGCATTTTCACAACCAGGGAAACTCCGAAAAAGAATTTATAAAAGATGTTATACACGATATACATAAAAAGATAACCACCAGCTTTGTCTGTTCAATTAACCACAACTTGTGTGTGATTGTTTAATCAAGCTAATCAAACCACTTTTATGTCTCACTACTAGTACTAATTTTGAACTTGTTAATCACCTGCCACACCAATTTTTAATGCCATTTTCTAAACTCCAATCCAAAACAAATGGTCGGACACAAGTTTCAAAGGATGGATTGAAGTCATGATATTCTGCAAGATCCAAAAACATTATCACATGTAATCATGTGACTAGCTATGGTTTCTTCGCATAGAGCTAAAACCTAGGGCTATATATATTTTTATATAGTCCAAATAATCCAAATAATTATTTTTAAAAAGAATGTAATGTAATGCGAAGAATGAATAAACTTTATCCATCCGAGACATTCCTAGAATTTAGAAACATTACGTTACATTACATAGCATTAATTAATATTAAAAATGCACGAATCATACATATATTCGATGTTGCCATTTGATTCGTGCCACTTCTGTTCTTTGATTTTAGATCGTAGTAGTTTCGGTTGGTAATTCAAACTATATTTATTTCGCACTTCTCAAATGAAGGCACTCTAGATTTTGTATTGGAGGAATCTATTCGACTGCGTATGTGTGTTTTTATGTGATTAGTTTTATTCCAAATGGTATATTTTCAGTAAGAAGAAATTGAATTCAATAATGTAATTGAATTTCATGGGCCCTGGGAATAAAGTACGGCGACTGATACACACATGGTTTTTATTCATTTTCGCTGCATTGCGATGCAATCCTTTTTCATACGAAGGTAAAAAAAAAAGGGGCAACCAAACAAATATTATTTGTCTTTCATGAGAAGAAATTATGTACATGTGTAATGGTCTGTGTTAAGGGAAAAGAGATATGTACCTACCACTGACACAATTTAAATACTACTAGTAAAGTAAGTAAGCAAGTAAGCAACTATTGTTTGCAATAAAAATATGGCTGGGTTTAGTGAGAGGAGATGAATGTAGCGGTGAAATTGCTTAAATTCACAATATTTTTGGAAATACCTCAAATCTAGATAAATTCAGAAGTACGTTTTTTGATTTTTCGAAAATATCGCATTTTACGGTATTTTCAGAACACATTTTACACTCCGAAAATACCGTAAAATGCGATATTTCCGGAAAATCAAAAAAACATACTTCCGGATTTATCTAGATTTGAAGTATTTTCGGAAATCCTCAATATTGCCTTCCGAATCTATCCCAATTTGATGTATTTCCGGAAATCCCTTAAAATTGCCTTCCGAATTTATCATATAATATGGTGTTTCCGGAGTGCAAAAATAAAAAATGAAACATTTATTTGATTAATTAAAAACGTCTTCTACATTGATTTAAAATAACAGATTGTAATAACAAACAAAACGAAAACATAATATAAACTACTGAGATGGTGGAGTGAAACGACGAAGGATCTCAGCGACGGTCCTTCTGGTTTCGACATATAAATGCAGATAACTCTTCCATTTAAAGATAACATGAATGGCCATCATGGCTTGAACGTCATCGTTGTTGTTGACATCCATTGCAGACCAGTGCACACGTCCATTAACCCATGCTGGTTTCCGATAAATTATACTAATTATTTCATGCTCGCCGCCCTTCGGTTGCACCTTACGCAGTAGTCTCTCTTTCAGGGCAGCAAATGTTATGCTGTGTTTTAACCTACACTGGAACGTGTCTCGCCCCCTGAAACCCTAAAGTGAATTTCCACCGTTGGATGAAAAGTGGTCGGCAAAAGAACTTTTATTTCCTAATAATGAAAATTACTCCACCCGTTACAGAATATAAGTAAAAACTGGTCAACAGAAGTTGATGTATCTGGTTTGCTTATATTTTGTAACGGGGTAGTATAAAATTATAGAGATAAATTGTTTATTAGTTTAGCGAGTTTCGTTACATTTAATTATTTCGCGTAATTTTTTTTAATTTAAAAAAAATTAAAAATTTCCAGAAATACACATATTTTTAGAAGGCAGAAATATGGGTTTTCCAAAAATTTTTTAAAAAAAAAATTTTAACGAAAAATTAGGGGTATTTTGAGAATTTATGGTTAAATGGGAGTATGGGGTCTAATGAGGGGGTACAAAAAAAAGTGCCAGTGAAATTGTACAATCACACAACAATTATCGAACACCACACGGGGTCGACCCGGTGCTCCCGAGTTCGATTCTCGCGGTGGAAAAATTCAATGTTGGTGACAAGTAGAGACACTCTGTGGTTAGCCAAGCGATCCGGACAAAAAAATACAATCATACAACAATATTTAACACCTAAAAAACAAATTAATTAAAATTACAAATTATTTAACAAACACATTCACTTAAAAAAATACTAGTATAATTTAGACTTTAATTTTCAGTACTTATGATGAAATTGACTGCTATAGTTAATACTAGTATTTACTCCTGTCATTGTCATATGTAGCCGGAAGTAATAACTCTAGCCTAATGCGCCTTATTCAGTTAATATTTATGATGGCTTCTACAAAAATAACATAGAACCTCTATGGAAATGGGTTTTCCTTTTTTTAAGCTAAAAAGAGCTTATATTAAGCCAAATATTTCCATTCCAATGTCCCTTCATGCCAAATAATTGAAGAAACCATTGTACAGAAAGGTTGCATACAGTGTAAACAGTAAGATCGTGGATCACCACCCCAACGAACACTTGAAAAATCACGTCAAATCACCATTTAGTGTTTGCTTCAACTTTTGGCAATCAATTTGTTGTCCCAATAAATAAATTTAAAAACAACAAGGACACCCCCACTATATGATTCCATCAAATAACCATTTTTTATGTACAAATGTCAAGTTTCTTACCTAACTTTTCAATTATGAAGTAGATCTCTAAAATGTGAAACCAGGACTAGATAGAGGCATAGAGCATCCTCTTTTCCTTCATTTTTCCACTCTTTACTCTCTTCCCTTGGACTTTGTTTCCTCATCAAGTTCTAAAGCTGTTAACTAAAGAAGTCTAAGATATGTAGTTATATAATTAACAATGTTGCTCAATTATGATAGAAAGAACAAACCAAACTCCTTAATCTTCACAAGAAAAAAAACATCATTAATCCATAGAACACATGAATGTCAAGTAGAGAAGCATTAGTTACAGATAGTAAAAAAGCCATACAATACAATTAAAAGCATGTAATAGGGAGTCAATTATGGATCCGGATCTTGTGCAGTCGGTGATGTTACGCAGTCATGCATTCAGCGGATCTGGACCGTTAAATCTTGACAGTCAGATCTAGATTGTTAACATTAAAACCAAACCGTCCGATCAAAATTGGACGGACAAGATCTGCTGAATGCATGCACGACTGCACAATATGGCAACTGCACAGGATCTACTTTGATCAATTATGGAGATGGAGGCCAATACATTCCTGCATCTTCTATCCCTTCATAAAGCCCAAACTGAAGCTCATCTATTCTATCTTCATCATAACTATCACTATCATCATCAACATAGTATTCACCCATGGCACCACCCTCAATGTCCCAGCCATCAACATAGTATTCACCCATGGCACCACCCTCAATGTCCCAGCCATCAACATAATACTCAGAAGAATCTGATCCATCTGAAAAATCATCCAAACCATCAATCTCATAAGCACCAATAACAAAAGGTCCCAAAACATTCAATTTTGGATAATTCTTCATCATGAACATGTTGTCTAACTTGACACCCCAACATCCCCTTTGATCCAAAAACTCAAGCTTAGAACAGTTTGAAAGTATTTCAAGAACCCCAGACGTGCTTATCCTATGATAAGCCATTTCAAGGTGCTTGAGCTTTGGCATTGTGGTGGCAATTGCAAATGCTTCATCATCTTGTAACGGTTTATCCGCAGTATCCAATGGATGCATGTTCCTACATAACCCTTCTAACAGTTTGCAGTTCTTGCCAATCAACTCAAGCGCACAAGCACCGATTTTCATACAGTAGCTCACATCCAAGAAAGAAATCGTAGAAAGCCTTCCAGAAATCTGTTCAACAATTGAAACACTCAAATCGCTCCTTGGCAGTCGCAAAGTCTGAAGGGAGCCGGCACTTGCAAAAGAGAAAAAAAAAAAAAAAGGATACTGATAAGAAACACGGCTAATATTTCCCCCTCCCTAAACTAACTAACAACAAACATTTACCTATAAAAAAACAAAAAAGAAACATGGCTAATTAAAACCAGCTAGCTAATTACCACCTTCATTTAATTTTAGTACCAAACCAATTCAATTTTCTTCTTGTCCAAGAACTATCACCATAATTCCCTAACTGAATGAAGACTATATAACTCATTAACCACGAATTTGCACACCAGTAACACAACTTGTAATGGTTTGGATCATTAACCACAAGTTTCTGAAGTACAAATAACATTTTTTTTTCAAAAGCGTATCAAATTTATATCCTTTTGTTAGACTTTTGAGCAATTAGCAGCATGCAAACTATACATCCCAATATTTCTACTAAAATGCAGTAAACTCCAATCCATGTAATGGGGTAAAACTCAAATGTTAAACAAGAGTGTTCAATTTCTGCTTACTTTTCAGCAATGAGAGTGAAACTCCTTTCATTTTGGAGAGAAGAAACACACAGCTTACGGAGGGATCCAGAACTTCTTGTGATGAGCATCTGAAGCATCTGATCAAGATCATCAGGAAGGCAGCGACTACTCCACTCTTCAACATCAATCTCTTGCCAACAATAAGGCTCAGTTACTGCTTTAGCCCATGATTTACATACCCTAGGAATCACCCTCACTCTCTCTTCCAGAGACACATTGTTGAAGATTACTCCTAACGCATCAGGAATCAGTTCATCCCAACTTCGAAATTCACTTACTTCTTCTCCCATCCAGCTATTAGTCTATAAAAAAGAATAATTTTTTTTACAGTTTTATGGTTTCTAGTAGAGGTTCAAGAATCAAACATTAAATTAAACTTGGAAAAATTCACAAATTGAAGAGAATTGAAAAAATATCAACTTTACTTGGAAAATTGAAGAGAATTGAAAAAATCTCTACTTTACTTGTTCACCTGACTGAGAATTAGAGAGAATATTAAATACTATGAAAAGAAATTTTTTTCAAAATAGTAAATGTTGAGTAAATAAATAATGAATTCTCAGATTGATTTTTCTTTAATTGGGAAAACAGAGGTGAGAGGGAGAGAGAAAAATAAAACTGAGAAAGAAAAGAAGAAAAAGATATGCGATTTACTTACCAGAGGAAATCTAAGGTGAATAGAGAGTGTTCCTTGAAGGGGTTGAAGTCACCGGGAAATTCGCCACATGCGGTGGGAAAAAGAGAAGGGGGAAGTGGTACAGAAGCACAGTTAAGATCTGCTTCAATGCAATGCAACCAGCCAACCACCACCAGGAAGAGGCAGAATATAGATTACGTGAGAGAGAGAGAGAGAGAGAGAGAGAGAGAGAGTACAGAAGAAGACTGAAATGACCAAAATATATTGCAAACAGATACACTTCTTTTATTTGTTCAACCATTAAATTAAAATATATAACTGAAAATAAAGTGGATTGTATATTTGTACATGACTTTTATATGAGTACAGTATACAACTTAATAATGATAAAATATAGTCTTTTACTGCACGACTCAAACTGTCAAATTTGTCTCGCCCTAAACCATCATCTATCACGGGTCCTTTTTTGGATATACAGAAAATAGGATTTTTTTTAGTCGGGGAATGTTAGTTTCCGGGATTTTAACCCCATATTTGATTTTAACCCAAAAATACCCTTTTTATTTTTACTAAAATCTGATCAGGCCCCACAAAATTATAAGATTTCCGGAAATATCTAAAAAAAATGTATTTTCGGAAATATTATCGGTTCAAATTTTCGGAAATATTATCGGTTCAAATTTTCGGAAATAGGGTATTTTCGGAATACAAGTAATGCTTCCGGAAATACCTACTGTTAGGTATTTCCGGAAATTCAAATTTTTAACCTTTTGGAAATACCTTTTTTTGACGTATTTCCGGAAAGTTTTATTTTTTAAACTTTCGGGAATACCGTTGTTTAACGTATTTCCGTAAATTGAATTTTTAGCTTTTTTTACCAATATGGCTACGACAGATGACAGAGGCCCCTTTATGGATTTATCGGATGCGTTTACCACATCACAGGTTTTTCCTACTCGGGATATTGTTACCCGTTGGGCTAGAGATATCGGGAAAGCCAATGGGGTAATTGTCATTATTATTCGATCCGAGTCGAGTGAGAATGGTAAATGGAAGAAAAATAAGATTGTTTTTGGTTGTGATAGACATGGGAGATATAGTGGAGTAGATGTTGGGTGTTCTAGTAGACACAAGACCTCAAAAAGGTGTGGTTGTCCATTTAGATTGAAAGCTAAACCACTCGATCCTCCTAGTCTTGATTGGAAGGTCAAAATTATGTGTGGAATTAACAACCATGAGCCTCTTAAGACTATCCTTGGAGCAGCAATAATTGGTAAGTTCAACAAGGAGGAGCGGTTAGCAGTTGAGGAGCATATGTGGTTGGGAGTGAAAGCAGCAAAAAGTCTAGAGTCAATAAATAGGAGATTTACCAACAATTTGAGTAACATTTCACAACTGGATAGAACCCGCAATAGTCTCCGGAAGGGAAAGAGAGGAAGTAGGACTGAGATGCAGGAGCTTCTGACACTGATTCAGTCTCATCATTATATTTGTTGGACCAGACGGCTTAAATGAACTGATATTGTTGAGGAGATCATGTGGTCACACCCTGATAGTATCAAGTTATTGAGGATGGTTCCTAATGTCTTGATTATGGAGTGCACCTTCAAGACCAACAAATATGCATTGCCTCTACTTGAGATTGTTGGTGTCACTTCTACTGAGTTGACATTTTCTGTTGCATTTGCTTACTTGTCTCACGAGAGATATGATGACTACACATGGGTTTTGCAGAGCCTAAAAGATTTGATGGTATTAGATATCCCACTTCCTCGGGTTATCCTCATTGACTGTGAGGAGGGATTGATGAATGCTATCAAGGTTGTGTTCCCCGAAGCAGATAATTTGCTTTGTCGGTATCACATTAACAACAATGTGAATGCTAAAATTATGAAGGCTGTCAAGGGAGATAGGGTGAAGTCAGTGATGAGTCTTTGGCATGCAATAATTGACTCTGTATTTGATGATGAATTTTATGAGAATTTGCATGATTTTTAACAATCATGTGCTGATATACACCAGCTTATCAAATATGTGAACAAGTATTGGTTGTATCCTCACAGGGAAAGATTTTGTGGACCGTGGACGGATAAAGATTTTGTGTATCCACGAGTTTATATTATATTAAATTTTATTCCACAAATTTTTTATTTGACGGTCTAGATTTTGCCGACACTATTTAACGGTCTAGATTTTGCCGACACTTTAAACGGTCTAGATTTTGCCGACACTTTAAACGGTCTAGATTTTTCCGACCACTTTTCATCCAACGGTGGAAATTCACTTTATGGTTTCAGATTTTCCCTATAAATAGACCCATTGGGTTTCACTTCTTTTATACACACAACACAAAATGATGATGGCTATGGCCAACGAAGAGTCTTCCCTCACTATCATTTTTACTAATCAGGGCCTCATTGATCATCAGGGCATCATCATCAACGAAGATGATGATGTCTGTTTCGAGGGGCGAGACACGTTCCAGTGTAGGTTAAAACACAACATAACATTCGCTGCCCTGAAAGAGAGACTACTGCGTAAGGTGCAACAGGAGGGCGACGAGCATGAAATAATTAGTATAATTTATCGAAAACTAGCTTGGGTTAATGGACGTGTGCACTGGTCTGCAATGGATGTCAACAACGACGATGACGTCCAAACCATGATGGCCATTCATGTTATCTTTAAATGGAAGGGTTATCTGCATTTATACGTCGAAACCGAAAGGACCGTCGCTGAGATCCTTCGTCGTTTCACTCCACCATCTCAGTAGTTTCTATTATGTTTTCTTTATGTTTGTTTTTGTAATCTGTTATTTTAAATCAATGTAGAAGGCGTTTTTAATTAATCAAATAAATGTTTCATTTTTTATTTTTGCACTCCGGAAACACCATATTATATGATAAATTCGGAAGGTAATTTTAAGGAATTTTCGGAAATACATCAAATTGGGATATATTCGGAAGGCAATATTGAGGGAATTCCGGAAATACCTCAAATCTAGATAAATCTGGAAGTATGTTTTTTTGATTTTCCAAAAATATCGCATTTTATGGTATTTCCGGAATGTAAAATGTGTTTCGGAAATACCGTAAAATGCGATATTTTCGGATATGCTTCCAGATTTATCTAGATTTGGGGTATTTCCGGAAATTTTGTGGATTTAAGGGGAAGTTTCGTCCGTTTGGTCATTTAAGGGGGTATATGGTATAAGAGGGGGTAAAAAAAAAAACAGCCCAGAAAATAATAGGCTTTCAATTTTCATACCCTTTGGACTCTATATCCCTATAATTCGAAATAACCCCAAAATATCTCTCCAATATTTACAAAAAATTACTAGAATTTTCAAAATTTGTAAAGTTTCCAAAATTATCTTCCAAAAGGTATTTTCGGAACACGATTTTTAATTTTTTTACGAAATTACCTAACCAACATAAATCCGGAACGGTAGAAATATATTCCGAATTTATGTAAATACTGATAATTTCGGAAGATGTTTTTTAAATTTTTTCTGAAAATATATATAACACATAAATCCGGAAATTTAATTTTTTACATTCCGAATTTATGTGTTATAGATAAATCTGGAATTTTTTTCTTTTTGTTTTATTTTATTTTTACTTTTAAGTTTATATTTAATTATTTATTTTATTTTATAAATGAAACAGATATGAAAAATATGAAACGAGTACATAATATGAAAAATAAACGAGTACAAAATATGAAAAATATAACTATAAAATATCCCAAAACAATGAGTACAAAATATAACGAGCATAAAATACATCAAGTGCCAAGCTCCAAATACGACAAAGCTCTCAAAAGAAGCCTATATACATGACTGGTACATGGAATGTCGTCGGGAGCTTCATCATACTCTCTGTGAGCCTCATCAACTGGAGCATCCTGATCAATACGCCCACCACCGTCTCGACCCCAGACCCGCCTTGATCAAAAGCTCATGAACCGCGTGGAATTTTACCTCCGACTCGAGTACAAAAAATAATTTAAAAATAAATAAGTATATTTAAAAACAAAACAAATAGAAAATAAAACAAAAAATACAAATCGTTTTCGGATTTAGGCCTAAAAGGTAAATCCGGAAGCCAACTTTTCAGTTTTTTTCGGAAACACCTAAGGGGGATAATTCCGAAAGGACAAAATGTGTTCCCTAAACACATCAAAGCCATAATTCCGGAAATTTTCCAAAAAATAAGCTTCCGAAATTATGTTTCGAAAGGTATTTCTGGAAAATTTCCTAAAAATGGGTATGTGTTTTGGCTTTTTATTGTTAATTAGGGGTAAAATTGGAAGTTTGTGCAATTTGAGGGGTATAGGGTCCAAAGGGGGGTATGAAATTTAAAGAGCCTAAATAATAACAATTGGAATGTATATCAACTTATTCAAAAATCGATATTTTACACCCATCTCTTATTGCATCTGCACTGCCTCTGAATCTAACAATATGCTTCAGAAAAAGTCTTTTGACGGCCAATTAGCCTTGAAAATTGACATCAAAAAAGCTTTTGATACAATTGACCGGAATTTCTTACTTCAAGTTCTGGCTTCTTTTGGCTTCAATGAGAAGTTTTGTTCTTGGATAAATACTATTTTTCACTCAGCTAAGCTCTCTTTTTCTGTAAATGGCTCTGCTGTTGGTTTCTTTGGTTGCAAGAGGGGAGTTAGACAGAGAGATCCCTTGTCCCCTCTTCTCTTTTGCTTGGCTGAAGAAGTTCTTAGTCGAGGCATTTCTAAACTTGTGGATGATGGTAAGCTTCAGCTCAGGGTAGGCCCGCGTGGTTTTCGTATGCCAAGTCATGTGTTACATGCTGATGATATAATGATTTTTTGTAAAGCTACTAAAAAGAGTATTTTTAGTTTACTGGAACTCTTTTCCTCTTATGAGCAAGGCTCTGGCCAAGTTATTAGTAAAGAGAAGTCTAAATTTTTCACTGGCAGCATATCCCCCTCCCGTATCAACGCCATCTCAGGTTTGCTTGGGTTCTCTAAAGGATCTTTCCCTTTTAATTATTTTGGCGTTCCTTTATTCGAAGGAAAGCCTCGGGGAATTCATTTGTTACCTATATATTGTAGATAGAATTAATGCCAAGTTATCCTCTTGGAAAGGCTCCTTATTATCTATTATGGGTAGAGTTCAACTAGTAAATTCTGTCATTCTAAGCATGTTGGTTTATAGCTTTCGCATTTATGCTTGGCCTGCTAATCTCCTTAATACTGTTGACACCTGGATTAGAAATTTTGTGTGGTCAGGAGATGTTAATACTAGAAAAATTGTTACTGTTGCTTGGCCTAAGGTTTGCAAACCCTTTCACGAAGGTGGTTGTTGACTCTCTGTCATATGATATAAGTTGCTTAATTTTAGAACCAAAACTACATGAGTTTGATTGTAATTCTGTCATTATCAGGGGAATTAGCATAGTTTAGATCAATTGTATTAGGAAGTCAACTGTAAGCAATTTCCAGCATTTCTGGTGTTATACTGTAATTGAAGACCTCCAAGTTATTGTGGCATCATCTAGCAAACCAGACAATTGCCTAGTGATGCAGCAGGAATTGGAAGAATTGGTTACTGAAACTTTTCGCGTCGCGACCAGGAGGTGTCGCGTCTTGACGCAGCAGAAGTATTTCGCAGGATTTGTTTCTGGAAGCTTTCGCGTCGCGACGGGTGCGGGTCGCGTCGCGATGGTGCGTAAAAATTAGGGTTTCTTAAGCTCAGTTCAGCGGATTTTGGAGGGCGACGGATGCATTGGAGTGCAGCGAAGGTTTAGAGCAGCTGAGAGAGGCGAATTTGGAGGCTTCCAGGCACTTGGGAACAAGGGTTTGAAGGTTCTCATGACTTCCTTCACTTGTATTGTCTCTTTTATCTTAGTTTGTACTTCTCTGATCATGTGTAACTAAATTTCTTAGATTAGGGAGAGATGATTCTCCCCAAACCTATCTATTGAACACTTTGCTATGGTTAATTCAGTTGTTTGTTTGATTTATCATATGTCTAGACCTCTATGTTTAATGCTTTATTACTACATATGATAGTTTTAATGATTTAGGGTGTATGATCACCATAGGAATATGGGTTTGTAGGCTTGAAAATGGGGGTCTAGATCACATACTTGTTGTCATAGGAATATGGAACCATAGGTTTGTGAATTCTCTAGTTCTAGGGCTTAATGATTTACCTATTGGCATGAATCACCTAAGGAATTAAGGTATCTCAATTAGGTAAAAGGGGTTTTGAGGCAAGGAATTGTCCTTAACCTATATTAGTGAACTGAATCTGGTATATTGAATAAACAACTTGAAATTAACTGAAGGTTCATGTGATAGGATAGGGAGAGGATTCAATCCCTAATCGTTTGTCTTTATTCTATTTAACAACCGCTTTATTTCGCGCCACTGAAATTCCAACTTAATCCAGTTTTCACATCTAAGAGTTAATAACTTAGCCATTGTTAACAACACGCAATCCCTGTGGATACGACCGGTCTTACCGTTTTTACTATTACTTGCAACGTTTCAGTACACTTGCTGAAATTTTAACAAGTTTTTGGCGCCGTTGCCGGGGATTGTTAATTTAGTTGTCAACAAGGCAAACGAGTTGATTCTAAGTTTTTGTTTTACTTTTTGTTTTTATTTATTTAATTATTTTTTTTTGGTACTCAGTGATTTTTATTGGACTTGTTGACGGTTTGCTTAGTTTTTCAGAAATTTGTTTATGCGGGACAAAACTACGAGAGAATTGTTATTTGACCCAGAGATTTAAAAGACAGCAAAAGCAAACCGAAAGAAAGCAAAGCTAGCTAAGCAACAAGCCCAGAGAGAGTCACAGGTACACTCAGCTTCAACCTCTGTTCAAGAAAATTCTTCAACTGAAGAGGTAGAAATGGCTGAGAATCCACCTCCAAGACGTACTCTCGGTGACTTCGGGAGGAGAAATCAGGGCGCTCAAGCATTCACTTTCCAACCAGTGGGAGTTGCCCAGTTTGACATCAAGTCTTCTGTTCTAACTGCTTTAAGATCAGAACAGTTTTCAGGGTCTGATGCAGAAGACCCCAACCAACACCTGTTTCAGTTTTATGAAATTTGTGGGACCACTCATCCTGAGGGAATTAGTGAAAGCGCCAAGAGAGTGCGCCAATTTCCATTCACCCTAACAGGCAGGGCTAAGGATTGGTTGAACACCATACCAGCAGGAACTGTGAACACTTGGGGCGAACTGGAAAACAAGTTCTTGGAACGATTCTTCCCAATCTCCAAGTTCATCAAAAAGAGAGCAGATATCTCCAACTTTGCACAAGGAGACTCTGAGTCCCTATATGATTCCTGGGAGAGATTTAAATTATTGCTGAAAAAATGTCCAGAACATGGTATTGATGACTTTCTGCAGCTTCAAACTTTCTGCCATGGGTTGCGACCTCAGACCAGAATGATGCTAGATGCCTCAGCTGGAGGATCTTTACTTACTAAAACATGGGAGGAAGCAAAACAGTTGGTAGAAGATATGGCTTCTAATGAGTATAGGATCCAGAATGATCGTGGAGCTGTGAGTAAAAAGGGTGTGTTGGAATTGGACTCTAACAATGCTGTGTTGGCCCAACAAAAGTTAATGTCTATGCAAATTGAAGCTCTTACTAAGCAGTTAACTACAGCTTGCGAAGTTGGTTCAAGGGCTCAAGCAACCGTTCAAGCAGTGCAAACGGGTGGGTGCAACTATTGTGGTAGAGAAGCCCATGAGGGTGATTGCGCAACTAATGGAGAGACTATTGAACATGCTAATTTTATGGGAAACTTTCAAAAGCAAGGCGGGAATGCATATTCTAACACCTACAATCCTGGGTGGAGGAATCATCCCAACTTCTCTTGGAAGAATAATGAAGCATCAGGTTCGACCCAACAACAGTCCCAGGGACCTACCCAACAACAAAAGACCCCTTCTCGGTTGGAAGATACTTTGACCCAATTCATGCAAATGACCAAGGATACGTTCCAATCCCAAGAACAAGTTATGAAAAACATGGGGAAGAACCATGAAGCATCAATGAAGAACTTGGAGATTCAGATTGGTCAGTTGTCAAAGCAACTTGCTGAGAAATCTAATGGCATTTCCCCTGCTAGCACTATGGATAACCCTAAGAATGAGAGTTGCAATGCTATCTCATTGAGAAGTGGTAGAGAGCTGAACCCTGTTGGGGTAACCAAACTCAAACCTAGAGAGGAGAGTAGTGAAACTGAGGTGTTGAGGGAGGATTTAAAAAGGAAAAGTGAAGGAGTCGAAAATGAGTTGAGTAAAAAAAGTGAGGGAGTTGTGAAGTCTAACCAAAAAGAAAGTTTGTTCAATGAAAAATTGCAGGTAGACGACAAGCTCAAGGAAATTCCTTCATACATGAAATTGCCATGGAGATTTTCTCGAGTCTCCAAATCAACATTCTTTTTGCAGAAGCCTTAGAGCAAATGCCCATGTATGCAAAGTTTATGAAGGAATTGTTGATTAAGAAGAGGAGGTTCAAAGATGATGAAACTGTGGCTCTGACTGAAGAGTGCAGTGCCATTATTCAAAGAAAACTTCCTCCCAAGGTAAAAGATCCTGGAAGTTTCACCATACCTTGCACCATCGGTAACTTGACAATAGGGAAGGCCCTCAGTGACTTGGGAGCAAGCATCAACCTGATGCCCTTGTCTATGTTAAATAAGCCTGGGGGAGGTGATTCTTCAAATGGCAGCAGTGCTGCCCAACAGCAAGAGGCGCCTCTGCCCTCTCTTTTATTTTTATTTTACTTTTAATTTTTGTACTTTTTTTGTATTTTATTTTTTGTCCAGATGTGTAACAAAGTTGACTTCTTTTGGTTGTACCCCTTTTTGTAACAAAGATTGATCTTAATAATAATAAGAAAACATTTACTCCACAACTGATTTTTATTAGCTTTTTTATAACAATGGTAATAAATTAAACTAATAACAACGACGATAAACATAGTTACACGACGAGATGCGAACACAAGCGCGCAAAGGGAGTAACGACGCACACACGATTAGCAATGACACGCGTATGTGGTTAGAAATAACATGTGCACGCAACAATGCAAAAACGTTAAGACTAACGCGTGTACGCGACAAGAAACCGATTAAAATCAAATGTCTACAAGATTATTATTATTTTAGAAAAACAAAATCACATTAATCTAACGGACAAAATTAGGGTATGACACCAACTTAATCCAGTTTTCACATCTAAGAGATAATAACTTAGCTATTGTTAACAACACGCAATCCCTGTGGATACGAACGGTCTTACCGTTTTTACTATTACTTGCAACGTTTCAGTACACTTGCTGAAATCTTAACAGTGGTCTGGGTCTTAGATCCATCAGAACAATAAATAGGGCTTGTATGTTAAAACTTGGTTGGAACTTCATCTCTAGCAACTTACAATGGGCTCTGCTTTTGAAAGCTGTGGTCTATAAAAACAATAATTCGGTGAACTATCATGTCTCTTCTTCTATTTGGCTTGGATTAATTAAATCTTGTATTTCTGTGATTCTCGAGCACTTAACTTGGAAGCTTGGAAATGGTGTTAGAATAAATTTTTGGACTGATTCTTGGCTCTCTAGGCCTATTGTGGATATCATTGGTATACATTCTAATTTGCACAAGGATCCTAAAGTTACTCTAAGTGATTTTATAGTAAACAGTAGGTGGTCTATCCCTACGGATTTCATTAATCACTTCCTCCAACTTTACTCTGAAATTCAGAAAATAGTTATTCTAAATATTCCGGTGGAGGATCAATTGAAGTGGGATTGCTCTAATTCAGGAGATTTGACTTTCAATGATTCTTTCCTTTTTCACGTTCCTGCTGAGCAGGTAGTTCCCTGGACCAAGACAGTTTGGAAGAATCTTATTCCGCCTTCAAAATCATTTATTCTTTGGAGGGCTCTTCATAATAAAATGCCAACAGATAACCAACTTTGGATTAGAGGCTGCACTGTTGTTTCTGTTTGTAGCCTTTGTGGTAGTGGTTTAGAGACTTGTCACCACCTGTTCCTTGCCTGCCCATTTGCCAAACATATTTGGAATTAGCTCGGAAGAATCCTAAGCCTCCATATTGACACTTCTTCTTTTCAAAGCATTTTATCCTCGAGTTCTCATGGTTGTAGTCCTCAATTGAGCGACATTGTCTCTGCAGCGATTGTAAACATTTTTTGGGTTATTTGGTACTGTAGGAATCATGCTAGATTTGATCATAATCATGTGATCCCCTTACATACTGCTATCAATTTAATTATTTCCAATGTGACTTTAGCAGGAAATGCCTCTAAATCTACAATGTCCTCCTCTGTTTGCTGAATTTATGATTATAAAAGCCTTTAATGTCATTGGTAATTGCAGAAAATCTTCAACCATCAAAGAGGTAATTTGGACCCCCCTGCTCCTTACATGATTAAGTGCAATACAGATGGTGCTGCTAAAGGGTGCCCTGGTCCAGCTGCTTGTGGTGGTATTTTTTGAGACAGAAGTGCTGATGTCCTTGGGTGTTTTTCTGCATCCATAGGCAATAGTTATGCTCTGCATGCTGAGCTTATTAGGGCTATGTTGGCTATCGAGATTGCTTTCAATAAAGGTTGGATGTTTTTGTGGTTAGAATGTGATTCTCAATTAGTTGTTGCCGCCTTTAAGAACTGCAATGTTGTTCCTTGGAAGCTTCGCAACAGATGGAACAATTGTTTATACTTGACTAGACAGATGAATTTCGTTTGCACTCACATTTATAGAGAAGGTAATGCTTGTGTTGATAAGATTGCAGGTCAAGGAACTAATTCATGTGGTTTTACTTGGTGGAATCTCATCCCAAGCTTCATTGCTGAGGACTTTTTCAGGAATAGGTTTAGTTTGCCTAACTACATGTTTTGTTAATTCCTTCCTTCGATGGACTGGGTTCTCGTTTTGCCTCCTATTTTTGGTGTGCTGCAAATGATTGTTAATGACTTTAGTGCCAACCTGGTTGGGATGAGAGTCGTTATAGTAATGCTTCTATAGGGTTGCTTTTATTTCTTTTCAGTTATAACGATGTTTATGTTCATGAGTATTGGTCTAGTCCCCGCATGTTTTTTGTATATTTTCTCTCTTTTTTATCAATAAAATTTAGGGGGGGGGGGTACTCTTTCCTTCCTGATGTTTTTTCCCTAATGAGGGTTTTGCATCAGAAGACTTTAACGAGGCTCCATATCCATTTCTTTATATAAAAAAAAGATATTTTAGACCCATACATGATACATCCCTCCAACTCTCTAAATCTATACACTCCTTCAACGCCTACAAAGTAATACCGTATATATTTTTTGGACACAAGTAATATCGTATATATGATTGGTGAATAATATGATAAAAAGAAAACTAGAAATAAAATAAAGTGTTAAATATGGGTTGGAAATATTGAAGTGTTCAAAAATCACAATTATAATAACTAATTTTAGACGTCGAGAGCAAGTGGGGGATGTTAGGGTAATCGACCATGCTACCAGACAACGTTACTCAACGACCAGTAACGACCAAACTACTATTTCAGGCTTGTAGATAGGAGAGAACGTGAAGTTTTCTAGGAATGGCTCTGCCTCATCTTTTCTACGTTGATGATGTGCTTATTTTCTCTAAGGCAAGTGCTTCTCAAGTATGATTGGTGGCCGACATTTTTTCCAATTCTGCGAAAGATTCTGGGTTGCAGATTAATATTTCCAAATAAAGGGCACTCTTTCCTTCTAGTTTCTCTGGATCAAAGGTGGAGAACATATTACCTCCATTACGGGGATTAGTATGTGTTAATTTTGCAATATTTTTTTCAATTTATTACTAATGGGTGTTATTGAATAATTGCAGGGGTGCAGAAAACAAATTGGACACGGCCCACTTGGGCCAACCCAACTCACAACCCGGTTTGAGCAAAAGAACCACGTCTTGTTCTCTCTCTCTCTGTCAGCGTCTTCTCCACTTTCTCTGTTTCAGAAACACAGCTTCTCTTTCCCTCACACAGAGCTCTGCTAGGGTTTCCCAGGAAACCTAGCAGCTGACCTCCGATCCACAACCTGACACCAGCAATGGAAAGATCGCAGCTCCGCGATCAAAACCCCTCCCTCCGTTTTATGATCTGAGCACTTCTCACAGAACCCTTACTTCAGTTTCTGCTCCGATGGCTTCCTCTTCTTTGGGTTCTCTATCGGTCACCACTATGAAGGTAAAACTCCAAACTGATCTTTGAAATCTTTCTCCTTTCGCTTGATACAGCCAGAACCCTAATTTCTGCTTTGTTCCTTTGTTGTTGAGCCAACGAAATCTTCCTATCTCTGGATTTACAACATCAGCAGTGCATAAGAGGTAGTAATCACTCTCTCAGTGAATTTGTGAATCTGTTTTTGACTTATTTCAAAAACACTAATTGCTGTTCTTGTTTGCAGGTTCCTCGTGATTGTTCTTAATGAACAATCACGCCTTTCAAGCCTTCACACAGTCTGAAAGAAAAGGTATAACTCCCTTTCTCTCTTGTTCTTCTTTCCTTTCTGTTTTGTCACAAAACAGTTTGCTAATACTTTGCTTTTCTTTTGCTTGTGAGATACTTCAACACACTTGAAGAAAGACTCACCAAGAACTCAAAGGAATGGCACTGAAGAGGAAGAACACACGCACACAGAAGAAGGACTGAATTTGCACAGCAATGTAAAAATACAACTTTGTAAAACTTTATTTATTTGTATCTTGTATATTCTGTATGCTGTATGTAATTGTAAGGGTCATAAGACCTTATATAGGCTCTAGGTAGTTGAATATGAGGTTGTTAAGTTAGTTACAAGTTGTAATTAACTTTCTAACTTCATAACAACTTGTTAGTTAGAGATTTTGCTGGTAAACAGTTTGTTGACTGTGTCTTAACTGTTTACACACTCCTGAGGGTATTTTCAGGTTTTTATTACTAAAACCAATACCCTCCTTTAATACAAAACCTTAAAATACATAGGGCTAAAACATAGACCTAAAAGAACTAGGAGAGGAAAAATAAAAATCCAGGGCATGCCCCTGGTATTAGCAGATCTTAGAAAAACTCCTAGGACAGGCCCCTAGGAAAACCTTTAGGACTTAGCTGCATTTAGTTGAATGCAACTAAACCAATTTCCCTCCTTAGTCTTGTGAAAACTTCTCCCTTTAGTGGTTTTGTAAACATGTCAGCCAGTTGTTCCTTTGTAAAGCAGTATTCTACCTTTAGCTTCCCTTTAGAGACTTGTTCTCTAAGGTAGTGAAACCTAGTTTCTATATGTTTTGTCCTGCTATGTCCCATTGGATTTTTAGCCAGACAAATAGTGGACTTATTATCAATCCATAGAGTAGTAGCATCTTCTAGGTTGACTTGAAGTTCCTTCAATAGGGCTTCTAACCATGCTGCCTGTGTTGCAGCACTACAAGCAGATACATATTCTGCTTCACAGCTAGATAAAGCAACTATTTGTTGCTTTTTAGAACTCCAACAGATAGGGGCACCCAGAAACTTGAATAAATAACCTGATGTACTTCTTCTATCAAGCTGATCCCCACACCAGTCAGAATCAGAATAAGCAACTAGAGCAGGGAATGGCTTTTCTGTTCCTTTTCTCTTAGGGAAAAAATACCAAAGCTAAGGGTTCCTTTAATATACCTTAGGACCCTTTTTGCAGCATTCAGGTGAAGCTGCAATGGTTCATTCATGAACCTACTTAGCATTCCTGTAGCAAAAAGGATATCAGGCCTAGTGTGGCACAGATACCTTAGGCTTCCAATAACTTGCCTATAGTAAGTAGGGTCAACTGTAGATCCTTTTTCCCTTCCTTTTTGCTTAAGATTCCTTCAGCAGGATTTAAAGCATAGTTGCAGTCAGCCATAGCAAACCTTGATAAGATTTCCTTAGCATATTTCCTCTGGTGCAGTATTAGTTCTTCAGGTATTCTCAGAAATTCAAGTCCCAGAAAGTAGGACAACACTCCCAAATCTGTCATTTCGAACTCAAGCTTCATAGTCTCCTTAAACGTGTTGATTTGCTCCATGTTGTTTCCTGTGAACAGCAAATCATCTACATATAAACAGATTAGAACTAAGTCAGTATCCATAGATCCTTTTGAATAGACTCCATATTCATTGATACACTTAGTGAACCCTAGATTCACAAAGAAAGTATCAATCCTTTTATTCCAGGCTCTAGGAGCCTGTTTCAGACCATATAGTGCCTTGTGTAGGAGGCACACTTGGTCTTCTTTTCCTTTTTTCTCAAAACCAGGGGGTTGTGAGATGTAAACAGTCTCTTCTAGAGGACCATTTAGGAAAGCAGACTTAACATCTAGGTGATGCAAGTCCCAATTATTGTAACAAGCTAAGGCAGTCACCATTCTTATGGTTTCATGCCTAGCAACAGGGGAGAAGACTTCTTCAAAGTCTATTCCCTATTTCTGTTGGAAACCCCTAGCAACAAGCCTAGCCTTGTGTTTGACCACCTTGCCACTAGGGTCCAATTTCAATTTAAAAACCCATTTAACACTGATTGCCTTTTTTCCTTTAGGCAAAATTGTTAAAGTCCAGGTTCCATTTTTTTCAATGGAGGCAAGTTCCTCCAACATAGCCCTTTTCCATTCCTTAGTTTTTAGAGCCTCCACATAATCAAGTGGCTCAACATCAGCTAGCATAGCCATATGTACCAAGTCACCATCATCATTCACTTGATTATCCATTACAACATCACAGTCCAGTAGCCTCTTAGGTGGTATTCTCACTCTTTGAGTCCTAGGAGGAAACTGTACAGCTTGGTTAAGTCCCTGTTCAGCCTCCCCATTCACCTCTTCATGTGGATTTTGGTCCTCATTAGGTAACATAGGTTCAGCAGTAGGTAGAACAGGTTCCTCATCATCAATACTTTCACTGCTAGGATTTGGTTCAATGTTGAAAACTTCCTCAATGGTAGTGGAGTCCACTGAACCACTCTGTTCAGCCCTAGTCCAGTCCCATTGCTTGTCTTCAAGCACAACCACATCCCTAGACACTTCAGTCTTGTTAGAGTTAGGGTCTAGTAGCCTGTAAGCTTCTGTAGGATGATATCCCACAAGAATTAGAGGTCTACTTTTGTCCTCAAGTTTAGTTCTCTTACTATCAGGTATATGGCTATAGGCAATAGAGCAAAATACCTTCAAGTGAGACACAGAAGGTATATCACCACTCCACACACATTCTGGCACTTTAGCTTCCAACCCTTTGGTAGGACATCTGTTAAGGATATAGACTGCAGTTGTTACTGCCTCTGCCCATAGCCTTTTAGGTAGCCCTTTAGCTTTTACCATACTTCTGGCCATTTCCAGAATAGTTCTGTTTCTTCTTTCAGCAATCCCATTATGTTGGGGAGTATAGGGTGAGGTAACTTCATGTATAATACCACTGGAGGTGCAGTATTCCTCAAACTCTTTTGAGGTATACTCACCCCCACCATCAGTCCTTAGCACTTTCAATTTTTTTCCACTTTGAGTCTCCACTAAAGCTTTAAACCTTTTGAAAATATTGAAAGTGTCACTTTTTACCTTTAGTAGATATACCCAGATTTTTCTAGAGTATTCATCTACAAAGATAACAAAGTATCTGTTTCCACCAATGGATGGTGTGTCCATAGGTCCACATAAATCAGAATATACCACATGTAATAGATCTTTAGATTTATGTTCCATTTGATTTTTAAACCTCTTCCTAGGTTGTTTACTTATTAGACAAGTAGTACAAGCCTCTATAGTTTCATTTATGCTAGGTAGTCCCTTAACTAGCTTGTTAGTGCTTAGATTACCTAGTGCTTTATAGTGAAGGTGACCAAACCTTTTGTGCCACAGACTGCTGTCACAGTCAGTAGTGGTACTTAGACACACAGCCTCAGTTTTGCTTATGCTTGTTTTAAAGGTCCTGTTGTTTGCTAGGAGGGTAGTTAAAACTAGTTTGTCACTTGTGTCAAATAGCTTTAACTTAGCATTCTTCATAAGCACTGAGAAACCCTTCTCAACAAGCTGCCCTAGACTTAAAAGATTACAACTAATCTCTGGTACAAATAACACATCATGGATTATTACTTTTTCCCCATCCAGCCTAGTTAGTTCTATATTTCCTTTCCCTTTAGAAACTATCGATCTTCCATTAGCACATTTAATAGAAATTCTAACAGTAGGATCAAAATTAATAAGCCATTGCTTGTTTCCAGTCATGTGATTTGAACAAGCAGAGTCAAGATACCAGATTTCAGTAATAGTTTTACCATTTTTAGTGGTTACAACTAAGACAACACAGTCATCACTTTTCTGTTTAGTAGTAACCTTATTCATACTAGGTTTAGGCAAGTGAGAATTTTCAAAAATCATACTAAAAGCAACAGTATCAGATTCATCAGAGTCTGACCCAGAGTCCTCCTTAGCCACATTGGCTTCAGACACTGGTTCAGTAGGCTTAGAGCCTTTTCTAGTGGGACATTCTGTAGCATAGTGTCCCATCCTATCACACCTATAACACTGCACCTTAGATTTATCTTTCTTTTTGTGTGCATTATTAGGTTTAGATGAATTTGATTTAGGGTTAGAACTACCTGTCTTACCCTTAGACCCACTGGCCTTTTTGTTGTTGTTTCCTTTGTTGCCCTTCTTTGATTTAGGCTTGGCAGCATACATAGCCTGGTCCTCTTCATCAGATTCTTCTTCAAGGATCTCCAACCTGATTTCCTTGGCTTCTAGTTTCCCTTGAAGCTCTTCCAGCTTCAAGCCTACATTCTTTGTAGTTTCTTCAATGGTATTAGTTACCACATACCATTTCTTAGGCATTGACCTCTGAATTTTTCTGCAGATACTGTTCTCTTCAAGCTTCTCTCCTTGAAGAGCCATATCATTCTTAATTTTCTTCACTCTGTTGAAGAAATCAGTAATTTTCTCATCTTTCCTCATCTTTAAACTTTCATACTGGGCCCTTAAGGCTTGTAATTTCTCTTCTTTGATAGGAGCTGACCCACAGTAGTAATGGTTCAAAGCATCCCATGCTGCCTTAGAGGTTTCACATTCTCTTACCCTTTCAAAATCTGCCTCTCCACAAGCTCTGTGGATTAGAGACAGTCCCTTGAAGTCCTTCTGCTCATTTTCAGTGAACTCTTTCCTCTGAGCAGGTGTAGCATTTGCTTCTAGGGGTGTAAGACCATCTCTCACAACATAGAGACAGCCATTAGCACCTAGAACTGCTCTCATTTGTATGGCCCAGGTTTCATAATCTTTCCCATTTAATTTGGGAACATAACTATCGTGTCCTCCACTGCTAGTCATTCTGCTAACACTTAAAACACAGCAAGAATTAGTAATAACAGAAACCTGTACAGTTTCACACTGTGCAGGTATCAAGAAAATTTAAAGAACACTAAAGAATTGAAAAAGATAGAGATTTTTCCCTGGATTGTCACCAGCTCTGATACCATGTTAATTTTGCAATATATTTTTCAATTTATTACTAATGGGTGTTATTGAATAATTGCAGGGGTGCAGAAAACAAATTGGACACGGCCCACTTGGCCCAACCCAACTCACAACCCGGTTTGAGCAAAAGAACCACGTCTTGTTCTCTCTCTCTCTGTCAGCGTCTTCTCCACTTTCTCTGTTTCAGAAACACAGCTTCTCTTTCCCTCACACAGAGCTCTGCTAGGGTTTCCCAGGAAACCTAGCAGCTGACCTCCGATCCACAACCTGACACCAGCAATGGAAAGATCGCAGCTCCGCGATCAAAACCCCTCCCTCCGTTTTATGATCTGAGCACTTCTCACAGAACCCTTACTTCAGTTTCTGCTCCGATGGCTTCCTCTTCTTTGGGTTCTCTATCGGTCACCACTATGAAGGTAAAACTCCAAACTGATCTTTGAAATCTTTCTCCTTTCGCTTGATACAGCCAGAACCCTAATTTCTGCTTTGTTCCTTTGTTGTTGAGCCAACGAAATCTTCCTATCTCTGGATTTACAACATCAGCAGTGCATAAGAGGTAGTAATCACTCTCTCAGTGAATTTGTGAATCTGTTTTTGACTTATTTCAAAAACACTAATTGCTGTTCTTGTTTGCAGGTTCCTCGTGATTGTTCTTAATGAACAATCATGCCTTTCAAGCCTTCACACAGTCTGAAAGAAAAGGTATAACTCCCTTTCTCTCTTGTTCTTCTTTCCTTTCTGTTTTGTCACAAAACAGTTTGCTAATACTTTGCTTTTCTTTTGCTTGTGAGATACTTCAACACACTTGAAGAAAGACTCACCAAGAACTCAAAGGAATGGCACTGAAGAGGAAGAACACACGCACACAGAAGAAGGACTGAATTTGCACAGCAATGTAAAAATACAACTTTGTAAAACTTTATTTATTTGTATCTTGTATATTCTGTATGCTGTATGTAATTGTAAGGGTCATAAGACCTTATATAGGCTCTAGGTAGTTGAATATGAGGTTGTTAAGTTAGTTACAAGTTGTAACTAACTTTCTAACTTCATAACAACTTGTTAGTTAGAGATTTTGCTGGTAAACAGTTTGTTGACTGTGTCTTAACTGTTTACACACTCCTGAGGGTATTTTCAGGTTTTTATTACTAAAACCAATAGTATGTACTCCCTTGATAAGTACCTGAGTTTTCCCATGATCAAGGGTCATCTGAGGATGGCGATTAGGAGTTCATTGTGGACAAAATACACTTGCTTCTTAGAAAAATAACCCTCTTAACAAAGTTGGTAGGCTCACTCTTGCAAAGTCAGTTATTAATTATATCCCCACTTTTTATATGCAAATCACATGGTTATTGCAATCCATATGCCCTCACATTAATAAGTTAACTAGAGATTTTACTTGGAAGAGAGTTACCGAAACGACTATTAACGTTGTAGGCTAGGATACTATTACTAAACTGAAGCCCTATAGAGGTCTTGGTGTGCGTATGGCTTAGGAAAATAACACGACAATGTTTGAAAATTTGGTGTTGCATGTTCACAAAAATTCAGAAAAGTTGTGGGTGAGCCTTCTGGTGTGCGAAAAAGATAATGTGCAAGTATACACAGTCGACAACAAGTAATAAAATGAAAGTAGAGTATCGTTCCCACAGGGATTAGATTAATTCTTAAGGTTTAAATAGAAAGAGAAATTAGTATTAAGTAACCAAGTAACAAACATTAATTGGTGATGTGAAAACAGAAAGTAAACAACTGAATAGAATGAGTTTGTAGTTAAGTGAGAATGATAGTTGACATGTTCTTTACCAAATAAGTCACATTCAATAGTTTTGTGTTTAGATGTGATGCAGGTGCACTGGATGTTGTTGCATTAGAATTGTGCTTTTCAGTCACTGTCTTCAGAGTTTCATTACAAGCTCTTATGTCTAAGTTGCTAAATAAGTTCACTCATGTATTTAAGTATCCACAGTATCACCCTATGGACTATGATATCCTATGTCTAGGTTTTAGCATGGTTTCAACCAAGTTTCCTTAATTGAAACACTTACCCATATTAGTTATTGAGTTCTGGTTATAAACCATGTCTGTATTTATAACTCTACTTGTTCTAAGTGATCAATCTCAAAATAAGTGTTGAAAGAAGTAATAAACAAGAACTAAAATGCCACATCACATATGATCACAATAACTTATTTAAAATATCATTATAAGGTTAGAACATCCCAACTAAAAGAGTTTAGTTCATGCTAGATATTACGAGGCATATATATAAACAGAATAAATCATATTCATATATTTGATATCACAAAAGGGAAACATTAAGGTAAGATTTTACACGGTTGGAGTTCCCTTTGTACGAAATTGCCAAGAAATGCATGTGCATCAACTCCACTGCATTCAGCTAGCACTACTTACTTGTGTGGAAGTAAAGAAAGAGGTGTCAATTCCTTTCTTGCCTTCTTACAAGAGAATGAAAAACTAAATCTAAAACTATCTATATTAGTGTACGGAAAATGAGAGATTATGAGCTTATTTTCAAGTGAGAGATGGAAGTCTTTATATAGGCTTCAAGTGGAGCTTTCCTTCACAATAGGATTTCCTTGATAACAAAGCTAGGATTGCCTTTAGTTACTTCAGCCCAAAAAGTAATGCAAATCCTTCACTCAACCAAGAAGGGAGGTCCTCTAATGGATGGCCAAGTGTCCCTAGGTGAGTGACTCTTCAAAGCTATCTTTTATGGTAGGCGCCGAAATTTGTGACTTGCATGTGCTTTCATGACTAAGCATAACATCATCAGCTGAGTGCTTGAGCATCTTGATGTTCTAGAATTTCTTCAAGCATTGTAGTCTGTTTTGAGTGCAGGTGCATCGAATGCAGGTGCATTGAACAAACACATCAAAAATACCAAAATATATGCAAGATGCTAAGTTATATGCATAACCCTCTTTTAACTTTAAATGTTGTTATTTTATTTATAAAACTTTATTTACTATATATTTTTACTTAGAACTGAGCAATTATTTAGGTTTAGATGCGTAAATAACTCTATATAAAATAGAGTTATCACCTTCTCACGGCTATACCTTGGAAACTGTTAGAATTTGTAGCCATATTCTGTAAATTGACCAATTGCTAATTGTTTTTTATTGCAGGGGTGCAAAACAATAAACTGGAGGTGCAGTTATCAATACTAATCAGACCAAGCCCAACCCAATTTCAAACCAACTGATCACAGGTCAAGAACTATCCACGCGGAACCCAAACCCGATTCCTGTTCAAAAGCGCAGATCTTGTGCTCTATACGGGTTTAAACCGATTCAAGAATATAAAAACCCATATTAGGGTTTTCCTCGTTCACTTCTCTGATTTTTTCTCTCTCTTCTTCTTCTCCACCGCTTCGCCTCTACTTCTTCTCTAAATACTCTTCTAGGGTTTTCTTAGAACCCAGAGAAACCGATGATTGAGGGCTGATTAAGCTTCAATCCTTCAGCAAGAACACTGATTAATAGGTAAGAATCAAAACCCCTATGGTTTGATTCACCTATTTGGAGTTTCACGAACCCGAACCAGTTCGTCACTTTGTTCGCAGGTGTTCAAACAACGAAATCACGCAACGAGCATTTTAACGAACTTAAACAGGTAGAATACCTCTCCTATTTCACCTTTTTCTTTCGTATTACACAGTTGAATCACAAATCCGAACTAATTTGTGATTTTCTTTCTTCTGCATGTACTTTCTGGTCACCGAGGAGTACACAAACCTTCACCACTGTGAAGATTGCAAGAACGTGATTACAACCGAAGGTAATCTCTTCTTCTCTCTTACTCTCTTCTTATTTTCACACTTTTCTGTATCTGATTAGAACAAAACCCTAACTCTTTGTTCTCTTGTTTTGCGAGGTAATCACACCTTGAATAATCTCACCAAGACTCTCACAAACAGAACTGGAGAAAAACACACAGAGAATAAGCAGAAGATTGAAGACTTGTAAAAACTCAATGTAAAATTTCATTGATTGTTAAATTGTATGTACAAGATGTATGTATTTATAGCTTTCGCCGGAAAAAACTAGCTGTTAGAAAAGTTTGTTGTAGCCAACAAACTTAGTTTGTTATACATAACAAACTAGATTAGTTAGTTAGCAACTAAATGTTTTCATAACAGTATAAGGACTGTTTGGACCTTTTAATATTGTAACGGCTATATTTGTGTAAATAGCCTTGTTAGGGTTTTTGGAGTTTTGCTTAGAAAACTCAATACCCTTCCTTAAGCCAAAACACAAAAACTAGGAAACTAGAGACCCTTCCTTAAGCATAATAAGGACTAAGCTAAGTAGAGACGGATACTACATCGGGACAACCCCCTATTAGGACATAGAAAATAGATAGAGATCTGGGACAAGCCCCCAGATACTAGCTTTCAGAATTATTACCTTCAAGAATTTAGAAAGTAATAACCCCTAGCTGTCTCCTAAGCTTGGTAAACCCCCCCCCCCCCCCTCAAAGCTTTTGTGAAGATGTCAGCCACCTGCTCTTTAGTTGAGCAGTAATCCAGTGTCAGTTTCCCTTTTGAGACCTGGTCCTTGAGATAATGGTATCTGGTCTCAATATGTTTGGTCCTTCCATGTGAAACGGGGTTTTTAGCTAGATTGATGGCAGATTTATTGTCCATATAGAGCTTAGGTGGCTCTGTCAGCTCTATATTAAGCTCCTTTAGCAATGTTTCAAGCCAAACTACTTGAGTGGCAGCATGGCAGGCTGAAACATAATCTGCCTCACATGAGGACAGAGCAACAACAGCTTGTTTCTTGGAGCTCCATGAAATGGGTGCTCCTTGAAACATGAACAAGTACCCAGAAGTGCTTCTCCTGTCCACTTTATCCCCACACCAGTCTGAATCACAAAAGCCTAGAAAGACACTCTTTAGTGCACAAAAATTGTTAGGAAAAAATAAACCAAAGTTTAGGGTACCTTTTATATACCTTAGGATCCTTTTAGCAGCATTCAGGTGGATCTGTTTAGGATTATTCATGAATCTGCTTGCCATCCCTGTAGCAAACAATATGTCAGGCCTACTGTGACATAGGTACCTCAATGACCCAATGATTTTCCTGTAGTGTGTAGGGTCAGTATCACTTCCTTCACTGTCTTCCTTCTTGCTAAGGTTTCCTTCAGCAGGATTGGATGCTGGGTTACAATTTGCTAAGTCAAACCCAGCCAAAACTTCACTTGCATACTTCCTTTGGTGAAGTATCATACCCTCTTGAATTCTTAAGAATTCTAATCCTAGGAAATAAGTCAATTTCCCTAGATCAGTCATCTCAAACTCATCTTTCATAGATAGTTTGAACTTATCCAATTCCTTAGGGCAGCTTCTAGTTAACAAACAAGTCATCTACATAGAGACACACAATTAGGAGATAGGTTTGTATATCACCTTTGATATACACACCGTACTTTGTAGTGCATCTAGTAAACTCATTTTCAACAAAGAATGAGTCTATTCTTTTGTTCCAGGCTCTAGGTGTCTGTTTCAAACCATACAAAGCCTTGTGTAGATGAAAAACCCAGTTTTCCTTACCCTTTTCCACAAGGCCAGGAGGCTGTGCTATGTACACAGTCTCTTCCAATGGTCCATTTAAGAAAGCTGACTTCACATCCATGTGAAATAGCTCCCAGTTTCTGCTGCAAGCTAAGGCAGTGACTAATCTAATAGTCTCATGCCTAGCTACAGGAGAAAATACCTCAGTATAGTCTATACCTTCCTTTTGTTGGAAACCCCTAGCAACAAGTCTGGCCTTATATACTTAACCACCTTGCCATTAGGGTCCAACTTTTCCTTAAACACCCACTTTACACTAATGGCCTTCTTGCCTTTAGGTAAAGTAGTTAAAGTCCAAGTTTTATTTTTCTCAATTGATTGCAACTCTTCCACCATGGCTTGCTTCCATTCCTTTTTATTTAGAGCCTCTAAGTAATCTAGACGTTCTGAATCAGCAACCATTGCAAAGTGAATGATGTCACCTTCATCATTTACTTCATTATCACCAGCTAGGTCATAATCTGCCAACTTCCTTGGAGGTTGCCTTAACCTTGTCTGTCTAGGTAGGACTACACAGCTCTCATTAATCTCAGTTCCCAATCAGTTAACCATACTCCCCAAAGATGGGTCTCTTTCATCCCTTTAAGGAAGCCATTGTAGTGCTTAATGTAGATGGCAGTATGTTAGGCCACCCAAGTCCTTATAGTTTTGGTGGCCTCTTGTAGAATAAATATGGAGCTTGGCTTCATGGTTTTCTGACAACATAGGTGTCACGGATAATCTTCATGAAGAACTATTGGCTTTACTTTATGGTTTGTCCCTAGCCTAGAACAAAGGCATGCATCTGTAACCCTGTATGTTACTTAAGATTCACTCCATGGATTAATTTACACTAGTTTCTAATCCCTATGACCCTTGGCATCAATATGTAGAAATTGTTCAAAATATTGACGACTTAATCTAAAAAAAATGGAGTATTTGCCTCACTCACAGTTTACGTGAGGAGAACGTGTGTGTTGATATTTTTGGCAAGAATGATGGTTACCAATGGTGTGGGCTATTCTTATTTGGAGCATCCTCCTCCCATATTGATCCTTTCTCTCCAAGATGATGTGAGAAGAGTTCTCTACTTATACAGTTCTTTTTCTTTTGTCCGTAGACAGAGTGACAAGTGCCACATGAAATTCACATACACAACTGTGAGGTTCCAAGTTTCACTACAAAAAAACTGGTCATTAGCGAGGGAAATTTCCCTCGCAAAATGACCTAAATCCGTCGCTAATGGTCATTTGCGAGGGAATTAGCGACAGAATGGTTCCCTCGCTAATTCCCTCCTCGCTACTGGGATTAGCGAGGGAATTTTCCCTCGCTAATTCCCTCGCTAAGTCTGACTGTTTCTGTTTTTTTTTAAATCTGCTTTTTTTTATATTTATTATTATATTATTTTAATTATTATTATTATTACTATTATTATTATTATTATTATTATTATTATTATTATTATTATTATTTCCAAAGAGAGAGAGAGAGAGGGGAGTGAGAGTGGTGGTGGCGTGGTGGTGGCATGGTGGTGATGTGTGGATGGTAGAGAGAGAAGGAGAAGAGTAAGGGAGAGAGAGAGAGAGGAGTGAGAGTGGTGGCGGCGTGGTGGTGGTGTGTGGATGGTAGAGAGAGAAGGAGAAGAGTAAGGGAGAAAGAGAGAGAGAGAGAGAAAGAGAGAGAGAGGAGTGAGAGTGGTGGCGGCGGTGGTGGCGTGGTGGTGGTGTGGTGGTGGTGTGAGTGAGAAGAAGAGGAGAGAAGAAGAGTGAGGGAAGAGGAAGGGTGGCGTGGTGGTGGTGTGGTGGTGGTGTGAGTGAGAAGAATAGTAAGGGAAGAGGAAGGGTGAAGAGGAGTGATAAGTCTATTTTTAGAGTCTTTCTAATAGTTATTTTTCTTAAGTTTATTTGGTATTTTAATTATATTTTTGAGCTATTTTACTACAAATGTTTACTTTTTATTTTCAGGTGTTATTTTGAAGCAAAAGAGAAAATATGAGGAAAAATGAAGAAACAAAGAAAATATTTGAGGAGGAACAATTTTTAAGACCGCTTGGCACTCAACAGGGCGCCAAGTAGCAAAACTGGCGCAGCACAGGGCGCCAAGCAGCAAAAACTGGCGCAGAGCCTGCACACGAACCTGGCACATAGGCGCACGACCTTGGTGCAAAACTGGCGCAGAGCAGCAAAAATTGACTGGCCAGGGCGCACGACCCATGCTTGCCAGCAACGCAGAACAGCTGTTGCCAGCACAAGGCGCACGACCCATGCTCCTTAGGCGCACGACCCTGGTGCAAAACTGGCGCAGAGCAGCCAAAATTGACTGGCCAGGGCGCACGACCCAGGCACATGGGCGCACGACCCTGGCGCCAGACAAGTCAATTTTGGCTGCACCCACTTGCTGATGGCTATCTTTGCCAACTTGATTTGCCACCTTTTTTTGGACCATTTTGCCCCTCCACTCAAGTGCCTTGGAACTCATATTTTCCTATAAATAGGACATTGATCCTCACTTGTAACTAAACTTGAATTTTGTGAGAAAAATCCATGACAAGGTTTCCTCTAAGATTCATGACTTCACTTTACTTTCTCGCTTTTTACTTTCTCGCTCTTTACTTTCCTGCTTTTTAATTTCTTGCTCTTTTACTTTCTCGCTTTTTACTTTCTCGCTCTTTACTTTCCTGCTTTTTAATTTCTTGCTCTTTTACTTTCTCGCTTTTGACTTTCTCGCTTTTTAAATTCTTGCTCCTTTACTTTCTCGCTTTTTACTTTCTCGCTCTTTACTTTCTTGCTCTTTAATTTCTTGCTTTTTACTTTCTCGTTTTTTTAATTTCTTGCTCTTTTATTTTCCAAGTCATTTATTTTCTTGCCCTTTATTTTCCAAGTCATTTATTTTCCTTGCTATTTACTTTCTTGCCCTTTATTTTCCAAGTCATTTATTTTCCTTGCTATTTACTTTCTTGCCCTTTTATTTTCTTGTCATTTACAATTCCGCTATTTATAATTTTGCAACTAACCGCTTTCTTTTATTCCTCGCTATTTAACTTTATGTCTTTTCTTCTTCTTCTTCTTCTTCTCTCATATTTAATATGAGTGAGTAGATACAAAGTCTTGGGTTATTGGGAGTAATCCAATGATAGGTCCCTAATAATTCCCAAGACTATTCTCCACTCCAAATTGTTTTATATTTCAATCTAATTTTATTGTCCTTCAAATCTTATTTTAAACATCAAGCGAAGAACCGAAAGGTGAAGTATTGATGTTGGAACTATGAAATTAGACAAGGAAATCAAAACATGAGAATAGTTTTGAAACTCTTGAGACATTATAAAGGTGTTATGCTTAATGGGTTTTGGTGACAATCAACCATGAGAATAGGCTTGATTGTTAGTTCAAAACACGCTCTTGTACTCTGAAAGGAGACATTAGTTATATTCGCTGCCTTGTCTTTGAAATATATTACTCTTATAAATTGTTGAATAGTCTAAAGAAATTATTTTGGTTCCTCATTGTTGTGATAAAACCATAAACCTGAGATTGTTTTTATTTCTAAATTTTACAACTCCTAAAAACCATTTCTTTTCAGTTAATCAAACTTTGGAAAATTAAATTGGTAATCACCTAGGCTCTCCCTGTGGATCGATAACTCTTTTATTACGCGATACGACTCGTGCACTTGCGAGCCTATCAAGGAGAGAAGAAGAGTGAGGGTGTTGTGAGTGAGAAAGAAGAGTGAGGTGTAAACGGATTTAAGGAAAAAAAGTAAAAAAATTTGCGAGGGAATTAGCGACGGAACTGTCCGTCGCTAATTTCTGCACATTTACCAACCCCTGCTACTGAGTCCCATCATCTGAAAACTGGCAGAAATTAGTGAGGGACTGAAATTCCGTCGCTAATTTTCCCGCCCAAGCCAGTAGCGAGGGAATTTCCGTCGCTAATGTCTAAATTTCCGTCGTTAATTCTCAAAAATACGACAGCCCCTATTCTCTCGCAAATTCCATCGCTAATCCCAATTTTTGCGAGGGACCATTAGTCCCTCGCTAATTTCCGTCGCTAATGGCTTCTTTTCTTGTAGTGTTTGAACCCAAAACATGATATCTAGCCTAACAATTTCGACATTTTTCAGTTGAACTAGGTCTTACGAGACATGGTATACAGTTCTTTTTTAATTATATGCAACTTTAAATCTAGTAATTAGTGAGTGTAAAGTTTTATATTTGATTTTTTTTTCACAACTCTAACATTAGGAGCTATGAATAAATGTTTGATAATTTTTTAAAAATATTTTAAGCCTTTTAAAATTAAAATCAGCTAAATCTAATAATACCTATTTAAAAACAATTTTGAGTGAGTCTCTATTGTGAAACAAAAAGTAATTCTTAATCATAAAAAAAAAAAATCAAAATCAATTTTTTAGTAATTCATATTTGTTTGTAAAGAATTTTTGGAAACTTATAAATTTTCGGTTGGGTAACTCATTCATACATCCAAACTTTCAGTTTCTGGATGACATTGAAACTAAATTAAGCATCTGAAAACTAAATTTCCAGAAGAATAATTGAACTATACACTTCCAAGAATCTTAATTTTGAGACGTTGAAACTGATGAAGAAAAAATAAGTCTAAAGTATTCTGAAAAAGAAGAAGAAACCTATTACGTTGAAGAAGATAGCGATTTGGTGCGAAAAGAAAGAAAAATATCACTACCAGAATTTCAGTCATTTCCGGTGGGCAATTTCCGGCGGATTTAGTCCGCCGGTAAATTACCGGCGGATTTTGGCACGTTACCGGCGGCTTGGATCCCCCAGTATCTTACCGGCGGATTTGACAAGGTTACCGGCGGATTGTATTTCGACTGTTAAATTACCGGCGGATTTTGTTCACTTACCGGCGGATATATTTTACGCAGAATTTTTAAAAAAAAAAAAGGCGCCGGTAATTGCAATTACCGACGGATATATCCGCCTCTTTTAAAAAATATTATTATTTAAATTTTGAAAATCCGCCGGTAAGCAACATAATATCCGCCGGTAACAGCACGCCAAACAATCCGCCGGTAACGCCTATTACCGGCGGATATTATTTACATTTTAAAAATTCAAAAACCGCCGGTATTTTTAAAATCCGCCGGTAATGCTAGTTTATCCGCCGGTACATTCTGGCCGTTGGGAAATATCCGTTGGTATCCGCCGGTAAACATAATATCCGCCGGTAAGCATAATTTCCGGCGGATTTTCGAATATAGCCGTTGGCGCCTCTTCCCTTATATATTCCAACCCCTCCTCACTTCCTCTTCACTCACTCTTCACTCTCTACTCCGAAATCTCTCTCTTTTCTCCTAAATCTCTCTCTTTTCTCCTAAATCTCACTCTTTTCTCCCAAATCTCTCACTATTTTCTTCTCATTTTCTCTCGATTCACTCTTTTCGAAGTCAGTTTTGTTTAAGGTATGTTTTTTAACTAAATTTGGATTGTTTTAGTTAATATTTAATTTTTAAATATGTGTTGTTTAATATTTTTTGTTATTATTTGTTTTGCAGTTGATTGAAGTTGCCACTTTGGAGTTGCCACTTTGGAGTTGTTAGTTTGGAGTTTAGTCACTGCATTACCGGTTAGTTAACAAATTTATTCGTTATTAAATGTATTTGTTGGTGTTATTATAAATTATAAGTTTTTTACAAAAATAAAATAAATTTTATTTATTCTGTAATAATTAAATTATGTTTACACTATTTGTATAATAATAATTATCTCAAAATTTTGAGATTTTTAAAATACGAATTATTTTATTTATTAGTTAAAAACCAAAAAATTATTAGTTATTTTGTAGTAAAATTAAAAACAAATTATTTTAATGTTATTTGATGTTATTAGCCGAAATTTTTCATGAAAATAAGATAAATTTTATTCATGGAAATTATTGGTGTTATAGAAATTATTCGAAAATAAAATAAATTATAATAATTGTTTGTTATTTGTATTTTTTGTAAAAAAATAAATTTTTTAGTAAAATAAAATGTTACTAAAAATATATTATCATTTATATATATTTGGTCAATTCTAAAATATCCATACTAATGTGTATTATTCTAATACACGTGATATATGTTGTGTTGTGTATGTTATATTTAAGGAACGTACCCAAAAAAATGGATCATAGTTGGATGTATGATAGAATATATCCTGGAAGAACTGGGTTGAAACGACGTTTTGTACAAGGAGTCGAAGATTTTGTTCTTTTTGCTAAGAGTCAAAAAGAATTTGAGCAACAAGGTGGAATTAGATGTCCTTGCTCCATATGTGTGTTTCGATCTATAAAAAAGGAAGCTGATATTCGACTTCATTTGTACAATAATGGGTTTAAGCCAGATTATTGGATATGGACCCGTCATGGCGAGGTAGCAGCTGGAGTTCCTGCGGTTGATAATGTTCCTGTCCAAGCTGTAGATCAAGGTCGTCTCGCGTCAAGTCCAGTCGTAGCTTCCACATCAAGTAGTAATCCAACGACTACTGGATATCAACCGCCGTTTGATGTATATCAGGGGATGATATCTGATGCTGTCGGTGTAAATTTGGATTTTGAAGAACCACAATATGATGCTGAAGAAGTTCCAAACGAGGAAGCTCAGAGGTTTTATAGTTTTTTGAGTGAGACAAATAAACCATTATTTGAAGGATCTACAGACTCTAAGTTATCAATGTGTGTTCGGTTGTTGGGTCTTAAGTCTCAATTTAACGTTGTGGAATTGTGCATGGAATACATGACAAAAATGATGTTGGATGCAACCCCTGTTAGAGGACTTTTGCCGCAGAGTTATTATGATGCTAAAAGATTGGTATCGAAGTTTGGTTTAAAATCTATAAGAATTGATTGTTGTGTGTCTGGTTGCATGATCTATTATAACAATGAGTTTGGCATAAATGATGGAGAGTTGCTGCAATGCAAGTTTTGTCAAGAGCCACGGTATCGTGTCAGCAGGAAAGGGACAAGCAAAGGCAAACCAGTTCCAAGGAAAGCAATGTTCTATTTGTCGATTATACCAAGACTAAAGAGGATGTTCACTTCAATGGAAATTGCGGGTAAAATGACGTGGCACTATGAAAATAGAAATAATTCTGGTGAATTACGCCATCCATCTGATGGTGAAGCTTGGAAGCATTTTGATCGTGTTCATCTAGATTTTGCCAATGATCCACGCAATGTTCGGCTTGGTTTATGCTCTGATGGTTTCACACCATATATTCAAGCGTCAGCAACACCGTATTCTTGTTGGCCAGTTATTGTTACCCCATATAACCTACCTCTTGAAATGTGTATGTCTAAACCGTACATGTTTTTAAATGCTATAATACCAGGGCCAACTAATCCAACAGCTGGTATTGAAATATATTTGCAACATTTGATTGATGACCTAAAAAGGTTGTGGGATGGTGTTTTAACTTATGATGCAGCACGAAGACAAAATTTCATGATGAGGGCGGCTTTGATGTGGACAATTAATGACTTTCTTGCGTATGGAATGTTGTCTGGATGGGGGACACATGGTAAGATGGCGTGTCCAATTTGCATGGTTGACACAAAGGCTTTTACTCTTAAATATGGAGGAAAATCTTCATGGTTTGACTCACACTGTAGGTTTTTACCTACCGAGCATCCCTTTAGAAAGTCAAAATATGCATTCATCAAGGGGAATGTTGAAACAGGTGAACCTCCTCGTAGGCTGACACCAGAAGAAGTTTGGAACAATGTCAAGGATATCCCTCCCGTGGAAGTGGTTGCTGGTGTTGTTTCTCGTCCAGATGGTTATGGACAATGGCGTAATTGGACGAAAAAAAAGTATTTTCTGGGAACTTCCATATTGGAAAGATAATCTATTGAGACACAATCTAGATGTAATGCATATTGAAAAGAATTTCTTTGATAACATATTTAACACTGTTATGAACGTGAAAGGTAAAACGAAAGACAATGAGAAGGCTAGGAAGGATGTGGATCATTACTGCAGGCGAAAGGATTTGGTATTGGTTCAGCAAGCTAACGGCAGGACGCTGAAACCCAAAGGCAATTATACTTTATCTACGGAGCAAGCGAAAGCAGTTTATCGGTGGATTTCTGAGTTGAAAATGCCAGACGGTTATTCTTCCAATTTAGCAAGATGTTCCGATGTGGATCATGGGAGGTTACATGGGATGAAGAACCATGATTGTCATGTATTCATGGAGTGCTTACTTCCTATTGCCTTTAGTTCGTTGCCAACACACGTTTTGAATCCACTCATTGAAATAAGTCAATATTTTAAGAATTTGTGTTCTGCAATACTAAAAGTGGATGATATTTCAAAAATGGAACAAGACATCACATTTATCTTATGCAAGTTGGAGAGAATATTTCCGCCTGGTTTCTTTGATTCTATGGAGCATCTTCCTGTTCATCTCGCATATGAAGCTAAACTTGGCGGGCCTGTCCAATACAGATGGATGTATCCGTTTGAAAGGTCAGTTAAATATATATAACATTTAGATTAATAATTAGATCGATGATTTATATATTAACAAATGATGGATATCATTTTCTAGGTTCATGGGTGATTCAAAAAGATCAGTTAAAAATAAAACTAGAGTTGAAGGATCGATATGTTCTTCTTACTTACACCGTGAAACAACTCATTTTTGTTCCTATTATTTCAAGAATGAATTTGCTCCTGCAAGTAGTCGAAATGACATGGAAGACGTTGAATGTCCAAGACATCATTTAGCTTTGTCTGTCTTTTGTCTACCTGGTCGTCCGTCTGGAAAAGAGTCAATTCATTGGCTAACAGAAGAAGAGTTAAATTCAGCCCATGTTCATGTTATGATAAACTGTACCGAGGTCCAACCATTCATTGAGTATGTATTTCTCGACTTATCTCTTAATTAAATTAAATTACACAGTAGTTGTATATAACAATTAATTAATAATTTCTTATTAGGGAGTTCTTGTCATCAGAGGCAGTAAGTGAAGACCAATCTTCTGCTCATATTCATGCGCATTTTCCAATGTGGTTTAGGCAATGTGTGTATTCCCTCCCGCCAACTCCTACCAACCTACACTTGAGGATCTTATCTGACGGTCCTCGAAGATGTGTTAAAGAATGGCACACATATTTTGTCAATGGATACAAATTTCACACTAAGGAATGGACAGAGGGTAGAGAAACAGTCAATAGTGGAGTTTGCATGAAGGGTGTCACTGGGAGAGGCGAAGATGATTTCTATGGTGTGGTTGAACACATATATGAACTTGCGTACCCTTATCTAGATTATAGTCAAAAGATAGTTGTTTTTTATTGTAATTGGTTTGATCCGTCCGCTCGAGGAACAAAGTTTAATCCAAAGACAAATACAGTGGCCATTAATTCAATTTGAAACTTTTACATCATAGTGTTAAAGGAAAGCCATAAAGCCCTTTTACAACCATCAACCCAATTTTAGAAATACAATGATCAATACAAAACAAAGAATGACTCATAATTCAATTTGCTTGAGTCTTGTGTTCTTCCATGTTCTTCCACACATAATTCCTTTGCTTGAGCCTATAATGTCTTCACTTCCTTAGCCAACATCATCAATGCAACCATGCTTGCTGTAAAAATCAATCAAAGAGGTACCAACATAAACATCTCCAACACTTTGAAGGACAAAATGATCATAGATAAGATAGGTGTAAAAACCAAAAACATCTCTGTTCTATTTCCAATTATAATGAGTGACTGTTGATATGTGCTTGAATATAATGCAATTCTGGTTCTTGAGTTTCTGATCCTTAGCCAAATTTAATCACAGCCTGCAAAATTGAGCACAGACACTGCGATATACAACAAATTTGAATTCGAAGGGACCAATTCCAACATCTGCGATACACAACAAACTATTTATCCTTCATACGATCAGGCAAAGCAGAAGCTTTGCAGATGGGAGTCATGTTTACAAGTGGTAAGTGTCCCAACATTGTCCATCATGGGACATACGTTCTTCACAGATAACCACTTCCTAATGCAGTTCACATGGTAGTCATGTTTACAAGTGGTAAGTGTCCCAACATTGTCCATGTTCTTGTATTCATCATGTAATTTTCAATAAAGATCAATAAGCACCGCATTTTTACAATTCCAGAGCACCAAAAGTTTTTTAAAGGTTAAAACAAACAACAAAATTTAAAAGTGAAAGAAGTCAAAGTTAATAGAACAGAGAAAAACTCCAGATGACAGATAAACAGAAATCAATTATCCCAAAAATAACATGTTTGACTCTACACATCAGAAAAGGAAATGGAACTTAACATCAAATCCTTAAACTCTATAAAGAATTATTTTAGTTTAAATAAAAAAAAATCCAATTTCGATGTGTGATAACTGTTTACATATTTAACACTTTAGTGATAGGTTGTCTTGTGACTCTTGTCAATATCACTCTATATTATTAATTCTTGAATGGTAGAAGGATTATTCTTGAAGATAGAAGGAAATATACCAGACAGATTACACAAGTTCTCTCTTCTTCACTTTGCTCAGCTGAACAGTATCATCAAATATATACAACAAACATAGCACCAACAGTTCAACATACAGTTCCTACCAATTTCAATTAGATTCCAACATCTAATATATACAACAAGCAGTTCAGTAAAACTCAATAAGATGGAAGAGAATCTAGAACAAGAAATAGAACAGAGAAAAATGGGAACAAAAAGATTCCTGCACCATCTTCCCCATCGTGAGTGCTTTCCCATCGCCGCTCGTCGCCGCCAGATAGCACCGGTGCACGCATCGTGTTCGCATCCACCGGAGCACGTTTTAGTTTCCCATCGCCGCCGCGTCGAACAAGTCTCCGCCACCGCGTCACCATCTTCGCCATCGTGAGCGGCCACCATTTGGCTAGCGCCTTCACCCTCTCTCTCAAAACTCACGTCACATTCCTCGTTTCTCTGGTTTAAATCACTTTTCAGTTTCCCTTTTAATTTACATCGTTGGATCAATCTAACGGATGAGATTTGATGAAGGAGGGAGATGGATATAACATTGGCAGGAGAGAATCCGGACCCGCCGAGGACCTACTTGGTGCCCAAATAACTAACGAATTTTTCTAATTAAAAGATAAATCCGTTTTGTGAAAAAAATCAAAATCGAATTTATCTTTTAGTTAGATAAATCCGTTTTAGAAAAAAATGCATAACGGATTTAACCCCCACCATAGATAAATCCGTTTTTCTAAAATAACATAATGGATTTACCTAAGCAATATTTAAATCCGTTTTTGCTATTTTTTAATAACGGATTTATCTATTTGTTAGATAAATTCGTTTTGAATTTTTTCAAAACGGATATATCTAATAAATAGACAAATGCGTTTTGCCAAATTATTAATAAATAAAAGTGTTAAAATAATTAATAAATAAAATAAATATGAATATCAGTCGTCTTTTGGTTCTGATTAGTGTGTAGATATTCGTTAACACGTGACGATGTTGTACGCCGGGTGAATAATTTAGGCTAAAAAATCGGTTTTCGGGCAACCTACTCCGATTGTAATGAAACCAAAGCCATTAAATCCGAAAAAATCATGGATCATAACTCACAAAGAAGAGACTTTTATCGGGACTGCGGGGCTCAAAATCCCAAATTCCATCGTTTACTATTTTTTACTAATTTGTTGAATTTTTCATAATCTCCAAAAAATCTAAAAAAATTTGCATAACCTTATTTTGGTTTTATTAGATTTTTAGTGGTGTTTTTAAAATTTTTAGATTAGTTTTGACTCTTTAACGAATTTTTAGTAGTGTTTTTATAACATTTTTTAAAAAATTTAAATAAAAAAAAAATTAAAACACAACGGATTTACCTATTTATTAGATAAATCCGTTTTGAAAATATTCTAAACGGATTTATCTAATCAGTAGAGAAATCCGTTATTATAAATTTACAAAACGAAATTATGTGTTGCTTAGGTAAATCCGGTTTGCAAAAATATAAAAACGGAATTAGGTAAATCATTTTTCTTCTAAACGGATTTATCTAATTTAAAGATAAATCCGTTTTGGAAAAACACTAAAACGGATTTATATTTAAATTAGATAAATCCGTGTGAAGAAATTTATAGGGGCATTCTGGGACTAACAAATTTTGTGGGGGTAAAAAAAACCCAACAAATAAAGGGTCTCCATCACTCACTAGAGGAAGGATTGTCTATATTGAACATTTGGTAACTTGGTGTCTAGCTTAATCACCATTGTCTCGCCTAAAATACTCTAAAGTTACCAAATGCTCAATATAGAAAATTTATTTCCTAGTTACTCTCTTAGTTAGGTATTCGGCATTTGCATAGCTCTTATTACCTTTCCTCTAAAATGTACCTCACCCAAAAATATAAAGAAGGAAGCTAGTAAAAGAAACCGGGTATGGATTTTTTTAGGTATAAATCGGGTATCCTCTGCGCGCAATTATAGAGACTAATCTCTCGAGCCGGGTAAGACCACAATTGCCGGCAAAGCTCTCCCTCAAGAGATTTAACACTGATGCATGCCCAAGACTGGATTCGAACCAAAACCTTGGTTAAACTGAAAGAAACCCCTACGATCTCATACGGTGTACGAATTCTCGTCCCTGAGAAACAAAAAATACCCCCAAAATATTTCTCTCAAAACACTGGAAGATTACAATACAATACGAATATTAACATATATCTTTAAAGTAGTCTTGCAATACAAACAACATTCAGAGAGAAAGAAAAACGTGTAAGTAAATATCCTCTTCAAGAGTTCATAACAAAAAAAAAATCCTTTTCAAGAAACCAAAAAATAAAAATAAATAAAAATGTGTGTCACGGCTCATGCATACAGGAAAAATGATGATGTGGAGGGAGCCACGTGAGAAGAGTTTCAGACGAGTGTTTTGCAGGTGGATGTGACAGGGTCCCACATAGCCGGCAACAGAAATTTGCGAAGGTGCAACCCTACGGCGTTGTAACTAGCTCCGGTTTTGTTGTCCACCAAAACTTTACCGGCGTAACCCGGATACGCCCCTTTCCCAAAAATCCCGGTGCAAGCTGATACAGCCTCCAGCGGCGCACTCTGTGCTCCTTCATAGTACCCATTACTGAAGGGATTCATCACCGCTCCCGCCAGAACCGTCGCCAAGTTTATCACCATTCCGTCCATCCCAACGTCGCCATTCGGCGGTATAAGCGGCGGATCCGGTGGACCGTACACGGGTAACTGGAAAGGCCACGCGCATTCCCCAGGACACTGCGTCACCGAGTTACCCACCCAAGCGTAAACCATTCTCTTATTTTTTACCCGACCCGATCCATGGGTCCCACACTTGTTCATGCAGAAATCCTCCACTGCCACGTCAGCGTCTGTTAGAACTACGCTTATGGTGTTGCCACGTGTGGTAACGGTTTTTGAAGCGAGAGCGAGGAGGTGCGTTGTTTTGAGTGATTTACCGAGGGAGTGTTTGTTATCGTGGATTTGATTCCCTACGACGAGGGTGCAGGGACCTCCTCTGTAACTCGATGTAGTTTGCCACCACGATTCGACAGAGTGAGGTGGAGGTGGATGGTGAGGGTGAGGGTACGTGGAGTTTAGTGATTGGATGAAGTTGATTATGATGGAGCGGTGAGTGGGAGTGAAGTTACCGTACCATAGAAGGTGGAGAGTGAGGTTGCCTTTGAGGAGTGGACCTTTGTGATCGTTGAGGATAATTGGTGGTTGTTTCACCAAAGCCAACATTCGATTGTACGGTGTGACTGTTTCCCAAGTACTACTCCAAGTGTTTGGGAGATTTGATAGGAAAACAAGTGAGGCAAGCGCCGCAAGCGTACTACACTTCAACTTCAAATCCATTACCATTACCATTACTATTGTTTGTCAATGTCAACACACCTGCTTCTTGATTTGCTTATTAGAGTTTTCAGTGAGAAGAAGAGAACACTCATATGTGTTGGGGATATTTAGGGAATGAAATCTCAAGTTTGGAGATCAGTCGGATTGCAAGTTGAACTATAAATGGGTATTTATATGATTAATAGATTATACCATATTCACGTGAGCATTAATCAATACCGTTGGTCCAGTGACTTAATCTACTCCAGGATATAGGGGGTCGACTTGATGCTTTCGGTTTCATTTCCGCATTGGACAAACTCGGTATTGGTCAGTGCGAAATTTGAATCTAAACACGAACAGAGATTAGTCTTTTGTTGAAAATATTGGGACACTCCATGAGTCCGTGGGTAGCCGGCATCGTCCGAACCAAAAATATTCACCCCGCATAGAGTGAGTACGATTTGGAAATTGTTTCATACCTACTTCCAGCAACCGAGTGGGTGTAATATTACTTCAAAGTAGTTCCAACTATAGAACTACTAATACAGTAAAAGCTCTAATTATACACCTTCAAAAGAACGACCGATTCTAACTCATCTATGGGGAAATTTAGGTAAGAAAGTTGAGTATATTAACTTCTTTTTTGAGTAAAAAATTGAGTATTAATTAACTGATTCAGCGATAGTTCTCTTGTGTCTGGTATCTATTTATACAAATAAACCTCTTATAAAATCACCAATTTGGATCTCTTATTTATAAATGGGTATTTATATGATTAATAGATTACAGGCTAAATAACACTTTTGGTCATTTATCTTTGCTGGACGTTTCACTTTGATCCTTTATCTTTTTTTGTTCGTTTTGGTCCCTCATCTTTCATTTTTGTTTCATTTTGGTCTCTACCGTTAGTTTTTGTTAACGAGCGTCACGCTGGCAGTTAATTGCTGACGTGTCGTCTTAAATTCATTAAATGACGTGTCATTCATTAATTGATGTGACAAAAAAATATATTTTTTAATTCTAAATCTAATGACACATTAGCAATTAAGTTTTTAAAATTATAAAAACACAAATTAACAAATTAACAAAAAACACAAGAACACCTTCAAACAAAAAACACTAAAATTAACACAAGAACTTCAACTGACGGCAGATCTGGGTTTGAGAGTCGTCACTCATCATCTTCAACACAAGAACACCTTCTTCTTCTTCTTCTTCTTCTTCTTCTTCGACGATGTTCTCTCTTTAATAAACCAGAAATTGAAACCCAAAATCGCTGCAATCAGAAACGATGGAATCAAAAACAATGGAATAAATCTGGAAATTAACGAAACGAAGAACAAATCTGGAAAACGAAGAACAAAGAAAAAATTGCTCGAAAACGAAACGAAGAACAAATCTGGAAGCTAACGAAACGAAGAACAACTCTGGAAAAGAATCACTGCAATTTTCTCCTTTGATTTTCGTTTTGAAACCCAGAACCCACAAATCTAGAAACTAACGACTTTCGTTTTGAAATCTTCTTCAATCTTCTCCTTCGATTTTCGTTTTGAAACCCATGATTTTCGTGGAGATGAAAGAGGCGAATCTTGAAGATGGAAATTAGGGAGATGAAAGAGGCGAATCATTAAAATCGTGGAGATGAAATCTGGGTTTAATTTCTGGGATGAAATCGTGGAGATAAAATAGTGGAGATCAAATCATGGAGATGAAAGAGGCACAAAATCTAGGTTTAATTTCTGTTTTTAGTGTTTTTAGTTAATGTTTTTAGTTAATTTCTGGTCTTTTTCTTTAATGTTTTTAGTTTTTTTGTTAATTTCTGTTTTATGTTTTTGTCGAATGGCGTGGTCCATTTGGGTTGGATCCAAAGCCCAATCCGGAACAAACTTCTTTTTTGAGTAAATAATCGAGTATTAATTAACTGATTCAGTGATAGTTCTCTCGTGTACTCGTAAATATCGTTAGATAGAATAGCGCGTGGGGGTACCCTACTTTTCAGACTCGCCTATTGCATCAAAAGTAGCCAACCCTGAAACCAGGCGAAACGAATTCAATGAGTGACAGGTAAAATTTAGCCAACCATGAAACTGGCAACGCGGATTAATAAATCAGTATTCATCAATTGCTTTATTTTTCGGTGTAAAATTGAATTGCTTTAAATAATTACTTGTACATCAAGTTTAGATAAGTATCCTATACTGCATACAGCATGACGGTAGGAGATCCATTCATTCTCATCAAGTTTGGCATTTTTCGTCGTCTTCAAATTAAATGAAATTAAAGTTTGCCACCTACGGATAACCGGCTCTTAACTACTTTTATATCAGGACTTTTTCTTAACTAATTCACATGAACTAACAATATTTTTTTTTATAAACCAGGATATCAATTGGAGATAGATTGGAGGTACCTCGAGGTGGGACAATTGGTCCAGAGATTTAAAGGTGCTTCATACCCAATGCGATGATCGAACCCTCGACACTTGGTTAAGGGAGGATGAGTTAAAGTATTAAGGGCTTGTTTCATTAGAAACTGTTTGTGGTTTAAAATACCCTAAAGGCTCAAATTGGTCCCTAACTATGAAGCGCAGATACAAACACGAATGCCAGACCCGACATTGACACACACACATATAGACACCAATTTTAATTTGAAAAAAGAAAGTAATTGAAGTGTCGGAGTGTCGGTGTCGGACACAAGACACGTCTTCAATCTGAAGTGTCGGTACTATATAGGTCTCTAACAGTTTCCTCGCGGGACAAACTTGTCTCTGACAATTTTTTTTAGACACATTAATTCTTGGCATTTTCAACATGGGACACGTAACACGTTAACCCCTCCATCCATCAAGTTTAAAAGCGTTAGATAATGTCTCTTATGTGGCACATTAATTATTTTCCAATGCATCATGTTAACTGACACGTAGTTCATTATTTCAGCTCAATTTTGTCACTGACTTTAGCTATTCTGGAATTTTGAAAAAATGGACATATTGGTCCCTGCACTTTTAGTCCAAATTAGTTCTGGTTACCAACAAAAGTGGTTTCTGGTTTTCAAAACCAGTAGACACTCAAAGAAGAGAGGAAAGAAAGAATGCAGCTCCAAGGAGATAAGGAACGAAGAAGAAGGAGAAGGAAAAACGCAAACAAATGTGATCCTCCCATTCTCACATGCCCTAGTGTTGTTGATTCTCCCCTTTTCGCATAAACGGTTAGGTTTTCTTCCATGTTCTTCTGTTTACTGCCACCACATTTTTTTCTTCTCCTTCTTCTTCTTTCCTTCTCGCCTTCGAACGGTATTCCTTCTCTCCTCGAGTTGCAGTCCTTCTCCCTGCGTTCTTTTCTCTCTTCTCTGTGTCTCTACTGATTTTTTGGTTTTGAAAATTAGAAATCACTTTTATTGGTAACTACTAACTAGAGACAAATTTGGAGCAAAAGTACAGCTACCAAATGTCCAACTTTTCAAAATTTCTGAATAGCTAAAGTGAGGGACCAATTTGGACATAAATAACGAATGACGTGTCAATTAACATGACACATTGGAACATAATTAATGTACTACGTAGGAGACATTAATTGACGTTTTTAATTCTTGATGGATGAAGAGACTAACGTGTCTCATGTTGAAAATGTCAGACTAATGTGTTCCGAAAAAATAGTCAGGAGCGAATTCGTCTCGTGAAAAAATTGTTACGGACCAATATGGTTCTTTAATCCTTAAGAAATTAAAATTCAAAAATTATTTGCTCACATGTTTTGTAAAATTGTTTTATAAAAAACGTTCTTTTTTTCTTATTATAATTTTAAAATTTTAAAATGAAAATAATACTTGTTTAAAAAAATGGAACTATTTTATAAAACAACTTTTAAAAACTAGAAGAACAACACACAATCAAAAAAGCCTTAAATTTACCCAAGAGCACTTGGATGAGATGGTAGAGGCTCTTCCAGCTTAACCAAGGTTCTGGGTTCGAATCCAACCTTCGGCAAGCAGCAATGTTAAATCTCTTGAAGGAGAGCTTTACCGGCTTGTGGCCTATAAAAAAAGCCTTAAATTTGTTAATAATAAGTCTGTTTTTTTTTTTTACAAAATCATCCTTCATTCATAAAGACTCATAAGTAAAGTTGTTACATTAGGGTCTTTTTTTATACCCCCATCATATCACCATATACCCCCACATAAAAGTGAAACCCGAAAATACCCCTCACTTAAAAAATTCGCTCGGATTTACCTACTAAAAGATAAATCCGATTTTGGTTTTTTCCCAAAATCGGATGTATCTTTTAGTAGGTAATTCCGATTTCCCTTAAAAAAAGAAAATCGGATTTACCCCCACCTAAGTTAAATCCGCTTTCTGTATTAAAAATACCTATTTTTTATTTAATTTTTTTAAAAAATGTTATAAAAATACTACTAAAAATCCGTTAAAGAGTCAAAACTAATCTAAAAATTATAAAAACACCACTATAACTCTAATAAAACCAAAATTAGCTTATGCAAATTTTTTCAGATTTTTTGGAGATTATGAAAAATTAAAAAAATTAATAAAAAAATAGTAACGATGGAATTTGGGATTTTGAGCTCCACTGTTTTGAAAGAAAGTCACGTCTTGAGGAGTCTTGATCCCTGATTTTTTTTCAGATTTAATGGCTGTGGTTTCATTACAATCTGAGTAGGTTGCTCGAAAACCGATTTTTTAGCCTATATTATTCACCCGACGTACAACATCGTCACATGTTAACGAACAATACACTAAACAGAACCAAAAGACGACCGATATTCATATCTATTTTATATTTCTAAAAAAATTAATTTTAATTTTAATTTCATAATCGGATTTATCCCCCACATTAGGTAAATCCGCTTTTGTTAATTTAAAAAGCGGATGTACCCCCACATAAGGTAAATCCGCTTTGTTATTTAAAAGTCGGATTTACCTATTGGGTAGATAAATCGGCTTTGGAAAATAATAAAGCGGATTTACCTAAAAAAGATAAATCAGATTTCCCTAAAAATAAAAGAAAATCGGATTTACCCCCACATTAGGTAAATCCGCTTTTGTTAATTTTAAAAACGGGTGTACCCCCCACATAAGGTAAATCCGCTTTGTTATTTAAAAGTCGGATTTACCTATTGGGTAGATAAATTCGCTTTGGAAAATAACAAAGCGGATTTACCTTGAGTGGGGGTAAATCCGAGCGAGTTTTAGTTTGGCAGGGGTATTTTCGGTTTATCAATTATGATGGAAGTATATGGTGATATGATGGGGGTACAAAAAAAATTCCCCAAAATTATATATCAATCAACTTATGTATTGGCCCAACCTAACATTAAGTGGGCTGTACTAGGCCGAATGGGTTGGCTCATGAGCCAAAACCTTTTGTTCGACGGATTTTATTTTGCACCCATATCAAACTATATATGTTGCACAAAATAAAATTACACTAAGTACACATTAGCATTTCATGTGAATTGGTATATTAAATATAGTATTTAAAGGAGATATACGTACATCATAAAAAGTATAGAATCTCATCACAAAGCTAATAACAATTATAAAACTCCTAGGTCCTAGGTCTTTGAGTATAAAGTACTTTGTTTATCTCATTACCAAATAACATATAATAGCTATTTATATCACAAAAAATATTCTCTTTGCAAAACAAAAGAAACATAGAAACACAATACTTTTTGGACAGTTAAACCAAATTAACTTTTATCTCCGCTTTTAATTTCATTAGACTTTTAATGCAACCACGTGAAGCTTAAATGTGTAAGTAAAATGAATTATCAAATACAAGTTTAAAACTGAAAATGAAATGAGCAAATGTTAAAAAAATGATGTATTGGTGCCAATTTTTAAAAGTATCAGGCCATCGGGTTGGTCCAACCATGGCAAATAAGCTCGTTGCGAGCCTTTCAATTTTCGAGATAAGTTGGGCTAGGCAAAAAGAAATTTGGACTCAATTGCTGGTCCAACGCCCACTTATTTTATCGGGCGGGCTGTGCCAGCTCATTGGGCTGGGCTAATTTTGACGACTCAACCCGTGAGAGAGAGAGAGAGAGAGTATTAACATCTATAGAACCATGTTTGATCTAAAAAATCTATAGAACCTTATTTATTTGAGAAACTAAAAAGAAAAAAATCTTTATTTCGAAATGATAGTTTTCTAAGTTGTTGATATTTTATTTTTAATAAATAAGTTGTTGATATTTAAAATGCAGCACTAATTTTGTGATCATTAAGTAGCATTCTAATAAGAGGTTGAAAATGCGACAAGAGATCGAATAATTTAAATTGAACTAAAAGACACGAGATCGAATTTTATCCATTTGGAAATGCAATTGTATATATAAAGATTGAAGATTATTTTTCTTTTTTGATACATTGAATCTAATACTGTTATTCATTGATATAACAACGAATCAAGAAACGAATAAAAGAATCCCTATGGTCATATGACTAACTAGTATGGAACATGAACTCTGATGAAGTATGGAAAGTGGTGAGTAAGCAAGTAAGCAGAGAGGAGCATAATTAACACTTGTTTGTTGTGTTATACTATACTAGAGTAGAACAAGCTGAAGTAGTTGGATCAAAGAGTGCCGGCAACAAATATTTCCTACCATCAACGCCATTAGCGTTGTAGCTAGCTCCAGTTGATGAATCCACCAAGAGGTTCCCAGCATAGCCAGGGTAAGCCCCCTTGCCATACACCCCAGTGCATGCAGAAGCAGCTTCAAGAGGCGCTTCTTTGGGTCCTTGGAAGTAACCATTCCCAAATGGATTGGTTACGGTTCCAGCCAATAGACTGGCGACATTAATAACCATTCCGTCAAGGCCCACATCGTTATTGGGCGCAACCAAAGATGGGCTCTGGGGCCCATAAATAGGTTGATGAAAGGGCCACGCGCACTGACCTGGACATTGTGTCTCGGAGTTACCCACCCACACGTAAGCAAATTTTTGTCCCTTCTGAGTACCCACCGAGGAACCGTGTGCCCCACACCTACTAGAACAAAACCCATCTACTGCCACGTCAGCAGAAGTGAGCACCACGTTGATGGCGCTTGTTTGGGAACCCTTGGATGCTAGCTTTACGATATGATCAATGGTGAGTGATTTTCCCATTGAGTAATTCTCGTCAAGGATTTGTGAACCCATTTTGAGGACAACGTTTGGTGACTTTGCGAGTTGGTAGAATTTCTCGGTGGATTTCCACCACGTGGCGGCGGATGGTTGGGGTATTGTGGTGGTTTGGGGTGAGGAAAGGGAAGCGATGAAATCGGTGATTATGGCTCTCTGAGTAGGCTTGAAATTACCGTACCAGATGAGATTAATGGAGATTTTGCCGGTGAGAAGAGGGCCTTTGTGGTATTGGAACTTTAATGACTGATTGTCGTTTTGTGATAGTTTTCTTGCTGCTGAGCTCAATTGGAGTAGAGAAATGATGAGAAGTAGGTTCAATAGAACAACACTTATAGACGCAGAAGAAGCCATTGGAGCTTGTATTTTGTATAGTTGAAAATGAAGTAGTGTGAATGAAATGTAATAGAGAGAAGAGAGGTGTGGTGTGGAGAAGAGAATCATGGTTGCCGGTATATATAGGATATGAGAATTGGAAAATTGAAAAGGAAGAAGCGAGGAAAGAATCTCAAAGAGGGAGGGAGGACTGGTGAAGTCAAATTTGGGGTAGAATAGAGTGAGTGAGGAGCCAGCAAGTTCACGCGTTGTTATTTAGAATAACGTAATCAAATTCCAATTGGATTGTGCGGCGCGCTTTATATTGAGAAATGCTATTTTGTGGACCAAATACAGCACTACTATACGGATAGGATACATACCCCTCTCTTTATAAAATAAAATTTTATATATTAATATTAATAAATAGTTTTATATTCAAAAAATTAAAAACACAAAAATCAAAAACAGTCTGTATCGTTTCCACCCTCTCCGCGCCTCTTCTTCTTCTTCTTCTTCTTCTCTCCCGCGTCACCTTCTCTGCGCGCGCCTCTTCTTTCTCTCTCAGCCACAGAACTCCTCTCCACTCTCTCAGCCGCGCCTCTTCTTCTCTCTCAGCGATAAACATCAAGCATTTCGGTTTCTCTTCGGTTTCTCTGTCAGCGATAAACACTCAGCCTCACCCTGTCCTCCCTCCTCCGCTGTTATCCGCCGTTTCCCCACCGTATGTCGCCGGTTTTGCACCTGTTCTCAGGCGCCAGCTTCTTGTACTCAGGTAATTTATATTTTTTTTACTTAGTTTGTCTCTTTGTCTCTATTTGAGTGAATGTAGAAACTCTAAATGTCCCAAAATTCCTTTTAAAAAATTTTGTAATTACAAAACATCATTTCATTGTTGTTTGTTGTCCCCAGGTACAAATGAGCCTTGGTTAACTGTTTAGAAAACCTGGGTAATTTATGTGGTAGCTTGGTTAATTATTATTAATGGTAATGGTAATTGATGTGGTAACTTAGAAAACCTGTTGTTTGTTGTTTGGTTTATTTTGATTGGCATTTATTTTGATTGTCAATGGAAATGATATTGTGCAAAGTGGTAAAATATTTGTAAGTTTGATACAAATGTGTCTTGGTTAACTATTTAGAAAACCTGGGTAATTGTTGTGGTAACTTGGTTAATTATTGTTAGAAAACCTGGGTAATTGATACAAATTGAATTTGAATTTAGTGTTCATATTTAAATTTAGTGATTGATTTTGTTTATGCAATGTTTGTTGATTCAATTACGGCACAGTTTAGTGTAAGGAACACTAACAACTAACACTGTTTTTATAAGGAACACTGTTTTTATATGAAGTACATTAATGGAAGTATATATTTTTTCCACAGTAAACGTATAATAACGTTCCATTTTGGGAAGGAACAAAGAAACTGAGGTAAGTTTATTTTCACATAGTTTAAAAGTTTTTACATTTGTCCATAAGTTAGTCATTTACCATAATTCGTTCTATAATTGAGTATAACTCTGTGTTCTTCTTATTGTGTCTTAATTGATGTATTTTTCAGATCCGAGTGAGACACACAGTAAAGACTCAGGCACTAGTTGAGATTAATAAAAACTTAAGTCCACTACAAAAGAAACATCTTCTAACAACTCCCTTCCATTTCTTGATTGATCTTGTTGAAGAGATCAACATTAGTGGTGTTTTACTTAGGGAAGTTTTGAGAAGGTGGGATACACATAGTGTAGGTATTAGAGTAGTGAATAGGCTAATTTCATTTTCAAAGTTAGATGTTTGTTTTGGGTTGGAGCTTCGCATAGTTGGAGACCCTGTTTTTGATGATGATAGAGTTGACTCTAGAGTCAAACAGTTGTTTGATGGGGAAGTAATTAATATGTCGTGTATTGTTAAAAAAAATGGGATACCTAACATCAGATGAATTTGTAGAGGACTTTTGTAGGCTTTACCTTCTCCTTGCTTTTGCCACTTTTTACTTTCCCCAAACTACCCGCACGATCAATACCCTACCCTTTAGCTTATTGGATGATTTAGATAGCCTTCATAGGTATGATTGGGGTGGTAAGGTTTATAACAACTTAGTAGGTAGCTTAAACCGTACTGCTCCCCTCTTGAATGAAGCAAGAACATTGAATCAGTGAGTATTGCCGGGTGTCCAGCTCTACTTCAGGTACAATTGTGTTATCCTTTTTAGAGTTGTTATTAAATTAAACAAAATTTAAATTTGATTGTTTAATCTATTTTGTGATGTAGATTTGGACCGTTGAATACTTATTGTTGCGGCCTACTCCACAAAATACACGTTTTCCACGGTTTTTAGCTTGGTTTGACGTGCCGTCGGGAAAGTGTATAGTTGCTAGAATATTTGAAACAAAAAGGTTAGCTGCAACGCGTTTAGTTTAATTCATTTAGTGTTTACTTTCCTAAATTATTGGAATTCGTTAATGTGTAGTTTCATTCATTTAGTTTTATTGGTGAATTGATATTATATTTTTGTTATTAGTTTGTTGAGGTTGTGGCGTTGAGCGAAGGAGACCAATCAAATGAAGTCCTCAATGAAGCTATTGAGGAGATTGAAAGGAGATATTGTGAAGGGACATTTACCAAAGAAAAGGAGATTAACATTAGGCTTCCGAGTGTTGAGGATAAAATCAAAGTCTATAAAACAAAAGATTATAGAAGGGCGTCAGCAAGCAATGAAATTGGTGTGAGTGATCATGTCTCAGGTGCGTCCTATGCACCTAAGGTCGCAAATGGCTCAAAGGCGACAAGAGATCAAAATAAATACAATAAATTGTTGTATTCTTTGTACAACTTTTGCACCGCCCATGCACATCGACAACGGCGAACGAGTACGTGTTAGTTCTTTTTAGAATTTATAACTGGAAGGTACTTGAAATTTTGTTGTTGCCAATGAGTAGAAATTTTGACAACGTGCTTGTTCTATGGCGATGCAGAACGTTGGTTAGGTTGGATGACCACATTCTTACAAGAATGTCTCTCGAGGGTCTTGCACCAAGGAAATGGGTGGACAACCTGGTATTCAAATGCACCCAATATTGAATTGTGAATTTCATTTGTTTTTCCAATTTTGTTTATGAAGTTTAATTTTAGGGTCAATTTTTGTTTTCAGCTATTCTGTTTTGTTTCGCCGATGTTGATGGAAGAAGAATTGGAAAGAATCGGTTTGATGACCCGTTTTCTATTTAATTCATTCTATGCTGTGAGTCCATCTTAAAATCCTTTATTTGGAAGGATTTGAGTTTAAAAATTACTTAGTTAATATAGTTATGATGACAATATTGATTTTATATTGTAGGCGGAAGTGATCAAAGAATTACAATCTGGACAAGCCGGCACCCAAAAAAGATGGACTTTACGACAGCATTTCAAACATGTTTCATTCAAAGACGGTAAGTCTGTAGTTGGAATTAGCGGATTTTTGTTGGACCCGAATTGATAATTTAATTATATGTTATGACTTTCTTCCAGATTGTTAAATATATAGAGAGAGGTTAAATTAGTATAGTCAAAAACTGAACATTATAAAGGTTTTCCTTGGTATCCACAAATCAGCCTAAAACGACATCTAATTAGAAACAGAGGGAGTATTTGGTCTGCATTTGTTATCTACATGTCATAACACGTTGCCTTAATTTATTGTACTAAACTGTTCATAATGGTTCCATGTTACTAGGTTTATGACCAGCAGACTGCAACAGAACAAGAAGTTGCTGTTTATGAAGTGAGACACGCCTTAACTGAGGCCCCGGATGGATTTGTCAAATCCAGAGAGCGGTCAGATGAAATGATTAATTTGATTGTCTACAATGAACAGCTGCATGCCGAGCACAACGCACTTGATGAAAGATTATCGCAAGCTGAAAGGGAATTGCGTGATCTACAGAACTTATCTCATGAGGAAAAGAAGACACTTCAACAAACAATAGCTGAACTTCAACGACAATTAGAATAAGCAAAGAACGCAAGAAACTTGACTCCTTCCCTTCCAAAAGAAGCAAAACAAGGATATTCCCCGGTGAGCACCCAAGGAAACATGGGTGAACCATCTGGTCTCATACTGCATGATCACCTCCATCAAGAGTCAAATGCTTACACTCGTAGAGTTCAGAATCCAAGAATTATAAAAAGTAGTGCAGCAATCCGAACACCATATGAGACTTATGGTGTGTCAAAGAAGGAGAAAAATCAGAGGAAATGACATAGGCATAGTGCTTTCTATATGTAGAACATGTCTTTTGGTGTTTTTGTCATTCATATTGCTAATTAGGAAGTTGGAGTTTGATTTCACTGCTGTATAACATGGCATAGTGCTTTTGTTAGTTGTCTACTCTGAAAGTTATAACACTATTGCTATATGAAGACTATCTATCATATCTGTCAGTGCATCTATTTTTTAAGCATAACACCAATCTGTCCAAGGAATTACCCAGGTTTTCTGACAAACTAACCAACCATAATTGGGATATATATATTACTATGCACTCACGTGTCCTATTTAATTACATGTGTATGAACCCTCAAATCCTCATCATAGCATAGACATAGATACCCCTTCCCATCACTCTTGCCTCACTAATTGATTACACAAAACCTAACACCAATCTGTCCAAGGAATTACCCAGGTTTTCTGACAAACTAACCAACCATAATTGGGATATATATTACTATGCACTCACGTGTCCTATTTAATTACATGTGTATGAACCCTCAAATCCTCATCATAGCATAGACATAGATACCCCTTCCCATCACTCTTGTCTCACTCATTGATTACACAAAACCTAACACCAATCTGTCCAAGGAATTACCCAGGTTTTCTGACAAACTAACCAACCATAATTGGGATATATATTACTATGCACTCACGTGTCCTATTTAATTACATGTGTATGAACCCTCAAATCCTCATCATAGCATAGACATAGATACCCCTTCCCATCACTCTTGTCTCACTCATTGATTACACAAAACCTAACACCAATCTGTCCAAGGAATTACCCAGGTTTTCTGACAAACTAACCAACCATAATTGGGATATATATTACTATGCACTCACGTGTCCTATTTAATTACATGTGTATGAACTCTCAAATCCTCATCATAGCATAGACATAGATACCCCTTCCCATCACTCTTGCCTCACTCATTGATTACACAAAACATAACACCAATCTGTCCAAGGTATTACCAGGTTTTCTGACAAACTAACCAACCATAACTGGGAAACTTAAATACTATGCACTCACGTGTCCTATTTAATTACATGTGTATGAACCCTCAAATCCTCATCATAGCATAGACATAGATACCCCTTCCCATCAGTCTTGCCTCACTCATTGATTACACAAAACATAATACCAATCTGTCCAAGCAATTACCCAGGTTTTCTGACAAACTAACCAACCATAATTGGGATATATATTACTATACACTTGCCCCCAAATATATATAAGTTTCGCTCCATAACACCAAACCTGTTCAGAACATAAACTGTGAGGCTGCATTTTAGGCACTTGCCCCCAAATATATATAAAGTTTATCACATTTACACCAATACAAATCAAAAACTACAGAGTTGGTTAGTTACAAAAAAGAGTGGTAAAGGGTTTTCCCTAAACCTTAAAGGTTACATGATGTCTAAACAACGTGTAGAAAAAAATTACTTTGTGCAACTTGACACAAATGTATGAGGCATTTACACCATATACATCAACTTTAAGGCATTTACACCTATATAAATCAAAACATAGTTACATGTTTAGTTACAAAAAAATTATATCAAAGTTTAATATGCCCATCGTATTGTTGCAGCTAAAATGTCACGGATTTGTAGACAATTGTGACAGTCCCGGGAAGTCTATTTCCACATTTTGTAGACAAATGTCATGAATGAAATGTGAGCTCCAACCTATTAAAAACATTTTGTTAAGCAACATCAAATTTAAAATATGCACAACAACTTGACGAACATTCAAATCACATGCCCGTGGAGAAGAAATATCAGAGTTGCCTAATCCCAAATTATATGGTTGTCCAACGGTTGCACTTTGAGAAGCCCAACGGTTGGACATCATTTCTGACCCTCCAGCATCTGTACTGAAATATACACTCCCTGACTGTATAGAGGAAATATTAAATAAGTTAAATATATCTAACTTAATTTTGAGTTTATCACCCAAAAACTAAATTCTTTAAATGTAAAAAAATGAACAACTTAAAACGACAACATCATTAGAAATAGAGACGATGCTGTGATACAAACTTCTCCACAGTCTTTCGATGCAACAACTACACGGGTTATAAAAAGAGTCAATCACATTAACTCTACTCATAATTATACAAATTTATCATATAAAGTTACAATTTCAACTCAACAATTGTGTAAATAAATGTTCCGCGAATTGCAACACGGATCAAATTAATCCATCTCCAAATCTCAAATAATACGCTCTACACATTTAATAAAATCTTATAGTGGACACGAACCAAAGTAGTTGCATCCATCACATCTCCACCAGTCATAACCTCAACAGTTGATTCAACAGAAATTTCCCTATTGATTTGATGATTTGCCACTCCAACATTGTCCGCCTACACATTATACAAAAAACATTAACATGCATGTTAATAAGTAGCTTCTTTCATGGTTAATAGATCATTAGTTAGGAAACAAGACTGACCTTCATAATGTTGTTGTCACTAGCTCGCTTGGTTCGCTTCTTCTGTGACTTTTTAACAACTTTCTCAACAATAGATATTTTTCTGTTCGTCGGAGGACGGCCTTTACGTTTTACCCTCAATGGACTGTGACATATAGGAGTAGTAATTGGGATCGAGTCTTCGTCTTCATTCAAACTTGTTTTAACATTGTCCATTGAAGTATCCAAGTTTGGCAATTCAGAACTAAATTGATGCAACATCTTATGGAATGCTTTTGTGGCATACTCAGACTCCGCCGCTACTTCAGCAACCTCGTAAAAATGCTTCGAGAGTTTTTCAAACCTCTCCATCAGTGGTTTCAATTCCTTCACACCATAATTTATCTTAATATAAGAATGTTTCCTTTTAACATTTTTTTCCATCAAGACAAAACATACTTGTCTGGGACGTTTGAAACCCTCTCCTTAGCGCACACATAGTACATGGCGACACAAATTTCCTCTAAACTCAAACAACGAGCATTCACACTCGACATTATGGTTTTCAACATTGAACACAACTTTAAAGTAGCGCTCTTTTGGTCTATCTCCAACCAACAATTCCTCCAACACATTATAACTAGCAATGCAACCCTCCAATGACTCCAATGAGGGGACACAATTCATTTTACCTCTAAATTCAGTTTGGACCTCCTTAAATTTAGCATGCGTGTAGGCACGTTGGAACTGCATTTCGATTAACGAGTTTGACCCACAAGGTATTGTTGTATCCATTGATTTAAAATCCGCTTGAAATTCTTTTTCTGCTCTATTTCTAAGAGCATTGTCATATTGTTTAACAAATTGACCAAGACTTGTTGAATTTATATATCCATCAAAGAAAGCATGTAAGCTCTCATTGCGCTGTGTGGTTGACATGCCCGCCCAGAAGCTTTTCCTTAACAACGTCGGTGCCCATCTTTGTCGCTCCTTATACAACCCACTTAACCATTCATTGTCTTGAAGGTAAAATTTTTCTATGAAGGAACACCGCTTATCTTCAAAAGCAAGTACGGTGTAAGTATCGTAAACTGCTTCTTTCACGGCTGCCTTTATCTTCAAATATTGACCATATCCATTGTCAGCAAGTCCGGTATTTTTTTCATTATATGCCATAAACACCACCTATGGCGAGTGGAAGGGAAGACTATCTCAATCGCTTTTTTCATAGCACCGCATTGGTCAGTGACAATACCCATAGGCGCCTTTCCTAGCATGCAACGAAGCCACGCTTGGAAAAGCCACACAAATGAGTCTTTGTCTTCACCGGAAAGTAGGCCACACCCAAGTAATGTTGATTGACCATGGTGATTTACACCTACAAATGCATCAAAAGGCATGTCATATTTATTGGTCATATATGTTGAATCAAATGTCACCACATCTCCAAAATATTCATAAGCAGCTCTACTTCTTGCATCCGCCCAAAATACATTCTTCACATGAAAACTGTCGTCCAAATCAATATCATAGAAAAAATCTGAATTTTGTTCCCTCATTTGATAAAAGTAACTTATCAACGCCTTCCCATCACCTCCTTTTCCAATTGAACGCCTTTCCTTGTTGACATAATTCCTCACGTCCTTTTCACAAAATGGTACCTTTTCATGGCCTCCAGCATCTGTAACAATAGATTGAAACGTTTTGTTAATCCTCACTCCCACTTCATCATTGATTTGGATTGTTCTCTTCACATGTAGATTTAGTTTCTTGTTAGGCCTAAACAACCTTGCCTTTGTGGGGCTCATCTCGTGAGAATGGACACCTTCAAATTTTCTGACTTCCCATGTCCCATCGCATTGTAACTTCAAACCTATCCTGGCAGGACATTTGTTCACTTTAGTCGGAAGTGTTTTCAATGAACATGGAATTTTTGACATGTTTGCCCTAGACCCCGCTCTCGAGCATGCAAGATTTACCCAGTTGGTTTTCCCATCATCTCTCTTTAGTGATGTTCTAATTTTCCACCCAAAACCTTTTCTTGACGCATACTCACCATAAAATGATTTCCCCTCATCTAATGAAGCAAAACACATCCCTATTACAGGCTCCCAATGTGCATCGTCATTGTTTGAGTTTTCAACTATTATACCTTCAGCATCCCCACCACCACCCTCCACGAAGCTTGCTGCACTATCCATCTTTTTTCAAACCTACGTGTCATGTCAACATTGCACAGTTAAAACCAATAATACACAACATTATTTAATAACCCAATCAGTTTACCGATATTTACTACTAACTAATAATAGTCAAACTAAAGTACCACAAACTTCACAAATTAACAGGTTGTCAAAGTACAATGAGACGCATTTCTTATTAGTAACACAAACTAAGTTCAGAAAACAATTACCCAGGTTTCTTGACCAACTAACCAACCCGTGTGGTTCATAAGCCATGTGCTATTTTGCTAAGCCACTCATGTTAGGCTTACACAAATCTTCAAACCCAGTAACTTAATAGAGGTAAAAGAGAGAAGCAAAACCTAACTATTATTCTAAGGGATTAAATTGAGAATCTAACAATAATTAACCAAGTTACAACATCAATTACCCAGGTTTTTTAAACAGTTAACCAAGCCACAGCACATTTGTATCAGACTTATAAAATTTAGGGGGAAAAACACAAACACGGGGCAAATTCCTACTGTAATTACCTCAGTAAAAGATCCTGCCGCTTGACAACGGCGCAAGGTGCGAAACGCGAGTACACAACGGAGACAGCGAAGAAGGGCGGAGGAGGAGTCGGATTTCGGAGGGAGGACGGGGTGGAGGGGTTTGTTATGACCGCTGGGGAAACAGCGGATAACAGCGGAGGAAGGAGGACAGGGTGGAGGGGTTTGGGTTGAGCGTGGTACTGAGAGGGTGAAACGCTAGTAGGCAACGGAGACAGCGGAGAATGGCGGAGGAGGGCGGAGGAGGAGCCGGATTTCAGAGGGAGGAAGCGGTGGAGGGGTTTGGGTTGAGCATGGAGATGGTTTTGGGGTTTGGGTTGATGGTCGATCAACTGAGAGGGTGGAGACGACGTTTTTTATTTTTGTGTTTTTAATTTTTTGGATATAAAACTATTTATTAAGAGTAATATATAAAATTTTATTTTATAAAGAGAGGGGTATGTATCCTATCCGTATAGTGGTGTATTTGGTCCACTTTGTGGTCCACAAAGTGGTCAAAATAGCATTTCTGCTTTATATTTCCACCGCATTATTGCATTATTTATTGGTTATTATAGTCATAGATTTGGTTATTATAGTCACAAAATAGATTTGGTCATAGATGCCTTCTTTTCCCCGCAATATGCAAAGTTTTGGATATACTCTCTCATCTTTTATTTAAGAAACTAGCCAAGCGACTTGTGCTGAACTAGATTTTAAAAATATTAAAATATCTCTTGAGTCAACACAGCACCAAGAAGAGGTATATATCAATAGCAGAAAACTGAAAGTAAACAATTAAAGAAAGTAAAATGAATAAAGAGAGGAAACAAACACACCAAGAAGTGATCACCGTTCACCCAGTTTAGCCAACTTGGCTTACATCTGGGGAGTGGCGGATACACCTTATAAGGTGTGGGGTCAATTGCCCCCACAAAGTAAAACTATTTTAGCCAGTTATATTTTATAAAAATTATTTTACCCCCATGAAAAAAGAGTAATTTCCTCCATGAGTTAATTATTTTTTAAATAAAGATTAAAGACTACTAATTTATTCTTTTAGCTTGCTAACTGATCTACATTTATTGGGACAAATAGAGACCTATCTATTTTCACGTAAATAAAAATTACTAGTTTAGTCATTAAAAAACTCAAATATTAGTCAAACTAATTTTTAGAATATCTAAAATGTCTCTAAAATTATTTAAAATGACTAACTTGACTGATATTTGATGATTAAATTGATATTTTTCATTTCTCAAAGACTAAATAAGCTATTATTTTTGGCTCAGGGATTGAGTCTTTGTTTTTTTCATCATGAAATTATATATTTTATAAATGTTTATAAAAAAAATTCTAAAAAGTTCTAAACTATTTTTCGCCCCCACGTCGACATAAAGTTTCTGGATCCGCCACCGCTAGGGATTCACTATAATACGGATTGATTTCCTTTTGAGTGAACCTTCTAATTGTGTTTTCCACAGAACTAGTACTATACCCGAGCATCCGCACGGGCCGATCGCGATACGTGATACGATTACCTCAAATAGAAACGTTAATTTGAAATCACATTAATCTAAAATCAATTGTAAAATATAGATGATGACTTGCATACGGACAGTATTTAAATAATCTGAACATTACCTCGTGAAAATAAAGAAAATTTTAAAGTAGATAAAAAAGGAGTTACAAATAAAAAATTGATAAATATATATATTAAAACTAAACATGTAAAAGTATCATTTAAAAAATATGTGCATCTATCCCGTGTGTTTTTATATATTAGTGCAGTGGTTTTTTATATATCAGTGTTGTTATCCCATGTTTTTTTATATATCAGTGCAACTATCCCGTGTTTTTATATATATCATTGCAGTTATCCCTGTATTTTTTTTATATATCAGTGCAATTGTCCAGTGTTTTTTTATGTATCAGTGCAGCTATCTCATAGTTTCAATTGATTATTTGAGTTGATTAGTAGATTATGAATAACAAATATTTATCCCGTGTTTTTTTATATACGAGTAACAATTATTTGTCCTTTTTTAGGTATTAGTGACAAATATTTGTCGCGTGTGTTTTAGATATTAATCAGTTTAAATAGTCATTAAGCCTTCTTGTTTTTTTAGATAGTAGTTTAAAAAAATTATAATTATCAATGGAAAATATTAATCCCGTGTTTTTTTATATATCACTGCAGTTATCCCCGTGTTTTTTATATATCAGTGCAGTTATCTGGTAGTTTCAATTGATTATTTTAGTTGATAGTAGATTATAGTAGATAGTAAATTTGTTAGATAGTAGATTATCAATAAAAAATAATTTTTTTTAATATTAATTAGAAATTTAAATAGTCATTAAGTATGCCTATTTTTTAGATAGTAGTAGTAAGCTTCAAAAGTTTTAATTATCAATGACAAATATTAATCTCGTGTTTTTTATATATCAGTGCAGTTATCTCGTAGTTTCAATTGATTATTTTAGTTGATTAGTAGATTATAGTAGATAGAAAAATAGAGATAGTAGATTATCAATAAGAAATATTTATTTTAAATATTAATCAGTAGTTTAAATAGTCATTAAATATTATTGTTTTTTAGATAGTAGGTTTATAGTCGTCTTCAAAAAAATTTAATTATCAATGACAAATATTAATCTTGTGTTTTTTTATATATTGGTGTAGTTATCCCGTGTGTTTTTATATATCATTGCAGTTATCTCATAGTTTCAATTGATTATTTGAGTTGATTAGTAGATTATAGTCGATTATTGCAGTTATCTCTTGTTTTTATATTAGATTATTTGAGTTAATTAGTAGATTATAGTAGATTATAGTAGATTATTGCAGTTATTCCGTGTTTTTTTAGATAGTATAGGTTTATAGTAGTTTTCCAAAATTATAATTATCAATGGTAAATATTAATTATAAATTGTCAAAAAAAATTATAAATATCAATGGTAAATATTAATCCCGTGTTTTTTAAATTATAAATTGTCAAAAAAAATTATAAATATCAATGCCGTGTTTTTTTATATATCACTGTAGTTATCCCGTGTTTTTTTATTTATCAGTGCAGTTATATCGTAGTTTCAATTGATTATTTTAGTTGATTAGTATATTATAGTAGATAATAAAAGTTAGATATTAGATTATCAATAAGAAATATTTGTTTTAAATATTAATTACTAATTTAAATAGTCATTAAGTCTTCTTGTTTTTTAGATAGTAGGTTTATAGTAGTAGTCTTCAAAAAATTTAATTAAAGTAGTGTTTGTATAAATTTAGAAATTTAGTTATGTGAATTAAAGTGAAGTGATAAGAGAAAGAGAATAATTATTTATGGGAAAAGTAAAGTAAAAAGAAAAAAAGAAAAAAAGAGAGTGTAAAAGAAAAGTTTTTTTTTGATAAGCAAGGTTAGTGGGGGTGGGGAAATGTTAGTTTCCGTGGTTTGAACCCGGGACCTCCTTCTTGCACTCATTTGGTGCACTCATTCGGTATCCCTTAGCTCGCCAACTGAGCTACCTACTTGGGATAGTGAAAAAGAAAAGTGAAAAGGAGGAAAGAGAGTGTAAAAAGAAAAAGAAAAAAGGAAGAAAAAGAGTGTAAGAGAAAAGTGAAAAGTAAGAAAGAGAGTGTAAGAATAAAGAGAAAAAAAAAAGAAATAGAGTGTAATGACATTTTTACCCTAAAAAATTTGAGGTGTCTTTTAGATAGAATTGGGGTATTGGTAAAATCATACGTGGTTTAGTTGTAGAAATATAAATAAGTCTTCTTGTTTTTTAGATAGTAGGTTTATAGTAGTAGTCTTCAAAAAATTTAATTAAAGTAGTGTTTGTATAAATTTAGAAATTTAGTTATATGAATTAAAGTGAAGTGATAAGAGAAAGAGAATAATTATTTATGGGAAAAGTAATGTAAAAAGAAAAAAAAAGGAAGAAAGAGAATGTAAAAGAACAGTTTTTTTTTTTATAAGCAATGTTAATGGGGTTGGGGAAATGTTGGTTTCCGGGGTTCGAACCCGGGACCTCATTCTTGCACTCATTTGGTGCACTCCTTCGGTATCCCTTAGCTCGCCAACTGAGCTACCTACTTGGGATAGTGTAAAAGAAAAGTGAAAAGGAGCAAAGAGAGTGTAAAAAGAAAAAGAAAAAAGGCAGAAAGATAGTGTAAGAGAAAAGTGAAAAGTAAGAAAAAGAGTGTGAGAATAAAGAGAAAAAAAAAGAAGAAATAAAGTGTAATGACATTTTTACCCTCAAAAATTTGAGGTGTCTTTTGGATAGAATTGGGGTATTGGTAAAATAATACGTGGTTTAGTTGTATAAATAAATAAATATAAATATAGTGTAGATTAGCGCTTTTTACACCCGATGTATTTTCTCTCACTCAATGTATATCTGTGTACAAGGAAATTAATCGGTCACCATGTGTCCTACCACCGATTCACTAACAATATAAATACCAGGCTGAATTATAGTTTTGGTCCCCTTATTTTCAAAATTTCAGATATTTGGTCCCTCTATTTTAAAACTCAGACATTTGGTGCCTCAATTTTAAAAAATCAAATACATTTAGTCCAAAGAGGGACCAAATGTCTTTGATTTTTTAAAATGGAGGGACCAAATGTCTTTGATTTTTTAAAATTGAGGGACAAAATGTCTTTGATTATTAGCCATAAAAAACTGAAAATTCCTCTTGGGACTAAATGTCTTTGATTTTTTAAAATTGGGAGACCAAATGTCTGAGTTTTAAAATAGGGGGACCAAATATCTGAAATTTTGAAAATAGGGGGACCGAAACTATAATTTAGCCTAAATACTAATAGTATCAGTTACAGAATAAGCGCACTAGATTAACTATGCCACATCAGCTAACAATATGTTTTGGTAGTAATATGTTGTTTAAAATGGAACATGGTGTTGTATGATTGTAATTTTCCTCTTAATTTATCAACTTATTTATATATCAAAATTTTCAAAACAAATAACAGGATAATCCAAATACTATCTCCCAAAAACCCCAAGTATGAAGAGTATATTTTTAATTAGTGGTATTCCTTTGGTTCGACTTTGAAGTAAAAAATCATCTAATCCAAAGATTACAACATACGCACTTTGGTTTAGTTTGATTTGCATGACTTCCTTAAAAAAACTACACCAATTTGATTCGATTAGATTTTTTTCGCATTGCATACTTTAGGTCTAAGAAGTTAAAGACCTAGGGTATGTTTGGGAGGGGGAGTTGGGAGGGGAAGGGAGGGGAAGGGATGGGATGGCTTATAGAGAAAGAACCCATTGTTTGGGAGTTTAAAAAAATTAGGGAAAGTGTTGGGGGATTTTGTCAAACCCTCCCAACCCCTCCTCTTGGTCCAATTTTGCATTCCCCCAAATTGGGGGTTTTAGGAGGTTTTGGTTATGAAATGACAATTTTGCCCTCACTTAAACTCTAAAATTCCCACCAACCACCACCGGCCACCGTCCACCGCCGCCGGACCACCACCGGTCGCCGGAGCTCCGCCACTGAACCACCGCCGGTTGCCGGAGCTCCGCCGCCGGAACCACCGTCGGCCGCCGGAGCTCCGCCGCCGGCCGCCACTTGCCACCACCACATATATTTATATATTATATTATATATATATAATTATATTATATATATAGTTAACAATATTATATATAATTATATTAACAATATTATATATATATATATATATATATATTAACAATATTAGATATATATATATATATATATATATATATTTATAAATCTAAAAAATTGTAAATGGATGGATTGGATTAACTTTTTTGTAATTTGATGGATTGGATTAGATTTTTTTGACACAATTTTAATGGATATAAACTTTTTAGGTATTGAATAACACGATTTAAATTTAGTAGCACTTAAAAATTAAATTTAGAAGAATAATTTAATAGTAGCACTAAAAATTAATTTCAATAAAGAATCGTTGAAGTTAAAAATAAGTAAATAAGTAAATAAATGGTGCAAAAATAATAATAATACTAATTGGATTGGATTATGATAAAAAAATTTCAATAAATAGCTCTCTTTTATAATTTGTGAGGGAGGGTACAAATGTCCATTTACATATTAAGTCTCCACTCCCCTTCTCCTTTTAAAATTTGTGACATCCAAACAAGGGTAAGTTTAACCCTCCCCTCCTCCTCCCTTCCCCTCCCTTCCCCTCTAAAGCCCTCCCCTCCCCTCCCCTCCCCTCCAAACTCCCAACAGACCCCTAGGGAATCCATATTTGGTTAACGAGTAGAAATATTATGTGGATGACCATCATATAATGCGCGCATGATATGATTCATAAGCTTATCAATTGCAAACAAAATTTCGCACTTAATTTTTTTTTGATAACACTTCTCTAAGTAAATACAGTCTAGAGGATGCTTATTTAAGTAGATATTATAAATCTAAAAATAATTTGAGATGTTTTAAGCATGTCTTAAAGGTAAAAATCATGTCTGTAATAATGAGGTAAAGTTGAATTTTATCATTGCATGACTAATTTTATGTATTTTAAATGCTTGAAGAGTATTTTATATTGTTCTGAAAAAAAATTTAGATCCTTGAGAGTTGAGAGAGTTGGTCTCAGTTTTTCGCAGAGTTTGCCTCTGTATCTTGAATGAATGGTCCCTTATTTCCTGGCCTAGCTCGGGTCCAAACTAGATGGAGCAACCCGGTTAGAGGATAGTCAAAGTCGAAGAAATGGAAAGACACATAAACGGCAAAGATACACAAAAACAGCCAGAAAGGGAAAAAGGGATGCAACCCTAATTTTGCAAAAAGACATTAATCATAGAAATCCATTCCTCAGCTACCCAGATTGCATCCATCCATCAGTGTGATAAATTATTGTCTTCGACGACAACCACCAACATTCCTCGGCTACCCATATTGCATCCATCCATCAGTGTGAGCCGCACGATTACCCTGTCGAGGAGCCCAGGTAAAGATACATGAATTAAGTCTTGTTGCTGCAGATTTTATATCACTTAGGATACTAATTATGCTTCTCTTTTCAATTTCACCACGGCACGCACGCACCAAATCCAAGCAATCAGACTCCATTTCCACGTTTTCCACCCCATGTTCAGAGCAAGGATCACACCTTTCCGCAGGACCATCGCTTCAGCACTCAGCACATCATAAACACAACTTGTTTGCGAGATGAAACTCGCATCAGTGTTGATCTTGAGATAACAGTCATTAGGGGGCCTCCAAATCGGATTTGGTGGCACAATAGGGCCTCTGACGGGAACCCTAGACGGAGCTTGAACTGAGATGGATGAAAATTCCTCAATATTGTGCCAAGTTCTTTGTAGACAGCCCGTAGGGTTAACCTTAATGTCTTCAAACACAAACCCATTCTTGTCCTCCCAGATGTTCCATAGAAGGATAGCTACACCAGATAAAGCAGCAACACCTAGACCCTAAGAAGAGTTAATAATATCCAAGAGCCATTTCCAAATCGTGGTAACAGAGTAGGGTGTGGGGACTATGCAAAGGTTGAGTCCAAACCACATTGGAGAGACCCAAGGGCACAACAAAAATGTGTGTTCACTAGTCTCTTCATCACCACCACCACAGATAGGGCAAGTAGCATTGGTGCATAGTCTTCTAGCCTTAAGATTGCTCCTTAGAAGGATAGCATTATGGCAGAGCCTCCATAAGGTTTTGATCTTCTGAGGCCTTTCAGCATTCCAAATACCCCACCAAAGCTCTTTTGGGAAAGACATAGAGGCAGAAGCATTAGGGGCAGGGGCTTGGAGATCCCTGTGAATTCTCAAATACCCTGTTTTGACTGAGTAGCAACCATCTCTAGCATGGGGTCACCAGAAAGAGTCAGCACCATTCCCAATGCTGATAGGGGTTTTTAACACTTCCATAGTAGGGTCCTTATGGCAAATCAAAGGCACTTTAGACAAATTCCAGCACTTATTCACCTGATCAATACAATCACTCACTTTGCCAGCATAGTTAGGATTAGTAAGCTGGATAGGAGCACCTGAGGCTAGCCAATTATCACCCCTGATATCAATACTTCTGCCATCACCAACAGCCCAACGCCCTTCCTTCTTTAAGATATCCCTGTCACTAAGAATACTAGCCCAAATCCAAGAGTCACCATTCTTCTTCTTAACAGTCCAAAAAGACTCCTTTTTACACTAGATCTGAAAAAGAGTTTGAGCCCAAGGAGAAGATGAAGCCTGAACAAGTCTCCAAGCTTGTTTAGCAAGTAGAGAAAGGTTCATGTGCTCAAAATCCCTAAATCCCATCCCACCATCCAACTTACTAGATGTGAGAAGAGACCATTTTTTCCAATGAATCCCACGATCCTTTTGGCCAGAGCTCCACCAGAATTTAGCAACAAAGGAGCACAGCTTCTTACAGAATGCTTTAGGGAGCATAACTAGTGACATGACATATGAGGGAATAGCATGAACAATAGACTTAATAAGCACCTCCTTGCCAGCAGGATTCAGAAGCTTCTCTTTCCCCCCTCCAATTTATTTAAGATTCTCTCTTTCAACCAGTTCAGAGACATAGATTTTGACCTCCCCCAATCAGCTGGGATTCCCAAATAAGACCCTGCATTTTCCAACACTGGGATACGCAACATTGCAGCTAGAGACTTCCGTGATGTACCAGAGATATCCCTACTAAAAACAACTCCATATTTGAGCAAATTTACTCTCTGGCCAGAGGCATTAGAAAACTCATTGATCACTTGCATGATAGTGTAGAGTTCTTCCTAGGAAGCATTAGAGAAAAGCAAGGCATCATCAGCAAAGAACAGGTGGGTTTGGGGTAGATCTTTAGCAATTTGGACACCTTTGAGCCCCTACATAACTGTAGCATTAGATAACATTCTTGAGAATACATCAAATACAAGAATAAAAAGATAAGGAGGTAGAGGGTCTCCTTGTCTTAAACCTCTCTGAGGGATGAGGCAGTTGCTAAGAAAACCATTAACCTGGTATCTATAAGAGACAGAAGACACTAAGCACATAACTCTTCCCACCCATTCTGTGTCAAAACCATAGGCCAACAAAGTATCCTTCAAGAAACCCCACTCCACCCTGTCATATGCTTTTATTCATATCCAACTTTAAGATAGTTGCATTCTTTAGCCCCCCTGTAACTTTTTTACTCTGGAAAGCTTCATGGGCTACTACTAAGTTGTACTGAATGAGCCGCCCCCCAACAAAAGCACTTTGTTGAGGGGAGACTAACTTTTCCATCAAACTCTTAAGTCTCTAGACAATAACTCTAGAGATGATATTGTATAAATAGTTGCAGCAGCTAATAGGTCTGAGGTGGGAGATAGTTTCTGGTTGTAGGATCTTAGGTGTTAGAGCAACAACAGTTTCATTAAGATGACCAGGAAGGAAACCAGAGGAGAAATTTTTTTTTAACTACAGAACATATATCAGGCCCCACCACCTCACAATTTTTCTGGAAAAACAACCCATTAAGGCCATCAGGGCCAGGCACCTTCAGAGCCCCCATAGAGAAAGCTTCACCTCTGATCTCACTATCAGTTACTGGAGCTAAGAGATTAGTGTTCGTGTCATTTGTAACAAGCCTGGGATATTCTGAAGACACTGAGTGACATTAGTTGTAGCCTTAGATGTGTACACATGAGAGAAATGATTCATCACAGCATCCATAATCATGTTCTGCCCCTCACACCAATTACCTTCATCATCTTTAATACGCAACAATCTATTTCTATCTCTTCTCTGTAAGGTACTAGCATGAAAGAACTTTGAGTTCTTGTCCCCTTGAGTCAACCACTTCACTCTAGACCTTTGGCTCCAATACAACTCTTCCTGCCTCCACAAGTCATCAATACTCTTTCTCAGGCTTTGCACACTGTCCCAAGAAACCAAGTGTTGGGGGTTGTTGAGAGCATGTTGAAGTTTTAAAGAGAGCTTCTCTATTTCAAGTTTTGCATTTCTGAAAGTTTTTTTGTGCCATTGCTGAATTTTTGACTTGCAATTTCCCACTTTGTTTTCCAGGTTCACCCAGCAATCCTGGCCTTCTTGAGTACCCTCCCAACTCTCCTAAAGAACAACTAAGGATAATTTGGACCAAGCCTGCTTGGGCCGAGCTGGTAAATCAATCATGATGGTTCACACCTCTAAACATGTAAGAATGAAGGGTTTTTTTGTACCCCCACACCTTCACTTTATACCCTCACGCACCCTATGAAAGGACGAAAATGCCCTTGACAATTTAACAAAATTGCAAAACACTTATCACTTCTCACTTACATCCGTTTGATAGAGGGAGAGAGTCTCAATTTCGCAGCAAACGGATTTGCATATTTCCATCCCACGGATCTCCATAGTTCCGTTTCCCAGCAAACGCAATTGCGTACATCTGTTCCCAGCGCACGGAAGTAAGTACTTTCGTTTTCCCCTCAACGAATTTACATAGATCAGCTTCGTTTGTATTAAAAAAAAATTCCTGTGTCTCTTCCAGTCGAGGTCTTAGAGTAGATACTGAGTAGGTGATAACTCATATTTAGATGTGTTATTTATGCTCTTATCACTTAAATCAACACAAGTTCTCAAGTAATATTCGTGCTTTATTAGGTAAATATTAGTTATTTAGAGGAAAGAAGGGTTAGGAGCTTGTTTGTTATCCTTTGACACATTTGGTGCCTTTTTGAGTATAGTGATGTTTTGCTTGAGTGCTGCAGCGGTAGACGCTGTGCAGCAGTAAGCGCTACAGCGCTATATGACGATTGGCCACTTTGATATTTATGAAGCCACTTGCTGATTGATGAGTCATCACTCTTATCCTCTTCTTCTCAGCCTGACATAGGAGCCTCCAAGTGGATTCAATAAGACACTTGGCGCCTCCTAATTGAAGCTTAAGTGATAGTTGGTGATGAGTTTCATCATTGCCCTTTTTGTAACGCCACTTTATGAGATGTGGATAAAATCTATCTCACTTCTTCTTCCTCACATGATGGATTTCGAAATAAGGAGAGTTACTTGGAGAAAAACTACTTGACACATAGTATTACTCCATTAATCCTCCATTCTTGAAGCTTTTATTTTTAGTTTAGTTTTATTATCTCACCAACGGTTTGCTCACGCCATAGCATCATTCAACGTGTATGACTTGGGATTGTTGGAGTGCATCTTTTGTAAACATCCTTCTCTTGCTCACATACGGTAACATAATCTTTTTAGTTTATGTTGTTTTGATGAAGCTTGTCATGAGCTAAACTTTTGTGGTTGGATTGTTCTCACGTTTGTAATGAACCTTGAGTAGCTTTTATATAATATTATGATGTTTGCGTTTCATTCCTTGCGTTATAATGCTTTCAACCTTGTTTTGGGAATGATCAACTAGAATAAGGGGGCTTTGTGGGTACAGACATGGTTCACAAAGAGAACTCAATGAATGATATGAATGAAAAACCCTTTAAAGACATTTAAAGGAAGTACTACTTAACCCTAGACATAGGGGAGTAATAGTTCATAAGGTGCATGCTGTATGAACCTAATATACAGGGGTAAAACTTATTTAGAGCCTAGACATAGGAGTCTTGTAACATAACCCTGACGATAGTGACTGAAAGGCACGCCACCATGACGCCACAGCGTCTGTTGATTCTGTAGCGTTACAACGCTTAACGCTACAAAGTCTAATATTATAGAACACTACTCTTGGGAATTTATATAACATATGAACTATCCAACTCACTTTATCTTACTCCTGAACTTTCTTTACTTGTTTATTTACATTTGTGTTAATCACAATGGCAATACTTGTTGACAACTTGTATTTGTTACTTGTTTTTCTCACTAGCTAAATTACTAATTTAAATATAGAAGTAAACTCAACAATCTCCGTGGGAACGATCTTTACTTGTCATTGTATTACTTGTTGCGATTGTGTATACTTGCACATCTACTTTTCGCACAACAAGTTTTTGGCGCCGTTGCCGGGGATTGTGAAAGTTAATTTCTATTGTTTAGTTAGTAAGTTTAGTTAGTTTAGATTCTTTTGTTTAGTGTGTTCTGTTTTTCCAGCAATTTTTTTATTTTTGCATTGTGTTTTGTGTTTGTAATGTGTTTTGTTTCCTGTTTTTAGTGCTACTATTTGTGTTTAGTGTTTGTGAAAGAAAAAAAAATCCACTTTATGCCATGGACCATTTGAATTTTTACTCCATGCAAGCAAGGAATGCTCAACAACAATTTTTCAACTATGATTTCTATGGGAGTGAACATGAAAGGGGCTGCTATGAGACAAATTTCATGCCCATGACAACCCAAAATATGGATTATGGCATGGGAAATGTTGTGTGCGAGCAAGATTCATATTCTCAAGCTCAAACCGAAGGATTACATGAGGACAACTCTGATTTAAAAGAACTATTAGTTCAATTCCTTCAAGATATCAAAGTGGATAGAGGCAACTCTCAAGTGTCATGCAAGAATGTAGAAGAGAGTTGTATTGAAGATGTGGTTGAGCAAAAGGAAGATAATTTGAAAGAACTCTTAGCTCATTTCCTTGAGGATATCAAAGTGGAGCGTGACAACTTTGAATCTTCATGTAAGAATATAGAGGCTCACTTTAACACTATAATGGAGCATCTAAAAGAAGAGAGTTGTATTGAAGAGGTGGTTGAGCAAAAGAAAGAAAAAAGTGTAGAGTTTGAAGATGAATTTTATCATTTGGGCAACTCTGATTTTAAAGAAATTTTTGCTCAGTCCATTGAATCTACTGAGTTGGTTGAGCAAGAGGAAGAAAAAGAGAGTGTAGAGTATGAACTTGAATGTGGTCAATTGGAAATGGTGGAAGAACAAAAAAATTGTGTAGTTGTAGAAAAAGAAAAATTCAAAAATAGTGACAAAGAAGAAGAACCAAGGTTGAGGTATGAAAAGAGTCATGTGACAATTGAGACTCAACCCTTGGTAATTAAAGAGAATAGTCCTCCGCAAAATGAGCTTCAATTTTTTCAAGAGAGGGGGAATTCCTATCCCAAATGCTTATTGGTTGGGGCATGGGAACACTTGTTGCCCTATACCAAATACATGGGAATTTCTGACCAAAAAGAGAAAGCGGAAGGATGATATTTTCTTCTTGTCCTATTATCCACCCTAACAAGGGTTCTGAATGTCAAGTCTAGCTAAGGACTCTTAAACTAAGCGCTACTTGGAGGCAACCCAAGGTTCTTAAACTAACAATTTTGTGTTTTTAATTTTTCTTTTGTGCAAGAGTGAATTTTGTGAAGTGAGAAAAGAAGCCACCAAAGGAGAAACCCTGGGACCAAGTTTTTGGCACCCTCCACAAGAAGAAGTGCCAGTTAGCGCTGTAGCGGCTGATGCTACAGCGCCTAAAGCCCAATCCCCGCACAAACCTGCATCTGAGGAGAATACTCTTGATCTTTCTGCAGAGAGGGAAGCAGCAGAAAAGCTGGCTGAGATGAAATCTTACAAGGAAGCAGAGGATCCCCAGAATGAGGCTACAGCGCCTAGCGCTGTAGCGGCAAGAAAGAAAAAAAATCCAGTAGCAGAGGCACCACAGTGCCCACCAAAGCAAGCAATAGGCTCAAATCTGGGTTAGCAAACAAGTACTCTAACCCTTATTTTAAAAAAAATGTTGTTTGTCTGTTTTCAATAAATCTGTTAGGTGCTATAGCGTCTGTTCTTGAACTTAATATACAGGGGTAAAACTTATTTGGAGCCTAGACATAGGAGTCTTGTAATATAACCCTGACGATAGTGACCGAAAGGCACGCCACCATGACGCTACAGCGTCTGTTGATTCTGTAGCGCTACAGCGCTTAACGCTACAACGTCTAATATTATAGAACACTACTCTTGAGAATTTATATAACATATGAACTATCCAACTCACTTTATCTTACTCCTGAACTTTCTTTACTTGTTTATTTACATTTATGTTAATCACAATGACAATACTTGTTGACAACTTGTATTTGTTACTTGTTTTTCTCACTAGCTAAATTACTAATTTAAATATAGAAGTAAACTCAACAACACCCGTGAGAACGATTTTTTAGCCGGATTATTCTTCAATGGTCATGTTAATTGGATGTCATATGATACTGGTCGTATGCAGGTTGTTGTTTCTCTTCATCTGGGGATCGAGTCTTATGGACAGGTATTGCAGCCGGACTATGGGGATGTGGTTGTTTTGGAAAAATCATTGAGTGTATTGAGAGATCGGCTGTCTATTGTTGCTCATTGTAGCAATTTTGTTGATAGGGTCATGAAGGAGTCACTACAAGAATTGTGGGGATTTCCGGCAGACAAAATCAGTCGAAAACGACAAAAATCCGCCGAAAATTAACCCGCAGGTAACGGTTTTCGGTGGATTTTCCGACGAAATATCCGCCGGTAATTACCAGCGGAAAATCCGCCGGTAAATATAATCCAAACCGCCGGTAATTATTTAAAAAACCGTCGGACATGCTAAGAAATCCGTCGGTAACATTTTTAAAAAAACATTTTAATTTTAAAATCCGTCCGAAACCAAATAGAATCCGCCGGTAATTATTAAAAAACCGCCGGAAATGCTAAGAAATCCGCCGATAACATTTTTTTTAAAAAAAATAATTTTCAAATCCGCCGGAAACCAAATAGAATCCGCCGGTAATGTTGTTTTTTTTAAAAAAACAGTTTTTTAATTATTTTATTTAAAAAAATAATATTTATTATTCTTATTAAAATATTTATTATTTAATTCATTTATTAAAATATTTATTATTTAATTCCAAAATAAATATTATTAATTTTATAATATAAATATTTAGTTTTTAAATAAATACTAATTAAACGATAATTGAATAATGCTTTTAAAATGATAAAATTTGCATAAACATCCATAAAAGAAAGTAGTAATTAAAATATATATTAAAAATATAAATTAAAATATCCAAGAATTGAAATTAAAATATCTAACAAAATGACTAAAACTCCTAGTCATAGTAGTGCTGAGACGAGTTGTTGTTGGGATCTGAATTATTGAACAATGTTTCAAAATCAATGTTGAGGTCTAGATCCGTGTTGAGTTGTTGGGGTTGCTCGGGTTGCTGCTGGGGTTGCTCGGGCTGCTGCTGGGAGGAAGGTTGCATTTGTTGCGGTGCGTACGGCTGAGTATATGGGCTGTGGAAGGAAGGCTGCATCTGTTGCGGTGTGTACGGCTGAAAAGAGCACCGTAAGGCTGCATCTGCTACAGTGGATAAAATGATGATGATGGCATAGATAGCCTCGAGTATTGAGACATACTATCCATCATTTGCTTAAAGCGCACCTCATTCAACCGCTGTTACTCCGCATACTGCTCCTGCATCTGCTGTATTTCCTGATCATGTTTGTTCTGTCGCTCTTCCAACTCACGCTATTGATCGCTCAATTTCTACGTCAATAGCTGAACATCGCTTAATTCTGAAGGCGTGGGGACATAAGAGCGACCAGTACTTCTGTCTGAAGAAGATGCGGGATTCAGATTTGGAATAATGGAATTTGGGAAAGCAGACGGGCCCAAACCACCAGCTCCTACTAACCGGCCAGGTTTTGATGCCCCAACAGATTCCTTCCAAGCAAGAAAAACCGCTCGACTCTCCTTAGCGGGATCAATCTCACTGCCACTACTCTGCTGAGTTTCACGATAACTGGTCTGCCAATCATAGAAATGTTCCTGAAAGCAAACAACCAATAAATGAATAACCATTAGTATGTAATATATAATATAATAAAAACAATATATAAATATAAATAATTAATAAACGTTATTTACCGAAATATTCCTTGACCGGTCTTCAAGATATTCACTAGTCTCCTCTTGCATATGAAGTTGGCGGTATAACTCAGGCAAAGTAGGTGGCCGACCAACGATAGCCTCCTATATATATATATATATATATATATATATATATATATATATATATATATATATATATATATATATACATAGTTATTATTTAATATTATTATTTTATAAAATATAAAATATGAATGTATAATATAAATTTAATCAATTATTAAATTTACCAAGCGTCTGTAATGTTCAGCTGCGTTGACAGAACCACCCGTGTTTATGCAACCCCCTCTCTCAGAAACACAGTTCTTCTTGGCTTTCTCACTTTTTTTTTATATTCCACATCGTTCCATTTCAGTTGGAGCTCATGCCAATCAGAATCGCTGATCCACGTCGGCTGCATATTCTTATTACGGTGTTCCCAGATCATTTCAGAAAAGCGGTGAGAAGCTCTTGTATTGAATGCTCTCTCAACTTCCTTCGCCGCATACGGGTACCATGCCATTTTTTCCTATTTAAACAAATTTAAATAACTTGTTATTAAAAACAAATTAATCGATTCAAAAAACTTAAAAAATTATAAATTAACTAATTTGTAAAAAAAACTTACTCTAAATGCATTCCACATCTTGGAATCCTTATCTTTTTTGACCTCCGTCCAATTCATCCAGAGTTTAGTGTAGTTCGCTTTGATGATGTCTGTGCTAGATACAATCCTCCCAGGAATAAACCTGTACATATAAAAAAGATAAATTTTAGATAATAATTTATATTTAAAGTTGTAATAAATCAAACAAATATCGTTAATAAATTAATTAATAAATACTTACTGCTGGCTAACAACCTTCACTACGATCCGACCGTCGTGGGTAACCTCAACCACCTCGTTATTAATATTATACCTGCGTATCCCATCTGCATCTGGCGGGGGTATGACAGTACCGGGTGGAGGCACAAATGGACGGCTCAGCGTACTAGGTCCACTGCCATCCTCCGTACTAGGTGGGGGCACAAACGGACCATTAACAACAACTTGAGTTACACGACGACGACGACCGCGTAAAGATGTAGAAATCTTCTTGAAAAAACCGGTCGGTGGGGGGTCACGAGGTAGGTCATGATCAGATTCTGATCTTGATGATGTCATGACTGTATCTATATATATATATATATATATATATATATATATATATATATAATATGATGAATAACATAAATAATGAATAGCATAAAAATGATGAATATATAACATATATGATGAATTACAAATGAATCAAGTCTAGTCATATATAAATATAAATATTAATTCATAACAAATTAATTAGAATCCCATTCTTTCTCAAAATCGCCATCATCATCAGATGAGTGAATTCCTGATACACCGACGTGATCGACTGCATCCTCATGATCTGTATCTTCTTCTTCATTAACTTCTTCATCGCCAGTGTTTGGCTCATCACATAAACGAGTAATGAGTTCAACTTCAATCACTTCATTTACATTGGACATTTCATCTATTTGATATGGTACGTCCTCCACTGTGTCATCATTTGTCTCAATGCGACCTGTAACAGCCCAGGTCCAACGCATTGGCCACCCCAGCACTATTACATCACGGTCTTCTCTACCCCCCTTGTAGAATTTTTGCCTTCCGTGGGAATCGAACCTTGCACCTGAGGCATAAGTGCAAGTTAAACACACCCCACGGAAGGTAAAAATTCTACAAGGGGGGTAGAGAAGACCGTGATGTAATAGTGTTGGGGTGGCCAATGCGTTGGACCTGGGCTGTTACACGACCTCTTGGTTTTGTCTTAATTGCGACACACCAACCACGCCGATCAGTCCGTGTTGATGGATAGGAGACATAATAGACTTGTCTCACATTTTCTGCAATGACGAACGGATCATACAGACGATATCTACTATTCATTTTAATGGCCACTGTATTTGTCTTTGGATTAAACTTTGTTCCTCGAGCGGACGGATCAAACCAATTACAATAAAAAACAACTATCTTTTGACTATAATCTAGATAAGGGTATGCAACTTCATATATGTGTTCAACCACACCATAGAAATCATCTTCGCCTCTCCCAGTGACACCCTTCATGCAAACTCCACTATTGACTGTTTCTCTGCCCTCTGTCCATTCCTTAGTGTGAAATTTGTATCCATTGACAAAATATGTGTGCCATTCTTTAACACAACTTCGAGGACCGTCAGATAAGTTCCTCAAGTGTTGGTTGGTAGGAGTCGGCGGGAGGGAATACACACGTTGCCTAAACCACATTGGAAAATGCGCATGAATATGAACAAAAGATTGTTCTTCACTTACTGCCTCTGATGACAAGAACTCCCTAATAAGAAATTAGTAATTGTTACACAACTGTGTACTTTAATTTATTAACTAATTGAGATAGCTAGGTCGAGAAATACATACTCAATGAATGGTTGGACCTCAGTACAGTTTATCAAGACATGAACATGGGCTGAATTTAACTCTTCTTCTGTTAGCCATGCATTGACTCCTTTCCAGACGGACGGCCAGGTAGACAAAAGACAAACAAAGCTAGATGATGTCTTGGACATTCAATTTCCACTTCATTTCGACTACTTCTAGGAGCAAATTCATTCTTGAAATAATAAGAACAAAAATGAGTTGTTTCGCGGTGTAAGTAATAAGAACATATCGATTCTTCAACTCTAGCTTTATCTTTAACTGATCTTTTTGAATCACCCATGAACCTAGAAAATGATATGTTAATAATCATCTTATCCAAATTAATGATATATATATATATATATATATATTAACTAACCTTTCAAACGGATACATCCATCTGTATTGGACAGGTCCGCCAAGTTTAGCTTCATATGCGAGATGAACAGGAAGATGCTCCATAGAATCAAAGAAACTAGGCGGAAATATTCTCTCCAACTTGCATAAGATAAGTGGGATGTCTTGTTCCATTTTTGTAAGGTCATCCGCTTTTAGCGTTGCAGAACACAAATTCTTAAAGTATTGACGTATTTCAATGAGTGGATTCAAAACGTGTGTTGGCAACGAACTAAAGGCAATAGGAAGTAAGCACTCCATGAATACATGACAATCATGGCTCTTCATCCCATGTAATCTCCCATTATCGTACATCGGAACATCTTGCTAAATTTGAAGAATAACCGTCTGACATTTTCAACTCAGTAATCCACCGATATACTGCTTTCGCTTGCTCCGTAGATAAAGTATAATTGGCTTTGGGTTTCGGTGTCCTACCGTTAGCTTGCTCAACCAACAACAAATCCATTCGCCTGCAGTAATGATCCACATCCTTCCTAGCCTTCTCATTGTCTTTCGTTTTACCTTTCACGTTCATAACAGTGTTAAATATGTTATCAAAGAAATTCTTTTCAATATGCATTACATCGAGATTGTGTCTCAATAGATTATCTTTCCAATAACAAAGTTCCCAAAAAATACTTTTTTTGGTCCAATTATGCCACAGTCCATAACCATCTGGACGAGAAACAACACCTGCAACGACTTCCACAGGAGGGATATCATTGACACTGTTCCAAACTTCTTCTGGTGTCAGTCTACGAGGAGGTTCAGTTGTTTCAACATTCCCCTTGATGAATGCATATTTTGACTTTCTAAAAGGATGCTCGGTAGGTAAAAACCTACGGTGTGAGTCAAACCATGAGGTTTTTCCTCCATATTTAAGAGTAAACGCCTTTGTGTCAACCATGCAAATCGGACACGCCATCTTACCATGTGTCCCCCATCCAGACAACATTCCATACGCAGGAAAGTCATTAATGGTCCACATCAAAGATTGCAAATATATGTCAATACCAGATGTTGGATTAGTTGGCCCTGGTATTATCGCATTTAAAAACATGTAGGGTTTAGACATACACATTTCAGGAGGAAGGTTGTATGGGGTAATTATAACTGGCCAACAAGAATACGGTGTTGCTGACGCTTGAATATATGGTGTGAAACCATCAGAGCATAAACCAAGCCGAACATTGCGTGGATCATTGGCAAAATCTGGATGGACACGATCAAAATGCTTCCAAGCTTCACCATCAGATGGATGACGTAATTCACCAGAATTATTTCTATTTTCATAGTGCCACATCATTTTACCAGCAATTTCCATTGAAGTGAACATTCTCTTCAGTCATGGTATAATCGGCAGATAGAACATTGCTTTCCTTGGAATTGGTTTGCCTCTGTTTGTCCCTTTCCTGCAGACACGATACTGTGGCTCTTGATAAAACATGCATTCCAGCAACTCTCCATCATTTATGCCAAACTCATTGTTATAATAGATCATGCAACCAGACACACAACAATCAATTCTTATGGAATTTAAACCAAGCTTCGATACCAATCTTTTAGCATCATAATAACTCTGCGGCAAAAGTCCTCTAACGGGGGTTGCATCCAACATCATTTTAGTCATGTATTCCATGAACAATTCCGCAATGTTAAATTGAGACTTAAGACCCAACAACCGAACAGACATTGATAACTTAGAGTCTGTAGATCCTTCAAATAATGGTTTATTTGTCTCACTCAAAAACATATAAAACCTCTGAGCTTCCTCGTTTGGAACTTCTTCAGTATCATATTGTGGTTCTTCGAAATCCAAATTTACACCGACGGCATCAGATATCATCCCCTGAACAACATCAAACGGCTGATATCCCGTAGTCATTGGATTACTATTTGATGTGGAAGCTACGACTGGACTTGACGACATGGGACGTCGTTCTACTTGGACAGGAACATTATCAACCGCAGCAACTCCAGCTGCTACCTCACCATGACGGGTCCATATCCAATAATTTGGCGTAAACCCATTATTGTACAAATCAAGTCGAATATCACATTCATTTTTTATAGATCGAAACATACATTTGGAGCAAGGACATCTAATTCCACCTTGTCGCTCAAATTCTTTTTGACGCTTAGCAAAAAGAACAATCTCTTCGACTCCTTGTACAAAACGTCGCTTCAACCCAGCTCTTCCAGGATACATTCGATCATACATCCAACTACGATCCATTTTTTGGTGTATGTTCCTTATAATATACACAATACAACATATATCATACATGTGTATTACAACAATACACATTGGTATTGGTATTTTTATGTTTGACCAAATATACAAAGTAAATTAAATAAACTATTAATTATTATTTTTTAATATATATTAATACTTTTATTTTTTTAGTATGGTAACTGTAACACCCCCTTTTTCTAACCTTTAAAAGTGGTGCTACACTTAACTAATATTCTCATTTCTAATTTCTTTTGAAAATATATTGATTCAAAGTAGATGTGAATTTCGATTCTTAACTTACGTAAAAATAATTTTCTAAATGTGTGAGAAGCAATAAAGGATTAGTCATATCATACAACATCAAAATATATATAAATATGCATCATTCATTGATCACTAACAGTTGGATCATAGTCATGTTGTTGGGCCTACATAGGTTAACATCTAAGTACCACGTCACAAAGATGTTCCAAAAGGTGGTACGGTCTATAAGGTTATATATATACCATAGGTTAGGCTGAAAACTAAGCAGTCAAGCTAATATACTGAAACGCCTAATAATCACTGTATCAAAAGGTAGAGTTATAAGAGATTACAAGCCAGACTAAATCCCAAAAAAAAACTCTTATACTCTAAGTAGAACCAAAAGAAGCAACTTCCAACAACCACTAATGATATCCATTGGGGAGATTCCCAACGGTACCACTACTACTGGAGCCATCAGACGGCTCCCACTCAGGTACGACAGGTACATCAGGAACCACAGCATCTTGAACTACAGCCCTAAGCATTGCCACACCAGGAAACAAAGCTTATATCATACGGTTCATAGGCAACTCGATCTCTAAAGTCTGATGAGCAGTAATAACAGTCATGGGTACTCCCTGTGTCCCATCAGTGGTCTGAGTCACACCGGTATAAGTAATGGTCTGAGCCACTGGGTCGATCTCCCATATGGGATCCCCCATATCCTCCAGAAATCTAATCTGCCTGTGCCCAGAGTGTCCGAGAGGCTCCCCCGATGTCATCTGAAATGTAAGGGGTGAAATACTTGTACACAAGTTTGCAACACGATGGTTACACAAGTTACATATAATAGGATACAGTCATAAGTAATAATAATATATAGACGTAATAAGTGATCCACATCATACTAATTCAAAACTAGGCATTTAACCACACACAATCACCAAGTCCTGCAAAAACATGACTAACAGCCTAGTGAAAATAATTATCGATAGTTAGTTAAATACTAGACATCATACTTATCCTGTAATCCATCAACAAGGTTAGTCTACTAACTAGAATAATATACTCAACCTACTCCATGGAGATTTCTCTATCATCTTGAGCGTAAGGCTGTTTCAACTGCCATAACATGATTGTTTGCAATGAGAAGATATCCAATCTATACCTCAATCATTCTGGCCCGAGCGCTGCACCTTATTATAGATAGTTCTGTACAGTCGGGCTCACCATGTCGGGTAGTACAATTTTCCCTAGCCATAGTTGCTACAACTGACCATTGGTAGGAGTTCGAAACACAAGTGCCCCCAGAAGGTCTGTAGTCGACCCAACCAAACCTATCATCAGTCTTATATACTTGATAGTATTATAAGAAACAACCTGTAATAGCTCTTAGTAAAATTATCAGTCGTACTAATCTAATCCATGATCAACTTGACAATTCAGTCCTTAGAATCAATAAAACAGCTTGTGAGATATACCTTAACTAATTAATCCTCATAGGCCATATCCCTAAGTAACTAGACAACTAATACTCTCGACCAAATTCACAATGTACTTATTTTGTCACATTTGTAAATAACTCAAACAAATCATTTCACACAAATCACCTAAGAATTATTTAAATAATATATATACAAGCAACACACAATTTGTGTCCATCAACTTATTATTAGTATTTTCCCTTACCTTGAATTGGTTCCAAAAAAGTTTGTTGATCAGCACTTGCTTCAATTTCGACAATACCTATTACTCATTAAAACAACTATGTCTTAATACACTATAACCATAACTATATCATAACTAAAATATTTTGTTAGAACCCTATTTTAATTTTGTCTTTCAAAATGCAAGGTAATAGTTCTTAAGGAAAAATAAAAGACATCAGCGAAACAAAATCAACGAAAGTATTCTCAGCTCATGCATTTAAACTAAGGCTTTGTTTTTCATAAAATAGGCAACATCAAAACTAGCCCTTTCTGTAGTTGATCTATTAACTAATTATTTTTGTATTGCAAAACAAGTGCCCTGAACATAAATGCTAAAGAAGAGGGTGCAATTGTTAATGGGCCGAATATCAGATACAAGCCAAAGGAGAGGTCCAAGCGAACCACCACTAAGCCCAAGTGGCACAATGACTTTGTTCTCAATTAATTCCTTAGGAATAGTCTTGCCTAGATTCTATTATTAATCAGATGTACTATTTCTCACTCAGCTGCCATTTGTACGGGATTCTCTGTCATGGATTGAGTCCCTCATTTCATAGCTGCCATATTGTATTGCTATATGTACTGAGTTGACTAATGCAATAAGGGCAAGAAAGAATTTGGCAAAATAGAGTCTCTCCACTTACGGAGGAAACCCTCTCTCTCTCTTTTAATTCTTCTTCTCTCTATTCCAGTAAACGGTGCGCACACAACTTCCCATACAGAAATCCGCCGGAAATGGACACTACCGGCGGATTTTTGAATTTACCGACGGATATTTGAATTTACCGGCGGATATTTGAATTTACCAGCGGATTTTTGAATTTCGAAATTCAAAAATTTTCGGCCGAAAATTCCTAGTACTGGCGGATTTGAATTTACCGGCGGATTGTTGAGTTATCCGGCGGATATATGCATTTACCGGTGGATTTAGAATTTCGAAATTCAAAAAATTTCCGTCGAAAATTCCTATTACCGGCGGATTTGTTTAAATATTATTTTTGAAATTACGGAATTTATCTGCCGGAAGGTGTAATTACCGGCGGATTTGTTTTCAAAGTTTTTCCATAAAATTTCCGCCGGTAACAGCTATATTTTCCGCCGGTAAGTTACAGTCAAATTATAATCCGCCGGTAAAAATTAAAAAATCCGCCGATAATTTACTGGGGATCAAAACCGCTTGTAACGCCAAAATATCCGCCGGTAATGTACTGGCGGATTTATTCCGCCGGAAATAGTCCCCCGGAAATGCGCCAAATTCTTGTAGTGAGTATGGCGTTACAGAGCCTTGGACTAAACTGTTCAGTGTGCCCACAGCAGATATTGCTACTCAATTCGGTTACAATCTATATCGAAATGCTAGAGCACCGTATGTTTCTGAGGATTCTGAAGATGAAGAGGTGATTTTGGAGCTTTTCTCAAGGTTGTTTGTTTACAACTCTAGTGATGGTACTTTCAAGACTCCTGAAATTGAACGTCTTCAAAACAACACCATGTTTCAGAGAGATGATGCTTGTTTGGTCCCGACCGTCTACGTTGAGAGTTTGATATCACCTAGTGTGCTCGGATTGTACTGTTTGAACTATTTTAGACTACTTTATTATTAGTATCGTTCTTTTATTATATTAGACTATTGAAATTAAAAATTTATTTTTATTGATGCAAATATACAAACTAACATAAAAAGTAAAACTCAAACAACAACAACAACAACAACAACAACAAAGACAATTCTAAACTACTCCCGGTCCTCCATTATAACAACGTCGTAAAATATCATTGACGCTCCGTGTATGCTCCACGTACAGCTCCAACCGCCTACGATTCTGAAGAATGTCGTCATGGATGTTCAACATGCTTCGTACGTCGTCATCAGTCTTGATCCTCATGGACGAAAAGCAAATGTGGCCATCGTCTTCGCGCTCCGGTTTGCGATAAGTGATACTAGTGATCTCACAGTCATCACCAATCACTTGAACTTTGATCTCCACTTTATCCTTCAAACCGTCGAAGGTGATGTCTTGGCGGAGCCTGCATAAAATAGACTTTGGACATGAGAAGTAGACACCATCTTCTCCCAGGGTGATTTGGCCGCCATGATGAATAGCGGTAAGCCTATTCTCGCTTGAATACTGAGTTGAACAAATTTCCATTTTGGAGTGAAATGTTGGCGTGAAAAGAATGAGGGTGGGGGTGGATATTTATAGTAATCGTCAATGATTATCCATCGTTGATATTGTCAGTGCAATCTACACCGTTAAATATATATTTGTTGGGGCACAGTTATTAAGACGAACAAAAGTGGGCTGTTGATCAAATCTAGCAGTGAAATCATGTCCGTTAAATTTAAATAAAAACGGATTTACCTATAACCTAGATAAATCCGTTTTGATAATTAACAAAACGGATTTACCTTATGATGAGGTAAATTCGTTAGCAGCATGTAACAAAAACGAATTTATATATAAAAAAACGTAATTCCGTTTTTTTAAAACTACATAAACGGATTTATAATTTTTTTAAAATATCCGTTGGCAAAATTTTGGAAAAAATGGATTTACCTAAACTAACTTCCGTTTTGTTATTTTTTTCAAAAAAGATTTATGTATGGTTTATGTAAATCCGTTATTGACAATTTTATAGGGGTATTTTTTGAATAAAATTTGTTTTGGGGGTATAAAGTGAAGGAGTGGGGGTACAAAAAAAACCCAAGAATGAAATACTTAAAAGTTCTAGGCCGTTTTTTTACACCCCCCCCCCCCCCCACCATTATACATTGTACCTCTATAATTCACCAAACGGAAGATTTTACACCTAATTCCTCAAAAAAAATCCGGAAACACATAATTCCGGAACACATTTTGACTTCCGGAATTATCTCATTTTGGGTAATTCCGAAAATCTTTAAAAAAAAATGAGTTCTGGTATTACCTCAAAAGAGGATAATTCCGGAAAACTTTAGTTTAGAACTTTCCGAAAATACCTTTTTTAAGGTAATTCCGAAAAGTTCTAAAAATTGGTTTCCAGAATTACCTCAAGTTTTAAATTTTTGAGGAGTATTTTTGTAACACCCCGGTATTTTCATTTAGTAAAAATACCCAAGTGTACCATCCCTAGAACATCAGAGATATATTTCCTGCTTAGACACTGAATATCAATATCAATTTTCGCTGAATATAAACCAGACAGTCTTATTCACAAACAAGACGATACGGTTCTCAGACCATAAACCATCAGCAACTATAGTATTCAGTATCATACAAGAAAGCGGAAGAAAGATATAACACTAAAGACATAGTGTTGCAGTACATAGACAACAAAGGGAAACATAAACTTAAGCTAAAGCTAAGTCATCACCAAAAATCCGAGCTCCACCTACTCGTGCCTCCGTGGTCCTCTCTTTCCCTGTTTCTCTGTAAAACAACAACATATAAACAATGAGATACAATCTCAGTGAGTTCTACCGAGACCCCCACTAACACTCTCGATTTAATTATGAAACCTTTTTGACTCAACACGGCACCGACTGCGCGAACGCTAACTCCCGATGAACCGCATTATTTTACACATTGCATTCCACCGACTCCGCGAATGCTAACTCCCAGGGAACCTGCTATAACTCAGTACGACACCGACTGCGCGAACGCTAACTCCCGGTGAACCGCACAACAAACAATTTAACATAACACCGCTTGCGCGTACGCTGAAACCCGACGAACCCCCTTACCAATAGTACATTTCCCAATTAGCACGGAGCCTAGGGTAGGGGATCATGATTGCCCCGCCTAGTATGTTAACATGGGTCGTCACCCAACTCGATATATGTTAAATATATCTACACTCGATGACCTGTTAGTTCACCTATACTCAATGAACATTTAGTCCATCTACATTTGACCGTTAATCGAACATAATACCCGCGTTGGGCCGTTTCCTATAGTCGATATAATATAGATATCGTGAATCGTAGACCGGTTTAGACAAATAAATAATAATCATCCCGCGTCGGTTATACCATACCACGTAGGACTCATAGTCCGCTTTATTATTAATAAAACATATCTGCACACGTGTACTATTATTCGGTTTTTCAAAACAATTTAAACTTCAAAAACAGTTCATTTTACTTTTTTAAATTGTATATTCAGTTAGGCCTCAGAATAAGCTTTCAAACGCATCTTAGAACACCTCAATCGGGTTCCCGGATAAAAAGTTATCGCGAAAACAAAATCAGGGTACAGTTGCTGAAAAATTGCAAAGCGTCGCGACGCGAACTGCTTCCGTCGCGACGCGAAAACATCAGAAACATTTCGTTGCAAATTTTTAAGGAGGGTCGCGACGCGATGGATGCTGAGAAATTGTAGATTTTGCGGTTTCTCGCGAAATCCGCCATTCCGCTTAATTCCGATTCTTGTTCCGATTGAAAACAGTTCAAACAACCATAAAAACAGATCCAACCAACATCACACAATCAATCAAATCAATCAAAAACTCAACATAAACGAATTTTATCAAAATACGATATATTTCGAAATAACGATTTTTGACTCAAAATCTTTTGAAATCGATCAACGTAAAATTCATTGTAAAACGAAATAATCCTAAGCGTGAGTAAAACTCACCGATTGTGATGAAAATCACAAATAGCCGAGACTTTCCGCGAAATTGCTTTTCCGTCATAACCACAAGAACGCTCCCCGAATCAACTCCACGTTCCGACGACATCGAATCCGCTTCCCAATCTTCCCATTCAACCATGAGTCACCCAAGGACACTATTCATCTTCAAGCTTCAATCACTATTCATCCATAAAACCTCAAATTTGATTCTAAACCCTAACTCACCAAACCTTTGATTCATTCATTCCAAGCTAGCAACCAACCTCATATTCGAACTTCTCAAGCTTCCAAACTACCTAAAAGAAGAAGAAAGCTCTCAAAACCTCACCTTAGAGCTCCAAACCGAAAATGGTGGATTGAAGGAGAGTGAATGGTTGTTGATGATCTTAGGATCAAAATGAAGAGGAAGAGATGGTGATCATTTTTCGTTTAGAAGGTATGATGTTTTGATGAACCTTGGTATCCCCTTTTTCAATTCTTCAATCCAAACCCACTTCTTTTCTCTTATCCTTTTCCTCCTCTTTTCATCCTCTGTTTCAGGCTTCCTTCCTTTCTTTCTTAATTCCTTTCCTTTCTTTTCTTTTCATTTCCTTTCTTAAATATTAAGTGGTAATGTGGTCAAATGACCACATTGCCCTTAATCTCTTATTTCGTTTTTAAATCGTCTTTGCTTCGAATTAACCAGTTAACGATCTTAAGACAACCAATAATTATTTTTAGCACTCAATAATTTTACTAATTAAATACTAAATTAATTCAATTGGGTTAACATTCAATTAATTCTATTAATTATTTTGGGGATGTTACAATTTTAGGGATTAAATGGGTTATGGGGGTATAAGGGAGAAGAGGGGGTAAAAAAAAACCTAAATATTTTAGATACCGCGTAGATTATTTAGAATACACTTGGGAGGGGGAAAATTGCCAAATTGGAATTTAGTGGGTCATAAGTCATAACACAGACTAATAGACTATATTGATGGAAGTTAGACTTCATATACTGTTTAATAAATTTTCTTACTTCAAAGACTTATTAGAAAGAGTGATGCTTCCTCCATCTCAATTTAACAACCTCATTACTTTTTAAAAATAGGTTTACCGAGAAACAAGAAAAATGAAGTAATATAAAAGTATTTTAGTCTTACTATAATTTTTGACCATAAAAGTTTCGATATCTAATCATTTTCACATGCACATACATTAATCGACAATTAAATCGAGACGGGGGAGTATTATATTGATTAAAACTATGCATTTCTTATAATTACTTTCACTTGAATCACGAAGGAGATAATTGAGTTCGGCGGAAGTATCCAGTACCAGAACTTCGCATTCGCATAAAACCAATACTGTCACCATTTTTGGGTCGAAAGCCGCTACGAGAGGGGGGCTTTTTATCACAAAATTCTGTTCAGCCAAAATTAGCCCCAAAGACAAAAAGAGAATTGAAATTTGACAGGAATTTGACCAAAAAAAATAAGAAATATGAAGCAGGAACTGAACTAATATAATATAATATTTAAAAGCAAAGCGAAGTACATTTGCTTCCATATCCTTAATTTGCATAATCAAAAGATATAAAAAAATAAATGAATTAATCCTACATAAGGCTTATTTGTACAAAAACCTACTAATCCCGTGTTTCTAACATAGCACCAGCGGCAGAGGAACAACACTATCTCAATCCTCAAACTCAAACAAGAGTTGAGCAAGTAAATTTAGAAGGATCATATATAGCAGGAAGCAAATACTTCCTCCCATTAGCACCATGTGCGTTGTAGCTAGCACCAGTAGTAGAATCAACAAGCAAATTACCAGCATAACCCGGGTAAGCTCCTTTACCATAAACCCCAGGACAAGCCGAAGCAGCTTCTAAAGGAGCCTCAGCGGGACCCTGAAAGTAACCATTTCCAAAGGGGTTGGTTGCAGTTCCAGCTAAGAGACTAGCCAAATTGATAACCATTCCATCAAGGCCCACATCGTTGTTTGGGGCAATTAATGGTGGGCTTTGAGGCCCATAAATTGGCTGGTGAAATGGCCATGCGCATTGTCCTGCACATTGGGTTTCGGAATTACCAACCCAGATGTAAGCGAATTTGTAATTCTTTCCTTTTACTTGACCAACTGAAGAAGAAGCAGAACCGTGAGTACCACATCGACTCATACAGAAACCTTCAACTGCCACGTCAGCTGATGTTAGAACAACGTTAATGGTATCTTTTTGGTCTCCCTTGGAAGCCAACTCAACGAGGTTCTTGTTTGTTAGTGATTTTCCAAGAGAGTATTTCTCGTCGAGAATTTGCTTTCCTAAGGAGAGGGAGAGACGAGAAGCTTTCTTTTTAGAGTTTAGGTGGTAGTATTTTTCGGTGGTTTGCCACCACGCGGCGACGGAGGGTTGGTTGGTGTGAGTTGTTTGGGAAGAGAGTGAGGTGAAGAAATCAGTGATTATGGCTTTTTGGGATGGTTTGAAGTTACCATACCAGATTAGGTTTACAGAGATTTTGCCATATAGGAGAGGACCGTTGTGGTAGTGAAGAAGCTGAGACTGGTCCTGAACCAGCTCGTTTAGGCTACGAGCTGCGAAAGACAGCTCGAAGAGGGAGATTAGAAGGAATATTTTGAGAAAGCAAGAGATAGTTGCCATTTTTGAAAATGAAAGACCAAAGCTGAGAATGCAACGGCCTTTTTTGAGATGGATTAAAAGAAAAAGCTGAGATGGCTGATGTAATTTTGAGTTGTGGGTTTGAGAAATGAGAAGAGATGTATGTATATATACTGGTAGCCCAGGTAGGGTTTAAATTTAGAGATATTTTTATTTTTATTCAAAAATTGCGAAAATGTGTTTTAACTGTGGAACGCTGAAACTTGCCGAGAAAGAGAGGGAGATTAATTAAAGAGTGACTTTTGTGCGTGGGAAGTAGTTAGCCCCTCTGGCATTTACGAGCCACGGCTTGTCCAGTAAGCAAGCTAAGAGGGACCTCTCATTCGGTACTCTTTATAACTCCAATCCCACCTTAACCGTCTCGGGTGCACTACACGCGCGTAAGTCCAGTATTATTTTTTGCGGGGCGTGAGAAGCAAATGCGTTGAGATGCGATGAGAGAACATTAAAAAATGAGATGTTTTACCCAGACAAGGCACAAGATGAAAGTGCAACCAGCAACCTTTGTCGAAATAAGTGAAAGGGCTTTGTTTTGTGGGGGTAGCTACAGACAAAAGCATTACAGCTTTGGCCAGTTAGATTATTTCAAACATGGGTCGGGTTGGAGGCATTGTCAAAATTGACCCTATGAACGGATAAGTGCGAGTAGGTTATGGGGGTAGAATGGGAAGACGTGGGGTGAAATTATGGAGAGAGACGTTGGAGTGACAGTCTGTAATGAAGTGTATTTTTTATGGGGAAGTGGATATGAATGGATCCAACTGGCACTTCACTCAGCCAATCCACTCGCAGCTTATATGAATGAATGCCTCTAGAGGTATCCGAGGAAGCACGTGATGCAACCCCACCCACCTTTCATATTTGATATAAGCTCCACGCCTTTTGCACGTGATCGCACAAACTGGATAATTCCTCCATCTGTACACCATGACATGGCACCATACACTTCTTCTGCATGCAAAGGTTATTTTCACAATCCATTGCGCGCCTCAACTCACTCGTACCTCAACTGGTATTCAAACCAGTGCAAGCATGGCTAGACTCTACCTATCAAAAAATTACATTAATAATATTTTATTAGTTTCTATCGTATTTTAATTTATAAGTATAAATAATTAGATTCTACATTGAAATTTAATAATATTTTTACTTTACGTCCATTAAATTCTTTTTATCAATTACCATCTACCTATTTATCTAAAAATTGAATCGCTCGACCAACATGGAATAGCACAACTGGTATTCCAATATGAAGGAAACTTTATAATTACGCACATAGGGGATACCTTGATTTACCAGAAAAAAGTTTGAATCGCATATGAAGGAAACTTTAGTGCCATTTTTGGCTTTTTTTATCAACTAAGTATTGCTTTTTTTAGTTCAAAAAATGAAATCTTAGTAAGTATGACCTACCTAACATACTTTAAAGAAGTATTTTGGTAACATTACAATATATGAAGAACATTTTAATGAAAAAAATAATAATTTGTGACAAAATACGTAAAGTGCGTGCTAAGTTGAGTGTTTTGTGGTACTTTAGGGTTAAAAAAAAATTAACCGTTCAAGTACGCAAAGTTCCTTTCTCAGTAGCTGGTTTGGTGGAAAAAATTAATTTTGTCACAAAATACGTAATTTGCGGCACTAAGAAGTGTGTTTAAGGTACATAATTTTTTTAGCTATTCAAATACGTGAAGTTCGTTCCTCAATAACTGTTTGGTGGGAAAAAAATCAATTACTACATAAAGTGGGACGCTAAGCAGTGTGTTTTGAGGTACTTTAGGGTTCAAAAAAATTAACGGTGCGAATACACGAAGGTTGTTCCTTATTAACTAATTCAGTTAAAAAAATTAATCATGTGACAATATATGTAACGTGCGATGCTAAGCAGAGTGTTTTTTGGTACTTTAGAGTTTGAAAAAAAAATTAACTATTCAAATTCGCGAAGTTCGTTTTTCAATAACCGATTTATGCACAAATACTAATTTCACGACAAATATGTACAGTGTGACGCTTATCAGTGTGTTTTGGGTATTTTGCGGTTTGAAAAATTTTTAAGCTACCAATCACAAACCTCTTCTTCTTCAACCAACCCTCACGCGCTTCAGAAAATCATCACAAATTCTCAAAAGGAAACTAGTTAAACATGAAGAAAGAGTTGAATATTGCGAACTGAAATATGAAGAAGATGAAACCTAAAGATTAAAGACCGTCAAAACGAAAATTAAAACATTAAGCATCAAAAAATTTCATATAAAAAAATAAAATAAAGAATTTAACCATCTCAGAAAATAACATTATAAATATGAAGCATCATGAAAAAAGGAGGGGATGAAGAGTCACAAAAATTTGGAGCGGATCGATCTATTACTCGGTAAAAAATTGATGTGGTTGTTTCGTTGGCGGTGAAAGAAGATCGAGAGATGAGGGATGAGGACTGAGATAGGGACAAAAATGTGAGCATGAAGTAGATGAAAATCGCGTAGTTGTCTGTTGAATGTTGGAGCTAGAGGGTAGGGTATACACGATTTGGAATATTGAAATGGAATTAAATGATTCATAATTTAGTTCAAAAATTCTAGATAATTAATTGAGACATGGGGATAATACTAGACATTTAGTTTAAAAAAAAAAGTAAATAAAGAGTTGAATTTAAAATAATTGAGAGATTCCAAATAATAATTTTTTTTCCTGTAAAAAAAGTTTATTTTTGTTTTCATTTTGAACTGAAATTACTCCATTGAGCATTTTATTTTCATTTTAAATTTTAGGCCGAATTGCATTTTTTGGTCCTTTATCATTGACCAATATTTCAGTTTGGTGTTTTATGTTTTTTTCTCACTTTTGTCCTTTATGTTTCAAATCTGTCTCAAAGTGGTCATTTCACTACAAAAAAACGCTGGATAAGCGACAGATTTTAGCGACGAAAACCAAATCCGTCGCAAAACTTAACTTAGCGAGGGATTTAGCGACACATAATTCCGTCGCTAAAATGGCGCGCTTTGTTTTAAAAAAATAAATCAAATTCGTCGCTAATTAAAAAATCCGTCGCAAAAATGACGTGACCGTTGGCAGTTCTTGGAATGCGTGAAAGAATCAAATCTGTCGCTAAATTTGAATTCCGTCGCTAAAAAATGATGTGACCGTTGGCAGTTCTTGGAATGCGTGAAAGAATCAAATTCGTCGCTAAATTTGAATTCTGTCGCTAAAAATCCGTCGTTACCCTTATTTTTTTCAATACCACCGCAAACTCTCCTCACTTCTCTCTTCACTCCTCTCACTCATTTTTCTCTCTTCTCTCCTTCAACCTCCAACAACCTCCTTCACCACCATCTCTCCGCCACCATTGCGCCACGCCACCACCATAATCTTCTCCATTTTCTCTCACTCACCAACGAAACTGTCTCATTTTCTCTCACTAACGAACCGGTCTCCCTCTCTCTCCTCATTGGTTAATCTTAAAAAATAGTCTTATAAGCTACAAAATAGTGTTTCAAAGGTTTATTCTTTTTCTCATGGTGCTCAGTCTTATAAGCTAAGTGGTTAACATTACAACACGTTGAGTTTTCCAGGATTTTACTTCATGTTGCTGTTGGTTAACTGAATCTGCAATTTTCCCTTCTTTTTCCTTTCTTTTTGCTTCGTGAGGTAACTGTTGTGGCATAAAAAAACAAGTTTTTTTTTAAAACTAAATTAAATCCGTCGCTAACTTTTGAAAAATTCGTCGCTAAATTTTTTAAAAAAAAAATTAAATCTGTCGCTAACTTTTGACATATCTGTCGCTAATTTTTTTTTTAAAAAAAATAAATAAATCGCTAACTTTTGGACCATTAGCGACGGATTTTGGACCATTTGCGACGGAAAAATCCGTTGCCTATCCTGTTTTTTTTTTTTGTAGTGTTTATCTTTTTTATTTACGTTGGTCGGTTATGATTCAAATCTATGTCAAAGTAATCTTTTTTTTTTGTCCTTATGTTTCAAATCTGTGTCAAAATGGTTCTTTTTTCCACACTTTTGTCTTTTATGTTAATAAATGACCACTTTGATACAAGTTTGAAACATAAATAACAAAAATGACAAAAAAATAAAATCACCAAATTGAAATTTTGGTCAAAGATAAATGAACAAAAATGCAATTTGGCTGAAATTTTAACATCGGTATATGTCATTAAACTATTTTGCAATGCTTGCATTGTTTCACCAAAAAACCATATTGCAATGAATGCAATGAAATACTATACGTGGATAATATATAATATATATATATATATATATATATATATATCCACGGATTCTACAGAGGATGATGATAATTGATAACTAACATGCACATTTTTTTTGTATAAGATGATCTACCATTTGATTGCTCGCATTTTTTTATATTGTCTATGCTAAGTTATTTCTTTTATTTATTTATTTGGGTTTATTTAGGATGCTTTTTTTTTGTTTCATATTTAGATAAAATAGTTGAATAAATAATTGACTAACAAAGTTGTATTAAGTTAAATAATTATTCTAGACAATTTAATAAAAAATATGTATGATACCATATATATTTTCAATAATATAATCTGTACATTGCACGAGAGGTAAATTCTAGTTGATTCTTAAGGGCGTGTGTTCTGTACCGAGCAGCTTTTTGGTCGGCTGTTGTTGATAGGTCTCTTGCTGTCCTGGCAGGAGGTCAGTGAGCGCCCGGGGGGGGGGGGGGTACCTGCAAGCCACTCCGACGCTCAAGTCAGTATATCGAATATATGAGTGAAGGTACTAAGGATTAGAGATTGAACCTTTCTTAGGGCAAAGTTTGCCTGTATTTATAGGAAATCGTGCCCTCTCGTGGATCGTTGGATGGGTAGAGTCGATCTTGTCCGTCCAAACATGTTGGGCTCGCATGAGGTGGATATGGGCTGAATCGATTCGGCTGATCCATATTACTTGCTAAGCGCACCTCCTGGTTTTGCTAATGGGACCCCTTGGTTGACTCCACAATTGTTGCCCCCCAAGCCGAGATTATTCCGAAGGATGGTCTTGGCTTGAAGGATTTTCGTCGGTTTGCCGGATCTGTGAGGTTACGCGGGACACTGCCTTTGTAACAACCGTGTTTTTGTCATTTTCACTCTCTAGAGTAAAAAAGGAGAAATTTTTTCTAAGTGTTGTTTTGTCTGTCTTGTCGGGTCGTATGAGATCACTTTGTTGCGACCGTCACACCTCCTTCGGTGTAATCCTTGTGCCCGACACCAAGCTAGGGTGACGTATCCTGATGTTGGCGTCGCCTTGTGCCAAGTGCTCTGAGGTTGGCGCCCTCTTGGGCGCCTTGTGCCAGGATGTTCTGAGATTGGCGCCCTCTTTGGGCGCCCTATGCCATGCCCTCTGATGTTGGTGCCCTCTTGGGCGCCTTGGGCCAAGGTGCTAAGACATCCTGATGCTGGTGCCCTCGTGGGCGCCTTCCCGGGTGCTTGTTTGTTTTTGAGAGTTGGCGCCCTCCTGGGTGCCTTGGGTGTTGTTCCCTGTTTGCGTGTGCTGGGTGGCTTATCGTGGAGCAGATTTTGCGAGACAAGGTTCGGTGTTTCGTGGGTGTCTTACTGCATAGTGCTGACTACCCCGTTGCGAATGATTTGCTTTCAGACTGCCCCCTGCCAGGCGCCCCTCTGGTGGGCGCTGCTCGCTCCTGCCAGGCACCCTCATGGGCGCTGGTTGCTTCTGTTGGGCGCCCTCCTGGTCCTGCCAGGCGCCCTCATGGGCTCTGGTTGCTTCTGCCAGGCGCCCTCATGGGCGCCCTCCTGGTCCTGCCAGGCGCCTTCATGGGCGCTGGTTGCTACCTTGCAGGCGTCCTCATGGGCGCCCTCCTTGCCAGGCGCCATCTTGGGTGCCGACTTGTGTAGACGTGTGCTTGGCACTTTACTTTATTTATTTTTTTTGCTGCTCATCTTGTCATTTAGCCAGCTTTTCTTGCTTGACATTTCCACGAGTTTTACCGCTTCTAAATTACTACCCAGGTGATTTGGGCTGTCCTTCAGTTTACATTTATGGTTTTTTTGTGTTTGAGCACGTCTTAAGGTGACAGGCGTATTGGGCTTGTACGTAGTAGATATGGGCCAAGTTGATTTGCCAGATCCGTGGTGTTGCGCGAAACGCTACCTCCTATAAATAGGCGGGTATTTGTCTTGTGGTCAACATTTTCTTTTTTAAAATTTCGTCGAGGAGTAGGGACCAATCCATCATTGGAGCGCTTTCTTGGAGGGTGGAAAGGAGTAGGGACCAAGTAACTGTTAACCCTAGCGCCTACTTCAAGGAGGAGGAAGGAGTAGGGACCAAGTCACCAACCTAGTGCCTCTTTAAAAAGGAGAGGAGGGAGTAGAGTCCACTTGTTTCAACGTCTTCTCTTCCTGGTAAGTATTTGTTGTTTGTTACCGTTTATTTACGTTGTTGACAGTGCCCTCCTGCCAGGCACCCTCATGGGCGCTGGTCGCTTCATATTAGCGCCCTGCCAGGCGCCCTCATGGGCGCTGGCTTCCTCTTCACAGGCACCCTCCTAGGCGCTGGCTGCCTCTTGACTGGCGCCCTGCCAGGCGCCCTCCTGGGCGCTGGCTGCCTCCTCACAGGCGCCCTCCCAGGCGCCCTCCTGGGCGCTGGCTGCCTCCTCACAGGCGCCCTCCTAGGTGCTGCATGTATCTTGACTGGCGCCCTGCCAGGCGCCCTCCTAGGCGCTGGCTGCCTCCTCACAGGCGCCCTCCTAGGAATTGGCTGCCTCTTGACTGGCGCCCTGCCAGGCGCCCTCATGGGCGCTGGCTTTGTGTGGATGTGTGCTTGGCACTCCGCTTTATTTTTGCTGCTCCTCCTGACTCTTAACATGTCTTCTTATCTATGAATTTTCAGAGCTCGCTTGGTGCCGAGGGGATTTGCTCTTACCATCATCCATTGACGTTCCCGCGAGTCTTTGCCGCTTCTAATTTACTGAGGTAACTTCCGGGCGGCCTTTCCGTTTATCTTTCTAGCTTCTTTGTTCTTTTGAGCATGTCTTGTCTTGCAAATTCTCCAACCTCGGGGGAGGGGGGTTGTCTCTAAGTTTTCCTGTCTGTCTCGTGACTGCTTGTTTGCCCCCTGTCCCGTAGGTTAAGAGATGGCAAGGACTAAGAAGACGGCTCGGATGCACCCTACCGCTCACCTTGCTAAGAGTCAAGCTGACGACTTTGAAGAGGGGACTGGTGATACCGTGCCTTCGGAGGGGACTGGTGCCCTTAGCTTTGTTGATACTTCTTCTGATGATGATCTGCCGCTTGAGCATGAAGTGGTGGAGATTGGTGATTTTAGTTATGACTGGGTTGCTCGTGTTGTTTGTTCCGCCAGGAGCTTCTACCTTCCAGGAAAAGAGCCTCCACGCTGTCTGCAAGATGAGTTGGGAGGCGACTGGTGGGTTGAGGTGGTTGACCCCCAGGATAGGGTGTGTATAGTCTCCGACAGTAGAAAATTCATTATGTTTCACAGTGTGGTTTACAAGGTGCGGGTTTCCCCATTCTTTACACTCTTTCAACTTGAGGTTATGAATCACCTTAAGATAGCTCCCTCTCAGCTCCACCCAAATCCGTAGTGTTTTGTGAAGTGTTTCGAGCTGGTGATGAGAGTTCTTCAAAGAAGATGCAGCTTGAGGGTTTTTATGGTTATCTTCGAGGTGCAGCGTCGTCGAGATACTTCGGATGGAGTCATTCGTTACGAGTTTGTGCAATTGAAATGTCGGACAAACTATGCTTTCTTTCAGTGTACTCAGATAACCAGCATGATTGGAGGTTCAAGTATTTTTACCTCGTTCCCTCTAGTGAGAAGGCCGTCGACAGCATGGGCTTCTTTGATGAACAAGGGCGTCTGGTTCGGGATAAGTTTCACCTTGGGTGGTGTAATGTCGATGCTGACCGCACCTCTCGGTCTTATCGCGTCCTCCCATCTGCGTTATCTGATCCTGAGCAGAGGAGTTTGAGCATGCTGAAGAAAATCGTCGGTGGCTTGTCCACTGTGCCCCAAAAGTTTTTGTGTAGTGAGCTGTCTAAGGCTTCCACGGTTCCTGAAGCTGCCAAGCTCTTAGGTTGCTCGTTAGGTCTTCATGTATTTTTGTTTTCTCTTTTGATAAATTATTTACTTACGTTGCTGATTCGCTACTTTGTTGTTTTGCAGATAAGATGTCCTCTCCACTCTCTTTTAATGAATTGGCCTCTTTGGCCGGACGGAGGAGACCTTTGGATGCCGAACGTACCGAGGTCAAGAGCCCGGTTCCTGCTACATCTGCCCCTGCGCGTCCCTCTATGGGACCTCGCCTCAGCTTAGGAGCGTCAAGCCGTGCTGGAAGGGACATCTCCGGGGTGCCGAAGGTTCCAATCGACTCCAGCACCCAGGGGACTCAGAGTAAGTCCAAGCGCCAGAGAAGTTGTGCCCAGGGACCTCCTTCTGCTGATTGTCCCTCCCCGGTTGGGCTTCCTCCCCCTGCTGACGAAGAGGGTGAAATTATCTTCTCTCCCGAAGAGCGTGATCATTTCTGTGAGCATCCTTACGCACTTGCCGCGCACATGGTTAAAATTGGGGAAGGCCTGCATGCGATGTGGGAAACTGAAAAGAAGTGTGGATCTCGTTCAGGTAATCCTCTTGAGTCATTTCTTACGGTATTCATCAGACCTGCACGGGTCACCGTCCCTGCCCGACGTCCTCATGGGCGCCGCCTGCTTTGACCTTGGTGCCCTGTCTGGTGCCCTCATGGGCGCTGGCTGCTTTCTTAGAGGTGCTTTGCCAGGGGCCCTCATGGGCGCTGGTGGTGTTGGTTTTAAACTTTGTCGTGTTTGTTTCTCTCTTTGCGCAGGGGTGATCGAGGAAAGGGATCGGCTTCTCTTGGATATAAGCCGACTTCTAAAAGTTCAGTTGTTTTTGACTTGTAATTTCTTTTTGTCCCATTGGATTTCGTTGTACGTTTGCTTTATGGAGCCTGACTGATGATTTTACATTATATCCACGTTTCCTTTGTCTTGCTTATTTTTTACGCTTCTGACCGTATCACCTCCTATCGTCTCGTGGCAATGTTATCTCTGTCGGCAGTTTATCAGAATCGATCCGATTTAAATTCCCCACTAGAGGTTGCAACATTTGCGATGCCGCTTCGCCCATCTAGGGACTCTGACAGGAGTTTATAAGAATCGATCCGAACTCAACTCACCCATCAGAGGTTGCGACCTTTTCGATATCCCGCTTCGCGCCTTAGGTCTCTAACAGGAGTTTATCAGAATTTATCCGAATTTAACTCACCCATTAGAGGTTGCGACATTTGCGATGCCGCTTCTCCCATCTAGGGACTCTGACAGGAGTTTATCAGAATCTATCCGAACTTAACTCACCCATCAGAGGTTGCGACCTTTTCGATATGCCGCTTCGCGCCTTGGGTCTCTAACAAGAGTTTATCAGAATCTATCCGAATTTAACTCACCCATTAGAGCTGGTTGCGACATTTGCGATGCCACTTCGCCCATCTAGGGACTCTGACAGAAGTTTATCAGAATCTATCCGAACTTAACCCACCCATCAGAGATTGCGACGTCTCTTGATAGCCGCTTCGTGAACCGAGTAGGTCGACTCGTGCCTTGGTTCTGCCTGGTTGCCTGGTCCCCTATTGTTTGAGTCGGGACTTCGCTTTCAGACCACCTCTTGCCAGGCGCCCTCATGGGCGCTGGCTGCTCCTTATAGGCGCCTTGCCAGGCGCCCTCCTGGGATCTGTCTGCTTTTGTATTGGGCGCCAGTTTCTCTTGGTTTTTCCTATGGTGCTAGAGCAAAAACTGTGATTTGCGAAACAATATCTTGAACCGTAAATAGTAAGGTTTAATTCCTTCGCACGCGTGTTGTAAATTGTTTTGACGTGTTAAACTTAAACAACCAACTTCTTAAAGTAGAAGTGTTAAACTTAAACGACCAACTTCTTTAAAGAAAACGTTCTAAGCATTGGAACTACGAGCCAGATGCAGAATAGAGGAATAGGTCCCCGTTCTCCCTTGGGTGGATGGTGAGCTTCTTTTTAACCTCCTCAAGAAGGTGAGGACATTCTCCATCCGGTTTGAACTTCTTCACAGCCTTTTTTGACCCCTTGGTTTTGGGTTGACTTTCCGCTTCTTCTTCACTACTTGAGTCACTTTTGGCATCCCAATCTGTCAGATTCACCTCAGCTTCTTCTCCGAACCCCTTACCCGAGCTTCTTAGCTCGGAGGTCTCCTTCTCATCTTTAAAGCTCATGTAAAAACATCTGTGTGATGCTCCCAGGTCCGCCTGGAGGGTCACCACCTCACTCTCCAGAGTGTAGAACTTCATTTTCAGATGGACCGTTGAGGTGACTGCCTCCAACTTCCCCAACGTGGGCCTCCCAATGATGCACTGGTAGACCGACTTGCATGGGAGGACCAGGAAGGGTGTTTTCACAGTTTTGAACAACGGCGGTTTACCATTGGGGTTTCCGTAGGTGACCATTAGCTCTAGGTGGCCGAGTGGCTTAGTCTTCGATCCATTAAACCCGGTTAGGTCCCCTCCTCGGTATGGAGTCAGGTCATCGGGGGAGATATTCAGCACTTGCTGCAGGTCTTCGAAGATGATATCTACTGCACTTCCCTGGTCAACTAGGATCCTTCTTACCTCAACGTTGGCGATAATGGCAGTGACGATCAGTGAGACGTGTTTGTTCGGTTTCCCATCGAGCAGATCATTGTCGTCGAAGGATAGGGGCGGTCTGGTTGGCCCCTTCCTGGCGACTGAGGTTGACGCAATGCTGAGGATCTCCTTCCACTTCCTCTTCATTGATTTGTTTAACCCCCAGTCATCATGGGGGGTTTCTCCTGTGGATCACCATGGCCAATGGCCTTCCTTTGGGCCTCCGGGTGTCCTCTTTATCGGTTGATTCATCATTGCCATTTTCGACCCCATCACCGACTGGGACCTTCCCCTTCCTAGGGGGCCTATATCTATCTTCGGGGATCGGGCTCTTTTGCGCGAGCCACTCGGTTCCCCCTCCTTCTTCACGTACTGTGACAACTTTCCTTTCTGGATCAGCTCCTCAATATCTTCCTTCAGCGCTCGGCTGCCATTGGTGTCGTGGCCTCCGCTTTGATGGTAGCGACGTCATTTCTTCGAGGGGTTTTGGCCCTCTTTCAACACCAAAGGCTCTGGCCTCTTGATGTCTTTGAATTCAGCGTTGGCACATTCAGTCTGGATTTGCGCCCTTGAGGTGACGAGGGGAGTAAGACCTGAGAGTCTTGGGGGGCGTCCCTCACGGTGTACGCCTCCTGTTACCTTTCGCCGGCGTTTCTCCTGGGTGACTTCCCCATTGCCCCCTGCCTTTGCTGCCTCGCGGTAAGCCATATCATCCTCCTCATAGTTCATGTATTTCTGGTATCTTCGAAGGAACTCGCCCAAGTTCCTAGGCTTGTTGATGCCTACATCGACCTAGAACAAACTTCCCTTTTTCAACCCGTCTTTCATCCAGAACAACCTTTGTCAGAACAACCTTTGCCTGTCCTCCAAACTTCGAACGCCCAAAGCTTCCTTATTGAAGCGCTCAATATACTCCCTCAGTGTCTCGTGGTTATGCTGCCTGACGGCTCTCAGTACTTCTTCGGATTTGGGCTTTAGCCGGGAGGCAGTGAAACGAGCTATGAACATTCTCGCCAGCTGCCCCCATGAGGATATGGAGTTCGGCCTCAGCTCTTGGAACCACTCTAATGCGGAAACCTCGAGAGTGGGGGGAAGATTTTGCAATGGACGGGTTCCTTGGCCCCCTGTAGCGCATCATTAGGGAGAAGTGTGCTAGATGACCGTCCGGATCTCTAGTCCCGTCGTTCATCTTGAGATTTGGCAGCTTTTCCAATGCCCTTGGGATTTGGCATTCGTCTACCCTTCTCGTAAACGGCCCCTCCTCCGAAAATTCTCTTGAGTTTCGGGGGGAGGTTTTTTCATAGCCCAGCTCTTGATACCTGTGTCGCTCGGGGGATCTCCTCAATGGAGAATCCCGGTGGTGCCTTCTGCGGGTGACGACCCGGCTCCTTGACCTCTCATGAGTGTGAGGGGACGCGTGTGAGGAGGTGCTGGAGTGGGTGTCATGAGGCCGATAGGTTCCTGGGGGTGAGCCTGATCCCCCATGCCTGCGCCGCCTGGGGGGAGAGCGATGTACGTTCTTTCCCCTTAGGGGAGAGCGGTGGACATGATGTCTCCAAGGTAGGGACCGGTGGCGCCTTGAGGTCACCGTCGTTGGAGGAACTGTCCCCCTGCTGAGTGGAGGTTGCTCTGGAAGGGTGGTCATACGCCTTTCAATCTCCCTCAGTCGTGCTTCCTGTTCCAACATAGCTTGAGTGCGACTGGCCAGGAGGTCCAAAAGCTAATTCACGTCAGAGGGCTGGGCAGGTTGACTGGTGCCCTCGTCCTGTATAGTCTCGACGTTGCCCTCGGGGGTACCCTCCGGTCGGGGTGCGGGCATGGCAGTGCTTTGAGTGCGGGGTCTGCGTTTGGGAGCCATCGCACAGCAAGAGAAAAGTTTGAGTTATGATTGTGTGAAAAGTTAAAAATCTCCCACTGTGGTCGCCAAAGTTCTGTACCGAGCAACTTTTTTGTCGGCTGCTGTTGGTAGGTCTCTTGCTGTCCTGGCAGGAGGTCAGTGAGCACCCGGGGGTACCTGCAAGCCACTCCGACGCTCAAGTCAGTATATCAAATATATGAGTGAAGGTGCTAAGGATTAGAGATTGAACCTTTCTTAGGGCAAAGTTTGCCTGTATTTATAGGAAAGCATGCCCTCTCGTGGATCGTTGGATGGGTAGAGTTGATCTTGTCCGTCCAAGCATGTTGGGCTCGCATGAGGTGGATATGGGCTGAATCGATTGGGCTGATCCATATTACTTGCTAAGCGCACCTCCTGATTTTGCTAATGGGACCCCTTGGTTGACTCCAGAACAGTGTGTTTGGAAGGGGAGGACTTTGGAAAGATTAATAGCCTATATTCTAATATATAGTTGAGATTTTTAAAAAATTAAAAGAACAAACTGATCGATAGATGACAATATATCATTTTAATCACACTTCTTTTATATTTAGAGACATTTTATAGCTCCAATTTATAATTGAAAAGCATGCATTCGCCTCCCAAAATTGCCTCCCAATCATAGCCTAAAAGTTTTTTTATTTTATTTTCTTATGCGTTGCATTTTTTACATTTAAAAATCTATAATCTACAATTGCAATAACCTTCATCAATTGAGTGAATTTTAAACATATTTTCAATTGGTATTTAATATTTCCTAAAAGTAATTATGAAATAAAAGTCATATATTTTTAAGTTGTTAGTCCTATTTCATAAAAAAAAGCAATAGATATGAATGTAGATTAGATAATATATGGAAAAAAATATAATAAAGCCAATTTTCACTAATTAAATTAACTTTAAAATAACTAGAATTATAAAATATAGGTACCTAACTTTACATCGTTAGTGGGGTTCGAGCAAATGTTCTTATAAAATATAAACTGAATTCTTATCAACCTAACCAACTTTTCGCTAACTAAAAGATAGTAGTCTAAATTTGGACTAAATACATATACCTTTTTGTTGATATGAACAATCAGAGTAGTGATTATTATCGGTCCCCGCTTAAAAAAAAATTTAGCGTATAACCACTAATTACAACAATAGATTCTACTAGTACTATGTAGTATATATTTAAAAACTATGGTAGTGAATTCAATGTGCCTCCATTTTCTCCCTGATGTAAAAACATTTATGATTATAACAAAAAAAGACAGCATATATAATTAAGGATATCTAGTCAAATTTAAAACATAAATAAGGATATTAAGAAGGGAAATCATAAGAATTTTTTTTTTGAAATATAGCACTTCTAAAGAAAATTATCCCTTGCTTTTTTCTGTACAACAGAAAATTATCCTTTGCTAAATAGTTCAATTACTTCTTTTGCAACGGACCAATCGATGAATTTCTTCAATTGAGGTGTTCTAGGGTATTGATTTTTAGTTTAAATTTCCCATTACCTCTTTGTCCATACGAACAGCTAATCAAGTGGATTTGGTCAAACTAATTGATCATTTAACAACAAATCTCTTGTCCTTTTATTCTTGATGATGGGTCAGGTACGTTGCACTTCTGAAATACACTGTGTTGATTAATCTATGCAACAATATTATATTCTAATTGGCCATCCAGAACCTAAAATCACGAGAACAAAACTATGATCGATGTGATCTTAAACATTAACAATAAGGCTTTATTCACGTGACAATGCTGTGTGTTAATTTTTAAATTGAGTTTTCATATATAAAACGAAAAAATATTTGGTTTGTGTCCGTTTGCAATGGCCTAAATTCCCGATAGTCGCAAAGATAACCCCGACACTTGTGATGGTGCATTCACCTCGATTGAGCTTGGCTTGATTCATATTTGGAGACATAGACTTGAGGTTTGTTTTTTATTAATAGAGGTTTGTTTATTTATTTATTTGGAGACATAGACTTGAAGTTTGATAAATATAATAATTTACTACTAATAAAAATTGAACAAAGTCCCATGCACGAAACTAACCCCAATCCCATTACTTTCTCCTTTATATTATCGAATGTCATGATTATTTATAAAAAGTATCCCAAAAAAAGTTTCATTTTATATTTTTTAATGTAATAACAGTTACCTTTTTTTTCATTTAATTATTTATTTATTTTTTTCAATTAATTTATTCGTAATAAAATTTTTAAATCTGTTGTTGTGTTGCATTATTTTTATATAAGTAATATTAATTTAGTATATTTGTTATAATCTTTTTGTCATTTAATGCTTATTTTTAATTTTGTAAAATAACCTAATATAAAACTTTTAATATATAGGAGACGTGCTCATGGAGCAATTTATTTTATAAATCGGGTATTTTCTACGCGTAATTAATTTCTCGAGCCCTATAGGGTCATGCGGCAATAGCTCCCACAAACAAACATTTTTCTTTAAGCTTAACGGAAAAAAAAGTATTTCTTTAATATAATTAATAAAGTGTTTTCTTACCCCCATAAAAAAATAAGACTTGGTCCTTGACTTATGGGCCACAACACCAGCCCACATCTCTCTCATTTCCCACCTCTATGGCCCAGCCCGCGTCTCTCTCATTTCGCTCTCTCGATTTTTAAATGACTAATATTAAAGGCACCACTCATCTTTGACGGACACTCCCATGACATTGAATTCTCAGACTGCCCTTAAGCTTGAGTGTTATTTTGTTTTTTAAATATAATTTACGTTTTCTGAAAATCCTCTCCATCTTCCATAAACAAGATATTTACAACATAAATTTTTTTTCCTTCCTTAAAGAAAATAAGTTAATTATGGTATAAAGTTTTTAACTATTTATCATATATAATTTATATATTGCATTCAATTTTCAAAATTGTGTGTAATTTTTACAATTTGGACACATGATTTGGGTGCTTTTAGGGCGAGGGAGCTAACCAAATCCCTCACCGATGAACCATTAAATATAACCATAGGATGTAGTATAAAAGTTCATCAACGGTTGAGGTTTAATACAGGTTGATTCAATGTTAACCACTCATAGCATTTTACACAATATCATACAGTCAATTTTAGTAGTTCACCGGTGAGAGATTTGATTTACTCCCTCACCCTAGAAGCACCCGATTTTATGGGGGTAAATTTAAGCAATATTTGTTTATTTTTTACTATTTGGTCTGTTGATCAAAAAAGGAGATATTTGTCTGAAGTGTTTAGATTTATATCCCAGAGGAAAAAGATGAGAAAGAAGCAGTTACAAATTTAAAAGAAGTCAGACTATATGCCCCGATCCAAGTAGAGTATCAAATAAGTTTCTCAATGTTAAAAGTTCTTTATTGGAATGTGAGGGGCATTGGTAATCCTGACATAAGAATAGTGTTATAAAACTTTAATTTGTAAGTTGTATAAGTTAGAGATTTTGTTTATTTCTGAGCCTTGAGATAGTTCCGATAAAATCCCCTCTAATTTTTTCTCAAATTTGAATTTGAAGTTAATTGTTTGTAGAGAATAATATATAGAAGTTCTTTGTAATCACCAAAAAAAATAGAGGTTCTTTGTCCTCTAATCTTTGGTGCTTTTGCATTGATGCTTATAGTTGTCATACCCCAATTTTGTCCGGCTTAGGTCCAAACCCTAATTTTCCACACAAAAATAAATTATGCATTTTGGATCCTAGAAACCGCTCCAAAGTTTTTGAAATCATTTTTAGGGTTAGAATGCACTTTTTAAGAAATTAGGGTTTTGAAAAATATGTTATGCATGCATGGCAAGCTTTGGAAAATATTTTATGCATGCATGGCAAAGACCTAAAAACATTTTGTGGAAAACAAGAATTGATCTCTATTATGTACCAAAGGCCAAAAATCGATTTATAGTATTTTCTAATGGCCATGAAATCGATTTTCAAGCAACTCTAAAGGCCAAGAATCGATTTCCCAAATCCTATGTTAATGCATGAAATCGATTTGCATACACTCAAGCCAAGCCAATAATCGATTTCCTTCATTTTCAAAGGACCATGAAATCGATTTTCAAGCTCTTCTAGAGGCCATGAATCGATTCCTCCTTATTTTATCAAAGCAAGAAATCGATTTTCAAGCAATTTTAAAGAGCCAAGAATCGATTCCTCCTTATTTTATCAAAGCATGAAATCGATTTTCAAGCAATTTTAAGGAGCCAAGAATCGATTCCTCACTCATCTAATTAAGCTTGGAATCGATTCATGTGATTTCTCAAAGGCAAGGAATCGATTATACACTTGTTACACTTCATCAAACAATCGATTCATCCTTGCAATAAATGTTTTTTTCAAATTCCTACGCTTTCCTAAGCCTATAAATAGGCAGCCTCAAATCACATTTTGGACGGACACATTTCACAAGATCAGAGAAGACAATTTTCGCAAATCTCATTTTCCAGAAACCCATTTTTGCGAGATCCCTCACATTTTAGAAAAAAACCCTCCTACGCTTTATTTTTTTCTCTATTCGTTCCGTTGGTCCGTCTGAGCTGATCATCTGCAAGAGTTAGTCGGGGTCGCGTTCTTCAAGTTGTAATATCGGCCTTCATCAGAGGTATTTCTGTCTTTAAATTTGTTAATATTTAGTTTATGTGATCCGTGCCAAAATTGCCCTGTGTGATTTAACTTAGCTATAGTGTTTATTTACTTGTTCTTGTATATTATCGTCCATTGTTGATGATGAACCATATGATTCCCACTTATGCCTAGTGCATCATGTTCTAAGCGGTGAAGATGGTCTCAGATGATTCAACTTGTCCCTTTCAAACCCTTTCAAAAACATTTTTCATTAGAACTACGTCGCTTTGATTCCCGTTTGGGATACGTAGGAGCGAGTCACGTTCTCGTCAAGCGCAACAAATAAAAATCCTTTTCACCACCCTAAACCAATCATTTTCATAAAACAAACAAAAATCATTTTCAAACCCACTGTTGCTAGTAGCTCATCAGAGCCTTTGTTCGTTTAGCTATTAGTGGCAATGTCCTTTTCTCCTAAAAATAATAAACGATGATCCATCATAACCTTTGTTAGTTTGATCATCGTGCGAATCAATCTCTTTCGAAAATCACTTTAAAAAAAAAGGATAATAAAAACGAGTTGTTATCAAATAGTCCATCAGAACCTTTGTTCGTTTGACTAGCGGTACAACTCTCCTTTTTGAGTATTTGTCATACCCTAATTTTGTCCGCCTAGGTCGAAACCCTAATTTTCAAACAAAAATAAGTAAGTTAAGGTTTAGCATTCATTCATAATGTCATGAAGACCATAATTCATGCATTTCAAAGTTTTGAAAGTCATCTTAGGATTAGAGATGCATTGCATTGCCTTTTATAGCATTTTCAGAGTTTTTCAAGACCAAGGGCATTTTGGTCATTTTCGAAAAATGAGACATTTCTCAGCAAAAAAATCATTTCTTGCATACATTTTAGATTTTAAGGCCATTTTAGAGTTTTGAAGTAATTCTTGAAAAGAAAATGCATTTTGAACAAGGATTAGGGTTCTAATGATCAAAAGGGCATTTTGGTCATTTCGCCAAAAAAAATTCAATTTTTCATCAAAAATCACAGGGATCTATAAGGAATCACTTGAGGTGAGATGTGCTTGATCATACATATTTTTGGTAAATACATTGTTGATTTATGTAAAAGAAAGAAAAAAGTCAAAACCGTAAAGTCAACAATGGAATATTCTTCAAGCATCTTCAAAGTAGGGCACCCAAATCAATTTTGGGATGATGGTAGCATTTATTTCTGAACCCAATGATTTATCATAGGAAATGGCTCAATTTGGCATAATATTATGGATTTACTTGAAAAAGAATAATCAAAAATGGGTTGGAAATGGAATGATCACACAATAGTACAAGTTGTACAAATTGACAACTTGCACACCAAGGCCAAACCTGCGCATATCAACCCCATATTCACCCAATTTTGATTTATTTTATTGCTTGATAATCATGTTTTGATCATAGCCTTTCATTTGAATTGAAAATGCAATCCCAACCCTCCATTTGAATTAAAATGGCATTCTTGCAATATGAACCATTTGGAAAAACATTTTGGTAAAATGACTTATCCTTCACCCACCTCCTTAAGCTACACCCCTCAGCCCCCTCTCTCCTCCCTTTGTGCTTCTTGACTACCCTCAATCCTTGTGACAATTGATCCTAACCATTGATCCCAAATAAAACTCTAATCCTAGAGCACAAGTGAGATGGAATGACTTAGTTACCCTCAACTTTGAGTGGCCTCTATAAATACCATTTTGTGCTCAGCTCACAAGGACTTTTTGGCTGATAATTCACTCACAAAATCAACCCTAGCACACCTTCAAGCACCCTCTCCAAAACCGAAGCAATCTACCCCATTTTCCTTCACCATTTTCTTTGATTTTCATTACAAAACTACTTCCATTTTCATCTCTACTTCACACACCTTCTTTCCACTACCTCAAATTTCGTTTTCATCACATCAAGATCTGAAGATTGTTGAAGGTTTTCGAAGCTTGGTTGGAGTTTTGAAGGCTTGTTTGGCTCGTTTCATTAGACGATCATCTTGTGCATAGTTTTAGCAAAAAACTCAAGGTAAAACTCTCAAACTTTTTGCATCATCACAAACCTTTTGCATAAAACCTTCAACTCTTTGCATATCATCATGTAGATCATTGATAGGAGGCTGTTGGGGTGAGATTTGGTATCTCACCCCCTTTGGATAATCGCTTGATATGGTTTGTTGCATTTCTACCATCATTGCATAGTTTTTTAAAAACCTATTTTCTTCAACCTTGTGCTTCGGCCTCTTGATGATTTTGGGGTTCTCATTTGCTTTTGTTTCATTTCATGTCAAAAATAAGGTCTATGGCTAATTTGGTGTAGGCTTTAGCTTTGGTTTTAAGCTTGGCTAAATTAGGGTTTTGTTGCTAGTTCTATTTCCCTAATTCTTTTTTTTTCTTCTTTTTTGTGAATAATGCATGTGTTTTCTTGATTTCTTGTCATGTAAATTCATGTGCTGAAATTGTGTCATATTTTGTGTCAATTTTGTGCATCATTTAGTGTCTTGTTTGCATGAAATTTGTGCTTGATTTTGGTCCAATATGCATTCGGCCTTAGGCCAATTTTCATGACATAGTTTTGTTTCATTTTGCTTGATTGATCATGTACTTGCAAATAATTTGAGTAAAATGTGTTTTTCACCTTTTTACCCATTTGCTTTTACTGTTCACTAAAAGTTAAAAAGTTAAAAACAAAAAAAACATTTTTACCTTTTTACTTTTTACCATTCACTTAAATAATTACCATTCATTTGCATTTACTTGCATTTTTACCACTTCACTTATTGCATTAAAAACTCAAAACATTTTACCACTCCCTTTTTACCATTCACTTTCACCTTCTCATTAAATCATTTACCAATGCATTCATCTCATATCATTTGCATCAAAATAAATTACCACTTTGCATACCTCATTTTTACCTAAAACTTTTTTTCACTCTTTTACCACATTCCAAACACAAATTCTTTCCGTCTAAAACACGAAAGCAATTCGCATATCCTCATTCATGCATTCAAAATAAAAAGATTTCTTTCATTCATACTTAGTTGAGGATCAGGTGATATGATCTATTGCTTAGGCCTAGTGCATACTTCAATCATGTGAGATCATCTAAAAGGAATCAATTCTTTTCGCATTTTCACTTGCATCTCCTATCACATTCATACTTGTTCATGACTTGTATTCATTCTTCTAATATGCTCATGCATTAACCTTTGTTTGTCTGGCATCACTCCTTTGTATGCTTGCATTCATTTGTCCACATGCTCACTTATAATAACATGTCCATGCACTTAATTGTATGCTCACATTCATTACTTGCATTCGGCCATGCCTAGCTAATTAGGGTTCATGCATTCATTCACTCTCAAATGCTCATACGTTCATCTTTGCGTACCTTTGCCTTCATTCAATAGTATGTTCATGCATCATTCCCTTATATGCTTTCATGTTTAATCATACACCAAAGAATACTTCATGCTTATGATTAATTGGTTTCCTTTGTTTTGATGTCACTTAAATGTCTTGATTTGATTATGTGCCATCTCCTTTCACTCGCATGACATCTCTAGGAAGACGTAAGTCTACTCACAGTAGCATAGAGTCCTAAGATCAGTCACACTCCTTTGAGGTTGTTGCCCGTCCCGTAACAATCCTCACACACATACTCACTCACGCATAATTGCTTTGAGAACATTATTTCGCATCACTAGTAATCGAGTCTCTTGATTGTATTGGTATGTTTAATCTTTGTTGGTGATTAGCATGTTAGTATGTTGTTTGATCGATGCTTGTCATTACATGCATTTTAATCATTACACTTTGCATTTGGTTATGGACTTGGCTTTGATTGAAATCATTCTTCTTCATTTACCAAGACTTTTTTGCATTCATTTTCAAAATCAATCTTTGCATTCGCATTCAATCAATTTCAAAATCATAAAAAATAATGGGGGCAAGTAATGATCACCCATAGCCCTAGCTAGTTTGATCATGAAAGCTTTCCCTTTTCTCAAAACCATGTGAACAAGTAATGATCACCCATAGCCATAGCTAGTTTGATCATGAAAGCTCCTCCCTTTTTCAAACACCTTCTTCAAGGCTTCTTTTTCTCGCTCCAAGAACTACGTTGCTTTGATTCCCACTTGGGATACGTAGGAGCGAGACTTGTTCTCGTCAAGCACATCAAAAAAAAATCTTCACTTTCACAACAATAAAAAAAACCTCCATTTTCAAAGCAAACAAAAAATGTTTTCAAACCCATTGTCGTTAGTAGCTAATCAGAACCGTAGTTCGTCTAGCTATTGACATCGATGTCCTTTCTCCAAAAAGAACAATAAGTGATGACCACCCATAGCCTTTGCTAGTTTGGTCATCAAACAAATCAATCCTTTTCAAAAAAAAAGCTTTCAAAAAGAGAATAAAAACAAGTTGTTACCAACGGTCACCCAGAACCTTAGTTCGTTTGACTAGCGGTAGCAACTCCTTTTGAGTACTTAGCGGTGATTACCCATAGCCTTAGCTAGTTTAGTCACTCGCTAGTACTCGTCCTATTTCGAAAACTCACCTAAAAAGTTAAAAAACAAAAACCAAGGCAGAACTACGTAGCTCTGAGTTCTCCATTGTACCGGGAGATACGTAGGAGCGGGTCGTTACCCCCGTCGAGCTCTTTTCTAAAAAACTCTCTTTTTCCCCCTCTTTACGTAAGTTTTCCATTAATTTCCCATCCATCTTCAAATAAGAATAAAATAGCCAAATCTAGGTGTTCTTCAAATCAAACATTAAAACCACACATTTTAATTAGAGGTTCCCTTTCAGTAGGAAGGAGGAATGGGGTGCTAATACCTTCCCCATTCCTAACCGACCCCCGAACCCATATCTCTAGTTTTCAAAAGACCACCCGCCTTGTAAAAAAGACCTTTTTTCAATGTTTTGGTCTAAAAACTAAAATATTGGTGGCGGCTTCACAATTTTCTACGTTGTACATTGAAGAACCCTAAACGGGATTTTTCGGGGCGCAACAGCTGGCGACTTCACTGGGGACCTTTTTTTTTTTTAAAAAAAAAAAAAAACGTGGGTCAAACCTAACTAATTAAATATGTGGTTTAAAAGTAAATTGATTTGACTAAATACTTAGTTTGCCTTCATTCTTTTTCTTTTTCTTTCTTATCATTGATTGTAGGCATACCCCTTTTCTTTTATTGCATTTCCCCATATTTTCTCATGTCCCCTCTTCTTGGCTCCTCTTCTAAAGGTAAACAATGTTCTCGTTTATAGATATCTTAGGAATGAAACCCTAGGGTAGATAACTTGATATTGATTGCTGTTTTCTGGACTGGTCTGGTTTTCGTTTGCAGGTGGGGTAGTGTTAGGGAACATGCCCTTGACACACACTACACTTGTACCATATGATTACATATTCTGAGTGGGACCATAACCCAGGTCTGCAAACCTAGGAGAGTGGAAACGAGTAGTGACTGCCAATTGGACCGATGTCCTTCTGCTCTCACGAAAGTTTCAGCCAGAGTATGCTCTTTTACGGTACCTCACACCAGATGGCATTCCATCGTTGTGGGTGTTATCATGAGAGAGATTTAGCTCTGGTAGCCTTTGCGAGGGAGTGAATAGAGCCACATGGGGGGATTATCCTTTAAATTGCCCTAGATCGTAGGTCTCACCTCTTTTTAGGTCACAAGGGCTTTCCAAATTGTGTGCTGCATCGTGCATTCAGTTCAATCAATTTTCCCTCAGAATTTTCGAAAATCAAAAAAGATGTGCTTTTCCTTTTCAATAAAACGCCTATATGAGGTGGCATATAGTGTGAAAGTTTTCAAATCACCACCTGTAAATATCCTCTTTCTGCACAAAAAAAAAGGGTATCATTGCATCATTGCATCACTGCATTATCGCATCATTTGCATTGCATAAAATTCCAATTTTGAAAAAAAAACCATCCACCTTGCATTCCCTTTCATTACATAAAGATAAAACAAAAAAAAACAATTATCATCTGCATAGCATAAGCATTTCATTTATAATCATGCAAAAAATCCTCGTCGAGTTCATCCAAGACGAGGCGTTCATGCATAAGCATTATTTCAAAAAAAGAGAGACACAGTAGAACTACGTAAGCTTTGATTCCTCATTACAATGGGGATACGTAGGATCGGGTCATACCCCGTCAAGCACATCCTTTCTAAAACCCTTTTTATAAATAGATCATTTGCACCACCAAATAGATTTCAAAATCATGTTCCAAAACTAAAAATGAAAAAATGAAAAGTTTCCAATGCATGCATCTTCTCTAAACAAAGAAAAATAGAAAAGCTCTTCATGTAAAAGCTCAATGAGTAAAAGTGCGCCTTCGAACGACGAAGGGTAATATCTCAAATTTGTTTGTGCACTACAAATTTGAGATGTTACTCTACGATATCGGGGCACTTTGACCTTATCAAGTGAGGTTTGTTTTCAAATAAGAGAATAAGTTTGAGTTAACCAAATGTCGAAGCATTTCAGTATATTGCGTGAAGTATTGAGTCAGGATCCACTCAATGTTTCATGCAAGTTACTCAGAGTAACGACAATTGGTTGCCTCACGCCATCATCTTTACTAAAAAAAGAAGATTTCGAAAGAAGAAAAGAGGAAAGGGTTACCGTTATAGCCTTTCTCCTACCGGTTCATACGAAATAACGTACGGCCCGCATTTTTCAAAAAAGGAGCTTGAATTATTGCCAATAAAAACCCTTTCATTTATCCTGCATACACGTAGAGCATCATCATCATACATAAAACAAAATTTTCAAAAAAAGGTAAAAAGCAAAACTTTCAAAAAATCATCATAGTCTTTTCTTTTACCGGGCTACATGAGGTGATATTCCCAAAATTTCAGTCACCCAAACCCGAAAAAAATGTTTTCATCTTATTCTTTCACATGCATGTCAAGTCACATTATCGCCGTCATATAAAGACATAATTTGCACTGCATAAAACAAAAACTTGATAAAATTCATACATGCATTTTTCTCTATCTCATTTAGGTTTGTCAGGAGTGCATTCTCCGCACGTGTGCGTTTCCATTCACTAAGGCTTTTTTACTAATTTTCTCGAAAAATCCAAAAATCGTGTCTTATTAGAAGCGCGTCTCATGCATTATTGTTGTCCTTTTTCACACATCATGAAAAAATAATACATTAACATCCCATCTTGCATGCATTTCCATTCAATAAAAATAATGTCTTCCCACGCATTTTTTTTAAAAAAAAAAATCATTGTGAGTATCATATATTTCATTGCACAAAAAATGAAAACAAGGAAGCATCTCATTCATAATCATGAACAAAAGTCATCATCAAATTTATTCAAAATGTAGCATTCATGCATCATTTCATTAACCTCATCACTTTAGTTCAAATACATCATTCCTCCATACATGCATCTTTCAAAAAAGGGAAGGGGCATTGGCATTTCATACTTTGTCTTGCCTCTAAAAAAAAAAGAAAGAAGAATCATCATTTAGAAAAAAACATCATTACTACATCTTTCATCATTCAAAAGAAAAAGGGGGCATCGGCATTTCATATATTGTCTTGCCTCTATAAAAATCATTTTGAAAAGAAGCAGCATTCTTGCATCATTCATCATCCAAGGATGCATTGGCATTTCATATTTCGTCTTGCATAAAAAGAAAACATCAAAAAGAAAAAACTTTTAGAATAATCACACTTTTCAAGTGAATATGCTTTCATGCATTTCATTTTCATCATGTATATATCATAATGTTTTCATCCATGCATTCAACAAAAATGTTGTGATGAGAAACGAGATATTCTGGCAAAGTAATCTTTCCTTTTTGGAAAAGTTTACCCTCACTCATTTGCCAACTCAAGGTGTTACAAGGCACTCAGTTTTTCACATCAATAGCTCATTTGTATTTCCTTCAAAAAAAAAACATTACATCTCATCCATTCCATGATAACAGACTGAAACAGTTCGTCAAAAAAGTTCTTATATCATGTTTTTAGCCAATGTTAACTCTCTGTGAAACGTTCTTCTAGTAAGCATGCATGCCACGTGCAGTTTCTCTTGTTTGAGTCAGTCAATTTCCTCCATTTATCATCATTCCCCATCCAAGTCTAACCCCACCCCGTCCACCCATAAAGCGCATATTCTCTCCCATCAGTGCATACTTGACTTTTTGGTTCATTCTCACTAACACGTTAAGTCCTCCATGCTGGGGCAATTCTGTGATCACTAATTTTCCTTGTCAGTATCATATTCCTTTAGTGCAAGTCTTTCTAAAAAAAATATATAATAAATAAAAAAGATAAAATAAGCTCGCTAGGTTGAAAACCCCCAAAGGGCGGCCTAGGCAAAAAAGAGCGCCCGGTGGACTGAAAACTCGCAAAGAGCGGTCCAGGCAAAAATTAGGGCACAAAAAAGGGGGAAAATAAAAGAGCAAACACATGAAGGTAGATAAATTATTGTTCTAAAGTTAAGTCTTATAGAAATAAGCAATCGGGATTTGAAATGAAGTTTGGCCATCTCCTCAAAAACCCCAAAATCCCAGAAAGTCCCTTTCCTACCCACCTTGAGCCAAGAAAAACCAAAATCCAAAAATCACCCTAGACAAGGATCACCCCAAATAAAAAAAAACAGTGCATCACTTTTTATCAGCTCACCCGAGTCGAAGAAGGAAAAGAATCAAAAAACAAAACAAAAAAAAAAACAAAAAAAAAGGGAAAAAGAGAAAAAAAAAGGGGATTTAAAAATGAAAATCCCAAAACAAAAGAAAATAAAGTGGTGAGCTGGTACATGTTACCACAAAATACAAGAGATCCTTGTCTAAATAAACCTTCAAACACTCCACTATTCCAACACCTGATTCCATAAACCTTCAAACACTTCCTTTGGCCTCAACATCAAACCCCTTAGTCATTCTACCATGAGACACGAATTTGCTTTAACAGAGCCCAAACAAGCCCAATAACCATCTTCCTCATAGACCATTAACCGTCAATCAACGCCGAACAAAACTCATCCTCCCATTAGCCTCAAACACTTCATTAAGCCTAACCCTCTTTCCTCCACGAAACACCACAATCCTGAAATGTCCAGTCCGATCAATGACCGGTTGCTTTCGTTTTCTCAAGTTTTAATCTTAGGACAACTAAGTTTATCTGTCTACAGTGTGTTTGCTCAAAAAAAAAAACAAAAAAAACAAACGATCAGAAAAAAGAAAGCTGATCAAGAAAAAAACAAACCCTCAGGAAAAAGAAATGAGGGAGCAAAAACAAACAGTCAGAAAAAAGAAAGCTGACAAACTAAAAGAGGGACCTGCACTCCAAAACAGCTTCAAACTGCATTAAAACAAGGTTTAGTGATCACCAAGTGAGGCTTCTTTCACACCAAAAGTCAATACATCAGTAGAGAACCAAATATTTGCACTGAGAACGTCACTCAGATTCAAAGTAGGGGCATTCTCTTCACCACCCACCCACCCTGGTCTTGGGAAGGTCTGTTCAAATGCCCATCCCATGTCACTCCAATTGTCAATACTTCCAAAGTGAGGGCAAGTACATTCCCATTCCTTCACCTCATTCATTCCCATAAAAAACCTCACCGGGGCAATCTCTCAACCCACTATCCTAAACAAAGCCTTGTCATTCTAACTGGGGCAGCTTTGTCCTTGTTATGACTGGGGCAACATCAAACTTTGTGGGGTGAGACAAAATCTCTTTTGCACCTTTCATTTCAAAAGCCGAAGCATTCCCAATTCATCATCTTCTACGCCCCTAGTTGTTGTCACCACTAGACAGGGGCAAACTATTCACTCATCAAAAACCTGAATTGGGGCAATCTTGTATCTCTTGGTCCCTCATAAGCTTCAGCAATAGCCATGTCGGTCATTCCTTCACTTGCCATAAAAGTCCATTCCAAGTTAACTGACTCACTCATTCACATTTGCACCCCTATGCGTACTTACTAGACAATGCTTCAAAAGAGAGAGCACAAGTTGTTTACGTGATATCTAAAATTCAGTCATCATGGAAAGAAAGAGAAAACAAGCGAGGTTGTTTGTAAATAAAAACCTTGAGAACACCAGAGTTTGAATCAAATTCAATTTTTCAACAGAATGGTCAATAATCATCTCAAGCCCTTGCATTCAAAGTCTCGCATCTCACAAAAATGTCTACCTCATGCATCTAGGCATTATAGCATATGCATCAAAGCATTACATTCGCATCTTCACGTTTTGTGCATTCATCACATAGTAAAAAAAAAAAAACGTTCCACATCAGTTGCACCATATTAATACTTGTTTTTCATAGAAGAAAATAGTAGAGAAGAAAAAACAGAAATCTTTCATTGCATTGCCATCATATTAATGTTCGCACTTCATAAAAAAGGAGAAGAACAAAATCATTGCATGTCATTCGTCATTAGAGCATTACATTTTGCATCAGATTTTTCATAGAAAAAGCAAAGAAAGCAAAAAGAAAACAAAGAAAAGAAACCACAAAAGCAACACAAAAACATTCCCTGTCATCCAGCATTCCATATCATTCATCATTTCACAAGCATTCCTTTGTCATTCAATCATCAAACATCAGAGCATTGCATCATATTAATGTTTGCATTTCATAGAAGAAGCAAAAAGAAACAAACAGAAGTTAGAACAGGAGCATTCCATTCATCAAAGCGTCAATCACCGCATACATTTGCATTCAAACATCAAAGCAATACAGTTGCATCACATCAATACTTGCATCTCATAGAAGAAAAGAAAGCTAAAACATCCCATGTAATTCATCATTTCATGTTATCCAATATTCACATTTCATAGGAAAAAGGAAAAGAAGAAAAAGTTTTCCATTGCATGTCATCTGCCATTTCATCAAAACGCAAGAGCATTAAATACCAAAATTTCGCATTTGCATACCAGCACTGCATAAAAAGAGCAAAAGAAAAGAATTTAGAAAACAAAAAAGGGGATTAGAAAAAAAAAAGAACAGCGAAACAAATAAAATTCATACATTGCATTCATCAAACATGGAAAAATTTGTGCAAGCAAAAAGAAACTCCTGCATCACATCACATTCATCCCATCAAAAAGCAATCATGGCATTTGCATTGCATGCATTTGTTCATTTTCAGCTGCAGGTACAAAGAGAGGATGAGCACTTTGGTGTTAGCCCTCGCCCCCATATTCCAGAAAATGCTCCCCCAAGTTGGGAGAGTTCAGAATAAAAAAAAAAAAAAAAAAAAAAAAAAACAAGAAAAAAACAAACAAGCAGAAAAAAGAAAGCTGCTTAAAGAAAACAAACAGCATAAACAAAGACAGAAGAATTGCAGAAAACGGAACATAAAAAGAACACACCATCTTCATATCATTCATCATTCTCATACCATTCATACCATTCATCGCTTCATGGCATCAAACAGTAGTGCATTACAATTTGTATCTCAGAAGAGCGAAGAAATAACAGAAAAAGCATTCTACCAAAGTCGATCATTGCATTCATATGCATTCAAGTGCATGCGTTTCATGTACCAGTCAAGATAGAAGTTACCTCAGACTAGATAGTCTCAACCCAGAGTTAGTAAACTCCATCAACCCAGAGTTAGTAAACTCCATCAATCCAGATCACAACATCGCGTACGAGCACGCGATGGATCCATCAGACTTCGTCAAGTCCTTCGGATTAGTTATGTCAACCTAAGGCATAATGGACATCCTTTGATCAAATCAGTTCCGGACCTGATGTTGATCGGCCGCTCGAGAAGGCCACCCCTAAGCTCGAACTCAACAAGAGTCCGTTAGAAGGTTTTTAGGCAACCTCCGAATTCAGGACCCCAGCGTCCCTTCAGAACCCCAGTGTTCATTCAGGATCCAAGCATCCCTTCAGGACCCAAGTGTCCATCCAGGTTACTTTCTTTACTGCTTTCTTTATAGCTTTATTTCCTGCTTTTTGAGGGCGGGCATTTCACTTAAGTAAAAAAAAAGGAGAGAAAATTCGGGTTTTCCCAAGCGGACAAAATCAGTATAATTTCTGAATTCTTTATTTATATTTTGCCTCGGAATGTGTTTCGGCCAATCCATATTCCTTGTCAAAATCCAAATAAAGAGGGGCAGCTGTCATACCCTAATTTTGTCCGCCTAGGTCGAAACCCTAATTTTCAAACAAAAATAAGTAAGTTAAGGTTTAGCATTCATTCATAATGTCATGAAGACCATCATTCATGCATTTCAAAGTTTTGAAAGTCATCTTAGGATTAGAGATGCATTGCATTGCCTTTTATAGCATTTTCAGAGTTTTTCAAGACCAAGGGCATTTTGGTCATTTTCGAAAAATGAGACATTTCTCAGCAAAAAAATCATTTCTTGCATACATTTTAGATTTTAAGGCCATTTTAGAGTTTTGAAGTAATTCTTGAAAAGAAAATGCATTTTGAACAAGGATTAGGGTTCTAATGATCAAAAGGGCATTTTGGTCATTTCGCCAAAAAAAATTCAATTTTTCATCAAAAATCACAGGGATCTATAAGGAATCACTTGAGGTGAGATGTGCTTGATCATACATATTTTTGGTAAATACATTGTTGATTTATGTAAAAGAAAGAAAAAAGTCAAAACCGTAAAGTCAACAATGGAATATTCTTCAAGCATCTTCAAAGTAGGGCACCCAAATCAATTTTGGGATGATGGTAGCATTTATTTCTGAACCCAATGATTTATCATAGGAAATGGCTCAATTTGGCATAATATTATGGATTTACTTGAAAAAGAATAATCAAAAATGGGTTGGAAATGGAATGATCACACAATAGTACAAGTTGTACAAATTGACAACTTGCACACCAAGGCCAAACCTGCGCATATCAGCCCCATATTCACCCAATTTTGATTTATTTTATTGCTTGATAATCATGTTTTGATCATAGCCTTTCATTTGAATTGAAAATGCAATCCCAACCCTCCATTTGAATTAAAATGGCATTCTTGCAATATGAACCATTTGGAAAAACATTTTGGTAAAATGACTTATCCTTCACCCACCTCCTTAAGCTACACCCCTCAGCCCCCTCTCTCCTCCCTTTGTGCTTCTTGACTACCCTCAATCCTTGTGACAATTGATCCTAACCATTGATCCCAAATAAAACTCTAATCCTAGAGCACAAGTGAGATGGAATGACTTAGTTACCCTCAACTTTGAGTGGCCTCTATAAATACCATTTTGTGCTCAGCTCACAAGGACTTTTTGGCTGATAATTCACTCACAAAATCAACCCTAGCACACCTTCAAGCACCCTCTCCAAAACCGAAGCAATCTACCCCATTTTCCTTCACCATTTTCTTTGATTTTCATTACAAAACTACTTCCATTTTCATCTCTACTTCACACACCTTCTTTCCACTACCTCAAATTTCGTTTTCATCACATCAAGATCTGAAGATTGTTGAAGGTTTTCGAAGCTTGGTTGGAGTTTTGAAGGCTTGTTTGGCTCGTTTCATTAGACGATCATCTTGTGCATAGTTTTAGCAAAAAACTCAAGGTAAAACTCTCAAACTTTTTGCATCATCACAAACCTTTTGCATAAAACCTTCAACTCTTTGCATATCATCATGTAGATCATTGATAGGAGGCTGTTGGGGTGAGATTTGGTATCTCACCCCCTTTGGATAATCGCTTGATATGGTTTGTTGCATTTCTACCATCATTGCATAGTTTTTTAAAAACCTATTTTCTTCAACCTTGTGCTTCGGCCTCTTGATGATTTTGGGGTTCTCATTTGCTTTTGTTTCATTTCATGTCAAAAATAAGGTCTATGGCTAATTTGGTGTAGGCTTTAGCTTTGGTTTTAAGCTTGGCTAAATTAGGGTTTTGTTGCTAGTTCTATTTCCCTAATTCTTTTTTTTTCTTCTTTTTTGTGAATAATGCATGTGTTTTCTTGATTTCTTGTCATGTAAATTCATGTGCTGAAATTGTGTCATATTTTGTGTCAATTTTGTGCATCATTTAGTGTCTTGTTTGCATGAAATTTGTGCTTGATTTTGGTCCAATATGCATTCGGCCTTAGGCCAATTTTCATGACATAGTTTTGTTTCATTTTGCTTGATTGATCATGTACTTGCAAATAATTTGAGTAAAATGTGTTTTTCACCTTTTTACCCATTTGCTTTTACTGTTCACTAAAAGTTAAAAAGTTAAAAACAAAAAAAACATTTTTACCTTTTTACTTTTTACCATTCACTTAAATAATTACCATTCATTTGCATTTACTTGCATTTTTACCACTTCACTTATTGCATTAAAAACTCAAAACATTTTACCACTCCCTTTTTACCATTCACTTTCACCTTCTCATTAAATCATTTACCAATGCATTCATCTCATATCATTTGCATCAAAATAAATTACCACTTTGCATACCTCATTTTTACCTAAAACTTTTTTTCACTCTTTTACCACATTCCAAACACAAATTCTTTCCGTCTAAAACACGAAAGCAATTCGCATATCCTCATTCATGCATTCAAAATAAAAAGATTTCTTTCATTCATACTTAGTTGAGGATCAGGTGATATGATCTATTGCTTAGGCCTAGTGCATACTTCAATCATGTGAGATCATCTAAAAGGAATCAATTCTTTTCGCATTTTCACTTGCATCTCCTATCACATTCATACTTGTTCATGACTTGTATTCATTCTTCTAATATGCTCATGCATTAACCTTTGTTTGTCTGGCATCACTCCTTTGTATGCTTGCATTCATTTGTCCACATGCTCACTTATAATAACATGTCCATGCACTTAATTGTATGCTCACATTCATTACTTGCATTCGGCCATGCCTAGCTAATTAGGGTTCATGCATTCATTCACTCTCAAATGCTCATACGTTCATCTTTGCGTACCTTTGCCTTCATTCAATAGTATGTTCATGCATCATTCCCTTATATGCTTTCATGTTTAATCATACACCAAAGAATACTTCATGCTTATGATTAATTGGTTTCCTTTGTTTTGATGTCACTTAAATGTCTTGATTTGATTATGTGCCATCTCCTTTCACTCGCATGACATCTCTAGGAAGACGTAAGTCTACTCACAGTAGCATAGAGTCCTAAGATCAGTCACACTCCTTTGAGGTTGTTGCCCGTCCCGTAACAATCCTCACACACATACTCACTCACGCATAATTGCTTTGAGAACATTATTTCGCATCACTAGTAATCGAGTCTCTTGATTGTATTGGTATGTTTAATCTTTGTTGGTGATTAGCATGTTAGTATGTTGTTTGATCGATGCTTGTCATTACATGCATTTTAATCATTACACTTTGCATTTGGTTATGGACTTGGCTTTGATTGAAATCATTCTTCTTCATTTACCAAGACTTTTTTGCATTCATTTTCAAAATCAATCTTTGCATTCGCATTCAATCAATTTCAAAATCATAAAAAATAATGGGGGCAAGTAATGATCACCCATAGCCCTAGCTAGTTTGATCATGAAAGCTTTCCCTTTTCTCAAAACCATGTGAACAAGTAATGATCACCCATAGCCATAGCTAGTTTGATCATGAAAGCTCCTCCCTTTTTCAAACACCTTCTTCAAGGCTTCTTTTTCTCGCTCCAAGAACTACGTTGCTTTGATTCCCACTTGGGATACGTAGGAGCGAGACTTGTTCTCGTCAAGCACATCAAAAAAAAATCTTCACTTTCACAACAATAAAAAAAACCTCCATTTTCAAAGCAAACAAAAAATGTTTTCAAACCCATTGTCGTTAGTAGCTAATCAGAACCGGAGTTCGTCTAGCTATTGACATCGATGTCCTTTCTCCAAAAAGAACAATAAGTGATGACCACCCATAGCCTTTGCTAGTTTGGTCATCAAACAAATCAATCCTTTTCAAAAAAAAAGCTTTCAAAAAGAGAATAAAAACAAGTTGTTACCAACGGTCACCCAGAACCTTAGTTCGTTTGACTAGCGGTAGCAACTCCTTTTGAGTACTTAGCGGTGATTACCCATAGCCTTAGCTAGTTTAGTCACTCGCTAGTACTCGTCCTATTTCGAAAACTCACCTAAAAAGTTAAAAAACAAAAACCAAGGCAGAACTACGTAGCTCTGAGTTCTCCATTGTACCGGGAGATACGTAGGAGCGGGTCGTTACCCCCGTCGAGCTCTTTTCTAAAAAACTCTCTTTTTCCCCCTCTTTACGTAAGTTTTCCATTAATTTCCCATCCATCTTCAAATAAGAATAAAATAGCCAAATCTAGGTGTTCTTCAAATCAAACATTAAAACCACACATTTTAATTAGAGGTTCCCTTTCAGTAGGAAGGAGGAATGGGGTGCTAATACCTTCCCCATTCCTAACCGACCCCCGAACCCATATCTCTAGTTTTCAAAAGACCACCCGCCTTGTAAAAAAGACCTTTTTTCAATGTTTTGGTCTAAAAACTAAAATATTGGTGGCGGCTTCACAATTTTCTACGTTGTACATTGAAGAACCCTAAACGGGATTTTTCGGGGCGCAACAGTATTTAGTAGTGATTCATCATAGCCTCTGCTAGTTTAATCATTTACTAATTCTCGTCCTATTTCAAAAACTCACCAAAAAAAAGATAAAAACAAAAACTTTTCAAAAAGACAACCAAGAACTACGTAGCTTTGAATTCTCCATCGCACCGGGAGATACGTAGGAGCGGGCCATGTCCCGTCAAGCACTTTTTCTAAAAACCTTTTTTTTCCCCTTTCCCGCCAAAATTTTCATTAAGTTTTCCCATTCATCTTCAAACAAGAAATAAATAGGCAAATCTAGGTATTCTTCAAATCAAATGTTAAAACCACACGTTTAATTAGAGGTTCCCTTTCGGTAGAAAGGACGTGCGCGGTGCTAACACATTCCTCGCACGTAATCGACCCCCGAACCTATATCTCTAGTTTTCAAAAGACCATCCGCCTTGTCCAAAAGACCTTTTTTCAATGTTTTGGTCTTAAAATTAAAATATTGGTGGCGGCTCCAAAATTTTTCCACGTTGTACATCGAGAAACCCAACCGGGGGATTTTTCAGGGTGCAACAGCTGGCGACTCCACTGGGGGATTTTTCGGGGTGCAACAGCTGGCGACTCCACTGGGGGATTTTTCGGGGTGCAACAATAGTCATGCAGTTATTTCTTCTAGAAGCCAGCAAGTGGCTTTCTCTATTGTTGGGGAAAATTAAACTCTTTTTTTCTCCGTTGTTTATGTGTCTACTAACTACATTGCTAGGAGGCAGTTATGGGGTGATTTGACAGATTTGCAGAGAAATCATTTTGCTATTTTGCTCTGTGGGGATTTTATTGGTGATTTTAATGCAGTTATGGGTGCTCATGAGTATAGAGGTAAGGGGCTTCCTTCAGTTATTTTTTGTGGTGACTTTTCGACTATGATCGATTTGATACTTGATCCATATTGATACAAGAGGCTCTCAATACACTTGGTCTAATGGTAGACTTGGTAAAAATTATACAGAGAAAAGACTTGATAGATCCGTTTGTAATGAGGATTGACTCAATTTTTGGGACAATTTTGATTGTTGCACCCTTACAAGAAGTACGCCAGATAATTTTCCGCTTCCTTTGCTTATGAAAAAGGAGACTTTTTAGAAATGTTCTTTTAAATTTATGAAAATATGGACTCAACACCCTGGTTGTAAGAGGGTTGTCTCTAAGACGTGGCAAAGTCCTATAGTTGGCTGTCACATGCATGTATCGCAGAAATTAAAATCCTTGAAGGCCACGTTTAAAGACTGAAATACTATCATTTTCGGAATATTTTAGCCTAGACTTCTCATGGTTGGAGCCCTCAACTATGTGATATTGTCTCTGCTGCTATTGTTAATATTTTTTAAGCAATTTGGTAATACATGAATCAAGCTAGGATTGATAATCATGTGATGTCTATCAATATAATCCTTTCAAATGTGGCCTTAGCAGGAAATGCTTCTAAATCTTCAATGCCTTCCTCCGTTGTGGAGTTTATGATTATCAAGGCCTTCAATGTTATTGGTAATTATAGAAGTTGTGCAAACATCGAAGAATTTAACCGGATTCCCCAACTCCCTGCACGATTAAGTGCAATACCGATGACGCTGCTAAAGGTTGTCAGGGCCCAGTCGTATGGGGGTATTTTTAGAGACAGAAGTGTTGCTGCTCTTGATTATTTTTCTGCCTCCATTGGCAACAGTTATGCGTTTCATGCTTAAATTATTGGGACGATGTTGACTATAGAGATTGCTTTTGATAGAGTTTGGAAGTTTTTGTTGTTGGAGTGCAATTCTCAGTTAGTGGTTCCTGCTTTCAAGAATTGCAAAGTAGTTCCTTGAAAGCTAAGAAATAGATAAAATAATTGTTTATATTTGACTAGATAGATAAACTTCGTTTGCACTCACACTTATAGAGAGGGAAACAAATATGCTGAAAAGCTTGCTGGGCATGGAACTGATACAAGGTTTGGTGGGCTCTACCTCATAGTTTCATTGTTAAGATTTTTCCAAGAATCGCTTAGGTCCTAGCTATAAGTTCTGCTGATTTCTCTCTTTGGATAGTGGTTTTCTTTGTTCGTTGGATTCGGTCTTTTTCTGGCATGCTATTTTTGGTGTGGTGCAAATGATTATTGATGGTTTTGGTCCCAACCTGGTTGGGACAAGAGTCATTATAGTGATGTTTTTCCCAACCAGGTTCACATTCTTCGGACAAGTTTCTTATTAATGGGATTGTTCTTATTTTCTTTTGGTTGTAATGTTGTTTTTGTTCGTTGGTATCGGCCTAGTCCCCCCATGTCTTTTGTCACTTTTTCTTTTTTATTAATAAAATTTACGGGGAGTACTTTTTTCCGTTATAACGAGACTCCATATTCATTTATTTTGCTTCAAAAAATATATACGACTTTGGGTGATGTTGAAAATAATTGTTAGGTTGTGGGCGTGTTCGTCTAGTTTGGAATTTGGATGTCCACTTAGCTTTGTGATTGCACCATTTTTTCCATTAAAAAGAGTTTGGTTGTTTCAATATAGGTTGGTGTGAATTATTATTGCAAGTGTGTTTGGTATTAGGTAATCTTTGATTTTATAGTAATTAACAAAATTATAACCTAAAAAAGTAAATATAACTCTTAATTGGATCTAGGCTTGACTTGATGTTAAGATTCAAGAAAACTAAAGCACAAATATCTATGGGATTACGGACCTAAAAAGAAACATCGAGAAGATTTTAGAAACATAGAAGTCACCGTTTTACATTTATTTTATCTTTTAGTAAATTTGTTATAGCATTGGATTCCTTATTTAGTTAGCATGTATTTGAAGTGTTATATATACCTTGAATAAAAAAGGGAAATCCATCAAGAAAATCATAAAGAAATTCAGGCTAAACCATTATTTCCTGAAGCTATAGGACGTGGATCCAAAAAATTAAGATATGGAGTAATACGGAAAAAAATGAAGAATACTGTGATGAAATTTAACTTGAAGGAGATTAAAGAGTTCAAAGTTTAGCAGGTATATATATTTATTAGTCCTTAATTCCCTTGGGAGTTTGAACTTTCTGAAGTTATAACTACTCTGGCTGTAGATTCAAATGAGGTACGCTGTTGAGCCTGTGAATCTGATCAAAACCAACCATATAACAATGCAGTTAAAAAAAAGAATAACCATATATTGAAGGTAAAGTATGGAAAATGTAAATATTATGCAATAACAATATTGACAGAATCAATTCAATATAAAAAAAAAATCAATTCAATATCACCTTAAAAGCTAAATTTCTAGTCTCTAGTAAAAACTAATTCTTGACCAATAAAGTTGATTCTGGTTAAAAGAGTCCAACATCAATTTAACAAATTTAAATCACATTTAGCCTTGTAAACTCACATTTACTAACTCTAGAAGTTAATCTAAACATATGCATATATAGTGATGCCAGGGAGGTGGGTGTGGCTAGGTTAGCTGTCCCCTGTTATCTTTGCTCCCTTTTGGTGAAAATGCTCCAGCTCACATGCAGTTATTCGCTGCGGATAACGTTTATTAGCGGCTACCGCAAATACGTACGGTATTTATTAATATTTTTTGAGTAACCAATCTTTTGAATTTTAAATTTATTGAAGTGTGTATAAGTCTCCAAAAATTAGTGAATGAGAAAATTTTCTTTATATGTAGTTATAGATTATTAAAAAATATAAGCTATGGTTTTAATATATAAACGTGTAAATAAAAATAACATTTTTAGATTAATTATTTTTATAAATGGGTGGGATCAACTAAATTTCTCGCCTGTGTATAAGTTAAATTGATCGTAAGACTTAGTGTAAAATGTTACTAGGATGAATTGTTGAGATTTCATGATGGTTAATACAATCTCAGTCACTCATAGTATTTTATATTATATCTTACGATTAATTTAACTGGTACATCCGGTAAGTGGATTTAGTTGATCGTTCATGCTGTAAGTCACTTTAAAAATGTCATTGTGTCGAAAACAAAATGTTTATAAATGTCCTCTCTCACCCAAAATTAAAGTCATATCATAACTGGTGTGAATTTTGATCGATCAATTGCAGTGGTAACATACATGCATACTGTTCTGGACTGGACCAAGAGGCCCATTCAGCAATTGGATATGGATTGGCCCAATCACTTTGGTCCATATCCACAATATACAAGCTCAATTATGACTATCTTACTTGGATGGCTCAGATCAATTCTATCAATCCGACGGCTCACAACGGACACGATTCCCTATAAATACTGGCACACATTCCCATTAATAGGTACATTCTCATTCCTAGAATATTACTACTCTCTCATTCCCTATACTGACTTGGGCGTCGGAGTGGCATCGCAGGTGCCCCCTCCGGCCTCCGGGATTCATTCAACACTCCGCTCGGATTGCAAGAGACCTACCAACAGCAGTCACCGCAGCGCTGCTAGGTACAGAACACATACTATATGTATTTTGCTAGAGTAATGATATTTGGACATATTTTGTCAGCCAAAAATGGTCAAAAACTATTTTACAATACCAATTAACCAAGTTTTTCAGTCCATTAACCAACTTGCCTTTTCACTGTTTTTTAGACTATTGACTAAAAACGTTGATTAATGACCCCAAAAACTTGGTTAATTAGTGTTGTAAAATAATTTTTGACTATTTTTGGCTAGAAAAAATATGTCCAAACATCATTACTCATTTTGCTATTGAATTTTTTTTGATCAGTACTCATTTTGCTATTGAATTGAATCCACATGCAATATATATATATATATATATATATATATATATATATATATATATATATATATATATATATATATATATATATATTCACGGTTGTTTTTACGCGATGGGGGATGACCCTCTCCCTTTCCCATGAAGAGTTTCAAATCACATGGGAGGGGTTGCCCATGTGGACCCCCCGATGCAATGCAGCAAGCAATAGGAAATGACTATATATAATGTGTGTCAGTTATATATAGTGCATCATAATTCATACTAAGTGTCTTTCTGTGTATGTGCAATGTGCTTCTCTCTTTCTCTTTCACTCCCGCACTAATATCTTTATGCATGCGGGGTATGTATGGGATATGATATGATATGATATGTATATATAATTGAGAGGATGAAAAAGTAAAGAAGAGAAGAGAGAAAGCAGTACCGGTGGGAGTAGGAGAAGGAAAGGGTTGCCTCATTGGTGGAGGATACCCAGAGAAGGAGACATTCATGGGTGTGGTAGGGTAGTAAAGATAAGATGGCCCAGGTGATAGTTGGGGAGAAGAATATGCGCTTCTTGGTGCTTGTACATAGTAATATGGGTTGGAATTGCATGATGATGTTCCATACACTTGTTGTTGATAGTATTGTGCTTGCTGAACCTGAACCTGAACCTGTGGGGTGTACATTGTGCCCTGTGATCCTCAAGCAATCATTAATTAATTCCTTTTCAAAAACAAATCACTTTAATTAATTTGTGTGTGAGTGTGTGTAAAAGAGAGAGAGGCGCTTACTTGGTGGTGGTAGCCATAATCAGGAGTGTAGGTTTGGTAGCTGCAATAGTATTTAGGAGAAGATCGATCAGTTAAAAAGAATTAGTGAGCAATTAGTATGAAATGAAACAAAGAGTTGATGACTAGCTTAATATGCAAGGCTTTTCCGGTAACTCAAATGGGATGAGGACAGTTAACCATTAATATGTGACTATGTGGTGGGTTCCCTCATTGAATTTGAGAGAGAGAATCTATACGGTGGTCTCTGGTCTGTTACGTAGTAGTAGTACTACTACAAACCAGAGATTGTTTTTTTCCTTTTTGAAGATTGTGCATACTGTAAACAACTTGTTGCACAAATAAATAATCAGAAAGGGAAGGACTAAAATGTAATGTAGTACACTACACTGTCTAAATTACCATTTCTCAAATTAATTTCACCTAGGGTCAAAGTGGTTTATTCAATTTTCAATCTCTCTCACGGACCAAAACAATTACTAGTAATTTGTTAGTATCGTGTTTGCCACCCCCTCTCCAAACTAAAAAATAATTTACAATCGTAGAGTAGTTATTTTCATACTTTTTTATTCTTGAATGAATCTGTTTGCACTTCACTTTTTCGTTCTGTTTCTCTATTTCTTGATTTATTTAGTGGATCTACTAATCACATGGTGGAGGGAAAAGGTGATCACGAGGTAATTTAACCAGGTACAGTTGTGCTAAAGAACTCATCTAAGTCTAACTAAGCTGGATTAAGGAGTTAGAAAGATGAATAATATATGCACGTTATGTTGTGTGCATGAGAGAGAGAGAGAGAGAGAGAGAGAGAGAGAGAGAGAGAGAGAGAGAGAGAGAGAGAGAGAGAGAGAGAGAGAGAGGGCTTTTTGCTATTGTACTTTTTATATTATGATTTTGTGTTGGGGCTGACAGTACTGATAGCTACTATAACTGGTGTGAGTAGCAGTGAAGAATCATATGCAGACACAGTCAGACAATAACATGTGCATCTAGATGCACTTCTTTCACATTATTAACAACACCTTTGACCAAGACTACGGGTCATGACATGAATAATAATAATAATAATAAATGAACAAAGCTAATACACTTACCCATATGATGGGTGGTGGTGGTGGTACATCAGAGGAGGTGGCTGTGCTACTGACGGTGGTCCTGCTCCCGGAACCGGAACACCACCACCCTGTGCTCTTCCTCCTCGTGGTGGTGAAGGTCGAGTCCTTCCCAGAGAAGCAATGTTGCAGTTTGCTCTTCTTCCATCTATTACTGGGTTTGGATCATCACAAGCCCTTCTTGCTGATTCCTCATCGTTGAATGTTACCTGTTTTTTGCACCACATAACATATCTTATAATATGTATCATAATGATATCAAAATAATATTCAAGACTCAAATCAAACACTTTTAATGTTACATATAAACTTGTGATTAATGAAGGTAAATGTGAAGAGAAACATACGAATCCGTAGCCTTTGGATTTTCCAGTGTTTTTGTCAGTGATTATGACAGCTTCAAGAATGTCTCCGAACTGTTGGAAATATTTACGCATTTCTTCAGGGGGAGTCTCCCAGGCTAGTCCTCCCACAAACAGTTTTGTGAATGTCGTGTCTCCGAACTGTGATCGGTGATGATATTGTTGCTTAGCCATATTAGGATGTATATGAAGATCACTCTCCGTATCACTCATTTTAAGGTCTTTTTCAGCTGAAATTTCCGTGAAATCTTGCGCACTATGTACCATATATTCAACTACTTGTTTTTCACAGTACAAGTATCATTGAATTTGAAGAGCCTAAGAGAAACAAGTGGGTACGTATGGTTTAGATTGTTATTATTTGGTTTGATGGCAGTTGATCTAACAAAGTCGTTGGTGGATTACAACAAATATATATGAGAAAAGGACGGAGAGAGAGAGAGAGAGAGAGAGGGAGAGAGAGAGTGATCTCCGACAGTTGCAAACGCTAATTTGCTGGCGAAGGAAGAAAGGCAATGGCAATGGGGTTGTTTAAATGTGGTATATAGTGTGACAGCTGCGTTACTATGTCACTACAAGTGTTGAGTGTGTCCTCTCTGTTATGTTCTGTCTCCAATTAAATTTCTGTTTTGGCTATCTTAACTACTCTTATATGATGGTCCTTCTCTTCTCCACGCGTAGATTTTTGGCCTCGCTTTTTCTGTAACACCACTACGGAATGATACACATATATATATATATATATCATACTTCTTTTGCCTTTTTTTTTATTTCCCCACAATGACTCCTCTAATTAATTGTACATGCTATTTTAAATTACTCCTAACAAAATAAAGGAGACATGGCCCCTATGATCATCACTGTCACACACCTCTCCTTGTACGTTACTTGAGACCAAAAGATATTCCGCATGATCCCATATGCCTCAAATCATAGACTATTAGCAAATCAACTAGAACGGAACAGGAACTGTTGCAGTTAAGATTTGACTGAAACTGAAAAGAAAAGTATAGTATATATTTTCAGTTCTTGATTAGTTAGCAGTTACCTAGTTAATTATTAATGAACAAAATTAAAGACTGGCATCCATCACCATCCTATCATTCCTTTCTCAAATAAACTATATACTATCAAATAACAAGCTAACATATCGCGTTGCCACGTATTTTATTAATAATACAGCCACAGCTAGCTAGCCCATGAGAAATGAGAACCACAATGTCTCCACTTAATACTTTTAAAGGATGGATGATTCTTCCATATAGTAACCAGTTGGATCATACATGTTTAGCAGAGCACTCGATCTCGTGTTGCAAACTTGGTTTTCGTGATATTAATATGTTATGTTATGTATATATTACATCGATAATGAATTTTTACTTGTAATGAGCAAGGGCACACGCACGAACACACACATATTATGAAAGCTGGCTTTGACAGCTAAAGGAAAAGGCAGAACACTCAGAAACAGTCATTATCTAGCTTGTTGAAAGCATTAGGGACCCTCAAGTTTCTATGTTTAAAAAATCTTCAATACAACAAATCCGTTAACTGGCACTCGCAGACCTCTCCACATGGGATCTTATCACTGGCCACTGCAAAAGAACTAGTATGAGCTAGCTGGATTTTCCTCTATTTTCTTTTATACATTAAATTAAAAGGTGACCCTCCCAACCTGTCTTTCATCAACCTATGCCAACCAATCAATCATCATTAGTTGTTGTATAAGTGTGATTAGCCCTAAGTCTCACATTGGATAGAAATAGAGGTGTGGTGTCCAACTCACTTGTGTAGTTGCTTTTGACCCAATGTGAATGATCTGCCTGCTCTCCTCATCACCCAACAATGGTATGAGAGCCGAAGGTTAATGTCCAGCTCCTTGTATTGAAAGTTTGTTTAGCAACGTGGAGACTAAGTGGTGTGTCCCGTTGATGAAAATGAGCCAATATCACTACAAGTATATGTTGATCGAAAAAGCTTTCATTTGAGGGGGAGCATTTACCCGATTGAATGGATGGATGACTCATATTTGAGAGGAAGATTAGTGTGTATCTAGTGTGAGCTAGAAGTCTCACATTGGATGATAAGTGAATGTTGAGAGGAAGAAACTCATGTGTGTGAAGACCACACCTAACATTCACACGCCAACTCCCATGACGGATTGTACAAGTAGCTCTCAATGTAAACAGACATCTTCTTTTCTTAGACCCGATCGAAAACTCTAGAATCATTAGACCACTTCCCTTGCTTCTCGCAACAAAAAATAATCTTATCTCTAGAACCCCTTTTAACTCCAACTTTGTCAGATCTTACAATGATAACCACAACTCCAATACGTCTCCCAACCGCTTTAGCCCACTCTTCTACATCCTCGCGTGTAGAAAATATCTACAAAATAGAAAAATGTTACGTACTTAATTAATTAAATATCTACCAAACTTTGATTAAAAAAATTAGTATGAAAAATATACCCTCTCCGTCCAGAATGCCTCTGTAGTGTCTACCACGAAAGGAACAACCGACGACTCTATGCGGGTCAATATCTGTTTCAAAATAGAACAACAGTTATACAGAAATTAATTTAAAAAAAAAAACAAATCGGATTTACGTACCTCAAACGTAAATCCGCTTTGTATTTTTCAAAATCGGATATACCCCCATCCAGGTAAATCCGATTCATTAAAAGATATAAGCGGATTTACGTTTGGGGTACGTAAATCCGATTGCGCATCGGATTTAGCTATGTCCGCCAGGACAAAATTTCGCTTTCTATACTGATATAAATGGTCAAATCATATTTATCTGTCAGTTTGATACATCTGATTTGACTTATGCGTGTGTATTTATTACATATTTAAAGCTAATCGGATTTACCTTGCATTTAGGTAAATCCGATTACCAGATAAAGTGGTCCCCAACTAGAGAATCTTCAAAAAGTCAATTTTTGTTAGTTATGTCAGGGGTATTTTCGGGATTACAATAATGTGTGGGGGTAGAAGGGAGTTGATGGGGGTATAAAAAAAACCTTTGTTTAGCTGTTTGTTGGTGTTTGGGGTGGTCTGCTGTGGCCCAACACCCTTTCCATTCCTTGTTGTATGGGTTTTTTTTGGTACCCCCATCATATCACTATATACCCCCATAGACCCAGTGAAAAGACGAAAATACCCTGAGAGAATCAGATTTACCATTCAGAGAGCTATTTCCGATTTGCCATCGGATTTACCATCGAATCTACGTACATCCGATCTTCCTCGGAGTCAGCAGAAATAGTAAGTCGGATGTAGCTATATCTGATTTCCCCATCGTATCTACCTATATCTGATTTTGCATCGGATATAGCTAGATCCGATTTGTGTTTTATATTTGTTTTAAAATTTGTTTTTTATCCCAGTGTCCAATAGGTATCGAGGGGAGTCCACGACTCAGGCCTCGGCATCTGCTCCCAATACATGCATCCGCCACAGGATTGCGGGACATGCGTCTACCCGGCGTAGCCGACAGCCGCAGTATCACCAGGTGGAGGAGGCCCCCGATTATCACTATGAGGAGGCCCAGCAGGTGCTGGGGCACCCTTTTGATGAGCATTTTATGCCTGAGGACCATTCTATGCCTGAGGACTACCAGCAGCAGTATTATCAGCAGCAACAGCAGCAGTACCAGGAGGATCAGCCTCAACAGGGGCATCGGGAACAGCATGAGGAGCAGCCTCCTCTATTCACTGGCCTAGCATCTCATGTTTGTACCGTTATACTCAGAGACCCGGTAAATTTAGTTTATTTATGTAGCCTTCTTAGTTTAATTTATTTACGTAGCCTTATTTCTGATACTTTTATAATACAGACATATGAGCGGAAATTGAAAGTTACCAACCATGGTAACAAGCTGGTTCAGAGACTGCTTGGGTTTTCCCAAAACCACCGGTTGTGGGCCTTTATCACAGGTTCTGGATTATCCCCCCTCGTCTCGACCGGACATACAAAGGTGGACCATGAGCTGATGTCTGCTTTTCTTGAGAGGTGGCACTCAAAGACATCGTCATTTCACTTACCATTTGGTGAAATGACGATTACTTTGGATGATGTTTCCTGTTTGCTGCATCTACCCTTTACGAGGAACTACTACAGAGCTCCACCTACTTCTGTCACCACTGATCAGGCTATCCACCTAGCACTAGTTTTTCTAGGTGTGACTATGGAGGAGGCGGGGCTGGAGTGTCGAGCTTCATATGGCCCATATTACTGTTTTGAGTGGCTGCAGGAGATTGTTAGTAGAGGGTCCATAGAGAATGACATGCGTTCTGCTGTCAGGACCTTTATCCTTCTGATCCTGAGCTGGTCCATCTTCACAGTCAAGACCGGTGACAGGGCTGAGGCTAAGTGGCTGCTGCTACTTGAGGATGTCAGTGCAGCTGGTGTGGGATCATATGCATGGGGGGCAGCAGCACTTGCTTTCATGTATGACCAGCTAAACTACTCCTGCTTGGACCAGGCGCATCAGTTAGGAGGGTATGCGACCCTCTTACAGGTAATATTTTTAAGTTAATTTTTTCCGAGTTTGGTTAAATTTCTGTTAAACAGTTTTTAATTCACCATGTTGTTTATCTTATTTTTTTTAGAGCTGGATTTTATGGTATTTTCCTCAGCTAGTGGAGAGGAGGAGTGGATTGCGGGCTGGAGCACTGTGTGGGCGTTGGAGGAAGAAGAAGACAGATGGAGTGAAGCTGGGGGTATACACGCAGAGGATTGATGCGCTGACCTCGGATGATGTCTGTTGCCGACCGTTTGAGGAGCACCGGGAGGATAGAGACTTTGAGCATGTGTCATAATATAGGGGACACATCATCTGGGGAGACATCACTGTTCCCTACATGCCAAATAGGTGCCTCAGACAGTTTGGGTACGTGCAGGTTATCCCACGTCACCCTCTTACTGGTCGTCCGTGCCATGCATACTGCATTTTTCGTATTGCACATTATATGCCTGTGGTGGAGGAGGTTTTGCGTACTACTTATCCTGGTGAGGAGTTGGGTCAGGTTGCCCCGGACTACTTACTGTTATACCCCAATTTTGCCCGATATTTTTATCGTAATTGTTTTAGCCCCGTGTCACAAGCCCATGGCATTTCGAGCGCTGTTTTGTTTTAAGTTGGACCGAATTGTCCAATTGGGCATATGTCCAACCTTTTGGGTCTGATTTTGTTAGCTTGTCTAATTAACCAGTTTTTAATAAACGAGCCTGTGTCCGGTATTTTGGACCTAATTTAGTCCTTTTGATCAAAAAACCATAAAAAGAATAATAATAAAATAAAATCAGAATTAAAAATATTACAATATTAATATTACAAAAAAAGTCCAAAAATACAAAAAATAAAAACCCAAAAATACAAAAAAATATATAAAATCCGAAAATACATAAAAAATCAATGAAAATAGAAAAGAAACAAAAAGAGGGTGCCTCAGCCCAAAGAAAAACAGCAGCTGAATCCTAGCCCTTTTCTTGCTCACCAAGCACCCACCTTCTCCAACCCAAGCCCAAAACCTGCAAAATAGGAAACAAAAGATGGAGAAGGATCAGAAAATTGATTCAAAAACCCTAAAATTTGCCTATATAAACAAGCTTGATTCAGATAGAAAACACACCCAAAATTCAGACAGAAAATTCACACAAAATTCAGGGCAAAATTAGTGTTTCACACTGAAACCCTAATCCCAAAGTTTCAAAAAAATTCTGAAACAAAGAAAGACAAGCAGCAACAAAGAAACAGCAGCAATCAGTGTTAGCAGCAAGCAATAGGAGATTATTTCAGAGGCTGGAAAAGAGGTGGGTCTAACCTATTATTTGTCAAAATGTAGTCTTATTTTTGGTTTCCCTATCATGGTTAGTTGTTTAAAACAGGTTCAGTTCATGTTGTTCTTCCTTTTGAAATATTGATACTGTGAATATGTTAGTAGCATGAATAGATTAGTATTAAAAGTAAAATAGGGTTTTCAGAATCAGTTTTTTTGCTGTTTTATAAAAAACGAAATTAATAACTTATTTAAATTAGGTTCAAAAATAAAAGTTAGCAATTAGAGATTAATTAGTAATAGGTTTAGTTAGAAAAAAATAGAGTTAATGTTCTGTTTGTTGTTTTTTTTAAGATAAAAATAAAAATTAGGGTTAGTATTCTATTGTCATAAATTTAGTAATTATGATTAGTTAGGGTTCAGATTTATTTCATTTTTGGTCAAAAAATAACAAGAATCGATGCCTTACCTTTCTTTTCCGGCCACCGTAGGCGGTGGCCGTTCGCTCCAAACAAGACGCCGTCAGCCCTCGTCCGTCGCCATAACTGAGAACCATCCAGAGAAACAAAAAACAAACATAAAGAAAAAGAAATTAGGAGTAGAAGTGCAGAAGAGAAAAAGAGATATGGAAAAATTAGAGTCGAAACACACACATTTTCAGCTTCGACCACAGTAGACGGTGGTCGCCCTCCCCAACTGAGCCGTCGATGTTCCTCTTTCTTTGCGATCTTTCAAACCGAACTAGAACATAGCCACTGCCACCAACCCCATCATCGCGTCTGACCCTCCGTTAGCGTCATCAACCATCTCTCCACCGTGAAAAAAGGCATTACCACCATAAGCTCTCCACCCTCACCGGCGATGGGACGGCGCAGTCGCCATCGTCGTTCGTACCTCTGCCGCTGTCTGCTAATGGACCGATGTGGTAATCGGCCATCCCTCACCTTCGTTCCTCACTCTCTTCTGCCTCTCCCATTCTTTCTTCTTCTTTCTCTCTCTTCAAAATCTCTCTCTCCCATGGTGTATGTGTGTGCGGCGCTGAGAAGAAGAGTGAAAGAATTAGGGGTAGACTTTTAGTTAGTTTCCTTATATAGCCTGAGTTTATTTTATTTTTAATTTTTTTTAAACCCAGATTACTACTTACAACACTTATTTTTAGTATTACGCCTCCCCTGAAAAGCCCATGAATTCGTGGGCCAGCGAAACTGATATAAAGCTAGACTTTGTTACCTGCACCCCCATGTTTTAATCGTACAGCGCCCCCTGTTTATAAACCCAATTCACAAGCCATCAGCCCAAGACACAAAACGAAGTTGGGCTTCAGCTCTACACACTCCCCTTTTAATAATACACCCCTGTTCTGTTGACTTCACCCCCATTTTACTATTACAACCTTGTTTCGTTTTCTACTCAATTCTTTTACGAAAACCTCACAAAATAAATAAATATTTGATTTCAAAATATAAATAGGGGACTAAGTCGACTATACAGTCGAGTTAGTCAGTGTCCTAGGATGAATAAGCTATACAGCTCAATAGTCCTATCACCCCTAAAAAATAATAATTAATAAACCTTCTTTCCAAAAAACGAATAGGGGATTAAGTCGACTGTACAGTCGGGTTAGTCAGCATTTTAGGATGAATGAGCTGTACGGCTCAAGAGTCCTAAAATCCCTATTCCAATAAAATCAAACCAACACACATCAAACCATTTTCAAAACTCTAAAAACTCCATTTTTATAAAATAGGGGACTAAGTCGACTGTACAGACGGGTTAGTCAGCGTTCTAGGATGAATGAGATGTACAACTCAATAACCCTAAAACCCCTATATTAAAAAGTACCAACCAACAAACCTTTTTCTATCCAAGAACAACGTAGCTTTGATTTCTCCATCGCACCTGGAGATACGTAGGAGCAGGGGGGCCGCTCCTATCAAGCACAAAAAACTAAAATTTTTATTAAGTCTTTTTCTTTTTGATTCAAAATAAAAGGGGTAAAATAAACATTTTAAAAATTAATTTTCTTTTTATACAACTAATTAGCAGGTAACATTCCTTAGGAAGGATGTCGTGGGGTGCTAGTACCTGCCCCACGCATAACCGACTCCCGAACCCAAATCTGGTCTCAAGGACCCTTATCCAAACTCAAAGGGATTTTCCAATATTTGCCCTTAAACTAAACTTTGGCGGCGGCTTCATTTTTGAACCTTCAAGGAATCCTCACCCAGATTTTTCGGTCGCTACACTTACATTGGTATGTGAGAGCATCTATTCCTAGACTCTTACGGGTTGCATCACCACCACCACCAGTACAGCCAGCTGCACCACCAGTACAGCCAGATTTGCTCGAGATTGTGGAGGAGGAGATTCGGAGGGGGCTTCAGAGCGGAGACATTAGGATGGGTAGTCAGACATACGCTCGCTTCACGCGGTTACTGGATATGCTACTGGGGAGTGACTAGGGGGTTTTGTGGGATTGTATGCTTGAACTATTTTTTTTATGACTTGATTCTTATTATTTCTTATTCATTAAAATTTCGATTTCATTCATGCGATAAAAGATAAAACATAACCAACTACAATAACAATAGGCAGATACATTTTCCTAAAATTCTGGTCGTCGAACACGGTGTAAAATCTCAATCACACTCCGTTGAGTTTCCACGTACAGCTCCAACGGCTTATACCCCTGAAGCGTGTCATGGATGTTTAACATGTTCACCACGTCTTCGACAGTTTTGATTGTCATGGACGAGAAGAAAACGCGACCATCGTCTCCAAGATAGGGTTTGCGATAAGTGATACTAGTGACGTCACGGTTGTCACCAATCACTTGAACTTTGGACCACACTTTATCCTTCAAACCTTCAAACCCCATGCCGCGGTGGATTATGCATAACACCGGCTGAGGACTCCAGAAGTGGACACCATCTTCTCTCATCGTGATTTGGCCCCGATGATGTATACCGCAAAGCCTATTGTCATCTGAGCGTTGAGTGAGGCATATCTCTATTTTGGATGAGTGAAATAAGCAAGTGAGAGTGAAAATTTTGAGTGAAAAGAATGAGGTTGGCAATGGGTATTTATAGAATTCGTCAATGATTATCAACCGTTGATATTGTCGGTGCAATCTACACCGTCGATCAACATTGGCAATCAAATCCTACCCGTCGAATTTAGTACAAATCGGATTTACCTTTCAGGGAGGTAAATTCGATTTGCATTTTAACAAAGCGGACATACCCCCACTGATAGGTATATCCGCTTTGTTAATTGCAAAGCGGATTTACCTATCAGAGAGGTAAATTCGATTTGTATTTTAACAAAGCAAACATACCCCCACTGATAGGTATATCCGCTTTTATATTTTAACAAATCGGATCTACCTCACTAAAGGTAGATCCGATTTTCCCCCACTAATTCTAATCGTACATACGTAAATCCGCCTTTTAGTTTTGTGAATCGGATCTACCTACCTTATATGTAGATCCGATTTAAGTCAATTTAACCAGGGGTATTTTCGTCTTAAAATTTCTTGTGGGGGTATATAATGATATGATGGGGGTAAAAAAAAACCTTTGTTGTATTGACTTTGTGGCTTAGCCCAATTTAATATAAACCAATTCAGTTGATAAAAAAAAATAAGTGCTGCTGTTGACCAATGTAAAAATAAAAATACGTGCTTGCTAATCATTGGAGGTCATCCTGATGTTGTACCAAATAACAAAATTCTGCACTTGCTTACCAATGTACGTCTAGGAGGCCTAGTTTCCATTGCTTGCTCAATTTAATAAGCTACTCTAATTTTTTCTACGTATTGTGTTTATTACATAATTTTTTTATGTATTTTTAAAACTTATATAAAATCCCTCACACCCTAACCGATATGCTAAAGTTAAATTTTAAAGTGCTGTTAGAGCTAAAGGTATTTCCTACTTTATATTGGGACATCGTGCCTTGACCCTAAGATTTTTGTTATAAAAAAGTAATTTAGTTAAATTTAATGTATCCATGGAGCTATTCGTAAATGATCAATTCAAAACTATGAACGCTGTATTTTTCTATGCACCAAACAAATTTCATCATATAATTTATAATGTATGTAACTGTTACGGATTGGGCCTCTATGGCCAATCCACCTAAGACCCAATAATAAATGGCCAAATCTACCAGCTAAAGGTGGAGATCTAAGAAACGCCTGAGGGGGTAGCAGTCACTCTCCCTCGCAGCTCGGCCCACGGCCACAACTCGTCCAGAGCAATGGTTCCCATAAGCTCCACGAGGAACCAGCTTCCACCTCCTGTCCAGACCGTCCAGGTACCGGTCGACACTGTTCAACAGCTCGTCCAACTGCTGACAAGGCAAGCCGAGGCTGACCAGCAAAGGAGTCAGCGCTACTCCCAGCTGGAGGCCGAGATTGCCGAGATCCGGACCCGAGATATCCCGGATCGGTCCTCTCCTCAAACCTACTCTCCCAGCAGAAGAACGTCCAGCAAAAGGCGTCACCGATATCCTGCTTGGAGGAGACACCACCATCGCTCACCGCCCCGCCGAAAAGGGAGACGAGGAGCTGGAACTCCCCCAAGCGAGACTCGGGACGACACTTATTACCCCGAGGACTCTCCTCACCAGAGATCGTCATTAGCATCCTCTTCCCCGAGGCGACATTCTATAAGCCGGGGGAGTCCCCCGAGGCATGAACGTCGGCGCCCTCGTTCTCCAAGGTCCCCTGTTCGGCGCCCTGTCGAGAGACCTCCTCTGAGGGAGAGATCGGCGGCGCGAAAGGTACCTTTTACAGCAAAGATCGACTACTTTCCAGTGCCCAAACACCTGGAGAAACCCTCTGAAGGTTTAAAGATGCATGACGGGACTGGCGATCCCGATCGTCACCTTGATTATTTCGACACAATGATGCAATATCGAAATGTCCCGAAAGAGATCAAGTGTCGAATCTTCCCTCTTACCCTGGAAAAGTTGGCACTGGACTGGTTCAGAGCCCTCAAGCCAAACTCAATATCCTCGTGGGACCAGCTGGCGAAGATATTTTCGGCCCATTTCGCCCACTCCAAGATGAAACCAAAATCCCGGAAAGTCTTGCAAGCAATTTGACAAGGGGAGAACGAGTCTCTCCGGGACTATATCGAGAGATTCAATAAGGAAGCAGCTCAGGTCCGGAACCTAGATGATTCTTTCCGACTGTTCTTCATGGAAGCCGGTCTTCGGGAAGGAAGTCTATTCCAGATTGATGTCGGAGTAAATCAAACTGAGTCGCTTGCCGAGTTCCTCCAGCGATCTCAGAAGTACATTGATCATGAAGAGGGGGCGATTGCAAGAAAGTCGGATGCCGACCCTGGGATGAGCAAGTCTCGATATGAGAAGGAGGCCCGGAACGACAGTAAACCCAGACCTCGCAACCGACACCAACATTACTCCGACCTTAATGAAACAAGAGCTAGGATTTTGGCGGAATGTATGAACGCTGAATTCAAGGAAGTAAAGTTCCCCGACCCGCTCCCACACAGGCCGGGACAGAGATCTAACAAGTACTGTCAGTATCACCGGATCAAAGGGTATGACACCAATCGATGCAATGCTCTGAAAGACGACATTGAGGACCTGATCAAGAAAGGGAAATTGAGCCAGTACGTGGCTAAAACACCCCGGCATGAGGTTGAGGTTAAGGAAGAGAAGGTCGACCCTAAGAAGAAGGGCAAAGCTCACCAAGAAAGAGAAGAAAGCTCGGAGGATGAGCGCGATTTTTGAAAGTCGAAGGGCCGACCTGTAATGATGGTTATCTCTGGGGGCTACCCCGTCGAGGCGTCGGGCAAAACAATGAAAAGAAAATGGAAGGAGGTCATGTGTGCTGCTTCCACCTCAGCAGTAAGCTCAACCCCGGAGCGTCCCCCCTTGGCATTCGGCGACCGAGACTTACTAGACGGCAAGCCCAATAAGCACATACCCCTTATAATCAGGGCAGTCATGGCCAACCACGAGATAAGGAGAATCTTGGTCGACCAAGGAAGCTCCGCGGATATCATCTTTTTCGACCTTGTGAGGAAACTGCAGATCTCAGAGGAAGACTTCACCCCTTACAGAGGATCAGACCTTTCGGGCGTCAATGGGTCCCGGACCAAACCCCTCGCCTATTTGGAGCTGATGGTCACCTATGGCGAGGAACCACTAGAGAGGACAGTCAAGACCAAATTCCTAGTGTTGCCATGCCCTTCGGTCTACAACTGCATCATCGGAAGACCGACTCTAGGAAGGCTCGGGGCTGTAACCTCGACGGTTCACCTGAAAATGAAGTTCTACTCTTTGAGTAACCAAGTAATCACCCTTGATGCCGACCTAGAGTCCGCCCAGAGATGTTTCTATCTGCATGTCAAGGTAAATAGGCAGGCCTCAGAGGAGGGGGTTCCCCCCGTAGAAGCAGAAGCTCAGAAAGACCCAAAAAAGAAGAGAAGCGGTCGAGCTGCCGAGGTCAACGTCACAGACCTCGATGCGAGGTATGATCCTGACAGCTCTGAGGAAGAGAGCGATGACGAGCTGACACGGGAGCTCAAGAAGAAAATCAGGCGACCCCAACCTGATGGACAGTTCGTACAGATCCAGCTGGGAGAGGACCCGACCCAAACTGTCCAGATCGGATCCGACCTCTCTGAAGAAGTAAGAGCAAAGCTCGCCCTTTGTCTGAAATCTCACGCCGATCTCTTCGCTTGGTCGGCAAAAGACATGCCCGGGGTCCCCCCGAAAGTCGCCTATCACCAACTGGCAGTTAACCCCGGGGCTAAGTGGGTCGCCCAGCGCAAAAGAGCTCAAAGCAAGGAGAAAGCTGCTGCTACGGCCAAGGTCGTAGATGATTTAATTAAGAAAAGCAATGGAAAATGGCGAATGTGCGTTGACTATACCGGTCTTAATAAGGCCTGTCCTAAGGACGCCTTCCCTGTTCCTAGTGTAACACCCATTTCTACCCGGCAATTTAATAATAAAAATCAGAGTTTTCAAAAATTTCGACAAATAAACGGATGCTACATTTTCCGACTAAAACCACAAAATGAACATAGTTATGGTCATTGGTAAAAACAGATACATAGCACTTTAGAAATAAGTCAACTTCCATTACTACGCAGCGGATTTTCAAAAAGGTTTTAACTCAAAATAATCACGACCTCTTTATCCAACTTAAGACAACTCATAAAACAACGACAACCAACGTTAAAATTCATACAATAGGATAATAAAATAAAATAGTAATAATATGCGTTCATCCCCCGAGTGCTACGCTTCAGAGCGACGACACTGACTCGAACTAACGAAGGTACACAGCCTCCATTCGTGGTTACCTGCACGTTACCAACACGGGGTAACATTCAAACAGAAGGGGTGAGATATCGAACCATATAATAGAATGTATGAAAAACAATATATATCAGAATCAGGACATCTCAATTCATCACTTCACAGCAATCAAATAACTGCAATCATCACGAATCATCAACATAACCACTCATCAAAATGCAAATGGGCCATCAGCGGTACCCTCAACAAAATACAATGGGCCATCAGCGGTACCCTCAACAAAATACAAATGGGCCATCAGCGGTACCCTCAACAAAATACAAATAATACAAATGGGCCATCAGCGGTACCCTCATCAAACTACAAATGGGCCATCAGCGGTACCATCAACAAAATACAAATGGGTCATCAGTGGTACCCTCATCAAACTACAAATCAACGACTTAACCAACAATTATCAACTAGCAATTCAACACTTTACCAACAATTAGCAGTTGACCAATTTAACCACTTAACCAACAATTTAGCTTTTAAACAATTTAACAATTAATAATTGACAACGTAATCAACAATCAGCCAACCGGGGGCCTAATGCGCCTAAAGCGCCCAACAACAGCAAACATGGTGCCCTATGCGCCCAGCAACAGCAAACATGCAAACAACAACAGCAAAAAGCAAACAGCAACAGCAAACAGTAAGCATGTCGCCCATGGCGCCCAGCAACAGCAAACATGCAAACAACAACAGACAAATTTCCATCAAACGTACCTCTACTTCGGTGAATTAATTAACCTATCAAACGGTATCGAAACTTAGCAAAGGACCCCTCTATGGAAAGCTAAGAATGTCTAGTTCCTGACTATAATTATTATTTTGCAAAATAATGGTCCAATTCGTACAGTTTCAGTAAATAAGCAACAAGGTTCAGAAAACAGGACAGCCACCATGACCTAGCTTGTGACACCTCTAAAATTATCAAAACTCAGTCAAATGACATGGGACTTGATCCTAACCAGAAAAAATTGAGTGTAGTTTTCAATGAATCAAGAATCATTCAAAAAGGAGTTCAAACGAAAACGTTATACACGAAATACCGAACCTATATCCAGATTGTTTCCAGAATTTTAACCTAACTTGTGACACCTATAACTCGAGCTATACAACTCCAAATTCAACCAAACTAGTGCCAAATTAACAAGAATTAAGTCTAGTTTCTGAAAAGGTAAACCACATAATTTTTGGACCACTATATTGCTCCCAATTACTGTATAACCGAACCTATATCCAGATCGTTTCCAACACCAACACATAGGTTCAAACATTAACCATAGTTTTCAAGAGATAAACATGGATTCAATCATCAACGATAGTCTAAACAAGAGATTCAATCATCAATAATAGTTCAAACAATAGATCCAATCAACAATAATAGTTTAGACAATAGAGCCAATCATCAAAAATAGATCAACATATAGGATCATTCACCAACAATAATTTCGAATATCATCAATATATTTTCAAAGATTAAACAAATAGAATCACTTATTAAACAAACATAGGATCCCCTAATTCCCTACATAAAGCCCTTCATATACCCTATTATAGAGTTAGAACCCCACCCTTACCTTGGATTGAAGTTGAAACTCTTTGATTTTCCTCTCCTCTAGCTCTAGCCGTCGCCTCTCCTTAAGCTCTCTTCTAATGAGCAAACCCTAACCTACTATCACTTACTTATAATGCTTCATAAAATTCGACTAGACCATGGGCTTCTCTCCACACCCCCAATTTTACTAATTCTCACCTTAACACAAGCCCATATAAAGTAATATATTAATACCCTAATATTTTTCCTACCACTTAATTCCTAATAATTAATTATTTTGGGGCGTTACACCTAGCATTGATCGGCTCGTCGATAATGCTTCAGGTTTTCGTTTACTATCTTTCATGGACGCCTATTCCGGGTATAACCAAATCCTGATGTTTCCCCCCGACCAAGAGAAAATGGGCTTCATGAGTGACTGCGGTAATTTTTGTTACCGGGTCATGCCATTTGGTTTGAAAAATGCGGGGGCCACCTATCAAAGGATGATGAACAAGGTGTTCCGAAAGCATATCGGCCGTAACGTGGAAGTCTACCTCGATGACATGATCGCAAAAAGCGAAGGGGAAGACCTCCACGTAACCGACCTAGAAGAGATCTTCACAGAAATCCGAAGAAACATTATGAGGTTGAACCCGGAAAAATGCACTTTCGGGGTCCGGGCTGGGAAATTCCTTGGTTTCTATCTAACAGAAAGGGGCATTGAAGCCAACCCAGATAAATGCCGAGCTGTGACGGAGATGCGCACCCCGTCCACCAAGAAAGAACTCGAAAAGCTCAACGGCATGATTGCTGCACTATCTCGCTTCATTTCCAACGCTGCCTTCAAATCACTCCCTTTGTTTAAACTACTTAAGAAAGAAGCAACATTCGAATGGACCCCGGAACGGGACGAGGCCCTCTCCCAACTCAAAAAAGTTTTGACCGAACCACCGATCTTAACTCGGCCAAACCCAGGGGAAGACTTATACCTGTACCTAGCCATCTCGGAAGAGGCCATTGGTGCCGTACTCATCAGGGAGACAGAGACGGGTCAGAGTCCGGTATACTTCGTGAGCAAAGCTCTACAGGGATCAAAAGTTAGATATCAGAAAATAGAAAAAATCGCCTTTGCTCTGCCTGTCTCGGCACGCCGTCTCCGACCTTACTTCGTCGTTCATCAAGTCGTGGTACGGACAAACTATCCAATCCGACAGATCCTGCACCGACATGACTTAGCAGGACGAATGATCAAATGGGCAGTAGAACTCTCTGAGTTCGGAATCAAATACGAAACAAGACCGGCCATGAAAGCTTAGATACTGGCCGACTTTATCACGGAAATGGCACCCGCCGACCCTGAAGATGGGTTGTGGACGCTCCATGTAGATGGATCCTCAAATCCAAAAGGGAGTGGTGCAGGGTTAATGCTCGAAAGCCCGATGGGCGTTGTAATCGAAGTATCACTCACGTTTGGTTTCCCTACCTCACACAACCAGGCAGAATACGAGGCATGCATAGCAGGACTCCGACTTGCCATCGACCTCCGAGTTACTCGACTTTCTTTAAACACCGACTCATTATTGGTAGTCTCTCAAATCGGGAAGCAGTACGAAGCCAAAGACCCGACCTTGCAGAAGTATTTAACCCGTGTGCGGGAACTGCTTTCATATTTCGTGTTTACGGAGGTTAAACACGTTCCGGGACAGAAAATATCAGGGCGGCCATTCTTTCCAAGCTCGCCAGCACCAAAATTCCAGGAATCACCGATCAATAATCCAGGAGACGCTGAGCAAGCCAAGCGTTCTCCCAAACCAGGAGGCCAACTTTTCTGTCAATGTGGTTGAGGAAAGCGAAGGTTGGATCTCCCCGTTAATGGAGTACATCAAATCGGGGGACGAGCCTCCGGACTCAAGCGAAGCCAAGATCCTCAGGAGGAAGGCCTCATCTTTTTGCATAATCGATGGAAACCTCTACAGAAGAAGCTTATCCGCACCACTGCTAAAATGCGTTGAAGGAGGGGAGGCGGATTACGTCTTGGCCGAGATCCACGAGGGAATCTGTGGGCAGCACCTTGGAGGTCGGTCTCTAGCTCGGAAGGCCTTAAGAGCAGGATATTTCTGGCCAACCATGGAGACTGATGCAAGAAACTATGTAAAAAAATGCAGCAAATGTCAGATCCACGCCAAGGTCCACATAGCACCTCCTACGGAGCTCACCAGCCTCACCTCGCCATGGCCATTCGCATGGTGGGGAATAGATCTCCTAGGACCATTCCCAACTGCCCCCGGTCTGATCAAATACCTGATAGTGGCAGTAGATTACTCCACAAAATGGATTGAAGCCGAGCCTCTAGCCATCATCAGCGCAAGGAACTGCATCAAATTCTTCAAAAAGAATATCATGACTAGGTTCGGGATTTCCGAGGTAGTAATCACTGACAACGGAACCCAGTTCACTGACAAAGGCTTCAAGAAACTCATGTCCGATCTTCGAATTAAACACCGGTTCACCTCAGTAGAACACCCGCAAACGAACGGACAGGCAGAAGCCGCCAACAAAATTCTCCTCAATGGATTGAGAAAGCGGCTTGATGAAGCAAAGGGAAACTGGGTTGAAGAACTGCCTTATGTGTTGTGGGCCTACAGAACCACCTCGCAGAGCTCAACGGGGAGACCCCTTTCCGGCTTTCGTACGGGACGGAGGCGGTAGTCCCGGTAGAGATCGGAGAGCTGAGCTGGAGGACCCTCCACCCAAAGTCACCAGAGGACAATAATCAGGCGTTAAAAGAAAACCTCGACCTTGTCGACGAGGTCCGAGGCCAGGCTTCCCTTAAAGAAGCACTAATAAAGTAGAGGGTAGCAGCACGGTATAACTCGAAAGTAATCCCCAGGGATCTTGAAGTCGGTGATTTAGTTTTACGAAGAGCCGACGTCGGTTTAAAGAACGCTGCACAAGGCAATCTCGCCCCTAATTGGGAAGGACCATACCGAGTTGTATCTAAAACTGGTAAAGGTGCCTATGAGTTGGAGACCTTGGCCGGGAAAACGATCCCAAGGACTTGTAACGCCACCAAATTAAAAAAGTACTATAGTTGAGGTACACTTCGGTGAAGAGCGGTGTATACCGATGTTATCATTTTATTATATGAAGAGCGGTGTATACCGATGTTATCATCTTAACGGTGTATACCGATGTTATCATTTTATTATATGAAGAGCGGTGTATACCGATGTTATCATTTTCTTTTATATAAAGAACGGTGTTCACCGACGATATGGCTGGCCGAGGCAGCCACAACCCTAAAGGGCGAGTTCGATCTGGGCCGAGTCCCGGTAAACTGCCCCGAAGGCGACACGCATCACGCACCAGTTGGCCGAGGTTGCCACTACCCTAAGGGGCGAGTTCGGTCTGGGCCGAGTCCCAGTAAACTTCCCCGAAGGCGACGCCTACCACTTGAGCGAATCAAAATGCGAGTGCATGAATTTAAATCAACATAGTAAAACTCAACCGAGGTAGATAAAACCGGAAGTACATGCAATTAAATTAGTATTACAAGCTACCCCAGATACGGCCGGGTCCACAAATTCAAAAATATGGCAAAATATTACAAATTCCGGTTCCGCCCGGAACCCGGGGCTTTCTTCCCTACCGGTTCCACCCGGAACCCAAAAATCAACCAACCCGGAACTATCTTCTCACACAAGTCACGTCAGGGATGGGCGAGGGTAAATGACCTCACACTCTTCAGAGTCGGAGTTGAGCTTGACAATCCGCCCCCCTTCCACTGTGTGATCCACACTCAGAATCCTCCGGTCCAGAGGCAAAGAAGGATGAATAACGGCGACCTGGGCAAGCGCTTTCTCATAACTCTCCACAGCCACCTCCACTGCCATGTGGGCCACCTCGACCATCTCTTTCTCAGCGTTCTCGGCCTTCGCGCGAGCCTCCTCGAGCTTCTCTTCCAACTCGACAACCCGGAGCGAGGAATCCACGCTAGTCCCAGCCTGGGCCTGTCCAGCTTTCCGAATTTCGGCTTCAAGCTCGGAAACCCCGGACCTTCAAAGAGGAAACCACCTCCTCGGACTGCCTCCCTTGGCTCTCAAGCTCGGAAATACGGAGCTCAAGCTCTTTGCTTTGATTAAGGGTAGAGTCCCTCTCTTTTTCAAGCTTATCCTTCTCCGCCTTGAGCCCGATCTGGTCTTCCTGGGACTTCAAAAGAGTCGAGGACAGCAACTCATACTTTTTCTGGAGGTCTGCTCGGAGTTTCCGTTCAGTATCCCTCTCTGCCAGTGCCCCTGAAATAGCAGAAACGAGAAAGTTAGGAACGGAATTAACCAAAAGAAAAACCAAGTAAAACCCTTCGGAACCTGGGGTTACCTAGCAGCGGCCTCAACCGAGTCGACCCGGGAATCCTCCAAGTGCTTCTTCAAGAACTCGCCATCTATCGAGATACCAGAAGATCTCGAAGTTAATGCTTCCCGTGGCGACTTTTCTTTGAAGCTCGGGGAGAATCGGCTCGACCAGCCTGCACCTGCGGCTCCGGAACATTGGAAGTGGAGGCAGGATCTCCTTGTGACAAAGGACGCTGCCTTTTCCTGTGTAGAAGATCAACCGCCTGATCTTCAGCACCGGCCATGCTGGCCTCTGTGATAATGTTGATCGGAACGGCAAGAACGAGCTCATTCCGGGGAGGATCTTCCTGCTGGACCCCGACCGTCCTTTCCGTAATAGCCCTCAAGCGGGAGAATTTGTCAGGCCCCATGCTGTCTGCAAAACAAGGAAAAGAAGCAATGTTAAAAGAGACGGCAATTGAAAAATTATGGGCGGTATTGGCTATCAAAAACCTACCAAGCACGGCCACCACTTGAGACTTAGAGCCCGCCCCGACCAATCGAGCTACATCAATCCCGAATTTTTTGGGATCCCGGTAGGTAATCAGGTCAGCGAAGTTGGTCAAGATCGCTAAAGAGTCCTGATCAATCGGGGATAGCCGGCTTAAACTGACAGTATACGTGTGAGGTCGCCGATTGAAATGAGAAAGAGACCACCCTATTTGAAACTTGGTGGACTCCAGGGATTCCCCATTCGCAGCATATTTGCCGACGTGCCTCACTGCCTCCTCATTCACAGGCTCAACGAAGAAGTACTTGTTCTTCCAATTTTTCAAGGAATCCGAATAGGGCATGAAAATTTTAATACCCCTCCTAGCCCGGAAGCTCACGTGTTCCCACCGATCCTTGGTTCCATCCTCGTGCCTCCGGTTGACCTCAAAAAGGTAAAAGAACAGATCACAGGAGATTGGCCTCTCCAAGTGAATACACATTAGCTCGAAATCCCGGAGGAACGCCCATGCGTTGGGATGAAGCTGAGAGGGAGCGAGGTTCAGAATCCCCATGGCCTCTTGCTGAAAGGCGGTGAATGGGGGACTAATATGCATGTCAAGAATCGTCACTCTATACATGAAAAACTTCAAAGCTCTTGGCCAAACAGCTACGTGTTGACCTTCGGCCATCCCCTCCACGTTCCAGACCTGATCTTTCCTAGAAACGCGCTTGACGAGGTAGCTCATATCATCTCCGGTCCTGTAGACGGACTGAATTCCCCTCAACGCTTCTGACACCCACGAGTACTCCCGAGGGACATTCAGAGGTTGAGACAAGAGAACATTAACCGGCCCAACTCCGGCGCAGGGGTATTGATCGGAATCACCTCCCTCATACACGGGATCCTCGTGGTATCCGAGCCCGTCTTTGTTGTTGCGACTTTCAGCAACCTCTGCTTCACTATCGTCGGAACTCCAGCTAGTGTTCCCTTGTTCTTCATTATCCGGCTCGACGTCGGACTCCTTCGAGTCAAGGAACACTATCTCGGCGTTGTCTTCATCCGACAGCTCATTGCTGGGAACCCCGGGAGAGCGGTCTTCATCGTGAAAACTCAAAGGAGCAAAACCCAGATTATCTTGAACCTTGGGAACAGTCAGCCCGGGGGGACTGGTGCGAATTTCCACCGAGTCTCTAGCACCTGAAGCCATTACTTTTGCAAGGATGGGGCGATCTAAGTTGGCAACCCGACGAGTCTATTTTGTCCTCGCCAGATCGGTCCTGCAGAAATGGGGGCTTGACGAGTCAGGTTGATACTTATACAGTGGGTCCACAACCAAGTCAAAACCCGACCTGACGACTCCCACTCTGTATCAATAAATACGGGTTCCAAGAGAACCCGACCTTGAACTAAAGCTAGAAGTAATAAATAGAAGAAGGGAACTAACCTTGTAAAATAGGAAGCTCGCCAACACTTGAATCGGATCACGAACTTCAACGGTCTCACCGAGACTCACCGCGGAACTCTGAAAGACGAAGTTTGCTAAAGAACGAGTTTAAGATCGGAAGCCAGAGCAATTCTCAAAAAGCAATGCAAAGTGAGGGAGGTCCCCTCTCCTATTTATAGGAAACTAAAGGCCTCTAATGGGCCTGGGCCTAGGCTACGCGATCCATCGCTAACCCCTAGGCAGGCGCGTCGTTTCAAGCGCCATCGTTGCCCCAATCACCCTCGAACGACGCGTCCCATCAATGACCTCACTCGCAGGCGTGGAAATCAAGGCATAGCTATAAACGGAATGCCTCGAGTCACTTGGCACAACCTGAGTCCCTCGGCTCGTCCCGGTCCTCTGACCTCGGCACGACATGAGTCTCTCACAAACGGAACGCCTCGAGTCACTCGGCGCGACCTGAGTCCCTTAGCTCGTCCCGGTCCTCTAACCTCGGCACGACATGAGTCTCTCACTCCAGAGTTTGGGGGCAGAACACAAACAAAAGCGGAATCCCGGTGTTGAAAGTTGATTACGGGTTCTCCAAAAGCAACAAGTCTAGCCCGCCCTAAGGCGACCCGACTTGGGGGGCAACTGTTACGGATTGGGCCTCTATGGCCAATCCACTTAAGGCCCAACAATAAAGGGCCAAATCCACCAGCCAAAGGTGGAGATCTAAGACCTAGATCCAATGGTCCTCCTTCACTCCAAAAACCTATAAATAAGCTTTCAATGATAGCATTAAAGGTACCCACTTTCCAATCCTCTTACTTGTAATTGACTCACTCACTGACTTGAGCGTCGGAGTGTCATTGCAGGTACCACCCCACCTCGGATCGGAGCACCAACGCGGATTGACCAGGAACATAAATACCAACTATCTCGGATCGGACCTGGTATTTAAGATCGGATACCAAGTCAGGGATATGGTATCGAACAGTAACCAAGAGTGCCCTTGGTAAAAATTAAGGAATTGAATTGAAAAAAAAACAGCACAATAACAAAACTACCTCATTTTGATTTTAAAATTATTCCTGTGTAGTTTTTTGATCGGTAATTATTCCTGTATACTTGGTTAAATTTTATTTTTTTTATAAGCAATGTTAATGGGGAATGGAGGAATATTAGTTTTTCGGGGTTTGAACCTAGACATTTTTTTTGGTTAAATTACTTAATAATAATAATAATAATAATAATAATAATAATAATAATAATAATAATAATAATAATGAGTTGTAGTTCATGACTGCTCTTTTTTTTGTCAACATTGCATTGATTCATAAACTTATAGGGGATTTTTTTTATACCCCCATCACATTCTATATACCCCCACAAAATTTCTAACATTCTATATACCCCCACATAATTTCTAAAACCCGAAAATATCCCTGCCCAACTAAAATTCGCTCGGATTTACCCTCATTTAAGGTAAATCCGATTTGTTATTTTTTCAAATGGGATTTATTTACCCAATAGGTAAATCCGACTTTAAAAATAACAAAGCGGATTTACCTCAGATGGGGGTACATCCGCTTTGTTATTTTTAAAATCGGATTTACCTAGTGGGTAGATAAATCCGATTTCCCTAAAAAAAGAAAATCAGATTTACCCCACCTACGGTAAATCCGATTTTGTTATTAAAAATAATTGTTTTTTATTTAAAATTTTAAAAAAGGTTATAAAAATGCTACTAAAAATTCGTTTAAGAATCAAAACTAATCCAAAAACTATAAAAACACCACTAAAAATCTAATAAAACGAAAATAAGGTTATACAATTTTTTTTAGATTTTTTGGAAATTATGAAAAATTAAACTAATTAATAAAAAATAGTAAACGATGGAATTTGGGATTTTGAGCTCCCATGTCCTGAAAGAAGTTTCTTTTGGAGGAGTCTTGATCCTTGATTTTTTTTCGGATTTAATGGCTGTGGTTTCATTACAATTTGAGTAGGTTGCCCGAAAACCGATTTTTTAGCCTAAATTATTCGCTCGACGTACAACATCGTCACGTGTTAACGAATTACACACTAAACAGAACTAAAAGATGGTCGGAATTGGTATCTAATTTTTTAACTGATTTATTTATTTATTAATTAGGTTAAAAAAGCGGATTTACCCCCACATAAGGTAAATCCGCTTTTGTTATTTAAAAGCGGATATACCCCCACATAAGGTAAATCCGCTTTTAAAAATAACAAAATCGGATTTAACCCCACATAAGGTAAATCCGCTTTTGTTATTTAAAAGCGAATATACCCCCACATAAGATAAATCCGCTTTTAAAATTAACAAAATCGGATTTACCCCACACCTAAGGTAAATCCTCTTTGTTATTTTTAAAAGCGGATATACCCCCACCTTAAATAAATCCGCTTTTAATTTTTTAAAATTTTCAGTGGAAATCGGATTTACTTCACAGATACATAAATCCGATTTCCAAAAAAAAATTGAAATCAGGATATGTTCGGGTTTTTTAAATTTTGTGAAGGGCAATTGTGTCTTTTCGCAGGATCCGTGGGGGTATAATTGAATGTGATGGGAATAAAGAAAAAAGGGCAACTTACAGGTAAGGTCCAAACCAACAAAAAAAGTAGTTTTATAGGCTCAGCCCAAACAACTCGGTCCACTAACACAAAGTAGTGTTTGTTGGGTTGGACCACTTACCCCAAATTTCTTTTATTTCAATTTTATCCTTTTGAAAAATATTCAAAATTTAATTTAGAATTCCAGTTTTTTTTTATTTTTTCTGGAATTATCAATGTAAGAGATAATTCCAGAAGGGTATTTTAAGAAATTTCTGGATTTATGTCAAAACATAAATCCGAATTTATTTTTTGACTTCCGGATTTATGTTTTTTTTGACATAAATCCGAAATAAAAAAATACATTCCGGATATATGTCAAAAACAAAAATTTGGAAGTTTAAAAAATGGGAAAGTCTTTTAATAGCACTTATTTAAGTAAGCACTAAATAATAGTATAAACACTACCACTACTCCACCACCATATACTGCTGCAATATGTCCGGAATTAGATTATATTCTTTAATAGCGCTTAGTCAAATAAGCACTATTAAAAGACTTCCCAAAAATAAATTTACCTTTGGAATTATGTTTTTAACATAAATCCTGATTCAGATTTATGTAAAAAAAATTCGGAAGGAAAAAATAATGTGTGGGGGATATAATTGGAAGATTGGGAATTTTGGGGGATAGTGGGCCAACGTGGGGGGTATAAAAATGAAAACCCGTGTTTATTTTGTATTCTGGGCTCGAAATGTCCAGTAGAGCATCAAATTTGGTCAAAAATAGTGAAATCATATTCCCATCACATGCAATGCGGGGTCCTGATGCTCTTTGGTACGCAAATTAAGCCGACATGCGATGGGGGCTTCTCCTGCAATGATTAATTAAGAAAAGTAAGACATTCGAAAGAATGGCTGCCAAGATAAACGAGGGAAAATAAGTGGCAAAGAAAAGACTGAGTCCTGAGGGCAAGATGAAGATTTTCCTGATCTTTGCTATGCGTCATTGTAAGGTCAATAATTAAATGGAATTGTTTGATCCACATGTGCTGAAGTGAATTGATCAAGCGTGAGTATTTTCAGAAGTGGCAGCATTTAAAGAAGTATGTAAGTTACCTGGGCCGAAGGGTAACTATACTTTTGTGGGGTTTTTTTTTTTGTACCCCCACCACCTCCCTATCTACCCCCATCGACCCTGCAAAAAGACGCAATTGCCCTTCACAAAAATTAAAAATCCCAAACGTATCCTGATTTCAATTTTTTTTTTGGAAATCGGATTTAGGTAAATCCGATTTCCACTAAAAAATTTAAAAAATTTAAATCGGATTTAGGTAAATCCGATTGCCACTAAAAAATTTAAAAAAATAAAATCGGATTTATTTAAGATGGGGTAGATCCGCTTTGAAAAATAACAAATCGGATTTACCTTAATTGGGGGTAAATCCGATTTGTTATTTTTAAAAGCGGATCTACCCCATATAAGGTAAATCCGCTTTTAAAAATAACCAAAGCGGATTTACCTTATGTGGGGGTAAATCCGCTTTGTTAACCTAATTAATAAATAACTCAGTTAAAATTTTAGATACAAATTTCGACCGTCTTTTGGTTCTGTTTAGTGTGTGGTTCGTTAACACGTGACGATATTGTACGTCGGGAGAATAATTTAGGCTAAAAAATCATATTTCGGGCAACCTACTCAAATTGTAATGAAACCACATTCTTTAAATCGGAAAAATATCAAGGATCAATACTCCTCAAGAAGGGACTTCTTTCAGGACTGGGGACCTCAAAATCCCAAATTCCATCGTTTACTATTTTATATTAATTTTTTTAATTTTTCATAATCTCCAAAAAATCTGAAAAAATTTGCATAACCTTATTTTGGTTTTATTAGATTTTTAGTGGTGTTTTTATAATTTTTGGATTAGTTTTGGCTGTTTAACGGATTTTTAGTAGCATTTTATAACCTTTTTTAAAAAATTAAATAAAAAATAATTTTTTTTAATAACAAAATCGGATTTACCTTAGGTGGGATAAATCCGATTTTCTTTTTTTAGGGAAATCGGATTTACCTTAGGTGGGATAAATCCGATTTTCTCTTTTTTTAGGGAAATCGGATTTATGTGCCCACCAGGTAAATCCGATTTCCAAAATAACAAAGCGAATTTACCTTCAGCTAAGGTAAATCCGCTTTGTTATTTTTGAAATCGGATTTACCCCCATCTGAGGTAAATCCGACTTTAAAAATAACAAAGCGGATTTACCTTAGATGAAGGTAAATCCGAGCGAATTGTAAGTTGGGCAGGGGTATTTTCGGGTTTTAACAATTTAATGGGGGTAGATGGGAGTTGATGGGGGTAAAAAAAAAAGGCCTACTTTTGTAGATGGAAATAATTGAAGAGGCCCCATTTTCCAGAAGTCTTCAAAAAAATTGATTTGTACTAGCACATATTTATTGGATAATTATGGTAACTCTTCAACAAAAAAAATACTTTATATAGCGATTCTATATTTGGAACCTCTATGGTAATTTTTGTTGGTTATAATTGTGAAGAAAGAAAAACAAAAGCAAGGCACTACCGTCTCACAAAACAAACACCACCACATTTCTACCCAAAACCTTAAGGCGTTAGGTATATGGGTCATTTCTCTTATATATCCTTCATCTAACTCATTCATAGCCAATGTCACTCACATTTGAATTTCCAACATCTCCCCCAAGTGTGAGTCACCCACATCACTATACTTGATCCAAACCAGGATCCACTCCCCGCTCCCCCACCAAGCCGAACCATGGGCTCTAATACCAATTGTTGCGGGAGTCCGATGGAGCATCGGGAGCAACAACCAATGAACCGACCAAGAGACTTGGACACCACATCTCCACCCAAAACTGTTGGGGAGTCCGAGGGAGCATCGGGAGCAACAACGAGTGCATTTTCGACAGGTTCAATTAAATGCAGTCAACGAGGTTTGACTTGCTAATTTCAAGAGGAAAGGTGTTGATTTCGACAGTGAGAAGTTTTCCCAAGAAGGTTCGACGCAGTGCTTAACTTAGTGGAAATTGAAGAATTGAAGCCAATGGTTCGACTAGAAGAAAGTTAGTGATAGATCAGAAGTCAAGTGCTCGTTGAGGAAACAACATAGCAGTTATTGTGGTCGAAGACATGACAGTTACCATTTTTTAAATTCTATGTACAGTTAGTTAGTTATTGTGTTTCTCTCCTTGTATAAATAGTGGTTTTTCATAGGAAAAACGGGTCACAAACTCACATACAAAATTCTGAAACTCAAACTTCCAACATCACAGAAAATGAGTTAGAGAACAATGTATGAACTTGTGCACCATTCTCTTTACAATTAATGCAATTTCACTTTTACTTTCTTAAGTTTTCTGCATTTTATTTGTTTTCTCTTCGCCTCCTACTCAGAACTCTCCCTTCTGGGGATAACTTCGACGGTTATCTTCATATTTCAAGTTTAAACCGAAAGAACACTCATAATTTCTGGAAAAACTTTAACACAAATGTTCTAGGATTTTCTAGTTGATCCTGCAAGCAACATTAATTTGTAACTAGTGGTGTTTACCAAAAAACACGCCAAACAAATTGGCACGCCCGGTGGGGACTTTTGTGCTAAATTTTAAAGTTTTTTCGTTGAAATCTTAAAACTTGTGATTTAATCTGTGCATGCGTTTGAGGAGTGGTAAACATCTTTCAAAGATGGCGCGCTCTAATGTAAACAATACTTCTGCATCAAATGCACAAAGTTCACAAGAACAAGCGTCGGTTAGTGACGTGAATGCTACGAATGTCGTGGGAGTAACCGCTTCCATGCCTTCTTCGGTAGTTATGGGCGTAACCACTGTAACTGCTCCTGTAATTACTCCTGTGTCGATGATGACAACGGCACCATTGACACAAACTAACGCGATGGCTTCTGTGCCACCAATATTAGGACCAACAAGTCCTCTAATGGCTAATCCAACGATTGGAAATATGCCATTTAATTTGCCTATGAACAGTAGGAGTTATCCATATGACATGCCAACAGCCTTGATGACAGGCCTTCAGACAAATTCGTCTACGTATGCAGACAATGCAATTACAGGATTTACGCCTACACATAGTTCATCAGAGAACATTTTTAGTCGAAATGTTCAACCTTCATTGACCACATCATCTTTGCTGGCATTAAGGCAACAAATGGATGATAGTAATCATGATATGGTTAATATGTTAACACAACAAATTTGTACAGTGTTTAACCCTTTAATACAAAACACAAATAATAGTTACCAAATGTTAGCAACACAAATGGGAAGAATTGTTGATTTCTTTGGCACTCCACCAGTGCAGAACCAGCAAATTCCTCAAATTCAGAATGTTAGGCCTGTTGGAATCCCCATAGAAAGGCCTACCAATGTAGTTCCCATCAATCAAGGGCAACAACTTGTTGTCAAAGAGCCTGTTCCTGATGTTGTGTTAGTCAATAGGAACCAAAATGCTGATGAAGTGGTTAGGCAAGTCCAACAAAATAATTTTGGAATCCAAAACAATTTGGCTAGTCTTGTCGAAAATATTCTAGCCCAAAATGGTCTTAATTTAGGCCTACATAGGCCTAATTTTGTGTCACCTTTGTCGGATTATATACTGCAAACAGAATTGCCCAGGGGATGGAAAATCCCTAAGTTCACAAAATTCGCTGGGGAAACTAGTGAATCTACTATCGAACACGTTGCCTGTTATTTAACTGAGGCTGGTGACATAGAGCACAATGAGAATTTAAGAATGAAATACTTTCCAAATTCTCTAACTAAAAATGCTTTTACTCGGTTCACCACTTTACCTCCACATTCCATTTTTAATTGGAATCAGTTAGAAAAGGCTTTCCATGAGCAATTCTATATGGGCCAATGCAAGATTAGTCTTAAGGAATTGGCTAGCGTTCGACGTAAAGTGGCGGAGTCTATTGATGACTATCTCAATAGATTTAGACTTCCCAAGGCAAGGTGCTTTACTCAAGTGCCTGAACACGAGTTAGTTGAAATGGCTGCTGGTGGCCTAGACTATTCTGTAAGAAAGAAATTAGATACTCTGCACTTAAGAGGCTGCAATGGAGTCTGATTTTACTCAATCGTAGCAGAAGATGAATTACTTGATTTCCTCTTGCAAGATGCAGTTCTGTCTTTGACAAAGAGGCTGCAAAGAGCCTTGAAGGTTATCGACCTCAATTGAAGCGGAAAGGAAAATGGGTCGACAAAAGGCCAAAGTTCAAGTTCAACAAAAGAGGGATACCATACAAAGTTACTTCGACAAAGCATACTCAGAAAGAGCAACTTAAGATTTATGTTCCATCAACAAAGTCTGCTGTAGAGAAATGGGTGTACTCCGGTGGAAAGAATACTGGATACTTACCCGTGAATTTTGGTGGGAAAAGTGTTAGGTATCAACCAAAACCCACAAAAATGGTCAAGGGGAGCACCAATACTACTGGCCAAAACAAGGCACTTGAATCTAACAAGTATGTCTATAACAACAATTACAAGGGGAAAAATCCCATGACTAGAAAGCTATTGGTGCAGGAAAAGTAGAGATTTCTAACAAAAAACAAGGTAAGCAAGTGGCTGTCGAAGTGGCTAGAAAGCCAGCTACTAAGAGGATATTTCCTCCACTCTCAGCAATCAAAGAAGGCTTTGACTTAGACGAAGAAATGGAGTCTGATTTTGCTGATTCTGGGTCGGAATTTGATGTCCTATGCAATGTGGTCTCAATTCTACCAATTGAGCATGATGTAGTTTCCGAAGTGAATGATGTCGAGGAAGATTTCGACGAAGAGACTACTTATAAACCAATTTGTTACTATGTGTTGAAGAATGGTTGTGTCGAAGAACAACATGCTGTATTTGAGAAACCAGATTGTGGAATGATGAACCATCTCAAACCTTTGTTCATTCAAGCTAAAGTGAACAACATAGGTGTCAACAAGATTTTGGTCGACGGTGGTGCTGCTGTAAATTTGATGCCACAACATTTGTTGAGGAAAATTGGTAAATGTGATACTGATTTGAGGCCACACAACGTGGTACTCACAAATTATAAAGGCAAAAGTGGCCACTCACTTGGGGCCATTGAAGTCGAGTTAGCTGTGGGTAGCATCAAAAGATCAACGTTGTTTCTTGTAGTTCCTTTTAAGGCTAACTACAACTTGTTGCTAGGAAGAGAGTGGATACATGGCGTGGGGGAAATACCATCAACTGTTCACCAAAGGCTCATTATTTGGAGAGAAGATGGTTTGGTCGAAAACATTGAAGGTGATCAGAGTTACTTCAAAGCGGAGGTAAATACTATCACTAAAAAAACTTTTGACAAACAATTGGCGAACATTGCGCCATGTTCTTCTTCTGATCTTGGTTATGTACACCAAGATAATGTGTTTTCCTCAGTTACTCTTCACCCAAACTACAGATTTATTTGGGAGAGGGAGGTTATGGATGAGGATAATCACCCAAGAGGCTTTTGCAAGCCTACTGGGTGGGATGGACCATAAATAGTTTATTTATGTCTAAGCCCAATGCATGGGATATAATTACGGCCTATGTGGCCGAAAACAAAGAAAAGGCGGCTTTGGAAGCCGAGTTACAACAACAAACGGTTGCTGAAGCCAGTGACAGTAATAGTAAGGAAGACTTGGTCGAAGACCAAAGGCTTGATTGTGTTGACCAAGTGACTTCAAACACAAGAGGGGGGGGGGTCAATTGTGAAATTAAAAATAGCACTTAAAAATAAAGTCTTTAAAAGCAAGTTGATCAAGTAAACTAAATTGCTTAAGAAAATGTTTTGATTTGAATAAGAGCGATAAGGAAATAAATATAACTTGCAAGGAAAATAAAAGAGATGAAGGGAAAGAAGAAGACACACAGAGTTTTATCCTGGTTCGGTCACCTCCTAGTGCCTACGTCCAGTCCCCAAGGAAAACTCCAAGGGATTTTAATCAATCACTAGCTTTTAAAACAGGTTCAGCTAGAAACCTTTACAACCAAAAACCATTTTACAAAAACCCTGGATATCACCTCCCTATGAAAAAGACCTTTAAAAACCTAGAGATATCACCTATCTATGAAAACACCAAGAGATATCACCTCTCTTGAATAACTTGGGATCACACCCAACCAAGAGATATCACCTCTCTTGAATACCTTGGGATCACACCCAAAAATAAGAAACACAAAGGATTTTGATAACACACTCAATAGTGTGGATAAAACAAATTGAAGCACAAGTTTACAATTCAAACTATATGAAATATAAAGCTCTCAAAATAAAATGTTTAGCAAGTGTAAAATGAATGAGAGTGATGAGAAGAATAATATTCAGATTTTGCGAATGAGAGTGTGTGAGAAGAGTGGAGAGTGAGACCTCTATTTATAGGCTAGGAAAAAATATGACGTTGAGTTATTTATGGAGATGTGGTAATCGATTGTGTGCTTAAATAACTTGGAGATGAAAATCGATTAGATGCTTTCCTTAAAACATGGATGAATTGATTATGTGCTCTGTTAGAATATGAATGAATCGATTATGTGCTCTGTTAAATCCTAAGAATCGATTATGTGCCTCAAAGGGAAAAGGAAAGAATCGATTATGTGGTTGTTTTCATAGAGAAGGAAATCGATTCTTTGCTTGAATGAAGGAAGTGTTGAAATCGATTTTGTGCCTGACTGAAAGAGGTGGAAGAATCGATTATGTGCTTTCTCAAAACCATATAGGAATCGATTATGTGCTTTCCTAAACTCATGGATAACTTCCTTAAATAGATGAAGAATCGATTATGCAAGGAAAGGAAGAGATGTGAAATCGATTTCTCCTATTTTTGGAAACAATGTTAATCAAATATAGCCTTGGTAAAATCAATTATATGCTTCTAAAAAACATTTTCACATATTATGTGCTTGTCCTATTTAATCTTGCATGCATGAGGTTTGTTGAAAAATATTTTCATGCAAACATATTTTTATGAAACATATTGTGAGTGTGTGATTTATTTTATTTTAGAGAGCTTTATTTTCACTTACAAAAAGTCCTAATACACACACAACAATAAAATAACTCGTGGCTTGCGCTTGATTACATTTTTCTGCTTTTTGCAGTCTTGACCTTTTTGACCTTCTTTTGTCAATCATCAAAACCAGATTATTCCTGTCAAGGCATGTATTCACATTCTCCCCCCTTTTGATGATGAGAAACATCATTAGAAGGGATTTGCTCAATGAAAGGGCTAGGATAGAAATATTTAGTAATAACGTATATATCAGAGATAAGCGCAGATTATACTCCCCCTTTCAATATGCAAGCATTAAGAAAATGCTCCCCCTGAAACATGCAAATCACATAACTCTCCCCCTTTTGGCATTATCAAAAAGCGGGGAAAAAAAATCACGTCAAGACATATATTCAAATGATAAGTAAAAATCAATTTGCAACTCCCTTTTTGAAGAGGGACTTTAAAATATGTCACCACATGAAACATAGCCACATTTTAGTTGATGAAAAGGAGAAATTTCTTTTATCCTCCTTCATGTGTTTCGAATGACCACTATCGAGATACCAATTTGAGTTTTTGGCCTTCAAGCACACCTACAACACAAAATCAATTATTGGCTTTTGGTACCCAAACCATTTTGGGTCCTTTTGGGTTAGTCTTGAGAATGGTGCCCTTTAGAATCCACTTCCATTTGTCATTCATATCAATGTTCTTTCTTGCATTACAAATAGAAGATGTATGACATTTTCTACCACAATAATAACATTTTGTAAAAGGGCTACTAGATGTGATGTTGGGACTAAAAAACTTTTTGAAAGATTTTTCATGATTCTTTGGTTGATAGCCCAAACCAGCTTTATCATAAGTTCCCCTTTGATTTCCCAAAATGATATTTAGATTGTCTCTTCCCATGGTGAATTTTGCAAAAGTGTTGTGCAAATCATCAACTTTATTTTTTAAAATATTGCACTCTTCACACTTGGGAATATGCTCCTTTTGATTTTTATAAGAGTTGCAAGAGGAGACTTCACTTACAAAAATTCGTTTCTCTTTAAGAATCTCTATTTCCTTGTTTAAAGTTTCGATTTTAGATTGAAGAGTGGAAATAGTTTTCTTAGAAGTGGAAACAATTTTTCTAAGTTTAGTTGACTCGTTATTTAGTTCTTCACAAGTACTAACCAACTCATCATAAGTTAAATCATGTTCAGTTTCAAAGAAGTTTACCTCATCTTCCTCATGCTTTGCCATGAGACATAGTTTTGCTACCTCATTTTCGGATTCATCGGATGATTCCATATCATTTTCATCCCAAGCGATATACGCCCTTCTTCTTTTTGATTTCTTTCGAAGATCTCTATTCGGTTTCTCATATTTTTGACTTTGAGGACAATCCGGCTTTATGTGCCCCTTCTTACCACATTTATAACATGTTGGATTGAAGGAAGTTCCTTTCTCATTTTTGCTTTGAGGATTTGGTTTACCTTTATACCTCATGAACTTTTTGAACATTCGAACCATTTAACTCATGTCTTCATCACTTTCATTGGAGCTATCATAATCTTCCGTGTCACTTTCTTTGATACATGCTTTTAGCGCAAGTCATTTATTTTTCTTTTCACCTTCCTCACTTTCAATGAGTCGATTTAATTCAAGCTCATGTTCCTGCAATTTACCAAACAAGGTGGTTAAGTCCATAGAAGATAAATTTTTAGATTCCGAGATAGCTGTCACTTTGGGTTGCCACTTTCTATTTAGGCATCGCAGAACTTTATTGGTTAAATCCTCATTTTCGAAAGATTTTCCAAGGCCTCTAAGATGGTTAACTATATGGATGAAACGTTTGTTTAGTTCTTGGATGGTTTCACCCGGTTTCATCTTAAATAGTCCATACTCATGAGTTAATGTGTTCATTCTAGCCCTTTTGACCTCGGTAGTACATTCATGGGTCACTTGAAGGGCGTCCCACATTTCCTTGGCGGTTTTACAATGTGATACGCGATAGAACTCATCGATGCTTAACGCAGTTGTGATGATGTTCTTAGCTTTCAAATTGTATTGAACCTTTTCTTTTTCATATTTGGACCAAAGGGATCTAGGTTTGTTCACCATTTAATCATTAACAAGTTGAGTGGGAACAAATGGACCATTTATGACAGCATCCCAAATATCACAATCTACTCCTTCAATAAAAATTTTCATTCTTGTTTTCCAATAATCATACCCTTCACCATTGAAAGATGGGGGTCTGTTTAAGGAGTCATTTGAAGTCATCTTGCCTCTTGATACAGTTAGTCTTGACCAAGAGTCTAGCTCTGGTACCACTTGTTGTCCAAGTGACTTCAAACACAAGAGGGGGGTGAATTGTGAAATTAAAAATAGCACTTAAAAATAAAGTCTTTAAAAGCAAGTTGATCAAGTAAAGTAAATTGCTTAAGAAAATGTTTTGATTTGAATAAGAGCGATAAGGAAATAAATATAACTTGCAAGGAAAATAAAAGAGATGAAGGGAAAGAAGAAGACACGCAGAATTTTATCCTGGTTCGGTCACCTCCTAGTGCCTACGTCCAGTCCCCAAGGAAAACTCCAAGGGATTTTAATCAATCACTAGCTTTTAAAACAGGTTCAGCTAGAAACATTTACAACCAAAAACCTTTTTACAAAAACCCGGGATATCACCTCCCTATGTAAAAGACCTTTAAAAACCTAGAGATATCACCTCTCTATGAAAACACCAAGAGATATCACCTCTCTTGAATAACTTGGGATCACACCCAACCAAGAGATATCACCTCTCTATGAAAACACCAAGAGATATCACCTCTCTTGAATAACTTGGGATCACACCCAACCAAGAGATATCACCTCTCTTGAATACCTTGGGATCACACCCAAAAATAAGAAACACAAAGGATTTTGATAACACACTCGATAGTGTGGATAAAACAAATTGAAGCACAAGTTTACAATTCAAACTATATGAAATATAAAGCTCTCAAAATAAAATGTTTAGCAAGTGTAAAATGAATGAGAGTGATGAGAAGAATAATATTCAGATTTTGCGAATGAGAGTGTGTGAGAAGAGTGGAGAGTGAGACCTCTATTTATAGGCTAGGAAAAAATATGACATTGAGTTATTTATGGAGATGAGGTAATCGATTGTGTGCTTAAATAACTTGGAGATGACAATCGATTAGATGCTTTCCTTAAAACATGGATGAATCGATTATGTGCTCTGTTAGAATATGAATGAATCGATTATGTGCTCTGTTAAATCCTAAGAATCGATTATGTGCCTCAAAGGGAAAAGGAAAGAATCGATTATGTGGTTGTTTTCATAGAGAAGGAAATCGATTCTTTGCTTGAATGAAGGAAGTGTTGAAATCGATTTTGTGCCTGACTGAAAGAGGTGGAAGAATCGATTATGTGCTTTCTCAAAACCATATAGGAATCGATTATGTGATTTCCTAAACTCATGGATAACTTCCTTAAATAGACGAAGAATCGATTATGCAAGGAAAGGAAGAGATGTGAAATCGATTTCTCCTATTTTTGGAAACAATGTTAATCAAATATAGCCTTGGTAAAATCGATTATATGCTTCTAAAAAACATTTTCACATATTATGTGCTTGTCCTATTTAATCTTGCATGCATGAGGTTTGTTGAAAAATATTTTCATGCAAAATATTTTTATGAAACATATTGTGAGTGTGTGATTTATTTTATTTTAGAGAGCTTTATTTTCACTTACAAAAGTCCTAATACACACACAACAATAAAATAACTCTTGGCTTGAGCTTGATTACATTTTTCCGCTTTTTGCAGTCTTGACCTTTTTGACCTTCTTTTGTCAATCATCAAAACCAGATTATTTCTGTCAATGCATATATTCACATATTGTGTATATGATGATGAGCCTTTAGGTTTTGAAAAGGACCCAATGGGTTCGACCAAGAAAATACAAGCACGAGATCCCTTGGAAGAAATTGACTTGGGAGATAGCTCTGTAAAAAGGCCAACATATATTAGTGCAAAGATTGACAAAGCTTTCAGGGTGCAAACTGTCGAACTTTTGAAGGAATTAAAAGACTGTTTTTCTTGGGACTACAATGAGAAGCCAGTTTTGAGTCGAGAAGTAGTGGAATTGAAGCTGCCTATATGACCAGAAAAGAAGCCAGTGAAGCAAACACCAAGAAGATTTGCACCACAAATCCTGCGAAGATCAAAGCAGAAATCGAAAGACTACTCAAGAGCAAGTTCATCATAACTGCAAGGAATAGAGGTCGCGTAGTGTTGGATGAAGAAATGAAGCTTCGCAAATGGAGTTCTCTGGTGCGTAAACACTGGATTTCACAAGAAAGAAGAAGAGAAAGGGTTCGCAGAAGCAGAGAGAGTAAAAAAGGGAAAATGAAATGAAGAAGTTGCTTTTATAGCTGTTTTAGCAAGAGAGAGAAAAGGTAAACCTTTAAGTTTTCTTTAAAGAGCAGTTATTTGCAACAAGTAGTGGGGAGTTACAACACAAAACGTGGCCCACTAAATCTGAGATAACGGCGCCATAAAGTGCTTTTTCTGGAAGTGTCTTTTCAATTCTGAAAACTGGTGGTAGTGACGTCATAAGATTTGACATAAAGCTGTTGATTGTAATTTCAAAAACATTATTTTCTGCATTCATTTAAAACTCAGTCGAAAAAGACATTTTTGGGGGGCAATTTGTTAGCCTGCATTTTCGACAGGTTCAATTAAATGCTGTCAACAAGGTTTGACTTGCTAATTTCAAGAGGAAAGGTGTTGATTTCGACATTGAGAAGTTTTCTCAAGAAGGTTCGACGCAGTGCTTAACTTAGTGGAAATTGAAGAATTGAAGCCAATGGTTCGACTAGAAGAAAGTTAGTGATAGATCAGAAGTCAAGTGCTCGTTGTTGAAACATCATAGCAGTTATTGTGGTCGAAGACATGGCAGTTACCATTTTTTAAATTCTATGTACAGTTAGTTAGTTATTGTATTTCCCTCCTTGTATAAATAGTAGTTTTTCATAGGAAAAACGGGTCACAAACTCACATACAAAATTCTGAAACTCAAACTTCCAACATCACAGAGAAAACGAGTCAGAGAACAATGTATGAACTTGTGCACCATTCTCTTTACAATTAATGCAATTTCACTTTTACTTTCTTAAGTTTTCTGCATTTTATTTTTTTTTCTCTTCGCCTCCTACTCATAATTCTCCCTTCCGGAGATAACTTCGACGGTTATCTTCATACTTTCAAGTTTAAACCGCAATAACACTCATAATTTCTGGAAAAACTTTAACAAAAATGTTCTAGGATTTTCTAGTTGATCCTGCAAGCAACATTAATTTGTAACTAGCGGTGTTTACCAAAAAACTCAGTAAACACCATTAGACTTGGATGCCACATCTCCACTCAAAACCTTAAGGCATCAGGTATATGGGTCCCCTCTGTTATATATCATTTATATAGCTCATTCATAGCCGATGTGGAACTAACCACTCACACTTGAATTTCCAACATTTCCCCCCAATGGTGAGTCACCCACATCACTATACTTGATCCAAACCAGGATCCACTAATGACTCTTATACCACTTGTTGGGGAGTCCGGGGGAGCACCAGAAGCAACAACGAGCTAGTTAATGAGCCAAACCACCGAGAGTCTTGGACGTCACATCTCCACCCAAAACCTTAAGGCATCAGGTATATGAGTCCCCTCTCTTTTATATATCCAGCGAGAGTCTTGGACGTCACATCTCCACCCAACACCGCTGTGGTAATTTACCCTATGAATAATGCTGGAGAGAACGAAACGAATAAAGACGAAAATCCTTCAATCTTTAATAGGTTGTCACTTGTCACGTAAGAATTCTGACATTTCTTACACAAATTTCTCCGTACTAAATATTGATACTGTTTACCCTATACATTTTTGAGTAATCTATTTAAAAGAAAAACACTACTCAATCTAATTAAGTGCTACTTCAATATAAACAAATTAAACGGTATATTTGCGCTTGTTTTAGATCGTGATAGAATTTATTTTGGATAATTGATTTAAAAAAGTTTAAAAATATTGATTTAAGTTTAGTAAAAGTGATTATTAGATAAAACGAATTCGAGATTGTTTTTAGAGATTTTAATGTTTAGTAAAAGCAATTTTATCAGACCCAGACCAGTCATCGACCCGGTCAATGCACTGGGTCACTGGGTCTTTGGTCGGACAAGCGGGTCTTTAGTCGGACCGCATGACCCGGACACACTAAAAATAGACCTGTATGTATAAATTTATACATGACAAAGCCATCAAAAAATTGTATTATACCACAAAAATCTAAAAAAAAATTATCAACAAAAATTAACATAATTCTCAAAATTTAATTGTTTAAATTCAAATCCATAAGGACCATAAGCCCATAACCATAACATAAGTACCAAATTAAACCATTCGGTAATAATGGTCTCAACATATCCAAATTTATAACTAGTACCTAATTACATGTATTTTATGTAAGCTACATGACTTGTTAAGAATCACAACAATACAATATATCAAAATAAAACAAATGCATTAGAATTTAAGCACCCTAAAATTATTGTCTTCAAAAAAAAATTAAGAGCACCAAATATGTCAAACCAAGAAACAATAATTAACTTTTAAAAGAAAAAATAGAAACAATAATTAATATTTAACAACTTTCAATTTTGTCAAAAAAAAAACATAAAGGGAATGGATATATATTGTATTTGTAGATTGAGTAACAGGAATCATGATAGGCTCAAGTTGTTAGTTGGCCGCAGCTCTACTGGGGTTCGAGTCCCGCTGTGGAGTTTTTATTAAACAAAACTTTTGTAATAAAAAAAAGGAGGACAACGCTGACATGGTTCTTCAACCAGCCCGGCCCGGCCCGGTAATACCACCGGGTCCCGGTTGGACGGGTTCGACCGGCCGGTCTGGGTCTGATAACACTAAGTAAAAGTTCATTTGTGTGTTTGTTTATATAACCGTGATTTAGCTTCTCGTTTTAATCATAAAATTATTGTTTTAGATTTCGATGAATATAAAATGCATAAACAAACACAATGTTATCACTAATCAAACACAAGAAAAGTGTTATTCAATGATGCTAATTTGGTTCCAAAATTGATTTTTGGCTGTCGAGAATCTCTAACACAAATTGACCTGAAATTCATTAGCGATTTTTTTTGACAAACTTCATTAGGTATTTTTACCTACTATTATTCCTGAAAAGTGTTATTCAATGATGCTAAATATGTTTTTGGTCCCAAAATTGATTTTTGGTTGTCGAGAATCTCTAACACAAATTGACCTGAAATTCATTAGCGATTTTTTTTTTGACAAACTTCATTAGGTATTTTTACCTACTATTATTCCTGCTTATTTCAGTGACTTAAGGTTTTTTAAATCACTACAACGTCCCCAAAACTAATTTCTTTTTTTTCTTGAAAGGAATTGTGTTTCTTGTATACATATCAATATCTAAATTAGTACAGTATAATGTCAAAGGTTGAGGTAGGTCTACAGCAACAAGACAATGACTCTTTTGGTAAAAAGTAGTGGATAACAGATAGGCTAGCAAATGAGCTAGCGGACAACGGATAAGGTAGCTGATAGCAAATTGTGTGTTTGGTAAAACAAGCGGTTAAACTAACTCATAAATGTAAAATGACATAAAAAGAAATATTTATTTAATTCGCAATTAAATTATTTGGTTTATTTTAATAATAAGGATGAAGAAAGAATTTTTTAAAAAAAAGAGTAAAAATGACAAAAAAAAATTGAGACACTATACACTATATACTATAAGATCGGATGCTATTTTGTGTAGCATTTGAAAAAATGCTAAACATAAAATTTCAAAATACTTTAAACACCCATGCTTATTAAACACATCTACTCGTCACCTATTAATTAAATCCGCTATCCACTGTGGGCAGGAGAATTGTCGAATAGAGCCAAAATGCATTAGTCAAACCATAGATGAAGAAAGGCGAATGCAGAACGCCGACATCATGTGTGTTTGTTTGTTTGTGTGTGTGGCAGCGGCCAGTCACATTTTATTAGTATTATGGTTTCCATTCTCCAATGAATTCTGTACCCATTATGGCTATTAATTTCAACGAAAGGAATCGAGATCTACCTACCTTTTGGCCGGTGTAGTCTATTAATCGCAGATCTCCAAAAATTTGACAATAATAAGCATAAGATAAAGATGGATAGAAAATAGTAGTAACAATACAGTTACCAGAAACTGTATAGTTGACAATCACGCATAATCAGTAGTTAAATATAGTTTATAAGTTCCACCCAAAGTTCCAGGCAAAAAAAGTAGATTCCTGAAGGTGGAACATGTTCTATTGTTATGTGCCAAGTGTGTGTGTTTTATCAGTGCGTAAAAAAATTGATATTTTAATTTCAAGATCGTGATGCATGGCAAATAACCTTTTAAAAAGTAAACCTGCTTGCGCACAATGTGTCTGTGTAAAGATGCATCTTCGTAACGAGATAAAACTGGGTCTTGATTCTAAAAAATACATATAAATGCATAATAATGAAAATTTAAAATGAAGAGGAATCCCATTATGTTAGCATAGCAAGTACCCCACAGGCCACAGCTGAGCTAGTATATATTAAAATGGCTACGGCTTAGCAAGCAAAAGGGACTACAATCACTGATGTATACAGATTTTAGATTTGTACGTAGGCAGTACGATGTTTAATGGTGCAGGTCCACTACACTGGTCCTTCCATGATCGACATGGAAGCTAAATAGTAAGACCCATCTCAGTTGTCGTCCGGTGGCGGACATACCTTGTATCAGAGCTGTCAATTTGGCTCCAAGCCCCATTAGCACTCAATTAAGTCTCATAAAATTGAAGCCCCTATTAATGGGGCTTTTTTTAGCCCAGTCCACACTTTTAAATTTTTTAGTGGATTAGGGCCAGGGCTTTGTGGGCTGGGTCCCAAATTTTTTTCTCATTCTTTTCCCACTATTTACACCTCCACTTTCATTCTTTCACCCCCTTCCTCTTCTCCCTCCCTCTCACCACCACCTTCTTCTCCCCCTCACCACAACCACCACCACCAGTACCATCACCATCTCCCACTCACCACCACCACCACCACCACCACCTCTTTTCCCACCACCACCACCACCTCTTTTCCCACAAATTTTTAGGTTTTCAAGACTAACGAAGGACAACGGGAGGACTTGTAATTTCCAGTTTTTTGTAAAAAAGTAAATAAATTTTTAGGGCTCATGGGCTGGCCCAGGTCGAAGCCCACATAGGTCCGTGGGTAATTTCAGTTTCGTTGCAAAAACATAAAATTAAGGGCCTTGGACTGGCCCTGGCCCACTGGGGCTTGGGGCCTCCGTGGGCTTTTGAAACGTGGGCTTTTGGGCCCACGGGGGCCTTTTGACCTATGGGCCATGTGGGGCTGGGCTGGCCCACATGGGCCAAATTGACGGCTCTACCTTATATCCAGGGGGTTCAGTTGAACCCCCTGGAAAAAAATTTGCACTTACCACCCTATATAAATAGCCCAAATCTCCTGAAATTTTTATTTTGAACCCCCTGAAAATTTTAAATTGCAGTAGTAGACCAAGTTTTGCACCCATCTGACACTCGCCTTAAAAAAGTTGACACCCCTGACCCCGGGGTCCTGGGTCTGCCACTGCTGTCGTCCTTACCACTATTTTTATTTTAAAATATAAAAGTTGAAAACTTGAAAGAAATAGGTTAAATATATTTTGAGTCTCTATAAAATTTCACAATTTCTTTTGTTAGTCTTTATAAAAAATTTCATCCACTTTTCGTCCCCAAAATATTTTTCAACAATAGTTTTAGTTCCTATAAATTAAATGTCAACTCATGTATACCCTTTGAATTTTTGAATGATGTTTTGCATACATTCATGTTAAGAATATTATAAAAATATCTCCCACGAAACCTTAACATTTTTTTTTTGCAATGGATGAATTAAATATGAATTTTGTAAGCGCCTAAAACTAAATAAACACAATAAAGAAAATATGAACCTACAAGTCAAATTTTGAGCTTATTTTTTGCTAAAACTTCTATTATAACACATAGAGTGTATCTGCAAAGTTTGATACCGTTTCGACAGTACCATTCCCCCATTTACCCTTTATCTTTGGTTCTAAAAAGTTTTGCTTACAAAAAGTTCCGCTTCTTCAGTACAGTGCTAAGTACGGTGCTAATCACTTCTTATTAGCACCAATCAATTTACATGTTCCACTATGTTGAATAACATTGAACTAACTACTTTCCTTCAAGCCTCCACCCAAGAATGTTGACAGAAGGATATGAAAGCTGATTTACCTACAGGTAAGGCACTTATTGGATGCAAATGACTCAATAAGACCAAATACTGAGACATCCCTTCCCGTTTCATCATAATAACCAAGTGCTAGCCTAATAAAATGCCAGATTTTTTAAAACTTGTTATGGTCACAACTCGCGCCGCCGAGCTAAGCCCTGAGCTCCCTATAGAACTCGGGGTAAGCAACCAAACTGACCACCAAAGCGATAACATGGGATCCGAGCTCTCATGGATAGGTCAGCCTCCGAGGAACCATGAAACACACTGCAAAAAATACTAAGTCCCCGTTAGAGATCAGAACTAAACCCTAATTCCACCCCTCACATTGATAAGGGCTTAATTTACTTAAAATTATTAATCATTTGTAAGCATTAATTAAACTTAAATTATGATATTAGATTAAATTCTCAACCAAAAAACTAATTAATATATGATTAGTAAATATATTATGTTTTTATTGAAATTAATTGTTTTGCAATCCTTAAATTTTGTTTATATAGGTGAAAAACTGTCTTTAAAGATCTACAAGGACCAAAACAAGTGAAATTGAGGAATGCGGAATTTTGGCAGTGGCTTAGCTATCCATGGCTAGCTTAGCAAGTGATGTCTGATATTGTTTTGCCGTGAAGAATTCTAGCAGATACATTTACTTGTCTTGAAGAAAGGAGACCAGTAGCTTAGCTAGTGGCGCCTGACATTTCTGACACATGAGATCAGCAACTTAGCTTATGTCCGTAGCTCAGCCTACAGTGCCTGACATTACTTCCTCCTGAAGAATTCTAGAAGGCAGGAAACCAGTAGCTAAGCTACCCAGAATGTTTGCTAAGCTACTGGAGGTCCATAATTCTATATAAATGGCAGAACTCGAATTTTCAAAGACAACTCATATATACTCACATACAGAACCTAAAGGACGACAAGGTTGAAGGATTCGAAGGTTTTCCATCATCTTGAGAGATCAATGGTGTTAAATCTTGAGGTTTTTCCATCTTTTCAATCATTCGTATGATGGCGACTGGCAACCATGAAAATGGATAGCTAAACTCTCTTTGTTGGGATTGGATGTAACTATACTTTCACTTCTGTATTTGTTTTGATTCATATTTATATATTCATCTTTATGCGTTCATTCAGTGATTTATTCTTATTCGTAATGGTAGTTGTCACTAGTGGAAAAAACACATTTTATAACAGGAATTCATATCGGTTAAAAACAACCTGATGTTAAAAGTGACGCGGTGGCAGTTTTGTAATTAAAATTACTTTTTTTATATCGGTTGGCATTGGAACCGATATAGAAAGCGAAAAAATTATCATTCATATCGGTTCATGTATATAACCGATATGAAAAGTCCAAAAATTAGGCATTCCATAACGGGTCCAGAGACCACCCGTTATAGAAACGAAGCAAATTTACTTTCCCTCTCACTCTCATTCATTCGCAGAAACCCTCTCATTCGCATCTCTCTCCCCTCTCATTCGCATCTCTCTCGCATCTTCTTCCTCTCGCAGAAAACCAGAAAACCCTACGTTCAAGCCATTGTTGCCCAACTTCAAGCCTCACCACCACCCCGCAGCTCCACGCATCTCTCTCCCCTCTCATTCGCATCTCTCTCGCATCTTCTTCCTCTCGCAGAAAACCAGAAAACCCTACGTTCAAGCCATTGTTGCCCAACTTCAAGCCTCACCACCACCCCGCATCCAGGAGCTCCGGCGAGCCCTCATCTCACTTCTCTATTCTTCCTGCGAACTGAAATCACCAACGAAGAGGAACGAACCGGCTTGGACGCACAATCACCGCCCATAACAGGTTTGTATCTTTCTCAGTCGTTTTGTTTAAGCGGTTGTAGAGTAGAAGAAGTTTTCAAATCGATTAATAGGTTTAATTTCTCTGTAAATATACATCAGGATCTTGCAAAAACTGCAGAACAGAAATGTTAGGGTTTTTTTTTTTTTGTTTATTTCTTTTTTCTTCTGGTTGTTGTTGCTCGGTGCTGTCACTGTAATTGCGAGAAGATATTGTTACTCTGCTGTTTGCAACCAAGGAATGAGAATCATCTTTTATTTTTTGTTTTCGCCTTCAATTTTCAGTTTCTTTCGTTTTCTCAAACAGAAAATAAAAAAGTATAGAACGGAAAATCTGCAAAGGTAACATGCAATTTGCTGCTTTAGCAACAAGGAGATCACCATTACAGAAGTATCTCACTTTCAACTTGTTATCACGTGAATACCACTCCTTCTTCACCTCACTAGGTTGCTCATGGAATTCTTTGATCACATTAAGCATGTCATCCATAACACAAACTGGAACACCATGATTCACCATTTGAAAGAATCCCCATGTTTCTGATGCTTCACGAATCTCACTGATTATTTCTGACCTCCTACACATTTCATACCCTGTGAAATCTATCACAGGAACTTGGAACAAACATGAACTTGCTTCTTCTTCTGCTGCTGATGATGATGATGAACTTTGAAGAGGTTCTTTTGGATGAATAAGAAATCTAGGAAGCTTAACAATACCAGAGTCTACAAGTCCTTTAACTCCAGCTTTGGTTTCATCAAATTCCCTCACTTCTTTGGCTCTGTCATAACCATTTTCACCTAAGACCTTCACTTCCATTATGCCATAGTCTCTTTCATATCGGTTATTGAGAAAACCGATGTCAAATATACGCTAATATTTGATAAAAATTGACTTTCCATATCGGTTATTCCTCTAACCGATATAAAAAGAACTTTCCATATCGGTTAAGAACCCGATATGAAATGTCTCTATTTTCTATATCTCCTTTTTCGGCATCGGTTCAGGAACCGATATGGAATGTCAAATTTAACCGATATGAAATCCCTTTTTTCCATTAGTGTGTGGATTGACCACCTATAACTTGATATTAGATTTGATGTTTGATTGGAAAATAGACATCGAATCATGTTCTAGATTAAATCACCTAAAAAGCTAGATATCTAGAAATGGAATCAAGTTTTCTAGTCATAAAATCATTTGAACTTAATGCTATTGTTTACTTAAATAATTGATGAGTCGTTGTTTAAGTAGATTAATTGATGATTTCACTTTGTCTGATAATTTAGCAAAGATGGACGAAATGATGATGAGGAACCAATCAATGAAATTGAAGTATGTATGTTGAATCAACATTTTTATCACTTGCTTAAGTTTAAAATTTTGCTTTACAATTCAAATGCAAAACAACTAAACCACTTTATTTTCACCCCTTGAGATTATCGAATTTTGTTGAACGACATAGATATTACCAAGTCTATGTGGATACGATACCTAATACTTTAGTATTTTACTGTTGTATTAGAACGAAAATAACACCACACAAAAAGTGTTATCACACCTCATAACGTGCCAAATAAGTAACGACACCATTAATGGCAGAGATTGGTGTGTGAAAAGATGTGCAAGTATACACAGTCACAAACAAGTAATATAATGATAAGAAAGGTCGAACCCACAGGGATTGGATTAACTTTGTGTGTGTTTAGAAAACATATAAATTAGTACTACTATTCTACTCACAGAATTTGGGGTTTTTTTAAGTGGAGTGAAAATAGAATGCAAATAGATAAAAGAGTATGAAGGAAATCAGTTTGAGAAAGATGGTAGAAATGTTTTCACTAAATAATATTCTTTTGAGAGTTTCTATGCTTTTAGTGATGCAGAAGCACCAAGATGCAGAAGCATCAAAGGTGCAGTTGCATTGAGTGCAGTTGCATAAGTGTGTGCTTTTCAGCTACTTTCTTCAGAGTTTCGTTACAAGCTTCCCATGTCTGGGCTTGCTAAATAAGTTCACTCCTGCCTTTGAAGTACCCACTATTTCACCCTAAGGACTATGTTATCCTATGTCTAGGACTTAACATGGTTTTAACACAGTTTCTTTATTAAACAAGTTAACAAAGCCTTTATTAAAACACTCACCCTTATTAGTCTTGATTTCTAATTATAAACCATGTCTGTGAATATAACTCTACTTATTGTAAGAGATCAACCTTAAAATAAGATGGATGTAGTATAACACAAGATCCAAAATGCGTACAACACTAAAAGGCATAATAACTTACTCAAAAGTTCATTATAAAGTTAGGACATCTCAACCAAAAGGTTTTAGCTCATAATGCATTGCAAGGCAAAGATGGATGGAATAAAACATATTAATATAGATGGAAATACAAGAGATATCAATAGGATAGAAATTACACTGATTGAAGTACTCTTGCATGAAATTGCCCAGCAGTGCAGAAGCACTGACTTCCTGGTGCAGTAGCACCTAATTAAGTTGATGAAGAAGTGAAGGAAGAAATTGTCGATTCTTTCCTTACCTTCTTGCCAACTATCTACTACTAAAACTATAAGAAATGAAACTACTAAATTATAAGTAAAGTGTTTGATCTACATATTATGAAGTGAGATATGCGATGATCTTCAAGTGAGAAGTGGAAGCCTTTATATAGCCTTGGAGGTTTCCTTCAAGTAAGGGTTTGCTTGGAGATCAACCTTGACCAAAGGTGGCTTAACCATGGTTACTTTTCAGAGCTTTGATTGAGAAGATTGAGTCTAAATGGGAGGTCCAATTGTGGAGAGCCATGTGTCTTTAGATGAGTAGCCTTTCATGATGATGTTTATGGTGGGCGCCTCCTTATGCATGTGGGCAGGTGCCTCCATATGATTTGTGACAAAGCATGATGTCATATAAGTTTTGGTGCAGTGGTATGAATTGAGGTGCTTCCATTGTGGGGTTATAAACATTTGGCGCAGGATGGTGCAGAAGCACTAAGTGCAGGAGCATCGTGGTGCAGAAGCATCACCTGTAGGTAAACTGAACAAACACATCAAACATACCAATATATATACAAAATGCTTTATTCATCACATAATTCCTAGAATGTTGTTATCTTACTTATACTACTATATTTAACACATATTCTACTTGATTTCAAGTAATTAGTTATGATTAGATGTATGAATAACTCTATATAAAATGGAGTTATCAGAGATCTTGCCACGATAACATTAATTGCAGAATCAGTCAAATCCACCTAAATTAGGGGAGATCATTGCATCTAGGGTTTGCCTCACTGCACCTTGGGTTGCTGGGCGATAACACTATAAAAAGGGGTCTCCGCCCTTAGGTTTGCTAACTCATATTCTCACCTATATTATGATATTGCTCTCCTCTTATTTTCTAAGCCCTAATACTGATCACTTAGACATTAAAGTGTCTTTGCAGGGACACCTCCCGGTGTGGAGACTTGAAGCCGTCAACCACCGTAGATGGAGGAGAGCCATTGTTGTGCATATTCCAGCCTTAACAAAAATTAATACACACAATCAAACACTACAAAACGCTTATATATATATATATATATTTCAAAAAGGAAAAACAAAACAGAAGATACGTTTTTATAAAATCCTGTGGCTACCTTTGTCACCCTTTTTCACATAAAATTCCCCAAAATATATCATGCCCTATCAGAAAAACATGACCAACTCGACTAACCGGCATAACTGTACAAAAGAGACTACGACTCATGCCTCCCTCCAAACTCTAAAAGTCATTCGGCTTGTAGGAACTTGTTAAATTGCTCGTATTGTTGGTCGTAAGATTGCTAGACTCTTGAGGTGGTGGTACTTTCTGAACTCTTTGAGCAAATTGTCAGAGATATGCTTTAGAATTCCCACTCTGTGTCTAAGTGACTCTGCCGGGATAAGATCGTGATGTTCCGCTCTGTGAGCCTCCCAGATCCGATGGAAAGGTAGTGACTATTCTACTCGCACATCACCTGTCCATCGAGTCTCAAAATAACCTGGAGATCCATAGACATATGTAGCTCGTACTCTATAGATCACTACAAAAAAAACAGGATAGGCGACGGAAATTTCCGTCGCTAAACCTCCAAAATTCGTCGCTAAAGTGGTTTAGCGACGGAATTTTTTATTTTAGCGAAGGAATTTTAGCGAGGGATTTTAGCGACGGATTTTCCCTCGCTAATTAGCGAGGGAAATTAGTGAGCGCAAATCTGTCGCTAATTAGCGACGGATTTTAGTGAGGGCAAAGCCGTCGCTAATTAGCGACGGATTTTAGTGAGGGCTAATCCGTCGCTAATTTAATTTTTTTTATAAAAAACTGTTTTATTTTATGCCACATATCCAAATTTGAAAACCTGTTTTTTTTTAATAACTATATATCAGATGCAGCACAATTTTGAGAATACTCAAATAAAATCCATCCAAACTAGTACCAAATATATCCAAACTAACCAACAATACCAAATATCCAAATTTTTGAGAATACTCAAATAAAATCCATTCAAACTAGTACCAAATATATCCAAACTAACCAACAATACCAAATATCCAAATCCTAAACAACTTCAAACCAGCAATAACAATCCAAATTCTAAACATGTCCAAACCAGCAAATAACAACATAATACTAAAACGAGCCATCATCAGACTCGGACTCCTCAGACTCAGAGGCATCTGGCTTCATGCTCTTATAGTACTTTAACAGCTTCTCTTGCTGACGTGCAAACCTAAAGAAGTCTGTCTGCATATCTTTCATAGTTCGACTCTGCTTCTGCTGCTCCTGCTGGTGCTGAGCATGCATCTCCTGTATCTGTTGCTGGTGCTGAGTACGCATCTCCTCCATCTGCTTCCGAGCTGCTCTGTCTCACCTGAAAGACGAGGAGGTCGACTACTAGAGGAGGGTCCGCTGGTGTCAAACCGATCATCCTCAAATCTCAAATTTGGAGCCAAGGGCCCCGTACCATACATACGTTTCTTGTACATCTCCCCTACCAACTTCTCCCAATTGCGGTTTGACAAAGCCATGATCTCAGGAGACAGTGGACCAAGTGACTCAGGGTTCCAGATCTGAGTCGGCTCAAACATCGTCTCAGCATGTTTATTCTGTTTTGCATAACCACAAAACATAGCATAATAAGCGCTCCATTTTAAGAAAACATTATATAATACAAATCAAGTTGTATATTTACCTGAGTGGTCCTCGAGCGCTCATCAACATAAGTCTGGGTATCCTTCCTGACATGTGTGGCCCTATGCAGCTCAGCAATAGTAAGAGGGCGTCCAGCCTTCTTACTCTGTAAAAATGAATCAAATTCTCAAAAATTGGTAACTAATCGCCCTAACTAAACTAAAATAGTACAAATATTTATAAAATAACCTACCAATCTCATAGCATGCTGAGGTTGGTTGACAGAGCCACAAGTGTGAAGTGAGCCACCCTTTTCTGAATTCTGATTTTCCTTCGCTTTTTCAGCATTGGCTTTGAATTTCTCACTTCTCCAAACTTCCTGGTATTGATCCCAGACTTCTTGAGCGATATACCTCGGCGTTTCATTTTTACGGCGCAATTTGTAGAGCAAGTCCGCCAATTGCTTTGCCAATCTAGCCCAAAAAAATTTATGCACCAATTCATCATCTTCCGGTCGCCAAGTCACTTTGGTCTGTATTAAACATAATCAAAATATGTATTAGTAATTGTATTAAACATTAAACAATATATTAAAATTATCAATATAGGTAATGACATAATTGATACTTACCCTAAACAAGTCCACAAAATCTTTCTTTTTCCTCTTATCAATTTTTGTCACCTTTTCATGGTACTCTTCAAAATAGAGTTTCTTAATGACATGAGTGATCGCTGATGAAGCAGACTCCGATTTAACAAACCTGCATAATTAACAAACATATATACACGTCAAACAAACAATTAATTTAAATTAAAAAAAAGTTAAACAATACTTACACATCGCCAAAGGGATATATGACTTTGCGACGTCGACCATCAGGGTCGACAACCACCTGCTCATCCTCCGACCCGGATGATAATGGCTCTGAATCAGTATGACCATGGGGGTCAGAATGATCAGCCTGTAGGGACTGATCAGCATGTACCTCGGGTGTAGGCATAGATAACCCGACTGGTGTGCCCATATATAGGGTGTTGCAGAGGTGGACTCATATACCCTGTTGGTGTGCCCATAGGATGTTGCAGAGGTGGACCCATATACCCTCTCAGTGTGCCCATAGGATGTTGCAGAGGTTGACCGTTAGCGACAGATTTGAATTTTTAAAAAAATGGCGCGCCTTGTAGCGACGGAATTGGCTGTCGCTAAATCCCTCGCTAAGTTCGATTTAGCGACGGATTGGGAATCCCTCGCTAAAATCCGTCGCTTATCCTGCATTTTTTTGTAGTGGATAGTTATACCCCATTCTGTATCAATCTTACAGCCAACTCCGTTCTGGTCTTCATATAGTATCTGTAAATCGTATCACCTTTGCGGAAGTGGAATATACTCTGCCACAATATCCCTCGACATACTCTATGAACTCATCTTGCAAATCTAATCCCAAAATGTTTGTGCAAACATATACAAATAATAGAGGCTAAGAAAAATGTATAAATTAAAAATATAGGATGAGAGCAATAAGCAACATCTAAACATGTTATGCAATTCATCTAGCCATATGCTTTTCCTATTGATTCAATATGTATCCCCTTGGTCTTATATTCCATTCTTTCATGTCTTTACCCATTATAACATGATCTCTACAATAGACCCTAATCCCATATCTTGATGTTGAACATGTATCATTTCTTGATAACACTTAACTTCCTATACATGCTTTAGACTTTAGATTTCGGCCAAAATCCTGATCTACAAACGTTCCTCAGAACGCTCATTAGACTGTCCCCGATGGAGTTTTGACGTTATAAGTCCTACACTCACAACTGATTCGTGTAACCTATAATGTTACTAGTCTTGTCCAAATAGTAATAATAATGTGTTCTTAAAAACACTGTGAGGTCGACCTCCTAAACCCATACACACGACTGTGGTCCATACAAAACAATACAATCTATATGGATCATTCTCTTATCAATATCATATCCTTAGATCAAAAGATTATCACCCTTGATTCACATCTCTATATCCTTTTATGACAATCATTCTATGTACACGACTCTACAATCTATCCTTGAAAATAGTGATTCATAACTTAGAACCTAAATGCTCATGACAACATCTCGAGCAATCAATCACACAGTCAAACACATAATAATATAGAACTTTCCTATGTGCTAAACTTCACTTAATCTTACTTCGGCGAGTAGTCAAATGATCTTTAGGTATCGCTGACTCTCTGACTCTAGTAGAGGTTAGGTCACTTTACACATGTTTAACCGACTATTTAAAATCAACCCTCTTGATGTATACATTATCTTTCCTCCACCTAAAGTAGATTTGATAGCTCTTCTACAGCAGAATCCTGACCTGCACCGCAAGCACTCGAACGAACCTGAACTTGACCAGAAACTCAACTACACTTCAAAAACACTTAGAGAGATAGATGGTGGCTGAAAAAGTGTGCAAGTTTACACAGTCACAAAGAAGTAGTATAAAAGATCGAACTCACGGGGATTGGATTAACTCTTGTAGTTTAAAAGTGTATAAATTAGTGTGAACTATACTACTCGCAAATTGGGATGATGGTGATAAGTAAACAGACTGCAAATAAGTAATAGAATGTAGAGGAAATCAGTTGAGAATGAGAGTTGAGATGTCTTTACCAAATAAGTCACTTTCAAGAGTTTTGTGCATTTAAGTAGTGCAGGTGCACTGGATGCAGCTGCATCAGTATGTGCTTTTCAGTCACTTTCTTCAGAGTTTCATTACAAGCTTCCTATGTCTAGGCATGCTAAATAAGTTCACTCCTGTCTCTTAAGTACCCACTGAATCACCCTAAGGACTATGTTATCCTATGTCTAGGACTTAACATGGAATTAACAAAGGTTTCTTTATTAAAACAAGTTAACCAAGACTTTATTAAAACACTCACCCTTATTAGTTCTTGAGTTCTTAATTTTAAACCATGTCTGCTTTTACAAATCTACTTATTTCAAGCGATCAACCTTAAAACAAGTGTTGAAAGAAGTATTACACAAGAACTAAAATGCATAGATCATATAAAAACACAACTTACTTAAAAGATCATTATAAGGTTAGAACATCTCAACTAAAGAAATTTAGCTCATGTTAGACATTGTAAGACATATATAAACTGAATAGAACATGTTTATATAAGTGAAATCATAAAAGAAAGCAACAAGGTAAAGGTTACACAAGTTGGAGTTCCTTTGCATAAATTCCCAAGCAATGCAGGTGCACTGACTCCCTGCACTTAGCTAGTACTACGTGGAAGTGAAGAAAGAAGTTGTTGATTCCTTCCTTACCTTCCTGAAACTTAAAAACTATCTAAAACTAATTCTAAGGATATCTTGTTGATATCTTGAGGTGTTTTTACAAATGAGAAGTGTGGGTCCTTTTATAGCCTTCAAAAGGCGAGACTTCCTTGGAGATTAAGTTAACTTTGAGAAGTTAACTATGGTTAAGTTTCTGAACTTCAGACAGTAGATTGAATCGCACACTCAAACACAAATGGAGGTCCACTAATGGATGACCAAGTGTCCCTAAGTGAGTGACTCTTCAAAGCTAACTTCTATGGTAGACGCCGAAATTTGCAAGTTGCATGTGCTCCATGTGATCCATGACTAAGCATGATGTCATCAATGAAGTGCTGGTGCATTGGTATGATTTTATGGTGCTTCTTGCATTTGAGATCTGTTTTCAGTGCAGGAGCATTAAGTGCAGGTGCACTGTCTTAATCTGGTGCAGGTGCACTGTTGTTTCCTGGTGCAGGTGCCTCAACTGCAGGTGCACTGAACAAACACATCAAACATACTAATATATATATATATATATATATATATATATATACAAAATTCTTAAATCATTACTTAACCCTCTTTGAAACTTAGAATGTTGTTATTTTATTTATGGACTTATATTTAACACTTAAGTTACTTGAATTTGAGCAATTTATTTAGGTTTAGATGTATAAATAACTCCATATAAAATGGAGTTATCAATAGACAAGTTTGAATGTGGAGTTACCCTATGTAACTCGTTGTATTTATGGGAGTAAAAATTGAACCTCGCTCAACAAGCCCCTCTCGCTTAGTGAGTGACGACCTCTTCACTGCCTTAGTTCTTTGCATCTCATCTCGCCACACCACACTAGTCTATATAGGTATGTCAGTATAGAGCCTGCTTAGCGAGTCTTACCCGCTTAGCAAAAGCATAGGCATTCACTGCCTCACCCTGACATGCGACATGTCATTTCTGTCTGTTGGAGAGCAGCTCTCGCTTAGCGAACACCATTCGCTTAGCGAGACTCAATTTTTCACTAAAATACTAATCAAGAGACCTATTTAACATGCCAAGTGAAATTACGTTTTATTAAAATATAATTTTAATAGCGATGTATCAAAATTGGGATGTTACGAATACCATTTTGATGAAACCCTTAAGAGACACAAAGCCAGGCTTGTGGCCAAAGGCTTTAATCAATTGGAATATGCTGATTATTTTGAGACCTTCAGCTCGGTTGCCAAGGCTTCGTCCTCTTCCATTATCGCCTTACTGGTTTATGTTGATGACACTGTTTTGACTCGTAATGACAAGGCTGAAATCACTTAGGTTAAGCAGGTTTTGGGTGCAAAATTTTGTATCAAAGACCTTGGTGCATGCTCTACGATTCTTCCTTGACCTTGAGGTGGTTCACTCAAAACAAGGGATTGTACTCAATCAACGCAAATACACACTTGAACTCCTAGAAGACAGTGGTGTCCTCGATCGCTGCCAAGCTAGCCTCTACACCTTGTGACCCTTCTTCCAAACTCATTAGCGAAGGAGGACTCCTTATCCTGATGAATCCACTTACCGCCGTCTCATTGGAAGAGCCCTCTGTCTTACCACTATGCTCTTTAACATTGCCTACTCAGTGCAACAACTGAATCAATTTGTTGCCAAGCCTCAGGATTCACACTTCCAAGTTAATTGCCATTCGCGTACTTCACAATCTTAAGTCAGCACTCTCTCAAGGCTTGTTTTTCCATACTTCCAACCAAGTGCAATTGTGAGAAACCGCCGACTCAGTTGGGCTTGCTACATGGATTCTAGACGTTCCATCACTAGCTATGTGTTTTCATTGGTTCTACTCTCGTATTGGAAATATAAAATGCGGAATACAGTTTCGCCCTCATCCTCGGAAGCTGAATATGGTGCACTCGCTAGTCTTGCTTGTGAAATACATTGGCTTCACTACTTGCTCATTGATTTTTATATTCCTCAGAGCACAGTTCTGCTATGTATTGTGATAATGAATCAACCATCTATATTGCTCATAACCCAACATTTCATGAGCGGAAGGAGCATATCAAGATAGATTTCCATGTTGTGAGGGTGAATATTCAAAAAGGCATTATCCATGCCAATTTCCTGAGACTCAGTTATTTGATGTACTTAATTACCAAGCCTCTCTATGCTGCCTCCTTTCTACCCTTTATCTCTAACTTGGAAATTGCAGTATATATAGTCCAGCTTGAGGGGGCTATTACCAGTTTTAACTTAATTATAGTTAATAGTTGGAGTTTGTTGAAATTTAATTTAGGATATTTGGGAGAGAGAGAGATTTGTTGGATCTAACTGAAGTTAGTTAGATTTAATTTTGGATTTCATTCATTCTAATTTTTCTTACAGAGTAAATGCATCAGCTCAGTGTATATACTGAGACTGATAATCCAAAGACTAAACTACCCTTTACAATGTTATCATATTCCCAAACTACCCTTTTGAGCAATAGCTAACAAAAGTGTTATCTTTTACATTCACTCTTCTAACATGCCCCCTCAAACTCAGCTGGGTGTGGCAACAACAGTGAGTTTGCCTCGCAGATCTTCAAACCGAGGGTCTGGAAGGGATTTGGTGAGGATATCAGCCCTTTGAGAGTGACCTGGAACAAACTGAACCTGCAACTGTTTTTGCAGTACCTTCTCTCGCAAGAAGAACAGGTCAAACTCGATGTGCTTGGTGCGAGCATGTAAGACAGGGTTATGAGCTAGAGAAACTGTACTCAAGTTATCACAGAGAACAGTTGGTGAATTAAAAGGAACACCAAGTTCAGTGAGCAGCGACTGAATCCATCATACTTCAGCAGTGGCAAGGGCAAGACTTCTGTACTCAGCTTCAGTGCTGGATCTGGCTACAATGGGTTGCTTTTTTGCCCACCAAGAGACAAGATTATCACCAAGGAAGATGTAGGCACCAGATGTAGAGCGTCTATCATCAGTGTCAGAGCCCCAGTCAGCATCACAGTAGGCTACAAGTGACTGAGTGGAGTGAAAATTTGGCTTGATAGTGAGACCCCAAGTGGCTGTACCTTTTAGATACCGTAGGATACGTTTAACAGCAAGCCAATGAGCCTCCAAGGGAGATGACATGAACTGACAGACCTTGTTTACTGCAAAGGTGATGTCTGGTCGTGTGATAGTGGCATATTGCAATGCCCCAACAACAGACCTATACTCAGTAGGATCCTGCAAGGGAGGAGAACCAGTCTTGGTAAGCTTGCAGCTTGGCACCATAGGTGTAGGAAGGGGTTTAGCAGTGAGCATGTTAGTCTTAGAGTGGAGATCTCGGATATACTTTCCTTGAGACAAGAACAGTGTGCCATTTGCTTGAGGCTTGACTTCAATGCCCAAGAAGTAGTCAAGGGAACCCAAATCTTTTAAGGAGAAGACAGAATTGAGGTTCTGGACAATGGAATGAATGACTTGCTTATTGTTTCCAGTGACAATTATATCATCCACATAGATGAGCATATAGACTTGAGTAGTACCCTTGGAATAAACAAACAAGGAGGGGTCACATTTGCTAGAGGTGAACCCAAATTGAAGTAGTGTGGCTTTCAATCTGTCAAACCATGCCCTAGGGGCCTGTTTGAGTCCATAAAGGGCTTTGTTGAGTTTGCAAACTAGATTAGGATTGGAGGAGACAAAGCCAGGAGGTTGAACCATGTATACCTCCTCCTCAAGGAGGCCATTTAGGAATGCATTGTTGACATCAAGTTGTTGAACCATGTATACCATGTTGAAATTTAACTTTGGATATTTGGGAGAGAGAGAGAGATTTGTTGGATCTAACTGAATTTAGTTAGATTTAATTTTGGATTTCATTCATTCTAATTTTTCTTACAGAGTAAATCCATCAACTCAGTGTATATACTGAGACTGATAATCCAAAGACTAAACAACCCTTTACAATGTTATCATATTCCCAAACTATCCTTTTGAGCAATAGCTAACAAAAGTGTTATCTTTTACATTCACTCTTCTAACAGAGTTTAGTTAGCTAGCTAGTTAATTTAAGCTATTAGCTTGAATATAAACACTCTTAGTCACTACAAGAAAAAAGGAATTTTACGTCACTTGATTGGCGTCACGTGCCTACAACTGACGCTAAAGTAGGGATTTTGGGTTTCAAAACCAGAATTTACCGTCGGTCAATACCCACCACTAAATCTACTATGCAACCGACGGCATCCTAACTCTCTCCATTGTGCGCCTATGTACTGTAGTTTCCCACGAAGTCCCAATTTTTCACTTAGCGCGCAAACTGCCTCCTCTCCCCGCTCAGATCGATTCTTTCCCCCAAATCTCTCAAACGTGATTTTTTTTCTCTGCGCTGCGCAAACCGCCTCCCAGAACTCAGATTCAGAATCGCTCACCGCCGTTCCCAGCTTGTGCCGTTGTGGGTTCTTGCTCTCCTCCGTTCTTCTTCACCATCGGTAACTCTCTCCCCCTCTCTGTATCTCTATCTCTTACCCCCTCTCCATTTCTGAAATCCCTCTTCTTCCAAAAACTTGAGCTCCGCTTTTAATTTCAAACCCTATTTCCAATTCCCTACTTCGATTTGTGATTCCAAAACACGATCCCCCCTTTCTTTCCCAAACCCTTTCTTCAATTTGTGCTTTTATGCGTCCAGTTGTCGCTGGAAAATTTGCGCTTCCCATCTTCGATCGGTGCATAAATGCAATGCGCTGTGCTATATTGGAGACGTTTTCCAGAGCCAAATCGACGTTTGTTACAGAGGTCCTCTCTCTCTCTCTCTTTCTCTCTCCTCTGCCCCCTCCCCATAGATATTATATGACGTTCTCTTTTTTTTGTAGAAACCTTAATGTTATCGTAATATTTGAGTTTGCAGAGGAGTAGTTTTAATGTGTAGTCCATGTATAACTTTTTTAAAACAATGGTAGAATTTTTGAAAAACAAGTACTTGAATTTTTCTTTATTTTTGTTTGGGTGGCTTTTTGAGATATAAGAATATAGATTTTGGGAGTTTCAATATTTTGTACAGTAATAGAAGTATAGTAATGGTACGAACAAATACTTTTATTTTTTTTCCCTCCATAGCTAATTGGTGTATCTCAACGGATTCAAGGTTTGACTGATGATCTAATGAAGAAAGGAAAGCACTTCATTCTAATAAGAAATCCGCTTGACATACTGGTAAAATATCCCATTTATTACTTACCACTAATGCAGCAATGCAGTTCAGCATATTGTTTCTCAAATGCACATGTAGTTGTATCAGTTAAACATACGGATACTGTCGACATTAATGCTAACTCGTGAAAAGCCTATAAGCTTCATGTTTACGTAATGCTTAAAATGACCCTGAAAATATTTCATTGGTTTACTTTGTGATATTTGGTAGTTATCTGTTTCTTTGGTTAGCAGCTGATGGTTCTTGTTTGCTCCTCCTAATTGTGTGTCCAGCCATCCTTTGACAAAGTTGTCCCACCATCTTTCTATGAGTTGGGTTTGGCAGAGTTGGTTTGCATATACAACGAGCTTCGTGAGATTGGGAAGGCACCACCTGTTGTAGATGCTGCAGAACTTCAACAAGATCCCGAGGTATTACCTGAGCTCTCTGAAATTACGTAATTAGGATAATGGCCCATGTGCTTAATTTCCTGCACTGCCAATTTAGTTTTATATCTTGTTGCTAATTTCAATACTCCTGATATTAGATTGCATTGTTATGGCGCACTTGGGAAACACAAATAAAATAGACTGAACAAGTGAACAACAACTTATTCCAAAAGAGAAAGAAAGGAGGAAATAAGACTCAAGGTACCATATTTTTGTTTAAAACAAACTTTTCAGTTTACTGCTAAATGTTTAGTTATTTTGATTTTGATATAGACTTAAACTTACATATATATATATATATATATATATATATATATATATATATATATATATATATATATATCATTGTCTATTCTAAGCATAAACCGAAGCAATTGTAATGGTGTTGGAGGAAAAAGGACTGGATTAGAAACTACATGGGAAGGTTTCTATGAAGTGGCGGCAGCAGAGATCAACCTTATTTTTTGTGATTCAACCGTTTCCCTCAACTTAGCCATTATTCCCTCTTTGATTTAGTTCTTCAGCATTATTTTTTGGAATATGTTGATTAAAAAACATCTAGTATTCTGATCAGAGGCTCGGAGGACATTTTAGGGAAATGAGAAAAAAGTTACGCAGAGGAGAGCAACAACAAACAATTCCTAGAGACACAATAAACAAATGAAATGAAATGTTTTACTATTTTTGATGTTCTCAACTTTGTTTGAGAGTTTTCCTCTATTTTTTATTGGTCGGATGTAGGTAACTACGGCCATTGCAAGGGAGGTGGCAGCTGTAGCTCGCCTTGGTTTTGAGGTGATGATAGTATAATCTTTTTCTACCAATACCTTTCAGCCTTATTAATTATTAATTGTTGTTTGTCTGCTGCATTCTCAAGCTGTTTGAGATCCCTTGGCTAATTGAATGTGTAAAATTTACAGTAGATCTAGGAAGTTATTGTTGTTGGTATGCTTTGCAAAATAATCTTTCATAGATCTATTTTGTAATTAGCAGTAATTCTGGGAGAGTTTTAATATATTTACATGTTAGGCCATTTGACTTGAAATTTTTTAATGCTTTTTACCGGTTTTTAGACATTGGTTTGATTGTTTCAGGTTGCACTTATAGTCGGGGGGGTAACATCTTCTGTTCCTATGGATACTACAAGATTGTAAGCTATACAAGATTGTAAGCTCTGGATCCTCTTTACATAGTTTGTATGCTGTTCAGAATATGCTGCTTATGTTTCTTAAGTTTGAAACTTTGAATCAATCTCGTCATCTCCTTGTGTTGCAGCTATTACATTCATTTCTTGGGGAGGATCATAGAATAAACGCAAAGTGTGGTTCTGCAAAAACATGAACAATGAATATAATTTGTTGTGCCTAGCAGTGCTTTAATAGGCAATGCAAGTTGTTCAAGGCATTTGCTTCAGGACATTTGGTAGCAGCCATAAGAATTTTTATCTTTGGTACCTCTCTTATCTAAAGCATTTATTTAGATACATTTAAACTGAAGCCATATGTTTGGTCATGGTGGATTGATACCCCTTCATGGAAACTTTTTCCTGTGTTCTCCATTAATCTATTAATCAATGTTCTATAAAATGACTAAAGAAACTAAAATTCTCTAATTCATTCTGTTATGCAGTATTGTTACTTTGCTTGACGAGATCAGTAAGAAGCTTCACGATGCAAACAGGATGCAAACAGCAGATCATTTACCGCATCGCCGGTGAAAACATATCTATGAAATAAGAGTCACAAGAAACAAATATTATGCAGCATTTCAGTTCATGGCATCATGAGCCTTTGGGTAGGTAGAAAAGTTTAAACTTTGCTGATTTTAAGGCTTTAATTATAAATGAGGCTTCAATACCCAATAAGTGGAAGACATTATGAACATAGAAAATGATTCCTAATTATTTTTTTACTATATCTTTCTGCAAAATCTGGAACTTTTATCTTGAGTTCCGTTAACTGTTGGTTTTTAAGTTTTGCCTTCTTTCTCAGGTTAATAGCAGCAAGCTTGGAGTTTAACTGTGGATTTTGAACTTTTAACAAAAAGGTTTGCTTTTTATTCATGTTTCTTTTTTTTATTTCATGTAACTATTTTAACAAAAGGGTTGTCTTTATCACCTATTTACAATTCTGCAGTTGACCTCTTTTTTCCTAACAGTTTTCACCTTTGTTTTGCTTCACTGTAACTATAAAGGGCCTAAATCATATTTTGGATATTGTTTTACTTAGGTTCAGCTTTGACTAATTCTTTCTTTAGTGCTTTAACGAGTTTCGTGAGATTGGGAAGGCACCACCTGTTGTAGATGCTGCAGAACTTCAACAGGATCCTGAGGTATTACCTGAGCTCTCTGAAATTACTTGATTCTAATCTCTGTGATTATACGATCTTTTTTTGTTAGAGTAAGATGAGATCGAATGAAAATTAGCTGGGAGTTTGTTAGCTGTCACTATAAAAAGGGAATGGCCATTCTCTCCTAGATGAAAAGATTCATAATTCGATTACATCTATAATTATCTGAATTACTATTTCTTATTTGTATTTACTTGAAATGAAAATATATATCCTCTCCCACAACGTCCATGCCACCACCCTCACATCATCATTGCCATCACCACTACCTGTTGTTGCTTCCGTAATTCCACCATTGCCATCACCACATTACTACTATTGGCTGCAGCACTACATGGCCAATGCTATCACCACTGCTGCCGCAACCACTCCTCCACCCCTGCTACCCCACAGCTACTGCCATTAACACTTCTATGGATATTATTGTATTGAGGCCTAGATAATTATTTTGATTAACTAAATTTTAAAAATACATTAAAAACTATTTTTTTTATCTTGCATCAGTGTCATGATCTTGTTCATTTGCAGGCTACTCTAAGGTGTCTTTGTAATGATTTGGAGATTCCTTTTCAACCTGCAATGCTCAAGTATGCAGTTTTTTTTTGTCCCTTATTACAAAGTTTAAATTGGCCCCCTTCCCCCTCTGCATAAAACAAAGGGAAAAAAAATAAAAGGGACTATCATTGAAGCTATATTAATGCAACTGTAAAAGTGAAATAAAATTTGCTGAGTTGGTTGATCTGGTGTGGTAAAAACTTATGCTTCATTCTTTAATGCTCCAAGGTTCTATTAAAAATGTCCACTTATATTCTATATATTTCATTTGCATATGGTGACTATCTACATACTGTTTACATTCAAATATGTTGATCTGCAATCCCAGACAGACCTTGTGCCACTTACAAGTTCATTTTCTAATGTTTTCAATTTCTGATAATCCAAGTTTTAGTCATGTTTGAGACATTTGGTTATTGGAAAATTTTGTTAAGGCATTACTATTTGGTGTTTATACAAGAATGTTCTTATTGTTGATCTTCAAAAATTATTTTGCATGCACACTTAACGAGTTTACAATTTAAAAACTTTCCAGTTGGGAAGCAGGTCCAAAGCCAATAGATGGATTGTGGGCTCCTTGGTGGTATAATTCTGTACATAAATCTACTGGTTTTGAGCAACCAAAAAAGTATCCTCGGGTATGTGGTTGTTTTTTCATAGTATGCTTCCAGTTTAGTTTCTTTTGTGTTGATTGAAATTTGTTTATAATCTTCATTCATTCATTTTAATGAGCAGGTGAAGTGCAACAACTTAAAAATGAAGTGCAACAACTTAAAAATGAAATTGTTGAGTTGAGGAGTGAATCAAAGATAAAAGATGAAACCATGAAAATGATGGCATCGGTACTTGCTGGACTTCTCACAAAGTCATCAGAGCCCGTACCTGTTTCACTTCTTAATTTTATTGTAATATGCTCTCACTTTTACATGATTTCGTTTAATTCTTTTATAAATTATTCTTTAATAAATTATTTTACATGATAAATTATTCTTTTGTTTCTATTGTAGCAACAACAAAGTGCTGGTGGTCACTCCTCATAATCAACTAACAACAATAGCCAGCCTTGAAGTGACTTTTATGCTTAATGCTTATTTTGCAATGTAATACGTACTTATTTTGATATGTAATATGTGAGAGCTACTTGTGCAATTGTTATCTTGTTAACAAGAGCTACTCTAGAAAGCTATTTGATAAATTTTTATCTTGTTATAGCAAGAGCTACTTTATAGAGCTATTGTTATTATTTTGTTAGGACTACTTTGATATTGTAAAACTTCTACTTATACTCATATGGTACCAATGACATTGTTATGCTGTTATTATTCAAGAGTTACTTTGAGTTATTGTTAGGACTACTTTGAGTTATTGTCTTGAAAACAAGTTTTTTTATTAAAAAATAGCAGCTATCAAAACCAAAATAGCATGGCGGCGGTTGAAACCCACCGCTAAAATAATTACTAAAAAACAATGCTTCTTGGCGGTTCAAATCTCCACTAAAGTAAAAGAAAAATGACTATCAACTTTTGGATTTACCGTCGGTTGTAACTGACGCTAAAGTGGAAATAACGTCAGTCAACTTTCATGTTTACCGTCGGTTGTAACTGACGCTAAAGTAGAAATAACGTCAGTCCACTGTCACGTTTACCGTCGGTTGTAACTGACGCTAAAGTAGAAATAACGTCAGTTCACTATCACGTTTACCGTCGGTTGTAACTGACGCTAAAGTAGAAATAACGTCAGGCAACTTTCACGTTTACCGTCGGTTGTAACTGACGCGAAATTGACTTCCGGCGGTCGATGAAACCGACGCTGTTCGGTCTAGTGGCGCCATATTTAGTGGCGGTTTTGCAACCGACGGAAGTCAATTTGGCGTCGGTTGAAACCGACGCTAAACACCATTTTCAACCGACGCTAAATCCCGGTTTTCTTGTAGTGAGTGTAGAGTTAGATTCAATTGAACATGAAGATGAGTTCTTCAAATTTTAATTTATGTTTTTTTTAGTTGGTAGATAGAGTGGCAAGTGCCACTAAAAACTCACACACAACTGTGAGGTTCCAGGTTTAAATTGAGTTAGGCCTTATAAATAAATTTTTAGTTTGTGTTTCATCTTATCCGAAAAACTAAGATATATATATATATATATATATATATATATATATATATATATATATATATATATATATATATATATATATATCATATGATCAATTAATGAATTTTTTACTTTTTTGTCTAATAAATAAGAGTTCACAACCAACGGGAGTTGGCTCGGTGGTTAAGGTTTGTCCTTTCACTGGGTCCCGCTGGGGGTTGACTGGGTATGCTCCCCAGTTCGATTCCCGATTGGAGCAGATTTCCGTTGGCCACCTCGGTAGATTACTGGGGGGCAGATTAGTCCTTCGTTGTCAGCGTTGGGACACTGCCTGGTTCCAGGGGTCTCCGGGGGCTCGCCCCTTCCCTTTGTAAAAAAAAAAAAAAGAGTTCACTATCATCCGTAATTATTGACCTAGCTTGCTGCGTAGTGTGATGGGTGTCACCTTCATTTCACCGTACTCGCCTGTGACTCTCTCCATAATCTGGTACGAGTTGTCGTATTTGTCTCTACATGCATGATATTGATATAAATATAACAGGGGACGCGGTTGTTCCCACTTCCCACTTCCCACTTCCCAGTTTATTTATTTTTTCCCCTCTTAGCCGAATTATTATTACTTGAAGCTATGCTTGAAACGAAACAATAATAATTTAATAGAATAAGTAAATTAATATAATTGTAGTATAGACAATTAATATAGAAAGTAGGAAAACACAATTATTTACAATGATACAACAGTAATCACACTTTGAAAATTTCTCTTACCTTTTTTTTCCGAGAGAAAACATGTCTTTCTTTGCAAACATTCTGAATCCTATTGAAAACCTCAAAAGGGCAATGATTTCCATAGACAACGAAATCTCATTAAAGTTAAGAGACGCGTCAAAGCTCTTTTGCATCTATTATTTTCTAGGTACAACTTGCTGAAATTTCATCCAAAAAATACAGCACCGAACGAAATTGGTTATGTTATTTTGCCTTAATTAATTAATTGAGCAAAATAAGAAAATGAAATGAGCAGATCGACGTGACCTCATGCAAGCGTGAATGCGCACCAATTGTTGCATTTATGAAATGATGATAACTGAGCTGATAAAATTAAGTGTGGGTCAGTGTCCACTATTTTATTCTCAAAGCCAAAATGAATCACTCTCTCACACCTTCATTAGTTGTGACTTATGAGAATTGTATGAAAAAAAAGGTATAATAAGAGTTCACTATCATCGGTAATATTTGTTATAAGCTATTCTCAATATATCCAGCAATCATAGCATTTCATGTTAAGGCTAACATTTTAGTCATAGAATGACTTATAACAAAATATGTCATTTTGCAAGGGTTTTTAACAAAAATTTTTTTTTGCAGAAGCTTAAACCAAAACACCCTATATTTACAAGGGCCTAAAACATATTTAATCCTAAAAATAAAACGAAGAAACATCGGAGTGTATATCACTTCTCAAAATGAGATCTACTATTTCCCATTGTCGACTCCTTTAATTTCATTTCTTGTTTGTCTTGACAAGCTGGCTTCACACTTTATAAAGACAAACAGACCCAATTATGAAAGGTGATCATGTATGTGCCACTAGGATAAATAAATATGCCTTCCATATTTTTACAATTTATATTTTTTCATAGAACATGAAATGATTAGTGGGAAAATTTCCCTGCATAGGATTAGGGGTGTAGTACTTTGGGAAGCTTCTTATATACCTTACTACCTCTCATTTGACGTAAAATAAGAGTTAATATAGTACTAATATCTTATCTTATCCTTTTTTTTACAACAACAATTAATATCTTATCTTATCTTACTATCACACTAATTGTGTTAATTACTAAATAGTCCTGCTGGTACTGTATATTATTTAGGGTAATTAATAAACCGACAAGTCAAAGTTAAATTTAATCCACCATTAATTAAAAGTTAATTACTTTTTTTTTATTTAAATCGGGTTCATTAATACTTGGTCTGTTAGAAGTGTGATGAATGATGAATCACAATCATTCCTCTTCATGTTCTTCTTAATTGGGAAGCAGAGTTAAGCATTGAAACAAGTGAGCGAGGTGAAACGACACAGAGAAACCAAAGCTTTCAGTGTTTGTGTATACGATTGGTGTCGTTTTGTGCCTAGCATTGAGCAACTAACAAACGAATTCACACTGGTTTCTCGTGATTCCTAACTTTCTTCTCAACGACGACGAAAAGGTACTTGTCATTCTCATTTATTCTTCAAAACCTCTTCTTTGATCCCTACATTGATCTAAATGAGATTTTGTTTCTCCTCTTTCAATTTCCATTCGTATCTGTGAAATTGTTATTTTCCCTTTCTTTTTTGAGTTTCTAATTGAAGTGAATGAGCTTGCGCTTTTTTTTACTCGCTTGGCTCATAGGTTTCGATTGGGATGGCGAGGTGATATTTTTTGTTTCTAACGAAAATGACTCTTGCTTCTTGATTTCGATTTGTATACAAAATAAAGTAGTTTTTTGTTTTTGCTTTTTAGAAGCTTGCATTTTTTAGGAGTCTCTAGTGAATGGTTATGGAACTACCTGCAAGTGATTTAAGTGTTATGTTGCACTAAGATCTGCCAAATCCTTCTACTGCTTTGTTCAGTTGTAAAAGAATGCCATCAATCTTGACACAGTATCTCTATTTTTATTATGTTAGGTTTGTATTTACTGAGCTGAAGGTAGATTCATTCACCCAATGATTTTGTCCACAGAAATCTGAATGATGTTGGAATAACAAAGTTTTATTAGTTTCTGGGCGTATTCATAAAGTGTTTGCACATTTTAAGCATTGAGCTACTTGGTTAGAGAATGTCCAGGCCTTTGTACAGAGGTTCTGGGATTAAGATCCCTGATAACAACTATGACTCATGGGATTCCCAATCCAAAGATAAAACAGAAAAAGATGGTTTGGATAGAAGAGTTTCTTTGGATCACACTCCCTCACCCTTGAGGTCTCCGTTTAAGTTGCTTTTTGCGGATAATTCTCATTCTAAATCTGGCGTCACCGAGAATGGTTTGTCGCCTGGTCCGTTCATTGTTGGCTCTCCTAGAAACCAACATCAATTGATTCTTCTTTTCATGAAGTTTAGTTTAGTATTTATAGTTATTCTTGCTCTTGCTGGATCTTTTTGGTGGACAATCTCAATTTCAACTACATCAAGGGGTCACATTTACCATGGTTATAGAAGACTTCAAGAGAAACTTGTATCGGACTTGTTGGATATTGGGGAGATTTCTCATGCTCCCTCTAAGCTGAAAGATTTGGAATTCTGTTCTCAGGCGTTTGAAAACTATGTTCCTTGCTTTAATGTTTCTGACAATCTAGCTATGGGTTCCTCTGATGGCAATGAGTTTGACCGACAATGTGGCCGTGAGCTTAGGCAAAATTGTTTAGTCCTCTCCCCAACGAATTACAAAATTCCTCTTCGGTGGCCAACTGGAAGGGATGTTATCTGGGTTTCTAATGTTAAAATCAGTGCACAGGAAGTTCTTTCTTCTGGAAGCTTGACCAAGAGGTGGGTGATAGACATCTCCCCTACTGGCTTGCATACTTTCAGACATCATTTCCTCTTGTTCTAATTTCTTTATTTGGTTACAGGATGATGATGCTTGATGAAGAGCAGATTTCCTTTCGTTCTGCCTCTCTTATGTTTGATGGCGTTGAAGACTACTCACACCAAATCGCAGAAATGATTGGACTTAGAAATGAATCTAGCTTCATACAAGCCGGGGTAAATAATAATTCTTTCTCCATTAAAAACGGAAAACTTGTATTTGTTTGTGGTGGCCTTCACCGATTATAGTCATATTTCACTATTTTGGTACATGTTAATTATGGAATTAATCCATCAACTTTGCTCCAAGTGTGATAAATTGGTGGGTAACTCGGTATTTTCATTAACTTTAAGCTCATTGCTCACTCTAGTGGTACTAATATTAAAAATATATGTTTATCTTGATTAACTACATTGAAGATATTTTCTGGGAACAATGCATAGAAATTCCTATGTTTTCCATTTGTATGCAATATTAACCTTACCTATCGGAACTGTTAATAAGCTTTTGTTTTTGCCGTAAAATGATACAGCAGTTTGTTTTGAAGTGCCAGAGAGAGTCCTGTGGTATTGTTGAATGATATTTTGAATTTTTTGGCTGTGAACACCTAGTCATCTACTTGGTTCTTAAAGTTAGACTGTGATAGTCCTTGCCTAAAATGTTCTTTTGATTGAGCATGTTTGCATTCTATAATTTACAGGTTAGAACCATACTGGATATTGGTTGTGGCTATGGTAGCTTTGGCGCACACCTCTATCACAGCCAGCTGTTAACTATGTGCATTGCAAACTATGAGCCTTCAGGGAGTCAAGTTCAACTTACACTTGAGAGGGGTCTTCCTGCTATGGTTGCTTCATTCACTTCAAAACAGTTGCCATATCCATCTCTCTCCTTTGATATGTTGCATTGTGCTAGATGTGGCATTGATTGGGACCGAAAAGGTATGTTAGTAATCAAAGTATCTATAATGTCAATATGGTTCTGTTATTCTATGTATTTATTTGACAAATCCTTTTGTTTTCTGGATGATTAAGGCCTTCTAGATAAGTTGTAAGATTATCAACATCATTGGAGGAAGGAAATAGATATCATAAAATAAGATAAAATGGACACTCTTCAGGAACCAAAGAAAAAATTTACTGTTCATCATTCTATATCATTTATGGCTCTTCAACCTATGCTTAGTATATAGGCTTCCCCATTTTATTAAAGTCATATACTAAAAGCAAAATATGAAGATAACTTGTTTATTTGCTCCTATTCCTTAAATTATCAAACAAACTTGAGTGAATTTTCAAAACCTCCCTCTCAAATCTTTATGAATTTCATCCATCAAGCTGCCTTGACTTCATAATATTATCCCCAGTTTTTAATGTTAGAAGTGAAGTGAAACCACTAAATATCTGAATTCTGATTGATTTTTTTGACATTCATATTACATGGTGCAGATGGCCTTCTTCTGATTGAAGCTGACAGACTTTTAAGACCGGGGGGCTACTTTGTCTGGACTTCACCTCTTGCAAACGATCGTAACAAAGACAGTCAGAAAAGGTGGAAGTTCATACATGATTTTACAGAAAACCTTTGCTGGGACATGCTGTCACAGCAAGATGAGACTGTCGTATGGAAGAAAACTAGTAAAAAGAAATGCTATCATTCAAGGTAATGCTGCCGTGGCATGTATATATGAAAACATATTTCAATTTGTATATCCTGGGATGCAGATTTCTAGTAACTAATATCTCTATAATAAATGTATTTGCATTTGTTGCTGCATAAAATTTTACAAGTATCCCTGATTCTTAGCAGTACCCATGTGTTTGTATTTCTAGAAAGAACAGTTCTCCTCCTCCTTTATGTGGTAGAGGCTATGATGTGGAGTCTCCATATTATCGAGAACTGCAAAATTGCATAGGAGGAACACATAGCAGCCGTTGGATTGCTATTGAAGCGAGAGCAACCTGGCCTTCAAGGGATCACCTGAAGAAGAATGAGCTTGCAAATTATGGTAAGTATTATGTTATATTCTTCAACATGTATTCATAAATCTCTTAATACAAAGATTGCAATGTACAACATTACTGAATGAGATCTATCCCCTAGGTTATCTTAATCTTAATATGTCTATATTTACTTGCATTAGGGTTGCAATCTGATGAATTTTCTGAGGACTCCCATAAGTGGAAAACAGCAGTCCAAAATTATTGGTCTCTTCTGTCACCTTTGATATTTTCTGATCACCCAAAGAGACCTGGTGATGAGGACCCTCCTCCACCTTACAACATGCTAAGAAATGTGCTAGACATGAATGCTCATTTGGGTGGTTTTAATTCGGCATTGTTGCAAACTGGAAAATCTGTGTGGGTCATGAATGTCGTTCCAATGAGTGGACCCAACTATCTTCCCTTGATCCAGGACCGGGGTTATGTTGGCGTTTTGCATGATTGGTATTTCAATCTTCTTTTTCTCCCTTGTTTAGAATTTAATGGTTCACTGTTTTTTTTTAACTTGACTGAATGTGACATTCACCGCCATCTGTTAAGTACTTTCTTTCTTGCCTTTGTTAAATTTTTAAAATCCCGATCCTTTCCAAATACGTGAACTTGAATGTTTCCTTATTTCCCCAGATGTATTGTCTAAGCACTAATACCTTGACCTAGGTTCATACTTATTTAAGTTCTGGTGGTGAAGAATGTAACATTTACGCTGAGATTTAATATTCTAATTATGTTTAAGTTTTGTTTGACATAAAGTTATCTAGATCTCTGTTATCTGTTTTAAAAAATATGGTAGTAAAGTTGTAATGAAATTAATGGATAATAAAGCCTATATCTTTTAAGAACAAATTCAACCTAAAAGTTAAGTTGATAGGTAAAAGGAGTTGAATGATTTTATATGTCTAATAACACACCCTTAATGCCAGAGCCATTTGGGCTTAACCCTGGACAACACTCTGCTTCATGTTCTTGGTGTTAGAATTTCTCCGAATTGTGAATAGGGGCTGCAAAAATCGAACTTATAACCACTTCATGTAAAGGTTCAACTCATCTTAAAACTTAAGCTGTTAAATGGAGGCATGAGGATGGTTTTATATCTCTAACCTTATCAGACCCTAAAGTATGCAGTGTAAACTAAATATTGAAGTATTTACTATGTGGAAAAGTTACAGCAGTTAATTGTTGAGAAAATTGACTCATGATTTTGCGAACAATAACTACTACATTTTGCATACATCATAGTTTTCTTACAATTGTGATCTTCTGTGGCTTCTAGGTGTGAGGCCTTTCCAACGTATCCTAGAACCTATGACTTGGTGCATGCAGCAGGGCTTTTATCCCTTGAAACTGCACAGCGCAGGTGCACAATGCTTGATATGTTCATTGAAATTGACAGGTTACTTCGCCCAGAGGTATACACAATTATTCTGGGTTTTATTTCTTGTTTATGGTCCCGATTTTTTGTTTTTGTATTCTTTTTGTATTCTTTAGATATGGTTCATGACTGTGTATTAAGCATTAATTGGTCTGTGTGACCCACCCTACCTAATGGGAAAACGATTTGGTTGATATCCTTTATTGAACACTCGTGATTGGACTTGGAGTGAGGATACCATTTTCAAAAACTTGAGCAAACTCTTAAACAAGGTAAATTTAGGTTAAAAAATTGGTACTTGCACCTAGTCCATGAAGGAATGACTTATCTGGATTTCACTTACCATTTCAGAAACTTGAACAAATTCTTAACAAGGTAAATTTTAGTTAAGAAATTGGTGGTACTTGCACCTAGTCCATAAAGGAATGATTTCTCTGGATTTCACTTCCCATTTCAGAAATTGTCTCATGTATGTAATTTATTTTATTCCTTTATTGAATTGAATCAAAGCATTATGCATCACCTGGATTTGAGCACATAATATATTACTAAAATACTGTAATTGTTGCTGTGTATATTTTGTGGAAGATTACACACTTGTATGTACGATTTACCTCCTTATAGCATAATCTTGTATTAATTTATGACTCTGACTTTTGTAGCTGTCAGTTAGCCTGCCCTTACTAGGCATGGTTATGGTTTTCTTTTTCTAGTACACTGGTGCTAGTTTCACAATTTTACTATCATCCTGATATTTAACATCTATAGTTGGTCATTGATCAATTTATATATTGGGTGACAAGTTCTATGTCCATTTTAAACGAGTTATGAGTTATAACAGTTTTCTAGCCTCTCTGTTGTATGACTACAAATTGAATGGATTTTTGTCCTTAATCTCCTTCTACGTCCTAATCAAACATGCTTTCCTAATCCTAACTGTATCATAAATTCGTTTGCCATCAATGTACCGTATATGGTTTGTACTCTGAAATGTATTGCGTGTTAGATAGCCTTTCTACCGGTAGCAGTTGCTAAATCTAATCTTTATGGTCATCATGAGATGCAACAGAAAACTAGAACTTTTTTATGCTGGATACAAGCAGAAAAAACTAAAATGGATTTATTTTTTTTATGTGCTACCAAAAAGAACTTACTTCCTAATTGTCCCAAACTGCAAAGCATCTTATGAAAGAGATATCTTAGTTTTGTAGGAGGTTCTCACCTGATAGCTACCTGACTACTCCCTTTAAATTGGTATGCTAACAATTATGGTATGTGCAGGGTTGGATTATAATTCGCGACACAGTTCCTTTAATAGAGTCGGCTAGAGCTCTAACAACAAGGCTGAAGTTGGATGCCAGAGTTATAGAACTTGACAGTGACAGCGATCAGCGACTCCTGATCTGTCAGAAGCCTTTCTTTAAGAGACAGGCGAATTAATTTATTGAAGTCCTGAAGAAATCATCAGACCAAAATATTCATATATTCATTTTTCATAATGTTCATTTATTATCATAATGCTCCACCATAGAAAGTGGGGATTGAAAATTTTGGACAGAAAGCAGCTGGCAAAAACAATAGAGGAAAAGAAAGGAAAGAGTGAGTTGGCTCAGCGATACCACCACCACACCACAAAATCCTATGTAGCCGTAAGGCACATACAAAGGGCCATGTAATTACCAAACGAGGAGCAGAGCAGATGAAGAAGTATACTGGTAGATTTGATTTTTCCATATGATGTCTGATTACAGTTACACAGACATATATGATTAAGATTGGGAAGATGTTGAAAGAATAAGTTGTTTATGTTTGCTGTGGTGTATAAAATGCTCAGCGGTTAATTCTTCCTTATTGATATAGAATTATTTTTATGCCTTTTTAAAAAAAATGTGAAATCAAGATCACATCCTCCATCAATCAGTGTACAATTTACACCACTTAATTAATTTGGCTTTTTGTATCGGTTGCTTGTGCTGGGTAGAGTCTTTAAAGAAGAATCTCCATGTTGAGGCCTGGGAGCGCTTTAGTGGCAAAGTCTGGTGAGATGTGCTTGGCTGTGCGTGATGGTGAACGATGCTGGTGTGTACCTACAAAGCACTATGACACTCAAATCAGTGAGGAAATTACTGTTTGAGAGGTTTGAATTGTGCATACCGGGGCCTTTTGCCTCTACATTTTTTGTATCTACATATATCTCAACCTTGCAATTGTTGCCCAAAGCATGTTTTGCCAATTTTAGTGAATCCCACCACTTGCTCCTTCAATCTAACATCAATACTAGTTCCACTAGGTTTCCACAATAGTTTTACATTGTCTTGATATCCAAACTCCTTCAATAGATCCACTGCTTTGAAATATGACCATGTGTTGGAGTTCATTTTGTGGATTGCATGAATCCACAAGTCTACAGAACCAACTATAATCTTACGAGTGATATTTTGTTACAAACAACCATAGTAAATTGAGTACATTATAGTTATAGTAAACCGAGTTCACTATAAACTGAGTTCACCATAGTTAAAGTGAACTCACCTAAGGGATATGTACATTTTTGTCATTAAAATTTATGTTTCAAATCCAAGTGGTTTGGATAACCAAGGGGATTGGATCCTTTCCTGCAAAAGGAAGGGAGAAAGGAGAGGATCCAAATATCATGAATTTAATAAGGATTACAAATTTACATGTAATTACAACTAATAAATACAATTAATGGAGATCAAATCAATTGTTGATTTGTCTAGCCTAAATTATAAAAGCTAATAAATATAATTGAAAGATAGATTTATTCCTGATTCACAAGGATTTATTACTGATAAATTCCCGATTCACAAGGATTTATTCATGTTTCACATCCCCCTCAAATTGATGGGGCCATCAAGGTGCATCAATTTGCAACCAAAAAACTGATGGCGCAGGCAAGCAACAACTTTGGCCAAAATATCTTGCAACCCAGACCAGTTGAGAAAGAGCGCAAATGATTGATCAACTCAGGATCAAGCTCAGAATCCAAGAAATAATATGAGCATCAAGAACCAGTGAGAACCAAGAACACCAAGAAGCACGAACACCAAGAACTAGCGAGAGCCAAGAGCAACAGAAAGCAAGAGTGACAACAGAGGTTGTTACTGACCAAGAACACACCAAAACCCGTCAGACCTAGGGGTGACCAACAATGAAGCGTTGAAGAGAAACCCACAAAGAACCGGAAGCAACGAAGTAGATCAAGGCAACAGCGGCCAAGGGAGGTGTTGCCGCACAACACAACTAGGAAAAAAACGCACCAAGAGGGACGTGAGGATAGAACCGCCCAAAAAAATTCCATCTAAACCATAAGGACTAAAAAGTAAGTGTAAAAGTTTTACTAAATCCTTGTCATAAATGCATAGTTGAAAATATCGGACTTGAGAATAATACATATAATATTTATTTAAGAACAAAGTTAAAATACAAAAATTAATACTTCATTATTCATTAAAAAATATTTCATTCAAAACTCTTAAATGTTGATAAGTTTGCTAGTCATGGAATTAGTATAAGTGATTTTGTTCAGTGGGATCTAATTCCTAGCTTCATTACTGATGATTTTTCTCTAGAAATAAGTTAAGTTTACGTAGCTATAGATATTGTTGATCTCTTTCTAGGGATTGTGTTTTCCTTCTTCGAAGGATTGGGTTTTCCTTTGGTATTCTATTTTTGGTGTGCTCCAAATTATTGTTAATAACTTTGGTGCAAACTTGGTTAGGATGGAAGTCATTATTGTGATGCTTTTGCATGTCATTATAGATATTTTTTGAGCTAGTTTCTTTTTAATAAGATTGATTTTATTTCCTTTTAGTATTAATGTTGTCTTTGCTCATGGATATTGGCATTGTCCCCCATGTCTTTTTTTTTTTCTTTTTTATCAATGAAACTAGTAACATACCCGTGCATACGCATGGGGCGATCGCGTGACGTGGTACTAATAGTACTCAATTCGAAATTCAAATTTTTAAAGTTCAAAGATTGATGAATGTAATTAAAATGAATATTGTAAAGAAAACGAATGACCTATAAATGTAGAGTATTATTTTAGAAAATGCAAAACTGAACTTTACATATGTTGGGTGCCCATCCACACTGATGCATTAACAGTTTCCTATCAAAATAGATAGAATAGGGGCCGAAAAATTGAAAGAACCTACAAAAAAAGATAGAAGGAAATATGGAGAGAAAGAGGGAGATAAAGCACAATTAGAGTGCAAGAGTTGATCATTCACCAAAACATAAACAATCATCTTGCATACTTGAAACAACAACTTTTCTAACCTTGTGAAAATAAAATTTCAGGAGTCAAACCAAGGTTTTATTAGAGTTTTGAGAGTTACATTGAGAGAAGGAATTGAGCAATTTTGATTCTCTCAGAATAACGATAACATGCCACGATTGGGTTATTGTTTTGCATGTAATTACAAAATATACAATGAAACCTCCAGCAAGAACTACTACCATTTTGAAGAGGAAAACAAAAGAAGAAACAAATATCTAATATAATGAAGTTATAATTAGCACACCCCATATTATCACAGAAATCTGAGAGATATGGCATATAATACCAAGCCTAACATGAAAGACGTGCAAGCCTAACAATATTCAGAGATATCTAGAAGAACTAAACAAATTAAATGTTAGATAATGTGATGTACAACTTAACCATAGCATGATATGAATGTAGATGATAAGGAGATATCAAAAGCACTACTTGAAAGCATGTGTACCTCCTATTTGTTTATCTGTGCAAGACAAATTTCTCAATCAAGAGGTCAATCTACCCGATGCCATTCCAATTCTTCACCAACAAACTTGAGTTGAGATCTTCTAGTTCCAAAGGTTGTATAGAAATAAATGACTTGGTGAGTTTAACTTCTTATCAATCAAAACTAAAAGGCGATAGAATTTAGAAAGAGAATGGAATATAAAATGACAGAATTTGTGACGTAGTATTGACTCCTGAATCACTGTTTTGGGCTCTGGTAGATTGTTCTGAGCACAGTTTTATTTTGTCTGTAGATTCATTCTACATACCATGTGCACGACATTGCATGCATACTGCGCACTGCCAATGTCCTGGGGATTAGGCTACCTTGCCGACAATGGAAGTTGGAATCTGTAAAAATTGTAGGCAATTACAGAATAGGATGGACTATGAAGCAACAATGGTTAAAAAAATTCTGTTGCAAAATTGGCTTTAAATTTGGTTGCCAAGTCTGATGCACCAACCACTATATCATTATTTCCTATAGATACACTTAATAAAATCCACAAGTCACTCATAGAACAAATAAGATGGAGTACAGAATGCTACAGAATTAGTGCAGCAAGTATATGATGTAGCAAGGCAAGGTAATACTACCAGTACAACAACTCCCTCGACCATTGCCTTATGACCAGGATGGCATCAGCTCTACACAACAACTAAAATACAACAGAAGGTTTGAATGAAAAGGGGATGATGAGGAACCAATCAAATCAATGGAAATAGGCATCAAAAGACTTGCAAGAGGTGAAACCAATAAGAAATCCAACAGAAACTTTATTATTTGACTATCATTGTAAGACATGGTTGATTTCACAACTATCACATATTTGATATCTCAAGATTCTCAGCCAATATTGGTACATAACATATTGAAGTAAGAAAAAAGTATAAAATCTGTGCTAATGTTAACTTACGGTACAAATGTTTCACACATACATACAAATGTTTGAAGATGTTCTGCTTTATTCAGCAACAAAATAGATATTATGACATACATATCTCATTAGCAGCCCACTTTATGGTTTTATTTCAAAGGGTAAATCATACAATTTTAGTTCATATTGGTAAATCATATAGTCATATAGTATGAATTAAAATTGAACTAAAATTTAGGCTTCAACTTATAGCATGGACATACATAGCTAAATCATATACAACTTCACAAATATGAACTAAAATTGGTTCATGATTAAATTAACATGTCTTTACATCATATGTCATCTCAAAGAGATATTATAGTTTGAAATAGATGCTTTAAATTACCAAATGTTTTCTTTGTTAAATTATGGTTTTTCTCTTTGTTCACCCCCTTCACAACCACCTTCTCTTTGTACTAAGTTGCACATAAGTCATAATATCTATTTTGTTGCTGAATAAAGCAGAACATCTTGAGCAAATATTGGTAATTGAATCAAAGGAATTTGTGCCCCTCACAGATGTAAGTTAATCAGGTCATCTGCATATGTTGGTAATAAGCATAGAAATTGAAACTACTACTTTCTTAGTTATGAGTAACATACCCGAGCATTAGCACGGGCGGATTGCGTTACGTGTCACGATTAGTACTCAAATTGAAATTGAAAATTTGAAAGCTCGGCCTTATAAAATCAGAGGTAAATGCATGTAATTAAAATGCAAGTTGTAAATAAGACGAATCACAAATACCTGTGCAGTTAATATCTTTTAACCCAAAGCAGTTAATATACCAGTGAATCCGCACGGGCCAATCGCATTACTTAATACAAATAGCTCTCAATTCAGAATTTTTAATACTTGGTAAACCAAAAGATAGTAGAGTTTTTTCAAGCAAAATACCTGAAGTGCTTTTTTCAAGCAGTAGAGTTTCTTTCTTCCTAATCCATCCACTCTTTCCAATAATCTCAATCTGGATTATTCATTCCCCTTGAATGACAAACACAATCACTTGACATCATATTTCTTCAAAATCAAAATGGCAATACCAAACATATGAATGTAATTAAATATGCGCCAAATAATTACATGTCAAAGACAATACTACTTTTCTGCATTCTGCAATGTTAAAAGACTACTCCATTCAATGTTAAAAATGAAACCTAATAGTTAATATACAAACAATCCCAGCAGCTTCAAAGAAAAGTGTTAAAAATGCAAAGTGTGCTACCTTCAAAAAGTTTTTCCTCTAAATCTAAAGAACAACAACAGCAGCTCCAAAATCTGTGTTAATATCCAGGAGAGGGAAAATCATCATGTCAGAATAGTAAGGGAAGAAGAGAGGCATAGCTAGGAAGAAATGAAAAATCTCTTACATATTTATAGCTAGAAAGAAATGCTTGAAAAGATAAAATCCACTCTAGTTAAATTTCCAGACTCCAACCGTTAGTACGTGTCCAAACTTGCGGTTTGTTACTTGTAAATTGCTAACACCATATCAACCATAATAGTACCAAAATAAATTGAAAAATATGATGAAAATAAGAAAGCACAAAAATACAGGGAATGGGGAGCTAGAGATGTTCACAAAAACATAGAGAAAAAGCTAGTTTTTTTTACCCTCACGCTCTCTGTATCCCTTCTCCCACCTCTTTTTGCCATTTCTCCTCTGGATTCTTAAATTAAAACTCATAATACTTAAATCCCTAAAAATGCAAAAATGATAAACCCTAAAATCCGAATTTTAAATCGAAATAGAAGTTAAATGGAAACAAATGCAAGAAAACCTAAAATCCTTAAAAAACAAACAAAACCAGAATCCTAAAATCTCCAAAAAAAAGTTGTAATTAGAAAAACTCTAAAATCCCAAAGTTATAATTAGTGAAGAAAAAGAAGAAATCAGAGAATAAAATGGTTAGTTGCTATGGAAAATGCTTTGAAATTTGAAGAAGAAAGGAAAAAAAGAAGCTTACTTTTGGCAGAACTTGAAATTTGAAGTTAGGAATGAAGAATGGAGAAGAAAGGGAAAAAAGAACCTTACTGTGGAACGCTCAACTTCGTCGCTGCCACCGCGAGTGCCGCCACCGCGAGTGTCGCCACCGTCGTTGTCACCGTCTCCCGTCGCACCGTTTCTGTCACCTCAGTCACCTCTCTATTATCTCTCTCCTCACCACACTCTCTCTGAAATCTGCACATGGAGGAGATGATTTTTTGGAGAAAGTTGAAAGGATGGAGAAGAAGGAGAAAGACAATGGAAGAGAGAGATGAGTTCAATTTTAGGGGAGTTATTTTTTTTTTTAAATGTCGTGGGAGGGAAGGAGGAGAAAGAGAAAGACAGTTTTTGAAAAGTTGAAATTAAAGTTTTTTGGAACAAAATGACAAATGTAACCCTTAATGGGGAAAAAAATTCTGAAGCAAAACCAAGTGTCATTGATTAGTGAGGTGTAGTTGGGTAAATTTAGATGCGGTAGATTAGTATAAATAGATATTAGATTAGATTTAGGGGTACTCTTTTTTCCTAAACAAGATTTTGCATCAAAAGATTTTAACGAGACTCTACATCCCTCTCTTTTGTTTAAAAAGAAAACTCTTAAATGCCACTTTTTATAATGTAGTTTTGTTGAAATATTAAAATAAAAGTTAATATTTTGGTCCTATCCGACTCGATGGATTAGTCGCTGCAGTTGTGTGCAGAGGATACCCGGTTTATACCCGGTTTGTTAGTTTAGACTGAATGACAAATAAACACCACCCATTATTCAACCAACACAGACAAATTCTAGTTCAAGAGATCGCATCTTCGTATCATTGAAATTATAAATGCAATTATGCAAACAACTGTGGAGGACAATTACATTTAATATACAAGCTAGCAAGATTGAAGCAATTCGTGTTCTTTTGGGTTATGATTCCTCGTTTGCAGTTAGTAGTATTGGGAGAAGTGGTGGGTTGGCTGTGCTTTGGAAGCAACCTTTTGACTGTCAAATTATTAATTACTCTCAGAATTTTGTTAATACTCGTACTTGTCTGGCGCCTTACTTGTTTTTATGGCTTTCCGGAGACTGAGAGGAGGAGAGACTCGTGGAACTTGTTGAGGACTCTAGCCATGGACAATTCTCTACCAAGGTGCATCATAGGTGACTTTAATGATCTATTATCGAATGATGAAAAACGAGGAAGGTGTGATCACCCATTATGGAAGATTCGTGGTTTTAGGGAAGCAATTGAGGATTGCAATTTGTTGGATTTGAATTTGGAAGGTTATCAGTATACGTGGTGTAAGGGTAGAGGAACAGATGATTTTAAGGAACAGAAGCTAGATAGAGCAATGGCCACACAGGTTTGGATGGATACTTTTCCAAGTTACCGATTGTGTAATACGGTAGTAGATAGATCTGATCACAGCCCAATTCTCCTTTATCTTTTCGGTCAAGGCCGTATGAGGAGGGTTAGGCAATTCAAAATTGAGAATGCTTGGTTGGAAGAAGAAAGTCTTGATGCTATTGTGGAAAAGGGGTGGGGTGTAAGTAATGGTTTGGACGTGGTGAATAGATTGAAGGCTTGTACGGAAGAGATGAATGTTTGGGGTCGAGCCCTTCGTATGAGATTTCGTGGTGACATAGATAGGTGTAAGCGTGAGCTAGAGAAATTGCGTCTTGATGCATCTATTGAGGCAGAAAATTGTTACAATGAGGTCCAACACCAACTTAGTCGTTTACTTGCCCAAGAGGAATCATCTTGGCGGAAACGGGCTAAGGTTCTTTGGCTCAAGAATGGGGACTCGAACTCAAGGTTTTTTCATGCAGCAGCTTCGTCCCGCAAGAGACACAATGAGATCAAGTCGCTGACTAGAGAAGATGGAAGCTGGGCGCTTAATCAGGAATACATAGCCGACACAGTCAAGCGATATTTCGATGATCTTTTTCAATGCCAAGAGTCTCTTGCTCAGCCGGTTGTTGACGTTGTCCCTACCATTATTAATGCTAAAGATAATGATTTGTTGATGCGTTCTCAAAAGAAGAATTCGGACAAGCCCTCCTTCAAATGCACAATGATAAAGCTCCGGGTCCTAATGGATTGAATCCTGTTTTCTATAAGCGCTTTTGGCACCTTTGTGGCGAGGAAGTGTTCCATGCAAGTCTATCTTGGCTTGAGCAAGGGTATTTTCCTCCTCATTTGAATGATACTAATGTTGTTCTCATTCCTAAAAAGAACAATCCATCCTCTGTGAAAGATTTACGTCCTATTTCTTTATGTAATGTTATAAAATTCTTTCTAAAGTGCTAGCGAACTGTTTGAAACCTTTACTATCTAAGTGTATTTCCCTTGAACAATCTTCTTTTGTTGAAAATCGCTCTATCCTTGATTGATAATGCAATGGTTGCTATTGAGACTATACACCACCTGAATTGTAAGGTAAGGGAAAAGAAGGGGAGGTAGCTTTTAAAATTGATATTAGCAAGGCATATGATAGAGTGAGCTGGACCTATCTGAGGAATATCCTTCTTAAAATGGGCTTTCATGAAAAATGGATTGGTTGGATGATGATGTGTTTGGAGATTGTTAATTATCAGATTATTGTGAATGATGACAGTTTGGGGCCTGTCCTTCCTGGTAGAGGTCTCACGCAGTGGGATCCATTATCTCCATATCTGTTTAATTTGGGAGCTGAGGGCCTTACAAGGCTCATTAGGAAAGCAAAAGGGCGTGGTGACTTGCATGGTATCAAAGTGTGTGAGGGCGCTCCAGTCCTTACACATTTGTTATTTGCTGACGATTGTTTCTTATTTTTCAAGGCCACAGAGAAAGAATGTAGAGTTATGAATGAAATTCTTACCACCTATGAAAAAGCTTCTGGGCAAGCAATAAATCTTCAAAAATCAGAAATTTTCTTCAGCAAAAATCCATCAGGTGAAGATCGTGAATTGGAGACAAATCTCCTAAGTGTTACTGAAAGCTTGGGAATGGAAAGTATCTTGGACTTCCATCCATGATAGGGAGGAAGAAGAAAGCCATTTTCAGTTATCTAAGAGACAGAGTTTGGAATAAGATCCGCAGTTGGTCGGGTAAACATTTGTCAAAAGCAGGCAGGGAAGTTCTAGTTAAATCGGTGGCACAAGCTATTCCCACATATTGCATGAGCACTTTTCTCCTTCCCACTTCTCTTGGGGAGGAAATGGATCGCATGATTAACTCTTTTTGGTGGGGTTCCAATAGAGCTCGAGGAAGGGGTATCAATTGGCTGAATTGGGATAAGCTGGCTATGAGAAAGGAACATGGTGGTATGGGATTCAGACATTTTCATATCTTTAATTTGACTATGCTAGGAAAGCAAGGTTGGAAAATTCTTACCAATCCAGATGCTGTTATTTCACGTGTCTTCAAAGCTAAATATTTCCCAAGAGGGGACTTTTTGGGGGCCTCCATTGGCCACAACCCAAGATTTGTTTGGCGTAGCATCTGCACTTCACGGGTATTGTCAAAGGAGGATTGAGATGGATGGTGGGAGATGGTTCAAATGTTAGAATTTGGGATGAGCCTTGGTTACGATCTGTGGGCAATACGTATATAACTACACCAAATCATGAGGGGCCGAGCTTGTTTTTTGTGTCAGATTTGGTAGACAAGGACACTAACAAATGGAAAGCTACAGTAATAAGGGATAAATTTAATGAGGATGATGCATCAAAAATTCTGAGAATGGCTTGTTTGTCTCATCAAGAAGAAGACTGTATGGTGTGGGATTTGAATAGGAATGGCACGTATTCGGTTAAGTCTAGTTACTATTACGCGATGGAGTACCTTGTTGGCACTTCACACCATCGGGTGGAAGGAAATTGGAGAGCTCTCTGGTCTATTAAAGTCCCAAACAAGATCAAAATTCTATTGTGGCGCATTGCTCGTGGATGTCTTCCGGTTAGGGTTAGATTGCAGCGAAAAGGTGTGCAGTGCCCCATCACTGTGCTTTTTGCAACGATAGTTTTGAGAAGGAATGGAATTTATTTTTTGGATGCTCTAAGGCTCAGCAAGTTTGGGAGGCAATGGGACTATGGGAAAGCATCGCACCAGACTTTGAAATTGCCGAAGGTGATGTTGATCTATTTTTTAAGCTACTGGACAATTTTAATTCTGATGCTAAAATTGATTTAGTAGCTGGTTTGTGGTGTATATGGAAGCTTAGAAATGATTGTGATAGATCAATTTTTGCAGCTTTACATGAGGTCTGATTCTTTATTGCTGGCTGGACGTATCAGAGAAGCACGAGTCAACGTTCCTCACCGCAGCAGCAGCGCACCAGCAGTGCAGACTAGACTTTGTGGACAAAACCAGTGGTAGGGAGAGTCAAATGCAACCTAAACGGAGCCTGGTTAGAACACTCGATGCGTTTTGGCTTAGGTATGTGTCTTCGCAACCATGACGGTATTTTTATCAAAGCTAAAACACTTTGGTTTGATGGCTACTTGACACCTCAAGAAATTGAAGCTATGGGTTTATTGGAAGCTCTTCGTTGAATGACTCAATTGGATGTTCATAATGTTGATTTTGAGCTTGATTGCAAACAAGGTTGATACCATCAACGGTGGACTCAAGTTTCCTAATGAGTTTGGAGCAATTATTTCTAGTTGCAGGAGTATTTTTTCTCATTTTCAAAACTGTACCATCAGTTATATTAGGAGACAAGCCAATTGTGTTGCTCATAGTTTAGCTAGGGCGGCTCAATCTTATGCTAGTCACCAAGAGCATGTTTTTATACCTTATTGTATCAACTCTATCTTAATGAACAAAATGGCTTAAGCTTGTTTGCGTCAAAAAAATGTGAATGATTTACTATAGAGTATAAAGTCTTTTTTTAATTGATCATGTAATATTGATTTCAATAAACCACTTTAACGTTTATTAAGTAGTGTTCGTTTCCCAAGACAACGCGTCCCTGACCTTAGCTCAGTTGGTAGAGCGGAGGACTGTAGTTGGGTTAATTCGCCTTAATAGCCATCCTTAGGTCGCTGATTCGAACCCGGCAGGTCGGATTTTTTATTATTTTTCAATCTCTTTTCATTTTTTTTTTTAAAAATAGGCGCTTCTTCCATCTCTTTACTCATTTTCCATCTCTTTACTGGTCACCAAAACCCCAGATAAGCTCAGGAAGAACCGCAAACCCAAAGACAGCCTGCAAACTCTCCAAACCTTAGCATTACATGTGTGTTTGTATTTCCATAAAGAATGGTTCTCATCCCCCTTTACGTGCCAGAGGCTACGATGTGGAGTCCCCATACTATTGGCAACTGCAAATTTGTACAGGATGAGCAGCATACATGGAGAACAGAGGGCAAAATTGGATTTCAACTATTGGCAACTGCTACTACGTCTTGTACCGGCTATACTTTTTAACTTCATACAATTATGATTTGGGTTTTAGATTTCGTACCCCCTTTTCTACCCTATACCCCCATAATTGAATAAATCCCCAAAATATCTCTCAAAAAATTAAAAAAAAATTGATTTTTTTTAAAATTTCCGGAATCATCTCAAAAGAGGTATTTCCGGAAGCAAAATTGGCTTCCGAAATTATCCTCTTTGGAGGTAATTCTGGAAAATGGGGTATAAAAGATTTTCGGAATTATGCCAAAACACATAATTCTGGAAGTCAAAAAATTGGCTTCCGGAATTATGTGTATAATTCCGGAAGTATCATGTTTCACTACATTATTTACATGGTTTTAACGAATCTATAACTGAAATCGAAACTTATTTACATGGTTTTAACCAATATATGGATCACTTATTTTATAGTGTTTTAACCAATCTATAACTGAAATCAACACTTATTCACATGGTTTTAACCAATCTATGGATCACTTATTTTATAGTGTTTTAACCGATCTATAACTGAAATCGACACTTATTCACATGGTTTTAGCCAATCTATAACTGAAAATCGACCCTTATTTACATGGTTTTAACCAATCTATGGATCACTTATTTTATAGTGTTTTAACCAATCTATAACTGAACCAATATATGGATCAGTAGTTTTAGACATTGTTTTTGTTTTGTTTGTTGGAATGTGTTATTTTCAGTTAGACGGTGTTTTTAATTAATAAAACAAATGTTTAATTTCTTATTTTTGAATTCCGGAAACACCATAATACGGTATAAATCCGGAACTCAATTTATTGGGATTTCCAGAAATAGCCTAAAAAGAGATAAATCCGGAATAAACAATTTTTGGATTTCCGGAATCACCTCACCTCATTTTAGTGTAATTCCGGAAGGTATATTATGTTCCGGAATTACACTAAAATGAGGTAATTCTGAAAATTCAAAAAATTTTAATTCTGAATTTATTTCATTTTAGGGTATTTCCGAAAATCTCAAAAAATTAAGTTCCGAATTTATACCCATAAACATAATTTCAGAAAAAAAATTTGAAGTCAGGGTAATACCGCCTGTTTAGTCAAATTGGGGGGGGGGGGGGGGGTGGGGGTGTAATAATGGGTTTCTTTTTACAAAATCTAAAACCGCTATGATTTTCTGCGCGTGTGAGACCTTTCACCTTGCCCTCCTCCCTTGAGCCAAGTAAGTATTGGAAAATAAACTAAAAATAGCAGAGCAATAACATTAACACCGAAATAATAATGACCAAGTATAATAAATTAGAATATAATATGAATACTTACTGATCATAATCAAGTAGTTAACAACACCGACCTTAGCTCAGTTGGTAGAGCGGAGGACTGTAGTTGGGTCTAATGCCTTAATAGCCATCCTTAGGTCGCTGGTTCGAATCCGGCAGGTCGGAATTTTTTTGTTTATAAAACCTTTTCTAATGCTGTTTGAATTACCTGGAACAATTTTTTTCTTTTCAGTATAGCCCATAGCCGTTATTAGACTACTCTACTACGATTGATTCATTTGTTCAGATTGATGCAATGGCCTGGCGCTCCTTCTTCTTATTCCCCTCCAACTCCAGATGCTCTAAAACCCTAATCCCAAACGTGAAAAACCCTAATCGCGAGTTCATATCCCCATTTTCCACCTCTTTCTTGGTCACCAAAACCCCCAAAAAATTGAAGAAAAGGCACAAACCCAAAGATAGTCCACGAACCAACCCAATCCAAAGTGAACCTAACCGCATAACTGAATTCGAACGTATCGTAGAGCGCGATGCCATAATGAGATTCGTTACGAGATCCAAGCAATACCTATCCAACCAACCGGAGCATGTGCTCCGTTTAGACGACGCCGGCAAGCTCCACCGTGAACTCGGCTTCCCTCGCGGCCGTAAGGTCTCCCGCTCCATCCAACGCCACCCTCTCCTCTTCCAAACCTACCGCCACTCTGACGGTAAAACGTGGTTCGGCTTCACCGACCTCATGGAAGACTTCCTCGCTGAAGAACAATCCATTATGGACTCCATGGAACACGACCGCGTCGACAAAGTTCGGAAGCTTCTCATGATGTCCGCGCGCCACCGCATTGCTCTTAACAAGATTCACCACTGCAGAACCCTATTTGGTATCCCCGACGATTTCCGTGACCGGGTTGTGAAATACCCGAATTATTTCCGGGTTGCGGTGGAAAACGACGGAAGGAGAGTGTTGGAGTTAGTTAATTGGGATCCTCTTTTGGCAGTGAGTGCGCTCGAGAAGGAGTTTGTGGTTGATGAGGATAATGCTAAGAGGAAGTTTAGGTTTCCTGTGAAACACGGAAGGGATTTGGATTTGGAGTTGGATGATGAGAGGAAGTTGAATTTGTTGAACGCGCTTCCTTTGGTTTCTCCTTATTCGGATGGTTCCAAATTAGATGTTTGGACATTGGAAGCTGAGAAATATAGGGTCGGGTTGATTCATGAGTTTTTGAGTTTGACATTGGAGAAGAGGGCTTCTATTCATCACCTTGTGGAGTTTAAGGAGGAGTTTAGTTTAACTAAGCATACTTATCATATGCTTCTTAAGCAGGCCAGGGCGTTTTATTTGGCTGGAACTGAGATGAACTGGGTTGTGTTCTTGAAAGATGGTTATGATTGCAATGGTGTTTTGATTCAAAAGGATCCGCAAGTGCTGTTGTACGAGAAGCTTTATAAGTATGCTCAGATGAATGAAATGGAAACTGGTTCTGACGGTGGGGTGGAAAATGAACATATAATTTAGAACTTTTTCAACAACTGATTTAGAAGCACTTCAAAAAGGGTTTGTAAATAAATAAAGAAAAAAAAGGTGATCTTCAATTTGAGGGCGCTTCCACCCGTAAGCAGGAATGTGATGTAATGACTTTGTGATGTTGAGGTGAAATAACTCAGCATATAGGCTGATCGTTGGCTTGACAGATGATCTTCTATTCAGTTCATGCAGAAATTTGAGTTTGATGTCTGTTAGTTATGGAGCTGCATGCTCTCCTGAGAATTGCATAGATAAAGATTTTAGGTTCACCAGTTTTGCCATTTTATCTAGGTATACTAGCTTCCATAGTTTCAACTTTAATCTGCGGTAACATAATTAGTATTGCGGTAACATAATTAATATTGTTACTTAGATTTTCTCTAGTTATTATGATAAATATTAATCTTTTGAAATTCTTTCTCTCACCTGCTGTTCTATCCTCTGCTTGAAAGAGTAATGCTTTGTTAAAAATCAGATCGTTTGATGTTTAGTTATTAAGCTCAATATCACTTCTCCTTTGATTGTTTTTTATTTATCACCAAAGTTTAGCTGAGAAATGTTCCTATGGTTTTTATATATGTGTGCCTGTAAAGTCAATGATTCAATTACCTGAAGTTGGAGAAATTGTAATCAATTTCCAATGCTTTGATGAAACAGTGTTTTTTTGGTGGAACATAATTCTCTAATTTTAATATTTCGTAGACCTGTAAAGTGAATGATTCGGTTACCAGAAAATTGGAGAAATTGTAGCGAATTTTCCAATACATTAATGAATCCGTGTTTTGGGGTGGTACATGATTCTCTAATTTTAATATTAAATTTTTTAGGCCAACGTTAGCCGCTGCAAATGAAAATAAATGAGAGATTCAGAGAGGACCTGAATAATGTTCAAACCAAGTGAGGAATTATCAAATGATTAAAAACGCTTTAGAGAAGGTTCTTTATTGCATTTATCAATTATCGATAGGATGAAAATTCACGAATTCTCAGTTCTTTATTATTCCATTTAAGTATATATCTAGAAAGATCCGAGTCACGGAAGTTGGTTGCAATACAATGTCACAGCATTCTATTGTGTCTTCCTTTTTTTTTTTTCTTATCCCTCTCCTCTTCTTTGATTTCTAACCTGCATACTTATTTGTTTCAGCAATGCCACTCTTTCAGTTGGAAGGTCCAGTTATGCAGGCAAAAGGCCAGATTTTTTACAGTTTTTTTGGAACACTTGGGTTCATCCAGTGTTGATCAATTTTCTGTGGCTGGAAAACCAGAATTCGACTTCAATTTCACAGAATATGCTGTTGCCCGTCAGAGTATTCCTTGCATTAACAGGAAGAGAATATGAAATCTTCATTTGGAGTTTAAGTCCGAGTTATGATATAAATATGTAAAAGTGTATAGTAGGACAAATCAGTGGTGGAGCTTGATCAATAGTTCCCAATGGTAGCAGTTATGATATAAATATGTATTCACTATTCAGATAAGATTTAAATGATAATGATAGTAACTATGGTAGCAGTGAGGCTAGCCAATTATTGTTTCGGCCAATTATTGTTTCGGACAGCTAAAATTGTATAAATAAGGTTCACAGAATTTGCTTATTCCAAATGATGACTTTGAATCAAACACTTGTGGTAACAGGTTGAAGCAAACACAACAATAATTACAACCAATCCCTGCCCCACTGGTTGGGTTGCAGGTTGAAGCATACTGCTCCACCCTTCAAGTCTTGGAAACACAGAAAACTGATGAAACTGTTCCTTCTACAGACAATTAATGATGTTTAGTTTGGCTCTTTGACCTTTTCCTGCTTTTCTGGGAGATGCTAGCACTGCTTCTATGCACACTGGGGGAACTTGATCTTCCTTGGCCACCTTTCTTCAGTGCTCTTCTGTAGGAAATCCCGTTGCTGGTTCCAAGTGCAGCTTTGGTGACACTATCAGTAAGTATTTCTCTTGCCCTATGACGCTTGATGGATTGCTTGTTTAGGTATACAAGCTTTGGAAGAAGACCACAAACTGCTTTGCGCAACTGGTCATCACTGAAGTTGCTTTGAATTGGATTTCCGAGCAAGTTCAGGGCCTGAAGCGAGTTGTAGTTGGCTACAAGCTGACCTAATGCTTTAGTTGTTGTGATCTTGTTAAAGCTTAAGTCCAGAACTGTTAGTTTCATTAGCCTGTGTAGACCCTCAACATCACTTATCTTGTTTCCCACAAGGTATAGCTCTTTGACTAGTGTACAATTTGATAACCCTGATAAAGCACAACAAGTAATTGTGTTATAGAAAATACTTTATGTAAGACTAAGAATTTCGAGAAGTAAAAACTTCCACTAAGCATCAGGCAGTATTGAAACTTACCTTGTCCAATTCTTGAGATGCGATTATAACTTAGGTCAAGTACCCGCAACCGGGTTAATTCTCGGAAGCCCTCAATGGTACTGATCTTGTTTCTTGACAAATTAAGTGTATGAATACCCTTTGGGAGAATCCCAGGTGTGATGTGAACTGCACATGACAAGATAGGAAAACCAATCAATTGAGTTATTGTTATAATTAAGTGCACTGAAATCATATCAAGGATTATTTTCTTCTGTCGAACAAAGTATACCTATGAAATTGTTTGACAGATTGACGGAGCGAAGACTGGAGAAGTGTGAAATTGCAGGGATGGCTTTTATACCAATACCCGATATATGAGCTGCTGTTGAGGCTGGATTCAGAGATTGGACCACGCTATTGGCATACAAAATATCTTTTGAAAGGTTGGTATCTTGATATCGAGCCAAGTGAGCTGTGCTTGTTGTTATTGATCTACCACCATCAGGAGAAGGTGGGAAGACAATGCTTCCAATATTGTCATCAACAAAATCATCCTCAAGAGGTGGCTGCTGAGTTTCAAGATCTTTCATCCACTCATCCACTCGGTTAAAGGAGGGTGATTCTGTTGAGAAAGCTACCCATTGATTTTGTGTCCAAAACCCAGTGTTTTCTTTGTGAAATCTGCTCCACCTTTGGTTATCATTATTTTTATCATTGCAGCTTTTGTTAAAGTACTCCCCAGAAGAAGATGCTGGAGTGGGTGATCCCGCATGTCTCAATGTGTTGCCTTGTTTTGGTTCCAGGATGTCTGAAGAGTACCCGCACTGACTATGTAAAACAACGCTTGCAGAATGCAATTGTGTTGATTTGCTGAACAGAGGTCGATGTATGTTCCTGTGGCTCCATAGGAACAACTTCCACCACAATTTTTTACTTCCAGAAGGGAGAACCTGACTTGATGAATGCTTTTTCAACATCACTTTATCAGCACTGCAGTGAGTAATCACAGACCTGGGGCTTTCAGGATTAGCCATCTGATTTGCTGATAATTCCTGCAAATCCTCAAAAGACTGTGACTTTGAAGATGGAAAGTCATGAGCTGTCTTCCTAAGTATATCCTTTCTTTCCAGATTAGAACAAGATCGCTTGAGCTTTGGAGAAGCCCAGAAGTCAGTCTTGCCAATCCCAGGATCACTCACATGTCCACTTTGGATTATATCAACATTCTTTTTGCTGTTTTTATTATTTCTGTCTTCCAAGTGATTGTTGGCTTGTTTTGTATATAAACTAAAGTACTTAATCTCTTCATCTGTTGGATCATATCCTCCTTCGCTTGCAACAGCTTTGTGAACTTGGAGATCAAAATCGGAGAGCTCTCTCTTGATGGAGGGTGAATCCTCATACTCATCTTCCCCGTCATAAGCTTCCTCTACTTCAGTCTTCACAGGATTTTCAAGACTCATAACTTTGACATTGCAGATTGAACTCTTCTGGGTACCACAGGGTGTAACATCGTGAATGATGTCTGCCTTCAAATCAGGACTCTCTGAAGATATCCTTGGGAGCTGTACTTTGTCAGGTAGAGTTCTAAGGCTCCCTTTTGAAGATCCTTCAGTACCCTGAAGAAGTAAGCAAAAAAAGACCAAGGCAAGTAAATTATATGGTTTATTCCAACCTTGCAAAAACAAAGCCAGACACAATATCCGAGCAAATTATATGGCAAGTAAATTACCTTGTTTTTCTCCTTCCTTCCAATCAAAATACACCTACACATGGCCATAGCAGAAGGTAAATATTGTTCTCAATCCTTTATATCCAACCTGCTTGGTGCCTTCTAACCTTGGACTGGTTTACATAGAATCCTATTGCCGATCACATCCCTACTCCGTGATGGATTAGCGAATAACAAGAGCATGGAAAATCACATTGGAGAAAAGTTGATCAAAAGTTAGCCATAATCAGTGGGAAGGATCAGGACAAGAGATAGGAGCCTTTCCAAACAAAAATTTGGACCAGAAAACCAAGGACCAACGCCTGCATCAGTTGGTGGAGATATGGCTATGAAGTTGGCCAGAGTTGTATATGCTGATGCCTCAGTTCATCAAAGTTCCATGAATATTTGTCTGTCGAATTGATAACCAACCAATCGTCCAGATAAACAAATATTATTCCAACCAAACTGAACTTGCAGCCTACGAATAAATTCTATCAAAAAGTTGTATATATGTATGATGTCTAGAGTTTGCGTAACATACTCATTTCATCTATCAAATAGAATATATACTGTTTTATGGGTATGCTAGGAATTCAATTATAACAGTGGGTTTAAGTTTTAACAAAAAAACAAAGTATTATTTCAAGGGTTAAAGGAAAGACAAACTAACCCTACTAACTAAAATGAAAGTGCTTCGGTAATAGTATGAAGTATGAACACAGATTTTAGAAGGGCACTGCCCCACGCACAAGGAGGGAACATTTATTTATTCCTATGGTATAAAAAAAACAACCTTTTGAAGTGGAAATTCGCCAGAGATTGTCAAGCTAACTATGTCCTGAGATCCGTTGTTTGTGCCGGTATTTTTCAGAAGGAAATTTTGTGTTGGGTCTGTGTGAGAAATCAAACTAGTGAATTGGAGAAGTTGAGGTTGTGTATTATTGATTGCTGAAGGGTACTGTGCTGAGTGGACATTATTATATGGTGAGTGCAGGTAGCAGAATAATTTGATATGAAATAGTTACCAATAATGAATACAATTATTGTCAAAGAAAAATATATTATGAGATACAAAACGCGGAACAAACACGGTTTGTTCAGTTACATGTTTACGTTTGTGAGGTCATCATTCCCAAACCAACGCTGTGACAGTAGCAAGCCGATGCATATGTTTTTTAAACTATATTATTGGTGGATGGTATTTATTGCCGGTGATTAATCTACATTGGAAACTTAGTTGGTTACAACCAAGATTTGTTGGTGATCATCTTGTTTTGTCGGTCTATGTGGTTCTTCTCTTCCAACTGAATTTTTGCCACAACCAAGATTTGAACACAAGATTTTTGTTGGGGATAAATACGTGAAAGAGAGAAGAAAAGGAAGTGGCGGCGCTAAAGGACAAGAGGAATAAGTAGGGCAATATAATATTAGGTAAAAGCTGCACTGAATTTCATAAAGATAGGTTATAAATTACATGCTACTGACGTCTATATTTATATACAATGAAACAGGCCCAAGCCCATGATTTCGACTAGCCCATTCGACTGGCCCATTTCGACTAGGTTTCTAACTACACCTACTATAATTACAAGCAATAGAATTACAAGGCATATCTCAATATTCCCTCCTAATTCACATTGCTGAGTGACATCATCCCAAGCATTCTTCTTAGTTCTTCGAATCTTCCCTTTTGCAATGGCTTGGTCATTGCATCAGCTATCTGAAGCTCCGAACAGCAATATTCCAGATTCAGCTTCTCATTGTTGACTTGATCACGCAGGAAGTGATATCTGGTTTCTATGTGCTTCGACCTACCATGTGCGACAGGGTTCCTTGCGAGATCTATCGCAGACTTGTTGTCGATCAACAACTTCATTGCTTCGACCCTGTGCACTCCAATTTCGACCAGTAGCATGCTCAGCCATGATGCTTGACATGCTGCAAAGGAAGCAGCCACATACTCTGCTTCACAAGAGGATAACGCAACTATACTTTGCTTCTTCGAGCACCAAGAGATGGGTGTCGATCCATACATGAAGACATACCCACTTGTGCTTTTTCGATCACTCTTGTCTCCACTCCAGTCGGAGTCAGTGTAGCCAAACACTTCATTACCATTCTTCGACACACTCTTGCTAGAGAACAGAATACCATAACTTTGTGTTCCCCTTACATACCTTAGTACTCTTTTTGCAGCTACCATATGAGAGCTTTTCGGCTTCTCCATGAATCTGCTGATCATTCCGACACTAAACATAATGTTAGGTCGAGTGTTGCACAGGTACCTTAGGGAGCCCACGATCTGTTTGAACAACGTGGCATCTACTTCAATCCCTTCGCCGTCCTTCGACAGCTTGCTGCTAGTGTCTGATGGTGTCGAAACTTCCTTGCAGTTGCTCATGTCGAATCTTTTCAGGATATCAGCTGCATACTTCGACTGGTGCAGGAGTATACCCTTACTTGTCTTGGTAAACTCCATCCCCAAGAAATATGATAGATGTCCCAGATCACTCATTTCAAATTCTGACATCATCACTTTCTTGAAGGCTTCGACTTCGACTTCATTGCTGTCAGTTACAAGTAGATCATCTACGTAAAGGCACAACAACAACTGAGTCGAAGTTCCATTCTTCTTCACATACACTCCATGTTCATTGGTGCATCTCATGAACTTCTGAGCTAAGAGAAATCCATCAATTCTCTTGTTCCACGCTCTTGGAGCTTGCTTGAGCCCATACAGGGCCTTCTCCAGCTTATAGACTTTGTCTTCTTTACCCTTCGACTCAAAACCAGGTGGTTGACAAACATAGACTTCCTCCTCCAGAGGTCCATTCAGAAATGCTGACTTTACATCTAGTTGATGTAGGGGCCAGCCTCTATGACTTGCCAATGCTACTACCAATCTTATGGTTTCGATCCTGGCTACTGGGGCAAAGACCTCATTGAAATCCAAACCAGGTTTCTGCAGGAACCCTTTGGTTACTAGCCTGTCCTTGTACTTGGCCACTTCTCCATTTGGCTTGACTTTGGTCTTGAAGACCCACTTCACCCCTATGGCTTTCTTTTCTTTTGGAAGTTCGACTAGCTTCCAAGTATCATTCTTCTCGATTGACTTCAACTCGTCAATCATTGCTTCCTTCCACTGCTTGTGACTAAGGGCTTGCTCCAGGCTCACTGGTTCTGCTTCTGCCATTAGTGCAAAGTGTGTCAGGTCTCCCTCTGCTGTAATAGCAGAATCTGGGTAAGTGTCGAATCCTTCTAGTCTTACTGATCTCTGCCTTTCCCTTTGCGACCTTCTTAAAGGTTCGACAGCAATGGGTTCTTCTGGCTCTTCAGTTTCGACCTCTTCATTCTGATCATCTCGATCAGAGACTTCGTCGAAGTCCATCATTGTAGGTTTCTCACAGCCTTCTTCCCAGTTCCAATGTTTCGACTCATCTACTACGACATCTCTGCTTTTCACTATTTTCTTCTGCACAGGATCATACAGTTTGTATGCTCCTGTCGAATGATAGCCAACAAGAATCATTTGTTGTGCTCTATCATCCAGCTTGCTTCTTAGTTGCTCAGGGACATGTCTATAGCATACTGAGCCAATTATTCTGAGATGCTTGACACTTGGCTTTCTTCCTAGCCAAGCTTCTTCAGGTGTCTTTCCAGTCAATCTCTTTGTGGGGCATTTTTTCAGAATGTATACTGCCGTGGCTACAAGTTCTCCCCATAAACTATGAGGTAATTTCTTCTCCTTCAACATGCTTCTTACCATATTGAGGATGGTCCTGTTTTTCCTCTCAGCAGTACCGTTATGCTGAGGCGTGTAAGGTGCAGTGACTTCATGCACAATTCCTTCTTTCTCACAGAATTCGACAAATCCATGAGAATTGTACTCACCACCTCCATCGCTTCTAAGGGTTTTGATTTCACACTCACTCTGCTTTTCAATCATTACCTTAAACTTCTTGAATATTTCTAGTACTTCACTCTTCCTTTTGATCAAATACACCCAGGACATTCTAGTGTATTCGTCAATGAAGGTGACAAAGTACTTATTCCCTCCTAAGGAACATACTTCGAAAGGACCACATGTAACAGCCCAAAAATATTAGGTTGTTTATTTAATTGGTTAAATGAGGTTTAGGTGGTAGAAATCAATTAATAAAATAGGAGTTGAGAGTTAGAAATGACAATAACAATAATGGGTGGTTTTAATTAGTAGAATTATAATGGTGGAGGGGTTTTATTTAATTAAGTTATTTAAGGCTTACAATATTTATTTTAGTTAATTAATTAACTTAGAACTTTATTTTATTTAGGAGGTGTTGGAATGAATTTGGGAGGTGCAACTATATGCCCATGACCCATAAGTGGTCATGTGCTTCGAATATGGCCAAGGATTATTAAGTGAAAGGGTCCATGACCCATTAGCTAGGTGTGTCTCGAAGTTAGGGGTTTAAGGGGTTGTAGGGTTTTAGTTTCACTGGGTATTTTTCAAAAGCCAAAAGAAAAGAAAAGAAAATAGAGGAGTGAGTAGAGAGGAGGCTGAACCGTGAGCTTGGAGAGGAGGAAAAGGAAGAGGAGAAATCGTGAAGCTCAAACCTAGGAAGAGGGAGGAAGAAGCTCACGCATTGCTCAAGGAAAGAAAGAGAGAAGGAAGACTTGTGGGTGTTTGTTGGTGACTCTTGGAGGGTGCTAGGTTTCTTCATCTTCATAAGGTAAGGGGGATTCTCTAGCCTAATGGGTTTATGTATGATGGGGTTTATGAGGGATAAACACTAGGTTGTCATGAGCATGTTTGTCTTAGTGTGAACTACATGAATTAGAGCCTATAATGCCTTGTCTTGAAATTTATGCAAACCATGATGATGGCATTCTGAAATTCGTGTTATATATGCGCATATGTGATAATTAAAATGTTGATTTCATGTTGATAGCCATTGGTGTTGAAAATGTGTTGATTTGTGATGGAATAGTCATGTTTTAGTGTATGCATGCAAGGTGTTTGATGAATTGTGTGTGAGAATTATTTTTGGTGAAAAACATGATGGTCAGTCTTATATTGATAAATTAAGGTTGGAGATTTAATTTGGGAATTTTTGGTGGTGAGGAACTCGAATTTGGTTGGCTCTTTAGGCTCCTAGGGAGTTTGGGTGTTGCTGGAAATTCTGTCTAAGTCTGTGTCTAGCTCCTGGGAGCCAGGCGCCCATGTGCTGTGTCTGTGTTGCCTGTGTCTGGTTCTGTGTCTAGACACTGGGCGCCGGGTTCCCTTGTCTGCGCCACTGTGTTGCAGAATTGTGTTGCTCGTGTCTAGGCACCATGGGAGCCGAGAGTCTCGGAGATTGGATGCTCGGTTTGCTTTCAAATTTGGTATGGGAGTTCCTGGGCACAAAAAGAGTCAGTTTCAGGTGTTGGGTCAAAATTTGGCCGTGTTCCTTGTGCCATGGGCGCCAAGGGCGCCAACTTTTTAAGAGTGGTTTTGCAATTCTGGGCTTTTGGTTATCATATATATGTTAAATGGCTCGTACAAAATGAATTTTTTGGTCAGAAACCTTGTGGTTCAGTTTGGCTCCTAGGCTCCTGTGGGTGTCTAAGTGTGTCTCAGTTTCTGTCTAAGTGCTGGGAGCCAGGCGCCTATGTTATGTGCCAAATTTTCAGGATGTTGCCTAAATTGTCCCAAATTTATTTTTGACATAACTTTTGACTCGGGTGTCCGTTGTGGACGGTTCAAAGTGAATTTTGAAGCTTATTCAGGTGCCCACCTGGATATTCTATTTTCTGGGCAGAACAAACCATTTTTCAGACATTGGTCTCAGGTGTTGTGTAAGGTGTCCGTTAGGTGTCTTCGGTGCCTCAAAACAGTTTAGAAAAGTAATAATTCTGAAAGTTGTCATTTCTTTGGCGTGATTATTGGTTGTTGCTAGTTGGGCACCTCAAGTGGCTGTCCCAGTGATAGTGTTGTCGTTGGGAATCCGTTTTGGTGCCTCGGTGTCATTTAAGGTGGTTGTTTTTGGTGTCGTTAAAGGTGGTTGTCCTCGGTGTCACTAAAGGTGGTGATTTTGGTGTCGTTAAAGGAGGTTGTACTCTAGATTTAAAGGAGGTTGTATTTAAATATTTAAGGAGGTTGAGGCTTCGGTTTAGAGCAATAGGAGGTTGTGCTTGTAAGATGGTCATTAATGTTAAAGGATGTGGATATGATTGTTATAGGTGGTTGCTGTTGGTTGCGTTTGATGCATTAGCACGGTGTTGTATACACTTCATTTGCATGATTGTTTTAAGGAGGTTGGGGCTTCGGCCCATGTTTAAGGAGGTTGGGGCTTCGGCCCATGTTTAAGGAGGTTGGGGCTTCGACCCATGTTTAAAGGAGGTTGTATTGGTACCACATGCATTATGCCCACTGTTGGGGCTGCATCCATGCATTGCATAACGTGTGTGATGATCTCGGAGACTGTGCCTTGGTGATGTTTGTGATGATGAAATAACTATTCTACACTTGATGTTGGAATCGACTGTTTTGCCCTTGACGTGTGTTTGGTGTGGTAGACTTAGGTGTTATGTTCTATCGTATTCCTTATCATGTATTCCTATTATGTGTGAGATATCTCACCCCCTTTCTGTGGTATGTTTACAGGTGAGTTCGAGTGAAGGCAGTTTACCTTCACGTAGTCGGGTCGGTGTCTGCTCTGATAAGTAACACTCGGGGAAAGTCGTTGTTTAATGTTTTGGTTACTTTAAACCTTGTACTAAAGACTCATGGTTTGACTCCGCTGCATGTTTTAATGAAGTTGTTTTATATTTAAAAACTCGGATTTTATGTTGTTAACAATGTAACACTTCTTTGGCGCGAAAAACTCTGATAATTCTAAATAAACGAGTTTCTTGGTTGCTTCGACTTGCAACAACTCTCGCAAACTTCGACAGGTACTTTTACTGCAGGCAACCCATGAACCATCTTCTTTTCATGTAGTTGACTCAAGCTCTTGAAGTTGAGGTGGCCAAATCTTCTGTGCCACTTCCAGTGCTCCTCTTCGACAGTACTCTTGAGGCAATGTTCTTCGACTACTTGCAATTTGATCTTGAAGGTTCTGTTATTCTGCATTAACACCTTCAGGATCAACTTCTTGGTCGAATCAAACAGGCTGAGACTGTTATCACCCATTTCGACGGTGAATTTCTTCTCGATCATCTGCCCAATACTTAGCAGATTGCTCTTCATAGCCGGTACATAAAATACCCCTTGGATGTAGCACCACTTACCATCTTTCGACAGGAACTTTATGGTACCTACTCCTTCAGCAGTAACTCTACTGTTATCTGCAAACCTTATCTTTTTGCTTATCTGCTTCAGTTCGACAAACCACTCCTTGTGATAACACATGTGATTTGAGCATCCTGTGTCGAGATACCATTCGACAGACTTCTCTTCAGTCGAATTTGTATCAGCCTTCAACAACAGTAATTCTGGGTCAGTAGCTGTCATGAATGACAATTCTTCATTATCATTGCTGGCAATGTTGGAGGCATTACCAGTGTTTCCACTGCCCTGCCACACACACATCGCACAAGTATTTTGAGCATCACAAGTGAATCCACTTATACAAGTGTTCCCACTATTTTGCTCGCTACTTTCAGCAATTCCTTCATCGAGTCGAATCTCATCTTCGACAGCCATCAGCATTAACTCCTCTGAGTCAGAGTCTGAGTCATTATCATTAGCAAACTTGGCTTCTGCATCTTTATCCCTAGGAACTTTCTTGTTTTTACACTTGTTCCTATAATGCCCAAATTGCTGACAGTTATAACACTGAACTTTCGACAGGTCTCCCTTCTTCTTGTCGAAAGATCCTTGTTCTTTCTTCTTACTGCTTGATCCCTTTTCTCTACCCTTCTCCTTGTTGCCTGACTTCCAATTTCTTTTAGAGGAGTATGAAAGCAAGGCTTGTTCAGTTTCTTTCTCTGAACTTCTCTGCCTTATTCTCAATTCATGAGCCTCTAAGGAACCCTGAAGTTCATCTAACTTCAACGTATCTAGGTCCTTGGATTCTTCGATAGCAGTGACAACATAGTCGAATTCCAGGGTTAAGGATCTGAGCACCTTTTCGACTTTATTTACTTCAGTCACAGTTTCACCATTACCTTTCATTTGATTAGTTAATGCTACTAACCTCGTAATGAAATCTCCAATCGATTCTCCATCTGTCATCTTCAAGCCCTCGTACTGCTTCCTGAGCGATTGTAGACGTATCTTCTTCAGCCTATCTGCTCCTCCATACGAGTTCTTTAGGATGTCCCAAGCTGCCTTTGCTGAATCACTGTCGATGATCAGGTTCAGGATGTTGGAATCAACGCATTGGTGAATCAAAAACAACCCTTTTCCATCTTTCTTCCTCAGCGAATGGTGGTTGTTCCTCACCGCTTCAGTGGCGTTTGCTGCCAAGGGTGGAACACCATCATTCACGACATCAAGAACATCTTGATATCGAAACAGCACCTTCATCTGCGCACACCAACGTTCATAATCCTTTCCGTCGAAGATTGGGAGGTTCCCCGGAATACCTCCACCAGAGTTGTCTCGCGCTGCCATGAATCTTGATAGATTTTGTAAGGATCTAACAAGCTCTTGATACCAGTTTGTTGGGGATAAATACGTGAAAGAGAGAAGAAAAGGAAGTGGCGGCGCTAAAGGACAAGAGGAATAAGTAGGGCAATATAATATTAGGTAAAAGCTGCACTGAATTTCATAAAGATAGGTTATAAATTACATGCTACTGACGTCTATATTTATATACAATGAAACAGGCCCAAGTCCATGATTTCGACTAGCCCATTCGACTGGCCCATTTCGACTAGGTTTCTAACTACACCTACTATAATTACAAGCAATAGAATTACAAGGCATATCTCAATAATTTTGAGATGAAATCCAAATCCAGTTACTGATCGGACCAACTCTTGTTATAGAGTGCATATGCTTCTTTACGCCTGTCCTTTTTTTTTCTTTTCTTAAAAAAACTAACCATTAAAAAGAAGAGATGATTTAAACAAAATTATGAAATCTTTTGTTTTCCTTTTTGTAATATTTTGATTTGTCAATTAATATAGTCTGCTTCGTGTAGCCATCATCGCCTCAATTTTCATATTTATTCTTCTTAAGATCATTGGTTGTTTTTTCCTTTTTCTGTAAACTAACCATCCCCTCTCTCACATCATGTTTTTAAGCGCTTATTTATAGAAATATTAACCTTTAAAAGTTTTGCTTAGGAAAATGTTATCTCAACTAGTTTTTTACCCGTACATACGCACGGGTGATACTGTATGGTCGGTGTATTACCATGAAGTCATAATAGTAATTTGGAAGATATTGATAAGTTGTGAACAATGTCCAAAATGTATGATTTGAAATTCAAAGTGGAATATGCATCCCCGTTGACAATCAGAATTACATTGATCCATAATATTGTATTTGGACATTAGAGGTAAAATATGCATCCCCGTTGCCCCTCCCGTTTGCACCCTCGTTGGTCCTCCTGTTGGCACTCTCGTTGCCACTCCCGTTGGCACTCTCACTCTCGTTGCCACTCACGTTGGCGTTCTCGTTGGCACTCCCGTTGGCATTTTACTCCTTTTTAGTAATTATAAAATAGTTATTTGGTACTTTTTTGTAGTGATTAAATTGATTGATTTTACTTTTTATGAAAAAATTAATTGATTTTACTCATTTTAATTGATTTTAGTAATTTTAGTAGTTTGAGTAAATTATAAAAATGAATATTTTTTTTAAATAGTTGTGTGGGAAAAGGTTTAAAAAATAGTAGGTTTGAGCACTACAAGAATTATTGGTTTTTCCGGCCAGGAGTTTCCGGCGGATACAGATCCGCCGCAAAGTTACCGGCGGAATCTACGAATTTCCGGCGAAATTAATCCGCCTCAAAGTTACCGGCGGAAAAATTGACATTTGCGGCGGATTAAAATTCGTCTTGGATTTTGCGGCGGATTTAACGGTTCTTGCGGCGGATTTTGGTTCACAGTTTTTTTTTTACGAGCTTTTAATTAATCGCCGCAAATGCACCTCCGTCCGCCGCAAATCCCTTATGTCCGCCGCAAATCCCCTAAATCCGCCGGTAACTTCCATTTCCGGCGGATCTTGCCTTTTGACCGTTTGACTTCGTTTCACCTATATAAACCCCTTCTCCCCTTCTTCTTTTTTCACACCTCTACCAATACTCTCATTCTCTTGATACGACACTCGATCTCTTAATACGACACTCTCTTGAGCATTGTCGGCAGCGGGGTTCCAATAGAGTGGCGTACGTCTCCATTTTTTTGTAAAAAAATTTTCACATTGTCATGAAGACCCCTTCATCTTTTTCGTTAAAAGTAACCCCTTTATCAGCATAAAGTTCATCCTCATTATTTTCACCACAAGAGACATATACGCTCATCAAACGCTCGGTATCATCCTCCAACTTAACAACCCGTCCTTGCAGTTCCTCAAACTTTCTATTTAGAGATTCAATCATCTTTTCAAAAGATGGTTTCTTGTGAAACTTTCTATTTTGAAAATATGGTTGAATCTCTAAATAGAAAGTTTGAGGAACTGCAAGGACGGGCTGTTAAGTTGAAGGATGATACCGAGCGTTTGATTAACGTATATGTCACTTGTGGTGAAATAATGAGGAGGAGCTTTTTGCTGATAAATGGGTTACTTTTAACGAAAAAGATGAAGGGGTGTTCACGACAATGTGGAAATTTCTTTACAAAGAAATGGAGACATACGCCACTGTAATGGAGCTGCTGCCGACAATGCTCAAGAGAGTGTCATATCAAGATAATGGCGTAGGTCTCCGTTTAGGGGTAGCAGACATTAAATATATATTTTACTGTTTTTCCCAATTTTTATCGCTTTTAATTATTTTATTTTTTTGTTTAAAATATTTTATTAATTGTATGTATATTTTTTTGGTGATAATATTTTACTGCTTTTCCCAATTTTTATTTTTTTAAATTAAAAATTAATTAGTTATTGGATTTTATTTTTTTATCAATAATTAAAAAAATTAATAAAATAATATATATTTTTAATTAAAACGATTTTTTTAAAAAAATAAAATTTATTTTTTAAAAATAATAATAATTTTTTTAAAAAAATATTAGTTTTTTAAAAAAAATAATAATTTTTTTTAAAAATAATAATAATTTTTTAAAAAAAAGAATAATTTTTTTTTTAAAAAAAAATGGTACTTTGCGGCGGATTTGTGTTTTTTGCGGCGGATATTGAGCATTTGCGGCGGATTATTTGGCATTTTTAAAAAAAAAGGCGCGATATTTTAATTTGAATATCCGCCGCAAAGTACCACGAATCCGCCGCAAACCTCCGTAAATAAAAAACCCGCGGATTTTAAATTTCAAAATCCGCCGCAACCGTCCAGAATCCGCCGCAAAGCACCGGAAAAAAAAACCCGCGGATATTGAATTTCAAAATCCGCCGCAACCGTCCAAATCCGCCGCAAATCCCTTTTGACCGTTGGGCTGCGTTTTTCTATATATATCCATTCCCCACTTCTCATTCTTCACACTTCTAACAATCCTCCCATTCTCTTCTTAAAATTTCTCTTTTACTCTCTCCCAAATTCTCTCCTTCTCTACTAAATCTGTTTTTTAAGTGTAGCGCTTCCTCCCTACGAATTGTCTTCTGCTCTTATTGGGAAATTTCTTCAAGGTATGTTTTTGATATTAGTTAATAGTTTTAGTTTTTAATTTTTTTTTTAATATTCGTTTTTAAATTATTTTATAATAATATGAATTTGTTACTAATTGTGTTGTTTTTTTTGTTTAGGTATTGTTTGGGTTCCTCCTTTTTTCTCTCTGCTTTTTCCTCTCTGCTTGAGTTCAGGATAAGCTTCAAGCCAGAGCCTTCTCTTCACTACGGTTAGTTGTTAAAGTAATTAATAAAATATTACTTACTTCACTATTTTTAGTAAAATTTTGTTTAGTATTTTGTTTGCAATAATAATACAAATTAATTTATATTGAAAAAACTTATTTATTAAGTTCACTTATAAATTTTATTAACATATATTGTCTTATAAAAATTGAAATTTAAAATTAAATTTGGAATTATTATTTATAATGTTTAAATTATTTGTATATAACATTATTAAAAAATTCATTCTGTTGCTTGTAATTAATTGGTAGTTTATTGAAATATCAAAATAAAATGAGTAATAAATATATATATCAAAATATGAAGTAATTGATAGTTTATTTTATTTATATTGTAGTGTAGTATACGTATAGTTCTTGAAAATGGATCGTAGTTGGATGTATGATCGATTGTATCCTGGAAGAACTGGTGTAAAACGACGTTTTGTAGAAGGAGTAGAAGAGTTTATTTTTTGTGCTAAGTACATTGATCATGAAGAATTTGGGCGACAAGGCGGTATTAGATGTCCGTGCTTGAAATGTTCATTTCGAGCTATAAAAAATGAACATGAAGTTAGACTTCATTTGTACAATAATGGGTTTAGGCCAAATTATTGGACATGGAGTCGTCACGGGGAAGGAGCGCCAGGGGTAGCTGCAGTTCCTGCGGTTAATGTTCCGGTTGAAGTAGTAGATCACACATCAAGTAGTTATCCAGTGACTACGACATCTGAAGGATGGGGAATACAACCGTTAGATGTTTATCAGGGAATGATATCTGACGCTGTTGGAGTAAATTTGGATTCTGAAGAACCAGATGCTGACGAAGTTCCAAATGAGGAAGCTCAAAGGTTTTACATGTATTTGAGTGAGACAAATAAACCCATATTTGAAGGATCTACAGACTCAAAATTATCAATGTGTGTTCGGTTGTTGGGTCTTAAGTCTCAATTTAATGTTGCTGAGTTGTGCATGGAATATATGACCAAAATGATGTTGGATGCAACCCCCATTAGAGGGAGTTTACCGCAAAGTTATTATGAAGCTAAAAGAGTGGTATCGAAGCTTGGCTTAAAATCTAAAAGGATTGATTGTTGTGTGTCTGGTTGCATGCTCTATTATAACAATGAGTTTGGCATAAATGATGGAGAGTTGTCGGAATGCAAGTTGTGTGGACAACCACGCTATCGTGTCAGTAGATCAGGGATGAGCAGAGGCAAACCGGTTCCACGAAAATCAATGTTCTATCTGCCTCTTATTCCAAGGCTACAGAGGATGTTTACTTCAATGGAGACCGCAGGTAAAATGACATGGCACCATCAAAATAGAAATAATTCTGGTGAATTACGTCACCCATCTGATGGTGAAGCTTGGAAGCATTTTGATCGTGTTCATCCAGATTTTGCCAGTGATCCGCGCAATGTTCGGCTTGGTTTGTGCTCTGATGGTTTCACACCATATATTCAAGCCTCGGCAACACCGTATTCATGTTGGCCAGTTATTGTTACCCCATACAACATTCCTCCAGAAATGTGTATGTCGATCCAGTGGGCAGTGGGGCAGCTGTCGATCCAGTGGAGGAGGCTAGAGTAGCTCGTGATGTTTGGGAGAGAGCAGTTGGTCCCCAAAAGACTAATCGTCTGGTAGGATCAGGTGGTATTGGACCGGCTGCTTTTTGAAACAAAAAATGACTTTTAGCATCGGTTGTTTGGAACAACCGATGCTAAAAGTATCAATATATGACATTTAGCATCGGTTATTTGGAACAACCGATGCTAAATGTATCAATATCTGACATTTAGCATCGGTTGTTTCAAATAACCGATGCTAAATGTATCAATATATGACCTTTAGCATCGGTTATTTGGAACAACCGATGCTAAATGTATCAATATATGACATTTAGCATCGGTTGTTTCAAATAACCGATGCTAAAAGTCATTTTTCAGAACATTTAGCATCAGTTGTTTCAAATAACCGATGCTAAAAGTCACTTTTAGCATCGGTTAAATAACCGATGCTAAATGTCCCACATTTAGCATCGGGGGATTTAGCATCGTCGGATAACCGATGCTAAATGTCCAAAACAACCGATGCTAAATGTCTTTTTTGTACTAGTGCATGACCTTTGGTTAAGCTGGATGAGACTCCTACCATCTCATCCAAGTGCTCTCGGGTATAGTTAGATTTCCTTTAGAGTACATAATATATGCAATTACGCATTATGTTCTCTATACCTATTGTTAATTAATTGACGTTCTTTTGGTACAGTTTATTAACTGATGTTCTATAGTTTATTTAACTAGTAATATACCCGTGCATCCGCACGGGTCGATCGCGTTACGCGATACGATTACCTCAAATAGAAACTGTTCTGTACCTTATCTCCTGCCTTGTATCCGACCTTGGATACCAGATCCGATCCGAGATAGTTGGTAGCGGTGTTCTTGGTCAATCCGAGCTTAGGCCCCGACCCGAGGTGGGGTGGTACCTGCAATGACACTCCGACGCTCAAGTCAGCAAGTGGGTCAGTTACAAGTGAGAGAATTGGAGAGTGTGTACCTTAGAGAGGGAACACTTGTGCGGACTTTCCGGCTAAAGTCGGAGCTTCGAATATCTCTAGTTGGACTTCTCTAGTTGTTCTGTTAACGGGCCGGGCCGGGCTGCCCGATTTTTCACAGGCATAACGCCTAACGGGACGGGCCGGACCGCCCGTTTTGACATCCCTACCTAACCCTATATATTAATACACTATCTACTTTACACCATTTGAGCGCAAAAAACACCCCCCTCCCCCCTTACCCCCCACTATCTACTTTACACCATTTGAGCGCCAAAAACACCCCTCCTCCCCCTTACCCCCCTCCCCTCTACCCCCTCTTTTTTTTTCATTTTTTTTAGTACATAAAAATTTAGGAAAATGCTTGATCTATAAATATATTAGGTTTGTTCCTCGATAATCGAATAGGTGAAAAATGAAAATAAATTTGTGATAAATTATGTAAAGTTTGTTCATCAGTAACCTGTTTGGTGAAAAAAAATCATAACGAAATGAGTAAAGTATAATGCTAAGTAGTATGTTTTGGGATGCTTCAAAATTTCGTGACAAATCAGTAATCTGTTTGGTGAAAAAAATCATAAAGAAATGAGTGAGGTACAATGCTAAGTAGTATGTTTTGGGATGCTTCAGAATTCACAATTGTGTGTTTTTTTTTGCTTTACTGTTCGCAAAAAATCCAACTATTCAAATATGCAAAATTTGTACCTCTAACCAGTTTAGTGGGAAAAAATATAATTTCGTACCTCTAACGAAATGAGTAAAGTACAATTTCTTTGAGGATGTATGATCTTTTGATATTATGAAAGAGCTTTATTTTTTATTTTGCATCGTAAGTAATTTTAGAGAACAAAAAACCGAAATCTAATCCAATCGAAACCAAAATAAACTCATTTTTTTTTTAAATTTTTCGGAATTACCTCAAAAGAAGATAATTCCGAAAGCCAAATTTTTGAACTTTCCGGAATCACCTCAAAAGAGGTATTTCCGGAAGCCAATTTTGACTTCCGAAAATACCTCTTTCGAGGTGATTTCGGAAAGTGGCGTGTTTTGAGACACTTCGGTGTTCGGAAAAAAATTAACTGGTCAAATACTCAAAATATCATTTTGTGCCAATTCTTCTTCCTCCTTTCTTATTCTATGTTGTAACACCAATAGTACACAGCCATTTTTTGGTGAATTCACTTAGCCGCGTCATTGTTACCACCCCGTGGATAGCACGGGTGTATGTCCATGTCCTAGTTACATTTATACAATCATAAATTTGACAAATTAAAAATTTATTTATGCTATTTAGTAATTTCACTAAATCTTGAATACATTTTAATATGATGGCAGAGTTGGCCAGCGGGAATCTACCACCCAAAATATAATACAATTTATACAAAAGTCTGTTTATTGTTTATCTAACATTTAATACTTAATAGGGTTAAATATGGTTTTAGTTCGTCAAAAATTTGTGAACTTTATTTTTAGTCTCGATAAATTTTTTTACTTACTTTTAGTCCCAACACTTTATTTTTTTTTGTCAATACTTTTAGTTTCTCATTACTTTTAATAGTATTTTTTTGGTCCTTTTATAGTGCTTCTTCGAGGGACTAAAAGCATTGACAGAGGAGAATGTAGGGATTAAAGTTAGTGAAAAAATTTATATGGACTAAAAATAAAATTCAAATTTTTTTAGGGAGCACACATATAGTTAATTATATTTAATATAAGTAGTGCACTTTTTATAGACAAACGTTATTTAATAGTCAAGAGAAATCAAGCTATGTATCAAAAACTATTCTTTCTAACAAACGTTATTTAATACGCTTAAAGCATTATTTAATTATTCGTAAGACCTAACTCAACTTCTAAATGTCAAAATTGTTGTTCTGAATAGGCTTAAATATATGATAAGCCCCTGCAAATATGACCAAAATCCATTTAAGCCCCTGCAATTTTTTTTTTAAAAATGACTCTTGCAAATATTAAGCGTTTGCGGTTAAGCCCCTCGGTCAATTTTCTATCAAAAAACGCATAAAAAATACTGACGTGGCCACGTGTCTTCATCCCATTGGACCATTGTGCCACGTGTCACTAACGTGCACGTAAGCACCCCATGTCGTCACTGCCACGTCAGCCACCACTGCTCCTCACCTCCACCACTGGCGAACCTCCCCCGTGACCACCACCGTAGCTCTCCTCACCACCCTCGTCAAAACCACCAAGCCGTACGCCCTCCACACCACATCTCTGTCACCCTCTCTCCCCTCGCCGCCATCATCCTTTCCTCCCCCCACCGTCTTCCCCCTATTCGTAAACTACCCCAAACCACCCAAACGGATAGCCACCACCTTCCACCGCCGTCAACCACCGTGAATAACCCAGCAAAACCACCAACCGACCACAGTGACAAATCGTCCGTCGCAGCTCTCTCTCTCTCTCTCTCAAATGTAACCCCCTTTCTCTCTCATCACCGTCTCTCTTCCCCCACCGTGAAAACCCATATCACCCCATCGCCGTTTCTACACCGACCCTCTCTCTTCACCCAATAACCCCCACTCGACAACCAAACACAACACCACTGAAATCCCACCGTCGTCGCGTCTTAACCCCTCCATTCCCGCTCCCCCTCCCTTTCGTTTTCTCTCCCTAAATCTCTTCTCACTCCGTTCTGCATCCCGTTCGCGTTTCTCCCCTTCCCTTTTGTTGAATCGGCGCTGTTGTCAAAATAGGAGGTTAGGATTGGCGGCGAGAAGCGAGAGTAAGTTTAGAGTTACTGTCGGTGGTGAGAGGAAGAGAGGACCGGGTTGGTGGGAGAAGAGAAGCGAAATCTGGTTTAGTGAGGAGGAGAGGAGGGGGTGAACGGCGCCGAAGAGAAGAGAGCTCGAGGGAGTAAGGCGGTGGGCAGAGAGATTGAGCGGCGCTGAGGTGAAAGAGAAGTTTAGGGTTAGGGGGAGAGGGTTGCGGCGCTGAGAGAGGGAGAGTTAGAAATTAGGTTTAGTGACACGTGCAATGTTAGGTTTAGTGACACGTGGCACAATGGTCCAATGGGATGAAGACACGTGGCCACGTCAGTATTTTTTATGCGTTTTTTGATAGAAAATTGACCGAGGGGCTTAACCGCAAACGCTTAATATTTGCAAGGGTCATTTTAAAAAAAAAAAATTACAGGGGCTTAAATGGATTTTGGACATATTTGTGCGGGCTTATTATATATTTAAGCCTTCTGAATATCATGTTTGGGTTCACATCCGGCACCTCACAATTGTGTGTCTGAGTTTCAAATGACACTTACCAACCTGTACACAAAAAAAAAAACTAATTAATTAATTTGGACCATGGTATTTATTTATACAAAAGCAAAGAAAACTCCATTTGAAACCATGGTATTTATCCAAAAGAAAAACTTCATTTTTTATTTTACAAATAAAAAATGTATTTTTTTTGCTAAGCACGTTACTCAATGTCCTTTAAATATTATTTCCGAAAAAATTTACTCAAAATCTAAATTTTATTATTTGCTGACTAAAAAATAATGTATTCATTCATTCAAATAGGTGGATTAAATCGAAAACAATACAAATTCCATTTTGCTAAAACTGAAAAGGATCACTACAAAAAAATTGTCCATTAGCGACGGAAATTAGCGAGGGACTGATGTTCCCTCGCAAAAACTGGAATTAGCGACGGAATTTGCGAGGGAATAGGGGCTGTTGTGTTTTTGAATTAGCGACGGAATTTCAGACATTAGCGGCGGAAATCAGATGATAGCGAGGGACTAATGTTCCCTCGCTAATTTCTGATAGTTTTCAGATGATAGGACTCAGTGCAGGTATTTAGCGACGGAATTTCAGTCCCTCGCTAATTCCCTCGCTAATTTCTGACAGTTTTCAGATGATACGACTCAGTGCAGGTATTTAGCGACGGAATTTCAGTCCCTCGCTAATTCCCTCGCTAATTTCTGACAGTTTTCAGATGATAGGACTCCGTGCAGGTGTTTAGCGACGGAATTTGCAGTCCCTCGCTAATTCCATCACTAATTTTTTGACTTTTCAGCTTATTTATCCTCTCACACACGCTCTTCTCTCCTACTCTCCTAACACTCTTCTCTCTTCTTCTCTCCTCACACTCTTCTTCTCTCCTCACACTCCTCTTCTCTCTTCACTCTTCCACCACCACACCACCACCTCCTCTCACACTCTTCTTCTCTCTTCACTCTTCCACCACCACACCACCACCACCCCCACTCGTTTCTCTCTCTCTCTCTCTCTCTCTCTCTCTCTCTCTCTCTCTCTCTCTTTCTCTCCTTCTCCTTTACTATTCTCCTTCTCTCTCAACCATAATACCATTCACCACCACCACCACCACCACTACCACCACCACTCGTTTCTCTCTCTCTTTCTCTCCTTCTCCCTTACTATTCTCCTTCTCTCTCTACCATATAATACCCTTCACCACCACCACCACCACTCATTTCTCTCTCTCTTTCTCTCCTTCTCTCTACCCTAATACCCTTCCCCACTACCACCACCACCACCACCACACCACCACCACCACCACACCATAATAATAATAATATTAATAATAATAAAATAAAAAAGGCTGATATTGTCAACAAAAAAAAATTGGCTGAATAAAAAAACGTGGCTGTCAGATTTAGCGACGGAATTTGAATCCCTCGCTAATTAGGGAGGGAATTAGCAACGGAACATTCCCTCGCTAATCTCATTAGCGAGGAGACAATTAGCGAGGGACTGATTCCGTCGCTAATTCCCTCGCTAATGGGTATTAGCGACGGATTTGAGGCCATTAGCGAGGGAATCTGCGAACAAGCTCACAACATCCAAGTTAATAGCATAAAACGGAAAATTGCCTACAAAAATGACAAAATTAAAGCCACCAGAGTACCTATGCCTCCCGATCTGTAGCGTTGACGGCCAAGTCTTCCTTAGTTGAATCTGTAGTGAGTCGAGTGGATCTATCAATTCGAACGGAACAAACACCGTAAAAGACGGGAAAGCCAAACTACATATGCATAAGACGACGAATAAAACAACGACGCCGCACTTAGACGATGAAACTACAAAGAAAAATTCAAAACTATGTGAATAACACTTATTTAATTAGATGAAAGGAGAGAAAAAACGATGTAGAGGGATGATTTCGGGTCGAAAAATGACCCAAAATCACCCCCTCTCCAATGGATGAAGAAGAAGAAAAGTCAAAGAGAAGATGGAGCAAAACTAGGGCCGGCTAGAAAAATTCCCAACTTATTTCAAATATTATTTAAGATACTTAAAATACTACTTTTACTCAAAATATTATTTAATTAATTTGGAACATTGTATTCATCCAAAAAAAAATGGATTTTAAAATATTAACAAAAAGAGAAAATTACTATTTGAAGGTGTAAAATTCTAGAAATCCATTTGAACTATTAAATTTCATCAAAATTTCAGTTTGGTCCTTTAAAAATTAAGGTTTGGAAAGGAGATGAAGGGGGAATAACCCACAAAGTAGCCACATCAAAGCCAAAGACAAAAAAGGCGGATTCAAAATCAGAAAAGAATAATTTTTCAAACCCTAAAGTGGAGAGGGAGCGCGGGGGCAGAGAGATGGACAGTGAGGAGAGAGAGAGTTCACAGTGGTGGTGATGGTGGCACGGTGGAGAGAGTGAGAGGGCGGTGTATGAAAATGAAGCTTTTTGGCAAAAGTGCACTTTGCTCATTTATGTTCTACCAAAAATTTCATTTTGGTCCTTTCTGTTTTTTTTGTCCAGACACTAATGCCAACTAAGTAAGTCCTAAGAAGGTAGCTCAGTTGGCGAGCTAAGGGACATGAAGGAGTTGCAAAGTTGCAAGAAGGAGGTCTAGGGTTCAAACCCTGGAAACTAACATTCCCCCACCCCCACTAACATTTGCTTATAAAAAAAAGTCACGTTATTAACCGCCAGCGTGTCATCCGTTAACATTAGTGGACGAAAAATTTAAAAAAAATACTACTTTGACATAAATTTAAAACATAAAAAAAGGCCTAAACTGAGAAAAAAAAACATAAATGAACAAACTGAAATTTTGACAAAACATAAAGGACCAAAAGTTTATTTTAGCCAAACACACAGGGAAAACTACATTTGGTTGAGTAGTTTTTATTTTTATATTTTGCCTACTGAGTGGTTTTTATATTTACTTAAAAGATACATTTAGTTTTTTTTAGAAAAAATTACACTTGCCTTTTTTTTAAAAGCACTTTTGGTTAAGTAATGAAATACATTTTTTTTTGCAATTTTTGAGATCCTTCCCAGTTAGGAATAATATGAAAATTTATTCTTTCCTTTTACCCAACCATCGTTTACGTTCACCATATAGGGCAAGTTGGAATTGAAATTAATGTTAATTTTTAAATTTAAGAAAGTAATGTTTAATTTCTTTTTTTTTTTTAACCAAAATTAATGTTTTTAGGTAAACCCGAGGGGCAGGACAGCTGGTCCAAAGTTTTAACGCTGCTCCGTACCTAAGGTGGGGATCGAACCCCGACCTTTAATTAAGAGAGGATAAGCCCCGACCGCTGAACCCCGCAATTGCTCTGAGTTGACCAAAATTAATGTTTAATTTCTGTTCGGTGTTCAAAACATTTAAAATATTGTTTTGTCAAAAAAAGATTTGATATATTTTATTCCAATAGAAATCACGCTACGTTAATACGTTATTCAATGAACCTTTTCTGGTCAAAAAGATGAAGTTTTTTCAAAACAAACTTTATTGAATGGGCTTAAAATATATTTTATTTTTGTATACAGTAAATATGGAACCGTTGTATTTTTACATTTTTTTAACAAAAAAAATGGAACCGAAAGAAAAACTGCATCTTTTTATAAATAAAATGTTATTCAATGTATTTAAAATACTTTTTTTTACAAATGTATTTGATTTTTTTTTGAGAAAAATCTATTTAAAATATCAAATATTATTGGATGTCCTTAATTAATTGTTTTTTAATAAAAATATATATTTTTGCTTCAAAAATATTAAAATATTATATTATATTCAAACCAAAAAATTAAAAAATGTTATATAATTAATATGGAAATATTGTATTTGGTATTTATCCAAAAAAAAAATCCATTTTCTAAGTTTATAATTAAATTAGAAATTTAAATAAATGAAACGTATATGGACAGTTGAAGGCTATTTAGAAGAGAGCTGCAGCCTGCAGCCTGCAGCAATTCATTCCCTTCAATTGATTCGGTTTCCAATTTGTAATTTGTAATTTGCAATCTTCTCTTTACGACGCGGAGACGAACGCCAACGCCCCATGGCAACCGCGTCGGATTCCTCTACCGACCAAACCGTTTCACTTCCGCTCCTTGACCTCCGTCTTCTCTCTCAATCAGAACTACACACTCTCTCCCTTTCCGCTTCCACCGGCCTTCACCGCCGTAGCGACGACGATAACTTTACCCCTAAAATTGACCGTTCCGTTTTCAATGAATCTGCTGGTAGCCGTAAGCAAACCTTCACTCGTCTCCGCCTTGCCCCTAGCAACGACAAACAAAAATCTACCGTTCGTGCCTCTTCCTCATCCTCCGCAAAAATTCCGCTCCGCATTCCCGTGTCCGTCGAAAAAGAAAACTCACAGATAGTTGGTCCTCTCCAGGACCTCTTCGGCATGGAGGCCCTACGCGCCGCTAACAATAACGGCGTCCTTCCGCTTCAGATTGAATTCAAACAACCTTCTCAAGAAAACGCTTCCGAGGCCATCCCGAACGTTCCGATCCACGCTGACCTCCCAAACGACGGTCAGAAGAAGCGGAAGCGGGGGCAGCCAAGCATGAAAGAGAGTTCGGGGACGCATGTTGGAAACGTAGCGGGAAATGTGAAGGCGGTTGAAACGGCTAAGAAGAAGAAGGGTTTAGTGGTGGCGGACGATGTTGAAGATCCATTTAGTGAAGAATTGATTGGGAGAACTCAAGGATTTACGACAGAGTCTGAGTTATTGGAATTCTTGGAGGGACTGCATGGAGAGTGGGGGAGTAAGTTTAAGAAGAGAAGGATTGTGGAAGCGAGTGAGCTTTGTGACTTGTTACCTGCTGGATGGAAGCTCGTGCTTAATCTTCAAAGAAGGGCTGGTCGTGCTTCTGTCGTTTGTCGCCGTTACATAAGGTTTTATCTCAATCTCTTCACAATGCTTGCTTCTGAAACTATCTTTTTCTATTGCTTTTGATTTGTGCTTTGAAATCAATGACTGGATACTTTGAACATTGCATTTTTTTTATCTGTCTCGATTATTTTGTTTTTTTTTTTGTGTAATTTGGTGGCTATGTGTGAGTCCAAATGTTCCCGCCTGAGTTGTTTACAGTTTTTTCTTTCTTCTAAAAGATGGGTCCACCTTTAAATTTTGGATAAAATTACGTGCATCTCCTTCGATCAATGTAGTCCCGTTCCTCTTGTATTTGTTTTGGGACGAAAATGACCTAAGGAAATCAACATAAGTTTTGTTCTTTAAATTTAGCTAGGTCTGTGAATGAAAGATTGGGCAAATATAATTTCTCCCGGCTTTTATGTTTATGTACATCACATCATATAGTATTTCTTTGCACATGCTATTGAACCAGGAAACAATGGAAATAGGATAAACAACATGCATGTGTTTCTTCTTCTTATACTTCTTCTTATTTTAGGGTTACAATTATAGTAGAGAGGTTTTGAATCAATGATTCTATGCGAACTACCCAATTCCTCGACGTGAACCCATTCTATTGTTTTAAATAGAGTTTCAACAATCAAGAGGTTAAATTAAATAGTGCTGAAACGTGAAAAGCATAAAATGGATCTGAGAGCTGATTCAATTGTGTCTAAAGTTTTTAAGTTCATAACTAGATTGAAACTTAAATATCAGACATGACCAGCATATGGCAATCATTTAAATCATTTGCAAAATTGAAATTCTCTAAATGCTGACATGAATATGATAATCATTTTCTCAATGTACTGGCATGGAAATTTTTTATATTACTTTTAATGCTCTATATGAAATTCAAAAGCATACGTGAGCATGCCAATTGGTAAGGCATGATAGAAGATATAGAGTGTAATTGTAATTTATTTTCAGAGTATAGCCTGCATTGAATATAGATTAATGAACCTAAAGTCTTCTTAGATATGTATTTTGATTTATAATTTATAATATGTCCAACTTATGAGGTGGATATGACCTACTTTTCAATCACAGCCTGCATACGTTCTTTGAATTATATGGAGTATACGTGCTGTGACATTTTAGTTTTCCATTTCTGCAAATGATTTTATCAATTTTGTATCTGGTCTTTATCAATTTCGAAATGGTTTTTATTTATTGTTTCTGTTGAATTCTTATGCATTTTCTCTAATTTGATTCCATCCAGCCCTGATGGACCCCAGTTTGAATCCTACAAGGATGTTTCTTCATACTTGGTTTCTGTGTCCGGAGTTCAAGACAAAAGCCATCTAAAATGTAGTTATTCTGACGGTAGCCAGAAGTTGTCCAGTAATATCTATATGGAACCTGAACATGTAAGCTTGTATCTGAAATGTTCTATTTCTTTTTCGATTGTAGTAACAAAAGAACATCTTTCATTTTTTTTCCTTTCATACATGCAGCAGACTGTTAGTCTTGTCCCTACAGGAGGCATAATGATTGATGATGGCTATGCTAGCTCTCATCATGAGAAGCAGGCCCCCACTACCATAGCATCATCAATTGGAACTGAAAAGCTTAATACTTCCGAAGGGAACTTCAATAATGACCTGGCTTTTGAGTGTAAATTAGGAGTTACTACTAGTGGAGCCTTTAAAGACTTTGACCCTCAAATCGAAGATAAGCAACCACTGAAGGTCAACAAGAATGAAGAAAATTCAGTTCAGGGCTATTCTCTTGCAGAAGATAGAGTTTATAGTGCTATAGAGGCTAGTGATGCTGCATGCAATCTCCCTATTCCTTTGCTTTGCACAAATCCTATCTCCAATAATAATAATAGTCGTATTGATCAATTTTCAGATGAAATAAATGTTGTCCCATGCGTAAAAGGCAGCATTAGTAATACTGAGAGTCGGGATAAAAATACTGGATGCTATGAAACTGTTCAGAATGGAAATGAGAAGGACTTCAGTTCAGCATTGTCAGTACATGTTACTGACAATGGACTTGGGACTTCAGTGCCATTTGTTGAAGATAACATCCAGAAATTCAGTTTTAAAACTGTTACTTTGCTATGACAAACCAAAATGAGAATTTATTTTGTGATCCTTTCAAATTTAAATCCAATATTTGGATATCAATATAGAACATGTTGAAGAAGAATCTTTTGCAAACAACATATCAGAATCTCATATTTTGTTAAACCAAGTTTACATTCCTATAGTTAAGTGTATCAATGAAGAAGGCTTCTCAACAAGATATGCAAACCAAGTATGATTCTTCCAAACTTTTGTTTTTACATCTATATGTGCAAAAGGGACTTTTTAAAACCAAATGTAGCATTGAATATGCAACACAAGTCATATATGATTAAGAACAAAGTTTGTCTTAGATACAATGATTAAAACTTGAGATTTTGTCCTTTCACTTGCTCAAAATATTATAAACCAGACTTGAGAGAATAAAACCTATCTTTAGAAGAATTTTTGACATTTAGGAACATGATCTTTAGTATGCACATATCAAATTTGAACATAATACAATTAGTACACACATGTTTGATGATAACAAGCCTTGGAATGAGTTAATTTTCATAAAATAATGTCAATCCTTTTGAACCCATTTTATACCTGAAAGATTTCTTATGATAAACTTGAAGTTACTCTTGTACGGTATGTAAAACATAATTATCTATTAAGTGGGCTTTTCAACCACTGGTTTTTTCAGAAATAGTTAATTTAGAACATATAGTGTTTGTGGCATTAATCACATGTACTCATTTCCTAGCCTTTTTTAATTTTACTTAGCATATGAATAAATCATAAAGAAACGGCCAAGTAATAGACATTAGCATTTCAATGTAAGATATTATGCTTTTACCTCATTGCTCCAATGTTGTCTTTGAACTCACCGTATTATGCAAATCTAAGATTTTGGCAAGCATTGATTCTTGCTCTCACATTTCTTGTTAACTTGTCTAGTCAATCTTCTTAACCCTCTCCTCATCTCATTGTTTTCTGCATGATGCAGATCTCTTTGAAAATCATCTTTCTGAATCATGTTCTTTATCACCATCACTACAAAAAAAAAGCTGATTAGCGAGGGAATTTTTAGTCCCTCGCTAATTCTGTCATTAGCGACGGAATTTTTAGTCCCTCGCTAATTAGCGACGGAATTTTCAGTCCCTCGCTAATTTCTGACAGTTTTCAGATCATATAGGGCTCCGTGCAGGTGATTAGCGGCGAAATTTTCAGTCCCTCGCTAATTTCCTCGCTAATTTCTGATAGTTTTCAGATCATAGGGCTCCGTGCAGGTGATTAGCGACGGAATTTTCAGCCCCTTGCGAATTTTTTGACTTTTCAGCTTATTTATCTTCTCACACACTCTTCTCTCCTGCTCTCCTCACACTCTTCACTCTTCTCTCTTCTTCTCTCCCACATTCCCATAACTTCCACCACCACACCACCACCACCACCTCCTCTCAACCTCACCCTCTCTCTCACTCTCTCTTTCTCCCTTACTCTTCTCCTTCTCTCTCTACCCTAATACCCTTCACCACCACCACCACATAGCTTGTTTCACTCACTCACTCACTCTCTCTCTCTCTCTCTCTCTCTCTCTCTCTTTCTCCCTTACTTTTCTCCTTCTCTCTCTACCCGAATACCCTTCAACACCACCACCACACCACCACCACATAGCCCGTTTCTCTCTCTCTCTCTCTCTCTCTCTCTCTCTCTCTCTCTCTCTCTCTCTCTCTCTCTCTTTCTCCCTTACTCTTCTCCTTCTCTCTCTACCCTAATACCCTTCACCACCACCACCACCACCACCACATAATAATAATAATAATAATAATAACTATATAAAAAATAGATTTAAAAAAATTAAAATAGTACTTAATACAAGCCATTCAGATTGGGACACGTGGCTGTCAGACTTAGCGACGGAATTTGAATCTCTCGCTAAATAGCGAGGGAATTAGCGACAGAATATTCTCCCGCTGATTAGCGAGGGATTCAAATTTCCCTCGCTAATCCCATTAGCGATGAGCAATTTAGCGAGTGACTGATTCCCTCGCTAATGAGCATTAGCGACGGATTTTGGGCATTTAGTGAGGGAAAAATCCCTCGCTAATGAGCAATTTTTTTGTAGTGCATGGATGGTCATTGTTTCTTCCAGAACATTTTATCATCACACTGTTAAGTGTGTTTAACCCCAAGAGTCTGTGCTCTGATACCAATTGAAGTCAATTGGAGCCACAAAAGGGGGGGTTGAATTGTGACCTTTTTTAAAATTCATTTCGTGGCCAACCAAATTAGTTGGTAGAATGTAAGTCACTGTTCTAAGAAGATGTAAACTCTAGAAGACTCTGATAACATATCTTTTTAGAAGCTAGACAGTGTAAGAAGACACTTTGATAAATAACGTGTAGGTGTGTTTATTGCTTCTTACACTAGTGATGATATTTTTGTAAGGTAAATGTTTGGTCAAGAAGTTATAAAATACTGTGATTTTTATGAAGAGATAGTTCAAGAAGATTCAACTTGAAATTGTAAGAAGCATTTCAAAACAGTCTTCTTACAATAGTGCAGATCAAGTTTTCTTTTAAAAGCAAAGTGCTATGAGAGATAAGCTATGAGAAAACAGTAAAGGACACACAAGAAATATAGTGGTTCACCCCAATCAACCATGGCTACATCCACTCCTCACATCCCATGAGTATTTCCGCTATTTTTCAAATAGCTTACATTTTTACCAGCCATCGTAGGCCTAAAGCACTTGATAATTTTCTTCTACAACTCTATCTATTGTAACACTGGCTTTCTTCCACATATCTAGTTATTGTGCCACTAGTTTTCTTCCACGGCTCTAGCAACTGAACCACTAGTTTTCTTCCACAGTTCTAGCAACTAGAATACCCCTAAGAACCGACTTAGGCTTCTTATTTAACAATCAAGCAATGTCATGTTAAGAAGGTACAATGATAAGGTAAAGTCATGGGTTTTGGTTGGGAATACAATAGCTTTTGAGGAAAGTTGGTTTCTCATTGAATCTAATCACAATAACTATGAACATACTCAGAAAATTTCCCATAAAAACTTTGAAGTGCACTGAGTATGGTTGAGAGAAGAGAAAGTACTGCAGAGGCTTATTGTAAAAGCTACTTACTACTACCAACTCTTCTTGAGAGACTTCTTGAAAAAACTTCTTCTCATCTTAAGAAGCCATTATAGTTGTCTTTTGTTATCTATCTTCTCACGAGCTCTTGACCTTCATTCTTGTCTTCTAAGGCATCAATATGTCTTCTTATGTTATGAGGCTTCTTTGAGGAATGTTGTAACACCTTAAATTCACAACTCGGTGAATAAAAAAAGAATTAGCATAATAAGCATAAATCAGTGTATAACCTGCTCATACAGTTGGACCAAATTAAACCTTAAGCTGATGGAAACCACTTACTTAACATTGAGATAAAATTTTCTCAAACATAACTCCGAAATAAGTAATTCGTAGGTACATAATCGAGATAATACACATGACTACGGTCCAACTACAAGGTAAGGTTACAATATAACTACATGACCTTGACTATAATTCAAGGATTTAAATTCAAAATACATAAGAGGGACAAGTAGACAAAATAACATAAAGATCCCAAATGGTGATCTTCTAACAACTAAGTAGCTCAAGCAACCGCTACTTCTCCTCAGTCTGTTTTCCTTTGCCCTGTGAATCTGAAAACACCACAAAAAAATAATGCGATTATAAATCTCAATGAGTTCTTTCGCACCCCTCACAATTCATCTCTCGGTGTTTTCCTTGTTTGTGTCTTGTTTCTATGACTTAGCACAATCCGAGAAATCAAATCACTCAATTTCAACGGAAACCCCAATTCGTATAGCTATACCGAATAATGTCAGGGTCATAGCTTCGGGATCATGACCCCCCCTCCACTAGGTATGCTACAATGAATCTTGGGATCGTCATCCCCATGGTATCTTTTATTATTATCTTGAACATTAAGTCCATTACTTGAGGCTTGGTCATATTCTCTCTCGATACAAAACTATTCGGTTTGCGTTTATACATAACATAACATGGCTCGTTTTGTACCATGAAATCTACACGATTCTAGGACTAAAAGTATACGATTGTCAATGGGAAGGTTTAAGGAAGGGATTGGAAGAGGTTTGGAATCAAAAGGAATAGCTTTGGACGTTGTAGCGACCAAAAAATCCGGAAAGGATTCTTCGAAGTTTACGATGAAGCCGCCACCAATATTTATTTTTAGGAAAAACATTGAAAAAACCTTTTACATGGATAAGGGGGTTTTGCAGACTAGGTTTAGATTCGGGAGTCGTTTATGCGTAGGGAAGGTATTAGCACCCTACGACATCCTTCCTAAGGAAGGCTACCTTTTAACTAAATGTGTAAAATTATTAATTTAAAACTTATTTTTACCCTTATTTACAAAAAGACTTTGAAGGAGGACATTTAATTATTTTTTTTTGTTTTTGAAAAATAAGAAATAAGAAATTTACAAAAGAACTAAAAAAAGGTTTTTATTAATGCAATTGATAGAGGTCGGCCGCCCTCTGCTCCTACGTATCTCCTGGTAGAGAATCAAATCACACATAGTTCTTGCGTAGAAAATATTTGTGTGTTGGTGTTTTTTAATTAATATTTTGATAAAAAAATGATTTTTCAAGAGTGGTAAAAAACATTATAAGGAAAAAAATAATTACAAAAACAGAATAGGTTGCAAAACAGTCATAAGAAGGGTGTAGTTAGCAGAAAAGGTACTGTAGTGTAAAAGTGGGGTGCGAATAGCAGAGCCCATTCAGTTCACGTTTTTGGGCTAAAACACTGACCTACGAAATGGGCTCATACAGAGGGTGTTGTATGATTAAAACGCAGGGTGTGTAATTAGCTGTAGTGGGTTGATAGTAGGTTTATGGACAGGGGGCGCACATTATTAAAACTAGGGGGTTTAAATAACATTCAGATATAACAATTAAAAATGAGAAATTGAAAGGGGTATATAAGGCACTACTCAAAACAATAGAACCCTAATTTACCTTCTTCCCACTCTATCAGCGCCGCTCTCCCACTCTTCCACCCTAATTTTTCATTCCCTCTATTCACGGCGCACAAATCAAAAAAAATGGAGTGAGAGATTCGTGAGGAGAGAGAATGAGGGAAAATGAGGGGGAAGAAGAAGGATGTACGATGACTGCCAATGGAGGAAGAGAAGCGGACGGTGGTGGTTTTCGCCGGAGGTTCACCGGCGATGGATTTCGTTGTGAATTTTCACCGCAGGGAATGCGACAGTGAAAGGCGGAGGAGTCGGAGCCGGAGCGAATCAACTCGGGCAATGGCTCTAGATTGGATGAAACCGGTGGTGAGTGAAGGCTACGCCGGAGAAGGAGATCCCCTTCCATAGTGCGCGAGAGTGATCGGAATTTTAGCAGAGAAAGAATACGGAGAAGAAGAAAAAGAAAGTGAAACCCTCTGGCTCTTGTTCGGTTCGAGAGAGGTGTGTTCTGTCTCATTTTTTTTTGCAATTTTGCTTCCCTCATCTATTCTTTTCTATTTCTAATTTCTGGTTTTGTTGGAGTTTTTGGGTGGTTCACGGTGGTGTGGTGGTGGTTGATGATTTTGGTGGTTGTGGAAAGAATGAGGAGGAGGAGGTGGTGAAAAGGGTTGTAGGGTGACTCACGGTGGTGGCTTATTTTTGCCTTTCTTTTTGTTTCCTCCTTTCTGTTTTCTCGTTTTTTCCTCCTCTTCCTTTTTTCTGATTTTTGTTTGCTGTTACTATGTGTATATGTGTCTATGTATATGCTTATTTCTGTGTCCCCCTGTGTCTATCTCAGCGTGTGTATTTATAGGCAAATTGGTGTGATGCTGAGGAATCAAAAGGACAGCAGCAGCTGGATGGGGCGCTGAGAAGGAAAACCATTGAATCAGCGAAAGGACAGCAGCTGGCAATGGGGAGGACAGCAGTAGGGTGGAGGCAATTTGGGGGTCCAACACTATTTTTGCTTGAAAAGGAAAAACCAAAAGGATAGGGGAAAGTAATTTGACTCCTTCTCAAAATAATTGTCAGCTAGGGCAAAACCAAAGGGGAGCTGCGCCCCCTCCCTTGCTTTTGAATTCATTTCAATTTTGTACTATTTGCTTTTTGGTTTTTGTCCAAATATGTAAAATTTGGTCATATGTAATAAAACTTTGACTATCGAGCTTTTAAAAATGCTTATTATATTTTCAATGATGTTTTATATATTTTTGTACTAGCCTAACAACAAAAGAATAAGAGTATATAAAAACGTTCGAACACGATGGAGCGAATATGCGTGTACGACGAGAGTTTGAAGATACGCGCACCATTAAAACGATATGTGGCACGACAAGAAAACAACTTGTTTTTGGATTTTTTTTTCTAATTAGTCGGACAAAATTAGGGTATGACAGCTCCCCCTCTTTATTTATATTCCGTAGAAAAACCGAAGGGTTTTCATAGTAGAAAAAGAAATAAAGATAAGACAGACACTAATATTGTCCCTTTAGAGGAAAATTGGGGTTTTGAGAATTTACAAGTATGGTTAACACTTGGCACGTTAATGAGAAAGTTATAAAGAATGATCACTGGGATCCGAAGGAGCACTAGGGCTCTGAAGGTCTAATTCGCAGTCGATGCTTGGCGCATTGATTGGAATTAAACTGAAGGACCGACGGGGTCTAAGGGGCTGCTTGGGCCTTGATGGACCAAGATGGTCTGATGGAGCGCAAACTAGCAATAGTACTAGTAAAACAGTTTGCTTGGGGTGGCCTTTTTCGAGCGGCCATGGGGGTCAAGATCAGGTCGTTGACCTGATTTGCTCACCTCGAAGGACGTCCACTATATCTTAGGCTGACACAGCTAGTCTGAAGGACCTGGGGTCGGATGATCCGTCGGCTACTCGATAACGCGACGTGCGATCTGGATTGATGGACCAATTGTTGGTCTGAAGGAGTGCTGGGGCTTTGAAGGACCGCTGGGGGTCTGAAGGATCAGCAAGACTCAGTGCTAACAATACAATTTAAATCTATCTCGGCGGATAAAAACTATCTATATTTGAGCGCGTCTAAGGATGCAATGAATGGTGTATGCGTGCATGTAAGCGTGTGCGATGATTGGTGTTTGCTAGGGTAGTGAATGAGATGTGGCGGATATGGGTGCTGAAGTTGATGGACTAATGAAGTTGATAAACTATGTATGTGGAATCAAATAAGATATGAATGCGATTGTAATGATTATATGCAAATACTATGGTGAATAAAAGGAAACGCTTGAATGCATGGTAAATGATATGATTATTGATGTAGGAAGTTTTGGCAACGATGGGACCAACACTTGGCACGTCTACCGAAGCAAAAAGAATGTTATATGTGTGCATGTATGTAATGAACTACAAAAACCTGTGGATTGTGGATATTAGAGCTGGTCGGAAACAAAAATTGATAAGCTGTGTATGCGAATGCAGATAACATGTGAATGCAAATGTACTGCTTAGATGCAGGTGCTATGGTAGATGCATGATTGCATGATGGAATGATTTATACTTTGGTGGGGGTAATGAATGCAATGAAGAATTCTTTCTCTTTTTTTGTTTTTGGTTCTTTTCTTCTCTTTTGACTCTTTTTTGGCTTTTTTCTTGGTATATAATGAGTGCATGAAATGCGGATATGAATATGATGGAAATGCAATGGTGAATAAAAGGAAGTGTATAAATGCATGGTGCGATGATATGATATGATTGATTAGGATGTAGACAGATTTCTGGTAATGATGAAGTCGACATTTTGGCACTTTTATGGAAGCAATAAATGTTATATGTAGGCATGCATGTATGCATATGTAATGCGTAATACGAAAGAAGCAAGACGCGAAAGATAATAAGTTGTGTAAACAAAAATAAGTAGAATGTGAATGCATGGTTCAATTCTAGAATAATTTGTTGGTGACAACATGTATTTTTGCATATATTTTTGTGTGTAAGGATACAATAATGTTTGATGGGAAACAAAACTTTCGATGCAAGAAACAGTGAGTTGAATATTTTGAATTGGTCATTCATTGGAAGAACATTTTTGATGGATTGAACTCGAACTCTGGTAAGCTCGAGATTGTCATCATTGAAGACTATGGCTTGGAACAATGCATTACTGTCATTTTTGGAGATTGTGATGTGCATTTATAGGCTTGTTCAAATGAGTTTTTCATTTGGTTATGATGATTTATGGCGGCCAAGCTTTCAAGTCTAAGATGTTAGCTTGGAGGAATTACTGTCTCTTTGAAGCATTTGTTTAACAAATATGAAAAACAGTGTGAATGCAAATGAATGTGCCAGTTGACTCAGGTTTCAAGAAATGTAGGGTATGGACAAGTGTGACACGTGATTGGAGTGAAGGATGAGACTATTGGCTCAAGCCTATGAGAGATAAGCTTACCCTAAGGTAAGAAATGTTTGACTGCCCCAATTTTGACTTCAAAAAGTGGAGAGCAAATAATTTGTCTTTGTCTAAGAAGGACAACAACACCTAAGGGTATAGGTCGACTAAATGTTTCGGAATCGTGTTAGTCTTGGAGCAAAAAGTGGCTAAGGATGAATGGACTGGGAGACGAAAGAATTCTTTTGGCACAAGGGATATGATGCCCCAGTCTATAAAAAGACAAGGTTTCCCCAATCCATGAAAGTTAAAGGTTGCCCCATTTTGAGTGTGGCTGTGACAGGGTGCGAAGTCAGAATAATGGTTTGGAATTTGTCTGGTACGGCTATATGGGTGTAGTATAAGAACGGGATGAAAGGTGAGGGTATTTTGGGGATGCTGAAAAATTTCCCCGAGTTTAAATGGAATGGAGGGTGGGGGTGTTGCCCCATTCTGAGATGGTAAGTCAAGTAACTGCCTTAGTAGGGATTTGTGGTTTTCTTTGGGAAGGATTCCACGAGCTAAGACAGTCAAGAGTTTTTGATTCGATGAAATTTCACTTTGTTGATGATCACTAAAATTTTTCCTTTTATTTTCTCTTGATGAACTTTGAGCGTGCAAGCCCTTTTAAGTTTCTCTTTTTTTTTTTAATTTTCTTTTCTTTTTTGTAACTTTTGTGAGCAAACAAACCATTTTGATTATTTGGTCCTAAAGTTAAAACTTTAAAAAGGAAGCAACCAGCCATTGATCAGAATGGACCTTAGGATTGTAACGTGGCTAACGGTTAATGATTTATGAAGGAAATGATTATTAGGCCCAAAGAAGTGTTTGGGAGGTTGGTTGAGACAAATAATATTTTATATGCTTCATGGTAGAATGAACCTGTTTAGGGTTGTAACGCGGCCAAGGGTTTATGGAGGATAGGATATTTAGGCCAAAGGAAGTGTTTGAGGGTTTATTTCAGACAATGATCTTTTATGCGTTTGATGGTGTGAAGTATCAGCTCTCAATTTCTACCGCTTTTGTTTTTTCTTTTTCTAGGATTTTTTCAATCCTCTGTTTTTGAATTTCACTTTCCTTTTTTGTTTATTATTTTTCTTTTTCTTTCTTTTGAGAAGAGTAAGCTGATAAAAGTGGTACATCGTCGTTAGATATGGGATTGATCATTGTCTAAGGTGATTGAAAGATTTTTTATTTTTGGCTCAAAGTGGGTAGCAAAGGGTATTTCTCTTTTTTGGATTTTTTGGATATAGGAAAATGGCCAAACTTCACTTCAAATCATGATTGCTTATTTTCTCAAAATTGTAACTATAGGACAAAATTTCATTTTAATATATTTGCCTTTTCTTTATTTCATTCCCCCTTTTTTATGCCCTAATTTTTGCTTGGGTTGCTCTTATGAGTTTTCAACCAAACGGGCTTTTCTTTTTTGGATTTATTTTTTGTTTTTTAACTCAAATGACTTGCACGAGTGTTTAGAATGCCAGCAGAAAATCTTAATGATCATTACTCTGCCCCAGCATGGAGCTTTCAAACTGTTATTAGTGAAATTTCATCACTGGGGGATAGTGAATGAAATACTCTTGTGGGGACTGAGCATTTTATGGATGGTTGGATCTGGTTTTGAAAATGAAGGATAATGATAAACGGAAAGATGAGGATAGTATAACTGACTCAAACAAGAGCAAACACACATGTCATGTTAGTTTATTTTGAAAAATGCCTCATAGAGAGTTGACACCGGTTAAAATAGAACAATATTAATTGATAAGACCACATAAGTTAACAAAGTAGACATTTGGGTCTTTCATCACATGAGGGTGAGACATATGTTGGCTGATGCCTTTGGTGAGACACGCCTTTGAGGCTAAGGGTCAAGCCTACAGGAGCAAGGGTTTGAAGATGTGCAAAACTGATGTTGGCTTATGCATTTGGTGAGGCACGTCTCTGAGGCTAAGGGTCAAGCCTACAGGAGCAAGGGTTTGAAGATGTGCAAAACTGATGTTGGCTTATGCCTTTCGTGAGGCACATCTCTGAGGCTTAGGGTCAAGCCTACAGGGGGAAGGGTTGAAGTGGTTGAGTCAATGCGAAGTGAGTTTGATGGTAGGTGAGTGATTGGTGAATGTCTTTTAAGAGAATAACACCGGGGTTAGAAGGACGGATCCCATGAAGGTGATTACATGGTGGTTAAGTGGGTGGACGGTTTCCACAAATGTAATAGGCGTAGAGCGGGTGTGTATGGGATGAAGAGTGAAGAACTTGATGTTGGTGAATCAAGTTAGGTATTTACTCAAAGGATGTGAGAACTTTTTCTAAGGGAGAAGAATCAATTCAAATATATTTTGCAAGCATTTATTGTTTCTCATCAAACAGTGTTTCCACAAAACAAAAAAAATATTTTCATGAGTTTTTTTTATAATATAATGCATGAACATATGGGTGTTGTTGTACATGGACAACAATGCATATGAATGAAATGCGTAATGATACCTTAGACAAGTGTATGGTCTTTTTTATGTTTTTACGTTTCAACTAGAATAAGATGCTAACCAAAAAAAATTATTGGATGATGAATGATGCAATAATGAAGAAATTTATAATTTTTGTTTTGACGCATGTTGAAGGACTGATGCATTTGACATGGATAGGAATAAATGACTTTTGTTTTTGTTTTTTATGATGCATTTAAGTAAAAAACGACGGACATAAATTTTATAATAGCAAGGTGAGGTATTATTTGGTGTATGGGTATGGGAGATGATGCAACTAGGATAAAATGGAAAAATAAAAAATGACATTTTTGTTATTTTAAAGATGATGAGATGTATGGTAGTGCAATGATAATGGGATACATAAGAATGATTTTATTTTATTATGAATGCATGGTGATTTTTCCTTTCTATTTAGAAATGATGCATGTGCATGTATAGAGAAATTACGCATTTGGACTAGGATGACAATATGAGTGAAATGATGTATGAATGTCTCATGCAATTCGTAATAATAATGTTGCAAATGATGAGATGCCTACACTATTTGATAATTTTTTCAATATTTATGAACTATGGATATATGATAAATGGATTAATTATGAGATGCCTACTCCAATGGTTTTTTTTCTAATGTAAGGGGTGAGAAATGCATAATAAAAATTATTATTAATTTTTTTTTTGGAATAATGCTTTTGTATGATGAATGAAATAAGTGACGTGTATGCAAATAAAAGAAAGAAACATAAAAAGTTTTCATTTTTTGGTGATTTTATTTTTGGAGAAATGTTAACCAGATTGATAAGAGAGTAAGTATAATGCCCTTGTGTCCTAGGTGGGTCATGTCTAAATTGGGATTTTCAACATGATCTAGGGTAACTTTAGTGATCATCCTTTTGGGTGGCTCTAATAACTTCCTCACAAAGGTCTCCAGAGCTAAAGTCCCCTTCATGATATTATCCACAACGGCAGATGACTACCAGGTTTGGGATATGATAAAAAGGCGCACTCTGGGTGAGACTTTCATGATAGTCAGACAGACGAATCCAGAATGACTATTACTAATTATCCCCACTCGCCCTAAGTTTCACGCAGACCCGGGTATAGGGCCCCACTCAAAAGTGTGTGCAATATGTATAGGTGATGTGTGTGATAAGGGCAAAATACATAAACTAACCAACCTGGAAAAGATATACAACAGAGATATATAAAGAAATGCTAATAAATAAAATAAGCATAAGGGCAGAAACAAAATATTAAATTAACAAATACTTACACATTTAATTAATTAGGATTGACTCTCTTAATTAGTCCCCAGTGAAGTCACCAGCTGTAGCGACCGAAAAATCCAGAAAGGATTCTTCGAAGTTTACGATGAAGCCGCCACCAATATTTATTTTTAGGAAAAACATTGAAAAAACCTTTTACATGGATAAGGAAGTTTTTCGGACCAGGTTTAGGTTCGGGAGTCGTTTATGCGTAGGGAAGGTATTAACACCCTACGACATCCTTCCTAAGGAAGGCTACCTTTTAACTAAATGTGTAAAATTATTAATTTAAAATTTATTTTTACCCTTATTTTCAAAAAGACTTTGAAGGAGGACATTTAATTATTTTTGTTTGTATTTGAAAAATAAGAAATAAGAAATTTACAAAATAACTAAAAAAGGGTTTTTATTAATGCAATTGACAGAGGTCGGCCGCCCTCTGCTCCTACGTATCTCCTGGTAGAGAATCAAATCACACGTAGTTCTTGGGTAGAAAATATTTCTGTGTTGGTGTTTTTTAATTAATATTTTGATAAAAAAAATGATTTTTCAAGAGTGGTAAAAAAAGCATAAGGAAAAAAATAATTACAAAAACAGAATAGGTTGCAAAACAGTCATAAGAAGGGTGCAGTTAGCAGAAGAGGTACTGTAGTGTAAAAGTGGGATGCGAATAGTAGAGCCCATTCAGTTCACGTTTTTGGGCTAAAACACTGACCTACGAAATGGGCTCATACAGGGGGTGTTGTATGATTAAAACGCAGGCTGTGTAATTAGCTGTAGTGGGTTGATAGTAGGTTTATAGACGGGGGCACATTATTAAAACTAGGGGGTTTAAATAACACTCAGATATAACAATTAAAAATGAGAAATTGAAAGGGGTATAGAAGGCACTACTCAAAAAAACAGAACCCTAATTTACCTTCTTCCCACTCTATCAACGCCGCTCTCCCACTCTTCCACCCTAATTTTTCATTCCCCATATTCACGCCGCACAACTCAGAAAAATGGAGTGATAGATTCGTGAGGAGAGAGAAAGAGGGAAAACGAGGGGGAAGAAGAAGAAGGATGACTGCCAATGGAGGAAGAGAAGCGGACGATGGTGGTTTTCGCCGTAGGGGGAATACATCGGTGAAGGGCGGAGGAGTCGGAGCCGGAGCGAGTCAACTTGGGTATTGGCTCTGGATTGGATGAAACTGGTGGTGAGTAAAGGCTACGCCGGAGAAGGAGATGCCCTTCCATAGTGTGCGAGAGTGATCAGAATTTTAGCAGAGAAAGAATACCGAGAAGAAGAAAAAGAAAGTGAAACCCTCTGGCTCTGGTTCGGTTCGAGAGAGGTGTGTTCTATCACATTTTTTGCAGTTTTGCTTCCCTCATCTATTCTTTTCTATTTCTAATTTCTGGTTTTGATGGTTTTTGGTAGTGGTTCGCGGTGGAGGGAGGAGTGACAGAGGGTGGTGGTTGTGGGTTTCATGGTGGTGTTGGATTGATGGAACGTGGGAGAGATTAGTGGTGGTGAGGAGAGAGATGGGAAGGGAAAAAATAAGAGAGAGGGAGTTGTTGTTCACGGAGGGGTGGTTGTCGTGAAATGGTAGCCGTGAGGTGGTGGCTTTAACGACTGTTTGGGCGTCTTTGGGGTGGTGGCCGCGAGGCTGGTTTGTGGTGGTGAGAGCAGGGGATGGCGTGTAGTGGTGGTTGTTGGAGTTTTTGGGTGGTTCACGGTGGTGTGGTCGTGGTTGGTGATTTTGGTGGTTGTGGAAAGAATGAGGAGGAGGGGGTGGTGAAAAGGGTTGTAGGGTGACTCACGGTGGTGGCTTATTTTTGCCTTTCTTTTTGTTTCCTCCTTACTGTTTTCTCCTCCCTGTTTTCTCGTTTTTTCTTCCTCTTTCTTTTTTTGATTTTTATTTGCTATTACTGTGTGTATATGTGTCTGTGTATATGCGTATTTTCGTGTCCCCCTGTGTCTATCTCAGCGTGTGTATTTATAGGAAAATTGGTGTGATGCTGAGGAATCAAAAGGATAGCAGCAGCTGGATGGGGCACTGGGAAGGACAGCCATTGAATCAGCGAAAGGACAGCAGCTGGCATCCACGATTGCAAATCATGTGCATATATCATAGAGCATTGCAAATCATTACGAGATTCTTAAGAGTCCTGAGAGAAAGCACACCCTCAAAATCAGTCAATCATGCAAGAGAAAGCAACTACATCCACGATTGCTTCAAACCAGCAAAGTCAAGACCAACATGCACTCGGCCCATGAGCCCCGCAAGTCCAACAGGTTCCTCAGTCTCGTGTCATGAGTGTCGCGGGTTGGCTGAACCAGCAAAAGAAAATAAGCCAAAAGAGCAAAAGAGCAAGCAAAAACAAACGATCAGAAAAAAGAAAGCTGATCAAAGAATGAAAAAGCAAAAGAAAAAACAAACAGTCAGAAAAAAGAAAGCTGACCAAAGAAAATCACAGAGATGAAGAATCAGAAATAGCATCTCACCACATTCAGCATCGCACCAAAATCATAGCATAACATGCACTCATTGCATGCACATGCATAACATGCCTTTGCATAACATGCACTCATAACATGCCTTTGCATAACATGCACTCATAACATGCACTCATACTCCATGCACCATTCCTTGCATTAACCGACGTATGCAGGTACCTCAACTCAGTGCGGCAGCATTGAACATTTCAATCAATCAATCAACAGGATTCGTGAATCCCCTCAGGACCCAAGTGTCCCTTCAAAAGCAGACTTCACCTCGTATTCGAGCTGCGGGTAAGTCCTTCAGACCCCAAGTGGTCCTTCAGACTAGTTGTGTCAAGCCTAAGACACAGCGGATGTCCTTCATAGTCAACATATCAGTTCCGGAGCTGATCTTGACCCATCATGGCCGCTCGAAAGGCCCCCTCAGACCGTTTTACTAGTACCATAGCTAGTAGCGCTCCTTCAGACCACGATGGTCCTTCAATTAAAGCCTTAGTGCCCCTTCAGACCCTAAGTGGTCCTTCAGAGCCTTAGTGCTCCTTCAGACCCTAAGTGGTCCTTCAGAGCCTTAGTGCTCCTTCAGACCCTAAGTGGTCCTTCAGAGCCTTAGTGTTCCTTCAGACCCTAAGTGGTCCTTCAGAGCCTTAGTGCTCCTTCAGACCCTAAGTGGTCCTTCAGAGCCTTAGTGCTCCTTCAGACCCTAAGTGGTCCTTCAGAGCCTTAGTGTTCCTTCAGACCCTAAGTGGTCCTTCAGAGCCTTAGTGCTCCTTCAGACCCTAAGTGGTCCTTCAGAGCCTTAGTGTTCCTTCAGACCCTAAGTGGTCCTTCAGAGCCTTAGTGTTCCTTCAGACCATAAGTGGTCCTTCAGAGCCTTAGTGCTCCTTCAGACCCTAAGTGGTCCTTCAGAGCCTTAGTGCTCCTTCAGACCCTAAGTGGTCCTTCAGAGCCTTAGTGTTCCTTCAGACCCTAAGTGGTCCTTCAGAGCCTTAGTGCTCCTTCAGACCCTAAGTGGTCCTTCAGAGCCTTAGTGTTCCTTCAGACCCTAAGTGGTCCTTCAGAGCCTTAGTGTTCCTTCAGACCCTAAGTGGTCCTTCAGAGCCTTAGTGCTCCTTCAGACCCTAAGTGGTCCTTCAGAGCCTTAGTGCTCCTTCAAATCCCGAGTGGTTCTTCAGAGCCTTAGTGCTCCTTCAGACCCTGAGCGGTCCTTCAGAGCCTTAGTGCTCCTTCAAATCCCGAGTGGTCCGTCATTTTCTCTCTTGGTTAATGCGCCAGGTGTTAACCGTTCCCCGTTTGTTCTCAGGCCGACCTATTCAGAAAAAAAAATATATAGAAAAAGAAAAAGAGGAAAATTCGGGTTTTCCCTAAGCAGACAAAATCGGTATAATTTCTGAATTCTTTATTTCTATTTTGCCTCGAAATATGTCCTGCGCAATTTCTTGTCAAAATCCAAATAAAGAGGGGCAGCTGTTATACCCCAATTTTGTCCGGCTTAGGTCCAAACCCTAATTTTCCACACAAAAATAAATTATGCATTTTAGAATCCTAGAAACCGCTCCAAAGTTTTTGAAATCATTCTTAGGGTTAGAATGCACTTTTTAAGAAACTAGGGTTTTGAAAAATATGTTGTGCATGCATGGCAAGCTTTGAAAAATATTTTATGCATGCATGGCAAAGGCCTAAAAGCATTTTTTTGGAAAGCAAGAATTGATTTCTAGGCCAAGAATCGATTTATAGTATGTTGCATAGGCCTTGAAAATCGATTTTTAAGCTCTTCCATAGGCCATGAATCGATTCCTCATTGTTTTAACTAAACATGGAATCGATTTTCACCTATTATATATGTCCTGAAAATCGATTTCCCTCTCCTTTCATAGGCCTTGAAATCGATTTTCAGGCCATTTTAAATAGGTGAAAATCGATTCCTCCCTTTTCCCATAGGCCATATAATCGATTCTTATCATTTCCAAAAATAAAGAATCGATTCCTACATGTTTCCAAAGACCACAGAATCGATTTTCAGGATCTCCAAACGTCCTGAAAATCGATTCCTACCATTTTCCATAGGCCATACAATCGATTCTTATCATTTCCAAAAATAAAGAATCGATTCCTACACATTTCCAAAGGCTCAAACAATCGATTCATCCTTGCCATAAATGTTTTAAAAAATTTTCTACGCTTTCTAAGCCTATAAATAGGCAGCCTCAAATCACATTTTGAGGGGGGAGTTTTCACGAGAACACAAAGGGGGGGACTTCACATCTTCACACAGACACTTCACACAAGATCAGAGAGAAGAATTGCTACACACATTTTTCACGAGATCTGACACACACATCACACAAGATCAGAGAGAAGAATTGCTACACACATTTTTCACGAGATCTGAGAAGAATTGCTCCAAGAGACATTTTCACGAGATCTGGGAAGACAACTCTCGCAAATCTCATTTTCCAGTTCTCCGCTTCATTTTTGCTCTATTTGCGCCGTTGGTCCGTCTGAGCTGATCTCCTGCAAGGGTTAGTCGGGGTTTGCGTTCTTCAGATCTGTAATATCTGTCTTCATCGGAGGTATTTCAGTCTTTTCATTTGTTAATATTTAGTTATTGTGATCCATGTGATTTAACTTAGCTATAGCGCTTATCTACTCGTTCTTGTATGTTATCGTCCATTGCTGATGACGAACCATATGATTCCCACTTATGCCTAGTGCATCATGTTCTAAGTGGTGAAGATGGTCTCGGGTGATTCAGCTTGCCCCTTTCAAACCCTTTCAAAAACATTTTTTAGAACTACGTCGCTTTGATTCCCGTTTGGGATACGTAGGAGCGAGCCACGTCCTCGTCAAGCGCAACAAATAAAAATTCTTTTCATCCCCCTAAACCAATCATTTTCATAAAACAAACAAAAATCATTTTCAAACCCATTGTTGCTAGTAGCTCATCAGAGCCTCTGTTCGTTTAGCTATTAGTGACAATGTCCTTTTCTCCTAAAAATAATAAACGATGATCCATCATAACCTTTGTTAGTTTGATCATCGTACAAATCAATCTCTTTCGAAAATCACTTTCAAAAAAGATAATAAAAACGAGTTGTTATCAATAGTCCATCAGAACCTTCGTTCGTTTGACTAGCGGTACAACTCTCTCTTTTGAGTATTTAGTAAGTGATTCATCATAGCCTCTGCTAGTTTAATCATTTGCTAACGCTCGTCCTATTTCAAAAACTCACTAAAAAAAGATAAAAAAACAAAAACTTTCCAAAAAGAACCAAGAACTACGTAGCTTTGAATTCTCCATCGCACCGGGAGATACGTAGGAGCGGGCCATGTCCCGTCAAGCACTTTTTTTCTAAAAACCTTTTTTTCCCTTTTCCTCACCCAAAATAAAATTTTCATTAAGCTTTCAAACAAGGAATAAATAGGCAAATCTAGGTATTTTTCAAATCAAATGTTAAAACCACACATTTAATTAGAGGTTCCCTTTCGGTAGAAAGGACGTGCGCGGTGCTAACACCTTCCTCGCGCGTAATCGACCCCCGAACCTATATCTCTAGTTTTCAAAGACCATCCGCCTTGTCCAAAAGACCTTTTTTCAATGTTTTGGTCTTAAAATTAAAATATTGGTGGCGGCTCCAAAATTTTCCACGTTGTACATTGAGAAACCCAAGCCGGGATTTTTCGGGGTGCAACAGCTGGCGACTCCGCTGGGGACACCTTTTTTTTAAAAGACGAGGGTCAAGCCTAACTAATTCAAATGTGTGGTTTAATGTATTGTTGATTTGATTAAAAACCTGTTTGCCTTTCTTTCTTATCTTTTATTCCCTTTCTTTTATCGTTTATGCCCATGCATTCTTCCAATCCCCATGTTCCCTTCTTTCTTTGCTCCTTCTCTTCAAGGTAAGCTCATGCATCTCTCCCCAATTCTATCATGTCCCTTCTTCTCAGCTCCCTTTCTGAAGTAAGTAATGTGTTTGTTGTTGGTACCCTAAGCTAGTTGTATTTGAATGATATTAAACCCTAGGATAGACGACATGCTATTGTCTGGACTGTCTGGATTTTCATTTACAGGTGGGGTAGTTTTGAGGAAATGCCCTTCACACACACTACACTTATACCCTGTGACTATGTGTTTTGAGTGGGACCATAACCCAGGTCTAAAAAACTTAGGAGAGTGGATTCGAGTAGTGAGAGCCCATCAGGACCTTTGTCCGTTTGGCTACTTGCGAAAGTTTCAACCAGAGTTGTGCTCTTTCATGATGCCTCACACCTAGCAGTTTGCTGCATTTGTGGGGAATTTTGTGAAAGGGACTGTAGCTCTGGTGGCCTTGTGAGGAAGTGAATAGAGCTACATGGGAGGATTACCCTTTTAATTGCCCTAGATCATAGGTCTTACCTCTTTTTAGGTCACAAGGGCTTCTCCAAAATTGTGTGTTGCATTACTACATCTAGTTTAGTTCATTTCCGCCAACATTTTTTGAAAAAACAACAAAACCAAAAAAGAATATGTTTTTCCTTCTCTTTCATAAATACCTATATGAGGTGGCATATAGTGTATACCGCCCTAAATTTTCAAAACCCCACCTGTAAATATCTGTCTTTATAACAAGCATCCTCATCATCCGCATTTTACAGCATGCATAAGCAAAATTCTGAAAAATTCATACAGCATTCCTCATGCATCTAATAGCATAAAGCCATGCATTGCATTCCTTTACGCATTCATACTTGTACTCATAAAAGATGTTCTATCATCAGAAAGAAAACAAAAGGCAAGCTGGTTCGCCAACACCGATACTCTATCCGTCTACAGACAAGGCTAATGGCTAGCAATCAACATCTCGAGAATGAGGACCCCCTGGGTCAAGATGAGTCGGTTGTGGAAATTCTTAACCCCGAGCAGCTGGCTCAAGAGAATCAAGCTTTGAAGACTAAAGTGGAGGCTATGGAGGCTCAGAGGGCCGAGATAATGAATATGCTGCAAAATCTGAAAAGTGGGACCACTGCTGAAGCCATTCCCGTGGTGACAAGTCAGCCTGCTGTGGTTACTTCTAGTGGAGCTGCGGGTGTGCCACACATTCACATCCCTAGTCCCAGTATTATACCTCCCAGAAGTTCTTCTGCTCTTGCTCCGGAGATTATTGTGAATCCTCCAAGTGTTGCTTATCAAATGGGAAACTCCGCTCAGTATGGGGTTTACTACTTCAGTCCGAGGAGCTACCCTCAGGGCCAGATGATTGAAAGCCCACAGCCAAGAGACAGATGTCACTTGCTAGAAGAACGATTAAAGGCAATGGAGGCCCAGATACATAAGATGATGGTCATATTGCAGAGCTTGAAGAGTGGGGCAGCTGTTGAAGGTGTCACTGTCGTGGATCCAGTTGGTGTCATTTCTTTCATTCCTCCTCCACCACAAACTGTTCCATTCTTTGCTCCTGTGCCATCCCAGCAAGGCGGTGACAGTCGCAAGGCTCAGGGTTATCAGTACAAAAAACGAACCAGTTTTGACTCCATCCCCATGCCATACACAGATCTCTTTAACTACCTCATCACAAACAAGCTCATTACCACAAGGCCAATGAAACCCGTCCGACCACCATATTTCAGAGGATACAACCCTAACAGTACCTGTGCCTTCCATGAGGGAGCGGCGGGGCATGCCGTGGAGAACTGTAAAGCCTTCAAGCATGTAGTACAAGACCTAGTAGATGCTAGGTGGATCTCGTTCAAACAGGACAGCCCAAGCACAACGACTGATCCAGTGCCAGATCATCAAAGGCCAGCTGTCAATGCTTTAGAAGGTTCTGTCGGGCAATTGGTAAAAGACGTGAAGAAGGTTAAGACCCCGTTGGATGTTATCTACTCTAAGTTATGTCATGCTGGAGTGGTTAAAAAGGGGTGTTGCCATGAAGAAGGATGTGCTGATTCCGCATGCGTGGGGAATTGCGAAAGCTTTAAGGTGATCCTGCAAGACCTGATAGATCGGTGCGTGGTTCAGATAGGGACCCATGATATTGAAGATGAAAAAGAAGTCAATGAGAAAGTAATAGCAGTACCTATGAAAGAGAGATGTTGGGATACCCTAGGGGAGTCCAGCGGAAAGTTTGACTACTTGGTCAGGTATGGTGTTCCCGAGAGTGCTCAAATCCGAATGGAAGACATCCAGCCCACAGGATGGGATGAGGAAGAGGAACAATACAACCAAATTGCTGCCATTGGTAATGGATCCGAAGCTGAAGAAAGTGAGACTGGTCTGGATCGTCGCTGCCTTGCCAGAGAAAATTGAAGAATGGGGAAGCTGCTGCCTTTCCTGTGACTTTTAATTCAATATGATCATTGTAATGCAACTCTGTGGCTCTGCCCAAGGTCATAGAGCAAGTTGTTAGGGGCAATCATGTTTTTATTTTCAGAATCATCATCATCAATAAAAACGTTGTTTTTGAATTCCAATCAATAAAAATCAATTCCTTTTCATTTCATGTGTCTCTTCTTTTCTTTATTATTTTTGCCTGCATGTCTCACCTTCCATTCTGCTTTTTCGCCTCGGCAAAAAGCAAATCCACAGCAATTGTCTCTCAAAATAACAGTGCCAACGGTCCATATTTTGACTTTGATCACCTTATCAATCAAGCGGAGTGGGACGTTGAGAAAGACCGGGAAAATCCTCCAAGGTTAATGAAGCAAAGAAAAGGGGTTATTCAGCATCACGGGGAATCCATTAAAGTGATCAACTTGGGGACCGCTGAAAAGATGTCAAGATGGGTACTTCAATAAAGGAAAATCAGAGCGCAAAAAGGAAATAAAGAAGAAGGGCAAGTGCATGAAAATAAGTGAATCATTGTCCCGGAGTTAATTTTTGAGGAAATAAGCAATCACGATTTGAAAGGAAGTCGGACTACCATTCCATATCCAAAAACAAAATCCTCTCCTAACCATCTTAAGCCAAGAAAATCCCAAAGAGAAAAACAAAATCCTCTCCTACCCACCGTAAGCCAAGAAAATCCCAAAGAGAAAAACATAATCCTTTCCGACCCATCTTAAGCCAAGAAAAAGCCAAAAATCCAAAAGTCACCTTAGACAAGGACCACCTCAGAAAAAACAGTGCATCGTACTTTATCAGTTCACCCAAGCTCAAGAGAAAGAAAAAGTCAAAGAAGGAAAATCATTCAAAAAGGAAAATTCCAAAACCAAAAGAAAAATACAAAAGAAGTGTAAGTGGTGAGTTGGTACATGTTACCACAAAACCCAAGAGATCCTTGTCTCAATAAACCTTCAAACACTTTCTCATTTCCATGCACCTCTCCTCTCATAAACCGCCAACATTCTCCTTTGACCTCGACAGCCTGCCCTCCCCAGACCCTTAGCCAGGAATAAAACCTCCTAATACCTCATCAAGCCAGTTAACCATCATAAATCATCGATCAACAGCTAACACCGAATAAAAACCATCCTGCCATTAGCCCCAAATACTTCATTAAGCTTACTCATCTCTCCTCCACAAAACACCACAATCCCGAAAGGTCCATTCCGATCAATGATTGATTGCTGTTGTTTCTCAAAGTTTTAGCTCAAGGACAAGTAAATTCATTTGTTTACAATATGCCAAGTGGGGCAATCCTGTCGCTCTTCACCCCTCCTACAATTGGGGAAATTGATCCTACACTTGTCGCACTCACATTCATGAAATCATACAAGGGCAACCCCTTTCTTCTCTAGTGTATGGGTCAGAAGCAGTTCTTCTCATCAAGGTTGAAATACCCTCTCTACGAGTAGTCATGAAGGCCAGGTTAGAGCTTCTGAGTAAGAAGCAAAATGGATCCAAGCTCGTCTAGATCAACTGAATCTCATTAAAGGGAAAAGAATTGCTGCCCGGCGCCGTGGCCAGTTGTACCAACAAAAGATGAAGGCAGCTTTCGGCAGGAAAGTCCGCCTTCGAGAATTCGGCGAAGGAGACCTTGTACTCAAAAAGATCCTACCTATCCATACTGACTCCGTGGGAAGTTGAGGCCCACTTATGACGGTCCATATGAAGTCAAGAAAGCTTTTTCCAGAGGAGCGCCGATACTCATAACCATAGACGGCGAAGATCTCAGGAATCCAGTCAATTCAGATCAAGTGAAGAAGTATTATGCCTAAAAGAAATAGATGAAAAAAGAGAAAGACAAGCCAAGTAAGAATTAGCTCGCTAGGTTGAAAACCCGCAAAGGGCGGCCTAGGCAAAATCAGAGCGACCCGGTGGATTGAAAACCCGCAAAGGGCGATCCAGGCAAAAATTAGGGTCTGAAAACTTAGGCATGAAAAGTAAAGAAAGGCATACAACTCTCCTACAAGCTTGGATGAGGGAGTGATCAAGGTCAAGGACATAGATGTTTGGCACTGTTCCACAGAGACGGACAGTCAGAATTCAGCTTCTCTCCTTTTTCGTGTCTTTTTACAGTTTAAACTTTCAAGTGTAATAAATAATCGGCGTAACTTCTTGTGCGACCGGTTTCCACATTAATAAAGTTCAAATTTCTCGTATCTGTTCACTCTTTTATTTTCTGCTTTTCTGCTCAAAATAAACGTTTTATGATGATGATGGTCCTGAACTGTAAAACATGTGCATATATCATAGAGCATTGCAAATCATTACGAGATTCTTAAGAGTCCTGAGAGAAAGCACACCCTCAAAATCAGTCAATCATGCAAGAGAAAGCAACTACATCCACGATTGCTTCAAACCAGCAAAGTCAAGACCAACATGCACTCGGCCCATGAGCCCCGCAAGTCCAACAGGTTCCTCAGTCTCGTGTCATGAGTGTCGCGGGTTGGCTGAACCAGCAAAAGAAAATAAGCCAAAAGAGCAAAAGAGCAAGCAAAAACAAACGATCAGAAAAAAGAAAGCTGATCAAAGAATGAAAAAGCAAAAGAAAAAACAAACAGTCAGAAAAAAGAAAGCTGACCAAAGAAAATCACAGAGATGAAGAATCAGAAATAGCATCTCACCACATTCAGCATCGCACCAAAATCATAGCATAACATGCACTCATTGCATGCACATGCATAACATGCCTTTGCATAACATGCACTCATAACATGCCTTTGCATAACATGCACTCATAACATGCACTCATACTCCATGCACCATTCCTTGCATTAACCGACGTATGCAGGTACCTCAACTCAGTGCGGCAGCATTGAACATTTCAATCAATCAATCAACAGGATTCGTGAATCCCCTCAGGACCCAAGTGTCCCTTCAAAAGCAGACTTCACCTCGTATTCGAGCTGCGGGTAAGTCCTTCAGACCCCAAGTGGTCCTTCAGACTAGTTGTGTCAAGCCTAAGACACAGCGGATGTCCTTCATAGTCAACATATCAGTTCCGGAGCTGATCTTGACCCATCATGGCCGCTCGAAAGGCCCCCTCAGACCGTTTTACTAGTACCATAGCTAGTAGCGCTCCTTCAGACCACGATGGTCCTTCAATTAAAGCCTTAGTGCCCCTTCAGACCCTAAGTGGTCCTTCAGAGCCTTAGTGCTCCTTCAGACCCTAAGTGGTCCTTCAGAGCCTTAGTGCTCCTTCAGACCCTAAGTGGTCCTTCAGAGCCTTAGTGTTCCTTCAGACCCTAAGTGGTCCTTCAGAGCCTTAGTGCTCCTTCAGACCCTAAGTGGTCCTTCAGAGCCTTAGTGCTCCTTCAGACCCTAAGTGGTCCTTCAGAGCCTTAGTGTTCCTTCAGACCCTAAGTGGTCCTTCAGAGCCTTAGTGCTCCTTCAGACCCTAAGTGGTCCTTCAGAGCCTTAGTGTTCCTTCAGACCCTAAGTGGTCCTTCAGAGCCTTAGTGTTCCTTCAGACCATAAGTGGTCCTTCAGAGCCTTAGTGCTCCTTCAGACCCTAAGTGGTCCTTCAGAGCCTTAGTGCTCCTTCAGACCCTAAGTGGTCCTTCAGAGCCTTAGTGTTCCTTCAGACCCTAAGTGGTCCTTCAGAGCCTTAGTGCTCCTTCAGACCCTAAGTGGTCCTTCAGAGCCTTAGTGTTCCTTCAGACCCTAAGTGGTCCTTCAGAGCCTTAGTGCTCCTTCAGACCCTAAGTGGTCCTTCAGAGCCTTAGTGCTCCTTCAAATCCCGAGTGGTTCTTCAGAGCCTTAGTGCTCCTTCAGACCCTGAGCGGTCCTTCAGAGCCTTAGTGCTCCTTCAAATCCCGAGTGGTCCGTCATTTTCTCTCTTGGTTAATGCGCCAGGTGTTAACCGTTCCCCGTTTGTTCTCAGGCCGACCTATTCAGAAAAAAAAATATATAGAAAAAGAAAAAGAGGAAAATTCGGGTTTTTCCTAAGCAGACAAAATCGGTATAATTTCTGAATTCTTTATTTCTATTTTGCCTCGAAATATGTCCTGCGCAATTTCTTGTCAAAATCCAAATAAAGAGGGGCAGCTGTTATACCCCAATTTTGTCCGGCTTAGGTCCAAACCCTAATTTTCCACACAAAAATAAATTATGCATTTTAGAATCCTAGAAACCGCTCCAAAGTTTTTGAAATCATTCTTAGGGTTAGAATGCACTTTTTAAGAAACTAGGGTTTTGAAAAATATGTTGTGCATGCATGGCAAGCTTTGAAAAATATTTTATGCATGCATGGCAAAGGCCTAAAAGCATTTTTTTGGAAAGCAAGAATTGATTTCTAGGCCAAGAATCGATTTATAGTATGTTGCATAGGCCTTGAAAATCGATTTTTAAGCTCTTCCATAGGCCATGAATCGATTCCTCATTGTTTTAACTAAACATGGAATCGATTTTCACCTATTATATATGTCCTGAAAATCGATTTCCCTCTCCTTTCATAGGCCTTGAAATCGATTTTCAGGCCATTTTAAATAGGTGAAAATCGATTCCTCCCTTTTCCCATAGGCCATATAATCGATTCTTATCATTTCCAAAAATAAAGAATCGATTCCTACATGTTTCCAAAGACCACGGAATCGATTTTCAGGATCTCCAAACGTCCTGAAAATCGATTCCTACCATTTTCCATAGGCCATACAATCGATTCTTATCATTTCCAAAAATAAAGAATCGATTCCTACACATTTCCAAAGGCTCAAACAATCGATTCATCCTTGCCATAAATGTTTTAAAAAATTTTCTACGCTTTCTAAGCCTATAAATAGGCAGCCTCAAATCACATTTTGAGGGGGGAGTTTTCACGAGAACACAAAGGGGGGGACTTCACATCTTCACACAGACACTTCACACAAGATCAGAGAGAAGAATTGCTACACACATTTTTCACGAGATCTGACACACACATCACACAAGATCAGAGAGAAGAATTGCTACACACATTTTTCACGAGATCTGAGAAGAATTGCTCCAAGAGACATTTTCACGAGATCTGGGAAGACAACTCTCGCAAATCTCATTTTCCAGTTCTCCGCTTCATTTTTGCTCTATTTGCGCCGTTGGTCCGTCTGAGCTGATCTCCTGCAAGGGTTAGTCGGGGTTTGCGTTCTTCAGATCTGTAATATCTGTCTTCATCGGAGGTATTTCAGTCTTTTCATTTGTTAATATTTAGTTATTGTGATCCATGTGATTTAACTTAGCTATAGCGCTTATCTACTCGTTCTTGTATGTTATCGTCCATTGCTGATGACGAACCATATGATTCCCACTTATGCCTAGTGCATCATGTTCTAAGTGGTGAAGATGGTCTCGGGTGATTCAGCTTGCCCCTTTCAAACCCTTTCAAAAACATTTTTTAGAACTACGTCGCTTTGATTCCCGTTTGGGATACGTAGGAGCGAGCCACGTCCTCGTCAAGCGCAACAAATAAAAATTCTTTTCATCCCCCTAAACCAATCATTTTCATAAAACAAACAAAAATCATTTTCAAACCCATTGTTGCTAGTAGCTCATCAGAGCCTCTGTTCGTTTAGCTATTAGTGACAATGTCCTTTTCTCCTAAAAATAATAAACGATGATCCATCATAACCTTTGTTAGTTTGATCATCGTACAAATCAATCTCTTTCGAAAATCACTTTCAAAAAAGATAATAAAAACGAGTTGTTATCAATAGTCCATCAGAACCTTCGTTCGTTTGACTAGCGGTACAACTCTCTCTTTTGAGTATTTAGTAAGTGATTCATCATAGCCTCTGCTAGTTTAATCATTTGCTAACGCTCGTCCTATTTCAAAAACTCACTAAAAAAAGATAAAAAAACAAAAACTTTCCAAAAAGAACCAAGAACTACGTAGCTTTGAATTCTCCATCGCACCGGGAGATACGTAGGAGCGGGCCATGTCCCGTCAAGCACTTTTTTTCTAAAAACCTTTTTTTCCCTTTTCCTCACCCAAAATAAAATTTTCATTAAGCTTTCAAACAAGGAATAAATAGGCAAATCTAGGTATTTTTCAAATCAAATGTTAAAACCACACATTTAATTAGAGGTTCCCTTTCGGTAGAAAGGACGTGCGCGGTGCTAACACCTTCCTCGCGCGTAATCGACCCCCGAACCTATATCTCTAGTTTTCAAAGACCATCCGCCTTGTCCAAAAGACCTTTTTTCAATGTTTTGGTCTTAAAATTAAAATATTGGTGGCGGCTCCAAAATTTTCCACGTTGTACATTGAGAAACCCAAGCCGGGATTTTTCGGGGTGCAACAGCTGGCGACTCCGCTGGGGACACCTTTTTTTTAAAAGACGAGGGTCAAGCCTAACTAATTCAAATGTGTGGTTTAATGTATTGTTGATTTGATTAAAAACCTGTTTGCCTTTCTTTCTTATCTTTTATTCCCTTTCTTTTATCGTTTATGCCCATGCATTCTTCCAATCCCCATGTTCCCTTCTTTCTTTGCTCCTTCTCTTCAAGGTAAGCTCATGCATCTCTCCCCAATTCTATCATGTCCCTTCTTCTCAGCTCCCTTTCTGAAGTAAGTAATGTGTTTGTTGTTGGTACCCTAAGCTAGTTGTATTTGAATGATATTAAACCCTAGGATAGACGACATGCTATTGTCTGGACTGTCTGGATTTTCATTTACAGGTGGGGTAGTTTTGAGGAAATGCCCTTCACACACACTACACTTATACCCTGTGACTATGTGTTTTGAGTGGGACCATAACCCAGGTCTAAAAAACTTAGGAGAGTGGATTCGAGTAGTGAGAGCCCATCAGGACCTTTGTCCGTTTGGCTACTTGCGAAAGTTTCAACCAGAGTTGTGCTCTTTCATGATGCCTCACACCTAGCAGTTTGCTGCATTTGTGGGGAATTTTGTGAAAGGGACTGTAGCTCTGGTGGCCTTGTGAGGAAGTGAATAGAGCTACATGGGAGGATTACCCTTTTAATTGCCCTAGATCATAGGTCTTACCTCTTTTTAGGTCACAAGGGCTTCTCCAAAATTGTGTGTTGCATTACTACATCTAGTTTAGTTCATTTCCGCCAACATTTTTTGAAAAAACAACAAAACCAAAAAAGAATATGTTTTTCCTTCTCTTTCATAAATACCTATATGAGGTGGCATATAGTGTATACCGCCCTAAATTTTCAAAACCCCACCTGTAAATATCTGTCTTTATAACAAGCATCCTCATCATCCGCATTTTACAGCATGCATAAGCAAAATTCTGAAAAATTCATACAGCATTCCTCATGCATCTAATAGCATAAAGCCATGCATTGCATTCCTTTACGCATTCATACTTGTACTCATAAAAGATGTTCTATCATCAGAAAGAAAACAAAAGGCAAGCTGGTTCGCCAACACCGATACTCTATCCGTCATCAGAAAGAAAATAAAAGTTGTACAAATTATAAAATCAAGTTAAACTAATAGAAATAATAAGGAAAAATACCTTTGGTTAGCCAATGAAGGTTGACTCAGTTGGTAAGGAAACATTTCTGTTTTTGGGTAAACCTGGGTATCCACCGCACGGATAGCAGTGACTAATCTCTCGCTCATTATAGGTCGGGAGGCAGGACAGCTGGCCCAGAGTTTCTGTTTTATTAATAGATAAAAAACATTTTATTTTTAGGAAATGATTAGCAGGGAAAGATTTTTTTTTTTTTTAGGAAAGTCTAGTAAGGAAATTTGTTCTTTCCTTTTGCCCAACCATGGTTTACGTTCATGGTACAAGAAGAAACTCCATTTGGAACCATAGTATTTATCCAAAAGAAAATTTCCATTTTTTATTTTACGCATAGAAAATATATTATTTTTTCTTAAACACGTTATTCAATGTAGTTTTTTTTTGGTAAATTTGGGTATCCACCGCACGGACAGTAGTGACTAATCCCTCGCTAATTGTAGGTGCCTCGAGGGGCAGGACAGCTGGCCCAGAGTTTTAACGCTGCTCCGTACCCAATGTGGGAATCGAACCCCCGACCCTTGGTTAAGGGAGGATCAGCCCCAACCGCTGAACCCCACGCTCTGGGTTTATTCAATGTAGTTTAAGTATTCTTTCCAAGAAAAAATGTACTCAAATTTCAAATATTATTTAAGATACTTAAAATACTATTTTTAAGTATTTCAAATGTAGTTTAAATATTTTTTCTAAGAAAAAATGTTCTCAAAACTTCAAATATTATTTAAGATACTTAAAATACTATTTTTAATGAATTTTTTTTATGGCTTAAATATGTTTTTACCCCCTGCAAATAGGGGGCCATTTGGTTTTAGTCCCTCCAATTTTTTTTTTTCAAAAAACCCCTTGCAAAATCCACTTTTTGACGTTAGTCCTTCTCTTAGATGGACGCTACAAAAAACGTCTACGTGGCATTTTTTATTCTTTTCTAATTTTTTTTAATGCTGACTGGGCTGCCATGTCATTAGAAAACCCTAATTCCCCTTCATCTTCACCATAATCCATCTCTTCTTCATCTTCACCCAACACAAAGTCACAAACACTGAAGAGAGAAAAACTCATCTTCAACCTCCTCGGTCTCACCCTCTCTTCTCACCGCAAACCACCCTCGACGCCACCATGAGTCAACAACAACCTCCACACCGAAAACGCAACACTTTCAGACCCTTCTTCGGTTTTGGCAAGTGGAGAAGAATCTCAAATGGATTTAACCGTGAAAATCGATTGAGGTTAGGGATCGATTTAGGTCAGAATGGATTTGAGAAAAATAATGCACGAAACCAGAACCTTTGTTGTCTCTATTTCCATTCTCATAGTTTCAATCTCGCTAACCTTAATTGAATTCACCATTTCACCAACTAGATCCCTCTCTCTTTCTCTTTCTCTCTTCCCCAACATAACTCTTTTCATATTAGGGTTGTGCAACACACACACACACACACACACACACACAGACACACACCAGTTGGGATTTCGATTCTGAGTTACCGACGGATGAAGTGGCGTTTCTGAGTTTCTCGTAGAGATCATCGTCTATTGAAGTGAACCCAAGAGGAAGAAGAGCGAAATCATGGAACTGGGAGAGATCAAAGTCGTTGAATATCAGTGAGTGGCTTTTCCATCTCAGATCGGTAACATTTACAGTGAGTGGCTTTTTCATCTCAGATTTGTAACTATAAGCTATTGTTGAAATTTGGCCTAAGATTTTGAGCGATTTAGGAACTGAGAAGAGGAAAAGTTAGGATTTTTGGGTTGATTTCGGGCAAAGTTGTGATTCAGGAACCGAGAAGATGAATTGATTCAGTGAATGGAAGAAGAAGAGGGAACCGTGGTGATGGGGAATGAGAAATGTGGCGATGGAGATTAAGGGATGGGATAGGGAAGATTCGCAACCTAATTAATTTGTGTTTTTTGGAAATGGATACGGGAAGAAGAACATGATGAACAAACCTAATTAATTTGGGGATTCATATTTTTTATCCATGTCACTATTTTTTAAAATAAAAGAAAATTTAAAATAATGATTTGGCAAAGTCAAATGGCAACTCTGTTAGACAACTCAGCAAAACATTAACAGAGATCTAACAGAAGGACTTGTACCAAAAAAAATTATTTGCAAGGGGTTTTTTAAAAAAAAATTGGAGGGACTAAAACCAAATGACCCCCTATTTGCAGGGCTAAAAACATATTTAAGCCTTTTTTTATTTCCTGTCAAAAAATCTAAATATTATTTAATTAATTTGAATATAGTATTTATCCAAAAAATGGATTTTAAAAAATAAATATTTAAAATGTAGACAAAAAATATAAAATTTTAATTGAAAGTTGGAAAATCCTAAAAATCAATTTGAGCTAATAAAAATATTAAGGAAAAATACATTTGGTTAAGTAGTTTTTATTTATTTATAGATACATTTTTTTAAGCAAAAAAGAGGTAGAGGAGTACTCCCCCCTTTATAGATACATTATTTAGGGAAAATCACCTAAAAGGAAAGAGTACTCCCCCCCTATTATTATTAAAAAAAAAGAAAAAAGAATGAGAGTAACAGAGAGACCAATGGGGGACTAGAACAAAACCCTTGGCAGGAACAAACGTTAGTGAAAACGGTAAAAAGGAAGACCTAACCTATTACGGGTAAAGTCCTCTAAAGCAAAATTGGGCAACAACTCCCACCAATTAAAACCATGACTAATAAACCCGTAGTTAGCTAGCTTATTGCGCAAGAGTTTCCCTCCCGGTGGATGTGAGAAATAAGAAAGCTCATCTCTTGGTTACTGCAGTGCAATTACGCCATCTATTTCTAAGCTTCCCAGAAACTAAGCAAATGAATTTATAGGAAGCCACTACAAGAGCAGAATTGCATTCAATCCAAAACTTGTACCAGTCTCTCTCAAAAGCAACTTCAACGACTTCATAACGGCCAAGATTTCAGCTTCAAAAGCAGTAGCAATGCCTACATAATCATAGAAACAACCCATAATTGCCCCACTTGAGTCACGGAACAAGCCACCATAAGCTGCAGGACCAGGGTTGCTGATAACTCTATTTTATATAGATTTATTTACGCATCTGAACCTAAATAATTGCTCAGTTCTAAGTAAAAATATATAGTAAATAAAGTTGTATAAATAAAATTACAACATTCAAAGTTAAAAGAGGGTTATGCATATAACTTTGCATTTGCATATATTTTGGTAGTTTTGATGTGTTTGTTCAATTCACCTGCATGTGATGCCCCTGCATTAGTGTCATACCCCAATTTTGTCCGGCTTAGGTCCAAACCCTAATTTTCCACATAAAAATAAATTATGCATCATTTTTAGGGTTAGAATGCACGTTTTGGGAAGTTAGAGTCAAAAAGGGCATTTTGGTCATTTCTCACAAAAGGGTCTCTAAAAACAATTTTTGCAATAAGCCTCATGCATCAAATTAGGGTTTTTGAAAATGTGTTATGTATGCATGGCAAGTTTTGGAAAAATATGTTATGCATGCATGGCAAGCTTTGGAAAATATTTTATGCATGCATGGCAAAGACCTAAAAACACTTTTGTGGAAAGCAAGAATTGATTTCTATTCTGTTCCAAAGGCTCAAGAATCGATTCCTCATTGTGTTAACTAAGTAAGGAATCGATTTTCACCTATGCAAAAGGTCCTGAAAATCGATTCCCACTATTTCCAAAGGCTCAAGAATCGATTCCTCATTGTGTTAACTAAGTAAGGAATCGATTTTCACCTATGCAAAAGGTCCTGAAAATCGATTCCCACTATTTCCAAAGGCTCAAGAATCGATTCCTCATTGTGTTAACTAAGTAAGGAATCGATTTTCACCTATGCAAAAGGTCCTGAAAATCGATTCCCACTATTTCCAAAGGCTCAAGAATCGATTCCTCATTGTGTTAACTAAGTAAGGAATCGATTTTCACCTATGCAAAAGGTCCTGAAAATCGATTCCCACTAATTTCTAAAGCCCAAGGAATCGATTCCTATGTTTTCTAAAAGCAAAGAATCGATTATACTATATTTTGCCTTCATCAAACAATCGATTCATCCTTGCAATAAATGTTTTTAAAAAATTCTACGCTTTCCTAAGCCTATAAATAGGCAGCCTCAAGTCACATTTTGAGGGACAGATTTCACAAGAACACACAGAGACAGATTTCACATCTTCACACACACACATTTCACGAGATCTGAGAAGAATTGCTCCAGAGACATTTCACGAGATCTGGGAAGACAACTCTTGCAAATCTTATTTTCCAGTTCTACGCTTCATTTTTGCTCTATTCGCGCCGTTGGTCCGTCTGAGCTGATCTCCTGCAAGGGTTAGTCGGGGTTTGCGTTCTTCAGAGTTGTAATATCTGTCTTCATCAGAGGTATTTCAGTCTTTACATTTGTTAAAATTTAATCATTGTGATCCCTGCCAAAATTGCCCTATGTGATTTAATTTAGCTGTAGTGTCCTTGTTGATGATGAACCACATGATTCCCACTTATGCCTAGTGCATCATTTTCTAAGTGGTGAAGATGGTCTCAGATGATTCAACCTCCCCCTTTTAACTTCCTAATGAATAAAAGATAGTTAGGTTTGTGGTTTAAGGTCCATGGGGTATTGCAAAGGATGGGTTTCCCAAAACCTCGATGCTCCCTCCTCTTTGATTGTGTTACTAGCCTTTGGGCACTTATTCATGAATGCAAAGGATAGGCTTACCTTAGCCTTGATGCAATTTCCCCTTTTGTTCATGTTGTTGAGAAATCGTTGCTCACATGTTCCTTAGTTTAATTAAGATCATTCTATGCCTATGGTCAACTGCTTGCTTGTTTCTGATGCATTTTAAATGTCTTGATTCAATATGCCATTCCATCCATGTGTATGACCTCCTGATGAAGACGTAAGTCTACATGCCTGTTGTAGCATAGAGTCATTAGGGTAAATACACTCCTTCCTACACACACACACTTGCTTTGGGTATGACCTCCTGATGAAGACGTAAGTCTACATGCCTGTTGTAGCATAGAGTCATTAGGGTAAATACACTCCTTCCTACACACACACTTGCTTTTGAGAACTTTACCTTGCATCCCTGATAAGTGGGTCTTTTGATTATATTGGCATGTTTAGTCTTGATTAAATGATCAACATATGCATGATTTCGTGATTATTGAATGTGCTCGAATTTTTGTAATCAATCATTGATAGTGCCTTCACCCTTTTTCCAAAAATCTTTCAAACTCTTTCAAAAAAAAACATTTTCTTTAGAACTACGTCGCTTTGATTCCCATTTGGGATACGTAGGAGCGAGCCACGTTCTCGTCAAGCGCAACAAATAAAAATTCTTTTCACCACCCTAAACCAATCATTTTCACAAAACAAACCAAAAAGTCATTTTCAAACCCATTGTTGCTAGTAGCTCATCAGAGCCTCTGTTCGTTTAGCTATTAGTGACAATGTCCTTTTCTCCTAAAAGTAATAAACGATGATCCATCATAACCTTTGTTAGTTTGATCATCGTGCGAATCAATCTCTTTCGAAAATCACTTTCAAAAAAGATAATAAAAAACGAGTTGTTATCAATAGTCCATCAGAACCTTCGTTCGTTTGACTAGCGGTACAACTCTCTCTTTTGAGTATTTAGTAAGTGATTCATCATAGCCTCTGCTAGTTTAATCATTCACTAATGCTCGTCCTATTTCAAAAACTCACCAAAAAAAGATTAAAAAACAAAAAAACTTTTCAAAGACAACCAAGAACTACGTAGCTTTGAATTCTCCATCGCACCAGGAGATACGTAGGAGCGGGCCATGTCCCGTCAAGCACTTTTTTCTAAAAACCCTTTTTCCCCCCTTTCTCACCAAAAATAAAATCTCCAGTAAGTTTTCTCATTCGTCTTCAAACAAGAAATAAATAGGCAAATCTAGGTATTTTTCAAATCAAACGTTAAAACCACACATTTAATTAGAGGTTCCCTTTCGGTAGAAAGGACGTGCGCGGTGCTAACACCTTCCTCGCGCGTAATCGACCCCCGAACCTATATCTCTAGTTTTCAAAGACCATCCGCCTTGTCCAAAAGACCTTTTTTCAATGTTTTGGTCTTAAAATTAAAATATTGGTGGCGGCTCCATAATTTTTCCACGTTGTACATTGAGAAACCCAAGCCGGGGATTTTTCGGGGTGCAACAGCTGGCGACTTCACTGGGGACTCTTTTTTTAAAACGAGGGTCAAGCCTAACTAATTAAAATGTGTGGTTTAACGTATTGCTAATTTGATTGAAACCTTGTTTGCCTTTCCTTCTTATCATTGATTGTAGGCGTATGCATTTGTGTTCTTCTATGTTCCTTGTCTCGTCTTATTCCCTTTCTTTTATCGTTTATGCCCATGCATTCTTCCAATCCCCATGTTCCCTTCTTTCTTTGCTCCTTTTCTTCAAGGTAAGCTCATGCATCTCTCCCCAATTCTATCATGTCCCTTCTTCTCAGCTCCCTTTCTGAAGTAAGTAATGTGTTTGTTGTTGGTACCCTAGGCTAGTTGTATTTGAATGATATTAAACCCTAGGGTAGACGACATGCTATTGTCTGGACTGTCTGGATTTTCATTTGCAGGTGGGGTAGTTTTGAGGAAATGCCCTTAACACACACTACACTTACACCTTGTGACTATGTGTTTTGAGTGGGACCATAACCCAGGTCTGCAAAAACTTAGGAGAGTGGATTCGAGTAGTGAGTGTAACACCCCTTTCTACCCGTCACTTTGTTTATAAAAATCAGAGTTTAAAAAAAAAAATTCGTTCATAGGGAATGTTACACATACTTCAATAAAACGTCGCTTATCAATTTTAAAAACAGTTCAACTCAGTATTCATGCGTTCACGTAGCACATCACAAATAAAGAATCTCAAGCCTCAATTTAACGTCGCTTATAAAACTCAACATAACAAAACAAACTACGCAGCGGAAAATAATAAAACATAACTGAAGAGTCCACATGGACATAACAACCAGAAAATCATTAATAAAATGTCGAGTTCGTTTCCCCCCCTGAGTGCTACGTATCAGAGCATGACGACTCGACTCAAGAAGTGAAGCTAAGGCATTCACTGGGAATCACCTGCACGTTACCAACACGGGGGTAACATTCAAACAGGAAAGGGTGAGCATCATTTCAATCCATATAATAGAAAATATGATAAGTACTAATCCTAGGCTACGCACTAGAACAATCAGCATCCAAAAACACCAAATATCCACATCACAGTCATCATTCGCATCACTTACAATAACTCATCTCATGTCATGTAGATTTATGAAATGCAACCCACTCGCGGGTATATGCATGAAGGTACCTTTTCACAAAACGTCGCTTAGCCCTTAAGGCCTCATCGTCACTTAGCCACTCAGGCCCCAAAAACGTCACTGGGTTTATGCATATGGGCATGAGACACTATGACATGCACCACTCACAATACACAAACACACAATTATTCAATTCATAGTCAACTATGTGACCCGTCACTTACCGGTTTGCTCGCAAAGAGCACAGCACCTGTCAAATTCACAATCAGCACACAGCGTCACTAGGCCATTTAGACCTTAACATCACTTAGCCCTTCGGGCCCCAAAACGTCACTGGGTTTTCATCGTCACTTACACATAATTATCAATCAACTCAAATAATAGCCACGGAGGGCGAAAACGTCATTTGACTAGCCACCAAGGGCATCCTCGTCATTTACACATCATTATCATTAACTTTGGCCACTAGGGGCAAAACAGTCATTTGACTAGCCACCAAGGGCATCCTCGTCATTTACACATCATTATCATTAACTTTGGCCACTAGGGGCAAAACAGTCATTTTGACACTACCACGTTAAAACTGTTGTTTATACACCAAAAGGGGTTTTTAAAGAACTCCATGTCAATTTTCAATGTCACTGGGACGATCACCGGGGACAGCCACTTGGGCGCCCACAAACAGTCAGAAAATAACAATTTTTCATTTTAAAAATTGGACCCATAGATAGACAACGTAAAAAGCTTCACGACACTTTTCGAATCGTTCAAAACGAACGTCTGAGTCAAAAGTTATGTTAAAAATAATTTTGGGAAAAATCAGGCAACATTCTGGAAACAGGCGCCTTAGGCGCCCAGGCAACCAGGCAACACGCGCACTGGCGCCCAGCGCCCAGGCGCGCAACACTACGCACACACGCAACACACACGGGCGCTCAGCGCCCAGCGCCTGGCGCCCAGCGCCTTGGCGCAACACGCAGCAACACAACACGCCACAGGCGCCCAGCGCCCAGGCGCGCACACACGCACAACACGACACGACACGGGCGCCTAGCGCCCAGGCGCGCACACACGCGCAACACAACACGCCACAGGCGCCCAGCGCCCAGCACAGGCGCTTAGCGCCCAGAAAACAGCAACAATTCCAGAATTTTGTTCAACAACTTTTTAACACTAAAAATTGGTTTCCTAACAATTTTAAAGTGTAAAAACTCAAATTTTTCCAGCAACTAAAAACGCACTTATCTCATTCAAAATCACCAAAACTCAATTTATCAAAACTCAATTAAACAAACAACATCACTAACACCATCATGGCGCCCTAGGCGCCCAAAACACCTACAACCTTCATGCGACTTCACCTCCAACAAATCAAACGCATAGATCAACATTATAGTTCTCAACACATACGCATAACACCACCAATAAGGCAAAATCATAGATCACAACCAAGCAATGAATCAAATTCGCATATTCTCATAATAAACATATATGAAAGTTAACATCAAGAACATCAAGAAACGCAAAAGAACATCAAGAACATCATGGAATCTAGGAGAAACCTTAGATCTAGGGCCTATCATAGATTTATTAGATGGAAGGATAGAGCTCCCCTAACCTTTTTCAAGAAGAAGAATTCGATGCCCTAGGAGAAGTCACCTACAGAGCCACAGCAACAACGGAGATCCCTCCCTCTTGATCTTCGAATCCTCTTCTCCTTCTCCTCTTGGCCGCCTCCTTGCTCTCTCTCTTTCTCACGCTCTTTTCTTTCTCCCTTGCTCTCTCTTGAAATTTCGCAACAATAAGCCAACAACCCTAACCCCCAAACACTACTCCACTTCGCATACTTGTGGATCATGGGCTTGGGCCTTCCACTCAAGCCCAAGTCATGCAAGTGGCGCCTCCACTCCCTCCTAATACCACCAAAAATTAATAAAATTCCAATTAATTACATTATATCAAATAATTTAATTTAAATCCCCAATTACTTAATTAAATAAATTAATTAAATAATTTTAGGGTGTTACAACTCTCCCCCACTTAGAATATTTCGTCCTCGAAATTTACCTGATCAAACAACTCTGGGTAGGATTCTCGCATCTTGCTCTCTAGCTCCCAAGTCAGACTCTCGCCGGCGGCTCCTAGCCAGACCACTTTCACTAATGCAATCTCTTTGCCTCTAAGCGCTTTCACTTCACGATCCTCAATCCGTACGGGCATCGTCTCCACAGTGAGATTATCCCGCACCTCTACATCGTCCATATGGATCACATGAGATGGATCCGAAACATACTTCCGAAGTTGTGACACGTGAAACACGTCATGCAAGTTCGAAAGATTTGGCGGTAAAGCCACTCTATAAGCCACATTTCTGATTCTTTCAGAAATCTGATAAGGACCAACAAATCGAGGAGTGAGCTTCTTCGATTTCAACGCTCGACCAACACCGGTAATAGGAGAAACCCTCAAGAACACATGCTCACCCTCCTGAAACTCTAAATCCTTCCTCCGCTTGTCATGATAACTCTTCTGACGACTCTGCGAAGCCTTCATCTTCTCACGGATCATCTTGATCTTCTCTGTAGTCTCCCGGACAATCTCCGGTCCCAACACTACACTCTCTCCCGACTCGTACCAACACAATGGCGTTCTACACTTTCGACCGTACAATGCTTCGAACGGTGCCATCCCAATACTGGAATGGTGACTGTTGTTATAAGTAAACTCAATCAACGCGAGGTAGGAATCCCATGAACCCCGCTGTTCCAAGACACAAGCCCTCAACAAATCCTCTAACGACTGAATTGTCCTCTCTGACTGACCGTCTGTCTGGGGATGATACGCCGAACTCATTTTTAACTTAGAACCCAATTCTTTCTGCAAACTCTTCCAAAACTCGGAAGTGAACCTCGGATCCCTATCTGACACAATACTCTTCGGAACACCGTGCAGCCTCACAATTTCTTTGACATATACCTCTGCCAACCTCGACACCGGATAAGTGATGTTAATAGGAATAAAGTGGGCAGATTTCGTCAACCTATCAACGACCACCCAAATAGTGTCATAACCCTTAGCTGTATTCGGCAATCCCGTCACAAAATCCATCGCAATGCTATCCCACTTCCACTCTGGAACTTCCAACGGTTGCATTAACCCTGCAGGCTTCTGATGCTCAACCTTAGATTTCTGACAGGTCAAACAGGCATACACAAACTGTGCCACATCTCTCTTCATACCATACCACCAAAACATCTTTTTCAGATCTTGATACATTTTCGTCGCTCCAGGATGGATACTCAACTTGCTACGGTGACCCTCCTCTAAAATTGCCTTTCTCATCTCTTCATCGTCCGGAACACAGATCCTACCCCGGAACCTCAACACACCACTGGAATCTAATTTGAAATCTTCATCTTCAGACTGACCGACCCCATTAATTAAATCCACCAGCTTGACATCTATCTTCTGAGCTTCCCTGATGCTGCCCAGGAAATCATTATCGATCCTTAACATCCCCAGCTTGACACTGCGAGGTGTCATTTTACAAACCAAACTCAAATCCCTGAATTCCTCGATCAGTTCTAATTCTTTCACCATCATAGCCGACATATGCAAAGACTTTCTGCTTAAAGCATCAGCCACGACGTTAGCTTTGCCGGGATGATAATTCAAACCAAAGTCATAATCCTTCAAGAGCTCCAACCACCGACGCTGTCTCATATTCAACTCTTTCTGATCGAACAGATACTTTAGACTCTTATGATCACTGAACACTTCGAACCTCGAACCATAAAGGTAGTGCCTCCAAATCTTAAGCACAAATACCACAGCAGCCAACTCCAAATCATGCGTAGGGTAATTTTTCTCATGAACCCGCAACTGCCTCGACGCGTACGCAACAACTTTCCCATCTTGCATCAACACTCCACCGAGACCCATCTTCGAAGCGTCACAATATACAACGAACGGTTCCTCTGGATTAGGCAACGTCAAAACAGGCGACGTCGTCAATCTCTTTTTCAGTTCCATAAAACTTTCCTCACACCGGGCATCCCAAACAAAAACTTTACCCTTGCAAGTCAACTGAGTCAACGGAAGGGCCAACTTGGAAAAACCCTCGATGAACCTCCTGTAGTACCCAGCTAAACCCAAAAAGCTTCTAATCTCAGTTACGGACTTCGGAGACTCCCACTCCAACACTGCTTCTACTTTTGCCGGATCAACCGCAATACCATTACCAGAAATCACGTGCCCAAGGAAACTCACCTCTTTCAGCCAGAACTCACACTTCGATAACTTAGCGTACAGCTTTTTCTCTTTTAAAACTTCCAACACTGACTTCAGGTGCTCGGCATGCTCTTCCTCTGACTTAGAATAAACTAGAATATCATCTATGAAGATCACCACAAACCGATCTAGGTAATTATGGAAAATACGGTTCATATATTCCTTAAATACACCAGGAGCATTGGTCACACCGAACGGCATCACTGAATATTCATAAAGCCCATACCTTGTCCTGAACGCTGTTTTCTGAACATCCTCATCCTTTACTTTAATCTGATGATATCCGGACCTCAAATCAATTTTGCTGAAAACACGGGCACCCACTAACTGATCCATCAGATCGTCGATCCTCGGGAGCGGATACTTATTCTTGATAGTTACCTTATTCAACTGACGATAGTCCACACATAACCTCATGCTCCCATCTTTCTTTTTCACTAACAATACCGGAGCTCCCCACGGCGACACACTCGGTCTCACAAACTTTTTCTCAAGCAATTCTTCAAGTTGCGTCTTTAACTCAGACAATTCCGACGCCGACATCCTGTACGGTGCCATAGACACAGGCCTCGTACCAGGTACAAGATCAATCGAAAACTCAACTTCTCTTTCCGGTGGTACACCCGGAATTTCATCAGGAAAAACTTCAGGAAACTCGCGTACCACTTCCAGTTCTCCAATAACAGCCTGACTCTCAGCAGACAACGAAGCCATCAACGCAAATAACTGGACTCCTTCTTTCTTCAACTCCTTCAACTGACCAGCAGATATCAAAACAGAACTCTCTTCACCGAAACTAACCGACTTGCTACGACAGTTGATATGAACGTGATTATCCTCTAACCAGTTCATGCCTAAGATTACATCCAGACCCCTCAACGGCAAACAGACAAAATTCACAATAAAGTCCCTGCCGAAGATCGACACGGGACACTGAGAACACACCTGGGACGTAATCACCGACCCCTTCGCAGGAGTATCGACAACCATATCCCCACACATAGCAGATAAAACAAGACCCAATCTCTTACAACAATCAACAGATATAAAACAATGGGTAGCACCAGTATCAATAAGAGATTTCAGAGAAGTACCATTAATAAAACACGTACCTCTAATCAGACCATCATCATCATGCTCCTCCCCTGCCAATGCAAATACCTTCCCAGTAGACCTTTCCTTCTTCGGCTTTGTACACTTTGTACTGATATGCCCAGACTCACCACAGTTGAAACACACCACGTCCTTGACCTTACACTCGGCTGCCATATGACCCTTTTTACCACAACGGTAGCAATTCCTCTCATCAGACCTGCATGTAGTGCTCTTGTGGCCAGGCTTGCCACACTTATAACAGACAATACTAGCAGGGGCATCTCCCCCACTAGAACCCTTACCTCCAGCAGCCCTCTGATAACCCTTACCCGCAGGAACCTCATACGGCTTGCTTCGACTCTGAAACTTGCCCTTTTTCTCAAAAGTAGCTTTGTAATGAGCAGTACTGTCCTCCTCGAAGATTCTGCAACTGTCAACCAGATCTGCGAACACACGAATCTTCTGATAACCAATGGCCTTTTTAATATCAGGCCTTAACCCATTCTCAAATTTGATGCATTTTGAAAATTCAGCTGTAGCCTCACTATAGTGTGGATAAAATTTTGCTAGTTCCACAAATTTTGCCGCATAGGCAGTCACAGACATACCACCCTACTTCAGCTCTAAAAACTCTATCTCTTTCTTCCCTCTGACGTCTTCAGGAAAATATTTTCTCAGAAATTCCCTGCTGAATACCTCCCAAGTAATCTCTTCCTGCACAGCCTCTAACCTCTGCCTAGTAGCCAACCACCAGTCGTCGGCCTCCTCGGCTAACATGTGGGTACCAAAACGGACCTTCTGCTCAACAGTACAATCCATCACCCTGAAAATCCTCTCGATCTCCTTCAACCAAGCCATAGCACCATCTGGATCATATTTGCCCTTAAAGGTGGGCGGATTCTCCCTCTGGAAGGTAGTCAAACTCCGAAAACCAGCATTATCTCCAGCATTCTGCTGACCCTACACAGCCTGAGCCATAGCCTGCAATGCAGCAGCAAGAGCAGCGTCGTTCCTTCCAGCCATTATGAACTATCACTGCAGCACAAACCAAAGATTCAGAACTAATCTATTGTCATAAGACACTATGACAGGACAACCTTGGCCGGACAGACCGAACTGCTCTGATACCACTAATGTAACACCCCTTTCTACCCGTCACTTTGTTTATAAAAATCAGAGTTTAAAAAAAAAATTTCGTTCATAGGGAATGTTACACATACTTCAATAAAACGTCGCTTATCAATTTTAAAAACAGTTCAACTCAGTATTCATGCGTTCACGTAGCACATCACAAATAAAGAATCTCAAGCCTCAATTTAACGTCGCTTATAAAACTCAACATAACAAAACAAACTACGCAGCGGAAAATAATAAAACATAACTGAAGAGTCCACATGGACATAACAACCAGAAAATCATTAATAAAATGTCGAGTTCGTTTCCTCCCCTGAGTGCTACGTATCAGAGCATGACGACTCGACTCAAGAAGTGAAGCTAAGGCATTCACTGGGAATCACCTGCACGTTACCAACACGGGGGTAACATTCAAACAGGAAAGGGTGAGCATCATTTCAATCCATATAATAGAAAATATGATAAGTACTAATCCTAGGCTACGCACTAGAACAATCAGCATCCAAAAACACCAAATATCCACATCACAGTCATCATTCGCATCACTTACAATAACTCATCTCATGTCATGTAGATTTATGAAATGCAACCCACTCGCGGGTATATGCATGAAGGTACCTTTTCACAAAACGTCGCTTAGCCCTTAAGGCCTCATCGTCACTTAGCCACTCAGGCCCCAAAAACGTCACTGGGTTTATGCATATGGGCATGAGACACTATGACATGCACCACTCACAATACACAAACACACAATTATTCAATTCATAGTCAACTATGTGACCCGTCACTTACCGGTTTGCTCGCAAAGAGCACAGCACCTGTCAAATTCACAATCAGCACACAGCGTCACTAGGCCATTTAGACCTTAACATCACTTAGCCCTTCGGGCCCCAAAACGTCACTGGGTTTTCATCGTCACTTACACATAATTATCAATCAACTCAAATAATAGCCACGGAGGGCGAAAACGTCATTTGACTAGCCACCAAGGGCATCCTCGTCATTTACACATCATTATCATTAACTTTGGCCACTAGGGGCAAAACAGTCATTTGACTAGCCACCAAGGGCATCCTCGTCATTTACACATCATTATCATTAACTTTGGCCACTAGGGGCAAAACAGTCATTTTGACACTACCACGTTAAAACTGTTGTTTATACACCAAAAGGGGTTTTTAAAGAACTCCATGTCAATTTTCAATGTCACTGGGACGATCACCGGGGACAGCCACTTGGGCGCCCACAAACAGTCAGAAAATAACAATTTTTCATTTTAAAAATTGGACCCATAGATAGACAACGTAAAAAGCTTCACGACACTTTTCGAATCGTTCAAAACGAACGTCTGAGTCAAAAGTTATGTTAAAAATAATTTTGGGAAAAATCAGGCAACATTCTGGAAACAGGCGCCTTAGGCGCCCAGGCAACCAGGCAACCAGGCAACACGCGCACTGGCGCCCAGCGCCCAGGCGCGCAACACAACGCACACACGCAACACACACGGGCGCTCAGCGCCCAGCGCCTGGCGCCCAGCGCCTTGGCGCAACACGCAGCAACACAACACGCCACAGGCGCCGAGCGCCCAGGCGCGCACACACGCACAACACGACACGACACGGGCGCCTAGCGCCCAGGCGCGCACACACGCGCAACACAACACGCCACAGGCGCCCAGCGCCCAGCACAGGCGCTTAGCGCCCAGAAAACAGCAACAATTCCAGAATTTTGTTCAACAACTTTTTAACACTAAAAATTGGTTTCCTAACAATTTTAAAGTGTAAAAACTCAAATTTTTCCAGCAACTAAAAACGCACTTATCTCATTCAAAATCACCAAAACTCAATTTATCAAAACTCAATTAAACAAACAACATCACTAACACCATCATGGCGCCCTAGGCGCCCAAAACACCTACAACCTTCATGCGACTTCACCTCCAACAAATCAAACGCATAGATCAACATTATAGTTCTCAACACATACGCATAACACCACCAATAAGGCAAAATCATAGATCACAACCAAGCAATGAATCAAATTCGCATATTCTCATAATAAACATATATGAAAGTTAACATCAAGAACATCAAGAAACGCAAAAGAACATCAAGAACATCATGGAATCTAGGAGAAACCTTAGATCTAGGGCCTATCATAGATTTATTAGATGGAAGGATAGAGCTCCCCTAACCTTTTTCAAGAAGAAGAATTCGATGCCCTAGGAGAAGTCACCTACAGAGCCACAGCAACAACGGAGATCCCTCCCTCTTGATCTTCGAATCCTCTTCTCCTTCTCCTCTTGGCCGCCTCCTTGCTCTCTCTCTTTCTCACGCTCTTTTCTTTCTCCCTTGCTCTCTCTTGAAATTTCGCAACAATAAGCCAACAACCCTAACCCCCAAACACTACTCCACTTCGCATACTTGTGGATCATGGGCTTGGGCCTTCCACTCAAGCCCAAGTCATGCAAGTGGCGCCTCCACTCCCTCCTAATACCACCAAAAATTAATAAAATTCCAATTAATTACATTATATCAAATAATTTAATTTAAATCCCCAATTACTTAATTAAATAAATTAATTAAATAATTTTAGGGTGTTACAACTCTCCCCCACTTAGAATATTTCGTCCTCGAAATTTACCTGATCAAACAACTCTGGGTAGGATTCTCGCATCTTGCTCTCTAGCTCCCAAGTCAGACTCTCGCCGGCAGCTCCTAGCCAGACCACTTTCACTAATGCAATCTCTTTGCCTCTAAGCGCTTTCACTTCACGATCCTCAATCCGTACGGGCATCGTCTCCACAGTGAGATTATCCCGCACCTCTACATCGTCCATATGGATCACATGAGATGGATCCGAAACATACTTCCGAAGTTGTGACACGTGAAACACGTCATGCAAGTTCGAAAGATTTGGCGGTAAAGCCACTCTATAAGCCACATTTCTGATTCTTTCAGAAATCTGATAAGGACCAACAAATCGAGGAGTGAGCTTCTTCGATTTCAACGCTCGACCAACACCGGTAATAGGAGAAACCCTCAAGAACACATGCTCACCCTCCTGAAACTCTAAATCCTTCCTCCGCTTGTCATGATAACTCTTCTGACGACTCTGCGAAGCCTTCATCTTCTCACGGATCATCTTGATCTTCTCTGTAGTCTCCCGGACAATCTCTGGTCCCAACACTACACTCTCTCCCGACTCGTACCAACACAATGGCGTTCTACACTTTCGACCGTACAATGCTTCGAACGGTGCCATCCCAATACTGGAATGGTGACTGTTGTTATAAGTAAACTCAATCAACGCGAGGTAGGAATCCCATGAACCCCGCTGTTCCAAGACACAAGCCCTCAACAAATCCTCTAACGACTGAATTGTCCTCTCTGACTGACCGTCTGTCTGGGGATGATACGCCGAACTCATTTTTAACTTAGAACCCAATTCTTTCTGCAAACTCTTCCAAAACTCGGAAGTGAACCTCGGATCCCTATCTGACACAATACTCTTCGGAACACCGTGCAGCCTCACAATTTCTTTGACATATACCTCTGCCAACCTCGACACCGGATAAGTGATGTTAATAGGAATAAAGTGGGCAGATTTCGTCAACCTATCAACGACCACCCAAATAGTGTCATAACCCTTAGCTGTATTCGGCAATCCCGTCACAAAATCCATCGCAATGCTATCCCACTTCCACTCTGGAACTTCCAACGGTTGCATTAACCCTGCAGGCTTCTGATGCTCAACCTTAGATTTCTGACAGGTCAAACAGGCATACACAAACTGTGCCACATCTCTCTTCATACCATACCACCAAAACATCTTTTTCAGATCTTGATACATTTTCGTCGCTCCAGGATGGATACTCAACTTGCTACGGTGACCCTCCTCTAAAATTGCCTTTCTCATCTCTTCATCGTCCGGAACACAGATCCTACCCCGGAACCTCAACACACCACTGGAATCTAATTTGAAATCTTCATCTTCAGGCTGACCGACCCCATTAATTAAATCCACCAGCTTGACATCTATCTTCTGAGCTTCCCTGATGCTGCCCAGGAAATCATTATCGATCCTTAACATCCCCAGCTTGACACTGCGAGGTGTCATTTTACAAACCAAACTCAAATCCCTGAATTCCTCGATCAGTTCTAATTCTTTCACCATCATAGCCGACATATGCAAAGACTTTCTGCTTAAAGCATCAGCCACGACGTTAGCTTTGCCGGGATGATAATTCAAACCAAAGTCATAATCCTTCAAGAGCTCCAACCACCGACGCTGTCTCATATTCAACTCTTTCTGATCGAACAGATACTTTAGACTCTTATGATCACTGAACACTTCGAACCTCGAACCATAAAGGTAGTGCCTCCAAATCTTAAGCACAAATACCACAGCAGCCAACTCCAAATCATGCGTAGGGTAATTTTTCTCATGAACCCGCAACTGCCTCGACGCGTACGCAACAACTTTCCCATCTTGCATCAACACTCCACCGAGACCCATCTTCGAAGCGTCACAATATACAACGAACGGTTCCTCTGGATTAGGCAACGTCAAAACAGGCGACGTCGTCAATCTCTTTTTCAGTTCCATAAAACTTTCCTCACACCGGGCATCCCAAACAAAAACTTTACCCTTGCAAGTCAACTGAGTCAACGGAAGGGCCAACTTGGAAAAACCCTCGATGAACCTCCTGTAGTACCCAGCTAAACCCAAAAAGCTTCTAATCTCAGTTACGGACTTCGGAGACTCCCACTCCAACACTGCTTCTACTTTTGCCGGATCAACCGCAATACCATTACCAGAAATCACGTGCCCAAGGAAACTCACCTCTTTCAGCCAGAACTCACACTTCGATAACTTAGCGTACAGCTTTTTCTCTTTTAAAACTTCCAACACTGACTTCAGGTGCTCGGCATGCTCTTCCTCTGACTTAGAATAAACTAGAATATCATCTATGAAGATCACCACAAACCGATCTAGGTAATTATGGAAAATACGGTTCATATATTCCATAAATACACCAGGAGCATTGGTCACACCGAACGGCATCACTGAATATTCATAAAGCCCATACCTTGTCCTGAACGCTGTTTTCTGAACATCCTCATCCTTTACTTTAATCTGATGATATCCGGACCTCAAATCAATTTTGCTGAAAACACGGGCACCCACTAACTGATCCATCAGATCGTCGATCCTCGGGAGCGGATACTTATTCTTGATAGTTACCTTATTCAACTGACGATAGTCCACACATAACCTCATGCTCCCATCTTTCTTTTTCACTAACAATACCGGAGCTCCCCACGGCGACACACTCGGTCTCACAAACTTTTTCTCAAGCAATTCTTCAAGTTGCGTCTTTAACTCAGACAATTCCGACGCCGACATCCTGTACGGTGCCATAGACACAGGCCTCGTACCAGGTACAAGATCAATCGAAAACTCAACTTCTCTTTCCGGTGGCACACCCGGAATTTCATCAGGAAAAACTTCAGGAAACTCGCGTACCACTTCCAGTTCTCCAATAACAGCCTGACTCTCAGCAGACAACGAAGCCATCAACGCAAATAACTGGACTCCTTCTTTCTTCAACTCCTTCAACTGACCAGCAGATATCAAAACAGAACTCTCTTCACCGAAACTAACCGACTTGCTACGACAGTTGATATGAACGTGATTATCCTCTAACCAGTTCATGCCTAAGATTACATCCAGACCCCTCAACGGCAAACAGACAAAATTCACAATAAAGTCCCTGCCGAAGATCGACACGGGACACTGAGAACACACCTGGGACGTAATCACCGACCCCTTCGCATGAGTATCGACAACCATATCCCCACACATAGCAGATAAAACAAGACCCAATCTCTTACAACAATCAACAGATATAAAACAATGGGTAGCACCAGTATCAATAAGAGATTTCAGAGAAGTACCATTAATAAAACACGTACCTCTAATCAGACCATCATCATCATGCTCTTCCCCTGCCAATGCAAATACCTTCCCAGTAGACCTTTCCTTCTTCGGCTTTGTACACTTTGTACTGATATGCCCAGACTCACCACAGTTGAAACACACCACGTCCTTGACCTTACACTCGGCTGCCATATGACCCTTTTTACCACAACGGTAGCAATTCCTCTCATCAGACCTGCATGTAGTGCTCTTGTGGCCAGGCTTGCCACACTTATAACAGACAATACTAGCAGGGGCATCTCCCCCACTAGAACCCTTACCTCCAGCAGCCCTCTGATAACCCTTACCCGCAGGAACCTCATACGGCTTGCTTCGACTCTGAAACTTGCCCTTTTTCTCAGAAGTAGCTTTGTAATGAGCAGTACTGTCCTCCTCGAAGATTCTGCAACTGTCAACCAGATCTGCGAACACACGAATCTTCTGATAACCAATGGCCTTTTTAATATCAGGCCTTAACCCATTCTCAAATTTGATGCATTTTGAAAATTCAGCTGTAGCCTCACTATAGTGTGGATAAAATTTTGCTAGTTCCACAAATTTTGCCGCATAGGCAGTCACAGACATACCACCCTGCTTCAGCTCTAAAAACTCTATCTCTTTCTTCCCTCTGACGTCTTCAGGAAAATATTTTCTCAGAAATTCCCTGCTGAATACCTCCCAAGTAATCTCTTCCTGCACAGCCTCTAACCTCTGCCTAGTAGCCAACCACCAGTCGTCGGCCTCCTCGGCTAACATGTGGGTACCAAAACGGACCTTCTGCTCAACAGTACAATCCATCACCCTGAAAATCCTCTCGATCTCCTTCAACCAAGCCATAGCACCATCTGGATCATATTTGCCCTTAAAGGTGGGCGGATTCTCCCTCTGGAAGGTAGTCAAACTCCGAAAACCAGCATTATCTCCAGCATTCTGCTGACCCTACACAGCCTGAGCCATAGCCTGCAATGCAGCAGCAAGAGCAGCGTCGTTCCTTCCAGCCATTATGAACTATCACTGCAGCACAAACCAAAGATTCAGAACTAATCTATTGTCATAAGACACTATGACAGGACAACCTTGGCCGGACAGACCGAACTGCTCTGATACCACTAATGTAACACCCCTTTCTACCCGTCACTTTGTTTATAAAAATCAGAGTTTAAAAAAAAAATTTCGTTCATAGGGAATGTTACACATACTTCAATAAAACGTCGCTTATCAATTTTAAAAACAGTTCAACTCAGTATTCATGCGTTCACGTAGCACATCACAAATAAAGAATCTCAAGCCTCAATTTAACGTCGCTTATAAAACTCAACATAACAAAACAAACTACGCAGCGGAAAATAATAAAACATAACTGAAGAGTCCACATGGACATAACAACCAGAAAATCATTAATAAAATGTCGAGTTCGTTTCCCCCCCTGAGTGCTACGTATCAGAGCATGACGACTCGACTCAAGAAGTGAAGCTAAGGCATTCACTGGGAATCACCTGCACGTTACCAACACGGGGGTAACATTCAAACAGGAAAGGGTGAGCATCATTTCAATCCATATAATAGAAAATATGATAAGTACTAATCCTAGGCTACGCACTAGAACAATCAGCATCCAAAAACACCAAATATCCACATCACAGTCATCATTCGCATCACTTACAATAACTCATCTCATGTCATGTAGATTTATGAAATGCAACCCACTCGCGGGTATATGCATGAAGGTACCTTTTCACAAAACGTCGCTTAGCCCTTAAGGCCTCATCGTCACTTAGCCACTCAGGCCCCAAAAACGTCACTGGGTTTATGCATATGGGCATGAGACACTATGACATGCACCACTCACAATACACAAACACACAATTATTCAATTCATAGTCAACTATGTGACCCGTCACTTACCGGTTTGCTCGCAAAGAGCACAGCACCTGTCAAATTCACAATCAGCACACAGCGTCACTAGGCCATTTAGACCTTAACATCACTTAGCCCTTCGGGCCCCAAAACGTCACTGGGTTTTCATCGTCACTTACACATAATTATCAATCAACTCAAATAATAGCCACGGAGGGCGAAAACGTCATTTGACTAGCCACCAAGGGCATCCTCGTCATTTACACATCATTATCATTAACTTTGGCCACTAGGGGCAAAACAGTCATTTGACTAGCCACCAAGGGCATCCTCGTCATTTACACATCATTATCATTAACTTTGGCCACTAGGGGCAAAACAGTCATTTTGACACTACCACGTTAAAACTGTTGTTTATACACCAAAAGGGGTTTTTAAAGAACTCCATGTCAATTTTCAATGTCACTGGGACGATCACCGGGGACAGCCACTTGGGCGCCCACAAACAGTCAGAAAATAACAATTTTTCATTTTAAAAATTGGACCCATAGATAGACAACGTAAAAAGCTTCACGACACTTTTCGAATCGTTCAAAACGGACGTCTGAGTCAAAAGTTATGTTAAAAATAATTTTGGGAAAAATCAGGCAACATTCTGGAAACAGGCGCCTTAGGCGCCCAGGCAACCAGGCAACACGCGCACTGGCGCCCAGCGCCCAGGCGCGCAACACAACGCACACACGCAACACACACGGGCGCTCAGCGCCCAGCGCCTGGCGCCCAGCGCCTTGGCGCAACACGCAGCAACACAACACGCCACAGGCGCCGAGCGCCCAGGCGCGCACACACGCACAACACGACACGACACGGGCGCCTAGCGCCCAGGCGCGCACACACGCGCAACACAACACGCCACAGGCGCCCAGCGCCCAGCACAGGCGCTTAGCGCCCAGAAAACAGCAACAATTCCAGAATTTTGTTCAACAACTTTTTAACACTAAAAATTGGTTTCCTAACAATTTTAAAGTGTAAAAACTCAAATTTTTCCAGCAACTAAAAACGCACTTATCTCATTCAAAATCACCAAAACTCAATTTATCAAAACTCAATTAAACAAACAACATCACTAACACCATCATGGCGCCCTAGGCGCCCAAAACACCTACAACCTTCATGCGACTTCACCTCCAACAAATCAAACGCATAGATCAACATTATAGTTCTCAACACATACGCATAACACCACCAATAAGGCAAAATCATAGATCACAACCAAGCAATGAATCAAATTCGCATATTCTCATAATAAACATATATGAAAGTTAACATCAAGAACATCAAGAAACGCAAAAGAACATCAAGAACATCATGGAATCTAGGAGAAACCTTAGATCTAGGGCCTATCATAGATTTATTAGATGGAAGGATAGAGCTCCCCTAACCTTTTTCAAGAAGAAGAATTCGATGCCCTAGGAGAAGTCACCTACAGAGCCACAGCAACAACGGAGATCCCTCCCTCTTGATCTTCGAATCCTCTTCTCCTTCTCCTCTTGGCCGCCTCCTTGCTCTCTCTCTTTCTCACGCTCTTTTCTTTCTCCCTTGCTCTCTCTTGAAATTTCGCAACAATAAGCCAACAACCCTAACCCCCAAACACTACTCCACTTCGCATACTTGTGGATCATGGGCTTGGGCCTTCCACTCAAGCCCAAGTCATGCAAGTGGCGCCTCCACTCCCTCCTAATACCACCAAAAATTAATAAAATTCCAATTAATTACATTATATCAAATAATTTAATTTAAATCCCCAATTACTTAATTAAATAAATTAATTAAATAATTTTAGGGTGTTACAGTGAGAGCCCATCAGGACCTTTGTCCGTTTGGCTACTTGCGAAAGTTTCAACCAGAGTTGTGCTCTTTCATGATGTCTCACACCTAGCAGTTTGCTGCATTTGTGGGGAATTTTGTGAAAGGGACTGTAGCTCTGGTGGCCTTGTAAGGGAGTGAATAGAGCTACATGGAAGGATTACCCTTTAAATTGCTCTAGACCATAGGTCTCACCCCTTTTAGGTCACAAGGGCTTTCCAAATTGTGTGTTGCATCGTTGCATTCAGTTCAATCAATTTTTCCTTCAAAATTTTTGAAAATTTAAAAAAAAAAAGATATGCTTTCCCTTTTCAATAAACCCCTATATGAGGTGGCATATAGTGTGAAAATTTTCAAATCACCACCTGTAAATATCCTCTTTCTGCAAAACACAAAAAAAAGCATCCTTGCATCATCGCATCATTGCATCACTGCATCATTGCATCATTTGCATTGCATAAAATTCCAATTATGAAAAAGAACCATTCATCTCGCATTCCCTTTCATCACATAAAGATAAGACAAAAACAATTATCATCTGCATAGCATAAGCATTTCATTTATAATCATGCAAAAAAAATCCTCGTCAAGTTCATCCAAGATGAGACATTCATGCATAAGCATTATTTCAGAAAAGACACAATAGAACTACGTAAGCTTTGATTCCTCATTACAATGGGGATACGTAGGATCGGGTCATACCCCGTCAAGCACATTTTTCTAAAACCTTTTTTTTCCAATAAATCATTTGCATCATACTTGCATATCATAATTTGTTCATTCATTCATTGCATAAAATAAGAGTTGTGATGAGAAGCGAGACGTTCTTGCGAAACAATCATCCTTTTTGAAAAAGTTTATCCTTACTTGGTTGCAAACTCAAGGTGTTCCAAGGCATTCAGTTTTTCAAATCAACAGCTCATTTGCATTTCTTTCAAAAGCACTGCATCCCATTCATTCTATGACAAAAGACTGAAATAGTGTGTCAAAGAAAAAACAATTTTTTAACTGATGTTAACTCTCTGTGAAGCATTCTTCTAAATGAGCGTGCATGCTATGAGTACATTCTCTTGTTTGAGTCCGTTGGTTTTCCTCCCTTACCACAGTTTCCCGTCCAAGTCTAGTCCCGCCCCGTCCACCCATAAAGTGCATATTCGCCCCATCAGTGCGTATTTGACTTTTGGTTCAAGTCCTCCATGCTGGGGCAAGTCTGTAATCATTAAATCCCCTTGATTAATATCATATTCCTTCAGTGCAAGTCTCTCAAAAAAAATAATAATAATAATAATAATAATATAATAAACAAGAAAACAAGCTCGCTAGGTTGAAAACCCGCAAAGGGCGGCCTAGGCAAAAAGGAGCGCCCGGTGGACTGAAAACTTGCAAAAAGCGGTCCAGGCAAAAATTAGGGCACAAAAAAAAAAGGAAAAAAGAGCAAACACATAAAGATAGATAAACTATTGTTCTAAAGTTAAGTCTTATAGAAATAAGCAATCGGGATTTGAAATGAAGTTTGGCCATCTCCTCAAAAACCCCAAAATCCCAGAAAGTCCCTTTCCTACCCACCTTGAGCCAAGAAAAACCGAAATCCAAAAATCACCCTAGACAAGGATCACCCCAAATAAAAAAACAGTGCATCACTTTTTATCAGCTCACCCGAGTCAAAAAAAAAAAAAAAAAAATTAAAAAAGGGGGATTCAAAAATGAAAACCCCAAAACAAAAGAAAATGGTGAGCTGGTACAAGAGATCCTTGTCTAAATAAACCTTCGAACACTTCATCATTCCAACACCTGATTCCATAAACCTTCAAACACTTCCTTTGGCCTCAACATCAAACCCCTTCGTCATCCTACCATGAGACACGAATTTGCTTTAACAAAGCCCAAACAAGCCCAATAACCATCTTCCTCATAGACCATTAACCGTCAATCAACGCCGAACAAAACTCATCCTCCCATTAGCCTCAAACACTTCATTAAGCCTAACCTTCCTTCCTCCACAAAACACCACAATCCCGAAAAGTCCATTCCGATCAATGACCGGTTGCTTTGGTTCACTCAAAGTCTAATCTTAGGACGAACAAGCTTATCTATGTACAATGTGTTTGCTCAAAAGAAAAACAAACGATCAGAAAAAAGAAAGCTGATCAAGAAAAATGAACCCTCAGAAAAAAGAGAACTGAGGAAACAAAAACAAACAGTCAGAAAAAAGAAAGCTGACAAAATAAAAAAGGAGGGACTTGCACTCCAAAACACATTCAAGATGCATTAAAACAAGGTGTAGTGATCACCAGGTAAGGATTCTCTCGCACCAAAAGTCGAGACATCAGTAGAGAGCCAAAGATTTGCACTGAGAACACCACTCGGACCCAAAAGTTGGGGCATTCTTTTCACCCCCCTAAACCAATCATTTTCATAAAACAAACAAAAATCATTTTCAAACCCATTGTTGCTAGTGGCTCATCAGAGCCTCTGTTCGTTTAGCTATTAGTGACAATGTCCTTTTCTCCTAAAAATAATAAACGATGATCCATCATAACCTTTGTTAGTTTGATCATCGTGCGAATCAATCTCTTTCGAAAATCACTTTCAAAAAAGATAACAAAAAACGAGTTGTTATCAATAGTCCATCAGAACCTTCGTTCGTTTGACTAGCGGTACAACTCTCTCTTTTGAGTATTTAGTAAGTGATTCATCATAGCCTCTGCTAGTTTAATCATTCACTAATGCTCGTCCTATTTCAAAAACTCACCCAAAAAGATTAAAAAACAAAAAAACTTTTCAAAGACAACCAAGAACTACGTAGCTTTGAATTCTCCATCGCACCGGGAGATACGTAGGAGCGGGCCATGTCCCGTCAAGCACTTTTTTTCTAAAAACCCCTTTTCCCCCCTTTCTCACCAAAAATAAAATCTCCAGTAAGTTTTCTCATTCGTCTTCAAACAAGAAATAAATAGGCAAATCTAGGTATTTTTCAAATCAAACGTCAAAACCACACATTTAATTAGAGGTTCCCTTTCGGTAGAAAGGACGTGCGCGGTGCTAACACCTTCCTCGCATGTAATCGACCCCCGAACCTATATCTCTAGTTTTCAAAGACCATCCGCCTTGTCCAAAAGACCTTTTTTCAATGTTTTGGTCTTAAAATTAAAATATTGGTGGCGGCTCCAAAAATTTTCCACGTTGTACATCGAGAAACCCAAGCCGGGATTTTTCGGGGTGCAACAGCTGGCGACTCCACTGGGGAAATTGATCCTACACCTATCTCATCCCTTGTCGCACTCACATTCATGAAATCATACAGGGGCAACCCCTTTTTTTTCTCTAGTGTATGGGTCAGAAGCAGTTCTTCTCATCAAGGTTGAAATACCTTCTCCACGAGTGGTCATGGAGGCCAAGTTAGAAGAAGCAAAAGGGGGTCCAAGCTCGTCTAGATCAACTGAATCTCATTAAAGAGAAAGGAATTGCTGCCCTGCGCCATGGCCAGTTGTACCAACAAAAGATGAAGGCAGCTTTCGGCAGGAAAGTCCGTCTTCGAGAATTCGGCGAAGGAGACCTTGTACTCAAAAAGATCCTACCTATCCAGACTGACTCCGTGGGAAGTTGATACCCACTTATGACGGTCCATATGAAGTCAAGAAAGCTTTTTCCAGAGGAGCGCCGATACTCATAAATATAGACGGCGAAGATCTCGGGAATCCAGTCAATTCAGATTAAGTGAAGAAGTATTATGCCTGAAAGAAATATAAAAAAAAAAGAGAAAGACAAGCCAAGTAAGAATTAGCTCGCTAGGTTGAAAACCCACAAAGGGCGGCCTAGGCAAAATCAGAGCGACCCGGTGGATTGAAAACCCGCAAAGGGCGATCCAGGCAAAAATTAGGGTCTAAAAACTTAGGCATGAAAAGTAAAGAAAGGCATACAACTCTCCTACAAGCTTGGATGAGGAAGTGATCAAGGTCAAGGACATAGATGTTTGGCACTGTTCCACAGAGACGGACAGTCAGAATTTAGTTTCTCCCTTTTTTCGTGTCTTTTTATAGTTTAAACTCTCAAATGCAATAAACAATCGGCGTAACTTCATGTGCGACCGGTTTCCGCATTAATAAAATTCAAATTTCTCGTATCTGTTCACTCTTTTATTTTCTGCTTTTTCTGCTCAAAATAAACGTTTTATGATGATGATGGTCCTGAACTGTAAAACATGTGCATATATCATAGAGCATTGCAAATCATTACGAGATTCTTAAGAGTCCTGAGAGAAAGCACACCCTCAAATTCAGTCAATCATGCAAGAGAAAGCAACTACATCCACGATTGCTTCAAACCAGCAAAGTCAAGACCAACATGCACTCGGCCCATGAGCCCCGCAAGTCCAACAGGTTCCTCAGTCGCGTGTCATGAGTGTCGCGGGTTGGCTGAACCAGCAAAAATAAAAAATAAGCAAAAAAAAAAGGCAATAAACAAACACAGTCTTGCATTACATTCATCATGCATAAAATCATGCATTTATCAGACATAAAAATAATGATAATAAAGTAAAGAAAAAGAGAAATTCAGGCATTTGCATTCATCATAAGAAAAGAAAAAGAAAATAGCAATCATGGCATTTGCATCATGCATCTCATAGAAAAAACAAAACGAAGCCTTCCATTGCATACACTGGCATTCCATGCGGTCAAACCAGACCTTTGTGTCCTTAAACCAGATCATTGTGATCCATAAACCAGACCTTTGTGTCCTTAAACCAGACCTTTAGGGTCCATAAATCAGACAAGTATGCAGACACATATTGCTCCATAAACCAGGCTTGTCGGCCCATAAACCAGACTCGTTGTGATCCTTAAATCAGACTAATATCGAGTCCATAATTTAGCATTCCATCAAATAAACCAAGGCATTTCACAACTCTCAAGCATTGCATTTGCATACCCGCACTTCATAAATAAAAAAAGCAACCATCAAGGAAAGCCAAAAGAGAATATCAAAAGCGTCCAGCATTGCATGCATCAGCGTCACATGCATCCACGTAGCATTACATTTGCATAACCGCATCTTGCACATTCATCATCACACCAAAATCATAACATGCACATGCATAACATGCCCTTGCATAACATGCACTCATACTCCATGCACCATTCCTTGCATCAACCAACATATGCAGGTGCCTCCATCCAATACAGCAGCATCGGTCATTTCAAATCAACCAATCAACAGCATTTGTGAGCCCTCTGTGCTCGTCCTGAGCCCTCTGTGCTCATCCTGAGCCCTCTGCGCTCATCGTGAGCCCTCTGTGCTCATCGTGAGCCCTCTGTGCTCGTCCTGAGCCCTCTGTGCTCATCCTGAGCCCTCTGCGCTCATACTGAGCCCTCTGTGCTCCCTCCTGAGCCCTCTGTGCTCATCCTGAGCCCTCTGTGCTCCCTCCTGAGCCCTATGCGCTCATCCTGAGCCCTCCGCGCTCATCCTGAGCCCTCCGCGCTCATCCCGAGCCCTTAGTGCTCCTTTCTTACTGCTTTCTTTACCGCGTTCTTTACCGCTTTATTTCCTGCTTCTGCACGCCAAGTGCCCATTTTACTTTTCTGTTTGCACGCCAAGTGCCCATTTTACCTTTTCTGTTTGCACGCCAAGTGCCCATTCACTTTTCTGTCTGCACGCCAAGTGCCCATTTTACTTTTCTGTTTGCACGCCAAGTGCCCATTTACTTTTCTGTTTGCACGCCAAGTGCCCATTTACTTTTCTGTCTGCACGCCAAGTGCCCATTTTACTTTTCTGTTTGCACGCCAAGTGCACCTCAATTCAGTGCGGCAGCATTGAACATCTCAATCAATCAATCAACAGGATTCGTGAATCCCTTCAGGACCCAAGTGTCCCTTCAAACGCAGACTTCACCTCGCATTCGAGCTGCGGGTAAGTCCTTCAGACCCCGAGTGGTCCTCCAGACTAGTTGTGTCAGCCTAAGACACAGTGGACGTCCTTCATGGTCAACATATCAGTTCCGGATCTGATCTTGACCCATCATGGCCGCTCGGAAAAGGCCACCCCTTCAGGCAGACCGTTTTACTAGTACCGTTGCTAGTTTGCGCTCCATCAGACCCATTGGTCCATCAGGCTTAGGCATGCCCTTCAGACCTCGTCGGTCCTTCAGTTTAACTCCAATCAATGCGCCAAGCATCGACTGCGAATTAGACCTTCAGAGCCTTAGTGCTCCTTCAGATCCCGAGTGGTCCGTCATTTTCTCTCTCGGTTAATGCGCCAGGTGTTAACCATTCCCTGTTTGTTCTCAAGCCCATCTTTTCAAAAAAATCATAGAAAAAGAAAAAGAGGAAAATTCGGGTTTCCCCAAATGGACAAAATCGGTATAATTTCTGAATTCTTTATCTTCATTTTGCCTTGGAATATGTTTCAGCCAATTCATATTCCTCGTTAAATTCAGATAAAGAGGGGCAGCTGTCATACCCCAATTTTGTCCGGCTTAGGTCCAAACCCTAATTTTCCACATAAAAATAAATTATGCATCATTTTTAGGGTTAGAATGCACGTTTTGGGAAGTTAGAGTCAAAAAGGGCATTTTGGTCATTTCTCACAAAAGGGTCTCTAAAAACAATTTTTGCAATAAGCCTCATGCATCAAATTAGGGTTTTTGAAAATGTGTTATGTATGCATGGCAAGTTTTGGAAAAATATGTTATGCATGCATGGCAAGCTTTGGAAAATATTTTATGCATGCATGGCAAAGACCTAAAAACACTTTTGTGGAAAGCAAGAATTGATTTCTATTCTGTTCCAAAGGCTCAAGAATCGATTCCTCATTGTGTTAACTAAGTAAGGAATCGATTTTCACCTATGCAAAAGGTCCTGAAAATCGATTCCCACTATTTCCAAAGGCTCAAGAATCGATTCCTCATTGTGTTAACTAAGTAAGGAATCGATTTTCACCTATGCAAAAGGTCCTGAAAATCGATTCCCACTATTTCCAAAGGCTCAAGAATCGATTCCTCATTGTGTTAACTAAGTAAGGAATCGATTTTCACCTATGCAAAAGGTCCTGAAAATCGATTCCCACTATTTCCAAAGGCTCAAGAATCGATTCCTCATTGTGTTAACTAAGTAAGGAATCGATTTTCACCTATGCAAAAGGTCCTGAAAATTGATTCCCACTAATTTCTAAAGCCCAAGGAATCGATTCCTATGTTTTCTAAAAGCAAAGAATCGATTATACTATATTTTGCCTTCATCAAACAATCGATTCATCCTTGCAATAAATGTTTTTAAAAAATTCTACGCTTTCCTAAGCCTATAAATAGGCAGCCTCAAGTCACATTTTGAGGGACAGATTTCACAAGAACACACAGAGACAGATTTCACATCTTCACACACACACATTTCACGAGATCTGAGAAGAATTGCTCCAGAGACATTTCACGAGATCTGGGAAGACAACTCTTGCAAATCTCATTTTCCAGTTCTACGCTTCATTTTTGCTCTATTCGCGCCGTTGGTCCGTCTGAGCTGATCTCCTGCAAGGGTTAGTCGGGGTTTGCGTTCTTCAGAGTTGTAATATCTGTCTTCATCAGAGGTATTTCAGTCTTTACATTTGTTAAAATTTAATCATTGTGATCCCTGCCAAAATTGCCCTATGTGATTTAATTTAGCTGTAGTGTCCTTGTTGATGATGAACCACATGATTCCCACTTATGCCTAGTGCATCATTTTCTAAGTGGTGAAGATGGTCTCAGATGATTCAACCTCCCCCTTTTAACTTCCTAATGAATAAAAGATAGTTAGGTTTGTGGTTTAAGGTCCATGGGGTATTGCAAAGGATGGGTTTCCCAAAACCTTGATGCTCCCTCCTCTTTGATTGTGTTACTAGCCTTTGGGCACTTATTCATGAATGCAAAGGATAGGCTTACCTTAGCCTTGATGCAATTTCCCCTTTTGTTCATGTTGTTGAGAAATCGTTGCTCACATGTTCCTTAGTTTAATTAAGATCATTCTATGCCTATGGTCAACTGCTTGCTTGTTTCTGATGCATTTTAAATGTCTTGATTCAATATGCCATTCCATCCATGTGTATGACCTCCTGATGAAGACGTAAGTCTACATGCCTGTTGTAGCATAGAGTCATTAGGGTAAATACACTCCTTCCTACACACACACACTTGCTTTGGGTATGACCTCCTGATGAAGACGTAAGTCTACATGCCTGTTGTAGCATAGAGTCATTAGGGTAAATACACTCCTTCCTACACACACACACTTGCTTTTGAGAACTTTACCTTGCATCCCTGATAAGTGGGTCTTTTGATTATATTGGCATGTTTAGTCTTGATTAAATGATCAACATATGCATGATTTCGTGATTATTGAATGTGCTCGAATTTTTGTAATCAATCATTGATAGTGCCTTCACCCTTTTTCCAAAAATCTTTCAAACTCTTTCAAAAAAAAACATTTTCTTTAGAACTACGTCGCTTTGATTCCCATTTGGGATACGTAGGAGCGAGCCACGTTCTCGTCAAGCGCAACAAATAAAAATTCTTTTCACCACCCTAAACCAATCATTTTCACAAAACAAACCAAAAAGTCATTTTCAAACCCATTGTTGCTAGTAGCTCATCAGAGCCTCTGTTCGTTTAGCTATTAGTGACAATGTCCTTTTCTCCTAAAAGTAATAAACGATGATCCATCATAACCTTTGTTAGTTTGATCATCGTGCGAATCAATCTCTTTCGAAAATCACTTTCAAAAAAGATAATAAAAAACGAGTTGTTATCAATAGTCCATCAGAACCTTCGTTCGTTTGACTAGCGGTACAACTCTCTCTTTTGAGTATTTAGTAAGTGATTCATCATAGCCTCTGCTAGTTTAATCATTCACTAATGCTCGTCCTATTTCAAAAACTCACCAAAAAAAGATTAAAAAACAAAAAAACTTTTCAAAGACAACCAAGAACTACGTAGCTTTGAATTCTCCATCGCACCAGGAGATACGTAGGAGCGGGCCATGTCCCGTCAAGCACTTTTTTCTAAAAACCCTTTTTCCCCCCTTTCTCACCAAAAATAAAATCTCCAGTAAGTTTTCTCATTCGTCTTCAAACAAGAAATAAATAGGCAAATCTAGGTATTTTTCAAATCAAACGTTAAAACCACACATTTAATTAGAGGTTCCCTTTCGGTAGAAAGGACGTGCGCGGTGCTAACACCTTCCTCGCGCGTAATCGACCCCCGAACCTATATCTCTAGTTTTCAAAGACCATCCGCCTTGTCCAAAAGACCTTTTTTCAATGTTTTGGTCTTAAAATTAAAATATTGGTGGCGGCTCCATAATTTTTCCACGTTGTACATTGAGAAACCCAAGCCGGGGATTTTTCGGGGTGCAACAATTAGCAACTCAACATTGCCCCTGCATTAGCAACTCAACATTGCACCTGCATTAGATGCCCCTGCACTCAAAACAGACTACAATGCTTGAAGAAACCCTAGAACATCAAGATGCTCAAGCACTCAGCTGATGATATCATGCTTAGTCATGAAAGCACATGCAAGTCACAAATTTCGGCGCCTACCATTAAAGATAGCTTTGAAGAGTCACTCACCTAGGGACACTTGGCCATCCATTAGAGGACCTCCCTTCTTGGTTGAGTGGAGGATTTGCATTACTTTTTGGGCTGAAGTGACTAAAAGGCAACCCTAACTTTGTTATCAAGCAAACCCTCTTGCGAAGGAAAGCTCCATTTGAAAGCCTATATAAAGACCTCCATCTCTCACTTGAATATATCTCTCATTCCGTACACCAATATATATAGTTTTAAATTTAGTTTTTCATTCTCTTGTAAGAAGGCAAGAAAGGAATTGACAACTTCTTTCTTTACTTCCATACAATCACGTAGTGCTGGCTGAATGTAGTGAAGTGAATGCTCCCGCATTGCTTGGCAACTTCATGCAAAGGAACTCCAACCGTGCAACTCTTACCTTTTTGTTTTCCTTTTGTGATATCAAATATATGAATATGACTTATTCTGTTTATATATGCCTTGTAATGTCTAGCATGAACTAAACTTTTTTAGTTGGGATGTTCTAACCTTATAGTGATTTTTTAAATAAGTTATTGTGATCATATGTGATGTGTGCGTTTTAGTTCTTGTTTTATACTTCTTTCAACATTTATTTTGAGATTGATCACTTAGAACAAGTAGAGTTATAAATACATACATGGTTTATAACTAGAACTCAAGAACTAATATGGGTAAGTGTTTTAATTAAGGAAACTTTGTTGAAACCATGCTAAAACCTAGACATAGGATAGCATAGTAGGGTGATACTGTGGGTACTTAAAATACAGGAGTGAACTTATTTAGCAACCTAGACATAAGAGCTTGTATTGAAACTCTGAAGACAGTGACTGAAAATCACATTTCTAATGCAACAGCATTCAGTGCACCTGCATCACATATAAACACAAAACTATTAAAAGTGACTTATTTGGTAAAGAACATCTCAACTATCATTCTCACTTGACTACATTCTCCATTTATTTAGTTTGTTTACCTTTTGTCTCCACACCATCAATATTGTTTGTTACTTGGTTACTTAATACTAATTTCTCTATCTATTTAAACCTTAAGAATTAATCCAATCCTTGTGGGTACGATCCCATCTTCTTTATACTACTTGTTGTCGACTGTGTATACTTGCACATCACTTTTTCGCACACCAGTTGCCATGGGAGGCCCCATCAGAATTACATTTAACCCAACCGCACAAAGGCTTATGCCAAATGACTTCAACAATGGCAGAGAGAACCATGTCTAGGATCTGGGAGCTCCAAGAGTTGGTGCATAAGTTAAGCACTGTATGTATACTGCTAACATCTATGGATAGGCGGAGAAGATCCCTTAACCAGCGCCAAAATTTAGTAGCAAACTCGCAATGCAAGAAAAGGTGATCAACAGTTTCACTAGTTTTTCCACCCATGCTACACAATGAGACAATCGTGCAACCTCGGGATCTTAGATTTTCATCTGTAGGCATTTTTTTATGAATGAGTCTCCAAAGAAGAAAAGACTTGGAGGGGGAATGGCTTGACTCCAAATCAAATTTCCCCATCTAACCGTGGAGCCAGGGGGTTGAGGTAGAGGAAAGCATCTGTTAGACTCAGTGTGATATGATCTAGAATAGATCAAGAAAGATAGGATCTAGAATTTTGACAATTCAATAATTCTCACACAAGATCAAGAACAAGTGTTATTGAAAAATCAAGAAAGATGAAGAACATACAACCCAAACACAATGAACTTACATGAAAAGTAGAAGAAAGAACAAATGTGGATGAGACTAGAGATGGATGTGGAGATGAATGATCGCCACACCTTCTTGGAAGGCGATAAGATCAACTAGCCTTGGGCGCTCCTAGCCCCAAGGTTGTGAGCAAGGTCCTCTTCTTCAAGAACCATTGGAGAAACTTCATGATGAACCTCACCTCTCATATGCATGTACTCGCCACTCTCACCTCTCACTGGGTATCTCTCTAGGCTTTCAACTTTGCAAAATTGAGGAAATGATTTCATTCATCCAAAAGTTCTCCCTAATTACACTAAGGGGTAAGGTATTTATATTATGGACTTATTGGATCCTAGGTCCACAATATAAAGCCCAAATCCACAATTACAAGAAAGGCCTTTAGCCACAAAACTAGTCTAGGCCGTAGCCCATCTACTCAAAGCCACATGGCCGAAAATGAAAGTGTCTTACAAATATACAATTATTAAAAGGATATGAAACACTAGAAATTCCCTATTATTTAAATGGTCACATTTAATGTGCTTTTATCTTAATGATTAGATTAAACACATTAAAATGTTTTCCTTTGACTTGTTGTTCCTTCCATGAGAGTTGACTTCTAACTTGTTGCTCCCTTGCCTTGAGCCCTGCCCTTGTGATGGGTCCTATGGTCACATCATCCCCTTCCTCTTGAACTTCACTTGTCCCCAAGTGGTCTTCATCTTGAATACCTACATCAAAAAGGGACAAATCACTTACATTAAAAGTAGAGCTAACACCATACTCACTCGGCAAGTCAATGATATAGGAGTTGTCATTGATCCTCTCTAAAATTTTGAAGGGACCATCACCCCTAGGTAAGAGCTTGGATTTCCTCTCATTTGGAAACCTTTCTTTCCTCATATGTACCCATACAAAGTCTCCCGGGTCAAAGATCTTTTTCTTTTTCTTTTTGTTGGCATTTGAAGCATATTGGCCAACCTTTTTTTCGCTAAATTCTTTCACCTTGGCATGCAACTCTTTTACATATCTTGCCCTACTTTTGGCATCTTTATGAAACAAAGTGCTCGAAAGTGGCAAAGGTACCAAGTCTAAAGGTGTTAGGGGATTGAACCCATAGGCCACCTCAAATGGGGAATAAGATGTGGTCCCATGTGGTACCCTATTATAAGCAAACTCAATGAGGGGTAATGCATCTTCCCATGCCTTAATATTTGTTTTCAAAACAGCCCTTAGCAAGGTTCCTAAGGACCTATTAACCACTTCGGTTTGTCCATCTGTTTGGGGATGACAAGTCGTGGAAAATAAGAGCTTAATTAGTTCCTAGCTTCGCCAAAGTATTTTCCAAAAATGTGAAAGAAACTTAGAATCCCTATCACTTACGATGGTTTGGAGAATTCCATGGAGTCTTACCACATTCTTAAAAAACAACGAGGCTATGTGACTAGCATCATCTATTTTGTTGCATGGTATCAAGTGGGCCATTTTTGAAAAGCGGTCAACCACCACAAAATAGAGTCATTGCCATGCTTAGTCTTTGGCAATCCAAGGACAAAGTCCATGGAGATATCAACCCAAGGAAATGAGGGGATGGGGAGGGGAGTGTATAAACCATGGGGCATTACCCTTGACTTAGCCTTCTTACATGGAATACATTGTGTACAAAAAGAAATTACATCATGTTTCATTTTAGGCCAATAGAAATGTTTACTTAATAATTGCAATGTCTTGGTAACCCCAAAATGACCCATAAGCCCTCCCTCATGTACTTCCCTTAGAAGCAATTCCCTATGTGAACATTGAGGGATGCACAATTTGTTACCTTTGAAAAGAAATCCCTCATGTATATGAAAATACTCAAATGAGGCACTTGGACAAGAAGCAAAGATGTGACCAAAATCATTGTCATGCATATACAACTCTCTAAAGGTGCTCAAACCCGAATAGGTTGGCTTGCAATGAAGAAATAAGAGTATATTTGCGCGACAATGCTTCGGCCACAACATTTTGAGTGCCTTTTTTGTGTTTGGTTACATATGGGAATTGTTCTAGGAACTCAACCCACTTGGCATGCCTTCTATTAAGTTTCCCTTGGCTTTTAAGATACTTTAGTGACTCATGGTCACTATGTACGATAAATTCCTTAGGGAAGAGATAATGTTGCCGCGTGTGTAGAGCCCTAATTAGAGCATACAACTTTGTCAAAGGTGGAGTAGTTTAAGTGTGCTCCACCTAATTTTTCACTAAAATAGGCTAAGGGGTGACCATCTTGAGTCAAAATAGCCCCTATGCCTAAATTAGAAGCATCACATTCTAATTCAAAAGTCTTAGAGAAATCCGGCAAAGCAAGGATGGGAGCATGAGCAAGTTTATTTTTGGCTAAATTATAGTTTTGGTCCCCCTATTTTCAAAAATTCAGACATTTGGTCCCCCTATTTTAAAACTCAGATATTTAGTCCCCCAATTTTAAAAAACTCAGAACATTTAGTCCAAAGAGGGATTTTTAGTTTTTTTTAGCTGAGTTGGAATTTGTCAAAAAAAATGCTGATGTTGGCATCACACGTGGCTGCCACGTCATTATCTTAATAATAAAATATTAAAGTAAAAAATAAATAAATAACAAATTAAATTAAGATCAACATAAATAAAAAAAACTAAAAACAGAATTCCCTTCATAATTGTTCTTATTGATCTTCGTCCAACATCAACAAAAGCACTTCCAGAATTGTTCTTCTAACAACAGAATCTCAAATTCCTCTTCTTCAACAACATAATCTAAAATTCCCTTTCTTCAACAACAGATCTAAAATTCCCTTTCTTCAACAACAAAATCTCAAATCCCCATCTTAACCCGACTCATATTCTCAAAAAGAAGAGAGGGAAAAATCGAATCTGAGATCTGAGATTGGTGAAATCGAATGCACAACTCTTTTGGTGAGGAAGGAAGATCTGAGATCGAATCTGCTAGATACGAAGGTGAAATCGTTCAGGTTTGAGATCTGAGATTTGAGATCCGAGGACGCACAGAATCCCAAATCGTCGAAGAAGGAAGATGTTGTTAGATCGCTTCTGCGTTTGCGAGTAGAGTGAAATCAGTTCCCTTCTTCCCTGAACACAAAATCGGTTCTTCAATACGAGTTCTGGGTTTGAAAATAGATTGAAATTTGGGATTTTAGGTTTTAGAGCAATGGTGAAGTCACAGAGAGAAAGAGGGAGAGAAGAGCAAAGCACTGAATCGTTTACTGGTTATGAATCGCCCAAAGCACATGAATCGTTTACTGGTTATGCAGTTTTGCAGAGATCGCCCAAAGATTTGCTGGATTCCAGCAAATATTTTGAAGATGATGACTTCCCGAGGTGAAATCCATTGTTGTTGATAGAAAGATGTTGCTGGATTTTTTATTTAGTGATGAATTTTGAATGGTTTATTAGAATTTTGAATGGTTTTTTATTTAGTGATGAATTTTAGAAAGATGTGGTGATGTGTTGTCGCTGGGTTTGGTTTGGGAAGAAGAGTATTGCAAGAAATGTTCGCTGGATTTGGTTTAATTGCAAGAAATGTTCACTGGATTTTGAATGAGCAAGAATATTGAATCATTTGTGTTTTCTTTTAATTTCAATGTATTAAGAGTTAATAATAATAATATAATTTATTTAATTATTTTAATTATATTAATCTGATGTGGATTTAATATAATTTATTTAATTATATTTTAATTCTATTAATCTGATGCCACGTCAGCCCCCCTTTTTTTTAATGACAAATCAGCAAAAAAAAACTGAAAATCCCTCTTTGGACTAAATGTTCTGAGTTTTTTAAAATAGGGGGACTAAATGTCTGAGTTTTAAAATAGGGGTACTAAATGTCTGAATTTTTAAAAATAGGGGGACCAAAACTATAATTTAGCCTTTATTTTTCAACAAGTTAAAAGCGGCTTCTTGCTCCTCACCCCAATTAAAAACCACATTCTTTTTTCACTAAGACATGTAAATGAGAGGCAATGGTTGAAAAATTTGGCACAAAGCGCCTATAGAAACTTGCCAATCCTAGAAAACTCCTTGCCTCATTCACATTCTTAGGTTGCGGCCAATCAAGTATGGCCTTGACCTTTGATGGGTCAACCTTGACACCTTGTGAACTCACAACAAATCCAAGAAAGGTGACTTCATGCTTGCAAAAAGTGCATTTTTCCAAATTGGCATAAAGATGTTCCTTTCTTAGGACTTCAATTACATTCTTTAAGTGGTTCACATGGTCATCAAGAGTGACACTATACACAAGTATATAATCAAAATACACAACCACAAACTTTCCCAAAAAAGATCTTAGGACGTGATTCATTAATCTCATAAAGGTAGAGGGGCGCATTAGTTAAGCCAAAAGGCATAACCAACCATTCATAGAGACCAAATTTAGTTTTAAAAGCGGTCTTCCATTCATCCCCTTCTCTAACCCTTATTTGGTGATAACCACTCCTAAGGTCAATTTTAGAGAAAAAGCAGGCCCCACTCAACTCATCTAACAAGTCATCAAGTCTAGGAATGGGGTGCCTATATTTTATTGTGATGTTGTTAATGGCACGACAATCCGTACACATTCGCCAAGTACCATCCTTCTTGGGAACTAGAATGACCGGCATGGCACAAGGTGTGAGGCTTTCTCTCACCCAACCTTTGTCAAGAAGTTTAGTAACTTGATTCTCTATCTCTTGTGTCTCTTGAGGATTAGTTTTGTAGGCCGGCCTATTAGGGATTGACGCACCGGGAATTAAAGCCATTTGGTGTTCAATACCTCTAAGAGGTGGCAAGCCTTTTTGAATATCTTTAGGGAAGACATCCTCATAGGAGTGCAAGAGATCAAGAATTTCTTTTGGTAAATCAAGTAGGACAATCTCACTAGTCAAACAACCCACTTCTTTTAAAAAGAGTATGTATGTTGGTTGTTTGGCCACTAAGACCTTTCTCACTTGTGTTTCCTTCAAGAAAAGGTTGGTAACCCTTTTTGTAAGTGACGACATTTTTGTTTCTTTGTCATCTAACCTAGGGTTGTTTTGGCCACTAGTTGAAGCTTGGTCTTCTACTTTCTTTTTGCCTTTTAGTTCTCTCTCCTCATCCTCTATTTTCTTTTTTAAAGTCATTTGGTCTTTCAAGACTTCTTGAGGACTAAGAGGAGCGAGAACCACTTTCTTATTATTAAAGACAAAAGAGTATCTGTTGGAGAAGCCATCATGACTTACTTTTCTATCAAATTGCCAAGGTCTACCTAATAAAAGGTGCCCGGCTTCCAACTACTTGTTTGTCTACAACAATTGCATTATCATCTTTTAGCCATTGTAGCTTGTATGGCTTTGGATGATTGATGGTGGTGAGATTGAGTTTTTGTACTAGTCTAGTGATAGCTACATTGACACATGATCCACCATCAATTATCAAGCTACACAAGTGTTTTTGAACATAGCATCTTGTATGAAAAAGATTTTCTCTTTGGGACTCATTGATGTCTTTAGCTTTGGCTCCTAGGAGTCGTCTAACCATCAATAAGTCACCTTGAGAATGAGGTTCCTCTTGGGAATCCTCTTCATTTGAAGTGACCGAATGTGGCTCATCAACATCTTCATGCTCACTTTCGGTCACCACATTCCCTTCCCTTATTACCATGCTTCTTTTGTTAGGGCATTGTGAAGCAATATGTCCCTTGCCTTGGCATTTGAAGCATGAAATAGAGTAAGGCTTTTCACTAGTGATTTGGGATGACAGTTTAGGCTTACCTTTGGCCTCTAGGGCCGTAGCTTTACCTTGCTTGGATGTGGATGCCTCGTCAATTTTTGGTTTCTCTTTGAATGTGGAAGATGAACTTTGCTTGAAAGTGGAGGTAGGACGTGGGGTGCCCTTCCTCTTCAATTGAGCTTCCACCTTTGAAGCATGGTGTAGAAGCTCTTGAATGTCCACATAGTTGTACATCTCCACTTGGTCTTTTATGTCCCATTTCAAGCCCTTGAGGAATCTAGCCATTGCTTGTTCCTCATCCTCAACAACATTGGCTCTTATTTTCGCAACCTCCATTTCTTTATAGTACTCTTCCACGGTTTTTGAACCTTGGTAGAGTCTTTGTAGCTTGTTGAGGAGGTCCCTTTGGAAATGTGAAGGGACATACCTTCTTCTCATTAATGCTTTTAGGTCTTCCCAATCTTCTATTTGTCTAGCCCCACATCCCTCCCTTGTCTTGCATTCTTGATCCCACCAAAGTTGGGCACATTCAAGGAATTCAAGTGTTGCTAATTTGACCTTCATTTCCTCCTTCACTTCATGGCAAGTAAAAATTTGTTCCACCTTCAACTCCCAATCAAGATACAACTCCCCATTGTCACTCTTACCATGAAAGCTAGGGATTTAACTTCTTTTTCTTCCAATGGTCATCCTCCCTATCTCTTTCCCTTCTTGGTCTAGCACCATGAGCACCTTCTTGTCTATGTCTATATCTATCCCACCTTGGTCTAACCTCAACTTCTTCCTCAAATTCCTCCTCATAATATGAATGTGGGGATCCATGTCTTCTATTATTCCTCCTAGGAGGTGTATCACCTCTCCTAGGTGGAGGTGAGTCTCTTCTAGGGGGTGTAACCTGCATTCGTTCAATCCTTCCCTCCAAGTGCTCCAATCTTTGCACTATCCTCCTTTGGTCCACTCTTATCAAATGTTGATCATTGGCAATTCGATCCTCCATTCTCCTTTGACTTGTAGTCAAGGTTGCCAATTCTTTTGATATGTCCGCCATTTGGCCTAAGATGGCCGCGGTTCTAGGTGTGGGAGGATTAGAACTCATCCTCACTAGAACAAGTGTACCTACAAGCAAACGTTAGTATAAAAAAACAGCCACCAATAAGTCCTCACCAAAGTGTTTACCTCACTAAATATCACTCCACTCGTGTATAGGCTTTTTAGGAAACACTCTCACTCAAGGGTTTTTTGGTTACACACAATGTAAGTAGGTCACTCAAGTCACTCTCTTCTCCTTTAGAACTTGAAAAAGGAACCTATAAGCTACTATCCAAACCTTGGTGTTGATGTTACTATAGAACCCAAGGCATGTATGATCAATCACCAAGAGGAATAGAAAAAGGAGACTACTAAGACAAAACTAACAAATTTTGAAGACACAAAAGGAAAAAAAATTGAAAAGCTAAACCAAATTCAGAGTATTTAAAGACAAATTTAAACTACAAAAAAAAGAGACTCAAAAGTTTGCTAGCAAGGCACCAACAAATATTGCAACTAATTGAGCTATAAGCCTCCAAGGGCAAAATAGTCCACATGTTCTCAAAAAATCTTGAGAAAATTGCACAATGATCCAAAAATGTATAGAAACAGTAGGAATATTTCTGGAATTTTTTGAATTATTTTGATGCTCCCGCGGTGAGGTTTTGCCTTTTTTTGACTATTTGACTATTTGTTTTTGCTATATTTTTGTTTGCAGTCTCTCAAATAATACTAGACTTTGAGACGAATAACCTGGCTTTTGAATCACCGTAAACGGAGCTATATTGAATTCACTAACACAAACTGAAGTTCGACATCAACAATTTTGGATCAAAGTGCAGAAAATGAAGAATAGATTATCAAGAACAAGAGCAATTTCCAGATTTCTCAATTCAGCACAAAATCAGACAAATGAGTAGTGCATCTCATGCGAAATTTCACAAGGATTCCAAATATACCATCAATTTGAACAAAAGATGCGAAGAACTTAACCAAAAAGCGATTATACGAACCAAAATCGCGTTTAGGTTTTGTGATTTGGGGAAACGCTTAATACTCAACCAAAAATCATCAAACAAGTTGCAAAAGGTTCGAAATCACTGCAGAAAGTGATTACTAGCAACAAGTTTCATCAAAAACAAACAAGCAATGAGCAAGAAATCGTAATTGGAAGAACGAAAGTGATGAAGGTTTTATACTTTGAATTGATGAATTCTTGCTCAAACTTGAGGAAATTAAGATGTAATAGATTGCACATGTAACAACAGTCAAGAATCACAAAAAAAATTAGAACGAAATTGACTGAGAAACGAAATCAAATTTTGAGTTGAAGACGAAGACGTACGCGTGAAAATTGTTGGAACAGGAAAGTGTTGCTGAAAGCTGCAGCAGAAATTGGAATTTTATGCAACACTTTGCTGTGTAACTAACTTTATTTTCACAAAGTTTGTTAGATCTAGATCTAAATTTTTTGATCGATTGTGACTCAAATTTCAAGATCTAACTGAATTTAAACTTCAGATATTCTGATCTAACACTTTTAACAAAAGAATTCACAAGATTTGGAACCAAGTTCAAATTTCACTTGAATCTAGTTTTGGCTCCAAAAACAAAGGTGTGAGAAAAAAAAATTGTCAAAATTCTACTAGCTTTGATTACCACATGATATGATCTAGAATAGATCAAGAAGGATAGGATCTAGAATTTTGACAATTCAATAATTCTCACACAAGATCAAGAATAAGTGTTATTGACAAATCAAGAAAGATGAAGAACATACAACACAAACACAATGAACTTACATGAAAAGTAGAAGAAAGAACAAATGTGGATGAGACTAGAGATGGATGTAGAGATGAATGATCGCCACACCTTCTTGGAAGGCGATAAGATCAACTAGCCTTGGGCGCTCCTAGCCCCAAGGTTGTGAGTAAGGTCCTCTTCTTCAAGAACCATTGGAGAAATTTCATGATGAACCTCACCTCTCATATGCATGTACTTGCCACTCTCACCTCTCACTGGGTATCTCTCTAGGCTTTCAACTTTGCAAAATTGAGGAAATGATTTCATTCATCCAAAAGTTCTCCCTAATTACACTAAGGGGTAAGGTATTTATATTATGGACTTATTGGATCCTAGGTCCACAATATAAAGCCCAAATCCACAATTACAAGAAAGGCTTTTAGCCACAAAACTAGTCTAGGCCATAGCCCATCTACTCAAAGCCACATGGCCGAAAATGAAAGTGTCTTACAAATATACAATTATTAAAAGTATATGAAACACCAGAAATTCCTTATTATTTAAATGGTCACATTTAATGTGCTTTTGTCTTAATGATTAGATTAAGCACATTAAAATATTTTCCTTTGACTTGTTGTTCCTTCCATGAGAGTTGACTTCTAACTTGTTGCTCCCTTGCCTTGAGCCTTGCCGTTGTGATGGGTCCTATGGTCATATCAGAGTGTGACACCCCTTTCCCAAAAATAATTTAATAAAGAAAATTATGGAAAATTAGAGGACCTTCTTGAAATAAATTAAAATAACGTGAATAGAATAAAATTAGAAAAGATTTACATATTGGATTTGATTAATTTTATCCGCACTCGGGAAAAAGACACCATGTGCATCATTCTTGTGCTCCAAGGAGGAGAGTACGAAAATTCATCATTCAGGACTTGGTGTGAAAAGTATGGTGTTCATCATAACTTTTCAGCTCCAAGGACTCCTCAACAAAACGGTGTGGTGGAAAGGAAGAATAGAACCATACAAGAGATGAGCATAACAATGTTGAACGAGCATAACGTTCCCAAATATTTTTGGGGTCATGCAGTTGATACAACATGTCACGTGCTAATTCGGGTATACCTGAGGCCATCTCTTAATAAGACGCCATACGAGTTGTGGAATGGTAGAGCTCCAAATATTTCATACTTCAAGGTTTTTGGAAGTAAGTGCTTCATTATCAACACAAAGGACAAGTTGGGTAAGTTTGATGCAAAATCAACTGGAGGTATTTTTATGGGTTATTCAAGTCATAGTAGAGCATATATTGTTTACAATAAAATTGATAAATGTATGCAAGAATCAATACATGTTTCTTTTGATGAGACTAACCCGTTTGCTAAGAAAGTTGATGATGAGGATGAAGTGGTTGAAATGATCAAAGACAGAATGCCCGAATCAACCAGTGAAAGTATGGAAGAAGCCGAGGTGAAAGTGGAACCTCAAGAAAAACCTGAAGTGGAACGAGAGCCCCAAGACATCGATGACCATCTCCATGGAAGAACACATGATGATTTGCCCAAGACTTGGAAATTAGTTCGAGATCATCCCATGGAGCAAATTATTGGTAGTCGATCAAAGGGGTTTTCTGAAATGATGACTAGCGAGTTTGAGATGAGCATGATGGGGGAGCTGAACTTCTTTTTGGGACTTCAAGTGAAGCAAACGAAGGAAGGAATCTTCATCTGTCAAAACAAGTTCTCAAAGGAGCTACTAAAGAAGTTTGACATGAGTGATGCAAAGGAAATTGGTACTCCCATGGCGACTGCAACAAAGTTGGATAATGACGAGTAAGGTAAACCAGTAAACGAAACGATGTATCAAGGTATGATCGGTAGTCTCTTGTATTTAAATGCTTCTCGACCTGATATTATGTTTGTTGTGTGCTTGTGTGCTCGATTTCAAGCATGTCCCAAAGAATCACATTTAAAAGCTGTAAAACGGATTCTTAGATATGTTAAGGGAACCACAGATTTTGGACTGTGGTACCCGAAATCGAGTCAGTTTGCTTTGGTTGGTTTCTGTGATGCTGATATTGCTGGATGTACATTAGATAGGAAGAGTACTAGTGGAACCTGTCATTTCTTAGGGCCTTGTTTGACCTCCTGGTCTAGTAAAAAACAGAACAATGTTGCTTTGTTTACCGCTGAAGTCGAATATGTGGCGGTTGGAAATTGCGTTGCACAAGTTCTGTGGATGAAGCAGACTTTGGAGGATTTTGGTTTGTTATATAACAATGTGCCAGTCCTATGTGATAAAACTAGTGCCATTAACATTGCTAAGAACCTCATCCAACACTCTAGAACTAAGCATGTAGAAATAAGACATCATTTCATTAGAGACCATGTTTCTAGGGGGAGCATAGCATTGAATTTTGTAGGCACCGATGACCAACTAGTGGACATCTTCACGAAACCACTAGCCGAAGCTCAATTTTGTAAGATCCGGAGAGAGCTCGGTATGCTTGATTTTGCCAGCCTGTAATGTGATTATGTGATGCTATGTGCTTGTTATATCATATGCTATGTGTCTTGTGTGTCTTCCCTCCTTTTTGATGAAAACAAAGGGGGAGAAAGACTTGCTGCTTATTGCATTGTTATTGGATTAGTTTATTTTTTATGCTTATGCTTAAGGGGAGCTTATGCCGTTGTTTCTTGTTTATCGCCTCCCTATGCATAAGGTAATTTGTTATCATCAAAAGGGGAGAGTTTGTTGAACCAAGGTCAAACACTCTTTGTTTTGTATGATAACAAATTACAATATGTTTACTAATGGTTATAGTTGAACCAAAGCACATGATATCTTAAAGTGTAGCAGCTCGGAGGAGAAACTACTCAAGCGTTCAAGACTTATGTGTTATTTTGCTTTCCGTAGAACGCGTGTAAGATCTCGTCACTTCAGTCTTATGACTTTTGTAGTTGAGGGATGATCTTTTAAAATTGAGCTAAGCTTGGTAAAAAATTTTATATAAAAGCTAATAGGTTAGGCACAAATAATAAATAGTTGTTTTAAAGAAAGTTTTTGAATCATGACTTGTTGTTTTTTAAAGAAGAAATCGATTCATGTCTTCTTGGTTAAAAGCCAACAATCGATTTTTGTTTTGATTGGTTTTAAAAGAACTTGTTTTGGAAAGAAAACAATCGATTGATGACTTTGTGTTTTTAAAACAAAGAATCGATTTTGGATATGTGTTATAGAGTGCAAAATCGATTTATGGCTTCTATTTTAAAACAAGGAATCGATTATGAACTCTTGGTTTTAAAAGAACTCGTTTTGGAAAGAAAACAATCGATTGATGACCTTGTGCATTTAAAGCAAATAATCGATTTTGCTCTCTATTTTAAAGAGAACAAAATCGATTTGTGACTTCCTTCCTCAAAGCTAGAAATCGATTTTCAAACCATTTTTTGGAAGCACAACTTGTTTTTGAAGCTAGCAATCGATTCCTCCCTTATTTCATTAAAGCTAGCAATCGATTTCTCTCTTATTTCATTAAGCAAGAAATCGATTTCTCTCCTACTTCTTTTAAGCAATCAATCGATTTCTTACTTATCAAAATAGTGTTAAAAATTGCTTCAACGGTCATATTTTCACAATCCATATAAATAGGACTTAGGGTTTTCACGAAAAAAAGACAACAACCGACAAATCAAAAAAAGAAAAGAACTAGAACTCTCACAGTAATATTCATTCTTCACGTTCTTCATCGTTGAATCCAAATATCTCATCTCTCTCAACTACATCATTGTTATATTGCTTGAGTGATTGGGTCCTAGTTTTCATTTGTAATCATCTATACTTGGTTGTTGTGAAATCCTGAGAAATTTTCTTGGGTAATTCAATCCGGGAGATTGAATTGTAGCGAAATCCTTAGCGGGGAACTTGGGTTCTCAATTTGGGAAAATTGAGATTGGTGTGGTAGCTATGGGGAAGTTGCTTGCTTGTAAGACGTTGAAGAAGTTCTTCTCATATAGTGGTTATTATTAAGTTCGAAGGTTGCAAAGCCGGAGGCCGAGGACGTAGGGCTTTTATCCCGAACCTCGTAAAAATCACGGTGTACTTCTTTCCCTTATCTTTACTTTGCTTTTACTGTATACTTGTTAATTATCATTGCATTTGATATTACTTCGCGTAGCCTTCAATATCACTGTAATTGTTTCTACCATTGTTATAGCTTGCTTAGGTATTGCATATAGTTTAAATCCTCTTTTCCGCATTCCATTTAAACTTGCATCGTTAACTTTTCAAAAATCAAAAAGATTTCAATTTTAGCATATAACCTTATTCACCCCCTTCTAAGGTTATCATATAGTCCAACAGGACTGTCATTCACTAACACCGACAAGGAGCTTGAACAAACACATGCCTTGGTCCACCTAATCCACCCCGAACTGAATCCCGACCTGTCCATCATGTAAAATAAGAAGGACCAAGAAATAATATCATATGCCGTCTCAAAATTAACTTCGAAAAGTAAGCACTCATCTCTATTTCTCGGACCAAGTCAACCAATTCATTCACAATCACAACCCCATTTAGAATGTTTCTACCACTCAAAAAAGCAGATCGACAACCAGATATCACATTGGGTAAAACCCTCTTCAGTCTATTAGCCAATACCTTAGCAAGAATCTTATAGATACAACCATTATTGAATGTACTTAATATATAATTATTTTAATAAAAATATTGTATTATTTTTTGACAAAAAATATTATATTATATTTAGTCCAAAAAAATAAAAAATATTATATAATTAGGGGTGCTTCTAACGTGAGGGAGCAAATAAAATTTCTCACCGGTGAGCCACTAAAATTGACCGTAGGATATCGTGTAAAATGCTATGAGTGATTAAGATTGAATCAACCAATATTAATCTCAACCGTTGATGGATTTTTATACTAAATCCTATGATCATATTTAATAGTCCACAAATGACAGATTTGATTTATTCTCTCATCCTACGGTGACTCAATTAGTATGGAAACATTGTATTTGGTATTTATCCAAAAAAAACTCCATTTTCTAATTTTATAATTAAAAATTGAAATAAATGAAACGTGAGTATATGGATAGTTATTTAGAAGACAAGGCAGCCTGCAGTATTCATTCCCTTCAATTCAGATTCAGTTTTCAATTTGCAATTTGTAATAATTTGCGATTTGCAATCTTCTCTTTACGACGCGGAGGCGAACGCCAACGCCCCATGGCAACCGCGTCGGATTCCTCCACAGACCAAACCGTTTCACTTCCGCTCCTCGACCTCCGCCTTCTCTCTCAATCAGAACTACACACTCTCTCCCTTTCCGCTTCCACCGGCCTTCACCGCCGTAGCGACGACGATAACTTTATCCCTAAAATTGACCGTTCCGTTTTCAATGAATCCGCTGGTAGCCGTAAGCAAACCTTCTCACGTCTCCGCCTTGCCCCTCGCAACGACAAACAAAAATCTACCGTTCACGCCTCTTCCTCATCCTCCGCAAAAATTCCGCTCCACATTCCCGAGTCCGTCGAAAAAGAAAACTCACAAATAATTGGTCACCTCCAGGACCTCTTCGGCGTGGAGGCCCTACGCGCCGCTAACAATAACAGCGTCGTTCCGCTTCAGATTGAATTCAAACAACCTTCTCAAGAAAACGCTGCCGAGGCCATCCCGAACGTTCCGATCGACGCTGACGTCCCAAACGGCGGTCAGAAGAAGCGGAAGCGGGGGCGGCCGAGCATGAAAGAGAGTTCTGGGACGCGTGTTGGAAACGTAGCGGGAAATGGGAAGGAGGTTGAAACGGCTAAGAATAAGAAGGGTTTAGTGGTGGACGATGTTGGAGATCCATTTGGTGAAGAATTGATTGGGAGAACTCAAGGATTTACAACAGAGTCTGAATTATTGGAATTCTTGGAGGGACTGCATGGAGAGTGGGGGAGTAAGTTTAAGAAGAGAAGGATTGTGGAGGCGAGGGAGCTTTGTGACTTGTTACCTGCTGGATGGAAGCTCGTGCTTAATCTTCAGAGAAGAGCGGGTCGTGCTTCGGTGGTTTGTCGCCGTTACGTAAGGTTTTATCTCAATCTCAACTCAATGCTTGCTTCTGAAACTATCTTTTCTAATGCTTTTGATTTGTTCTTTGAAATCAATGACTGATTACTTTGAACATTGCATTTTTTTTATCTGTCTGGATTATTATTATTATTTTTTGTTGTGATTTGTGCAATGCTCCTCTGACAATTGGTGGCTATGTGTGAGTCCAAATGTTCCCGCCTGAGTTGTTTCAGTTTTTTCTTTCTTCTAAAAGATGGGTCCATCTTTAAATTTTAGATAAAATTATGTGCATCTCCTTAGGTCAATGTAGTCCCGTTCCTTAGAGAGGGTTGTTATCCCATGCTCTCTTCCATGTTGTTCATGATGGTTTTTGTATTTGTTTGGGACGAAAAGGCCTAAGGAAATGAACATAAGTTTTGTCCTTTAAATTTAGCTAGGTCTGTGAATGAAAGATTGGGCAAATATCATTAGAGGAAATGAACATAAGTTTTGTCCTTAAAATTTAGCTAGGTCCGTGAATGAAAGATTGGGCAAATATCATTTCTCCCGGCTTTAATGTTTATGTACATCACATCATAGTATTTCTTTGCACATGCTATTGAAGCAGGAAACAATGGAAATAGGATAAACAATATGTGTTTCTTCTTCTTATTCTTATTTTAGGGTTACAATTATGGTAGAGATGCTTTGAATTGATGATTCTATGCGAACTACCCAATTCCTCGACGTGAACCCATTCTATTGTTTTAAATAGAGTTTCAACAATCAAGAGGTTAAATTAAATAATGCTGAAACGTGAAAAGCATAAAATGGATTTGAGAGCTGATTCAGTTGTGTCTATAGTGTTTAAGTTCATAACTAGATTGAAACTTAAATATCAGACATGAACAGCATAGCAATCATTTAAATCATTTGCAAAATTGAAATACTCTAAATGCTGACATGACTATGATAATCATTTTCTCAATGTACTGGTATGGAAATTTTTTATATTACTTTAAATGCTCTATATGAAATTTAAAAGCATACGTGAGCATGCTAATTGGTAAGGCATGATAGAAGATATAGAGTGTAATTGTAATTTATTTTCTGAGAGTATAGCCTGCATTGAATATAGATTAATGAACCTAAAGTCTTCTTAGATATGTATTTTGATTTATAATTTATAATGTCCAAGTTATGATGTGGATATGACCTACTTTTCAATCACAGCCTGCATACGATCTTTGAATTATATGGAGTATGGACTACGTGCTGTGACATTTTAGTTTTCCATTTCTGCTAATGATTTTATCAATTTTATATTTGGTCTTTATCAATTTGGAAATGGATTTTATTTTGTATTTCTGTTGGATATTTATGTAGTGTAATTGTAATTTATTTTTCTGAGAGTATAGCCTGCATTAAATATAGATTAATGAACCTAAAATTTTCTAAGATATGTATTTTGGTTTATAATATATATCCAAGTTATGAAGTGGATATGACCTACTTTTCTATCGCAGCCTGCATACGATCTTTGAATTACATGGAGTATGAACTATGTGCTGTGACATTTTAGTTTTCCATTTCTGCAAATGATTTTATCAATTTTGTATCTGGTCTTTATTAATTTGGAAATGGTTTTTATTTATTATTTATGTTGGATTCTTATGCATTTTCTCTAATTTGATTCCATCCAGCTCTGATGGACGCCAGTTTGACTCCTACAAGGATGTTTCTTCATACTTGGTTTCTGTGTCCGGAGTTCAAGACAAAAGCCATCTAAAATGTAGTTATTCTGATGATAGTCAGAAGTTGTCCAGTAATATCTATATGGCAACTGAACATGTAAGCTATTATCTGAAATGTTTACTCCCTCTGTCCCATATTATATGACTTTCTAGCCAAAAAAATTTGTTCCATAATACATGACTTTTTAGAATACCAATAAAGCATAATACATGACTTTCTAGCCAAAAAAATAATGTTTTTCTTATTATACCCTCAAACATAAATGCAGATTTCTGCTCAACTTTACCAACCTCAATTAATGAAGGGCTTATTGGGAAGAATGATTCTTTTTTTACAAGTTCTGTACTAATAATTGCATTCCTTAATTCGTGTGCCACAACCTTAAACCACATCTAATATGGGACGGAGGGAGTATTTCTTTTTCGATTGTAATAACAAGAACATCTTTCATTTTTTTTTCATATATGCAGCAGACTGTTAGTCTTGTCCCTACAGAAGGCGTAATGATTGATGGCTATGCTAGCTCTCATCATGAGAAGCAGATCCCCATTACCATATCATCATCAATTGGAGCTGAAAAGCTTAATACTTCTGATGGGAATTTCAATAGTGACCTGGCCCTTGAGTCTAAATTAGGAGTTACTACTAGTGGAGCCTTTAAAGACTCTGACCCTCAAACTGAAGATAAGCAACCACTGAAGGTCGACAAGAATGAAGAAAATTCAGTTCAGGGCTGTTCTCTTGCAGAAGATAGAGTTTATAGTGCTATAGAGGCTAGTGATGCTGCATGCAATCTCCCTATTCCTTTGGTTTGCACAAATCCTATCCCCAATAATAATAATAGTGGTATTGATCAATTTTCTGATGAATTAAATGCTCTCCCATGCATAAAAGGCAGCATTAGTAATACTGAGAGTCGGGATAAAAATACTGGATGCTATGAAACTGTTCAGCATGGAAATGAGCAAATACATGTTACTGACAATGGACTTGGGCTTTCGGTGCCATTTGTGGAAGATCACATCCAGAAATTTGGTTTTGGAAGAAGCATGCTGGTTCCAAATTCTGAAGGGAGTATATTTGCTGGCAACAATTTAGACGATAAACATCTTATTGGCTCGCTGGAGGACATGGAGAGTAATGATGGCCTTGCTAAGGATGACAATCAACAAATCTTTTCTTGTAGAGATCAGTCTGAAATTAAAGATGTTTCTACTAATGCTAAACTGCAGTGTAATTCTGAAGGTTCTCTTGTTCCAGATGGCTCTATAAATAGTATGGACAGGACAAAAACTTGTGTCCTGAACTACTTTGATGAGGGTAATTTTTTTGATAATGAGAGTATAGCCTGCATTGAAAGAACATCTGTTCAAAGTGGTTACCCTAATGATCTTTCTTTTAGTGCTTGGCCTCAAGATCCATTCGAGTCTGGTGGAGTTGAAATATTCCCAAGTGACTCTATGGGTATACCCAAATTTCGGTAGCAGTCAGGTAGATTCTGGGGTAGATGTGGTGGCAGATGCTGTGCCTGAAACAATTTTGAAATAAAACATTTATGGTAGTTCTGCAGAGTGTTCTGGTAACCATAAGGCTCTGCTTGTATATTCTCAATTTCCAATTCAGATTGATAGCCTAGAAAAGGTAATAATATTTACAGTATGATTAAAAAAAATCTTCTGCAGAAAGGCTGATTTGTTTCCAAGGATGTATTTATGTCTCTTTGGTCTAAGTGATTTGAAACTAATGATGAAATGATAGTTGTTTTCTTTTAATCTGTATTTTGTCATTAGTCTGAAAGCAACTTACGCCATCAGAGAGCATATTGTTTTTTCTACAACTAGCTTCAGAAGATATTCATAGAAAGTATTTGGAAAAAAATATTTTTGACATGGGGGGATGTTGTTTTGTATATTTAAATAATTCATTCAGATTGTTTCCTGCAATAATATCCTGGTGCTTATGAGTTATTTACGAAACATTTTTTTTCTTTCAATCTTGTTATTAGTTTTGGCTTTAAGTCTATAATGATGCCCTTGGGTATTTAGAAGTTGAAGTCAATGATAATTAAGCATATATTGAATATACTGTACTAGTTTGGGAAATTTTATGAATACACTACTAACAAAAACTTTATGGTGCGTAAGGCATTTTAGATTGACCTTTTATTGTATGTGTAGAATTTGATGGTAAAATTAACAGTAATGCCTTCAAAGGTTCTGGAACCTCTGCTTTGAGAACATGGAAATGCCATGTTCTAGCTAATAGCAAAAATGAGTATCAATTACAGATGACTATCATTACATTTATACTCACATTATCGTACCTTTTGTTTCCTTTGAGTGTAGGTTCAATTCTGTTGATTGTGTTAGTTTCTTGTGTGACTTTTTTTTTGGGGGAGAATAGTGAAACAGTTATGTGTAATGTTGGATTTTACTATCACCTGATTTCAATGTGAATGGTAGTAAGTTAGTAACATGTCTTAAGATCTTGTATTGGAATGAGTGGAAATGTCATAATTATTTTATACATATCAATCCAGTTTATATACAATTGTGCTTGTGAACCTTAACTTGAATTGTGTCTCGTTCTTTTTTCTAAATAAACTAAGCTAGGAAATGTACTGCAGAGTTCTTCTCGTTCTCTAGTTGCATGTTTTATCTTTGCAGCTAACGATTTTTCTAGGTTCTTTCCTGGTTTACTAATTTTGCTGTTATTCTTGGATAAAACAGACAATTGTTTGAAGGTAGCATTATTTCGCGGATTCATTCAGCTGATTGTGGTGGCTTCTGTGTTACGCTTCTACTGATTCTTCCCGGAGCTCAGATACCTTTATTTATTTTGCAAGGAATTTTTTTAGGTCCATTTCAGTTAACAACATTTTTTTAATCATCTGGTAGAATAGTATGATGATACTTACATTGAATTTTAGGGTCAATCCTTCCAAATGCAGAAGGAACTAGTTTTGCCCCAATTTTTGAAAGAAAATTCATATAGGTGTTGATTTTTGTTTCGACATGAAAATACCCATTTGCACAATTGTTATTATTAGTATTGTTTTGGGACCCAAAAGTGGGTAGTTGAGCTGGTAAGAGCAGCACAACTCTAGGAGAAGGTTGCAAAATCAAATCCGGATAAGCCACTTTAGGTAGGCGCATAATAGGGTGTAAAGCACCTGGTTTAAGTCTCCCTTAGCAGGTCTGAAGAGCTAGGTTGCAGGGATACTTCAAGATGCCACTTGGTCCAAAAGGGCTAATTACTACTGGGGTGGTTAACCAATAAAATTGATATTCTTGTGGCTTTTATCTAATGCTTCTGGCTCGAGTTACTTGTTCACCATCTCGTTTTTGTTCCATCACTAATCCACCATTGTCAATGCATCCTTGCACTTTGGGTAGAAGGTTGGATTTTTTTCCTTTCCCTTTTGACATGATAGACCAAGGGTGTGTTTGAGAGTTTGGAGGAGAGGTGAGGCGAGGGCATGCGACTAATAGTGTAAAATTTTTAGTGATGGGGAGAAAAGTTACCCCCTAAATCTCTCTCCTAGTCAATTTTTTGAGCTCCTCTAAAACCCTCGAAATTTGGAGGATTTTGGAGGGAGCTCAATAAAGAAATTAAGAGAGGGATTTCGGGGGAAATTTTTTCTCCATCACTAAGAATTTTCACTATTAGTCTCATGTCCTCCCCTCTCCTCTAAACTTACAAACACGCACCAAGAGTTTTTATATTTTAGCTTCATTTATAAAATAGGAGTGCACTTTCTTTGACATTCTCCCTCCGGCACTCCCTCTAAATATGATTGAGTGAAATTCATCTAAGTTTCACTACTTTGAAAAACAAACCTGCTAACTTAGTAGACTCACATTAATTTCATCCATTCATAGACAGAGCATTAGCAGAAGAGAGATAAATAGAGTGTTCATAAATTGTTTCATTTTTTTTTTTAAGCAATAGGCCAGAGGCCCGAATTTATTAAAAAATAAAAACAATACAAAAAGCACAAGGGGGGACGGAACCAAAACCCTTGGAAAAAGTACAATAAAGAGCGTCTAACAAAGACCTCTAAACTAAACAAACTTAGACCACACTCAAGTCATCACACTCCAGACCACCGGCGGCGGGACCCCAGCCATCATCGCGAAGTCGTGCCCCCGGCCAACACCGAGACAGCACCTAGCTTGATCGAGGAAGTCGAGCCACCAACCACCACCGCGGTATTGTGCCCCAAGCCAGCACCGAGGCACAATCAAGCAGAACCGCGAGCGACATGGAAAAGGCCCACACCGAAATGGGGGGAGGCGAGACTGCGGGTCCAAATTCCGTGACGACAGCCACCAATGCCAAACCAGAAACAGTCAGCATCTACTAACCAACGAAACAGTCCCAAACCAAAAACTGACCCGAACCCGAACGCAAACGCCACCCAGAGCATCACCCCGAACGACAGCCCAAACCACCCCGGACCCTACCGCCGCGAACAGTCCCACACGCAGCCACGCAGGATACGAACCAGACGGCCGAAGGAGGAGGCTCAGGCGGTGGTGGGGTAGGAGCAACCACCGCAGGAGGAGAGACCAGCAGCAACAGGGCCGAAACCGAACCAGAAGCACAACCGAACCAGAACACCATTTGGCGGTGGGTCAAGAACAGGATCCGAACAGATCTCAGAAAGACAGACCTCAGAGAACGATCTGGAACATTAGATCTCACACGAGAAGCCTCTCCCTTGGGATCCACCCAGCCCGCGACCAGCGCCGAAGATGAGCCAACCACCACGGTTCCAGGAAGCTGAGCAATCGCCGGGGGAGGGACAACGACCACCGCCGCCTCCGGAAAAAGCAGTGCATCGCGAGCAACGGCAGACTCTTGATCCACGGGTGACCTCCCTAGCAGTTGAAGCAGATCTGCAGGTGGAGCCACGGCGGCCGCAGCGGCTCTAGGGGAGCCGAGGAAGATCAACCCTACACGCGGGTTCTCAACTTCTCTCGAGAGAGAGAGGAGCTGTATCATAAATTGTTTCATAAAATGTGGCTTATTAGATTGTTTTATCCTACCTAAAGAGTTAGGTATATGAAAAATGGCCTTGGTGTAACAGAATAATTGATAATAGTATATTTTGAGCTTTGTAGAGGGTCATACTCTAGAACTTTTAGCGTAAAATAAACTTGGAGTACACGTTGACTTTGGAAATATTTATGTCAACTTGTATTTGCATTGGAAAGTTACTATTTAATGCATGTGATGGGCTTTAGGTTGTTTAATATTTTGCTAATTATTGACACAAGATCAAAAATAGTTTGGTCCTCATGCTTTGTTAGGGTTTTGGTCCCTAAGCTTTGCTAGGGTCATGTTTGTTGTCTCTCCCCTAAAATTTATAGGGTTCCTTGGCGTCGTCTTTAACATCTTTGCAGTCCTTCTTATCTGATACTAGTTCATAGTGCTACCTAATCACCATCTTCCACTTTTGAGCAAACATTAAATCTTCGAAATGTTCCTTTCTTTACCCCACGCCTCCTTCACCATGGTGCATAGGAAGGTGTAATAGTTAAGGTTTCTCGACGTTGGTTCATTGAAGCCCCCTCCCTTCCGTAAAGGAGGGCCCCACCCTTGTTCATGAGGTAATGTGCACTTAAGGAAGGCCTGTTTCATCACCCTTACCGATGTTTGCGAGATTTGTGTTTGTGTTCCATGGCATGGTCCATGACTCTATGGTGCACCTGGAAGACATGACAAGATTCGGTCTTCAATTCCACTCCATCAAATATTGCCATGGTAGTAGCTATGGTGATTTTTTGTTTTTCAAGACATTGACTTTTATAGGATATGCATCTTTGGAACCCTAATGGGGTTGACTCATAATAACGGCAGAACCCATAGATTTATTGTTTTTGATGTTGTAGTCATGATTCTGTAGTGTTTAATGAAATCCATTGTGAACAACATTGTGTTCAAGAATATCCTATTATTAGTTCAAGTTTGTATTGGGTTGGTTGATGATTTAAATGAACTTCACATGTAAGAGTCAAACCTAAATAGAATTGCACAACAATATACACTCAATTGTGAGTACCTTTTATCACATCCCTTGATACACCATGATGCATTGAAACTAAAAGATGCACTTAGAGGAAATTCTTAAATGTATCAAAAGGATTGATAAACTTCAATACGGAAAACATTGCTTAAATGATCAGACAAAGTGCACGATTGCCTTGACTCTCCATGTACTTGCAAGATTGCTTTGACTCTCCATCTACTTGCAAAACCATTGGATTATGGTTTGGATGTATTATTGTCATTGTAGTGCTATGATTTTGGATTGACAAAATGCTTAAGAATTAGAGACTTGTTCCATATGAGATTCTCACTAGAAAATTTAAAAATTGACCGTGTAGACTTTAAGTGTGAGGAGGTCCCGATGAGGTTGGTAGTTAGAAGTTATACCTATTTAATTTCTTTTTTTTTGACAACTTTTAAAGAGTGCAACACGAGGATTTCCCAGGAGGGTTCATAAAGTCTAAATGCTCCATTGCTAACAATTTAGCTCAAAGAGCAAAAACACGATGAAATTGATTGAATCAGTATGATGATGATTTCATTCGTTGATTTAGGGATTACAACAGTACCACTATATATAGGAAAGACTAAGGTGCATCATGCACTACATTCCAGTACTCAGCAGAGAATCAAAAATGAAAAAAATCTAGCAAATAGAATCTAGGGTAAATCTGAAGCCATAACAGAAAGGAAAAAGAAGAAAATTTGGTTGTTGATTGCCTATTCACGATGGTGTTGAGGTGAGAATAATTTTCTCACTCTTGCCCTTGCTTCTTATCGAGTGCTGCTAGCTGTTTCTCTTTTCCACTATCCATGTCACCAAGTAACTCAGCTTTGACTGTTGACTCATCATTCTTTGACTTCAATAGTCCCCCACAAGCTTGACCATGGTAGATGTTGATCATGCCAAGCTTGGAAATGAAAGGAGTGAAAGTGCTAGGAGGCAAAGCTTTGGTAAAGAAATATGCTAACTGACTTTTGGAGGACACTGGCAGCAGCTTCATTAGTCCCTCTTGAAGTTCTTCTCTAACAAAGTGGCAATCTATCTCAAGATGTTTTGTTCTCTCATGAAAAACTGGGTTTGCAACTATATGAATAGCACTTTGGTTGTCACAATACAGAACTTGAACTCTTTCACTCTTGATATCAAGATCAGTAAGTAGATATAGCAGCCATTGCAGCTCACAGGTTGAAGTTGAGAGAGCCCTGTACTCTGCCTCTGATGAGGACCTAGAAACAGTTTGTTGTTTCTTGGTTCTCCATGAAACCAATGATGATCCAATAAAAAAACAATACCCTGTAACTGATTTTCTGGTGTCCAAGCAATTGGCCCAGTCAGCATCTGAGAAACCAGATAATTGCAAGATTGAATCCCTATGAAATATCAAACCTCTGCCAGGATTCCCTTTCAGATACCTTAACACCCTGCAAGCAGCATTATAGTGAGTCATAGTGGGAGAGTTCACATGTTGACTTAATTGTTGTACAACAAAGGTTATGTCTGGTCTTGTATTTGTGAGGTATAACAGTCTTCCTATCAGCCTTCTATAGGAACTCACATCTTTGTAGGAATCTGCAGTGTCCTGATGTAGCTTTACAGTGGGATCAGAAGGAGTTGAGATTGGTTTTGATCCTAAGAAACCTACTTCATCTAGGAGATCCAGACAGTACTTTTTTTGACAAACTGATATACCAATTTTGGAATGGGATACTTCAAGTCCTAAGAAGTATTTTAAGACCCCCAGATCCTTGATTTTGAAAGCATTATCAAGAACGAATTTTATTCGAGCAAACTCAGCCATACAATTGCCTGCCAAAATCATATCATCCACATAGACAAGTAGGGCAGTAAATTTCTCACCCCTGTGCAGTGTGAACAGAGAGTGATCAGAAGTGGATTGTTTATATCCTTCAGCAACTAACAATTGTGTGAGCTTTTCATACCATTTCCTGCTTACCCGTTTTAGTCCATATAGGGACTTCTTCAGTTTGCAAACCTGGTTTTCTTTCTCACATGGTACTCCTCTTGGGACCTCCATGTACACATTTTCATCAAGATCTCCATGCAAAAAATGCATTGTTAACATCAAGCTGGTGTAATGACCAGCTTTTCATATAAGCCACAGCAAGCAAAACCCTTACAGTGGCAATTTTGCTACTGAACTGAAGGTGTCAAAGAAATCAATCCCCTCTACCTGATTGTAACCCTTAGCAACTAGTCTTGCTTTGAATCTCTCCACAGACCCATCTGCCTTATGCTTCACTTTATAAACCCACTTGCTTCCAATGGGTTTAACATTATGTGGTAGATCAACCAACTCCCAAGTACCATTCCTTTCTAGTGCTTCTAGTTCAGTGTTCATGGCTTTACCCAAGAATCATTGTAACAGACATCCTCATAACATTGTGGCTGTGACAGTGTTTAAAACACTAGAAAATTTTTGTTGAGCAAGAGACAAATTGGATAAGGAATGGAAATTTTGGATAGGATGAGATATACCTGAGGATGATGTTTTGGATGATGATGTTGAGAGACTATATACATAATCAGATAGATATGCATGTGCTTGTCTTTCTCTGTTTGACGTTCTTCTTTCTGTGGCTGCTTCTGTGGGTTCAGAGGCAGTCTCACCAATATCAATTTGTTCCCCTGTTCCCTCATTCACCTCACTTGGGTCGCTGGCAGTGAGGTTATGAGGGAAGTAATGCCATTGAGAAATGGCTTGAGATCCCCTGTAAGGTAACACACTCTCATGGTAAGTAGTGTTCCTAGATACAAAGATTTCTCTATTGTTTAGGTCAAGTAATACTTCTCCCTTCACACCAGCCCTGTACCCTAAGAAAACACACTTTCTTCCTCTTGGTTCAAGTTTGGGTCTATGTGATTGAAGTGTGGAAGCATAGCATAGACACCAGAGACTTTTAATGTTTCTAAATCTGGTAGTGTTCCATGGATAAGGAAAAATGGTGATTTGTTATGAAGAAGGGGGCTGCACACACGATTAATGATGTATGTGGCATGTGTAATGGCATAGGACCAAAACTGTTTGGGTAGTTTGGATTGAAAAAGGAGGGCTCTTCCTACATTGAGAATATGTTGGTGCTTTCTCTCCACTCTCCCATTTTGTTGTGGGGTTTCAACACAACTAGTTTGGTGGATTATTCCTTTAGATGAATAAAACTCTGGAATGAGGAACTCAGGGCCATTATCAATACTAATGGTTTTAACCTTAGTGCCAAATTGGGTTTCAATCAAGTTAATGAAAATTTTGAGGGAGTTGCTTACTTCAGCTTTGGATTTAAGTAGAGTTACCCAAGTATATCTACTAAAATCATCAATAGCAGTCAAAAAATACTTATGGGCATGTATAGAAACTGTGGAGACAGGTCCCCATATATCTAAATGCATTATTTCATAAGGTTTTGTAGCCCTGCTAGCACTTGGGTTATAAGGAAGCCTTTTGTGTCTAGCATAATGGCATACATCACATATTGCACCTTCATCAGGTTTTACAAAAGGGAAATCACTACACATGAGTTTCATTATACTAGGGGATAAGTGTCCTAGCCTAAAATGCCATAAGGCAGATTCTGGAAGTCTCTCAGCACTTCCTTCTTCAACAGTAGCTCTATTCACTCTCTTGGTCTCTGTCTCCAAGTATATAAGTCCCTCAAACATCACACCCGAACCAATCATCCCCTTGGTCTTCAAATCCTGTATGTCACATTTTGGGCCACAAAAATCAACTCTAATATTGGCTATAAGCAGCTTTGGAACAGACAACGGGTTAAGTGTAAAACCAAGCACACATAACACATTATGAATTTGAAAAAAGGGACTAAAAACAACAGTTCCAGCATATTTGACTATGACAGAGTTCCCATTTGGCAAGGTGATATTTACTAGTTTTATGGCAACATAACTTTTAAAGTACTTAAGGGAACAACATATGTGATCTGTGGCTCCAGAATCAATTATCCAGGAGCCAAGTTCACTAGATCTCAAGGAACATGCAAGAGGAAATATACTTGAGTCTGCAAAGGGAGAATAGTCAATCTTTGTTACCATATTTGCCTTGCTGGTGGCAGTAGGTTGAGTGGTCTTGCTATCTTGAATGAGGTTCAGCAATCTCTCATATTGCTATTGAGAAATCCCAATCCTCCTTTCTTCATTTGACTCAGTGTTTGTGGCATTTGCAAAGTTGCAAGAACTTGAAGCATTCTTCCCCCAGTGTGGGGGAAAACCATGCTTTTTGTAGCAGACATCTACAGTGTGGCCAGTCCTCCCACAATGAGTGCAAACCTTGCCCTTGTTACTGTAATTTCCAGAATATCCACCCTTTCCTCTACCTTGACTCTTTCTTGCATCAGTATTGGCATTCCCAACCAATATCTTTCTCTCTTCAGTCCCTGAAATCTGTCTTTCATGCTGTATCACCATAGAGAAGATCTTATTTATGTTTGGCAGGTGATCCATCAATAGAATTTGAGATTTAATTATAGCATAGTTTTCATTAAGCCATGTTAGGAACCTAATGGTCTTACTAAGACTGTGGTGCTTGTGAGCTAGTTCCATTCCAGTCGTACACACGCATTTCCTTGGGCATCCACAAGATGGTTCTGGCATATATGCCTCTAGTTCTTCCCACAGCACTTTCAATTCAGAAAAAAACTCCGTTACACTAAGGGGTCCTTGTTTTAAGGCATAAATTTCACACTGTAATTCAGAGATCCTAATCAAATCCCCTTGAGAGAATCTTTCCTTCAGCTCCTTCCAAACATCTACAGCATTTTCAAGGAACACTATATGCTATGTCCTATGGATTCAGCTACGGAATTCATGATCCATGAATGAGCTAACATGTTACATCTACTCCAAGCCTTAAAACTTGGGTGAGAGGATTCAGGTACCTCGATTGTGCCATCAACGAAGTCGAACTTGTTCTTTCCACCAAGAGCTCTTCTCATTGATCTTGCCCAGCTGTGGTAGTTGGCTCCCGTCGCACTCAACACCGGAGTCACTGAAACAGAGCTTGGACCATCGCTCGGATGAACATAGTAGACGCTCGTCACGTCTGCAGCTGGTGAAGTTGGTGGTGGTTGTGCTCCACCGCCGGAAGTAGAGGTGTTGTTGTTGCGAGCCATTGCTCAGGCAAGGAACGAAGGAAAAGGGAAAAATAGGGCAAGGTATTCAGAGCAACAATTGCTCTGATAGCATCATAAATAGGGCAAGGTATTCAGAGCAACAATTCAATAGCACAAAATAATATTCTGGAAGAAGGAATTCAGATTTCAAATACCCGTGTATTATTAAATTATGGAAGAAGGCATTCAAATGATCTCAATTTTAATGCCACAGTAGCATCAAAATGATCTAAAATTTGGATATTACTGTACTTGTGTTTGGGTTATTATTTTGGACTTTTGGCAACAATACGCCATTTCTTTTTGGCTAAATTATAGCAGAGGTCATTTAAGTTATTTAATTGTAATAAGTTGGTCATTTAAGTTTTTTTCGTACCACTTAGGTCTTTAAGTTATTTAATTGTAACAGGTTGGTCCTTTAAATTTTTTCATACCACTTACGTCCTTTAAGTTATTTAATTGTAACAATTTGGGCCTGAAAAATGTAAGTTATTAGTCCTTTAAAAGTTACAATTAAACAACTTAAAGGACCAACTTGTTACAATTAAACAACTTAAAGGACCTAAGTGGTACGAAAAAACTTAAAGAACCAACTTGTTACAATTAAATAACTTAAAGGACCTAAGTGGTACTAAAAAAACTTAAAGGACTAACTTGTTACAATTAAATAACTTAAAGGACCTCTGCTGTAATTTAGCATTTCTTTTAAAATTATGGGGACCTGCCACTACAAGAATAATGTTTATTAGCTACGAATATTACCGACGGACACAAATTTCGTCTCAAAATCTTGCATTTCCGACCGAATTTTCCGTCGGAACCATTCTAAATAAAATGCGCTTACGTTTCCGACTACTTTTTGATTCGTCAGTAGTTTTTGACGGAAATTCCGTCAAAATTCCGTCGGTAAGCTTCAGATTTTAATTTAAAACCTTTCAACTCCTTGAGCACTCTCATTTTCTCTATCACTCGGAAGTCAGAACTCTCACTCTCTCACTCTCTTCACCCTCACCATCCACTCTCCTCCCTTGACCTCCTCCCTCCTCTTCCATCCTCCGTCGTTGTTCTCTACTCCAGCGGCGACCACGATAGCATGTCCTTCTCCTTCACCTCACGCCTCTCCTCTCCATTTCGTCTCTGCCCCGTTTTTCCGCCTCTCTGCCGCAGCTGTCGCCTCCTGCCCCTGAAGTGGATCACCACCACTGCATAACCACTTGTCTCTCAGGTTCTCCTTTATGTATTTTGATTTTTATTTTACTGATTTAGGGTTTTGCTGATTTAGGGATTTGCTGAAATAGGGATTGATCAGTTGGTGTTGTTGTTTGCTGATTTAGGGCTTTAAGTGAAAAGGCACGAGAGTGAAGGTCTAATGTTTTCAAGTTCAGCTTTTACTGCACCTGAGCTTGTATCTATACTATAGCTAGCCTAAGGGTGATATCTCTGTACATTATTTTGTACATTATTTTGTTCTCATGATAGTTGCTTTTTACATTGTATTTAGTTATGTACTTTTCTTAATTATAGTCTTTATTGTGAAGCTAATATGTATAATATCACTATTAAACAGTATTTTGGATATATGATTTATTTTTTTAATTTTTTTTTAAAAAATTCCGACGGCTTATTTGTGAAGGAAAAATCCTTCGAAAATAGTTTGCGACGAGCGTTTTGCGACAGAATTTTGTCCGTCGAAAATGTTATTTTGCGAGGGAATTTCCAACGTTTGCGACGGATTTTTTCGTCGGAAATCGACGAATTTCTTGTAGTGTGCGGGCTACCCATCGCCCGGTCGGGTTAGCCCGATACGGTCTGGAGCTTTTCTAGACCGAACTAAGAAGCCTCGATATAAAAATGGACTTAATTTCTTCGGCCCAAGCCCTATGTTATTTCTGGCTACTCGACCCAACGGACCCGACCCATTTTCCACCTCTATCTCCACCCAAGTATTTCTTTCTTGATCATTCTACTTTAGACCTGTATTTTATTCTCATTTTACATCTTCATTCTCTTCCTTCTTTTTAGCATTCACGTATTGTTCCTGTCTGGAACTCTGGGAGATACCTCGGTTGAGTGCTGATGGAGAGGACCGCAGGGTGTACCTGCAAAGCCACTCTGACGCCCAAGTTAGGCCTCCCTCTAGTATATTAGAAGAGTTTAAGGCATACCTGTGTACCAGTGTCGCCCATCCTCCCGTGTCTGAGAGTCACTTAAGTAGGGTTAGACGTCCAACGAGTCGGGCTAATTGTGTCAACGTAATAGGTCTTGGGCCATAAGGGAGACATGCTGAGCCCGACATTATGGGCGACTTCCAAGTCTGTATAATGGGCGACTTCCATCCACCTCGGTCCATAGTGTTGAATCGTATGTATCTGGACTGTTAGGTGATAACTCTTATTTATAAGAGTTATTTATGCATTCTTAAGGTTAATTTATTGTTTATTCTCGTGTAATTAGTCAGTTAGCATGTGTAAATGTTATGTTTTAAGTTTAGAAGGTTGCATTCCTGAGTTCTTAATATTTGGCATTTAGGTGCCCTATTTGTGTGCTTTGATTGTGTGTTCAATTGCTGCAGCATCAGTTGCCATAGCAATGCAATTATGCGAAAGATGAGAGAGAAGGATGGGACGCGCTAACAGAAGCGAAGGACAGCTGTAATGGCAAGGGCGAGCACGTCCAGCTAGTGCCAGCACCTGAACAAGGAATATCCACTTTTTCTTGGGCACGTGTACTTTTAGGCACACAAAAGACAAAGGGCGCCTCAATTTTAGGGTTTTCTTGGATCATGTACCCTAGAGCTATAAAAGGGAGCCTCCTTCTTCATTTATGTGAGGCTAGGTTTGAAAAGGAAAGTTTAGAAATAGCTTTCCACCATTTTTTACCTACGCTACCTTCCATTACCAAACTTGCGAAGATCATTGCTGGAATCATTGTTGCAGCAACGACAGGAGCCACAATACTTGTTGATTGTGCTACGTGGGAGCTGAACCCCCTCCTTGAGACTCTCTTCTTGGAGTGTATCTTCGGATCCTCTCACTTAGTATAATTTCTATCTTGTATCTCTTAAATATGATTGTTAGAATTATGTTTAAGTTGTATTTCTTGTCTTGTTTGCTCATATGAGCTAAATACTCATAGTTGGAATGTTGGGATCTATGTAATGAATCTCTAGTGTATGTCATGAAATGCGTTTGATGTTTTAGCAATTTATCTTTTGTGAGCTTAATACTTCCATCTTAACTTGATTGAAACCCAATTTGACACTAAGGTTAACACCATTAGGACTGATAATGGCCCTGAGTTCCTCTCATTCCAGAGTTTTATTCATCTAAAGGAATATGGTTGGTAGTCATCCAATTCATTCCCCTTATGAAATAATACATTTAGATATATGGGGACCTGTCTCCACTGTTTCTATACATGGCCATAAGTATTTTTTGACTGCTGTTGATGATTTTAGTAGATATACTTGGGTAACTCTACTTAAATCCAAAGCTGAAGTAAGCAACTCCCTCAAAACTTTCATTAACTTGATTGAAACCCAATTTGACACTAAGGTTAAAACCATTAGTATTTGTTTTAATTAGCTAAGTATTAATTTTAAGGCTTAAATACCATTTTGGTCCCTGCAATTACACCCAATATCCATTTTAGTCCCTGTAAAAATATTTCTTTTAAAATAGTCCCTGCAAATATTTTTTATCTGTTTTGGTCCCTGCTTTCATTTGTATACTGATGTGTCTCATTTTTTTGTTTTAAGCTGATGTGGCATATTTTTATACAGGTGGCAATGCTGAAGTGGATTTAAGCCAAATGTTGAACTGCCATGTCATTTATTTAAAATTGAAAGGTCTAAAATACCACTTGCTGGGTTTCAGAAACAATTTGGGGATTCAGAAGAGGAAAATCGCGACTGAGGGTGAGGTGAGAAAGGAAGCACTGGTGAACGACAGCGACTCAGCGACTACGACAACGACTCAGTGACTGCGACGCCTACGGCGTGGTTGAGCGACGACGACAGTGAAGGGTGGTTGAGCGACGGCTACAGCGACTTCTTCCCTCTCATTCAGGTTCGTTATCTTTTAGGGTTTTTGAAATGTTGTTGTTCTTTGATTTTATGGGTTGGGGTTTAGAAATTGTTCGATTTTAGGGTTATGGAAAGTGATGTTGTCTCTGAAACCGATTTTAGGGTTATGGAAAGTGAAATTGTTGGATTCCCTTTTTAGGTATTTGTAGAGTGGTGAATTTGTTGCATTGGTATATGTTGTTTATTGTTGTGGGGACCATTACAACGTGTTTTTTTATGCCTAGTCAGCTATTCAATTTCTGACTATGTTTAATGCATGTGCATTTTCCGACTTTGGTGCTTTATGCATGTGGTTTTTGTGGGGACCAAAGCTGTCAACTGTTATTTTTTGCCTAAATGTTAATTTTTGTGCCTAAAAGTTCTGTTTTAATGCATTTTCAGATATGGTTTTTACTGTTTGTTTTCACCATGGAGGTTATTTTGTGAGGGATCGGGTTATATGTTACAAAGGGGGGCGATGAAACAGTGGTAGAGGGTGTTGACACTGATAAGTGGAGTTACTTTGAAGTTGTTGGGTTGTTGAAGGACCTAGGTATAGAACATGGATATCGAATGTGGTGGAAGGTGGATGAAGACGTGAGGTTCAGAAACATTAGGGTTGATGCAGATGAAATAGAGATTGGGAATTATGGTGAGAACAAAAAATGTGTGGTTCACATATACGTAGAGCATGATGTGGATGTAGGGCTTGGTTTAGTTGATCAGCCTCATGTTGTTGATGTCTCTGTTAATGAATGTGATTCTGACTATGCGTATAGTAGTGAGAATGAGGCTAAAGGCATTCATTTTGATGATAGTGAGGATGAGAGAGCTTTGGGATTAGATGACGGGTTTGGTGTTGATGATCCCTCCCCTCAACAAGCTGGTAATGAACATGGAGGGCAAAACACAAAGCCAAGAGAATGATTGAAGGAGATGCAGCAAGACAATATACATTGATCTGGAGGTATGCTGCTGAGCTTAGGAGAGCAAACCCTGGAAACACATGCAAGATTAATTTACTGAGACCAACTTCTACTATTGAGCCAAGGTTTGGAAGCTTCTATTTCTGCTTAGATGGATGCAAAAAGGGATTCATGACAGCTTGTAGACCATTTATTGGAGTTGATGGATGTCATTTAAAAACAAAGTATGGAGGTCAGTTACTAATTCAAGTAGGAAGGGACCCAAATGATCAATATATGCCTTTGGCTTTTGGAGTTGTTGAAAATGAGACCAAAGAGGCATGGAGGTGGTTCTTGACTTTGCTGTTAGAAGACATTGGGCAGGACAGGAGATGGGTATTCATATCTGATCAACAAAAAGTAAGTTATAATCGGTAATTAATTCTGTTTGTTAATTAATTGGGTTAATTAATTCTGTTTGTTAATTAATTTCTTATTTTATGCATCAGGGCAGCAACTTACAGGCAGCAGCTAAAGCAGGGCAGCAACAAGAAGTGCCACCAGCAGCAGGACAGCAACAAGATGTGCCACCAAGACAGCTAAGACCCAAACTTCCAATCAAGAGTGTGAGAAAGAGTTGCAGAATTATTAATAGGAACTTGTCAACACCTATTGTTGGTCCTGGGAGTGATGAAGCATCAGCTATTGTTGTTGATGATGGAGGGGAGTTGACACAAGAAGACCCTCATGTTTAGGTCTATTTTGGATGTATTTTGGAAACTAATAGAATGTTTAGGATCTATTTTGGATGTATTTTGGAAACTCAATGAATGTTTAGGAATGTTTTGGATGTATTTTGGAAATTCAATGAATGTTTGGGAATGAATGTTTAAATCTATTTTGAATGAATGTTTAAGTCTATTTTGAATGAATGTTTAAGTCTATTTTGAATTATCCACTGCAGAAATTTCGTGATAGTGTTTTATGAGTGAATTCTTTTATGAGTGAATTGTTCTTGTGAAATTGAGTTTGTTAATCAACATGATGAATCAAAACCATTATGTAATTTCGATTCCCTTTGATCAATTCAATTTAGTTTATCCCAAGTAGGTAGCTCAGTTGGCGAGCTAAGGAATATTGAAGGAGTGCACCAAAAAGAGTGCAAGAAGGAGGTCCCGGGTTCAAACTCCGGAAACTAACATTCCCCCACCCACTAACATTGTTTATCAAAAAAAAAATTCAATTTAGTTTATGCTAGTTAAAGTCTTGCTGTGATTATTCTATGTGAGTCCCTAGAAGCGAAAAGTTTAAACTCTTCATAGCAATGCGTGCAGGTCCAAAGTTTTTTCATTTAGACATGTGATTAAGGCTAGAAATGATTAAAATCCGATGAATCCCAAGAGAATAAGAGAAAACATGAAACTGAATTGAATTCTGCAAATCTCAAATCCAATTCCATAGTATAAAAGTAAAGCTCGTTATAGCAGATGTAACTAACTGCACTTTGTTACATTAGAAGCCAACTAACTAAACTAGATAACCCGTAATTACAAACACAGAGTAAACTGTGATATAAACATTACTCTATTATTATCTCCCCTTGCAATATAAACATTACTCTATGATGAATTTTTCATTAATTCCATTGGGCAAGGAACTCCTTCCAACTGGCAGTGTTTTTTTCGGATTCATTGAGCCTTTCCTTTTCCTGATCCACCGGCCTCAACTAAGGAGGAGATTCTTCATCATCACCTTCAACACTGTCAGTGTCACTATCTTCTTCAACATTGCAAGATGCTTTGTATCCACAGAAATAAACGCTGTCAGTTTTTGAGTTGTGAGAAAGCTCAAACTCCTTCTCAAGAATCAAGTCATGACATATCTGAGGGATTTTGTCTCTTAAAAGGGTTCCAAGAACAAATTTATGGTCATCAAATTTCAAGTAAAGAATTGTAGCAAGGGGATCACTTTCTTTGTCTTTCTTTGCGTCGCCAAGTGCAGCCTGAGAAATGTGTATTATGGATTCTTCAAACTGGTTTGGGTTTACCTTAACAAACTCCCCAACCTTAACTTCAACACCCCAAAACTCCATTGTACACTACTAGAAAAACAGGATTTTGCAGCGGGCAAAATCCGCCGGAAAAGCCACATTTCCGCCGCAAAATTGGACTTTACGGCAGATTTTTGCCGCCGGTAGCCAGGTCGCAGCAAACGCTTTCCGGCGGATTATCCGCCGGAAACTTGCGGCGGATTTCGTGGCGCTGATAAATCCGCCGCAAGTTTCCGGCGGATAATCCGCCGGAAATGCCAAAAAATATTTGCCGCAAATTATCCGCCGCAAAGAGCATAAATCCGCCGGAAAATTATCCGCCGCAAGGACCATGATTCCGCCGCAAAGACCGTTTTTTTAAAAAATAAATAAATAATATTTTTTTAAAAAAAATCGTTTTATTTAAAACTCCACCGGAAAATACAAAAAATCCGCCGCAAAATCCTTTTTTTTTTTAAAAATAAATATTATTTTTTAAAAAAAATCGTTTTAATTAAAAAAATTATTTTTTTATTAAAATTTTTAATTATTGATAAAAAAATAAAATTCAATAATTAATTAATTTACTATTTAAAAAAATAAAAATTGGAAAGAGCAGTAAAATATCATCACAAAAAAAATATTCATACAAAAAATATAATATCCATACAAAAAAATAAAATAATCTAAAGCTACTGGGGTGGCTGCTGGCCAATGTCATCAAAATTATAATATGTATCATCTTGAAGAATAGCAGAAAGCGATGCAATACTAATATTAAGATCAATGTTCGCGTGGGGTGACTGGCGGTGGGGCTGCTAGTGTGGCTCGACTGGCGCCTGGGGGTGCTGCTGGTTTGGCTGGCGGGGTGACTGATGCTGCTGCTGCAGGTATGGCTGGAATGGCGCCTGGGCCTGCTGGTGGTATGGCTGGGAATACTGAGGTGCGCCATACTGCTGGGGATACTGGGGTGCATACTGCTGATGGGAATATTTGGGTGCATACTGCTGAAATGCACCGTTGTAATGCTGCTGCGGCGGCTGCGGGTAGGATGCCGATGAGGATGGCCTCCAGTGCTGAGACATCAGCTGATCCTGCAAAAACTTAAAGCGCTCCTCCATGCGCTCCTCAGTTAGCTTAGCTTGCTCCGCAACTACCCTAGCCTGCTCCGTAGCTACCCTAGCCTGCTCCGCAGCTACCCTAGCCTGCTCCCGAAGCGTCTGCACTTCCCGATCACTTTGCTCCTGCCGCTCGACAAACTGACGCTGAGCCTGCGTCATCAATTGCCTAACGACAGCATCCATCTCACCAGCATTGGGAACATAATTGCGACCAGTCGAGGATCCAGAATATGAAGCTGATAGACTCGGAATAATGCTTGTTCGAAAAGGAGCCGGTCCAATACCACCTGATCCTACCAGACGATTAGACTTTTGGGGACAAACTGCTCTCTCCCAAATATCCCGAGCTACTCTAGCCTCCTCCACAGGATCGATATTTGCCCCACTGCTCTGCTGTGACTCATGGTACTCAGCCAGCCCGGCCCAGAAGCTCTCCTGAAAAAAATAACCCAATAAATAAATAACTAATTATTAATAATAATATATAATATAATTGTAAAAGTACGTAGTTTTACCTGAATACGCCTCGCCCGATCTGTAGCGTACTCACCAGTCTCCTCCACCATATGCATGTGGCAATGCAACTCAGGCAAAGTGATTGGCCTTTGTTCCCTCTCCACCTATATATGTACATATATTTTATTAATTAAATTAATACACATATTGAAAATGACTAGTTAATTATTATAAATAATTAATTAATCAAGTAATAAAGTAAAAAATTTACCATACGCATGTGATGCGTTGCAGTATTCACACTCCCCCCTGTGTGTGTGCAGCCACCTTTTTCAGAAGCACGACTCTTCTTGGCTTTCTCACAATACTCCTTAAATTCTGGTGTCTGTCAATACAGCTTAAACTCAGCCCAAGTTGAGTCTCCAATATAAGATGGCTTTCTATCAACATCGCGCGCTCTTCGCAGCAATTCAGAATAGCGATGAGAACATCTCTTATGGAACACTCTCTCAACTTGGGCTTGCTCCCCTGGTAACCATGTACATTTTTCCTATTTAAGAAATTTACAAGTGTTGTTAATTATAAGACAAATTAATTAATCAAGTCAGTAAGATCATAATACATACCAAATTAATTATTTCATATTGAAACTTACCAAAAATGATCTTAACATCTTCTTAATTGCCACATCATCTTTTCTAACTTCCGACCACTTCTTCCAGCTCTTGGTAAAATTCTCCTTGATTGTTTTTGTGATGGCGGTAGCTGAAGCCTTCGAAGGAAGAAAACTGCATTAAAAAAAGATGAATTTTGTTACACCAAATATATATATAAGTTATATAAAAGGCAACAAAAATAAATTAATAAATAATAATATAATATATATATATATATATATATACACTTACGAATCGCCAACAATCTGCAATATGATACGCCCATCAGGTGTACACCTCACCACATCAGTCCCATCAACGAATGTGCGTATCCCATCCGCATCAACATGTGTCGGGGCTAAGCCCTCAGGAATCGATGAGTCCCCTGCAGTACTAGTACTAGCACCATCCTCAGACATAGGTGGTGGCAAATATCCACCAGCAGTAACAACAACACGCACAGGCTGAACACGGCGCCCTAGGCGAGTAGATCTCTTTCGCCTGCAAGTGTTAGCGGCATCGACAGGTGTAGGAACATATGCGCCGTCATCGCGATCGGATCCTGAGTCATGAGATGCAATATCTGTATCTAGACATATACATTTAAACAAACAACATCCTTCATTAAAAATAGAATTGTTTAACATAAATTACATCCTTGATATTGAAACATAAATTAAATAACTAATTTGAATCCCATTCATTCTCAAAATCATCATCATCGGAGGAGTGAATTCTTGATACACCAATGTGGTCTGCTGCATCTTCATCAGCATCTTCTTCGTCATCAACTTCATCGCCGGTGTTTGGCTCATCACATAAACGACGAATGGGTTCAACTTCAATCACTTCATTTACATTAGACATCTCTTCCATTTGATATGGCACATCTTCCACCGTGTCATCATTTGTCTCAATGCGACCTCTTAGTTTTGTTTTAATTGCGACACACCAACCACGCCTATAAGTCCACATTGATGGATAAGGGACATAATAGACTTTTCTCACATTTTGTGCAATGACGAATGGATCATACAGTCGATATCTACTACTCATTTTAATGTCCACTGTATTTGACTTTGGATTCACCTTTGTTCCTCGAGCAGACGGATCAAACCAATTACAATAAAAAACCACTACCTTTGGACTAAGATCTAGATGGGGGTACTCAAGTTCATATATGTGTTGAACCACACCATAAAAATCATCTTCACCTCCTCCAGTGACCCCAGCCTTTATGCACACTCCACTATTGACTGTCTCTCTGCCCTGTGTCCATTCATTGGTGTGAAATTTGTATCCATTGACAAAGTATGTGTGCCATTCTTTAACACATCTTCGAGGACCGTCTGATATGTTCCTCAAGTGTTGGTTGGTAGGATTTGGCGGGAGGGAATACACATATTGACTAAACCACATTGGAAAATGAGCATGAATATGAGCAGAAGATTGGTCTTCACGTACTGCCTCTAATGACAAGAACTCCCTAAAAAGAAATAATTTAATTGTTACACTTGTCTACTTTATATTAACTAATTAAGATCGATAGTTAATGTTAAATGAGGAACATACTCAATAAATGATTGCACCTCAGTACAGTTTATCAACACATGAACATGTGCTGAACTTAACTCTTCATCTGTTAGCCAGTGAATTGACTCCTTCCCAGATGGACGACCGGGTAGACAAAAGACAGACAAAGCCAAAGGATGTCTAGGCCATTCAATATCCATTTCATTTCGACTGCTTCCAGGAGCAAACTGATCATTCTTGAAATAATGAGAACAAAAATGTGTTGTTTCACGGTGTAAGTAAGAAGAACATATTGATCCTTCAACTCTAGCTTTGTTTTTCACCGATCTTTTTGAATCACCCATCAACCTAGAGAAAATGATATTAATATATAATAGTCATATATTTTAAACTTGTTTCTTATATTATAAAAATTAGCTGACCTTTCAAACGGATACATCCATCTGTATTGGACAGGTCCGCCAAGTTTAGCTTCATATGCGAGATGCACCGGTAGATGCTCCATAGAATCAAATAAACCAGGCGAAAATACTCTCTCCAACTTGCATAAGATAAGTGGGATGTCTTGTTCCATTTTTGAAAGATCATCAGCTTTTAGCGTTGCAGAACACAAATTCTTAAAGTATTGACTTATTTCAATGAGCGGATTCAAAACGTGTGTTGGCAACGAACTAAAAGCGATAGGAAGTAAGCACTCCATGAATACATGACAATCATGGGTCTTCATCCCTTGCAACCTCCCATTATCCACATCCGCACATCTAGATAAATTGGAAGAATAACCGTCTGGCATTTTCAGCTCTTTTATCCACTGATAAACTGCTTTCGCTTGGTAGATAAAGTAAAATTGGCTTTGGGTTTCAAAGTCCTAGTACCTTGCTCAACCAACAACAAATCCTTTAGTCTACAATAATGAGCTATATCCTTCCTAGCTTTCTCATTGTCTTTCGTTTTGCCTTTCACGTTCATGACAGTGTAAAATACGTTGTCAAAAAAATTCTTCTCTATATGCATGACATCGAGATTGTGTCTCAATAGATTATCTTTTCAATAGGGAAGTTCCCAAAAAATACTTTTTTTTGTCCAATTGTGCCATTGTCCATAGCCATCTGGACGAGAAACAACACCCGCTACGACTTCCACGGGAGGGATATCCCTAACACTATTCCAAACTTCCTCTGGTGTCAACTTACGAGGAGGTCCAGCTGTTTCAACATTTCCCTTGATGAACGCATATTTCTGCTTTCTAAATGGGTGATCCATTGGTAAGAACCTACGGTGCGAGTCAAACCATGAAGTTTTTCCTCCGTATTTAAGACTAAAAGCCTTTGTGTCAACCATGAAAATCGGACACGCCATCTTACCATGTGTCCCCCATCCAGACAACATTCCATAGGAAGGAAAGTCATTAATGGTCCACATCAAAGCCGCCCTCGTCACAAAATTTTGTTTGCGTGCCGCATCATAAGTTAAAACACCATTCCACAACCTTTTTAGGTCATCAATCAAAGGTTGCAAATATATGTCAATACCAGCTGTTGGATTACTTGGCCCTGGAATAATAGAATTTAAAAACATGTATGGTTTGGACATACACATTTCTGGAGGAAGGTTGTATGGGGTAACAATAACTGGCCAACATGAATACGGTGTTGCCGAGGCTTGAATATATGGTGTGAAACCATCAGAGCACAAACCAAGCCGAACATTGCGTGGATCACTGGCAAAATCTGGATGAACAGGATCAAAATGCTTCCAAGCTTCACCATCAGATGGGTGACGTAATTCACCAGAATTATTTCTATTTTGATGGTGCCACGTCATTTTACCCGCGGTCTCCATTGAAGTAAACATCCTCTGTAGCCTTGGAATAAGAGGCAGATAGAACATTGCTTTTCGTGGAACCGTTTTGCCTCTGCTCATCCCTCTTCTACTGACACGATAGCGTGGCTGTCCACAGAACTTGCATTCCGACAACTCTCCATCATTTATGCCAAACTCATTGTTATAATAGAGCATGCAACCAGACACACAACAATCAATCCTTTTAGATTTTAAGCCAAGCTTCGATACCACTCTTTTAGCTTCATAATAACTTTGCGGCAAAAGCCCTCTAATGGGGGTTGCATCTAACATCATTTTGGTCATATATTCCATGCACAACTCAGCAACATTAAATTGAGACTTAAGACCCAACAACCGAACACACATTGATAATTTTGAGTCTTTCGATCCTTCAAATATAGGTTTATTTGTCTCACTCAAATACATGTAAAACCTTTGAGCTTCCTCATTTGGAACTTCGTCAGCATCTGGTTCTTCAAAATCCAAATTTACTCCAATAGCGTCAGATACCATTCCCTGATACTCATCTAACGGTTGTATTCCCCATCCTTCAGATGTCGTAGTCGCCGGATAACTACTTGATGTGTGATCTACTACTTCAAACCAGAACATTAACCGCATGAACTGCAGCTACCCCTGGTGCTACTTCCCCGTGACGACTCCATGTTCAATAATTTAGCCTAAATCCATTATTGTACAAATCAAGTCTAACTTCATGTTCATTTTTTATAGCTCCAAAGGAACATTTCAAGCACGGACATCTAATACCGCCTTGTCGCCCAAATTCTTCATGATCAATGTACTTAGCACAAAAAATAAACTCTTCTACTCCTTCTACAAAACATCGCTTTACATCTGATCTTCCAGGAAATAATCGATCATACATCCAACTACGATCCATAATTTCAAGAACTATGTACTACACTACAATATAAATAAAATAAACTATCAATTACTTCATATTTTGATATATATATATATATATATATATATATATATATATTGATATATTACTCATTTTATTTTGATATTTCAATAAACTATCAATTACAAGCAACACAATTAATTTTTTGATAATGTTATATCTTAATAATTTAAACATTATAAATAATATTTGCAAATTTAATTTTAAATTTCAATTTTTATAAGACATTATATGTTAATAAAATTTATAAATGAACTTAATAAATAAGTTTTTTCAATATAAATTATTTTTACGGTCACCAAGGACTAAAAGAAAAAATCTAAGTTTGACGGTGAGCAAAAGTCGGTAAAGAGGAAAAAACTAATTTATCTTGATAACTAACCGTAGTGAAGAGAAGGCTCTGACTTGAAGCGTATCCCTAACTCAAGGAAAGAGGAAAAAACAGGAACCAAAGCTCAAACAATACCTAAACAAACAAAAACACAATTAGTAACAAACTCATATTATTATAAATGAAATTTAAAAACTAAAACCATTAACTCATATCAGAAACATACCTTGGATCGAATAAATTTGCCAATGAGAGAAGAAGACAATTCGTAGGGAGGAAGTGAGGAGTTTCAAGAAGAGATTTAGTAGGGAAGGAGAGAATTTGGAGAGAGTAAGAGAGAAATTTTAAGAAGAGAATGAGAGAATTGGTAGAAGTGTGAAGAATAAGAAGTAGGGAAGGGATATATATATATATATAGGAAAACGGAGTCTAACGGTCAAATGGGGATTTGCGGCGGTTTTGGGGATTTGCGGTGGTTTTGGGGACTTGCGGCGAAAATTTGAAATTCAAACTGCGCGCTTATTTTTTCTAGGCCGCCGGTAACGGGGATTTGCGGCGGTTTTGGGGATTTGCGGCAGACTTTTGAAAATTTAAAATGGCGCTTATTTTTTAAAAGCCACCGGAAGTGGGGATTTGCGGCGGATAGGGGGATTTGCGGCGGATTTGGGGGATTTGCGGCGGTTTTTTTTAAAAAAAATTCGGTCACCAAATTCACTATTCACTATTTACTGTCGGGAAGATCTTGACTGTTAATTTGGTGTCGGCAATATCTTGACCGTTAATTAGTGTCGACACTAATCACCATTGACTATTCAATAATCACGCTGCACTATTCACTATTTAATGTCTGGTTCATCTTTTTCGTTAAAAGTAACCCCTTTATAAGCAAAAAACTCCTCCTGGTTATTTCCACCACAAGAGACATCTACACTCATCAAACGCTCGGTGTCATCCTCCAATTTAACAACCCGTTCTTGCAGTTCCTCAAACTTTCTATTTAGATATTCAACCATCTTTTCATACTTGCACTTCTCATCCTCCAATTAGAGAGTGAAGTTTCGGAGGATGAGAAGTGCATGTATGAAAAGATGGTTGAATCTCTAAATAGAAAGTTTGAGGAACTGCAAGAACGGGTTGTTGAGTTGGAGGATGATACCGAGCGTTTGATGAGTGTAGATGTCTCTTGTGGTGGAAATAATGAGGAGGAGTTTTTTGCTTATAAAGGGGTTACTTTTAACGAAAAAGATGAACCATACATTAAATAGTGAATAGTGCAGCGTGATTATTGAATAGTCAATAGTGATTAGTGTCGACACTAATTAACGGTCAAGATATTGCCGACACTAAATTAACGGTCAAGATCTTCCCGACAGTAAATAGTGAATAGTGAATATTAAATTAAAGGTGGAAGTTTCTTTACAAAGAAATGGAGACATACGCCACTCTCTTGGAGCCGCTGCCGACAATGCCCAAGAGAGTGTCGTATCAAGAGAGTGGTGTATGTCTCTGTTTCTTGGTAGAGGTGTGAAGACGAAGAAGGGGAGAAGGGGTTTATATAGAAGAAACGAAGTCAAACGGTCAAAAGGTAGCATCCGCCGGAAACGGTGGTTACCGGCGGATTTTTGGGCGTTGCGGCGGACTTAGGGGATTTGCGGCGGACTTAGGGGGATTTGCGGCGGTTTTGTGAAATTCAAAATTGGCAAATATCCGCCGCAAATAACCTTACCGACGGATTGTTAAAATCTCGTAAAAAAAATATTTTTGTAATCTCAAATCCGCCGCAAAATCCACAGAATCCGTCGCAAAATCCACGACGAAAACAGATCCGCCGCAAAATCCACGGAATCCGCCGCAAAGTTTGAGGCGGATAAAATCCGCCGGAAAGTTTGCGGCGGCTCCGAAACCGCCGGAAATTCCTGGCCGGAAATTCAACATTTTCTTGTAGTGCTAATGCAAGACGTGAAAGAAAGAAATAAGCACCGTAGGTTTTTTTGAGTGATTAGTGAAAGAGCCAATGAAATGAAAACTTCCTTATTATATAGCTAAACTTCTAATAACTGTTGCAACTAATTTAACAACCTTTAACAGCAACTAACTAGCTAACAGACTCAACCAACTTCTTAAATTACACTAATCCTAATTACCATAGCTTACTTAAATCTAAGCTAACCAATAATAATAAACTGTATTTGTCAAAAAAATAAAAATAATAATAAACAGTCGTCTAATAATACCCCTCAAGAACTCGGGGTATGGTTGAGCGGTTGGGGCTCATCCTCCCTTAACCAAGTATCGAGGGTTCGATCCTCGCATTGGGTATGAAGCAGTTTTAAATCCCTGGGACAGTTGTCCCACCCTTCAAGGTGCCTCAAATCCAGCAAGGGGATTAGTCACTGCGTTCGGCGGTGGATACCCTGGTCTCGACCAAAAAATAATACCCCTCAAGATGGAGAGTATATATATGTTCAGCAATCCCATCTTGGAAATGAGTGTTGTGAACTCGGTAGTACCAACACTTCCGGTTGAAGACATGTCTGTTGTGTTGGACACCATGCTGACACTTCAATTACTTGTATTTTTCAAATTTAAATTGGTGTCTGCGTGTCTGTATCCGTGTTTTGTGTCTGTGTTTGTGTGGGTGCTTCATAGGTTGTGAATAGTAGTTTTGAAAGTGCTAAAACGAGTGGATCAATAGCTTGCTCTTTAGATTGAATGTGCACTTATTTGGGGACATATATTAGATATATAGTTGGTTCATTAGTTCTTCCATAGTAAGGATTTGTCCTCTAACATGGGAAAAACCATCAGAATGGCCCATGAGGAACAGCATAACGTATTCGCGTTCGATTTCAGCAAGAAGAGGCTTAACGCCACCACAATTACAGGTATTCTCAGCCTTAAATTGTTGTAATTCCTCCCAAAGTGACTTCAATTTAGTGTAATATTGAGTGACAGATGAATTACCTTGAGAATGACCATTTAGGTCTTTGCGTAGTTGATAGATGCGAGGACCATTTAGGTCTTAAGAATGATAAAAGTGTTGACTAAAATGATTACATCAAGCCATTTTATAGGCATACACTAACTACTAACAAACTCACTTATAACTACTAATAATCTCCCTAACTACTAACCAACTATATATCTAAATAACATATTCACGAATAAGGTAATTGCTTATATCTACGTGTTCGTACCTTTTATTACATGTAGAATTACTAGCTATTTGTATTGCATACTTGTACCTAATGTGTTTCGTCTTATGCAACCTCGCAATATACAAGTGACCGTATAAGTATGTCAAGGCAGCCACACCCCATTCATATATACTCTTCACATCTTTGCCAATGAAGGTTGGCTCAATTGGTAAAGAGTTGGCTCATTCCCAGCAAGGGTGTGGGTTCAACTCCCACTGTCGATGTGAGGACCTCTTTGGTGGGTGATCTGTAAGTACCTCGGTAAGCACTCAAAGAGCCGTTAGGCCTGCCCTGACCCTAGTAAACCCTCGGATCCCAACTCACCTAAACTTTGTGTAACTAAAAAAATACTCTTCACATCTCTGGAGTTCGCGAAAGGCCTCTCTAAATACATGACGCCCACGTAAGTCTAACTCTTATCCGCAAATCGAGTGCAGCTTTGAAGACGCAATAAATAAGCTCTGACATTTTATATCCAATGTTACCCTCGACCTCCACAACATGCCTCATCTGAGAGTTGTGGGTCATGCATTAAAATGTTAATGTTCTAAAATATAAAAACTACATTTGTTTGCAATATTCAAATGCTTCTAAATAGCCAAAAAATTCAAGAGTTTAAAAATTAGACCAAATCAAACTCAAACTCATTAATAGTCTTTCAATATATTGTATTAAAATTTACAACTTAATGATAAATTATTTAGGTAAAAAATTCAAGCAAATAACATCTTTTGCTTCTAAAATTAAAAAACTACAATGAGCTAGTATGAGTTGATTTGGATTCACGTGTTGCTTTCCTGAAATATGTTGCCCTGAACTAAACAACTATGAGTTTGTTCGGGTTAGTATGAGTTTGACCCAAAAAAGATATCTGAATCGAATATATTGGTTTCGATTAAATTATGGGTTGCTTTACATTTGCGCAAACCATTGAACACCCCTACATGTGTGTGCCTATCATATAGGCGGAAAAATAGGGGGAAAATGCTGGAGGTGTGTGGTAGAAAAGGGGGTGTATTTAATATAATTACCTTTTAATTTTGCTCTTATGTTGGAAGCTGTATAGAAATGACCCGGCCCATAGGACAAAAATAAATTCCCATTATATATCGTCACGCCCTTCAATTTTCTCCAAAATCCAAACCCTAACCCCTCTCTCTTCATCGGGCTGAATCTGTGTCTCTTCAGTAACAGAAGAATCGAATCACTATATAGCGACGAATCTCCCATTTCTTTACAGCGATAATTAGCATCAAAATAGTAATGTTAATTTGCTAATTGTTGCAGGTTGATTTTTTTCTGCCCAATGATGTATAAATAAACTATTGAGCGGTTTCACGGTTTTGTTCACAAACTGATCTGCATCCCTCTCTCTCTCTCTCTATCTCTCTCTCATTTAACTCTCTTTCTGTGTTGTGTTTGTGTTTGTGTTATTGGATGGATGGATGCAAGAAGTTTGTGAACGAAACCAGTGACAAAAGGCGTACATGATTTGTAATAAGCTATGAGATCGGAGGGCTTTCTATACTTTTCCCCCCCCATTTTTCTGCTTATAAATGTAAATTTGAAATCAGATTTTACTTCTTTTTCTTTCTGATTGGTATTTGTGTTTTAATGGATGATGATACGCACTGGGCTGTGAGTAGTTTCAAACTGCGTTTTTGATAGAAATATTGGTCCTTTTCTATGGTCCTTTTAATGGATGATGACACCTTTTTCCATATGTGCTTAGATTTTCTTATAACTGAATGTATCATTAATCATTGACATCTTAATTTGTCTTTTTAGATATTTTAGATGATGAAATATTGGTCCTTTTCTATGGTGTGATGCTTTCGTTCATTTTTTTTAATTCTTCTTAAAGGGCTCTTGTGTGCAAATTATTTGCCCTTGTTTTTATAGTTATCTGAAATGAGAATTTTTTGCTTCTATGAAACTTCAATAATTGTAGTTGGAACACAATTGCCTCTAATTCCGCCCAATGATGTACACAAACTATTGATTGGCTACACGGTTTCGTTCATAACCTGATTGCATCTCTCTCTCTCTCTCTTACTATCTCTCTTCCTTTGTGTGTGTGTGTGTGTGTTTAGGGTATGTTTGGATAACAGCTTATTAGGGTGCAAGATGGTTATGAATGAGACCAGTGACAAAAGCCAAAGATGATTCTATTAAGCTATGAGATCTGAGGGCTTGAATTTTTCTTCTGCGTTTTTTTATTATGCAATGAATTTTGAGGATTGCTATGTTTAGCTGCCCAGTGATGAATAAGTAAACTATTGAGTGGCTACATGGTTTTGTTCATAGCCCTGCATCATTGCCCCTCTCTCTCTCTCTCTCTCTCTCCTCCTCTTCCTCCTACTACTTCTACTACTACACCCCCTGTCTTGCAATTTAAGCGAGAATGCATACATACATATATACATATATAATATATATTTATTCAGATGGTGCACGAAGGCTGTAAATGAAACCCATGTCAAAAGCTATAGATGATTTCTACATGGCTATAAATTCTGAGGGCTCTGCTTTTTTGTTGCAATTGAGTCTTTCTTGCCTCTGGTTATATTCCTATATGATGCAGCTTGTTAATTTTTTTTGTTTTGTTTGATTAACAGTTTTTGGGATATGATGAGAATGATTCAAACATAAGCACTAGCTCTGCTGAATTATGTTTTGCACGTCAGTCTGACTCCACAACTTAATTTCTATTTATTTTGATTGATTCTCATTGCAGTTAAATTCCACTACCTATTACACAAATTTGAAACTACTTTTGCTTTCTTTTTTAAATATAAATAAATATAGGCCTATATTACTTGAGATGTTAATTATAGCGAGAAGTTGTGATGGGTTGGAAGACTCAATTGGATACTCTCAGTTTCTCTATTTTATATCATGTGTAATTTTGATTGGGAAAACGGGATGAATTTTTGCAATGATACAAGAATTAATAGTATTTAATCAACAATTTTTGGGATATGAGAATGATTCAAACATAGGCGACAGCTTTGCTGAATTATGTTTTGCACGTCAGTCTGATTCCCAACCTTCATCTCTTTTATGCAGTTTTTTTTACCCTCCATTGTACCCCATATCCTCAAATGGACCAAACGGAACAAAATACTCCTAAAAATGAATTTATTTCTCATTCCATCATATTTTTAGAAATATCTCAAAAAGAGGTATTTTCGAAAGTCATTTTTGAGGTATTTTTGAAAAACCTATATTTCTGTCTTCTGGAAATCTGTGTATTTTCAGAAATTTTTAAAAAATATTTTTTTTAACGAAAAATTAGGGATAGTTTGGAGTTTTATGATAAAATGGGTGTATGGAGTCTAACGAGGGGGTAAAAAAAAAGTGCCTCTCTTTTATTCTCATTGCATTTAAGTCTCTCTACAAATTTTACCCAAACGGTTGGGAAAGCACATCCACAAAATTGGTCATCTTTGTATTATGATCTGGTCGAATGAGTTTTCATCATATCCATCCCCTTTAAGTGAAAATTTTCTCCTCACCCCTAACAACTAAGGCGAACACCCGTGCGATGCACGGGGTGCGATGCACGGGGTGTGGTAGGGACGAACGGTGGTTGTGGTTTTGGTTCGCGGGGTGAGAGAGGGGGGTGAACGGAGGGGGAAAGAGAGAGGAGGAAGAGGGAGGTCGGAGGGAAGGAAGGGAGAAAAGTGAGTGGGTGTGGGTGAATAGGAAGGGTCATTATGTCAGGGTGTGGGTGAATAGCGGGATACAAAATTGCATTTGAATTTTGCTATACGGTTCATGAATAGTTTTTTTGAGTTGCTATAGTGTTCATGAATAGTGTTTGGAATTTGAAAAGTAGATCTACTTATATAAAGGATAGATTATATAAAGGATAGATTCATCAACTAATTCACTTTTGTTCCCCAACTCCTGTTCCCTAACACAGTGAAGTTCATTGGTAGGGAAACAATGGATGAGTATGTGTGATAAGAATTAATCGTGTCAAAAAAATTAAAACATAATTGTAATGAATTCGTAAACTTTGGTAAGAGTGGCTTAGTTTATTTGATCGTGGCATACCATAATTTAAGAGCGGGTTTGTTTCTACTTAAATTTCATTTTATTTACTCTTGTAGAGAGGAAGAGCTACTTAAATTGGTATTATATCTATATAATCATCAACTAATTCACTCTTGTTCCCTAACACAGTGAAGTTCATTTATTTCTCAACATACTCGATTTAATCTGGTCCCCTAACAGGCAAGTTTCATTTTATTTGACTGGTAGAAATGTGCACTCGTTTTAAGCACAACCTGATACATATCACAATATTCATTTGAAGACACAATGTGTTAACATTCCAGTAAACAATTATACGAATGCAATGTGCGTCATAAGGATTAAACAGTATTCGGAAGCTGATAAAACAATTTAATTGATATAAGAACATACGATACACAATGTAAATTACAGAACCAATATGACTATGTAACAAATTTGTCAAATCACCTAGAAGTTTAGTGTTCCCAAGACTAAATTTCATTACATAAATGCAAAGCTAATGCTGATTCATAGGTTCGATATTCTGAACTTGCTCTTTCATCACACCCTAAGAATCCAAAGCTGATGCATAGGCCTGAAATCATGTTTTCCAACACAACTCAGCATGCTGCTTAAACCACTCTAGTGAAGAAACCAAATAGGCTAACTGATGACAGATGCTAAACAATTGAAGTAATACATATTTCTGGTAAACATTGGACAAAATAACAAATTGCATGCTATCACTACAATCAGATCTCGACTGCCATGCTATTTGGACTATTATGCTGCTCTGCTCGTGATTTTTGAGGAAATAGCTGAAGTATGAGATAACTAAGGGAATATTTCCTACAACCAGATCTCGACTGCCATGCTAGATAATAATGAATACATGCAAGGAAATATTTCTTTGATTAAAGCAAAGATTAGGCAGAAACGTAAGGTCACATGTATAATTGATGAGTTATGCATATAAGTTGAGGATGCCATGAAAATGAAAAGAAGAAGCTTTACAGCAAAAATTCCTTCTCACAACACTATGCAAACACGAAACATGCAAGCTCTTCTTCTCATCTCGTCAAACACCCTTTCGAAAAACCACGGTAACTGAATCGGTACTTCGATTTAGCGATTTCACCATACACAACACTCAAACGTGCAAAGGCCTTACAAAGCATAAGAGCGGGTATGTGTATGTTTAAATCAGTTTCATGAGATTCGCAAACCATCTTGTAAAGCTCTCTGGATGGCAAAAAAAATTGACATCAAAGAAAAATAAAAATATAGATACTAATAAATACAGGTCAGTTTGGAAGATTGAAGGGAAACGATGAATCTGGTTTGGTATATTAGTTTGGAAGCCAATATTGACTTAATTTAAATCTGAGCAGATTATGCACATAGTATTCGCAAGCTTATCAATTATCTTTTCAAGTCGATCAACATGAACAATGTCCTTTGTCTTCCCATACAAATCACAATAACAGGATAGAACAAAGTGAATTAACTGCAAATTCAGGAAAGATAGAACCAAACATCATGACTTTAATAACGATAGGAAATACCACCACTGAACTCTAGCAGAGGTTCTACAATTTTAAGTAACTCATTTTGAGAATTAGATTGTCAAAAGAACTGTTATTGGAACAAAGGGACATATTTTGTTTACTCTCTTCTCCCTCTCCATTCCTTCTCTCCTTTTTATTCTAATGCAGTTCTTTGTTAGAGTTATCAGCGCCCCGCGGCGCCTCGCTGGGGAGTCGCTGTCACGCTGTTCCGGCTGTGTTTTCTGTTCCTGCGATCCGGATGTGTTTTCTTCCTGCGATCCGGCTGTGTTCTTGAATGTTGCTTCTGATCCTGCGATCGTTTCTCTCTCGCTGGTGTCATACCCTAATTTTGTCCGCCTAGGTCGAAACCCTAATTTTCAAACAAAAATAAGTAAGTTAAGGTTTAGCATTCATTCATAATGTCATGAAGACCATCATTCATGCATTTCAAAGTTTTGAAAGTCATCTTAGGATTAGAGATGCATTGCATTGCCTTTTATAGCATTTTCAGAGTTTTTCAAGACCAAGGGCATTTTGGTCATTTTCGAAAAATGAGACATTTCTCAGCAAAAAAATCATTTCTTGCATACATTTTAGATTTTAAGGCCATTTTAGAGTTTTGAAGTAATTCTTGAAAAGAAAATGCATTTTGAACAAGGATTAGGGTTCTAATGATCAAAAGGGCATTTTGGTCATTTCGCCAAAAAAATTCAATTTTTCATCAAAAAATCACAGGGATCTATAAGGAATCACTTGAGGTGAGATGTGCTTGATCATACATATTTTTGGTAAATACATTGTTGATTTATGTAAAAGAAAGAAAAAAGTCAAAACCGTAAAGTCAACAATGGAATATTCTTCAAGCATCTTCAAAGTAGGGCACCCAAATCAATTTTGGGATGATGGTAGCATTTATTTCTGAACCCAATGATTTATCATAAGAAATGGCTCAATTTGGCATAATATTATGGATTTACTTGAAAAAGAATAATCAAAAATGGGTTGGAAATGGAATGATCACACAATAGTACAAGTTGTACAAATTGACAACTTGCACACCAAGGCCAAACCTGCGCATATCAGCCCCATATTCACCCAATTTTGATTTATTTTATTGCTTGATAATCATGTTTTGATCATAGCCTTTCATTTGAATTGAAAATGCAATCCCAACCCTCCATTTGAATTAAAATGGCATTCTTGCAATATGAACCATTTGGAAAAACATTTTGGTAAAATGACTTATCCTTCACCCACCTCCTTAAGCTACACCCCTCAGCCCTCTCTCTCCTCCCTTTGTGCTTCTTGACTACCCTCAATCCTTGTGACAATTGATCCTAACCATTGATCCCAAATAAAACTCTAATCCTAGAGCACAAGTGAGATGAAGTGACATAGTTACCCTCAACTTTGAGTGGCCTCTATAAATACCATTTTGTGCTCAGCTCACAAGGACTTTTTGGCTGATCATTCACTCACAAAAATCAGCCCTAGCACACCTTCAAGCACCCTCTCCAAAACCGAAGCAATCCACCCCATTTTCCTTCACCATTTTCTTTGATTTTCATTACAAAACTACTTCCATTTTCATCTCTACTTCACACACCTTCTTTCCACTACCTCAAATTTCGTTTTCATCACATCAAGATCTGAAGATTGTTGAAGGTTTTCGAAGCTTGGTTGGAGTTTTGAAGGCTTGATTGGCTTGTTTCATTAGACGATCATCTTGTGCATAGTTTTAGCAAAAAACTCAAGGTAAAACTCTCAAACTTTTTGCATCATCACAAACCTTTTGCATAAAACCTTCAACTCTTTGCATATCATCATGTAGATCATTGATAGGAGGCTGTTGGGGTGAGATTTGGTATCTCACCCCCTTTGGATAATCGCTTGATATGGTTTGTTGCATTTCTACCATCATTGCATAGTTTTTTTAAAAACCTATTTTCTTCAACCTTGTGCTTCGGCCTCTTGATGATTTTGGGGTTCTCATTTGCTTTTGTTTCATTTCATGTCAAAAATAAGGTCTATGGCTAATTTGGTGTAGGCTTTAGCTTTGGTTTTAAGCTTGGTTAAATTAGGGTTTTGTTGCTAGTTCTATTTCCCTAATTCTTTTTTTTTTCTTCTTTTTTGTGAATAATGCATGTGTTTTCTTGATTTCTTGTCATGTAAATTCATGTGCTGAAATTGTGTCATATTTTGTGTCAATTTTGTGCATCATTTAGTGTCTTGTTTGCATGAAATTAGTGCTTGATTTTGGTCCAATATGCATTCGGCCTTAGGCCAATTTTCATGACATAGTTTTGTTTCATTTTGCTTGATTGATCATGTATTTGCAAATAATTTGAGTAAAATGTGTTTTTCACCTTTTTACCCATTTGCTTCTACTGTTCACTAAAAGTTAAAAAGTTAAAAACAAAAAAAACATTTTTACCTTTTTACTTTTTACCATTCACTTAAATAATTACCATTCATTTGCATTTACTTGCATTTTTACCACTTCACTTATTGCATTAAAAACTCAAAACATTTTACCACTCCCTTTTTACCATTCACTTTCACCTTCTCATTAAATCATTTACCAATGCATTCATCTCATATCATTTGCATCAAAATAAATTACCACTTTGCATACCTCATTTTTACCTAAAACTTTTTTTCACTCTTTTACCACATTCCAAACACAAATTCTTTCCGTCTAAAACACGAAAGCAATTCGCATATTCTCATTCATGCATTCAAAATAAAAAGATTTCTTTCATTCATACTTAGTTGAGGATCAGGTGATATGATCTATTGCTTAGGCCTAGTGCATACTTCAATCATGTGAGATCATCTAAAAGGAATCAATTCTTTTTGCATTTTCACTTGCATCTCCTATCACATTCATACTTGTTCATGACTTGTATTCATTCTTCTAATATGCTCATGCATTAACCTTTGTTTGTCTGGCATCACTCCTTTGTATGCTTGCATTCATTTGTCCACATGCTCACTTATAATAACATGTCCATGCACTTAATTGTATGCTCACATTCATTACTTGCATTCGGCCATGCCTAGCTAATTAGGGTTCATGCATTCAGTCACTCTCAAATGCTCATACGTTCATCTTTGCGTACCTTTGCCTTCATTCAATAGTATGTTCATGCATCATTCCCTTATATGCTTTCATGTTTAATCATACACCAAAGAATACTTCATGCTTATGATTAATTGGTTTCCTTTGTTTTGATGTCACTTAAATGTCTTGATTTGATTATGTGCCATCTCCTTTCACTCGCATGACATCTCTAGGAAGACGTAAGTCTACTCACAGTAGCATAGAGTCCTAAGATCAGTCACACTCCTTTGAGGTTGTTGCCCGTCCCGTAACAATCCTCACACACATACTCACTCACGCATAATTGCTTTGAGAACATTATTTCGCATCACTAGTAATCGAGTCTCTTGATTGTATTGGTATGTTTAATCTTTGTTGGTGATTAGCATGTTAGTATGTTGTTTGATCGATGCTTGTCATTACATGCATTTTAATCATCACACTTTGCATTTGGTTATGGACTTGGCTTTGATTGAAATCATTCTTCTTCATTTACCAAGACTTTTTCGCATTCAATCAATTTCAAAATCATAAAAAAATAATGGGGGCAAGTAATGATCACCCATAGCCCTAGCTAGTTTGATCATGAAAGCTTTCCCTTTTCTCAAAACCATGTGAACAAGTAATGATCACCCATAGCCATAGCTAGTTTGATCATGAAAGCTCCTCCCTTTTTCAAACACCTTCTTCAAGGCTTCTTTTTCTCGCTCCAAGAACTACGTTGCTTTGATTCCCACTTGGGATACGTAGGAGCGAGACTTGTTCTCGTCAAGCACATCAAAAAAAATCTTCACTTTCACAACAACAAAAAACCTCTATTTTCAAAACAAACAAAAATGTTTTCAACCCCATTGTTGTTAGTAGCTAATCAGAACCGCAGTTCGTCTAGCTATTGACATCGATGTCCTTTCTCCAAAAAGAACAATAAGTGATGACCACCCATAGCCTTTGCTAGTTTGGTCATCAAACAAATCAATCCTTTTCAAAAAAAAGCTTTCAAAAAGAGAATAAAAACAAGTTGTTACCAACGGTCACCCAGAACCTTAGTTCGTTTGACTAGCGGTAGCAACTCCTTTTGAGTACTTAGCGGTGATTACCCATAGCCTTAGCTAGTTTAGTCACTCGCTAGTACTCGTCCTATTTCGAAAACTCACCTAAAAAGTTAAAAAACAAAAACCAAGGCAGAACTACGTAGCTCTGAGTTCTCCATTGTACCGGGAGATACGTAGGAGCGGGTCGTTACCCCCGTCGAGCTCTTTTCTAAAAAACTCTCTTTTTCCCCCTCTTTACGTAAGTTTTCCATTAATTTCCCATCCATCTTCAAATAAGAATAAAATAGGCAAATCTAGGTGTTCTTCAAATCAAACATTAAAACCACACAATTTAATTAGAGGTTCCCTTTCAGTAGGAAGGAGGAATGGGGTGCTAATACCTTCCCCATTCCTAACCGACCCCCGAACCCATATCTCTAGTTTTCAAAAGACCACCCGCCTTGTAAAAAAGACCTTTTTTCAATGTTTTGGTCTAAAAACTAAAATATTGGTGGCGGCTTCACAATTTTCTACGTTGTACATTGAAGAACCCTAAACGGGATTTTTCGGGGCGCAACAGCTGGCGACTTCACTGGGGACCTTTTTTTAAAAAAAAAAAAAAACGTGGGTCAAACCTAACTAATTAAATATGTGGTTTAAAAGTAAATTGATTTGACTAAATACTTAGTTTGCCTTCATTCTTTTTCTTTTTCTTTCTTATCATTGATTGTAGGCATACCCCTTTTCTTTTATTGCATTTCCCCATATTTTCTCATGTCCCCTCTTCTTGGCTCCTCTTCTAAAGGTAAGCAATGTTCTCGTTTATAGATATCTTAGGAATGAAACCCTAGGGTAGATAACTTGATATTGATTGCTGTTTTCTGGACTGGTCTGGTTTTCGTTTGCAGGTGGGGTAGTGTTAGGGAACATGCCCTTGACACACACTACACTTGTACCATATGATTACATATTCTGAGTGGGACCATAACCCAGGTCTGCAAACCTAGGAGAGTGGAAACGAGTAGTGACTGCCAATTGGACCGATGTCCTTCTGCTCTCACGAAAGTTTCAGCCAGAGTATGCTCTTTTACGGTACCTCACACCAGATGGCATTCCATCGTTGTGGGTGTTATCATGAGAGAGATTTAGCTCTGGTAGCCTTTGCGAGGGAGTGAATAGAGCCACATGGGAGGATTATCCTTTAAATTGCCCTAGATCGTAGGTCTCACCTCTTTTTAGGTCACAAGGGCTTTCCAAATTGTGTGCTGCATCGTGCATTCAGTTCAATCAATTTTCCCTCAGAATTTTCGAAAATCAAAAAAGATGTGCTTTTCCTTTTCAATAAAACGCCTATATGAGGTGGCATATAGTGTGAAAGTTTTCAAATCACCACCTGTAAATATCCTCTTTCTGCACAAAAAAAAAAGGGTATCATTGCATCATTGCATCACTGCATTATCGCATCATTTGCATTGCATAAAATTCCAATTTTGAAAAAAAAACCATTCATCTTGCATTCCCTTTCATTACATAAAGATAAAACAAAAAAAAAACAATTATCATCTGCATAGCATAAGCATTTCATTTATAATCATGCAAAAAATCCTCGTCGAGTTCATCCAAGACGAGGCGTTCATGCATAAGCATTATTTCAAAAAAAGAGAGACACAGTAGAACTACGTAAGCTTTGATTCCTCATTACAATGGGGATACGTAGGATCGGGTCATACCCCGTCAAGCACATCCTTTCTAAAACCCTTTTTATAAATAGATCATTTGCACCACCAAATAGATTTCAAAATCATGTTCCAAAACTAAAAATGAAAAAATGAAAAGTTTCCAATGCATGCATCTTCTCTAAGCAAAGAAAAATAGAAAAGCTCTTCATGTAAAAGCTCAATGAGTAAAAGTGCGCCTTCGAACGACGAAGGGTAATATCTCAAATTTGTTTGTGCACTACAAATTTGAGATGTTACTCTACGATATCGGGGCACTTTGACCTTATCAAGTGAGGTTTGTTTTCAAATAAGAGAATAAGTTTGAGTTAACCAAATGTCGAAGCATTTCAGTATATTGCGTGAAGTATTGAGTCAGGATCCACTCAATGTTTCATGCAAGTTACTCAGAGTAACGACAATTGGTTGCCTCACGCCATCATCTTTACGAAAAAAGAAGATTTCGAAAGAAGAAAAGAGGAAAGGGTTACCGTTATAGCCTTTCTCCTACCGGTTCATACGAAATAACGTACGGCCCGCATTTTTCAAAAAAAGGAGCTTGAATTATTGCCAATAAAAACCCTTTCATTTATCCTGCATACACGTAGAGCATCATCATCATACATAAAACAAAATTTTCAAAAAAAGGTAAAAAGCAAAACTTTCAAAAAATCATCATAGTCTTTTCTTTTACCGGGCTACATGAGGTGATATTCCCAAAATTTCAGTCACCCAAACCCGAAAAAAATGTTTTCATCTTATTCTTTCACATGCATGTCAAGTCACATTATCGCCGTCATTTTCATATAAAGACATCATTTGCACTGCATAAAACAAAAACTTGATAAAATTCATACATGCATTTTTCTCTATCTCATTTAGGTTTGTCAGGAGTGCATTCTCCGCACGTGTGCGTTTCCATTCACTAAGGCTTTTTTACTAATTTTCTCGAAAAATCCAAAAATCGTGTCTTATTAGAAGCGCGTCTCATGCATTATTGTTGTCCTTTTTCACACATCATGAAAAAATAATACATTAACATCCCATCTTGCATGCATTTCCATTCAATAAAAATAATGTCTTCCCACGCATTTTTTTAAAAAAAAAAAATCATTGTGAGTATCATATATTTCATTGCACAAAAAATGAAAACAAGGAAGCATCTCATTCATAATCATGAACAAAAGTCATCATCAAATTTATTCAAAATGTAGCATTCATGCATCATTTCATTAACCTCATCACTTTAGTTCAAATACATCATTCCTCCATACATGCATCTTTCAAAAAAAGGAAGGGGCATTGGCATTTCATACTTTGTCTTGCCTCTAAAAAAAAAAAGAAAGAAGAATCATCATTTAGAAAAAAACATCATTACTACATCTTTCGTCATTCAAAAGAAAAAGGGGGCATCGGCATTTCATATATTGTCTTGCCTCTATAAAAATCATTTTGAAAAGAAGCAGCATTCTTGCATCATTCATCATCCAAGGATGCATTGACATTTCATATTTCGTCTTGCATAAAAAGAAAACATCAAAAAGAAAAAACTTTTAGAATAATCACACTTTTCAAGTGAATATGCTTTCATGCATTTCATTTTCATCATGTATATATCATAATGTTTTCATCCATGCATTCAACAAAAATGTTGTGATGAGAAACGAGATATTCTGGCAAAGTAATCTTTCCTTTTTGGAAAAGTTTACCCTCACTCATTTGCCAACTCAAGGTGTTACAAGGCACTCAGTTTTTCACATCAATAGCTCATTTGTATTTCCTTCAAAAAAAAAACATTACATCTCATCCATTCCATGATAAAAGACTGAAACGGTTCGTCAAAAAAGTTCTTATATCATGTTTTTAGCCAATGTTAACTCTCTGTGAAACGTTCTTCTAGTAAGCATGCATGCCACGTGCAGTTTCTCTTGTTTGAGTCAGTCAATTTCCTCCGTTTATCATCATTCCCCATCCAAGTCTAACCCCACCCCGTCCACCCATAAAGCGCATATTCTCTCCCATCAGTGCATACTTGACTTTTTGGTTCATTCTCACTAACACGTTAAGTCCTCCATGCTGGGGCAATTCTGTGATCACTAATTTTCCTTGTCAGTATCATATTCCTTTAGTGCAAGTCTTTCTAAAAAAAATATATAATAAATAAAAAAGATAAAATAAGCTCGCTAGGTTGAAAACCCCCAAAGGGCGGCCTAGGCAAAAAAGAGCGCCCGGTGGACTGAAAACTCGCAAAGAGCGGTCCAGGCAAAAATTAGGGCACAAAAAAGGGGGAAAATAAAAGAGCAAACACATGAAGGTAGATAAATTATTGTTCTAAAGTTAAGTCTTATAGAAATAAGCAATCGGGATTTGAAATGAAGTTTGGCCATCTCCTCAAAAACCCCAAAATCCCAGAAAGTCCCTTTCCTACCCACCTTGAGCCAAGAAAAACCAAAATCCAAAAATCACCCTAGACAAGGATCACCCCAAATAAAAAAAACAGTGCATCACTTTTTATCAGCTCACCCGAGTCGAAGAAGGAAAAGAATCAAAAAACAAAACAAAAACAAAAAAAAAGGGAAAAAGAGAAAAAAAAAAGGGGGATTTAAAAATGAAAATCCCAAAACAAAAGAAAATAAAGTGGTGAGCTGGTACATGTTACCACAAAATACAAGAGATCCTTGTCTAAATAAACCTTCAAACACTCCACCATTCCAACACCTGATTCCATAAACCTTCAAACACTTCCTTTGGCCTCAACATCAAACCCCTTAGTCATTCTACCATGAGACACGAATTTGCTTTAACAGAGCCCAAACAAGCCCAATAACCATCTTCCTCATAGACCATTAACCGTCAATCAACGCCGAACAAAACTCATCCTCCCATTAGCCTCAAACACTTCATTAAGCCTAACCCTCTTTCCTCCACGAAACACCACAATCCTGAAATGTCCAGTCCGATCAATGACCGGTTGCTTTCGTTTTCTCAAGTTTTAATCTTAGGACAACTAAGTTTATCTGTCTACAGTGTGTTTGCTCAAAAACAAAAAAAACAAAAAACAAACGATCAGAAAAAAGAAAGCTGATCAAGAAAAAAACAAACCCTCAGGAAAAAGAAATGAGGGAGCAAAAACAAACAGTCAGAAAAAAGAAAGCTGACAAAATAAAAGAGGGACCTGCACTCCAAAACAGCTTCAAACTGCATTAAAACAAGGTTTAGTGATCACCAAGTGAGGCTTCTTTCACACCAAAAGTCAATACATCAGTAGAGAACCAAATATTTGCACTGAGAACGTCACTCAGATTCAAAGTAGGGGCATTCTCTTCACCACCCACCCACCCTGGTCTTGGGAAGGTCTGTTCAAATGCCCATTCCATGTCACTCCAATTGTCAATACTTCCAAAGTGAGGGCAAGTACATTCCCATTCCTTCACCTCATTCATTCCCATAAAAAACCTCACCGGGGCAATCTCTCAACCCACTATCCTAAACAAAGCCTTGTCATTCTAACTGGGGCAGCTTTGTCCTTGTTATGACTGGGGCAACATCAAACTTTGTGGGGTGAGACAAAATCTCTTTTGCACCTTTCATTTCAAAAGCCGAAGCATTCCCAATTCATCATCTTCTACGCCCCTAGTTGTTGTCACCACTAGACAGGGGCAAACTATTCACTCATCAAAAACCTGAATTGGGGCAATCTTGTATCTCTTGGTCCCTCATAAGCTTCAGCAATAGCCATGTCGGTCATTCCTTCACTTGCCATAAAAGTCCATTCCAAGTTAACTGACTCACTCATTCACATTTGCACCCCTATGCGTACTTACTAGACAATGCTTCAAAAGAGAGAGCACAAGTTGTTTACGTGATATCTAAAATTCAGTCATCATGGAAAGAAAGAGAAAACAAGCGAGGTTGTTTGTAAATAAAAACCTTGAGAACACCAGAGTTTGAATCAAATTCAATTTTTCAACAGAATGGTCAATAATCATCTCAAGCCCTTGCATTCAAAGTCTCGCATCTCACAAAAATGTCTACCTCATGCATCTAGGCATTATAGCATATGCATCAAAGCATTACATTCGCATCTTCACGTTTTGTGCATTCATCACATAGTAAAAAAAAAACGTTCCACATCAGTTGCACCATATTAATACTTGTTTTTCATAGAAGAAAATAGTAGAGAAGAAAAAACAGAAATCTTTCATTGCATTGGCATCATATTAATGTTCGCACTTCATAAAAAAGGAGAAGAACAAAATCATTGCATGTCATTCGTCATTAGAGCATTACATTTTGCATCAGATTTTTCATAGAAAAAGCAAAGAAAGCAAAAAGAAAACAAAGAAAAGAAACCACAAAAGCAACACAAAAACATTCCCTGTCATCCAGCATTCCATATCATTCATCATTTCACAAGCATTCCTTTGTCATTCAATCATCAAACATCAGAGCATTGCATCATATTAATGTTTGCATTTCATAGAAGAAGCAAAAAGAAACAAACAGAAGTTAGAACAGGAGCATTCCATTCATCAAAGCGTCAATCACCGCATACATTTGCATTCAAACATCAAAGCAATACAGTTGCATCACATCAATACTTGCATCTCATAGAAGAAAAGAAAGCTAAAACATCCCATGTAATTCATCATTTCATGTTATCCAATATTCACATTTCATAGGAAAAAGGAAAAGAAGAAAAAGTTTTCCATTGCATGTCATCTGCCATTTCATCAAAACGCAAGAGCATTAAATACCAAAATTTCGCATTTGCATACCAGCACTGCATAAAAAGAGCAAAAGAAAAGAATTTAGAAAACAAAAAAGGGGATTAGAAAAAAAAAAAAAAAAGAACAGCGAAACAAATAAAATTCATACATTGCATTCATCAAACATGGAAAAATTTGTGCAAGCAAAAAGAAACTCCTGCATCACATCACATTCATCCCATCAAAAAGCAATCATGGCATTTGCATTGCATGCATTTGTTCATTTTCAGCTGCAGGTACAAAGAGAGGATGAGCACTTGGGTGTTAGCCCTCGCCCCCATATTCCAGAAAATGCTCCCCCAAGTTGGGAGAGTTCAGAATAAAAAAAAAACAAAAAACAAGAGAAAAACAAACGATCAGAAAAGAGAAAGCTGATCATAAAAAAAAAAAAAAAAACAAGAAAAAAACAAACAAGCAGAAAAAAGAAAGCTGCTTAAAGAAAACAAACAGCATAAACAAAGACAGAAGAATTGCAGAAAACGGAACATAAAAAGAACACACCATCTTCATATCATTCATCATTCTCATACCATTCATACCATTCATCGCTTCATGGCATCAAACAGTAGTGCATTACAATTTGTATCTCAGAAGAGCGAAGAAATAACAGAAAAAGCATTCTACCAAAGTCGATCATTGCATTCATATGCATTCAAGTGCATGCGTTTCATGTACCAGTCAAGATAGAAGTTACCTCAGACTAGATAGTCTCAACCCAGAGTTAGTAAACTCCATCAACCCAGAGTTAGTAAACTCCATCAATCCAGATCACAACATCGTGTACGAGCACGCGATGGATCCATCAGACTTCGTCAAGTCCTTCGGATTAGTTATGTCAACCTAAGGCATAATGGACATCCTTTGATCAAATCAGTTCCGGACCTGATGTTGATCGGCCGCTCGAGAAGGCCACCCCTAAGCTCGGACTCAACAAGAGTCCGTTAGAAGGTTTTTAGGCAACCTCCGAATTCAGGACCCCAGCGTCCCTTCAGAACCCCAGTGTTCATTCAGGATCCAAGCATCCCTTCAGGACCCAAGTGTCCATCCAGGTTACTTTCTTTACTGCTTTCTTTATAGCTTTATTTCCTGCTTTTTGAGGGCGGGCATTTCACTTAAGTAAAAAAAAAGGAGAGAAAATTCGGGTTTTCCCAAGCGGACAAAATCAGTATAATTTCTGAATTCTTTATTTATATTTTGCCTCGGAATATGTTTCGGCCAATCCATATTCCTTGTCAAAATCCAAATAAAGAGGGGCAGCTGTCATACCCTAATTTTGTCCGCCTAGGTCGAAACCCTAATTTTCAAACAAAAATAAGTAAGTTAAGGTTTAGCATTCATTCATAATGTCATGAAGACCATCATTCATGCATTTCAAAGTTTTGAAAGTCATCTTAGGATTAGAGATGCATTGCATTGCCTTTTATAGCATTTTCAGAGTTTTTCAAGACCAAGGGCATTTTGGTCATTTTCGAAAAATGAGACATTTCTCAGCAAAAAAATCATTTCTTGCATACATTTTAGATTTTAAGGCCATTTTAGAGTTTTGAAGTAATTCTTGAAAAGAAAATGCATTTTGAACAAGGATTAGGGTTCTAATGATCAAAAGGGCATTTTGGTCATTTCGCCAAAAAAATTCAATTTTTCATCAAAAAATCACAGGGATCTATAAGGAATCACTTGAGGTGAGATGTGCTTGATCATACATATTTTTGGTAAATACATTGTTGATTTATGTAAAAGAAAGAAAAAAGTCAAAACCGTAAAGTCAACAATGGAATATTCTTCAAGCATCTTCAAAGTAGGGCACCCAAATCAATTTTGGGATGATGGTAGCATTTATTTCTGAACCCAATGATTTATCATAAGAAATGGCTCAATTTGGCATAATATTATGGATTTACTTGAAAAAGAATAATCAAAAATGGGTTGGAAATGGAATGATCACACAATAGTACAAGTTGTACAAATTGACAACTTGCACACCAAGGCCAAACCTGCGCATATCAGCCCCATATTCACCCAATTTTGATTTATTTTATTGCTTGATAATCATGTTTTGATCATAGCCTTTCATTTGAATTGAAAATGCAATCCCAACCCTCCATTTGAATTAAAATGGCATTCTTGCAATATGAACCATTTGGAAAAACATTTTGGTAAAATGACTTATCCTTCACCCACCTCCTTAAGCTACACCCCTCAGCCCTCTCTCTCCTCCCTTTGTGCTTCTTGACTACCCTCAATCCTTGTGACAATTGATCCTAACCATTGATCCCAAATAAAACTCTAATCCTAGAGCACAAGTGAGATGAAGTGACATAGTTACCCTCAACTTTGAGTGGCCTCTATAAATACCATTTTGTGCTCAGCTCACAAGGACTTTTTGGCTGATCATTCACTCACAAAAATCAGCCCTAGCACACCTTCAAGCACCCTCTCCAAAACCGAAGCAATCCACCCCATTTTCCTTCACCATTTTCTTTGATTTTCATTACAAAACTACTTCCATTTTCATCTCTACTTCACACACCTTCTTTCCACTACCTCAAATTTCGTTTTCATCACATCAAGATCTGAAGATTGTTGAAGGTTTTCGAAGCTTGGTTGGAGTTTTGAAGGCTTGATTGGCTTGTTTCATTAGACGATCATCTTGTGCATAGTTTTAGCAAAAAACTCAAGGTAAAACTCTCAAACTTTTTGCATCATCACAAACCTTTTGCATAAAACCTTCAACTCTTTGCATATCATCATGTAGATCATTGATAGGAGGCTGTTGGGGTGAGATTTGGTATCTCACCCCCTTTGGATAATCGCTTGATATGGTTTGTTGCATTTCTACCATCATTGCATAGTTTTTTTAAAAACCTATTTTCTTCAACCTTGTGCTTCGGCCTCTTGATGATTTTGGGGTTCTCATTTGCTTTTGTTTCATTTCATGTCAAAAATAAGGTCTATGGCTAATTTGGTGTAGGCTTTAGCTTTGGTTTTAAGCTTGGTTAAATTAGGGTTTTGTTGCTAGTTCTATTTCCCTAATTCTTTTTTTTTTCTTCTTTTTTGTGAATAATGCATGTGTTTTCTTGATTTCTTGTCATGTAAATTCATGTGCTGAAATTGTGTCATATTTTGTGTCAATTTTGTGCATCATTTAGTGTCTTGTTTGCATGAAATTAGTGCTTGATTTTGGTCCAATATGCATTCGGCCTTAGGCCAATTTTCATGACATAGTTTTGTTTCATTTTGCTTGATTGATCATGTATTTGCAAATAATTTGAGTAAAATGTGTTTTTCACCTTTTTACCCATTTGCTTCTACTGTTCACTAAAAGTTAAAAAGTTAAAAACAAAAAAAACATTTTTACCTTTTTACTTTTTACCATTCACTTAAATAATTACCATTCATTTGCATTTACTTGCATTTTTACCACTTCACTTATTGCATTAAAAACTCAAAACATTTTACCACTCCCTTTTTACCATTCACTTTCACCTTCTCATTAAATCATTTACCAATGCATTCATCTCATATCATTTGCATCAAAATAAATTACCACTTTGCATACCTCATTTTTACCTAAAACTTTTTTTCACTCTTTTACCACATTCCAAACACAAATTCTTTCCGTCTAAAACACGAAAGCAATTCGCATATTCTCATTCATGCATTCAAAATAAAAAGATTTCTTTCATTCATACTTAGTTGAGGATCAGGTGATATGATCTATTGCTTAGGCCTAGTGCATACTTCAATCATGTGAGATCATCTAAAAGGAATCAATTCTTTTTGCATTTTCACTTGCATCTCCTATCACATTCATACTTGTTCATGACTTGTATTCATTCTTCTAATATGCTCATGCATTAACCTTTGTTTGTCTGGCATCACTCCTTTGTATGCTTGCATTCATTTGTCCACATGCTCACTTATAATAACATGTCCATGCACTTAATTGTATGCTCACATTCATTACTTGCATTCGGCCATGCCTAGCTAATTAGGGTTCATGCATTCAGTCACTCTCAAATGCTCATACGTTCATCTTTGCGTACCTTTGCCTTCATTCAATAGTATGTTCATGCATCATTCCCTTATATGCTTTCATGTTTAATCATACACCAAAGAATACTTCATGCTTATGATTAATTGGTTTCCTTTGTTTTGATGTCACTTAAATGTCTTGATTTGATTATGTGCCATCTCCTTTCACTCGCATGACATCTCTAGGAAGACGTAAGTCTACTCACAGTAGCATAGAGTCCTAAGATCAGTCACACTCCTTTGAGGTTGTTCCCCGTCCCGTAACAATCCTCACACACATACTCACTCACGCATAATTGCTTTGAGAACATTATTTCGCATCACTAGTAATCGAGTCTCTTGATTGTATTGGTATGTTTAATCTTTGTTGGTGATTAGCATGTTAGTATGTTGTTTGATCGATGCTTGTCATTACATGCATTTTAATCATCACACTTTGCATTTGGTTATGGACTTGGCTTTGATTGAAATCATTCTTCTTCATTTACCAAGACTTTTTCGCATTCAATCAATTTCAAAATCATAAAAAATAATGGGGGCAAGTAATGATCACCCATAGCCCTAGCTAGTTTGATCATGAAAGCTTTCCCTTTTCTCAAAACCATGTGAACAAGTAATGATCACCCATAGCCATAGCTAGTTTGATCATGAAAGCTCCTCCCTTTTTCAAACACCTTCTTCAAGGCTTCTTTTTCTCGCTCCAAGAACTACGTTGCTTTGATTCCCACTTGGGATACGTAGGAGCGAGACTTGTTCTCGTCAAGCACATCAAAAAAAATCTTCACTTTCACAACAACAAAAAACCTCTATTTTCAAAACAAACAAAAATGTTTTCAACCCCATTGTTGTTAGTAGCTAATCAGAACCGCAGTTCGTCTAGCTATTGACATCGATGTCCTTTCTCCAAAAAGAACAATAAGTGATGACCACCCATAGCCTTTGCTAGTTTGGTCATCAAACAAATCAATCCTTTTCAAAAAAAAGCTTTCAAAAAGAGAATAAAAACAAGTTGTTACCAACGGTCACCCAGAACCTTAGTTCGTTTGACTAGCGGTAGCAACTCCTTTTGAGTACTTAGCGGTGATTACCCATAGCCTTAGCTAGTTTAGTCACTCGCTAGTACTCGTCCTATTTCGAAAACTCACCTAAAAAGTTAAAAAACAAAAACCAAGGCAGAACTACGTAGCTCTGAGTTCTCCATTGTACCGGGAGATACGTAGGAGCGGGTCGTTACCCCCGTCGAGCTCTTTTCTAAAAAACTCTCTTTTTCCCCCTCTTTACGTAAGTTTTCCATTAATTTCCCATCCATCTTCAAATAAGAATAAAATAGGCAAATCTAGGTGTTCTTCAAATCAAACATTAAAACCACACAATTTAATTAGAGGTTCCCTTTCAGTAGGAAGGAGGAATGGGGTGCTAATACCTTCCCCATTCCTAACCGACCCCCGAACCCATATCTCTAGTTTTCAAAAGACCACCCGCCTTGTAAAAAAGACCTTTTTTCAATGTTTTGGTCTAAAAACTAAAATATTGGTGGCGGCTTCACAATTTTCTACGTTGTACATTGAAGAACCCTAAACGGGATTTTTCGGGGCGCAACAGCTGGCCCTCAGCGTCTTCTCTGTTCCCGCGATCTTCTTCTGGATCTGGTGTTCTCGGAGACCCGGCTGTGTTCTCTGTCCTGCGATCGTTTTCCTTCTCTGATCTGTGGCGGTTTGATGTACTGTATACGGGATCTGGGCTCGATCTCCGCTTGCTTCGCTTCGTGATCTTGTTCTATCCTCTGTGCCGTTCAAGGACTCTGCCCCGCGGCGTTGCTGGTTTGGATCCTCCTGTTTGGTGGATCTGCGCGCTTTTGGAGGTCCGTGGTGGGCTTCTGTTTCACGGTGTTTGAAGATTTGAACGGGAAGGGGTCTGTGCTGATCGCGATTGTGGGTGGTGGATCGTTCCTGGATCCGCAATCATCCCCCTTCGATGCTGCTTCCTCGTCTTTCGTCGTCGACATTCGCTGAATGTCGCTGTTTTGCGTCATGCTTGGTTGCGTCACGGTGTTGGCCGGTGGCGCAATGCCGTGGTGGTGGCTGGTGATCGACGACCTCGGTCCAGCTCGGTTGTGTCGCGGTGTTGGCCGGTGACACGGCTTCACGGTGGCGGCTGGTGCTTCGACGCAGGAAGATAGGGGGTGTGCTGATTCGGTGGGTGCTGTTTTGGTGGGTTCTATCTGTGTGTTTATCAGATTTGTTTTGGTGGCTGTTGTCGCAATGCCATTGTTGGGCGCCAGATTGTAGTTTGCAGTTCTCTCTGACGAGCTCCTCCCCTGTCTTTCGCCCGGCCTCTACCTCTAACCTCGATCAGATATGAGTGTGCTTAATGTGAGGATAGTGAGGTGAGGCTGGGTGTTGTGGTGGTTGTGTGGGGGCTTTCAGGTGTTGCCCTGCTTCGGAGTTTGGGTCCTTAGATTACAGTTAGCAGTTCTCTTCGCCGGGCTCCTCCCTTTGCCTGCAGCCTCTGATCCCGTCCCAATCGTCTCCTGGCCTCCACCTCTAACCTCGATCTTTGGGAGTGTGCTTAATGTGAGGATAGTGAGGTGGTTCTGGCTGTGGTCGTTTGGAGTGTGCTCAGTTGGCGGTGGGTGGAGGTTGTGGGGGCTTCAAGTGTTGCCCTGCTTACTTTTCGGGTCGTCCTCGTCGCCATAGATTTTATTTTATTAGAGCTCTTTGGTTGTTAATTTTAGGGGCCTTTGTTGGGCTTACTATTATGTCATCGTTACCAAGGGTTTTGGTCTAGTCCCCCCTTGTGCTCTCTATGTCTTTTCTTTATTTTATTAATAAATTCGGGCTTGCTGCCTGGTTGCTTAAAAAAAAAATCCTTTAAATAAATATTTGGTCACAGACTTATTTGTTTTATGAAAGCAGAAAAAACAAACTGTAAAAAAAAAGACTTACAAAGACTACTTTACCCGTCGCAACTGCATCCAACTCTGTGGTCTTGCTATTCTGCCGAGAGACACTTAGATCTTAATTATTCTTCTATAAAGGAGTGAGTTGAAAACATACTCCAAGGGTATAAGTGCAGAAATTTTGATTGAGACATTCATAACATCCACAACTCTGTTTCTGTCTTAATAATGTTTAATAAAAGAGTTTCAACATATATGCTGGGAAGACATGACAGGCAAGAATTATAGAAGGATAAGCAAGCAGTCACATACATTTTCACAAATAGGCTGAGTTAGGCTTATGCACAAATTACTAAATAAATTTTAACCATCTAAAAAGAACAGTATAAAACAAGCCTGAGACACATAATAAATATTTAAATGAGATAGGTAGAGTTCAAAAAATTTATCAGAAGAGAAAAATATAATTTGGGTCTCTATTTCTTGCTAGCATATGCCTATTTGATATCACCAAATTGAATAGAATTCAACGTCTGCCAATATTCTTCACATATTTGTCATCATTATAAGTATGTAAATGTTAGACATTATTAAAAGACGAACATGTCATAATAGAGACCCTGACAGAAACATCTAAGAACCTATTAGCACAATCATATAAATGATAAAAATCCCATTTAACATCTAGAAGCTGTATCATTGCAAACTTCATCCAAGTCATCCTAACAAAATATCAGGATGTAAGCTTCAATGGATTAGATAGGTTATAGAGAAAGAATGGAAAATGATCAAATGAAACAATCGGGAAGAACTATATATACCTTTCACTGCAACCTAAAGCATAGTAACAAAAAGTTAACACCAAATGATGAATTTTAGTAATTTGGCAATGTAATACCTCAAGCTTTCACAACTGTGCATATGCTTTAGCACTTTGGAGGTTTATCCAATCTTGGATTTTTGCTTCGTATGTATGACATCCTGCATAAAAACAATCAGTCAATTAGATATAGGAGAAATGTGACAATTGAGTATATTAACAATTTTCAGTTGAAATAAAATCAGATCTATTACTTTTCTTTGTTTGAAATAAAATCAGATCTGTTACACTTCTCTCTCAAACGCTCCCCTTAACATGTGATTGATGTTACTGCACACTGTTGATAGAAAAATCCAGAGAAAGGAACTCATTGAAGGGGGACAAGTGTTGCTATTCAACTCAAGACTCAAACTGTTTCCTGGAAAACTTAAGTCCAGGTGGTCTGGTCCATTCAAGCTAGTTAAATTGTATTCTCATGGTGCTGTGGAGTTATATGATGAAGCAACCAAATCTAGCTTTAAAGTCAATGGTCAGAGGGTAAAACCCTATTATGGTGAACCTGTGGTGAGGGAAAAGGTCACCACTGAATTGAAGGACCTCTAGCATAAGAGGATAGTCTGGCTGAGGACTCTTAAACCAAGCGCTATTGGGAGGCAGCCCAGAGTTTTAAACTAATAAATTGTTTTGTGGTTTTTGTTGTTTTGTGCAGGATTTCAGAGTTTGAAGGACGAATCAAGTTGTGGCAGAAACTGTTGCTGCAGTAATGTGGCAGCAACGTATGCACTGGTAAAATTTGGGGAAAAGTATCTTAAACCAAAAAAGTAAACAGTTGAGTTATCACACGTGTCTTATTCATGTCACACCAAACCCCATCACCTGTCCCACCTTAAACCCCCTCCATACACGTGTCTTTAGCCTTAACGGCTAGAACAATAACTTCTCCCTTGTTCCAAAATGCAAAACTGTCTCATCTCGCTATAAACATCAAAGAATCCGACCCTCTCATCTTCACCACAATCAAAAACTCACCCAATTTCTCACCATCACTGTTCAAACACTGTTTCCCAAGTCTCAATCCCAAACCATCATGGCTCGCACTAAATCCAGCGCCGTGAAATCAAGTGGAAGGTGTCAATTTAAGTTGACTGTGGGAGAATCAAGTCGCTCTTCGCGTGAGAAATTCAAAAAGACAGTGTTGCTGCGAGTGATGCTGCAGCAACAGTAGTAGCGGAAAATGTGACTAATCCACCTCTAGTGGCAGAAAAGAGGCCCAGAACCAAGGTAATGGCAAGAAAGAGGAAGTTTAAAAAGGTCCAAGAAGCAGAGGCAGAAGGTGTTGGGGTCAATGCTGAAGAAGAGGCAGAGATGGAAAGAGTTGTGGCTACAGCAAGTGCTGGCAAGGAAGATGATGCTGTGCGTGATGCTGCAGCAATAGCAGAAGCTGAGAAAGTTACAGCAGCTAAGGCTGCTCTAGAGCTTGTAGCCAAGACAGTGCTGACTTTGAAAGAACCATCTTCTATTGCTGGTTCTGCTGTTGCAGATGCAGACCCAGTGCTGCAGCAATCTAATGCTGCAGCAACAACAGAATATGGCAATGCTGGCAAAGAACCAGTAGCCAAGAAGCCCAAAGTCTACAAGCATGGAGGCAAGACCAGAACCAGTCCTAGAGCACCATCAGGAAAAACCTTCTCCCTCTTAAAACTTTATCATTATTTTTTTTCCAGAGTTATGCTTTAGTTTTTATCTTTGTTAAATACTTGTTCTGTGAAATTGTGTCAAGTTATCATCCCTTTCCCAAATGAACAAGCAGTGGGGACACTGCTCAACTCTAGGTGGGGGGGGGGGGGAGGATTTAGGTTAAGTTTTTTTTAGATGTTTTATGTAAGATTAAATCAGCCATATATAAAAAATAATAATAATAATAAGGTTTAAATAGTTATTTCCCCCCTTAAATATAGCCATTATCCAGTTACCCCCCTGCAAAAAAAAAACATTTAAAACAAACCTTGCAAAATATAAAGTTATCCAGTTACCCCCCTGCTAAAATCTAACTTTTTTAGTAACACACTATTCTCTTCATTGCCATGTGAGGTGCCACGTGGCAGCCACTCATTGGTTGCTGACATGGCATGTCAGTGCCACGTGGCAGTGGTGACATAGGATGCTGACGTGGCATGTCAGTGCCACGTGTCACAAAGACCCAATAATAAGGTGACACGTGGCAGGGGGTAACTGGATATGTGACATTTTACATATTTTAACAGAAAATTTAACGGCAGGGGGGTAACTGGATAACTTTACATTTTGCAAGGTTTGTTTTAAATGTTTTTTTTTGCAGGGGGGTAACTGGATAATGACTATATTTGCAGGGGGTAATAACTATTTAAACCTAATAATAATAATAATAATAATAATAATAATAATAATAATAATAATAATAATAAATAAATAAATTTAGAGTCATCTTGAGCTAACTTAGTGATGAAAGTTGTGAGAAAAGTGAATGCTGCAGCAGCTGTTGCTGCAACAATATGTTGTTTACCCTATTTAAGAAAACTAAGTTAGCTTTGCTCCCACACATTACTTTGTGTTCAGGGTAGTGCATAGCAAGTTAAAAATGATCTTATAAAGTTTGGAACAAATCCATCTAGAGAATATTGCTAGTAATGTATAAAGTTTGTCTTTACAAATATTAGAAACAGAACTATCAAAATAGTTGTATGTATCAAAGGGAACCAACCTCAACAACTGGAAGTGAGAGTCTCTGATGCTCTGAGAAGGAGGATTCACAGCAGGTCCAGTGTGGTGGGGGTGGCGGAGGAGACCTATTCTAGGTGGTGGGTCAAATATGTTGCAAGGAAAACAATAAATTCTCAATCCCACCATTGGACAAATACACCATTGGACATCAAAAGCAATATATATATATATATATATATATATATATATATATATATATATATATATATATATATATATATATATATATATACTAGTGCGTATGACCCGTGCATCGCACGGGTATACATTATCCTTTCAAAAATTACAGAATTATTAAAATATTTGATATAATATATTTTTTGAAATATTTTTAAGAGATCCCATTGTATATATTAATACTTTCATAGAGCAGTGTTTGCATGTACATGCAGATAATTTCATGGTTTTTCCCTATGGACGAATTTGCGAAAATATACTCATTTTAAAAATTTCAGTAAAAAATATGATACTTAATAGAGCTTATGACTCTTAAATGAAAATAGTAAGCTAATGATGTCTAATACAGAATTATAGTGTTAAAGATGTTTAAAAATATATAGTTGAATAAACAATGTTTAAAAATTATTATCAGGTCAGAGTGACAGTGAGAATAAACAATGTTACATAATTGGATAGTTTTTTTTAGGAATGTGATTCAAATTTCGAAATTTCTAAACAATGTGATTCAAATTTCTAAACAATGTTACATTCTATGTTTCAAATTTCGAAATTGTATAGTTTTTTTTTATGAATTTGATTTATCTTATGAATTAATCATAGACATTATCATAGACATTATTATGTAAATCAGTTTTAAAATTTTTGATTTTTCTCGTGAAATATTACTAGCACTTCTTTTTTAGAAATAGTATATGATCCTTTCATATGGATGATAATAAATGTGATTTAAGTGAGTTAATTGCTGATTGAAATGAATTAATGTGAGTTAATTGTTGCATACGTGGCACCACGCAGACGGTAAATGATGAGTCAATATTACGTCATCAATGACGTAATAAAAATTGTCGGCTGAGGTGTCATGTGATGTGTCATATTCATGATTTAGTATAATTAAGATTAAGATATATATATATATATATATATATATATATATATATATATATATATATATATATATATCAATAAATTCTCAATCCCACGCCTCCAACCCTCCTGTCTACATTTGACAAAATTAACTGAAACAAATAAAGTGTTTGACATAACCAACCGAAACAAGTGAAATTATGTTGTAATAAATGATGTACATGTTGGTTTTCATTCTAAAGAATAATATCTTTGAGGCTCGACTTTAAGGCCAATCTCAATGGTTTCAGTTTAGGCCTATCAAACAGTTTAAGGCCAATCTCAATGGTTACAGTTTAGGCCTATCAAATAGTTTAAGGCCAATCTCAAGGGCGTCTGGTCAAAAAATTAATTATCAGAAGTCTGAAGTCTTTTTTAGTAAAAACACCTCTCAGCTTGACAAGGGTGCTATCGCTACTCAGTTGGATGTTTCTGTTTGTATGGGGACTGGCAAATACTTGGGTCTCCCTTCTATGGTTGGTAGGAGTAAGAAAGCTTTGTTTAAGTTCATCAAATATTGCATTTGGAGGAAAATTAATTCTTGGGGTGGGAGGATGCTTTCTAAGGCGGGAAAGGAGGTAATGATTAAATCACTCTTACAATCCATCCCTACTTATTTTATGAGCCTATTCTTGCAAGGGTAGCCTTATCCTATGTTTCTTCTCATACTTTTCTTGACATTTCAGCATGTATTTCCCATATTATTCATAATGAAATGAACTAGATTTCTATTGTCAAAAAAAAAACCATGTGCAAGTATATAAACATTGGTTTCAAGTTTATAAGCATATTCAAATATAAGTTTCTTAATATAAATATCAGCTTTGATTTTATCTAAAATACCTCTATCTTTTGGAGGAGGATTCTGAATATAATGATACCCCACCCCCACACACAACAACGTTAACACAAATTACAAAATTTGGCTAATATCAAATCACCAAAACAGAGGGAACAAGAAAGATCGAAGGACACAAGGCAAGGCAAAAGCTACAAAAAGAAGAACGGATAATCGCTACATACCTTGAACTTTTCCTTCGCTTAGCAAGAGAGAGAAAAATCAGGACTGTGTTGTCTGGAGATACTACTAATTTGTATCAATGCAAGAAAATGTTACAAAGGGACTAGACAAATTCTCAGAAAATAGGATTTCTACCATTCAAAATCTACAAAATGATCCTAGATATTCCTAGTAACCAGCATATCATGCAACCATAGTTACTACTAAATCACAATTCATTTTCAATCTACAAAGCTCTTTCAATATCTCTGACAGGGGGGTAACTTCTTCAATTCCTGCTATATCAGTTTCAAGAGCACAAAAAGTGTGATTTCAAAACACAAATTTCAGGAACAAGAGCAGAATCGAGAGACTGGGGTAGAAGAAATTTGGGGAAAAAGATTCAAGATAAGAGAATTCATCTAAAAGGTTAAAGAAATCATCAGATGACACGGCTTTCAAAATTTAAATTGAAGAGAATACGTTTATTTAGTCCAACAACAAAAAAGGATTCACCATTGACCAATCTTGATGAGAAAAAGGATAGTGTTCAACACTATAGATTGAGATCTTGCCACTCTAATGCTCTATTAATATGTGCAGATTAAGTTGATTATAAATTGAGCTAACCATATCAAAATTAAATGACAAATTCAACCTTCATGTATGGACAAGATGCACAGCCATCGTGATCGAACAACCCTCGCCGCTAGCTACTCCTGGTACAACAGGAAGTACGATATCCCCTAGTTTAAGAGATTCAAGATTTGAGGTTGTTGTTGAGATTGATTCTGAAGAAACTGGAAACACTATTTCAACAGAAATTTTGCTCCTTGAGAAGAGGATTTTGCAGGCTCCAACAAACTTCGAACAGCTGCCACGATTGAAGTAACCATCCCTGATTCTGTTCCTAAAACAAATTGGAGATGATCATCGATGTTTCTATCCAAAGGTTCCTGAACCTTATGGTTGATGAAATCCAAAATATTCTAGGTGGATCCTACTACCCCCATTTCCCTTCTCTTTGCTTCCATTGCCAATGAGAACATCTCTCCAGGTACCTCAAGATGGGCAGTAAGGAATGCATCACAATACATTTCTTTTATCTTCTCTACAATTTCATGGCCAAATAGATGATGAAAAATGCATGATCCATCCTGGCGCCAAGTCACAAGAGCATATAATCATGAATGAACAATAGAGAGCCATAGATTGCTACAAGCTAGTACTACCCTACTAAGACAAAGCACCGTAACGAGATGATGGCAAGCTAATACAAGACAAATTTTATACAAGGAACAATAAACCCAAAAATAATTAAAAACTGCAGAGGAACACCATACAAGCATAAGTCCAGTCCAGGCATTAACAAACTTCTCTCAACTAACACCTTGCATAAACCCAGACCCAAACACAGCAGTGTAACCCAAATTCCATCAACTTCAAAAATTAGAAATTAGGGTTCGAATAAATCAGAAATTAGAAATTAGGGTTTTCAATGAAATTCAGATTCAGTACGTTATCGTTTCAATCAATTTCCCCAAATTTCATCACTTTCGGAAATTAGAAATCAGGGTTCTAGGATTTCAATTTCATCGAGATTTTCAAAGAAATGCAGGCTTACCAGGACACAGAGAGAAGAGCAGAAGACGACGGCGGCGGCATGGATGCGTAGAGGCGCGCAGGGCGTGTGGGTCGTGATTGTGCGTCGGTCTGGTTCATTCCTTCTCTGCGTTCTTCTCGTTCTTTCTCTGTTCTTCTTCTCATTTCTTTCTCTGTTCTTCTTCTCGTTCTTTCTCCGCGTTCTTCTCTGCGTTCTTTCTCTGTTCTTCTTCTGGCGGTGGCTCGCGGCGGCGCGGTGGCTCGCAGCGTTCTTCTCGTTCTCTCTCGTTTCTGCGTTCTCTCTCTCGTTCTGCGTTCTCTCTCTCGTTTCTTCTTTTTCTCTCTCGTTTCTTTTAATTTCTGTAGCATATTTGGGTAAAAAAAGGGAGAGGGAATTATTTTGGTAAAAAAAAAAAAGAGGAAACTTTTGGTCAAAGTGGGAACAATTCCCGCTAATACCTATATATCGAAATTTAACTTCATAGGTATAGGAAATTACCTATACCCACAGTTATTTTTCCACAATTTTTCCCGTGAACCTATACCCACGGTTTCTTTAACTTGTCGTAGGTGTAGGATACCTATACCTACAGTTTTATTTACCATCGCTACAGGCGTCCGTTGGTATATGTCAATTTTCTTGTAGTGTAAAATTGCGAGATGTTAAGCTCTATATGCAATTTCTAGCTCTGATACCAATTGTTGGACTATATGATAACCTTAGGGGGGGTGAATAAGGTTATATGCTAAACTTGAATTATTTTTCGATTTTTAAACTATTAACAATGCCAGTTTAAATTAAATGCGGAAAATGAGATTTAAACTATATGCAGTACCTAAGCAAGCTATACCTATGACAGATCTAGTTACACTGATATATTATGCTAACCACACTATAATTAATTTTAACGATAAACAGATATATGCAGCGCAATGATATCAAATATAATAGGCAAATATAAACGGTAAAGTAAAAGGGTAGGGAAAGAGATACACCGTGAATTTTACGAGGTTCGGGATAAAAGCCCTACGTCCTCGGCCTCCGGCTTTGCAACCTTTGGACTTGATAACAACCACTATATGAGAATAACCTCTTCAATGTTTACACGCAAGCAACTTCCCTATAGCTAACCTCAATTATCCCAAATTGAGAACCCGAGCTCCCCGCTAAGGATTTTGCAACCACTACAATCTCCCCAATTGAACGACCCAAGAATACTTCCCAGGAATTCGCAACCACTTCAATCTCCCCGATTGAACGACCCAAGAATACTTCCCACGATTTCGCAACCACTTCAATCTCCCCGATTGAACGACCCAAGAATACTTCCCAAGATTTCGCAACCACTTCAATCTCCCCGATTGAACGACCCAAGAATACTTCCTAGGATTTCGCAATAACCAAACAATAGATGATTACAATAGAGAAACTATGATCCAATCACTTAAGCAGTATAACAATATAATAGCTGAGAGAGATGAGTGATTTGGATCTAGAAGAACTTTGAAAATGATATGACAATAAAAGTTCGTTTTCTTCTATTTTTCAGATCTGAGATATGTAAATCGTGTGGCGTGTTTTGAAAGTGAAGCCCACCTTCCTATTTATAGGATTTGCAAAAATATGACCGTTGGAGGATTTTGTAAAATGTTAGAATCGATTCTTTGCTTTTTGAAAGGAAGCTTGAAATCGATTCTTTGCTCTATGGAAATCAAAGGAATCGATTTCATGCTTAGTTAAATGAAGTGAGTAATCGATTCTTGGCCTTTAGAAGATAATGGAAATCGATTTCATGCTTTAGTTGAATGAAGCTCATAATCGATTCTTTGCTTAGGCTTAAGTATAGGAGCAAATCGATTATGTGCTTCTCAATAGATTATGAAATCTATTTCATGCTTTACAATGGATTAGGAAATCGATTCTTTGCTTCAACAATAGATTAGGAAATCGATTTCAAGCTTTATAATAGATTAGGAAATCGATTTCATGCTTTAGAAAATGATAGGAATCGATTTCAAGCTTTCCACAAAATTGTTTTTAGGTTTAGGTGCCACCCTATGCAAGCATGCAATTTTATAAAATATTTTTCAAAGCTTGTTTTGATGCAACATGCATGTTTTGAAAAATCATTTCTCAGCTACTAAATGTCATAGACCTTAAGTGATAGGACCTTACACTGTGTCCTAATGAAAGCGGATAAACAATTAGGTCTTGACTTCTAAGGTGGCTTCTTCTCCAAGCTGCTCCACTTTAATATTTTCTGCTCTTTGATTCATGTCCTGTACTTTATTCAACTTGAACCATTAGTAGACAGATTGTAATTTGTTATCATACAAAACAAAGAGTGTTTGTCATTGGTTCAACACTAGCGTGTCGGCCGACTCGAACCCATAACACACGAGAAATCTTCTAAGGCTTCCAATTCATGCCAAAACTCCAACTTTGATTCCTAGCTTCCCAAAAGTACTATTCATCATCCCTAACCTCCAATTTGAACTTCAAACATAAAACCCCAAATTGATTTCAAAACCCTAACTTCTTGATTCTTCAAAAACTTCAAATTGAACTTCAATCCGCTTTCCACCTTCATTGGGTTGGCTTCTAATCACTCCTAAACCATTAAAATCATCATCAAACTCGAAATCATCCCCCAAAACCCTCAATTTCGAATTTCAAAGTGAGAGGGAAAAATGGAAAACTAGCTCACCTAACTTGAAGAATGGAAGGAGAAGCAAGGATGGTGATGATGAAATCTCAAGCTTGGGTGAGCTTCCCACTTCTTCTTCTCTTTCTCTTCTTTCTTCTTTTCTCGTCTTTCTCTCCTCTGTTCGCATTCCTCTTCTTTCTTTCTTTGATTTCTTTTCTTTCTTTCCTTATCTAAATTAAGTGGTAATATGGTCAAATGACCATATTGCCCTTAACTCCTTATTTCTTCCCTAAATCACCCTTATTCCGTATTATTCGCTTAACGACCCTATAGCATTCGATAATTAATTTAGCACTCAATTAATAAATCAAGTACTAAAATAAATTAATTTGGGTCAACATCAAAATAATTCGATTAATTATTTTGGGGATGTTACATAAACCGTAACAACCGGGTTCTAAAATCCCCCCTATAATTTATAATTTATGTTGCATATCTATTTTAAATGCCAATATTGGATTGAACCCTTTATTTAAATAACAATAAAAAACAAAACAGAAGAAGAAAATGCATAATAAATAGTGAATTTTTTTTGTCCAAATTAAATAATGAATTTAGATGGAGAGAATAGAAGAAGGAGAAGTCAAAGACTAGAAACCAACCAGAGTTGTTGAATGGTATCTCAATCTCATATCTGTCTATCTCTAACAGAAACTGAATGGTAATGCCTCCTTCCACCGATCACACCCACGCCCACTAACTGATACCTGTAACCTCATCACCTTCCCGAACCAACCGAATCGAACACCAGTCTTCACCATTTTTAATAACCAAAAACAATTAATAAAAATAGAAATTCGTCCACTCAGGTTAAGGCACGTCATATCCTGTTATCTCTCTCTATTTCCAACCCCTTCAAATCCATGTTTTCGAATTAGGGTTTCTTTCCATCTCGATTTTCTTAGGGATGATGAGGATGAGGCTTTGGGGATCGGAGATTTTGTTCCTCACGTTGCTCTGTGGGATCCTTTCCTGCACCGCTCAATCACCTAAGGTTTCTTTCTCGACCGCTGTTTGTCCCGTCAAATCCCTTTTCGATTCCCTCTTAGGGTTTCCAGATTCTACCTGCTCACTCTCCGATTCTCTTGGATCCATTCATTATATTGGTATCACCGAGGTAACTCTCTTTCCATTTACTCTTTCTCCGTGTGCGTGTGTAAAGGAAAAAACAATTTGTAACTTTTGGGATTAGAAATTTGGTTTCTTCTGTATCTGAATTATGTTATGATGAATATGATATCGCTTTGAATTTTGTAGCTCCATGTCTAGCTGTTATACTGTTTGTGCCAAATATAGTTTATGTGCAGTGGATAGTGCTTTTTTGGTGATGCAAGATTGTAATAATTTTTCATGGAAACTCTGCGTTTTTTATTATGCAGGGAGATGAGGCTTCTTTGCAGACGGCACTGAATATGGTTTACAAGAATTATCATGAGTATGTGGCTGTGCTCTTCTATGCATCATGGTGCCCATTCTCTCGGGTATTTCGACCTGTTTTCTCCATCCTCTCTGCTTTACACCCTTCCATTCCTCATTTTGCTATTGAAGAATCATCCGTTAGGCCAAGGTTTGTGTTTTATGTTTATTCATATCTTTTCTTTAATTCATTCTTTTGTGGCTTCTATTAGTTGAATTTCAATTCAATTCTTGCAGCATACTATCCAAGTATGGCGTCCATGGTTTTCCTACACTGTTCATTTTGAATTCTACCATGCGCATTCGGTATCAGGGATCCCGGACCCTCAGCTCTCTAGTTGGTTTCTACAGTGATGTCACTGGTAAGTTAGGGCCATTTTTTGCACCTTATCCTTACATTTAGATTTGTGTTTTATATTATCTTTGTTTTTTCTTCATTTAAATCAATTTGAACTGCAACTTTTACTTTACAGCCTCATAAATAAGTAACATTCAATTCATTATGGAGCTCAATTTAATCAGGGCATTTGTTCCATTTATAAAGCTTTCAAAACATAAACACTTACAATTACATTCCATCGTGCTCAGTTGGGGAGAAATTGATGGGAAAAGAGGGACTTTTTAAAATTTAAAATATTGTAGGAGCAGGGGAGGAATAAAGGGAGAAAAATCCCTCCTCACTCTATTTGTCCTCCCCTCCAATATTGGGGAATCTGGCGTGGAGAGAATATGGATTTTAAATATTATAAAGCCATTGACTAAAATATTCTTTTACTTCAAATGCAACATGAAAGGTTATAAGGGTATGGGAATAAAGTTAGTATTAAAATCCCTCCCCTTGTGAACCAAACAAGGTTAGGTTTATTTCCCCACTCTTCTTACCAATCAAATAGAATATCTAATTAAATCATTCTTGTCCCTTCCACTCCCCTCCACTGAACCAAACACTTCCTTAGCGTCTGATTTCCAAAGATGGTCCCGTGGAAGAAAGGAATGTAAATATTCAACACAGAAGGAAATATATTGTATGGTATTTCATTATTTGGTTCATTTGAAGGATTTCTCTGATGGTTTGTCCATAGGATCTAGTTTCTTTTCAACAGCTGTGGTCACTTAAGATTGAATTTTAATATATGGCCACTGACATGTTTTGGCCGTGCCTCAGTTGTCCTGTGTCGCAATCCAGTACTTACTATCTTTTACATCATTACAAGGGAAAACGGTTGGTCTTTTGGGGAGGGGGGGGGGGGGATACATAGGTTGCGTCCGTTTGGTTTTGACAGTCTGTACAATAATTGTGCAATCTTCATCATGTTATTCAGTAGCACTTCAATGTGTCCTTATTTTCTTGTATTTAGTTCATTATTTGGTTGTCATTGTAGGAATTAGGATTGATTCACTTGATCAACTATCCCTTGAGAAGATTGGGCGCCCATCAGCTAATGAAAATCATGGTAACACTGAACCAGAAACCTGTCCATTTTCATGGGCTAGATCTCCAGAAAACTTACTGCGTCAGGAAACTTATTTGGCTCTGGCCACTGCATTTGTGGCTTTGAGATTACTCTACTTATTTTTTCCTACACTGCTCATATGTATTCAATATGCTTGGAGAAGGGTCATCCAAAATGTTAGATTATGGAGCTTGCTGGAACATCCTTTGGTTTATTTGAAGCGAATAACACAGTCATTTAACCGCCTGAAAGAGCCATGTAAGAGAAGTAATCTACAGGAAGGAGCAATGAATGCTAAGGCGTGGGCTTCGAAGTCTCTTGCCACAGTTTCAATTGGAGAGGAAAGCACCAGCCGTGGGATGCACCAGTAAGTTGATTTTACTGTGCCGTTTTCCCTGTGAAATTGAAGATTTTGATATATCCCATGAGACGCTTGGCTGCAAGTTATGCCACGTACTTTTGTGTCAGGATAATCTTCACACCCTTAAGCCTCATGCTAGTGAGGTCAATTATGTTACTGAATGATGTAATCGTCCCTTATTTGTCCATATGAGCAAGAAATACTTCATTCAGTATTCTAGAAAATTGAGACTTCAATGTGTATAGTTTAAGTTGAACAAACTCGTCCTGAAATCTGTAATTCTTTGACTTGTAGGTTTACTTGAAGGTCAAATCTTTTGATCATCGGTTCATAAATTTTGTTGGGAATGGAATGATTGTATTTCCTATCTCGTACTGATTGGATGCCATGTTCATGTACTCAATACGTGGTTATTTGTATAAGTTCACATAATAAATTTGATTAAAATATCATATTGAAGTACTTGATCAAAAGCTACAGTGTTTTTATCTGGGTCATTTCCTCAGCAGAGATTGTTGACTTTATTTGTCTTAAGGATTCCCGGTTTCTTTCCCGTATAGGAATGCTATCCTTGACTCGTTCATGACGCGAGAGGATGGATTATTTGAAGTTGGCTATTTTTTTTACCCCCTCGTAGACTTTGTATCTCCATATTGGCCAAACCGACTATTTTATCCCTGATTTTTCAAAAAAAATTCGGAATTACGTGTTAATACATAAATCCGGAACACATTTTCTTGAGTTTTCCGGAATTATGTCTAAACACATAATTCCGGAACGTATTACTATAGATTTTTCTGGAATTATGTCTTAAGAGATAAATCTGGAACACATTTTTTATTCCGGAATTATGTCGTTTGAGGTAATTTTGAAAATATCAATAAAAATACGTTCCGGAATTATCCCATAGCACATAACTCCGAAAATATTTTTTTTAATTAAACCTTTATTTTAATTAATTAAAAATGCGGATTATAAAGCCGTGGAATAAAATATATTATCATACAATTGGGTAATGTCTACATAATTAATTGGGTCGGCCGGTGCAATATGGCCTAGAGCTAAAGCAGTCCATAACTGAAGACGTTCAACATATGGATATAACCACGATCTAGCGTCTGGTGAAGCATAAGCAGATCAAGATAGATGAACAGGAGGTAATGGACTAGTAGAGTTCAACATAACCTGGACCAAATGAATCCCATGGACAAACCCAATACCGACAAACTGGCTCTGACTAGCCACATATTTGCCTCTCAAAGGCAAGAATGTCCATGACCCACCATCTGTAGGTGATAACGCAACCAGGGCTATGTGATATCTGGTTGCTATAACGTGCCCCATATCAGGCATCATCATCCACTTCTCAATTGGTTGATGCTCTGTATCATAAGCAACTAATGAATCCCTAGCTTGCTGAAGGTTGTCACCAATCACCTGTGAGTATAGATCATAATGTGTGTCTATCTCTTCAATCAAGTCACGGCGAATTAATGGCCAGCTATGCTGTGAGTAGCCAAGTGAGGCAGCCATACATCTATAGCCACAATTTCCATCCCCGACTACATCAATAATGTCATCAATGTAGGGATGAATACGTTCCAGAAGGTGACTTACCAAATGGATGTCATGATGTGCCCGCTCCATTGCTGTCCTCTGTGACGGTAGTCGGGAGAGTTGCTGGGGTGGTTGCTTTGATAACTTTTGGGAGGGTAGCCTAACTGAGCTCTGGCTGTGATTCTTCAAAGACTCATCCACGTGCTCAAAAAATGAAGGATCTCGCTTCACATCATACTGTTTCTTCTTCTTTGGTGCACCCTTCGTCTTCACTTTGGATTTAGGTGGAATCATAGATGTAGTGCTTGGAAAGGCATATTCATCAAGGCCTTTCTTAAATACAAATTTCTCCTCAAGATCCATACCATTAAACCGCTTCCAAATTGTCTCCATAGTATAGCTTATGTCACAATATTTTGATGCTTGTTTGATGCGCTCCCCATCCAAGAGAGGCAATCTCTATTTGTTGGTTTTGAAGGTGTCAACTCAGTGGAAGTGACACCAACAATCTCCAAGAGAGGCAATCTATATTTGTTGGTTTTGAAGGTGCTGTCCATAATCAAAATCTTAGGAAACATCCTCAATAACTTGATAGACTCAAGGTGTGCCCACATGATCTCTTTAACAACATCAGTGTTATCAAGTCGTCTGGTCCAACACAAATAATGTCCAGAATTTATCAGTCTCATAAGCTCCTGTATCTCAGTTCTATAACCTCTCCGGCCCGATCGGAACATGTTGCGGGTTCTATACAGCTGCGATATAGTACTCAAGTTGTTCGAAAATCGCTTCTTAATTGCATCAAGACTATTCAGCGCTTTAACATTCAAAAACAAATGCTCTTCAACCAAAATCCGCCGCTCCTTATTAAACCGCCCAAATATTGCAAGCCCGAGACACGTTTTATGAGGCGCATGATTGTGTATTCCACACATAACTCTGACTTTCCAATCCCAATCAGGAGGCTTCAATGGTGTAGCTTTCAGCCTGAAAGGACAACGACACTTCTTTGAAGACCTCGCTCTAGAACACCCAATGTCTACTCCGACATATCTACCATGTCTCTCGCAACCCAAAATTATTTTATTATTCTTCCCTTTACCATTCATGGAGGACTCGAATCGAATAATGATAACAACCACTCCGTTGGCTTTCCCAATGTCTCTAACCCAACGTACGAGATTATCACGAATAGCAAAAATCTACAAAATAATCATAAACATAATTAATAACTTATAAATAATCATAAACAAGAAGAGCTTTAGGGAGACATGTACCTCTGTAGTGGTAAATTCGTCCGATATATCCATAGTAAAGGGAATGTTGCTATCAGCTGTAGCCATATCTATAAAATAAATAAATTAAATGTTAATTATAAAATTTTAAAAAAAAAACTACTCCGGAATTACCTACATAAGGCATAATTCCGGAAGGCTAAATTTTACAAATTTCGGAATTACGTCTAATGGGATAATTCCGGAAGGCAAAAAATTTAAAATTTTCGGAATTACGTATATTTAGATAATTCCAGAAGGCAAAAAATTAAAATTTTCGGAATCATCAAAATTAGATAAATCCGGAACACATTTTCAAGGTTCCGGAATTATCCTATTTACGTGTTTCCGGAAAAATAATGACGTAAAAATTTCCAGAAATACCTTTTTGAGAGGTAATTCCGGGAAGAGTAAAAATTTGGAGCTCTGGTGAGATTTTGGTAAAAATGAAAGGGGTATTTTGGGGATAAAACGTATTATGGGGGTACAGAGTCTACGAGGGGGTAAAAAAATAGCCTTTAGGTTTAAATTAAAATTTTGACTTTGATTTATTCAAAAACATGCAACTTGGACTTAGCTTGGTTATGGATTTTTTATTGAATTCATTTGTTGAATTCTTTGTCAGTTTAATATTTAACATATATTTTTGAAGAAGACAATACAAAACAACCAAAATATAATTTTTTTACCCATAAATATCACTCAAGACTGGAAGATTAAATTTTTTCCAAAAAAAAGACAGGGAGATTAAAGATTAAATATTTGATGATGGGATGTGAAAATATATTTTAAGTTTAAGGTTATTCATTCAGCACTGTTGGCGATTAGTTTTGAACTGTAGATTATTGACTTTGGGACTTTAAAGATGTAATGATTTGGATGAATTTTCCAAGCTGATACCAGGGTGGTTAAAACTTCTTTTTACCTTATAAACTCCAATGAATATTAAACAAAGTTAAGTAACAATTAAACTAATAACAGCACATAGAATGAGAAAGATGACTATGAAAGAATGGTGCCACATTTTATTCTGCACTCATCAGTGTCAGAGATGCTTCTGATGATTCTATGAAAAGATCTGATTAAAAATGCATTTGTACCAAAAGCTTGTGTGACTGGATCGTTCTTAAGAGGGTACATCATGATGGATGGGACCAATCTCCATCCTAACACTTGCTATACTCAAAACAATAACAAGAAGCATATTCTCCTTTTACACAGCCTCTTGTCTCTTATGAAGAATAATACAACAATATACAACAGATTCTTAGTAGCCACACTCGATTGAAAGAAATCAAACATTCTCAAACAATAAAATCTATTCAAAAAAGCATTTTCACAGCTTGACACATCCTTTTTTCTTTCCTTTTCATTTTTGGCATAATCTATAGGTAGATATACCCTTATTATTGCTGTAAAGTGCATAACAACATGGTGTAAAAGATATCATCATCTGAACTTAACCACAACGCAAGATATGTCATCTTTACTCTCTCTTTTTAATGCTTCAGTGATTAGTTGCTTTGCTGCTTTCAGAGGGTCTTTCATTCTTCTAGCAATATCCACTGCCTCTTGATTAGCCATAACCTAGTTTACCACATGCAAATGGAAATTATTTTCATTTTTATATTCAATATTTAAAGCAAGTGACAATAAATTAACAATAACTATTTCACCTTCCAAAGTCCATCACTTGCAAGGATTAGAAAATCATTATCAACATCTATATTGGTATTCTGTACATCAGGGTCTGATCTCAGGTGTGACTTCAGACTCTTATCTCCAAATGCACGAGAAACAGCTAGTTGCCCATTTACTCTAGGCACATCACCTTGCAAGACATCATTAATGTTAGTGTTAATGTTAAGTATCTATGCAAATTACATAACTTATACTACCTCAAGTCCGCTACAATACAGTTTCTGGTTCACTGAATAACTGATGTATCTGGTCTATAATATAGTGGAAACTTTAAAATACCTGGCAAGTTGGAGACAAAACCACCTCTAGTCTCAATGCTGCCACGTTCCGTGTTAGGCTCATGATCCGTAGTCATTTGTACAGCTTGCCCTTTTCTTGAAAGAACAGCTCTTGAATCTCCAACATTCGCTATCCACAACCTTTTTCCATCAATCAATATAGCAGTTACAGCGGTTGATCCACCATGACCCAAATCAGAACTATTTGATAGAATTGCTTCATCTGTGCTCTCATATGCTTTTGAGATAGAAAGAGTAGGATCATCCCAAAATCCTTCCTGGGATATTAAATAAACACATACAATAATGTAACTTTTCCAATGTGAATTTTGATCAAATTAACATAGAAGATTTTTACAACTCACCTCCCTCAAAATGTTAGTAAACAAATTTTTCTGTAGGTAGGCAGGCACACGGTCTCCTAAGTGACCATCATAAATAGCAAATAAACCTACTTCTTTATCCTGTAACTGCACAAACTTGGCAACATGATAATCCTCCATTGGATGATTAGCTCTTCCTTTTACAAGACTGAAACCATATTTTATTGAGCCTTCATGATTCTTTCCCTTACCAGTGCTTGATGAAGAACGTGTTGCTACAAGCTGATAAGCAACCAAAACAGAAAAATAGAATAGTCTTTCCAGATTAGGGATCATGTCAAGAAGCTACAAGTATTTCATTGCACAACAAAGTCACTGTTGTATCATAAACATTCCCCTATCAAACAAACAAGTCCTATCAGAGTTCTAAGAGGCAGAACCATCTACTAGATTTATGTGATGTATTCTAGACCTAAAATTACATGCTGGCAAAACACAAACTAACGAGGCTTAGCTTAATTGTTCTCTAGTGCTCAAATTCAGTAATTTATAGTAATATGAATCTGAAAAATAGAATTCGAGCTTTCCCCCAAAGTCAATGAACAATACCAATTGACAATATAAACATATGATTTTTACCAAACTCAATAAACAGTAGATAGTGTTTGATCAAGAGAGAATCAGAGGAAAAGTTACATTCGTACCTGAGAATAGGAAGACTTAAAACAGCATAGCTTATCCATGAATTAAAAATAAATTTTTGAGCAGCTTGTTCAATGTTTTCAACCAATTCTCAGCATAAAGTAAACCACTTGGGTGACGTGACACCTGGAATTCAAATTCGGATAGAAACCACAAATTCTGTGATCAAAAACAGAAAGGCGATTGTCGAATCAAAATTCAGAAAAGGATTTGATTCAGCTCTGTTCAGTTGATACTGTGTTCCCTTCCTCTGTTCTCAGAAGCTGAATTACAGAAGCGAATTAGAGAGGTAATTATAAAGACTGTGTGTGTGAGACAAAAAAGGAATCTTAGGATGCTTCTGTTTCTTTCTTTGTTATGATATTATTTTGTAACCGTTTCGGGAACCTTAAGCTTCGCAAAAACAGTATAAAAAAGAAGATTGTTTGTGTAACACCCTTTGAGGATGTAAGAAGAGAGGCAGACAGAGAAGACCGAAGAAAAACAAGAATAAAACAGAGAAAAAACGGATAATGTCACAGAGAAAGAAAACAAAATATAAACAAATGTGCAAGTGTGAAAAACTGAAAATAAATACGCGTGTGTAACACAAAGTGAAAACGGTGCCCGCGTTGCATAACATACTTACTGTACCAATTCGCAATGACTCCTTTCGTGTTGAATTTTGTGGTTTTTACCACGGTATCCTCGACATAAACTACATACACTAATCTTTGAATTATTATTGAAATCCATTTAAGGAATTAACCTCTCCTACTAATGCTTTTCTATACGCACTAATTAAGAATCGAACCCTTAACCAGTTAGTTAAGTAGCTCAAGTATATACTACTTACGTTATAGCATGTTTCTTTTTCTTTCTCTTTCCCGCCCCCCTTTTATTCCCCTCCAACCAAACACACCATGTAATCAAGAATTTTATTTTACACTTAAGTTGTTTGTATAAGTAGTATATGTTGGATTGATTACGAACAAATCGATTTTGAATCACAATGAGTTGAATGTTAAGTGATTTATATTTGGATGAATTCTCGGAAAAGTGAGTTGAACTTAAATTTGAGAGTTAGAATAACTTCTGTAAGCAAAAAATATAAAATCCTAAATTCAAGTCAGAACCAATTTTAAAGGCCAAATCAATTTTACTCAAAAACACCCCAATTTGCTAAAAACAAATTTATGTCTCTAGAATTAGTTTTAGCTCTTCAAAGTGCATTCAAAGATGCCCAGACCCCCTCCCCCCCTCTCACACACACACACGCACACACATCATTATATTACTATTTTTTAATCTCCATTTAAAGGTAGTTTGATTTGGAACAAAAAAAATCATTTGAACTACAAAGTAAAAACATATGAGGTTTTGTTAGGTTGACTTTCTAAATATACGAAGAATAATGGAAGGAGATGATTCAAAATAAAATAGATGTAAGTGCATCAAGATATGTGCCAACTTAATGCCAAGGAGTTAGCCTTGTGGAGCATAACAAGATTTGTATCCAGAAGTTTCCAGATTTAAATCCTCACTAATCTATTGGGTGACGTCAATATAATTACTTAAAAGGTCTTCCTTACTTTGTACGGAGTCCCTCAGTTTACAATTTTGAAAAAAAGATATGTGCCAACTTCCGGCCGGGAGATATAATGGGTTGACTAAAAAAATTATTTCAGACTTTGAAATTAATAAATACAATTCTTAGTTCGGTTATCGTAATCAATATTCTTTCAATTTTTAAAACAAGGTCAATGGTCAATTTGCGCAAAAGATTGAATAATTTCTCATACACGTTTTCAGATATGAATATCTTTTGAAAAGTAATCATTGAAATCCCAATTTTTTTAAAGTGATTCCTTATGTAAAAAAAGTGATTGATACATATAAGTTTATAATTTTTTTTTTGACCAAGTAAGTTTATAAAATATTAAGTCCAGTCAGATGGTTGGGATAAATAAAAGACAATATAATATTTTATAAATATTATTCTATTATGTTTTTAATGTGTACTTATAAGAAATAAGATATTATATATTTTATAAGTATAATAAGAAATTAATTTTCTATTTTAGAATATATTTTATAAGTATAATAAGAAATTAATTTTCTTATTTTATTCTACTGGTTTCTAGTAGCTCATATTCGAGATAAGCTTTAACTAAAGAGACAAAATAAGATAATCTGACACGATTAACTTATCATATCCTGGTGCAATCCTGGTGCCTCTACAAACGTTGAACTGATACTAGCAAGGGCGGAGGCTCGTGTTACAATGGGGTAGCTCTGGTAGCTTTGGCTAACCCGAAACAAAAAAATACACTTAAATAACTAGGTATATTATATATTTAGCTACCCCAAGAAAATAACTAGGTATATTATATAAATAAACATTATTAATCCAAGAAAATAAAAAGAACAACAATAAATCTATTAATTAAAGTCTATTATTAACCCAAACAAAAATAAATTATAGACCATTATTATATTTAAATAACAATATTGTACAACTTTATTTATTTTAAACTCATACACACAAGGAAACGAAACACACTATAGTAGAGGATTAACAAGATATGCTTGATATATTTTTGGGTATTTTGGTCCCCAGTGTTTTTAAATCTGGTCCCTCAAAATCGTGAATTATTTAAATTTATTGTCCCTAAAAATTTTGAATTATGGGAAAAATTACAGAGACTAAAATTGCCAAATTGAGACAATTGAGAGAATAAAATCTCAAAAAAAAGATAAACTAAATTCAGCAAGCGAAGAAAGTTGAGGTACTAAAAGTATAATTAACATTTATATTTAGCCCCCGCATAAATTTAAGCTATGATAAGTTATCGTATGCCATCTCCTTATGTAGACCTCTAAGTCATGGTTCAACCGCTAGAATGTAGATAAATAAAAGACCATGAGCCATAGTATTCTTATATTTGGGAAATCAAAACTAATTTTAAAAAGAGATGGTGGCTAGAGATGACAACGACAATGAGTTCGGCTCATCTCAAGTACTTGTTGTAATAGGTAGGATAGAGTGACACATACAATAAAGTAATAAATATAATAAATATTATTAATTTTTTATATGTGTCCCTCTCTTTACTACTTGACATAATAAGTATTTTTTTTTGGCTTAAATATGTTTTAGGCCCCTGCAAATATAGAGTGTTTTGGTTTAAGCCCCTGCAAATTTTTGTTTGTTTGTTAAAAGCACTTACAAAATGAAATATTTTGTTATAAGCCCTTCTCAACATATCCAGCAATCATAGCATTTCATGTTATAGGCTAACATTTTAGTCATAGAAGGGCTTATAACAAAATATGTCATTTTGTAAGGGCTTTTAACAAAAAAGTTTTTTTTGCAGGGACTTAAACCAAAACACCCTATATTTGCAGGGACCTAAAACATATTTAAGCATTTTTTTTATAAGCAAAAATTTCATTCAAGGAGCACTAGGAGTGCTCAAACCCAAACAACAAAAATTACACCGTATTTAGGATTTGTAGTGGATTGGACCACCACGATGAAATAGATACAGATGAATTAAAATTTAATCTATAAACACTCCAACTCCAATATTATTAATTTTTTATATGTGTCCCTCTCTTTACTACTTGACATAATAAGTATTTAAGAGAAGTTCAACTCAAAGTAAATATGTAGAGCAAATTGAAGTACCCTCCCCTAAAAGAAGTTTGAATCACACTTCTCCCTCTTAAGAAGTAAAAATATATTACACTTTAATCTATTTAAACATAAATCAAAATTTGTGTGCTAGCAAATAACTTTAAACAATCATTTAGAAAAAAAAATCATTTTTTTGATCAATTAGAAAAAATCATTTCTTACAACTTTCGGTATCAATGAAAATTAATTTTGAGCACTTTATTGTAAACTTTATGGCTTTTAAAAATAAAATTCAGTTCAAATAGTTTTTCTATTAGTTTTAGTAATTTGAGAAAATTTCTTATTATACATGGAGGTAGCTCAGTTGGCGAGCTAAGAAACATGAAGGAGTTGCAAGAACTAGAGTTCAAATCCCGGAAACTGACATTCTCCCACCCCCACTAACATTTGCTTATAAAAAAAAGTTTCTTATTATATCCTTTATCAATTAATTAGGTATGAATGTATATTGTTTTTATACTTTCCATGAAATCTTGGTTCTACTAAAAAAAAATGAACTACTATTTAGTGGCCGATTAAAAGAATCTAACTAAGATTTTTGAATCTGGGCCTTAAAGAAAAACTCGGATCAGACCTTATTTCCACTCAATTTTTATTGGGCCACATGTAGTAGTCTCTAGCACATGCTTCAAGTGTGGATAACGGGCTTTTCTTCCTGCACTCCCCCTTTCCACTCCACGCAGTCCTCTTGGGCACTCGATATCTTGATGGAAGCAATGAATGAGAAAGAAAAGAAGAGAACTGAGAATGTGAAATTCTATTGTTAATAAGAGAATGGTATCTTTGTGTCAAAAAAACGAGAATGATATCCATCAAGGGTACAAAAGGTTTATATAGTCGATAATAAGAACAACTAATTTGTGTAACTAGCTTTTAATTTGTCAAAAAAAAATCATGTAATTAACTACTAGTGTAACTAACATGCATAACAAATTTTACATCTCCAATCTGGAACGTGTTTATTACACTTCTAGCTAGGAAATATAAAAAAAAAATGTCAAAAATACAACGCTTCGAAAAAACATGAATTGAAAAAAATATATAGGTCAGCTTATGAGAAATGCTTAATCACCATTAGGTGGAAGCTAAATAATATCGACCGGTGCTTAACTATCCATTATCATTATGGACAAAATCTAAAATAGAAATGAGGCTCATATATATATATATATATATATATATATATATATATATATATATATATATATATATATATATATATATATATGTTGAAATTTACAATCAGCGGAAAAATGTATCACTCAATTTTTTTGGTGCGAGCAAAGCGTCATTCTTGGATCAATTTAGTCTTTTCAATCTTGGGGCCGACGTAGTTGGAGAACGATGAATTTTTTTTTTGTTACCATGTCATTGGTGCGTAGTTTCCACCGGCTTTGCTAGTGACTAATCTACGCCGGGGAACCTGGTTGGCCACGAGTTTCCGGCTTTGCCGGCCCGTGTGGTTCTCCCTTCCCGACAGAGTTTTTGCCACACCCAATATTCGAACCCGAGACCTTGGGGTGGAATCCATGTCCAGTTACTGTTGGAGGAGAATTGCGCAGGGATAAGGAAAAGAATGAAAAACGCAGAAAAGAGAGGGAAAAACTGAGCAAGACAATTAAACAGTAATTCAAAACTGTATCGAAAGAGTGTTATTTACAAGCAGAGTCGAAGGTATATATATATATATATATATATATATATATATATATATATACAAAGATGCAGCTCCCATATTAGGCCTATATTTCGACTGGGCCACATATTGGTCCATTGGATGTTTTACTAGTTACACCTAACAATACTAAGAGCAATTGAATTACAAACATATTCAAATTCCCTCTTAATTCACATTGCTAAGTGACATCATCCCCAAAATTGTTCTTAGTTCTTCAAATCTTCCCTTTTGCAATGGCTTGGTCATTGCATCAGCTACTTGAAGTTCTGAGCAGCAATATTGCAGGTTCAGCTTCTCATTGTTGACTTGATCACGCAGGAAGTGATATCTGGTCTCTATATGCTTCGACCTACCATGAGCGACAGGATTCTTGGCCAGATCTATCGCAGACTTGTTGTCGATTAGCAACTTCATTGCTGTAATTTTGTGCAGGCCAGTTTCAGCCAATAGCATGCTTAGCCATGATGCTTGACATGCTGCAGATGAAGCAGCCACATACTCTGCTTCGCAGGAGGACAAAGCTACCTATGCTTTGCTTCTTCGAGCACCATGAGATGGGTGTTGTTGCATACATGAGGACATATCCACTTGTGCTCTTTCGATCACTCTTGTCTCCACTCCAGTCGAAATCAGTGTAACCAAACACTTCAGTGGTAGCATTCGACTCAGTCTTGCTAGGGAATAGAATACCCTGACTTTGTGTTCCTTTGATGTACCTAAGCACTCTTTTTGCAGCTATTAAATGGGAGGTTCTTGGCTTCTCCATGAATCTGCTGATCATTCCAACACTAAACATAATGTCAGGTCGAGTGTTGCAGAGGTACCTAAGGGAATCCAACAATCTGTTTGTAGAGGGTGGCATCTACTTCACTCTCTGTATCATCTTTCGACAGCTTGCTGCTTGTGTCAGTTGGTGTCGAAACTGACTTACAATTGGTCATGTCGAATCTGTTCAGGATATCTGCTGCATATTTCGACTGATGCAGAAATACTCCCTTGCTTGTCTTCACAAATTGCATTCCTAAGAAATATGATAGATGTCCTAGATCACTCATTTCGAATTCAGACATCATCACCCTCTTAAAGGAGTCGACTTCAATCTCATTGCTACCAGTTACTAGTAGATCATCTACATACAGGCACAGCAGCAATTGAGTTTCAGTTCCATTCTTCTTAACATACACACCATGTTCATTGGTGCATCTAGTGAACTTTTGAGCCAAGAGAAATCCATCAATTCTCTTGTTCCATGCCCTTGGAGCTTTCTTAAGTCCATATAGAGCCTTCTCAAGCTTGAAAACCTTGTCTTCTTGTCCCTTTAATTCAAATCCAGGTGGTTGGCAAACATAGACTTCCTCCTCCAAAGGTCCATTGAGAAATGCTGATTTTACATCAAGTTGATGTAAGGGCCAGGCCAGCCTCTATGACTTGCCAATGCCACTACCAGTCTTATGGTCTCGATCCTGGCTACAGGGGCAAAGACTTCATTGAAATCCAACCCAGGCTTCTGCAGGAAACCTTTAGCTACTAATCTGGACTTATACTTGGCCACTTCTCCATTGGGTTTGACTTTGGTCTTGTAGACCCATTTCACACCTATTGCCTTCTTTTGCTTTGGAAGTTCGACTAACTTCCATGTGCCATTTTTCTCTATTGACTTCAGCTCATCAATCATAGCTTCCTTCCACTGTTTGTGATCAAGAGCTTGCTCCAGGCTCACTGGTTCTGCTTCAGCCATTAGTGCAAAGTGAGTCAGGTCTCCTTCTGCTGTAATAGCAAAATCTGGAAATGTGTCGGATCCTTCTAGCCTTACTGATCTCTACCTTTCCCTCTGTGACCTTCTAATAGGTTCGATAGTAACAGGTTCTGCAGTTTCAGTAGCTACATTCTGATCGTCTAGATCCTGAACTTCATCAAAGTCTAGTATTGTAGTTCTTTCACAGCCTTCTTCATTCTGAGTATCCCAGTTCCACTTTTTCGACTCATCTACTATGACATCTCTGCTCTTCACTATTTTCTTCTACACAGGGTCATGCAGTTTGTATGCTCCTGTCGAATGATAACCAACAAGGATCATTTGTTGTGCTCTATCATCCAGCTTCTTCCTTAGTTGCTCAGGGACATGTCTATAACATAATGAGCCAATTATTCTTCAGGTGCTTGACACTTGGCTTTCTTCCTTAGCCAAACTTCTTCAGGTGTCTTCCCAATCAATCTCTTTGTGGGGCACTTGTTCAGAATGTATACTGCTGTGGCTACTAGTTCTCCCCATAAACTGTGAGGTAGCTTCTTTTCCTTCATCATACTTCTCACCATGTCGAGGATGGTTCTATTTTTCCTCTCAGCTGTTCAATTATGCTGAGGTGTGTAGGGTGAAGTGACTTCATGTACTATGCCTTCATCTTCACAGAATTTTGCAAATTCATGTGAGTTGTACTCACCACCTCCATCTGTTCTAAGAGTTTTGATTGCACACTCACTTTGCTTTTCAATCATCACCTTGAAGTTTCTGAATGCTCCAAGTACTTCACTCTTCTTATTGATCAGGTACACCCATGTCATTCTGGTGTACTCATCAATGAAGGTGACAAAGTAATTGTTCCCTCCTAATGAACTGACCTCAAAGGGACCACAAACACCAGAGACTATCACCTCTAACTTCTTCTTTGCTCTGCCCGGCACTTCTGATTTGAAGGAGTTTCTTGGTTGCTTCGACTTGCAGCAACTACCACATACTTCACCAGGCATCTTTACTGCTGGCAACCCATGGACCATCTTCTTCTCATGTAGTTGTCTCAAGCTCTTGAAGTTTAGGTGGCCAAATCTTCTGTGCCACTTTCTAGTTCTCATCATCGACAGTGGTTGTGAGGCATTGCTGTTCGACTACTTGCAATTCGACCTTGAATGTTCTGTTACTTTGCATTAGCACCTTCAGGATCAGCCTCTTGTTTAAATCAAACAAGCTGAGACTGTTATCATCCATTTCGACAGAGAATTTCTTCTCAATCATCTGCCCAAGACTCAGCAGATTACTCCTCATCTTTGGTACATGGAACACTTCCTGAATGTAGCACCACTTTCCATCTTTCGACAGAAACTTTATGGTACCAATTCCTTCTGCAGTGACTCTGCTGTTGTCTACAAATCTGATTCTTTTACTTATTTGCTTCAGTTCGACAAACCACTCCTTTTGGCAGCACATGTGGTTTGAGCATCCTGTGTCGAGATACCATTCGATAGATTTTTCTTCGATCTCATTTGTGTCTGCCTTCAGCAACAACAATTCTGTGTCGGTAGCTGTCATGAAGGATAATTCTTCATCATTGTTGCTGGCCATGTTGGAGGCATCACCAGTGTCACCACTGCCCTGCCACACATACATTGCACAAGTATCTTGAGCATCACAAGTGTTTCCACTTTCACTAGTGTTCCCACTGTTTTGCTCACTACTTTCAGCAACTGTTACATTGAGATGAGTGTCTTCTTCAATCTCATCATCTATGACTGCCATTAGCATTAATCCTTCTGAGTCAGAATCAGAGTCTGTGCCTCCATCACTTGCAAATTTGGCTTCATCATCTTTATTCCTGGAAACCTTCTTGTTCTTACATTTGTTCCTATAATGCCCAAATTGCTGACAGTTATAGCACTGCACCTTCGACATATCTTGCTCCTTCTTGTCGAAACTTCCTTGTTCTTCTTTCTTACTGCCAGATCCCTTTTCTTTACCCTTCCATTTTCCTTTTTCTTTCTTGTTGCCTGCCTTCCAATTTTTCTTAGAGGAGTGTGATAGTAAGGCTTGTTCAGTCTCTTTCTCTGAACTTCTCTGCCTAATTCTCAATTCATGAGCCTCTAAGGAACCTTGAAGTTCATCTAACTTCATTTTGTTCTTGGATTCTTCGATGGCAGTAACAACATAGTCGAATTCTGGAGTTAAGGATCTAAGCACTTTTTCTACTTTACTTGTTTCAGATACAGTCTTACCATTGCCTTTCATTTGATTAGTTAGAGCTACTAACCTCGTAATGAATTCACCAATTGATTCTCCATCTTTCATCCTCAATGCCTCGTATTGCTTCCTGAGAGACTGCAGACGTATCTTCTTCAGTCTATCCGCACCTCCATATGCATTCTTGAGGATATCCCATGCTTCTTTTGCTGAATCACAGTCAATGATCAGGTTTAGAATGTTTGAATCAACACTTTGATGAATCAAAAACAATCCTTTTCCATCTTTCTTTCTCAGTGCATGGTGGTTGTTCCTCATCGCTTCAGTGGCGTTTGCTGCCAATGGTGGAACACCATCATTCACGATTTCAAGTACATCTTGAAAACGAAACAAGACTTTCATCTGCGCACACCATCGGTCATAATCTTTTCCATTAAAGACAGGGAGGTTCATCGGAATTCCTCCGCCACTGTTGTCTCGCATCGCCATGATGAATCTTGAATGATCTTTATAGCTCTGATACCAATTTGTTGGAGGAGAATTGCGCAGGGATAAGGAAAAGAATGGAAAACGCAGAAAAGAGAGGAAAAACTGGGCAAGACAATTAAACAGTAATTCAAAACTGTATCGAAAGAGTGTTATTTACAAGCAGAGTCGAAGGTATATATATATATATACAAAGATGCAGCGCCCATATTGGGCCTATATTTCGACTGAGCTACATATTGGTCCATTGGATGTTTTACTAGTTACGCCTAACAATACTAAGAGTAATTGAATTACAAACGTATTCAATAGTTACCACTTGGACCGACCCTTGTTGGTACAATGGAATTATTGATACTGAGAGAATGATATGCATCAAGGCTTATATAGCCAATGGTAAGAACAATTAACTTGTGTAATTAACTAACTAATAATATTGCTTCAAAAAAAAACTAATTAATAATATAATAAAAGTAACTAATTTTACATCTAATTACTCAGGTCCCAGAAGACATAGATATGTATGTAGGTTGATAAATTACATACACATAATAACATGACTACTAGAATGATTGAGTTTATGAATATGATGATGATGATGATGATTGTTCTAACTACCTTCTTTACATCATTTTCTTCATCGATGTTGCCACTCGCAGGACAGAGCCATCGCTTCCAAGGCGTTACCATTATTCTATTATTTATTATATAATAATTGCCTATGTTTCTATATATACCATTAATCCATCAATCAAAGAGCAGCAGGAGTCTAAAGCATGCTTAGTTTAAACGTAAACTTTTCTTTTTGAACTTAACATATATTGCAAATGACATAAGAATCTTTAAATGGCACACAACGCATGGGGTAGGATTAGGTGGTGAAAATTTTCCCTACACTTTTAAATAAGGGAAGTGTAGAGGAGAACAAACCTAACCACATAGTGATTTTCTTTGCTACTTTGACAACCACATGACAAATTTGACCTCAACCAATCAAATTATTTAAGTACCTTTGACAAGGCACACTCCAAAAAAGGTAGGTTTAAATTAATTAATTACAAGTCCACTAGATGCATGGACATCTGTAACACATAATTAGATTCGTTGCCAAGATTTTGTAATCTAAGTGTGCTTTGTTTTTTTTGGAAAGGCTTAGCAGTCAACTATTGGAAGGAAAATATCAAGTCTAACTGCTCACAAAGAAAAAAAAATAAAGGACTTGTTTTGGTTTTTAAGAAGCCATTTCTCTTAAATATATGATGGTTTTGGACTTTCTGCATATTTTAAGGATTTCATTTTTTATGAGCAATGCGGATGTTTCTAGGAATTAAGAGATAGAACAAGCAGAAAAGTCTTTTCCCCATAGTAGATCAGACTAAGAAACTTTGTATTGTACTAATATCCAAATTTTGTTATTTCTTGCAAGAAAAGGTTATTTTATCTCTTTGTTGTATAAGTAAATTTTTTTATATATTTGGTCCAAAGTTAAACAAAACATGTAGACTCTTTACTAATATTTAAGATTGGAGGGAGTATATAAGCGCATTTTTGCTCAAGCAATGTTTGGGCAACACATAAAGCGCGGCCTACTAGTGCACTAGACTCCCACTAAGTAGGGTTTGGATCTCAGTTTTTAGGATTTGAACTCAAGACCTCCAAGTTACATAACATGATCTTATATGATTCTTATTGTTGTACTAATTCCTTCTCGGCTAGGCAACACATTTGGTAGTGAGACTGTTTGGTAAAAATTAGCGGAGAGCGGATGAGCTTGTTTATAGTGAGTGACTTGATGGCGGATAAGCTAGTAGATTGAATTTAAAGTGTTTGTTAAAATTAGCGGTTGAACTAGCTTATAAGTATAAAATAACATAAATGGAAATTCGTAATTAATGCTTAAAAATGAGAAAAAAATAATAGTTTAATGGAGGTTAAATGAGAAATTTAATTAAAATAATAAAGGTAAAAATGAGAGAAAAAATGAAATGCTATAAGCACAAATGTTACTTGCTACTTCAATTAGCATTTCCAAAAATGCTATAAACTAATAAAAAAGACACTGGAATTCAGTCGTACCAAACACTTACAACGAAACCTAAGATGGACTAAGATTATGCTAATGAGTACTCGGTGTGACTAAAATTCTGATGTGGGCTAGACGCAAGACTAGCATGGAGCACTTAGAAGATGCTTTCTTGATTAAGGGTGTCTCTTGCTTATATTTTTTTTGCTGTCACAGTACTTACTGATAACTTGCAATTGATCAAATGACTTAATTTACTTCCATACTAGCATAAGCTTTTTTAGAATGAATGTATGGTGATCATTTGGATGTACACTTTGGTGATCTTAGCTTGCCTTTAGCCGTGTATCATCATCCTATGTTTAAATCTGTTGCTTCTTTAAAAAAACACATCTGATGAATCAACTAATTGTTTGAAGGCTGTTTTTTTTACCCCCACTCTTATACCATATACCATATACCCCCCTAAATGACCAAACAGACGAAACTACTCATTAAATCCACAAATTTTTTGGAAATACCTCAAATCTAGATAAATCCGAAAGTATGTTTTTTTGGTTTTCCAGAAATATCGCATTTTACGGTATTTCCGGAACACATTTTACATTCCCGAAATACCGTAAAATGCGATATTTTCGGAAAATCAAAAAAACATACTTCTGGATTTATCTAGATTTGAGGTATTTCCAGAAATCCCTCAATATTGCCTTCCGAATTTATCCCAATTTGATGTATTTTCGGAAATCCCTTAAAATTGCCTTCCGAATTTATCATATAATATGGTGTTTCCGGAGTGCAAAAATAAAAAATGAAGCATTTATTTGAGTAATTAAAAACGCCTTCTACATTTATTTAAAATAACAGATTGCAACAACAAACAAAACGAAAACACAATAGAAACTACTGAGATGGTGGAGTGAAACGACGAAGGATCTCAGCGACGGTCCTTTTGGTTTCGACGTATAAATGCAGATAACCCTTCCATTTAAAGATAACATGAATGGCCATCATGACTTGGACGTCATCGTCGTTGTTGACATCCATTGCAGACCAGTGCACACGTCCATTAACCCAAGCTGGTTTCCGATAAATTATACTAATTATTTCATGCTCGTCGCCCTCCGGTTGCACCTTACGCAGTAGTCTCTCTTTCAGGGCAGCGAATGTTATGATGTGTTTTAACCTACACTGGAACGTGTCTCGCCCCTCGAAACAGATTTCATCATCTCCGTTGATGATGATGCCCTGATGATCAATGAGGCCCTGATTAGTAAAAATGATAGTGAGGGAAGACTCTTCATTGGCCATAGCCATCATCATTTTGTGTTGTGTGTATGAAAGAAGTGAAACCCTATGGGTCTATTTATAGGGAAAATTTGAAACCCTAAAGTGAATTTCCACTGTTGGATGAAAAGTGGTCGGCAAAATCTAGACCGTTTAAAGTGTCGGCAAAATCTAGACCGTTAAATAGTATCGGCAAAATCTAGACCGTCAAATAAAAAATTCGTGGAATAAAGAGGCTCATGTTGGTAAATCTCCTCCAGATACTATTGTGGGTTCTATACAGCTGTGAAATGTTACTCAAATTGTTGGCAAATCTCCTCTTTATTGACTCTAGACTTTTTGCTGCTTTCACTCCCAACCACATATGCTCCTCAACTGCTAACCGCTCCTCCTTGTTGAACTTACCAAATATTGCTGCTCCAAGGATAGTCTTAAGAGGCTCATGGTTGTGAATTCCACACCTAACTTTGACCTTCCAATCAAGACTAGGAGGATCGAGTGGTTTAGCTTTCAATCTAAATGGACAACCACACCTTTTTGAGGTCTTGTGTCTACTAGAACACCCAACATCTACTCCACTATATCTCCCATGCCTATCACAACCAAAAACAATCTTATTTTTCTTCCATTTACCATTCTCACTCGACTCGGGTCGAATAATAATGACAATTACCCCGTTGGCCTTCCCGATATCTCTAGCCCAACGGGTAACAATATCCCGAGTAGAAAAAACCTGTGATGTGGTAAACGCATCCGATAAATCCATAAATGGGCCTCTGCCATCTGTCGTAGTCATATTGGTAAAAAAAAAGCTAAAAATTCAATTTCCGGAAATACCAAAAATAAGGGTATTTCTGGAATTTATTTTTTTCGTATTTCCGGAAATACGTTAAACAACGGTATTTCTGAAAGTTTAAAAAATTAAACTTTCCGGAAATACGTCAAAAAAAGGTATTTCCGGAAGGTTAAAAATTTGAATTTACGGAAATACCTAACAGTGGGTATTTCTGGAAGCATAACTTGTATTCTGAAAATACCCTATTTCCGGAAATTTGAATTGATAATATTTCCGGAAATACCTTTTTTTAGATATTTCCGGGAATCTTACAATTTTGTGGGGCCTGATCAGATTTTAGTAAAAATGAAAGGGGTATTTTTGGGTTAAAATCAAATATGGGGTATGGGGTTTAATGGGGGGGGGGGGGGGTGTACAAAAAAACATCCTTATTTGAAGAGTGTCGGTCTTGAATTACCTCAGAGCAGAATATATTTTTGTTGGGTGGTTCATATGAAATTGCCATGGCGTGACATTGGTACGCAAATGCGTGCGTTGAAGAACTAGCACGCCATGGCGTGACATTGGCGCACAAATGCGTGCGCTGAATAGCAAGTGCGTGCGCTGAAGAGCTAGCACGCTATGGCATGACATTGACACACAAATGTGTGTGTTGGGTGCGGGTGGGCGTTAGCCCCTCGCGGTAAGGTTCAGGGGTATTGTAATCTGGACGAGTTAGTATAAATTATTGAGATATGCTTTGTAATTCAATTGCTTGTAAATATAGGTAGGCGCTAGTAATACAGATAGGTGTAGTAAGTAAGCCTATTATGGGCCTAGTCGAAAGTGTGGGCCTGGTCGAAATCATGGGTCTGGCTTATCTATATATATACGTAGTAGCATGTACAGATATATATCCTTGTGAAGAACGATTTTTACATAATACAGTTTTACTGCATCATTGTCTTGCCTTAACTTTCTCTTCTCTCTAGCGCTTTCGCTCCTTTCCCTCACCCATTGCGCCGTTTTTCCCCAACAAACTGGTATCAAGAGCTTTAAAGATCCTTCAATATCCTTCAAGACTCATGGCAACGCGTGATAACTCTGGTGGAGGTATTCCGGGGAACCTCCCCATCTTTGATGGAAAGGATTACGAACGGTGGTGCGCGCAGATGAAGGTCCTGTTTCGGTATCAAGATGTTCTTGATGGTGTTCCACCATTGGCAGCAAACGCCACTGAAGCGGTGAGGAATAACCATCATTCGCTGAGAAAGAAAGATGGAAAAGGGCTGTTCTTGATTCACCAAAGTGTTGATTCCAACATCCTAAACCTGATCATTGATTGCGATTCAGCAAAGGCAGCGTGGGATGTCCTCAAGAACTCGTATGGAGGAGCAGATAGACTGAAGAAGATACGCCTACAGTCGCTCAGAAAACAGTACGAGGCCTTGAAGATGAAAGATGGAGAATCAATTGGAGAATTCATTACAAGGTTAGTAGCTTTAACTAATCAAATGAAAGGCAGTGGTAAAACTGTGTCGGAAACAAGTAAAGTCGAAAAGGTGCTTAGATCCCTAACCCAGGAATTCGACTATGTTGTTACTGCTATTGAAGAATCCAAGAACCTAGATGAATTGAAGTTAGATGAACTTCAAGGTTCCTTAGAGGCTCATGAATTGAGAATAAGGCAGAGAAGTTCAGAGAAAGAAACTGAACAAGCCTTGTTATCATACTCCTCTAAGAAAAACTGGAAAGCAAACAACAAGAAAGAGAAGGGTAAAGAAAAGGGATCAAGCAGCAAGAAGAAAGAACAAGGATCTTTCGACAAGAAGAAGCAAGATCTGTCGAAAGTGCAGTGTTATAACTGTCAGCAATTTGGGCATTATAGGAACAAATGCAAGAACAAGAAAGTTCCTAGAGATAAAGATGCTGAAGCCAAATTTGCAAGTGATGGAGACACAGATTCTGACTCTGACTCAGAAGGGTTAATGCTAATGGCAGTCGAAGATGAGATTGAAGAAGACATTCATCTTAATGAAGAAATTGCTGAAAGTAGCGAGCAAAACAGTGGGAACACTAGTGAATGTGGAAACACTTGTGATGCTCAAAATACTTGTGCTATGTGTGTGTGGCAGGGCAGTGGTAACACTGGTGATGCCTCCAACATAGCCAGCAATGATGATGAAGAATTATCCCTCATGACAGCTACAGACCCAGAATTACTGTTGTTGAAGGCAGATACAAATTCGACTGAAGAGGAGTCTGTCGAATGGTATCTCGACACAGGATGTTCGAACCACATGTGCTGCCACAAGGAATGGTTTGTCGAATTAAAGCAGATAAGCAAAAGAATTAGATTTGCAGACAACAGCAGAGTCACTGCAGAAGGAATTGGTACCATAAAGTTCCTGTCGAGAGATGGTAAATGGTGCTATATTCAAGAGGTATTTTATGTACCAATGATGAAGAGCAATCTGCTAAGTATTGGGCAGATGATTGAAAAGAAATTCTCTGTCGAGATGGATGATAACTGTCTCATCTTGTTTGATTCAAACAAGAAGATGATCCTGAAGGTGTCGATGCAGAGTAAAAGAACCTTTAAGATCAAGTTGCAAGTAGTCGAAGAGAAATGCCTCAAAACTACTGTCGAAGAGGAGCACTAGAAGTGGCACAGAAGATTTGGCCACCTAAACTTCAAGAGCTTGAGTCAACTACATGAAAAGAAGATGGTTCATGGGTTGCGTGCAGTAAAGGTACCTGTCGAAGTATGTGAGTGTTGCTGCAAGTTTAAGCAACCAAGAAACTCCTTCAAGTCAGAGGTGCCAAGCAGAGCAGAGAAGAAGTTGGAGGTGATATTTTTTGATGTTTGTGGTCCATTTGAGGTAAAGTTCATTAGGAGGGAACAAGTACTTTGTCACCTTCATTGGCGAATACACTAGAATGACATGGGTATACTTGATTAAAAGGAAGAGTGAAGTACTGGGAGTGTTCAGAAACTTCAAGGTAATGATTGAGAAGCAAAGTGAATGTGCAATCAAAACCCTTAGAACTGATGGAGGTGGTGAGTACAACTCACATGAATTTGAAAAATTCTGTGAAAATGAAGGAATTGTACATGAAGTCACTTCACCTTACACACCTCAGCATAATGGAACTGCTGAGAGGAAAAACAGAAGTATCCTCGACATGGTGAGAAGCATGATGAAAGAAAAGAATCTTCCTCACAGTCTATGGGGAGAACTTGTAGCCACAGCAGTGTATATTCCGAATAAGTGCCCTACAAAGAGATTGATTGGGAGGACACCTGAAGAAGCTTGGTTAGGAAGAAAGCCAAGTGTCAAGCATCTCAGAATAATTGGCTCATTATGTTACAGACATGTCCCTGAGCAACAAAGAAGCAAGCTAGATGATAGAGCACAACAAATTATCCTTGTTGGCTACCATTCGACAGGAGCATACAAACTGTATGATCCTGTGTCGAAGAAAATGGTGAAAAGCAGGGATGTCATAGTAGATGAGTCGAAGCATTGGAACTGGGAAGAAGCCTATGAAAAATCTACAGTGATGGACTTCGACGAAGTTCAGGATCTAGATGATCAGAATGAAGCCACTGAAACCGAAGAACCTGAAGAACCCATTACTGTCGAACCTATCAGAAGGTCACAGAGGGAAAGGCAGAAATCAGTAAGGCTAGAAGGATTCGACACGTTCCCAGATTCTGCTATTACAGTAGAGGGAGACCTGACACACTTCGCACTGATGGCTGAAGCAGAACCAGTGAACCTGGAGCAAGCCTTGAATCACAAACAGTGGAAGGAAGCCATGATTGACGAGTTGAAGTCAATAGAGAAAAATGGTACTTGGAAGCTAGTCGAACTTCCAAAGCAAAAGAAGGCAATAGGTGTGAAATGGGTCTACAAGACCAAAGTCAAACCTAATGGAGAAGTGGCCAAGTATAAGGCCAGGTTAGTAGCCAAAGGTTTGCTACAGAAACCTGGTTTGGATTTCAATGAAGTCTTTGCCCCTGTAGCCAGAATCGAAACAATAAGATTGGTAGTGGCATTGGCAAGTCACAGAGGCTGGCCCCTACATCAACTTGATGTAAAGTCAGCATTTCTCAATGGACCTCTGGAGGAGGAAGTCTATGTTTTCCAACCACCTGGTTTTGAGTCGAAGGGACAAGAAGACAAGGTATTCAAGCTTGAGAAGGCCCTATATGGACTCAAGCAAGCACCAAGGGCATGGAACAAGAGAATTGATTGTTTTCTCTTAGCTCAGAAGTTCATTAGATGCACCAATGAACATGGTGTATATGTTAAGAAGAATGGAACTTCGACTCAATTGCTACTGTGCCTGTATGTAGATGATCTACTAGTAACTGGCAGCAATGAGGTCGAAGTCGAAGCCTTTAAGAAAGTGATGATGTCTGAATTCGAAATGAGTGATCTAGGACATTTATCATATTTCTTAGGAATGGAATTTACAGAGTCGAAGAAGGAAATATTTTTGCATCAGTCGAAGTATGCAGCTGATATCCTGAAGAGATTCGACATGATCAATTGTAAGGAGGTTTCGACACCAACTGACACAAGCAACAAGCTGTCGAAAGATGATGAAGGGATTGAAGTAGATGCCACCCTCTACAAACAGATTGTGGGATCCCTGAGGTACCTGTGCAACACTCGACCTGACATTATGTTTAGTGTCGGAATGATCAGCAGATTCATGGAGAAGCCGAAAAGCTCCCATCTAGTAGCTGCAAAAAGAGTGCTAAGGTATATAAAGGGAACACAAAGTTATGGTATTCTCTTCGCTAGCAAGTCTGATTCGAAGAATAGCGCTGAAGTGTTTGGTTACACAGACTCCGACTGGAGTGGAGACAAGAGTGATCGAAAGAGCACAAGTGGGTATGTCTTCATGCATGGAACGACACCCATCTCATGGTGCTCGAAGAAGCAAAGCATAGTAGCTTTGTCCTCCTGTGAAGCAGAGTATGTGGCTTCTTCCTTTGCAGCATGTCAAGCATCATGACTGAGCATGTTATTGGTCGAAACTGGGCTGCACAGGGTCGAAGCAATGAAGTTGTTGATCGACAACAAGTCTGCGATAGATCTCTCTAAGAACCCTGTCGCACATGGTACGTAGGTCGAAGCACATAGAGACCAGATATCACTTCCTGCGTGATCAAGTCAACAATGAGAAGCTGAATCTGGAGTATTGTTGTTCGGAACTTCAAGTAGCTGATGCAATGACCAAGCCATTGCAAAATGGAAGATTCGAAGAACTGAGAACTATGCTTGGAATGATGTCACTTAGCAATGTGAATTAAGAGGGAATATTGAGATATGCTTTGTAATTCAATTGCTTGTAAATATTATAGGTAGGCGCTAGTAATACAGATAGGTGTAGTAAGTAAGCCTATTATGGGCCTAGTCGAAAGTGTGGGCCTGGTCGAAATCATGGGTCTGGCTTATCTATATATATACGTAGTAGCATGTACAGATATATATCCTTGTGAAGAACGATTTTTACATAATACAGTTTTACTGCATCATTGTCTTGCCCTAACTTTCTCTTCTCTCTAGCGCTTTCGCTCCTTTCCCTCACCCCTTACGCCGTTTTTCCCCAACAACTTAAACTCCATTCCTATTTCATTCAAACAATAAGACATAATTACAACTGCTCTGTAGTCGCAGACGTAGGCAAAGATCGGCCGAACTTCTTGACCAATATTGCGCTCTATTTCCGTTTTTGGTTTCTACTATTATTTCTTCTTTTACCGATGCTGCTGATGACGCTGTTACAACAATTTTCATTCTCATTCTCTAGTTCTTATTACTCCAAGATTGCAGGCCATAACTGTTCTGTTAAGAAATGTTGAGTATGCACTTCTTTACTGATTTTCAAGAGATTGGCCCCTCAAACTTGTTTTACGTATTCTGTTGTAAGTATTTATATCCTTATGCTGGAGAAACAATTTGAATGGTTATTTTCTGCAAAGTAAGCTAGTTCTCTAGACCTTCATGATCTCTTTCCTACACCTTTTAAGGATGGTCTAAGCTAGTTTTCCCATTCTTATTCGAAGCAAAATTATAAATACGCAAACCAAGTACTTCCATTATTAAAAAAAAATCTTCGACAATCAACATGTACATAGCAAATATATATACAAACAGAAAGAAAATTAAAGTGAAAAGTAAATTAAAACCATGAAAACCAAATTTCTTTAAGATTGTCCCGAAGTTATGTACAAAACATGTATTAATATATATAAATATTATTACGTATATGTATTTAAATGGACATGCATATTTTATATATAGAACTCTATAATGGACCTATATATAGCTAGGTGGAAAGAGGCAAACAAACAACAATCTGACGGATGCATAACACACACCATAATGAACAACTTGTCATGCAAATTAAATAAATATTAAGATAGGTCATGCATATTAATGGGGTCCTCAAAAAATAGTTCAGACCAATAAGATGAAGGTCCTCCTCCATAGCTACAAGTGCTGCTGCTAGCATCTCCAGGATTGTTAACTGAGGTCCCTATCTCATTTGTAGGAATAGAAGGAATAATCCATGACGTGTCATCATCAGCTCCTTGACTTATCATTGCAAAGTTAGTAGTACCTTGACCTTGTTCATTATTCAAACATGATTGTGAATTGAAAGAGACTTGTTGTTGTGGGTCTAATAACTGAGGTAATACCATGCTTTGGTGGTGGAGTAGTTGAGAAGACTGACCAGAGCCAACAATTCCATGAGAAAATATTGACCCTAATTGAGTAGTATCCAGTTGTGAGGAGGACTCAATAACTTGACTTTCTTTCACATTAGAAGAAATTGTGTTCAGCAAAGTTAAAGGTTCCATGTTTATGAGGGTATTTTGGTCATAACTTGAGTTGGTAATATTTAAAAGATTTGAAGATTGGAGTAACTGATGAAGGTATTGAAGCTTTGCCAGCTGGACTGCCTGTTCATCCCATGAATGATGATCCATGAGTTCTGTCATGTTGGCCAAAGCTAGTAGATATGGTAAGGTGGAAATAAGATCAGTTCTTGGTTGGTGAGTCATTGGATCAAAACCCATTTGAATCAATTTTTTCTTTAAATGAGTGTTCCAGAAATTCTTTATCTCATTATCTGTCCTTCCCGGAAGATGAGTTGCAATTGCTGACCATCTGTATGTACACAAGTTTGTGCATACAGGTTATAAGTAACATGTAAGAATTAAAATAAAATAAATACAAGATAAATAGTCTCAGAAACAGAAATGGACCAAAAAAATGGAGATAATATGTATACTTAGTAAAGAAAACTGACAATGAGATAATAATACTTGGTCTTTAATTTTAATTTTGGTGTTTCTAATACTTAGCGACAAAATTTAAGCACTTCCTACTTAACAAAAGAATAAAAAGAATTTATGAAATGGAAAGTACTTGTTTCCAAGGATAGAATGGAGATGCAGAATTGTTTGCTCCTCTTCTTGAGAAAACTTGCCCCTCTTGATATCAGGTCTTAAATAATTGGTCCACCTTAGCCTACAACTCTTTCCACATCTATTAAGACCTGCGAAATTAATTGCAAGAGAGGAGATACATGAATCAGAATGAGGAAATTAACTAACATTTAAAATAGAGAGTTGCTAGAGCCATAAAACTAATTAAAGATTACTAACCAGCTAGCTTAGGGAGAGCTCTCCAACTTCCATGGCCATGTTTCTGAATGTGCTGGACAAGCTTTTGATCTTCTTCAGGAGTCCATGGTCCTTTCTTAAGGCCATTTTCATCACAGCATGGGGACCTTCCCATTCTGTTAATTACTGCTAGCTATTATCCTTTCCTCTTTTACCACCTAATTAAACATATGGGCTGGGGCATGCTATTTATATATCCATTATTCCTTTTGGTTGCTTCTTGACATTAATTATCTTTATTTAGACTTATAAAAGATTTTGACACTTCCATGATCTTGTTAAAGTATGAAACAACAAAATGTCATATTCCTTGTACCAAGTATACCCTTCACAATGGGAATGCATACATTTTACTAGTAATAATTAGTGTCTTTTTTTTTTATCAGTAATACTTTACATTTTAATGCATTCCCTCCAATTTGTTAAATCATTTTTTTATAAGCAAACGTTAGTGTGGGTGGGGGAATGTTAGTTTCTGGGGTTTGAACCCTGGACCTCCTTCATGTCCCTTAGCTCGCGAACTAAACTACCTTACTGGGACAATTTGTTAAATCATTGGACGCATTACTTATTAAATTAATTATGTTTTCTAATCTTTTAGTATAAATGTATTAATTGTATATAATTTTTATTTTTATACACAATCTGTCTACATGAGTTTGTTTAAGACCTACTTTTAGAGCTTTAAGAAGAAAAAAAAGACGTGATTTTATTCAATTGCAAAACCATTTTTCTTGTTTATAAACAAGTATGACTTTCACAGCAATAAATTAATGTTTTCCTCTCTAGGCTCTCCCTCCATGTAAAATTTGAAAATGAAATATATATTAAGATATCAGGCAATTTGGTAATTATGGACTGAATATATTGTAGTTTCAATTATAGTGATTTAAGGGAGAAAACTTACAAATTAGATTACGTAATACGTGGCAAATTAGTGCCTAATTGATTATTGGAGGAACCCCTCCCATGCACGCAACGAGGAGGCTGCTTCCCACTTTCGTCATGGTTTTGCATGGCTTAGAAAGTATCACGTCCTCTCTTCTTGGATTTCATGGCCCATAAAGAATAATTCAGTCAACAGTACCATGAAAACAATTTCAGAATTGTTATTGTTATTGTAATTCAAACAATCAGTGTACGAAACACAGATATTCCTACGGCAAAAAAAGAGCGTTCTACATATATATTAGTATATTACCATGTACCTCTTACACAACTTAACAATATTAAGTGTAACGCGAAGTTAATTTCATATTTAGATTATAAAATTAAGGTAAATTCTACTATACCCATTAAGAGTTTGGTGGGTATGATACTTTCTAGGCAAAATTAGTTCAATTTTAATTTTATTTTAAAATATTTAAATAGAAAAAAATGAGGTGTCATTGAGTGATTGGATAAGGTATCATAACTTTTAAACCTCAATGGGTATGAGAGTGTGTTAAACTACACTGGGCCGGTTTTGTGAGGTTGAGTTAGACCTAAACCACATTCTAAGATGGTATCAAAGCCAATCCAAGATCCATTGGGCCACCCGCTATCGGGCCACTCGGGTCACGCTCCAGTTGTCTAGTCCTGGGCGTGAGGAGGGGTGTTAAGAGTCCCACATCGGATGTGTTAAGGGCTCCAGGCATCCCTCACCTTACAAGCCGGTTTTGTGAGGTTGAGTTAGGCCTAAACCACATTCTAAGAGAGTGTTCACCTAAAATTAATGATGTATGCCTCCAATAATGTTGCAACCTGTCAATTTTAAAATCTAAAGTGTTTATTTTATTTTTAGGTGAACACTACAATACTTAGAGTTTTGTTTGGTATGGTACGCAACATTCAATCATCTAATGACATTCACCGAAATATCACCCCCGCTCAGGAGAAAAACTAACCCATACGGAGGCGCTCTAGTGGGTGGGTCTACACAAGGGGTGGGAATAGACAAGACCAGACTATTTTTTAAATACATAATGTTTGGCCTTTTTTAAAACCTCATGTAGTTAAAATGGCCAAGTTACAAGTCATTGAAAAAGCCTCTTAAGTGTACCTTAAGTAAAAAAAAAATTATTACTATTATTACTATTATTATATTAAATTTTGTACTTTGTGTGTTAAATCATAAATTTGCTATTATTTTCTGTTAATTTAAAAATATTGACTTACATCAATTTTTGACATACTTAAAGTTGTTATTATAAAATAGAATGGATGTTATATAAAATATAACTTAATTTAACTCATCTATTAGTTTATTAGTCTATTTACATAAACATACATCACTTAAAGATTGTTGGCTTTTGTAAAAAATAATAATATTGAAATAGACTTTTAAATAGACTTCCAAGTCTTGTCAAGCTTTCATCAACATCATGTCAGACCTAAAAGTTGGGCCTATGACAGGCCATAAGTCAGACTCATGCCAAACACTTTCAACACTGGCTAGACTCAGCCTTGCAAAGTCCAGCTCAGCCCAACCTATTCCCACTGGTCTACACTCCACTCATAAAACTCTTACAAGAAGATGCATCTATGTATTCTGGCTAATAATATTTGATTTACAAGAAGATGCATCTATATATATTGAAATTTAAACAATATTTATTTTTCTTGTGGTCGTGGAAAAAAATCCTAATTTTTTAAAACAGGAATATGAAGAGATATATAGAAAGATGGAAATTTCTTAATTAACATAACCTTCTAGTTATCTAATAATTTATACTGCAAACAATCACCATTCAGCAGACTCTCACACACACCATTGACCAAACCATGATGCATGTATGTCCAGTCTAGGTCAAGTTGGCACGTAAAATATAGGCACATGCTATACTACTTCATCTGAATATCAAAACAGGTAAACAAAAAAATCTAACTAAGTTGTTGAAAATAGACATATAGGTATATGTATAAATTATATCAGTGAGTGAATTGTGAAAGCCTAGAGATTAAAAGTCAGGACAAACCCAAGGTACTGGCACTAGGTAGAGATAGCTAATTAATTGTCTGAAAAGGACATGAAGGATGTGACTCATTTGACTCGGAGGGTGGTGCAGTTGGAGACGTGAAGGAGAATTTGGTGCAGCAAACACCCAAATCTGCACCAATTCATTTTTAACCCTTAAGACATTCTTTGCACGGTTGAGAAACCTTCAATGGCGTTTGTTGGAGATTTGTCCTCGGGCACCTTGTTCTGTAGCGTATTTTCTTTAGTCATGGTATATATACCCCTTCAATTTTAAACTCAATATACAAAGTAAAAGGTCATCGCTTTGTACAAACTAAAGTGTTTTAAAATTAAAGTTGCCCAAAATGTACATTAATCCATCCGAATTATATCAGCCAAATCTCACTCTGGATAATTGTATATATCCTAATCCGATGTTGAGAGATCGATGTCTAGAATGAGAATCAGAGTAGGGATTCACGACGACGCGTTGTGGTACTAGCAAAGACCTTGATGCATAAGGGGTAAAGATCCTCTCAATTTCTTAAATGAAATCGAGGGTCTATTGCTAAAGTTTCGGGCTTATAAAAATACATATTCATTAATCATGTGATATATATTTTACATTTATGTGCATTAATATACCAAAAACTTTGGTAATTGACCTTCAATTTCTTTTAGAAAGTTGAGAGGATCTCTACCCATGCTTAATTTAGTATTTGCTCAGAGTGTGAGGTGAGTAATAAATTAATGCATACTTAATCCCAATAAAAAATGTTAGAAGTGGGCCCATGTGAGCATGTGTATAAGTGTGTGGTCAGTGGCGCGAAGTGTAATGAGACTCATGATGGTCACATGAGCCCATGGCAACATTTCGAGGTCGATGACCATTGGATCTTAGCACCAAATACAGACTATTGTTAGTGAAGTGTTTTCGTGGGCCTTGGCCCAATTTAGAGTGGGTCTTGGCCCAACCCATAACATATCCAAATCATAGAATTTAATATAATATAGAAAAATTATGTTGACAAGGCTAGCTTCAAACTTTTAATTAACTAACTGATTAAAAAAAATCTGCCATGATGTATTTAGATACATGTATAATTATAAGCATATATTTTTGATATCTCTACTACAAACATGGTTCCTCATGTTGCTTCGTACATAAGTTATATATTTTCAAACCTAAGATCAATCAATTAAATTAATTATCAAGTGTCTACATCTACATTGAACAGCAAAAGGAGTTAATGAGAGAGACAAATATTTTATCTTCTTTAACACGTATTTCCTTTCCAATTTCTTGTTAGCGAACCTCATTGTCTTTATTTACCACGTCCTAATTGTATTTGTTAGTAAACAACTCATACACACAAAGCCATTGATCATTCAGCCAAAGGATCCTGTCGGAGACTGCTATGGTGTTCTATAATGAAAATAGAAGGGACCAGTGACGTTATTGCTTGAATATTATATCGTCTTTGAATTCAGTGTCAGCTAAACAACTGATTTGCTTGCTGCAATGGGTTTCCAACCAATACATCCATAAAGGGTTAAAAACAGACTTCGAGGTCACCCACCTATCTTATATTACCACAATTGCCAAGAATATATGTGTCTTTGTCTCCTATAATAGGGTATATTCATCTGGCTTCAAGGACACACTTCCAACGGAATGGATCCGTATCTTTTTCCTTCTTAATACCTCACAAAGTCTACGGTTTAATTTGATAAGAGTCGCCTAAAAACATCTATAATAAATAGAACTAATTACATTAGGGTATTTAATTAAACGAATACTCCCTCTTTAACACAATATAAGTAAATTTGGCCCATTTAACTTGTAACAAAATGTAAACAAAATTTGATTTTTTAAATCCTATTTAATATGATAGTATACAAAAAATGTTCTTTATTTATTGCTGAAAATGAAAAGTTAGAGCATTTTTCTTAAGCAATAAAATGAAATTAAATTTAAATGAGATTTACAAAAACACGTCTAATAACTACATACCTTAATAACCAACATTGTTGGCTCAATGGCTTAATCTGGGCTGGGTTTAGGTAACTAAGCTAATGTTTAGTAACTTTTACTAAAAAATAATAACCAAGGGTATGTGAGTAATTTCACTGAGAAACCTTCAGCTCCACAAAATTATCAAACCCAAAATCAGAACCCGCGAACCCACTTCTCCGCCGTGGAACCCTTCTTCCTCCTCCGTCGTCGGTAACCTTTCTTCGTTCTTCTCTTGCGGTTCTTCTGCATTCTCTTCACTGTTCTTCACTTCCATTCTCTTCAAGCTCAAGCTCAAGCTCCCTAGCTCTCGAAGGAGAAACCCTCTCTCCGATCGCACTAATTCCAACCCTCCACCATCATCATCTGTTTCTTCATCTTCTGTAGAATGCCGTAATTCACGAGCTTCCAACCCTCCACCATCATCATCCATTTTGAAAGAAAAAATCAAAAGAAGACACTAACCACTCCGAAGATCTCTAATCTCCGGTACTTATACTTATTCCTCTTTTTCGCACTGTTAGTTCATTATTACATTAAATTCATAATCAATTACTGGTTTGCTTTGTTTTGGTTGGTTTTGCTGTTCGTTGTGATGACTGGTGTTCTTCATTACTGGCCCCGGCTCCTAAAATCAATTAGGTCAAATGGGTTATAATTATATGCTGGCTCAAGCATTTTTTTGTTTGTAGGTTTTTTGTTTTAATTGAATTTGGTTTGTCAAGATGAGCTGCTCGTGGATATATTGTAATTTTTGCTTGGAATTCAATTAAATGAATGTTGCACTAAAGGTGTTTGATGAAATGCTTGTTAGTAGCACATAGTTTGTATTTGAAGAGCAATGGCTCTATATTTGTTTTCCACATTGTAAATGACGTGTGTAGGCTTGCAGAGAAGTTCAATGAGTGTGCTTGCTCAGTATTTCAATTGGAAAATTTGGATGAAATTATTCATGTGGAATATATTTGTGATTTTGCTATAAAAGAAAAAGAAATTGTTTGGGAAGATTATTGCTTTGGCCACTTCATTGGTTACTTTTATGTAAATATCTTGGTGAGAAGCGTGTATTATGTTATGGTAACGTTGACTCGAACTTCTCAAAATTCCATTTTTAAGGCTATGAAGTGGAAAAATACTTGTATTTTAAGAGAAGATCTAGTTAGCCAGTCCTCATGTATTTTTTATGGACACTCTTGGGTTTTGTTTTTCTTTGTTCTTCTTTTAATGTTTTCATATTTCATACCATATGATTGATATGATTTGTTGATTCTGTGTTTGATATGTTATTTGTTTTATGAAACTTATATGATTATAAGGTTTTTTATTATGATGATGATGAGGTTGATGATGAGGATGAAGAGAGCGGTGATGAAGAAGATAAGGATGCTTTGTTTGTCTCTCCATGTTTTTCTTCCTGTTTTATTGGTGTCATTTGAGATTGCTGGCTTTGGTTGCTTGAACTATATGCCCTTTTTGGTTTTTGGATTCCAGTAACCACAAATATGCATTCTGTGGTTACTGTCCAGTAACCACAGAATGCATATTTGTGGTTACTGGAATCCAACTAGTGTTTATTTGTATCATTGTCAAGAATTGATCTCTAATTGCTTTGAAGGTGTCTAATTTTTTGTCTCTCATACTGTTAATGTGCATGTTTTTTTAGATAAGTAAGGATGCCGAGGAGAGCACAAGAAGTAGCACGATATAGGCATTTGTGTAGACTACATACGGTTCACACGTTCATGAATAACATTTCGGAAAGTAGGAAAGATTTATTAGCATCAACTGGGTTTGGGGCTTTTACGCTAATTTGCAAATGGATTAGGATTCCCGGGGAGTTCATTAGGTGGGTATCCGATAACGTCGAACCGGAGAACAAACAACATAACAACAAGAATAGTACACCGGACGCAATTGTGGTGAAGAAGCAAAAAACTGTTGACTACAATCTTCCAAGCTTTGATCTGTAAGTATAAATGATTCAGATGTTTATCATACAATCACCAGCCACAACATGAATATTAATTAGCTTCTAAAATTACAGGCTGACCCCAACTTCTCCGACCCAAACTCCTTTAGATGTTAGACCTGAGCCAGTGAGGCAGACCACCACTGATGCGCCTTCCATAAACGATGAGGACAAACAAATCATCATATATGGTGGGCCATTGCCGAATAATGTTGCAAGGTAAAGTATTTATTTTATAAAGCGTACATGAATTTATTTTATAAAGCGTACATGGTGGGATATCACTAGTCTGTGAATTGGTAATTTTGAATCTCTTTGAGCACATCATTTGTGTCTCTGTATGTTTGTTTGTTTATTTGTTGTGTCAATATGAATGTGGGGCCTTGTAGGCTGGTTAGCTAAGTGGCCCTATATCAGTGTATTTACAGATGCTTTGTTTGTCTCTCCATGTTTTTCTTCCTGTTTTATTGGTGTCATTTGAGATTGCTGGCTTTGGTTGCTTGAAGTATATGCCCTTTTTGGTTTTTGGATTCCAGTAACCACAAATATGCATTCTGTGGTTACTGGACAGTAACCACAGAATGCATATTTGTGGTTACTGGAATCCAATTAGTGTTTCTGCATTGTGTTCTCCATTAAATGATTTGTTTTTTTATGTAACATTAGGGAGGTTATAAAAGAGGATGCAGTGGTTGTAAAGAAGCTGACAAACATTGACTACACTTCTCCAAGATTTGATCTGTAAGTATGAATAGTTAAATAGTAATTAGTTTAGTGGCCACAAACAATTAGACATAAATAATAATTAGTTGCTAAAATTACAGAATCACATATTCACCAGCCACAAACATAAATAGTAATTAGTTGTTAAAATTACAGCTTGACCCCAACTCCTCCGGATGATAGAGGGAAGCTAGTGGACGAATTTGATTGTGAAGTAACCACCGCTTCAGCTGAACAAAGAAAAACAATTCAATTGGATATTGATTATCTCAATGTTTACTTTTATGAGATTTTTGGTGATGACGATATGGAGGACAAAATAGTAGTGTAATTATAACTACGCCCATGATATTAAATTGTACATTGATTTCATAGTCTTCTTTTACAATAATGTAACATGCTAACTTTTAAATTTCAGTGTAACTCCTACTAGCACAGGATCACCGGACGATTATGAGGCTACATTGTACATAAAACAAAGGAAACAAAAAAAGAGAGTAACAAAGCCATCCAGATTCCTCAAGAGCCCATACGATGTCCATGTGGATAAGTCGAATGCATTAGAGTTGGACAAGAATTTGGTGACATACATTTGGTCGGAGGACCAGTCATTGTAAGTTGCAGCTTTCTCCGCTGTGACCAATCAATTTGTTTTTCTTGTATTTCATAGAAATTGTATTTATGATTTCAAGATGTATCATGCAGCGACAAATGCATGTACAAATGCCAGTTGGATGATATATTCAGCCTAAGAAGACTGGAACTTTGGACGTTGCAAGAAGAGCAGTGCGTGTCAAACCTGGTGGTTGATACCTATGCATTCTTGTTGAACTTAAAAGAAAAACAAGAAAATCAAGCGAAGATACGTAGACTAGTTTTGACAGCATCGTGCGTGGTAAGAAATACGCTTTATTTTGATAAACCTTTGTATATGTAAACCACTAATTGTATTATGAACTCTTTGGAACACAGTTGAGCATAGTGGCGTCTGTTTCAACGGGAAACTTTGAGGACAAACGTGATCAATCCGAAGCTGCTCAACAGTTTACTGCCAAGCTGTCGATGTTCAACAGCTTCATGCCGTACAGGAGGCTTAACGTTTGTTCACTTGATTATGTAAGTTTTGTGATTGGTGAGCATTTTGTGAATCTTTTGTTGTTGAAATGTGAGCATTTTGTGTTTTTCAAATATGCCACAAACCACATATATGCACAAACAGTAGTTGGATTCCAGTAACCACAAATATGCATTCTGTGGTTACTGTCCAGTAACCACAGAATGCATATTTGTGGTTACTGGAATCCAACTACTGTTTGTGAAAATTTGTGATTCTGTGGTTAGTTGCTAAATGACATACCAAATATTAAAAGAATCAGAATAGCACATGCTAGATATAGTGGTACATGTTTTCATGCTTATTGACCCATTTTGTTTTTTTATACGTTGATTATTTGTTTTTTATGCCTATTAACCCATTTTGGGCTGTCTGGCTGAAATCTACTCTGTTTTTTAGGCATGGATTGGAAGAGGATTGTTGAATTAGGTTTAGAGATATATAGGATGAAATGAATAGGATTTTCCTTACTAATATTGTTTCTGTTCGTGTTATGGTTATTTGTTTTCATTTTTTTCTACTCCCTTATCTTAATACTCGGGTGTGTTTGTTTTCATGACCTATATTGCAGATCCTCATACCTACCCTTGCCCAAAAACATTTTGTCACGTACGTGCTCAACCTGAAGAAGAAGAGATTTGAGTACCTTACAAGCTTGAAAAAGTTTCGAAGATCTTCCTCTGAATTTGAACACATTGGCAACAAGTTGATGAAAGAAGCATGCAGTTTCATTTCAGAGAGATATCAAGCCATGAAAAAGGTTTGCCCATATAAATGGGAGCAATTTGAGTGGCATGATCTAAAAGTGCCAGAACAACCAGATGGAACTAGCTGTGGTGTATTCACCATGATGTTCTTAAAGCATTGGCATGGAGATGAAAATGAGATTGATTCTTTCCGCAACTGGAACACATTGAGGGAGGCTGGCCAGGTGTTGGTCACCAATCAATTAAGAATAGATATTTGCTGCTCATTAATGAAAGACAAAACCAACTTGTTGAAGGAAACCATACAAGGGGAAGCCAACAAATTTTGTGAAGAATTGAAAGCTAGGCTCTTGGAAAAAGGAGGGGATAATGATAGAGGAAAAAAGAGGAAAGTGTAGGAAAACAATGTAATTTTCTGTTATTAACCACTGTCGCACTATTCTGTGGTTACCGGCCAGTAACCACAAATATGACGTTTGTGGTTTTTGTTAGGATTATGCTACTTACCACGGTTAGGATTTATATGCTACTTACCACGGTTAGGATTGACCCTTAACACTTACCACAGTTAGGATTTATATGCTACTTTTGTATCAAAATCAACCATCAGTGTAAATTTGCTCTTGATCATATGTTTGTTTATATGATATGATATGATACTCATCATTAGAGCCTGAGACAGAATTTTATTTATCAACATTCTTTCATGTCTTAGCTGTGGTACACGTTACTACTGTGATGATTCTTGATAGTTTTCTAAGCCAGGAGGCCAGAAAATATATGATATCATAAAATCTCATTTAATGTCATGAGCCAAAGGATAAAAGAAGCCTCTTTTAGCTAACCTAAATAAGAGATACTAGATGATCATATTGGTAGAGTTTGGTAAATAAGATAGAACAGAACATATGGGTTGTAATTGTAATATAGTATAGTATTTGTAATTGTAATATAATGGATCCTTTCAGATGAAAAAAATTTCAAGTGGGCATCTTTGGTTGGCGATTGTTGCTTGATAAACTTCAAACCCGTGATAACCTTGTTTCTAGAGGGGTTCTTCACGGATCTCACGATACATGATATTGCTTTGTTTTGAGATGGAGGAAGCCTCGTTTCACCTCTTCTATCGGTGCAACCTATCTAGCCATAGAGAATGACTAATAAACATCTAGTAACCACAAATATGCATTCTGTGGTTACTGCCCAGTAACCACAGAATGCATATTTGTGGTTACTTGAATCCAAAAGCCAAAAATAAAGAACACAATGCATAAACATAATCTTTGTAGACCAAAAACAAAGCAAAACCAAAACTATAGGCCATTTAAGGGAGTTTTGATATGAAGAAAACTCAAAGTCAAAGGAAAAATATGAAACTAGTTTGTAACTTTCAATAGGTACAACTACAAATAGTGAAAAATCAGAGAAAGATTTTTCAGAAAAAAACAAGACATCCACCATGGCACCTATCACAAGTAATTGCCATGATCAATTTGGATACTTTCCCAATAGTAGAGAAACATGAATCATGAGAAGATGGGGGTAGAAGCAGAAATAACTATGGCGCTAGCAACGACGGACAGACGGGTGATGGTAGCACTGCTATCTTGCTCTCTAAATCTCGGACTGCTTCTGAATTTCAATTGCCTGCTTGCATTGCTGTTTCCAAATTAGATGCCTCTTCTCTGATTCGGACATCAATCTGATCTTGCTCTTGCATGGGTTTTGACGCACCTTTATCTTTTTACCGGGATATTCTACTTCATCTTCTTCAACTGTAACGTTCAGCAACCACAGACATATATAAGAATGGCATAAATCTTAAACAAAAACTAAATGTTACATAAAGAGCAATGGAAATAAAATAGCAAATACCTGGCAAGGTTGAACACTCAGCACGTGAAGGGTTTAAATAGCAGTAGTTGGATTCCAGTAACCACAAATATGCATTCTGTGGTTACTGTCCAGTAACCACAAAATGCATATTTGTGGTTATTGGAACAGAAATTTTAAAAGCTCATGTAACTGTAATATATTGCAGCAACAAATGCCTGAAAATCAGATCAAAAGCATTTAGCAACAAGAAAATTTCTGATGTTAGTACACATTTCACGTATGAAGAGTTAATGACAAAGTACTTTATTGATCACTACCAAACAACTAAAATAGAATCATCCATAGATTCTGTACTCAATTTTCAGGTGGCACAAAGCACCACTAACACTTTATCATGGCAATTCAAGGTGAAACAAGAACATAATCAAATTAGAAACACTAGTTGGATTTCAGTAACCACAAATATGCATTCTGTGGTTACTGTCCAGTAACCGCAGAATGCATATTTGTGGTTATAGTTTCTGATAAATTATAGTTATGGTGTTTTGGTTTAGGCATTTTATCGAACAGGTGAGTGAAGAGATTTGCTTACAGTGAGTTTACTGCGGAGACCACGTTCGATGGTGTCCAAAATTAGTACAGATCTAATGCACAAATTGAATTAGAATCAATCATCAATGGACAAGGTTAGATTACTAGCTAACAAGACCAGCTGCATTATGCCGTTTCAAAGAGAAACCAAACCATGGAGAAACTAGCTACAACTACTGTCGATACTATCAGTTGACGTGGTGCGGCGTGGTGGTTTGCCGTTGCAAGGATGGTGTGCGACGGAGAGAGGAAGAAGAGGTTGTGCTATTGTGCAACGATGGAGGAATAGGTGTGTAAAATTACCTAAATACCCTCCTTAATTGATAGCCATTGGATCTTATTTAACTAAAATAATACAGATCTAATGGCCGAGACTGATTTAGTAATAAAAACTAAGGATTTCCTTAGTTACCTAAATCAGTCTCGCTTAATCTATCTTGGGACACGAGGGGTCGATCCGGTGCTCCCGGGTTTGATTACCGCAGTGGACAAACTCGGGTTGGCTAGTGCGAAGTTTGATCCTAAGCACGAGCAGTGTTTAGTCTTTCGTTGAAAGCGTTTGGGACACTGCCACTATTAGAAAAACAGCTTTTAGCGTCGGCCAAAAGCCCACGCTAACAGGCCAAAAGCGGACGCTAACCGTGATTTAGCGTCGGCCACGTGTCGAGGCTAAAATGTTCGAAGGTAAATGTAGCGTCCCATAATTTTAGCCGACGCTAACTTTAGCGTGGGCCTGGCCGACGCTAGTGCCAGGGCCGACGCTACTTAGTCAATAAAAAAAAGTCAACGAATTAACTAGCGTCGGCCAAGCCGACGCTAAAGTCAACAACATGATAGTCAACTTAAAGTGTAGCGTCGGCTAGGCCCACGCTAATGTAATTTTTTCAAAAAAAAAATTGCATCCTGATACAGAAACACTTATAGAAACCACAAGCCACTATTTTAGCTAAAATCATGAAACAAAAGCCACAAGATATGCAGTTTTCATGTTAATCACCAAATAACAAATGCAAATAAACAACCTTCACTGATTAATTAAAAATGAAAGCAGAATCTCTCTTATCCTCATAATATTACTGTAAACTAAAGGACTACATCAAATCCAGCAAGAACTATACCATGTAAAAGCCTCCAATGTAAATGTAATCAACAAATTTTGTAAATGGAAACTGAAATCCATGCCAACTAAATACTACAGGAAACAGAAAATATCATATCAATTGGAAACAATTGATACAAGCATAACACGGACAGCAGCAAAACATGTTACTGGACAGCAGTAGCAAAACAATTGAGTCCAAAGACAATTTCCGTTTTCCCATTACCTCAAGAGGAGTCAAAGGATGGATGCCAGTCAGTTCAAGCAGCACTTATAAATCAGTGCTTATATCTTCTAAATCAGTGCCTTTAGAGTGTAGTTCAATGTCAAATGCATACCAGTCAGATCAAGCAGCACTTATAAACCTCAAAACAAGAGTAAACCACCCCCCTTTAATTAGCGGCAGTGACAATCATTCATTTATATCTTTACTCAATCAAGTGATTTCCAGAAAATGCAGGTAAAGAAAGACTCAACCTATTTGTCCATTAATAATATTGGTGAAAATGAGATTGTATTGATGAAATGAGCACTTTTGAATCAAGTTAATTTACACTATCTAATCTCCAGAAACAAACATGCACCTCAAGTGCTAGTAACTAGAAGAAACATAATTGTCCATGAACCAAAGTATCAAACCATTGACTTAATACAGATAACAAAAACCAGTAACTTATTCAATGAGTTACGATCAAGACAATTTTCTTTATCCTTGCACATGAGTTTAACTTGATCACAGGAAAGTAATACACATTTGTCCCATTCATACCCACTCCAAACCCAAAATTTGCAACCCACTAATACATAAATCTAGAAATACACAAGCACTAAAAAAATGATACCTGAATAGGTTGTTCTGAAATCAACTGGATTTCCTTGCAGAGCAACAAATCGATCAAAAGCTTGAGAAGCAACTTTAACAGTGTATTAGGTCATTTCAATAGGCTTAAGATCACCAAGATTACAATGCCTTTGAATTCTATTACTAAGGAAAATCACTAATTCAGTGTAGGGTGAATAATTATTGAGTAATTCTTCAGCAAAAATGTAAAGTTTAGTTGACAGTAATTACAATTTACAGTCATACTCCTGACTTCCTTAAAAAATACAATATTCAAAATTATCAATTAAGAGAAAGAAAAAGAAATATGACTCTATGAGGATGCAGGATGCCTACACATCTAGCACTTCTACTATTGGGCTCCACAAATATAAATTTCTGCTACTGATACAGCTAATATGCGAAACTAGTATCATTACTGTGATACCAGATTCCACACCTTGATTGTCCCATCATCACTTGCAGAGGCTAGTAGCGGCTTCTCCTATTTAGTAAGCAATAGGTAAAATGTGTTGATTAATAAACCAATGCAAGAGAAATACACATAAAGCAAGTTCTTATAGGCTAGCTTAAACTGTATTTGATAGACGCAATCAACTTTTCCCAAAAGTCATCATAACTTCAAATTTTATATTTACTCTACAGATGAAAATTTAACTATCCTTTCTGGTGTTAATTTTCCGCCAACCCCTGTCACTTAAACACTACACTAGTCTTAGAAAGCCTTTTAACCACAACTACTTTTATTGATCAACTACAAGTTAGCTAGAGTGAAATTTAAGACATTATGCTTCAAAATCATAGGATCGGCTACTAGAATTACCTAATTAATATCAGTGAAATCTACCATTCCACCAAATTGATTTGTGCAAAGAGATTATATGATTCCACTAAAGTAGTGTCTCAGAATCTTACCCCAGGGCTCCACTGCACAGAATTTATATCCATGTCATGAGCCTTCTCCTTCTTCAGTAAGGACTTGTACAGAGGAGCATCAACCTATGTCATAAGCAAGCAGTAAAGCTTGATCAAATTTAACCTGTTTCTTGACAGAGTGATATGCATCTACAATCTATCAAATCATGTGTTCAATTTTGTACCCAAAAAAAATCTAAATACACAAAATCAATAAACCCTAAAACCAAAATACACAAAATCAACAAAACCGTTAATACAGAAATCCTATCAAGTGAGGAAATTTGTCAAAAAAATTATTTTGAGAGAGATAGAGTGAGAGAGATAGAGAGAGAGAGAGTGAACGAACCGTGAGCAGTGAGTGAGAGAGAGAGAGAGAGAGAGAAACGCGCGCAGATGGAGAACCCAAAGGAACCGTGAGGCGGAGGAAGAGGTGACCGGAAGATGTGACCTAGAAATCAAGAATAGAGAAAAATGAAAAAGACGAAAATGGTACAAACGGTTTTGGAACTGAAACAAGTGGAGAGACGACTAACCTTTCAGCGGCCGGAAAACTGAGTGGATGGCGGCGAACGGTGGTTGCGAGAATGAGGGGGGAGGCCGGAGTTGAGCTAGGGATTTGGGGAAAGGTGAGGTTAGGGTTTCGCCGAAGTTGAGAGTCGAGCACGGCGATGGGAAGTGTGGGTGGAGGTGAGGTGGTGGTGATTGAGAGTGAGGGAGGCGGAACGGAGGATGAGGAGAGTGAGAGCGAGAGCGAGAGAGCGGGAGTGTGAGAGTGAGAATAGTGAAAGTGAGAATAGGGTGTGGAGAGTGACAATGAGCGAGAGTGTGAGAGTGAGAATGATAATAGTAAAATAAACTAAGAGGTAGCGTCGGCCAGAGCGGACGCTAGCAATACTAATATTTAAAAATTAAGCATTTAGCGTCCGCCAGAGCCGACGCTAATTTTTTTTTCAACAGAAAATAAATTTGTCGGTTGCGTGGGTCAAGCCGACTCTAGGCCGACGCTAAAATATGGACGCTAAAAACCCATTTTCTAGTAGTGTGCGTGAGTAGCCATTAATGGTCCGAACCAAAAAAAAACCACATACCTTAATAAGGGTGCAAGTAGTTAGTTTTGCTTATGTTTTATTACAGATTATAACACATAAACATTACTATAATTGGTTTTATGCCTCGATTTTGTTGGGATACTCTTTTTCCTTCTTGGGTCTATTTCCTATGGGTTTTGACCCAGAGAGATTTTAATAAAGCCCCTTGTATATGGAGGGGTTGGGGTACCTCTGGTATTCCTTTTATATAATATTTTGCTTATAAAAAAATAGTTACTCATTTATAATTTACAATATTAAAATTTAATAGCAGGAGCTTGGTTATAAGGATGTCATATTCGAGTTGGACGCAAATTGCGTTGTCGATGCTTTCAACTCCAATAAACAACTTATTTCCGAGTTTGGTTCTCACATTACCCCTTGTAAGGATCTATTTTCTTTTTTTAATTGTAACTCTCATGTTGAGTTTGCTAGGAGGAGTGCTAACAATGTCGCTCATTCCCTTGTGAGGGTAGCCTTGTTGTCAGCTAGTCCTCACGATTACTCTGTAGCTCCCACATGTATTTCGGATTTTATTATGAATGAAATGCACTAGTTGCTTGTTGTCAAAAAAAAAATAGCAGTGGTAGACCCGGCCGGGATCATGAGTCAGGGAATGTAAAAAAAATCATTATCTAAATTATTAGTTTATAGGATTGTTGAAAATTTTCTTTCCAAATTATATCATCATTTAATTTTTTGAAATTAATTATTTAACATTAAACTTATTGGAGAGTAAATCCTCATTTAAGTCTTCAAGCTTACACCTCATTTAATAATAATAACTATAGTCACTAAAATCTGCCGCATCCATCAAATGAATTCTCAAAGTTACATAAGTAGTCCCTAACAAGACTATCGAGACAAATTTAATGAAATTTTAGAGACAAATTAATTTTACTGATTTCACAAAGTTTAGAGACTACTTATTATTTTATATACTTTAAGGACCAAGTAGAAGAAATGGTGTCGTTTGGAAGCTAATTAAATTAAGAATTTAGTCTTTATTTTACTATTAAAGCTAAAAGAGCTGAGGAGTCTAGGTGCAGTTTTCAAACTTAGGGGGTCAAAATAAAAATTAAATAAGAGTATAATTGAAAATTTTTATTTTTCACGGGATGCATGTGCTTAGGGATGTTAAAACGGGCAGTCCGACCCGCATTGCCTTCAGCCCGATAAAAATAGGGCGGGTCGGGCTGGCCTGCTAACGAAACACGGGATCAAAATTCTAGCCCTGCCCGCAAAGTGATGGGCAGCCGGGCTGGCCCGTCAATTTAAACTGAATTTAAAAAAAAGGGCTAACGGGTGGCCCCGCCACAGTGTTTACCCCACAGAATGTTCCTTTAAGCGGGCCGGGCAAAATGGGCCAGCGGGCACCAATACCTTAGGCCTGCCTGCCTTTTTTTGGCGGGGCATCGGCCCGGCCCGGCGGGCCAAGCCCATTTTGAGATCCCTACATGTGCTCCCCTAAAATGCAAGTAGGTCTACCCTTGCCTAATAGGCATTCAATCCCTCTGACCCAATGTTTTAAAAACCGGACCGGACCGGCCGGTTGAACCGGTTCAACCGTGAACCGGATGTCTCTGCGGTTCGGTTCGTGCCATTTAACCCGCTGGGAGTAAAAACCGGAAAAGAACCGGAAAAACCGGTTTGAACCGGGTTTGACCCGTTGAACCGGATAACCGGGCGCGGTTCTTGGTAACCGGCCGGTTCTTTGATAAAGCTGAAAAAATCTTTTTTTCCCCTCTTTTCCCTCTTTTCCCCCCTCTTTCATAGCACTCTTCTCTTCTCTTTCTTTTTTTCCCCTATTCTCTTCCCCTGTGTTGTGTATTTCTTATGTTTTATTTTTATTTTCATGAAGACTAGTTTAATGTTTGAATTTATTTTAAAAACTAATTTGATGTTTGGAATTTGGATTAATATTTTTACAAAGTTTAGTATTTTATTTATTTATTTATATATTAATTAATTATCCGGTTCAACCGTGGTTGAACCGGTTGAACCGATTGAACCATGAACCGGAGGTCTCGCCGGTTCGATCTCCGGTCCGGTTTTAAAAACATTGCTCTGACCACCTCCAACAAATTTACTAAATGAGTTTAATTAATAATTACACATTATTTTTTAATAATAATAATAAAAACCGACACGCGGACCATATATATTAAGAAGAGACCAGAAGCATGCATAGGGTATCAAATTATAAGAAGGTAATTAATAATGCAACTCCGCTTATAAGAAGGGTGTAAAGGAGGGACAACTCTTTTGTTTTGTGTACAATAGGACAGACTTTCGCATATCATACTAAGTCTTTTCCTTAGTAACTCTTACTAAACAAATAATAATCATTGGATTTTCAAACTTTTAATGAGATTTAATCTAATGGATAGTATTGAATAAGGGCATTGTTGTCACGGTTATTTTTTGTTTTAATTAAATTAAATAATTAAATTAAATTAACCATTAAACCAGACCCTATTTTTTAGGGACAGTTACAAAACTAAATCAGAATTTGTTTCCACGTTCTTCACTTTCACGTTTCCTATTTTTTTTCACATTCTTCTTCTCTTTTTTTCACGTTCTTCTTTTTTTCACGTTATTCTTCTTCTCTATTCCACGCTCTTCTTCTTCGCACGCCATTGCATCACGCAAAGGAAGTCGCAAAAATGCACTCACGCAAGGAAATAGGCCACGACGCACACCGTTGATGCAAAAACGGACACCGTTGAACCACGCCATTGAAACACGCTCTTCCTTTACGCCATTGATGTCTCATTATGCAGTTGATGAACATGGGACAAAAATCAGTTTTTCACGGTTACTTGCTCGTAAGTCCTTTCTTTTTCATTGATAATCTGTCTGTACTCTTAATCACGCCACTGAAAGTACGTTTGCACTATTTATATCGGCATATAACCAGCGTTGTTCACTTATGTGGTCATTAAACTATATAACGACCAGTTGCCTAGTATTTATGAATTACCAAAGTTCTATAATTAGGTGGTTAGTGCTCTATAACCGACGTTATGTTTTTATGTGGTTAGATGGTACTAACCATTGTACTGTTATTTTTTGATACCACATTTTGTAGTAACATGTATAACGACCAATCTCATATTTTCTATGAATAACCAAGGTTCTGTAATTAGGTGGTTAGAACCAACTATCCAAAATTGTTAGATTCTGTGGCTAGTAGTCGACTAACCGAAGTTATGTTACTCTGTGGTTAGACACGACTAACCAATGTTCCGTACTTATAAGTCATTACTAACCAATGTCCATAAGATAAATAATATTGACTTATAAAAGTAATTTGGTAACAATTTGAAGTAATGACTACAAAATTAAGGCCTTCTTAATTTATGCTCAAAGCCTTTGTTTTAGTAGCCTTGGGCCAGAGGTTGACTGCCTCTAAACTCACCTAATGAGTTAAGAGAACCCTAAGAATTAAAGAAGTGAGGGTCGGGTCAAGAATTCCATCTTTCATTGGTCACCTCACTAACATAATGGTTAACATTTGTCATTAGAAAAACGGTTACAAACTCCAAAATGTTAATTTCTTTTCTAGTAGTGAATAAAAAAACTGTATGCAAAATTGATAGTGCGTTCCTCTAACTTGAAAACGACGTATAATCTTTTTTTATAAGTAAAATGAAATTAAAAGGATTACAAGGTGTTACGAATACAAGATATACGTGGAATGTAAAGAATGAGTATTGAATTGAGAGAAAATGAGTTGGGATGTTGGATTCAGGATCCTTTCATTAGCCTCTGGGCGTGTATTTATAGTACAAGGCGTAATTAATACTATTTATTACACATTATGGCCATTATGGCTGTTACAAGACATCAGGAGGAATTATAGGGATTGGCATAAATGTGTTGACCGTCATTATTGCAGAGCTGGCCGATCGCAGGTTAGGGGCCGACCAGTAGGAGAAGGCGGGCTGACTGTCTGAGGGCCGACCGAATAAGTAATGAAGGCCGGCCGGTGGAAAGCTTATGCTGAATTCTTCTTCCTTCAGTCGAGCGGAGTCCGACCGAGCTCATATATACCAGCCGGTCCGGATGGAAACATAAGGAATACTGTAACCCGATTACAACGAATGATGGCCTATCCACACAAACAAGCTGTAGGGTTAGACCACCAATCTGTAAAAACAAAACAAGAATTTCTATTAAATAATTTTACGAATAAAGTAAATCCAAAATAAACATTGGATGCTATTTTTTGAGACATCTCCAACATCACGGTTTAAACAAAATGTTATTTCTCATAGTCCAAATGCACCATGTGGTGATTGGTGGCAAGCCAAATAAATCTTTTAGCTTTGACAAAATTAATTAATCACACGAGGAAGGTTTCGTCGACATATTTGAGTAATTGTATAGTTAGTTAAGTTAGGGAAGGAGGTGAAGAAAACAGGAGTGGACCTTGACAAATTGGGATCTTAATTTTAATAACTTGTGTAATAACCTACTCATCTCATCACCAAGAGAGAACTTATCTGATCATGCTTTGCCTGCCCAAGGGAAACTCCACTTTACCCGGGTCGTCTTACCAAATTAATTAAACTAAGCTAACCCCTTCTAATTAATTAAACCATGCATGCTTTACCTACTCAAATTTCACTAATAGTAGTACTTTTTTGACGCATATTTAATTGGCACATAATTACAGGGCACCTTAGTTATGGGAAAGGATCAATTGACTTTAGAATGAAAAAATTGTTGCGTCTTTGTGTCTGTCTCTTTTTATCTCATATTATCTCTTTTTTTTTCCTCTAAAAAATGTCCAATATCATAAAAGTTATTGACTATCAAAATTACTTAATCTAAATGTTATTCATTTTTCATTGGCATGGCTAGTGGGCGAAGAGCTCAATCCAACTTCAGAGGTGTTTTTTTTGACAACAAAAAGAATTCTAAGTTCCAAGTGTGAATTTAGACTATGGTTAGTATTTACACCCCTTTTTACTAATACACCCTGCTGTGTTTTCTTAATTGTTTCTATAAATTCCCTTTTTTGAGAAATTAACTTTGAAACAAAAATTAAGGAGCCATTTTTAAATAGAAAACCAATCTCGCACTCGCACAACTTCTCTCCATCATCTTCTTCACCTCTCACCCCAATCCCTAATTCGAGCTTTCCTTCATTCTCCCACTGCCATCCTAGGTTGTTGTCTTCGATATGTTGCATTTTTTTTCAAGTTTTGGCACTCTAAATATTTAGTATCGTTAGTACATTATTTCACAATTTACATATATTAGAATATAAATAAAGGCGAAAAAATATAAATATAGGTGAGCACTCTGGAGGTACCCTGGTTGATTGAAACTTTTTTCTACTTATTGTATTCTGGGAAATTGAAATTTCGTTCCACTAAATTTCAATCATGCACATGTGAGCAATGGTTAAGTGATTGGAGCTTTCTTTAAACGGAGTTATCCTTGGCACGTATGAACGCTGTGAAAGAAGCAATGACAGTCAGTGGCGTAATGCCAAGTCGGCAACATGGGAGTGAGAGGACATTAAATGTAACATTTAGAGTGTAAGATGGGAGCGTTGGATTGACATTTAAAGCTGTTACGCCTAACTTTGGCCTTAGTAGTGCCGTAATGTAATGTATTCTTACTACTCTATGGCCCCTCTTTCATTTTACAATTTAATTTTATCATCATCATCAACAACAACATCAACAACATCATCTCAAACTCTAATATTTGGTTGGTGATATTCACCATCAACATCACAAAACAACTATGGCAAACGATTCTGCTCTAAAAACCTCTCTTCTTTGGCTTGCAGCAGTTATATTGGCTGTTGGCATATGCACACACTCTTTCAAGAAGATGATGGTTACTTATGTCTTTGGTCTTGTTTCCATTTCTGCTGTTCTTTTACCTGATTGGGATTATTTCAACCGTGATTTTTCTCGTTGGCCTTACCCTGTTACTGCTGAGGAAAGGACTGAATCTCTTTCTGAAGGATCTGGATTTCTTCTAAGGTAGTACTACTTTACATATATATACTATATAGTCTAATTGTTAATATATTCTTGTAATTGGATTTGGATGAATTTAATGTGTTTTTGAAAAAATAGTGTTACTTTTTGAAAGATCTATTGAAATGAGTTGAATTTGTAGACTTTGTTGTGGTCATGAAATGGGTGAGTGGGTGGATAAATTTGTTATTAGAAATTTGTTGTGTGAAACAGGTTTGCAAATTCTCCAGTGAGGGTCATTGCTTATAGCGTGGTTTATGCATATGCTATTTACAGATGGTGGGAGTATGTATCTGCAGGCTAATAATATTTAACGATTTTTGCGGCAGCAATGGCTGCATATTCATTCTTTTGTACTCCAATTTTAGCTGTTTGTCTATACTTCTGTTGATTAAATTTGTTTGATTTTGAGAAATACATCCCTTAGCAGCATCAGTGAATGTCAGGAGAGGTGCTTCACTTTTCTGCAAAGTTGTTGAATATCAAAAAGATAAAGAAAATGAAAGGCTTAATTACAGTATTGGTCCCCTTATTATGATCAACTCACGATTTTAGGGGGACCAAAACTGTAATTAAGCCAAAATGAAATCATACCCCTTTTCCATTTTATAGATGTATCATATCAGGCTTAGAATTAACGAGTTTTGTGTCACTGCTGATTCTTTTCAACCCCAATTTTAGATGTTCTGTTATAATTAAAAAGGATAATGAAAATGATATCAAGTGTGTGTCTAATAATATAAAATTAATAAATTTAACTGTTTATGACATTATTTTAATGGTTTTTGTACTCTTTGCATTTGGACCAATGTCCAAATCCAGAAGTCAAATTTGGTTTAGACAATTAGGGCTTTGACCGACCTCAAATTCAGATTCATTGTGTAGTCACATTTATGTCATCAACACATCAAAATTGTTGAAATAGAATTCAAGATTGGAGAGATCCAATTTTAAATACGTGAATGTGTTGTTGCAGGAGTTTCTAAGTAGATAACTTCATAGCTCCCCATTGTCCCCAAGCAAAGATTACAAACTTAATTAGTACTACCGCCGGTCCAAATATAAGAAACAAAATGAATTTTTTGTCTGTCCAAAATATAGAAAACAATCACTATTTCTTAAGATGTATTAGATGATCAGTTTCAATTTCATCCATATTTTGGTAATGTAATTAAATGTGATATCATTAATTATGAGTATAAACCATCCTTTAATAAAAAAAGAATTTTTGAAAAAAGTTAAATTTGTAGCCTTATTAAATAAAATAGTTTCTTTCAATGTCATGCTTTATTCTATATGATGTGGATGTTTTTTTCTTTTACACTATTCGGTTCACCTCAACTGAATATTCGGTTCACCTCAACCGAATAGTGTAAAAGAGATAAAAGAGGTAAAAAAAATGGGTGTGTCTCAAAAAAATACACGTTCGGTTGGGCCTAACCGAAAAATTTTCAGTTGACCCTAACCGAATCAGTAAAAATAGCGCGCCGCATTAATGGCATTTTGGTCATTTCACAGGATTTGGGGGTGTGGGGTGAGTAGGGAGGGATGTGGGAAAAGCATCGGCCTTTTTTTTTGTTCAAGAACTTTGAGGATTCTTGTCACTACCAAATGCCTTTGGGAATCTACATGAGGAGCCCAAGGTTTACTTGAATCAGGATCAGGTTACATGTTCAGTTTGTTTAAACCATAAACTAGCATACCCATTAGCAGTCTAACAGGTTTAATCTTTGCATTACCAAATTATTCAGACACGAATTCAACCTATCATTTGACAAGGTAACGTTCCTTTCCCGATTTAAGATTCAGAATTCAGTCTAACAGGTGTTTACTTTGAGTTATTTTCTCTGGACAAAGAAGCGGGTGGTGAATTAAAATTACCTTGCCGGGATATAACATGGAATAAAAAAAGTATATAATTTGCAAAAAAATCCCATACACTTCCCTCTCCCGTACATATGAGCAGTTCATTCTGATGGCTGCTAACAAGCAGAAAACAACTACAGCTCCTTCCAACTTCCTTGATAGTGGCATACATTCTGCAACAACCATACATGTGAATAAGTTCTCAATAGGCAGGCAGCACAAAGCAGTATATTGAGATCTCTACTTACCTGATTTGATTAAACTTTTTCTCCCTTTGAACCCCCAAAAATGTGCATTCACAAGTAGAGGATCCGGTTAGGGGCAAGCAATGACTAGAATAATAGATGAGCTACGTTACAAGCTACAACCTAGTGCAAAGGGAATTACAGATGAAAGAAAAAAAAAAGATAACAAAATTGTGTAGACAGAATAAACATGAGTCAGGAGGATCCGGTAGTTACTAATAAATTTATTTGCAGGCTTGTAGCCTGAGGGTATATCGAGTGTAGACCAGTCCAAAAACTTTATCCCGGTGATGCACGGCGTCCAGAGCAAACTCAGTTGTAAGGGATGATAGACCAGAATTATGCTTTCACCCTCAAAAACAAACATCAGATACGATAGCCAAGGCAACAATATGAGGTGCCCCGTGCTCGTTTATAAGTCATGCTACAGCTTCTTATCAGTATGTACAGGATAATCTATTCATTGCCTACTCTACTCCACTTTGAGAACAATCTTCATGAACTCATAGACAAAGTAACTTATTGATGCTGAAGGAAGTACCTGAGCACAAGAAATTAATGCGAAATTTTATCAAACTTTTATGATTAACTAAAAGCAGTCTTAAGCAGCAAGAAATCAGAAATAAATAAACTAGAGGAAAGGAGCTTCTATTTAAGATCTAAATTTAGGAAGACGGTCATGAAGCAGCATAGGTATTTCATTATGGTCCCTAGTATAAACACTTCCATGGTAAAAAAAATAAAATGGTTTTTGTTCTGGCATATACAATTGGCAAGATGGAATGTTAAATGGGAAAAATATCCTAATAGGAATAGTCAAAACATTGATATGTAGAGAAGGACCAAATAGAAGTAAATCCAGTCTGTGATCACCGCCTGGCAAAATGTAAGTGGAATTCAGATTATGCTAGTAAACGAAACATCGCCCCATATGAATTATGAACCTTATTATGTAAACAAAACCCAAATTTTTGGGTCGAAAACATAAGCAAAAGTTAATTAACTCTCCTATTTAATGTCATTGTTGTCAAACTACCCTCAAGTTAATCTAAATTTTGTTGCCTAACAAGCCTCATTTTGTTCCCAAGGAATAATTCTCATTCCCATAAATATGCTGAACTGTATCCGTACTCATTGAGATGGGCTAAGAAATTGGTAGCACTACTATAAAAAGGCTTCTTGTTTTTTTTCCTCTTGCACACTTCATCCAGTTCCTTTCTTTGTAACCAACAGAGGCGAGGGCATATTTAAGAAGATTAGACACACGGGAAGGGAAAAAGAGAGATACCCAAAAGCCTTGTTCTAGCTAATAAAATCCGATAAATATATTAAGTCCAGCAAAATACAATTAACTAGAGCATGACAAGAAGTTAGGAATTTAATACCTGTAATAAGCTGGGAATGAGTCCTGCATAGAGGGCTGGAATGCCTCCTTGTTCCACTATTTTGACAAAAGTTGCTAAAGTACTTAATTTAGTAGATTGGACTTGCAATTGAAGCTTCCTCCTCAGCACTTCAAATGGGTATGTAGAAGCTTCTGCACATGCACCGGCAATAGCACCATATAACAATGTCCTAACCGGCCCCAACTCAAGCTGATCAAAGGCACTCAGTTCCCGCCCCTGTTTATGCATATTCTGGATTCTTTTCATTCCTTCTGGTGAATGCAGATAACCTTGTTTTAGTATATCATATACACCGTAAAAAACAGCACCCGAAGGAGCCATGCTTATAAGCGATGGTACTAAACCCTTGTAAAGAGAAAAGAAGCCTTCAGTCCGAATCATGTATTGAAATGCACCAATTACACCACCCAAAGCTTCTCCACCAGGTGCCACTAACTTGGTCCGGATCTGAATGGCACAAAAAGTAAATTTTCCAAGTGACTACGCTGCAAAATAGCTAAACGTATAAACTGGTTTTCATTGGCTAGAAAAATCTAACTTTTTCCATATAAGATTCGGGTTTTCACACTGATCTATGAAAACATACATGTGTATTACAGCATTCTTCTCACAAGTCTGACTTAGAAGAACACACATGCCCTTATGAAATTATTTGGAGTTGGAAGGGGTTAGGGGATAAGAAGCAGATTTGGATCTGCTTATTTCAACTTGTAAACCACCTTGGCATTTCCTAGACAGGGCCCATAATCCATGACAGAACCAATGTTCTGTCCATACGAAACATCTTATGCCAATTAAACTCTTATTTTTCATTTAACTTTCTATGCATCACAGTGAAACATATTTAGACACAATGGGACACAACAGGCTTGCTAGGAAGAAAGAAACAACCTTGGTTCATTACAGGACAATCGTTAAGCAGAGCACTGAAATTACTAACAAGTACTAACACTCCCACCCCCAACACTACAATATTCAGTTCCTTGGCCATCATTGAATTCGTATACAAGCATAACAGTCATGTTTGTGTGCCAGTGTGACTGCATTATATTTTCAAGCAAGTTTATTCACTTGAGAAAATGAACTAAAAAATCAGAATTAAATTTACCACATACAGTATCAAGTGGCAGGCAAATTATAGTAGCAGTAATCCCAGCAGCAGCACCAGCAATAAACCTCTCAAAGTTGGTAGTTTCCTCATTTCCAGAGAATCTAAGTAGTTGCTTTCTATAGGTATCATAGGCACAAAAATTAACAGCTTTGAAAGGAGCCGTTCGCAGAACATTTACAAGGTTCCCTTTCCAAAAGCCTCTCAACCCTTGAGAAGTTGCAATTGATTTAATAAGCTCAAATATATTCCTCTTTTCACCACGAACTATGTATTCCAACTTCAGTCTTTCAAGTGGGGCAACACAAGTTCTGATAAAGCCAAATGCATTCTCAGTCACAACATAAGAAAGATAAAAATCAAGTATTATGCAAAACCGTATACCATAAATTAAAATTAAAAGTAAAAGAAAAAGGTGAAATTGAATATACCTAGAAACCATTGCAGCTATAGCACCAGACCAAAGATGCTTGGTAGTGTTGTTGACGGCATGTCGTCCTGTAACCCTAGCTTTTTTATGCGAAGTGACATTGTCCAAGGTTGTTTCTTTATCGGAGACTTGGTCGCCGTTTTGAAGAACGTATGGTTTGGATTCGGCATCAAGTTTAGCACTTGGCAAGCTGACAGACAAAAAAAATCCAACCGGAACCCTTCTCCGTCGCCGGTGAGGATTTGCTTCGTGAGAAGCAGTAGTTGGAATCCTTGATGAAATGAAACGAACAAAGGAATCGGGAATTGCAGGTTCAAGAAATAAGCCGCCGCCACCGGTGGTGAATGAACCAAAATCGAATTGGGATTGAAGAAAATGGGAAGAGAATGTGAATGCCGTTGGTTGCAAACGTCCCCTTCTAGCGCTGCCATTTCGAGAGTGAAAGAAAGGTCTCTCGCTTCTTGGCTAACTAGTAAGAGGTGTTAGGAACACATAACGCTCTCTTTTGAGTCGCAAAAAAAAACATAACGCTCTCGATTACAGAATTACAAGTATTTATGAGAAACGCAAATTGAATTGCGGACTATGAGTTTTCATCCGTTGAGAAAATAGGCTGTTTTTTTTTACCCCGCTCTTATACCATATACTCATCCTAAATGACCAAACGGACGAAACTACCCTCTTAAATTCATAAAATTTCTGGAAATACCTCAAATCTAGATAAATCCGGAAGTATGTTTTTTTTGATTTTTCGGAAATATCGCATTTTACGGTATTCCGGAACACATTTTACATTCCGGAAATACCGTAAAATGCGATATTTCCGGAAAATCAAAAAAACATACTTCCGGATTTATCTAGATTTGATGTATTTCCGGAAATCCCTTAAAATTGCATTCCCAATTTATCATATAATATGGTGTTTCCGGAGTGCAAAAATAAAAAATGAAACATTTATTTGATTAATTAAAAACGCATTTTACATTGATTTAAAATAACAGATTGCAACAACAAACAAAACGAAAACATAATAGAAACTACTGAGATGGTGGAGTGAAACGACGGAGATCTCAATGACTGTCCTTCTGGTTTCGACGTATAAATGCAGATAACTCTTCCATTTAAAGATAACATGAATGGCCATCATGGCTTGGACGTCATCGTCGTTGCTGACATCCATTGCAGACCAGTGCACACGTCCATTAACCCAAGCTGGTTTCCGATAAATTATACTAACTATTTCATGCTCGTCGCCCTCCAGTTGCACCTTACGCAGTAGTCTCTCTTTCAGGGCAGCGAATGTTATGTAGTGCTTTAACCTACACTGGAACGTATCTCGCCCCCTCGAAACAGACATCATCATCTTCGTTGATAATGATGCTCTGATGATCAATGAGGCCCTGATTAGTAAAAATGATAGTGAGGGAAGACTCTTCGTTGGCCATAGCCATCATCATTTTGTGTTGTGTTTATGAAAGAAGTGAAACCCAATGGGTCTATTTATAGGGAAAATCTGAAACCCTAAAGTGAATTTCCACCCTTGGATGAAAAGTGGTCGGCAAAATCTAGACCGTTTAAAGTGCCGGCAAAATCTAGACCGTTAAATAGTGTCGACAAAATCTGGACCGTCAAATAAAAAATTCGTGGAATAAAATTTAATATAATATAAACTCGTGGAATAAAATATAATAGGCTAAATTAGAGTTTTGGTCCCCCTATTTTCAAAAATTCAGACATTTAGTCCCCTTATTTTAAAACTCAGACATTTAGTCCCCCTATTTTAAGAAATTCAGACATTTAGTCCAAATAGGGGTTTTTCAACTTTTTTTTGCTGAGTTGGAATCCTGTCGAACAAAAAATGCTGATGTGGCCCTCATTAAATGACGTGGCAGTTGATGCAGCTTGCACACACGTGTGCCACGTCATTTGATGATCCATGTGTACATGCCACATCAAATTAAAATAAGTTAAATAAACCATATTATTAATAATATATTAAAACAGTCAAATTAAATGGGAAAAGTGTTTCTGGTTCATCTTCTTCTTCGTCACTTCTATACCACCGATAATAATAGCTATCGAAGTTTGTATCTTTAGCACTAGAGTTAAATGGAAAAGTTTGTAAATGTTTGAAATTCCTAATCTTAAATCACTTGCAACACCCAGCACTTGCATCTCTCAACCTTACATGGTTTTTATCTCTCATCTGAAATCCCCAATCTACATCACTTGCAAGGATACATCTGTAATAAGGATGAAGATGAATGTGAAGCCCAGAAAATCTGCATAAACGAAAATGATTCAAACAAAATCGATTCACAAACGAAAACGAGATCTGTATAAACAGTTCACAAACAAAAATGATTCACAAACGAAAACAAGATCTATATAAACGGTTCACAAACAAAAACGAAGATCTTAAAACTTAACGGTTCAGATCTGAAGTTTAAAACTTAAAACGAAAATGATACAAAACGATTTAAAACGAAAACGATACAAACGATTCAAAACGAAAAACGATATAAACCGAGATCTGCAACAGATCTGAACGACAACTAAAACTCAGCGAAGAAAAGAAAATGAAATCTTTACGCGATTGTTGATTTGAATGGCCAAAGACGGTGAACGAAAACGAAATGGACCTGTAACAAAAACGAAATTTTTAAGCGATCGTTGAATTGAAAGGGATTATAAGAAAAATCTAGTTAATAACATGAAGAAGATGATACGCAGATCACTCAACGAAGATGAACCTGATTAGCATTAGTTTGGGATTTTTTTATTTTTTTAAATAATGAGGTGGCATGTACACATGGATCATTAAATGACGTGGCACACACTGTGCAAGCTGCATCAGCTGCCACGTCATTTAATGAAGGCCACATCAACATTTTTTGTTTGACACGATTCCAACTCAGCAAAAAAATTGAAAATTTCCTTTGGACTAAATGTCTGAATTTTTTTAAAATAGAGGAACTAAATGTCTGGGTTTTAAAATAAGGGGACTAAATATCTGAATTTTTGAAAATAGAGGGACTAAAACAATAATTTAGCCAATATAATATAATATAATACAATCATTTAATGGAAATGTAATCAACATCAGCTGGGAGAGTCGGTGCAACATGATCTGGGACAAAAGAACACCATAACTATACACGTCCAAGGTACGGATATAACCACGATCTAGCTTCAGCTGAAGCATATTTACCCCAAGTAGGATGAATAGGAGGTACTGGACTAGTAGCGTTCAACATAACCCAAACTCAATGATTCTCATGGACAAACCCAACACAGAACAAGCGGCTCTGACTAGGAACATAGGCTCCTCTCAAAGGGAAGAATGTCCATGACCCACCATCATGAAGTGACAACATAACAAGGGCTATCTGATATCTAGTCGCTATAACATGTCCCATGTCAGGCATCGACATCCACTTCTCACGAGGTTGAAAGCCTTGTGGGAGAGCAACTAATGATTCCCTAACTGTCTGAATGTTGTTACCCATCACCTCTGAGTATTGAAACCAATTTGAGTCCATCTCCTCAATCAAATCATTGCGAACTATTTGCCAGCTATGCTCCGAGTAATCAAGTGAGGCAGAAATGCATCTGAAGCCACAGTTTCCATCCCCAATCACATTGATAATGTCATCAATGTACTTATGCATATGCTCTGGAAAGTGACTCACCAAATGGATGTCATGTTGTGCTCGCTCAGCTGCTGACCTCTGTGATGGTAACTGGGAGACTTGCTGTCAGGACCGCTGGGGAAGTCTCTGTGATGAAATCTGGGTGGGTTTCTTAACTGAGCTCAAAGACGCATCCACGTGCTCCCAATAAGAAGGATCTCTCTTCACATCATACTCTTTTTTCTTCTTCTTTGGTGCACCCCTAGTCTTGACTTTGTGCTTAGGTGGAACCATGGTTGTAGTGCTTTTGAAGACATAATCATCAAGACCTCTCTTCCAGACACATCTCTCCTCAAGAGACATCTCAGCTCATTGCCTCCAAACCTTCTCTATTGTATAGCTTATGTCACATTCAAGTGACGATTGTTTCACCCGCTCCTCATCCATACTCTCAATACTCAGCCTCATCCAATGAGGGTAAATCATCTCTATTGGGATTCGACAGCCATGTAGGTGCAAATTCCCAAACTCACAAGAACAAGGTAACCCATGAGTAACTTTAATCACACAACCAGCACAACGGGTCTTATCGGCCCCTACTCCATCCAACATGCCTTCAAACTCATGACCTATATGATTCAATGCCTCATGAGACTCCAAACTGTGTAGATTCTTGTAGAATGGAGTGTTGTGCCGGGCATCTACACGGTTGATGCTCTTTTGAAAAGAACCGACAATTTTATCAATTTGTGCATTGATCATCCCATGCATGGATTCCCAGCTTCTGCATAAGTCACCTCTACTAGAATCCAGTGACCTCTTCAATGACCAATGGGCTGACTCAACCCTATATGTAACAAATTAAAACACATAAGAAAAAATTGACTCGAAATAAATTTAAAACACATAAGCAAAATATTAACGTACCTATTAGTTGTGGTGTTTCCATAGTGTTTCACTTTATCCGTCTACGGTCCACAAAATATTTCCCTGTGAGGATACAACCAATACTTGTTCACATATTTGATAAGCTGGGGTATATCAGCACATGATTATTCAAAATCATACAAATTCTCATAAAATTCATCCTCAAATACAGAGTCAACTATTGCATGCCAAAGACTCATCATTGACTTCACCCTATCTCCCTTGACAGCCTTCTTAATTTTAGCATTCACATTGTTGATAATGTGATACCGACAAAGCAAATTAACTGCTTCGGGAAACACAACCTTGATAGCATTCATCAATCCCTCCTCACAGTCAGTGAGGATAACCTGAGGAAGTGGGATATCTAATACCATCAAATCTTTTAGCCTCTGCAAAACCCATGTGTAGTCATCATATCTCTCGTGAGAGAAGTAAGCAAATGCACAGAAAATGAGAAAATATCAACTCAGTAGAAGTAACACCAACAATCTCAAGTAGAGGCAATGCATATTTGTTGGTCTTGAAGGTGCAGTTCATAATCAAGACATTAGGAAACATCCTCAATAACTTGATATTATCAAGGTGTGACCACATGATCGATCTCCTCAACAATATCAGTTCCTTCAACCCGTCTGGTCCAACAAATATAATGATGAGACTGAATCAGTGTCAGAAGCTCCAGCATCTCAGTCCTACTTCCTCTCTTTCCCTTCTGGAGACTATTGCGGGTTCTATACAGCTGTGAAATGTTACTCAAGTTGTTGGTTAATCTCCTCTTTATTGACGCTAGACTTTTTGCTGCTTTCACTCCCAACCACATATGCTCCTCAACTGCTAACCGCTCCTCCTTGTTGAACTTACCAAATATTGCTGCTCCAAGGATAGTCTTAAGAGGCTCATGGTTGTGAATTCCACACATAACTTTGACCTTCCAATCAATACTAGGAGGATCGAGTGGTTTAGCTTTCAATCTAAATGGACAACCACACCTTTTTGAGGTCTTGTGTCAACTAGAACACCCAACATCTACTCCATTATATCTCCCATGCCTATCACAACCAAAAACAATCTTATTTTTTTTCCCTTTACCATTCTCACTCGACTCAGATCGAATAATAATGACAATTACCCCGTTGGCTTTCCCGATATCTCTAGCCCAATGGGTAACAATATCCCGAGTAGGAAAAACCTGTGATGTGGTAAACGCATCCGATAAATCCATAAAAGGGCCTCTGCCATCTGTCGTAACCATATCCGGATTTTTTTTCGTATTTCTGGAAATACGTTAAACAACGGTATTTCCGGAAGTTTAAAAAATTAAACTTTCCGGAAATACGTCAAAAAAAGGTATTCCCGAAAGGTTACAAATTTGAATTTCCGGAAATACCTAACAGTGGCTATTTCCGGAAGCATAACTTGTATTCCGGAAATACCCTATTTCCGGAAATTTGAACTGATAATATTTTCGGATGTGAACATCCAATTTTAACCGACAGTTACTCATTATTTTCAAAAAAAGAGAGTTCCAAAAATAATAATAATTTACGCATGTCATACCTAAACCGTATGCGTATCCCACTACCAGGGTGCATTATGTGCGTATTCAAATCACGTACGCGTTCCTAGTCTTAATGCGAGCGCGCGTTTGTTTCGAGTCGTGTATGAGTGGTTGCGTCGGTACGCGTTATTTTACCGCTTTTTTAATTATCATTGGTGACATAAAAGAATAATAATAATAATATAAAATCAGTTTTAAATAACTGCCCTTTTTTTATTTGATTTTGTTACACACATAGGCAAAAATTAAATGCAAAGAGTACAAAAATTAATTAAAAAAATAGTCAAAGGAAGGGAGCCAACGCTCCTGTTGTTGCTGTGTAACACCCATTTCTCCCGGTAATTTATTAGCGTAAAATCAGAGTTTTCGTCAATAAAACGGATGTCACACTTTTCGACTTAAAAAAAACCTTAAACGGATACATAACACTCATCACTCGGATGAACCGGCAAACAACATTTTTAGTCTTAAAAACAAATCAACTCTTACTCATTCACGCAGCGGAAAATCATAAGGGTTCGACTAAAACAAACGTAGTGACCTTGTAAGATTTATAACATCAAAATCCACAAAATAACATAAACAATATAAATAGTGTTCATCCCCCCGAGTGCTACGTATCAGAGCGACGACACGACCGAACTAGTGAAGTACAACAGCCTTCACTCGTGGATACCTGCACGTTACCAACATAGGGGTAACATTCAAACAGAAGGGGTGAGATGTCGCACAGTATAAGAATCGTATGAAAGACCGTATATCTAGGTCAGAAAGTCAGATAATCCTAACAGACAACAGGTCAACAACAGCATGGACATAACAGTCAATATCAGCACAACGGTCAACATCAGCACAACATGCAAATATCATCTCAACAGTCAAATATCGACCCAACAGTCAATATATAACAACAACAGTCAATATACAACAACAACAGTCAATATACAACAACAACAGTCAATATACAACAACAACAACAACAACAGTTCACCACAGTCAGTGACTTCAAACATGCGGTATGAATGCGGGATGCTCAACAGAGGGCCAACTACCCTATAATGCATGTGGTACCGGGTCCAGCCAAATGAGGCTTGCAACAAAAATCCATGCCAAAAGAGGCAATCCAACGTGGTGGAGACAAGCTCCAGGGCCATCTGCCTTATATGCACATGGTATGCATGCGACACAATGATGCAACACAGACAATCAACAACAAGATCATATCATGGCACAACAACGACACATGACTCAACACTGGCCATAGGCCTACAACATAAAATTCATCAACAGTTTGGGCCATTCGGCGATACCCTCAACAAAACAATGTGGGCCATTCGGCGGTACCCACAACAAAACAATGTGGGCCATTCGGCGGTACCCACAACAAAATCAACAACAACATTTAACAACATAATCAACAACACGACAATAACGACAACAACATCAACAAAACAACAACATCCAGGCCAACGACTCAGCCACAACAATAGGCGCTAAGGCACCCACAACAAATAACAACTATAGGCGCTAAGGCGCCAACATGCAACGACAACAAAACATAGGCGCTAATGCGCTGACATGCAACATCAACAATTCAACAATGGCCACCGGCCTACAACAACAAATACGTGCCTAAAGAGGCAATTCAACAAGGGAACAACACTAGGCGCTAAGGCGCCAAGGGACGACATGAACATAGGCGCTAAAGCGCCACAAACTCGTAACCATCATGGGCGCTAAGGGCGCCAACAACCCCCACAAAAATAGGAACAACCAACAACCACCCATAATTGAGAACAGCCAACAACCACCCCAAGAAAATAGGAACAGTTAACAACTACCCAAAAAAATAGGGACAATTAACAACTACCCCAAAAAATAGGGACAATTAACAACTACCCAAAAAAATAGGGACAATTAACAACTACCCAAAAAAATAGGAACGACTCGCAAAAATAGGAATAGTGCCCAAATATAGGAGCAATAACAGTAATTTTCGAAAACAGTAACAGCAATTTTCGGGAACAGTTTTCAGAACCAGCAACAATTTTTGGAAACAGTTTTCAGAAACAGCAACAATTTTCGAAAACAGTTTTCAGAACCAGCAACAATAATTTTCAGCAAACATACCTCTACTTCGGTGAATTAATTAACCTATCAAACGGTATCGAAACTTAGCAAAGGACCCCTCTATGGAAAGCTAAGAATGTCTAGTTCCTGACTATAATTTTTATTTTGCAAAATAATGGTCCAATTCGTACAGTTTCAGTAAATAAGCAACAAGGTTGTCATACCCCAATTTTGTCCGGCTTAGGTCAAAACCCTAATTTTCCACAAAAATTAATAAATAAATAAATTGAAGAATGAAAAGCATCATGCATTGCATTTTGGGTCCTAGAAGTCATTCCAAGGTCTTTAAAATCATTTTTAGGGTTGGAATGCACTTTTTAGGCAAATTAGGGTTTTAGGGTCAAAAAGGGCATTTTGGTCATTTTTCGCAAAAAGATGATTTTCTCGCCAAAAATGCACATCCTCAAAAGGTACATTTTTATTCTATCAAGGATAATTTTTGTACAATTTTTTAGGAAGAAAACCCTAGTCAAAATAATTAAAAATGTATTTTTTCATTTTAGTGCATAGAAAAATAAAAATGGACCATTAAATATTCCTCAATTTTTAAGTGACAATTTTTATTGTCATAGGTGACTAGAGGGAATATTTTATGGTGCCCAAAAAACATGTAACACATCTTCAATAATTGCATTCCCATCATTTCCCATGCCCAAAAATTTTAAATTCAAAAACTCAAAAAAGGGAAGTGTCCTCAATAAGACAAAATACCAAAAACAAGTTTTTTTTCTTCCCTCCTCTCCCCACCTACGAATTCTCTCTCTCTCTCTCTCCAACTTTTTCCACACTTTTCCATTATACCCTCTTTGGTAAATTACTCCACTCACACTAACCTATTCATAAGAAAACCCAAAATTCCCTCTTTGGTAACAATTCTCCCCCAAAATGCCCTTAACCCTACTTCACATAAAATATCTCTTCTAAAATAAGAAATTCATTTTTCTTTTCCTTTTCCTTTCCTCTAAATTTCGCCCCCCACTCTCCATACTCTCACATTTTTGTGTTTCTTCAACACCCTCAATCCATGTGATGATGCATCTCCACCCTCCATTCAAATTCAAAGTCCAATCCTAGTGCACCTCTCAAAGCCAATGACTAAATTACCCTCTAACTTGGTGACCAAGTTCAAATTAATTTTATTTATTAATATTCAGCTGAATATTAATTGATTTAATTGGTTTGATTACCATTTTAACCCTAGCCCTTCACCAATCCTATAAATACCCTTTCATTCTCCACACATCACAACTTTTTACTCATTCATTTTCTCACTTGAAATCAACATAATTCTCCTCCTCTCCTCCCCCTCTCATATGCATAGCCTTCCCTCACTCTCCTCTCCTCCATTTCTTTTGTTCCCTTCACCCAAACACCACAAAATCACCTCAAATCCACTCCTCCTTCATAGATCCTCCTCCTTTCACCATTTATCTCTTGAAGATTCTAGTTGATTTGGTTATTTTTTCTTCTTTGCCTATGTAACACCCTGGTATTTTCGTTGACTAAAAATACCCAAGTGCACATTAGTAACACATCAGAGATATAAAATTTCCTGCATAGATACTGAACACTACAATATAGTTCTCGCTGAATAACAACAAAACAGTCTTAAGCACAAATAAGACCGAATAGGTTTCCTGACCATAACCTTCAGCAAACTATAGTGCTCAATATTATACAAGAAAGCGGAATAAAAATTATAATACCAATACATAGAGTTGTAGTACAAAGACAACAAAAGGAAATATAAACTTAAGCATAATAGCTAAGTTATCTGCAACCAGTCCGAGCTCAACCTACTCGTTCCTCTGTGGTCCTTTCCTTCCCTGTTTCTCTGTAAAACAACAACATTTAAACAGTGAGATACAATCTCAGTGAGTTCTACCGAGACCCCTACTAACGCTCTCGGTCCAGTTAAAACATTGTTAACTCAACACGGCATCGACTGCGCGAACGCTAACTCCCGATGAACCGCATTATTTTACTTTATAAATTACATTCTTTTAATTTAGCACGACACCGACCCCAGCTTTGGTAATCCCGGTGACTCGTACTAGTCAACATAGTATGATACCAGCCCCAGCTTTGGTAATCCCGGTAACCATACCATTGATATATTTAGAATGACACCGACCCCAGCTTTGGTAATCCCGGTGACCATTCTTTCTAATTTTAACACGGTACCGGCCCCAGCTTTGGTAATCCCGGTAACCCGCTTCATAACTTTATTACAACACCGACCCCAGCTTTGGTAATCCCGGTGAACTGTTCTATAACTGTGACATAACACCGACCCCAGCTTTGGTAATCCCGGTGAACCCCTTTACCAATAGTACTTTCCCTAATGGCATACGGGCCTAGGGTAAGGGATCATGACTTCCCCGCCTAGTATGTCAACCTCATGGGTCGTCACCCAAACTCGATCTAGTATATATATATCCACCCGCATTTGGGCTAACTCCTATATTCGATATAATATATATATCGTGAATCATAGACCGTTTTAGATGATTTAACAATCATCCCGCGTCATTTATACAATATCACATAGGACTCATAGTCCGCTTTCTTTTCGATAAAAACATTAAGTCCACATTCGCTCTCGCATACTAACTCGACACTTTTCAACATAATTTTCAATATCAAAAACAGTTCATTTTGCCTTAAAAATAGAATATTCAGTTAGGCCTCTGAATAAGCTTTCCAACGTATCTTAGAACACCTCAATCGGGTTCCCGGATCAAAAGTTATCGCGAAACGAAAAACAGTGTTTGGTTGCTGAAATCTGCCAAGTGACGCGCGAGTGGCGCGTGGCGCGCAAACGGCGCGCGAAATGGCAGTAAAACCTGTCAACTGGCGCGCGAGTGGCGCGTGGCGCGCAAACAGCGCGTGGGTTGACAGCAGGGGGGTCTGTCAAGGGCAGATTTTGGCGGTTTCGCGCGAAAATCGCGATTCCGCTTAATTCCGATTCTCGTTCCGATTGAAAACAGTTTTCACACACATATAATCAAACCCAATCAACATCAAACAATCAATAAAAATCTTAATCAAATCGAAGTTTATCAAAATACGACAATTTTCCAAATAACGGTTTTAAATCAAAATCTCTCGAATCAAATCACCAAAAATTCCATTTTAACGCGACGCAACCCGAGACTCGCCCCAATCGATTCCTAACCCGAATCAGACAGTATCACATAATATTCCAGTCCAGCGAAAGCGATAAAACAGTTTATCAATTAATTCGAAAAACAAAAATCCTAAACGTGAGTAGAACTCACCCTCGAAGCGTGTGCCGACACCGAGACTTCAAAATCGCCGAGACTTTGCCAAATCACCGAGACTTTCCGCGACACCGCTTTTCTGACAAAACCACACGAACGTTCCCCGAATCAACTACACGCTCCGGCGACGTCCGCAACCGCTCCCAAAGTTTCCCACTCGACTTTGAGGCATCCTTTTGACCGAATTACCGAATTCCCCGAAATCCTCCATGAATACTATTCATCATCTTCCCCAACTTCTAATCACTATTCACAAAACCCCAAATCACCCAACTCGCTTCCAATCTTTCAATCGAACCTCAATCAACGATCAATCATCCTTGGGTTCGCGCCAAACTCCATCCCAAGCCGTCCTTGAGCTTGAACCATCAACAAACCTCCATTTCCTTCAAAATTCGAAAATGGCAAAGTGAGAGAGAGTGAGTTGATCGTCACGAAATTGGTACCAAATCGAAGAGGAAGTAGCGCTGAACGTTTTTCGTGTTGGAAGGAAGTCCTTTCGGTGAAGTCTTCCCTCTCCCTCTTCTCTTCTCCCTCACGCCACTCTCTTCTTTTCTCTCTTCTCTTCTTTCTGTTTCTCCTCTGCTTCTTTTTCTCTTCTTCCTTTCTTTCTTTAATTCTTTCTTTTCTTTTCCTTTTTAACACACACACACACACGTATACATATGTATATTTATTTAATATATAAGTGTTAACGTGGTCCAATTACCATATTGATTTAAATCTCTTATTTCGATTCCGAAACTTCTTTGACCCGTATTATCCGGTTAGCGATCCGATGAGAACCAATAAATAATTTTCGCACTCAATAAATTTACCAGTCGAGTACTAAATTAGTTTAATTGGGTTAACATCCAAATAATTCCATTAATTATTTTGCGGATGTTACATTCTCCCCAACTTAAAAGAATTTTGTCCTCAAAATTTCGTCGAGTCTTTTATCCGACTAACCGAGAATCGACATTCTCAGAAAGGTCTTAAGTTGCTGGAAAACAATCTCGAACTAACGAAATGAGCGTAGGAACTCTTCCCAAGTTGGCACATCGATCTCCAAGTATGATCCACTACTACCTTGATACGAACTCTCTGGTCACGCATCTACACGAGAAACTCATCATTCGCCTACATAGGCTCGACACCGCGTTTGAAAACACTTTCGAAGCTTCATTCCAATTATCCTCGTTTACTTCCCAACTTTGACTAATCTAAATCAAAGGGTCTAATACAAGACGCTTGATAGAAATATATATTGAAAGCGAGATCCACAAACTAGTACTCCTGGTAAAGGTAAAAACAAACACAATCTCTTCGAAGGGTATAAACACGTTCTCAACAAATCTTCTAAAATCCATAACAATTCTCGTACACACCGACAATGTGACGAAAAGTCACTTGTGAAACTTCTGGACTCGCCACCAAGATTTCGAGATAACACTTTTCAAAAGAATAAGAAATGAGGATTTACCAGAAACGTTTATCTTAAACGTAGAAATAAACCGTGGGGACATCGAATAAATTCGAAAGTAACGAAAATCGCATCAGTTGTTCTCAAAACAACTATCAAACAGAACTCAGAACTCATTTTCCTTCTATTGAAACTTCATCACGAGGTTTTTACCAACGACGCACCCGATTCCTTTCCAAATTAGTCCATAGCCTTGAGAACTTCCCCTCAACCAAAGTAATCCTCCTAGGATTTTCTTCCTCAATCAGACCTTATTAACCTCTTGATTCGTTCCCAAAATTAACTTTAGCATGCGGGTTTTCACAAAAATGATTTTTCAAAACTACCGTACCGCACGCCAAGCTTCATTTCGGAAATTTCAGTCACTTGCAAGCAGATCCATCAATTAATCCTTTGGTGCTTATTCGCAATGTGAAAAATAGTCAGCAGCCACCTCATTTTCATATTCGTATTCACGTTTGACTTGTCAAACGGAATCATATTATACCATCTCATTGTTAACCTTCACGAAGGAGAGGTTAACAAACTAATACCTTGCCACTAATACATCTGCCTTACATCTCTGTACATCTTGGTGGATCCAGGGTGTACAGAATATAAACTTCGGTGTGCTTCCTCTAACACTTGACTTCTATTGTTCTCATCATCGGGCGCACAGATCCTACCGTTGAAACAACTGACTCCATCACCATCCATGGTAAAATCCGGAAATATCTTTTGTGATTGTAGCTTCACATCAACCTCCTGTACTAAGCGTATAGAGTCCCTTACGGAACTAGAGACCCTCATATGGCTCAATACTAAACGGTTCCCCCTTGATCTTGAATTCAGATTTAAGTCTCTAAAAGACTCTGGTAATTCCATCTCATGCATCGATAAACTCGGCCATGTGGATGGACTTCCTACTCAGTGCATCAGTTACGACACTGGCCTCTCTTGAAGGCTACTTCAACACGAATTTATAATCCTCCAGAAACTCAACACACTCCTCTGCCTGCTATTCGGTTCTTTCTGAACAAACAGATACCTTAAACTCTTGTGACCACTAAAGGCTTCGAAACGAGACCCATACAGGTAACGTCTTCAAACCTTCAGTGCATACACAATAGGTATTAACTCCAATTCATGAGTTGGATAATTCTCCTTATGAGCCTTCAATTTCCTGAATGCATAAGCTACTTCTTGTTGATTCTGCACGAGAACACCTCCTAAACCCTTCCCTGAAGCACCGCTGCATATTTGGAATTCCAAAGGCGGATCCGAAAGAATCAGGATCGGAGCAGAGGTTAACCTAACTTTCAACTCTTGAAAACACTCCTCTCAATCGGCATCCCATGTAAACGTACCCGGTCGAATGAACTTCTTTGATATCAATTCTTTAAGTTGGGATTTCAATTCCTTTAATTCCAAGGGAGACATTCGACAAGGAACTATAGAGATTGACCCGACACTCGGAATCCATGCTATTGAGAATTCTACCTCTCACTATGGAAGTACGGAAGAAACTTCATCCTTTATAACATACAGAAATTCATTCACCAATTGAATAGACGACAATCCTAAACACGGAAAGATGTTCATACTTCTCTTAGGCAAACAAATAGATTCTACCACAAAATTTCTATCTCGAATGACAAGTAGATAGTTTTTGACACTATGCTTGAGCTATAAAACAATGGGTTGCACTCGAATCATATAATATACTGACAGAGTTATTGAAAAGAGATGTCATACCCCTCAGTAGATTGTCCTTAGGTGTGATTGTCTGGGCATCCAAAGTGTTGATTCGTCCCTGCCTAGGAGCATTTGGTGTTCCTTGTAAACTCTTCTTCGTTGGGCACTCATTTGCATAGTGGCCCTCTTCATTACAATGATAGCACCGGTTTGGCTTTTGCCAACAATCGCCTCGATGACGTTTTCCACAGTTGCCACACCTGCGGACCTTTGAAGAATCAAACGATTGCACCTGTTTCCCCTTATAACCATCTTCCTTGAATTGCCTACTTGGAGTAGAAGATTCAGCAACTTTCTTTTTACCCTTCCAATAATCTTTTCTTTCAGCATACATTTTCCTCAGATCCTCCTCAGCCACATAGGCTTGTTGCACTAAGGCAGGATAATTAACCAGAGTGTAAGAACTGAGTCCTTGACTTACATCAGCTCGGAGACCTTCTTTGAACATTTGCATCTTCCACATATCATTTGGGGCATACCTCCCCAACTCATAGAACTGAGACAGTCTTTCAAATTTCGCAGCATATTCCCCAACTGACAAATCACCTTGTTTGAGAGTCACAAACTCTGCTTGCTTGCTTAGTTTCTTCACTGAAGGGAAATATTGCTTCAGAAACAATTCCTTGAAGTTGTCCCAAGTGAGGGGAGTTCCTTGGAGTTCCATCATTTGCCTCGCATTACACCACCAGGTGTGGGCATCTTCATTTAGCACATTGGCCGCACATATCACCTTCTCTTCCTCTCCACATTGGAGGGTGTGAAAGATCTTCTCCATTGAGTCAATCCAATAATAGGCAGTCATTGGATCCGATCCTCCCTTGTAAGTCGGGGGCTTCATCTTTTGAAATCGGAAATATGTCCGGTTAGGATCTTCTTTATGAGGTTGGAAATTGGGCTGTTGCAGACCCATTTGGTCATGCTGCATTTGCAACATATCCTGCATCATCTTCTGCTGATTCTCAATGACATTCTGCATCCATTCGAATTGTGGATCAACAGGAGGAGGGACGCCTCTACCTCTTCTGGCCATGATTCTGCGAAATATGCACAAAGTATTAAGTTGATCAAGCTCAATGTCTAATAGCATACTAAGAAAATCACGACTGGAGAAAGCAAAGACCCTAAAAGCTAAGTCCGACTAGGTCGAACCGCTCTGATACCAACTGTAACACCCTGGTATTTTCGTTGACTAAAAATACCCAAGTGCACATTAGTAACACATCAGAGATATAAAATTTCCTGCATAGATACTGAACACTACAATATAGTTCTCGCTGAATAACAACAAAACAGTCTTAAGCACAAATAAGACCGAACAGGTTTCCTGACCATAACCTTCAGCAAACTATAGTGCTCAATATTATACAAGAAAGCGGAATAAAAATTATAATACCAATACATAGAGTTGTAGTACAAAGACAACAAAAGGAAATATAAACTTAAGCATAATAGCTAAGTTATCTGCAACCAGTCCGAGCTCAACCTACTCGTTCCTCTGTGGTCCTTTCCTTCCCTGTTTCTCTGTAAAACAACAACATTTAAACAGTGAGATACAATCTCAGTGAGTTCTACCGAGACCCCTACTAACGCTCTCGGTCCAGTTAAAACATTGTTAACTCAACACGGCATCGACTGCGCGAACGCTAACTCCCGATGAACCGCATTATTTTACTTTATAAATTACATTCTTTTAATTTAGCACGACACCGACCCCAGCTTTGGTAATCCCGGTGACTCGTACTAGTCAACATAGTATGATACCAGCCCCAGCTTTGGTAATCCCGGTAACCATACCATTGATATATTTAGAATGACACCGACCCCAGCTTTGGTAATCCCGGTGACCATTCTTTCTAATTTTAACACGGTACTGGCCCCAGCTTTGGTAATCCCGGTAGCCCGCTTCATAACTTTATTACAGCACCGACCCCAGCTTTGGTAATCCCGGTGAACTGTTCTATAACTGTGACATAACACCGACCCCAGCTTTGGTAATCCCGGTGAACCCCTTTACCAATAGTACTTTCCCTAATGGCATACGGGCCTAGGGTAAGGGATCATGACTTCCCCGCCTAGTATGTCAACCTCATGGGTCGTCACCCAAACTCGATCTAGTATATATATATCCACCCGCATTTGGGCTAACTCCTATATTCGATATAATATATATATCGTGAATCATAGACCGTTTTAGATGATTTAACAATCATCCCGCGTCATTTATACAATATCACATAGGACTCATAGTCCGCTTTCTTTTCGATAAAAACATTAAGTCCACATTCGCTCTCGCATACTAACTCGACACTTTTCAACATAATTTTCAATATCAAAAACAGTTCATTTTGCCTTAAAAATAGAATATTCAGTTAGGCCTCTGAATAAGCTTTCCAACGCATCTTAGAACACCTCAATCGGGTTCCCGGATCAAAAGTTATCGCGAAACGAAAAACAGTGTTTGGTTGCTGAAATCTGCCAAGTGACGCGCGAGTGGCGCATGGCGCGCAAACGGCGCGCGAAATGGCAGTAAAACCTGTCAACTGGCGCGCGAGTGGCGCGTGGCGCGCAAACGGTGCGTGGGTTTACAGCAGGGGGGTCTGTCAAGGGCAGATTTTGGCGGTTTCGCGCGAAAATCGCGATTCCGCTTAATTCCGATTCTCGTTCCGATTGAAAACAGTTTTCACACACATATAATCAAACCCAATCAACATCAAACAATCAATAAAAATCTTAATCAAATCGAAGTTTATCAAAATACGACGATTTTCCAAATAACGGTTTTAAATCAAAATCTCTCGAATCAAATCACCAAAAATTCCATTTTAACGCGACGCAACCCGAGACTCGCCCCAATCGATTCCTAACCCGAATCAGACAGTATCACATAATATTCCAGTCCAGCGAAAGCGATAAAACAGTTTATCAATTAATTCGAAAAACAAAAATCCTAAACGTGAGTAGAACTCACCCTCGAAGCGTGTGCCGACACCGAGACTTCAAAATCGTCGAGACTTTGCCAAATCACCGAGACTTTCCGCGACACCGCTTTTCTGACAAAACCACACGAACGTTCCCCGAATCAACTACACGCTCCGGCGACGTCCGCAACCGCTCCCAAAGTTTCCCACTCGACTTTGAGGCATCCTTTTGACCGAATTACCGAATTCCCCGAAATCCTCCATGAATACTATTCATCATCTTCCCCAACTTCTAATCACTATTCACAAAACCCCAAATCACCCAACTCGCTTCCAATCTTTCAATCGAACCTCAATCAACGATCAATCATCCTTGGGTTCGCGCCAAACTCCATCCCAAGCCGTCCTTGAGCTTGAACCATCAACAAACCTCCATTTCCTTCAAAATTCAAAAATGGCAAAGTGAGAGAGAGTGAGTTGATCGTCACGAAATTGGTACCAAATCGAAGAGGAAGTAGCGCTGAACGTTTTTCGTGTTGGAAGGAAGTCCTTTCGGTGAAGTCTTCCCTCTCCCTCTTCTCTTCTCCCTCACGCCACTCTCTTCTTTTCTCTCTTCTCTTCTTTCTGTTTCTCCTCTGCTTCTTTTTCTCTTCTTCCTTTCTTTCTTTAATTCTTTCTTTTCTTTTCCTTTTTAACACACACACACACACACGTATACATATGTATATTTATTTAATATATAAGTGTTAACGTGGTCCAATTACCATATTGATTTAAATCTCTTATTTCGATTCCGAAACTTCTTTGACCCGTATTATCCGGTTAACGATCCGATGAGAACCAATAAATAATTTTCGCACTCAATAAATTTACCAGTCGAGTACTAAATTAGTTTAATTGGGTTAACATCCAAATAATTCCATTAATTATTTTGCGGATGTTACAGCCTACATCTACTAGTTTGGATCCTAGGTGAAACTCTAAAACCCTTACATCATTTACAATATTTTGCATCAAAATTCATATTCTCTTCATCATTTTCGCATACTCATCATTTTCATATTTAAAATGTAGTTTGTTGTTATTTTGTGTTGATCTTTGCATTTTAATGGAATAAGCATGTGATTTTGTCTCCTATGGGGTTCGCATTATTTTGGGGTTTTAATTTATCTTGTTGTTCCTTTTTACTTGATGTTGATCAACCTTGTTATTAGTGTTTAAATCCTTGTGTTAAATGTGACTTTTAGTCCATATTACTTGCAAATACTTGTGTTGTTGATGATTTTGCAACTTGATTCTCACTTGTGCTTGGAGCATTATAATTTAAGTGAGAGGATTGCAAGATATGATTCAACCTCATCTTAGTTTACTACTCTTGTTTTATTTGTTTATTGTTTGTTGATGATTTTGCAACTTGATTCTCACTTGTGCTTGGAGCACCATAATTTAAGTGAGAGGATTGGAAGATATGGTTCAACCTCTTCTTAGTTTACTACTCTTGTTTTATTTGTTTATTTTTTGTTGATGATTTTGCAACTTGATTCTCACTTGTGCTTGGAGCACCATAATTTAAGTGAGAGGATTGCAAGATATGATTCAACCTCTTCTTAGTTTACTAATCTTGTGTTATTTGTTTATTGTTTGTTGACGATTTTGCAACTTGATTCTCACTTGTGCTTGGAGCATCATAATTTAAGTGAGAGGATTGCAAGATATGACTCAACCTTGTTTATGAGCTTTCTTTGTTTAATCGTGGGAATTGTTGTTTGTTGATGACCTAGCAACATGATTCCCACTAGTGCCTAGTGCACCTTGATCCAAGTGGTGAAGATTGCTAGAAAGGATTCATTTTAGTTTTTGTGTTCATTTACTCTTCATGCTTTTTATGATTCTTGTTTATCTACTTTCTTGCCCTTTAATTTCTTGCACCTTTATTTTCCAAGTCATTTACTTTCTTGCCCTTTAATTTCTTGCACCTTTATTTTCCAAGTCATTTACTTTCCTTGCTATTTAATTTCTTGCACCTTTATTTTCCAAGTCATTTACTTTCTTGCCCTTTTATTTCCCAAGTCATTTACTTTCTTGCTCCTTTAATTTCTTGCACCTTTATTTTCCAAGTCATTTACTTTTCTTGCTATTTAATTTCTTGCACCTTTTTTTTCAAGTTATTTACTTTCTTGCACTTTTATTTTCCAAGTCATTTACTTTCTTGCTCATTTACTTTCCTTGCTCTTTAACTTTCCGAGTCATTTAAATTACTTGCCATTTACTTTTCAAGCAATTTACTTTCTTGTCATTTACAATTCCGCTATTTATGATTTTGCACTCTACCGCTTTCTTTTATTTCTCGCTATTTAACTTTATGTACTCTTTCTTGCAAGTTATGTGGTTAGTGTCGATCTTGCATATGCATGCCATTAAATGTTGGAGACTAATTGTCATCCTTGTGCGCAAATGTTATAATGGGCAATGTGTATGCCTATGCTTGCATTGATGATTGATTTGCTTGCAATTTGTTAAAATTCGCACTTAGGTTCTTGACTTGGAAATTGATTGAATTTTCTACTTCTTTTTCTTTTGGATGCCACGCCATCCCAACAAACTCTTTGTGATCAATATCACCCTCAAACTCTCTTCCCCTTTCTTCAAATCAATTCTTTTCCAAGGCTTTTTCCAAAGCTCAACTTTTCTCAAGTTGTTTTCATAAGACAATCAAATTCTTTCTAAGATCAATAACACACCTAAAGTTTCTCAAAACTTTAGAACTACGTCGCTTTGATTCCCATTTGGGATACGTAGGAGCGAGTCTCGTTCTCGTCAAGCGCAACAAATAAAAATCCCTTTTCGCAACCATAAACAAATCATTTTCATAAAACAAACAAAAAGAAACTTTTACTTTCAAAATAAAAATAAATCAATCGTCATTAAACACCAATCGCGCCGTTGCCGATTAGGTTGTTAATGATGATTTTGTTTTTAAAAAGAGTTAGTAGCAAGGCCATTCTAACCGTTGTTGTTCGGTCTTCGCAAAAGCTCTATCCCATTTTCGAAAACTTATTCATTTCTCAAAAATAAATCAATTGTCATTAAACACCAATCGCGCCGTTGCCGATTAGGTCATTAATGATGATTTCATTTTCAAAAGAGCTAGTAGTGAGGCCATTCTAACCGTTGTTGTTCGGTCTTCACAAACGCTCACCCAATTGCGAAAAACCCCTTAAGCCGTTTTCAAAACCAAAAGCCGAGAACTACGTAGCTTTGATCCCTCTTCCAGTGAGGGTACGTAGGAGCGGGGTCCTGCCCCGTCAAGCACACTTTTAAAAAATCTTTGTTTTGTCCACGCTTTCAAAGATAAACCGAGAACTACATAGCTTTGATCCCCCTTCCAGTGAGGGTACGTAGGAGCGGGGTCCTATCCCGTCAAGCACACTTTTAAAAAATCTTTGTTTTGTCCTGATTTTCAAAGATAACTCGAGAACTACGTAGCTTTGAATTCTCCATCGCACCGGGAGATACGTAGGAGCAGGGTCCTGTCCCGTCAAGCACACTTTTAAAAAATCTTTGTTTTGTCCCGCTTTTCAAAGATAACCAAAAATATTCTTCTTCCCTCGTTTTCAATAATACAAACTCCTAAAGAAAAGAAAAGAAGTAAAATAAACAGCTTTCAAACTCAAACTTTTGTCCAAACCACACATCAAGTTAATGGTTCCCTTTCGGTAGAAAGGAGGTGCGGGGTGCTAATACCTTCCCCGTACCTAACCGACCCCCGAACCTACATCTCTACGTTTTCAAAAGACCATCCGCCTTGTTTAAAAGACCTTTTTTCAATGTTTTGGTCTTAAAATTAAAATATTGGTGGCGGCTTCAAACTTTTTCCACGTTGTCAAACGAAAAGTCCCAAACCGGATTTTTCGGGCGCAACAGCTGGCGACTCCACTGGGGACCATTTTTAAAAAAAAAAAAAAGAGACGAGGGTCAAGCCTAGTTAACTTTGATGTGTGGTTTTAAAATTAATTGAGTTGAAAGCTTTGTTTTGCTTCTTTTCTATTTGTTCACAATGCCGTGTTCATGCATTCCTCAATCCCCATGTCCCCTATTCTCTGCTCCCTTACTTAAGGTAAAAACATGCATTTCCTCCCATTCTATTATGATCCCTTCTTCTCCGCTCCCTTTCTTGAGGTAAGCAGTGCATATGACTGTTGCTGAAACCTAGGTTGGATTATTGGTATTGTGATATTGAACCTTAGGGTAGACGACATGTTATTGCCTGCTATTTGTTTGGAGTGTTCTGGGTTTTCCTTTGCAGGTGGGGTATATGTGGGTAGTTTTAGGCGGTATGCCCTTGCTGCACACACTCACACCTTATGCTTACTATGCTTTGAGAGGGGCCTAAAACCCAAGGTCTGACAAAACTTAGGAGAGTGGAAACGAGTAGTGACTGGCAATTGGACTGTTGTCCTTCCGACTCTCACGAAAGTTTCAGCCAGAGTATGCTCTTTCATGATGCCTCACACCAGATGGCGTTCCATCGTTGTGGGTGCTATTGTGAAAGAGAATTAGCTCTGGTAACCTGGTGAGGAAGTGACTAGAACCCACATGGGAGGAACATTTGAGTTGTCCTAGAACTTAGGTCCCCACCTTCGTAGGACACAAGGGGCATACCAAATTGTGTGTTGCATCGTAATATAGACATGTTTTCAAAAAAGAGCAGGAGGTTTTTCAAATAAAAAGTAGAGAAAGAGCTGCCGTTGTAGCCTTTCTTCTGCCGGTCCGTACGAAATGACATATGGCCCACTCTTTTCAAAAAAAAGAGAGAACGAGTTGCCGTTGTAGCCTTTCTCTTACTTGGTCCATATGAAACCACGTACGGCCCGCATTTTTCAAAAAAAAAAAAGAGGAAAAAAAAACTTGAACTAATGCCAATAAAGGTTTCGCCCTAATCTGCATATGCACAAAACATCATCATCATTTTGCATGCATCCTCGCATTGCATCCAACATAAGCTTTTACAGCTCATGCATGCATCCTTGCATTTCATCAAAGTTTGGAGGTTCACGGCATAAGACAAACTAAAACTAACACTCATCTGCATTGCACGCATTGCATTCATTAATTTGCTCCTTCACTTAATAAAAATGTTCTACCAACAGAAGCGAAAGGCAAGCTGGTTCTCCGCCACCGATACTTCACCCGATTACAAGCAAAGCTGATGGCTGATCCTCAAGGGCATCCCGAGATTGAAGCTGAAAGTAATCCAGAACATGAAGATTTGGGCGTACAAATTCTGAATCCTGAGCAGCTGGCTCAGGAGAACCAAGTGCTTAAGGATAAGGTTGGGGCAATGGAGGCCCAGGTGCATGAGATGATGGTCATGCTGCAAAGTTTAAAGAGTGGGACAGCTGCTGAAGGTGTCGCCGTCGTGGGTCCAGATGGTGTCACTTCTTTCGTTCCTCCTCCAATATCAGCCGCAGTTCCTCCGGGATCCGGGGTCAGTCATCCCACCTTTGCTTCAGAAATGAATGGGCCGAATCAGTACACTTCACAAAGATATCCTTGGGGTATGCCTGTTGGGTACATGCCGCGAACTGTTGGACCTATCCCCGTCAGTATGGTTGCGCCTAATCAGGTCACTGCCGCCGTGTCCGGGGGAGCTGCCGGAGGACCGCAGATCCAAACTCCTAGTCCTCCTGCTTTGCTCAGTCCTACTCCGGGGCTTGCAGCACACCCTCACAATGTTCCTCAGCCTGGAGGGTATTATTACACTATGGGGAGTCACCCCCAAGGACATATGTTTGAGGGATCACAGCCAAATGACCCGATTCGTGCACTTGAAGAAAGAGTAAAGGCAATGGAGGGTGTTGGTGTCAGAGCCAAGGAAGCTCGTGAGCTGTGTTTAGTCCCAGATTTGGTTTTGCCACCAAAGTTCAAAGCTCCCGAAGTGGACAAATACAGAGGAACAGGCTGTCCGGAGAGCCATGTTACGATGTTTGTCCGAAAAATGGGTCCTTACGCCAATGATGACAAACTGCTGATTTACTGCTTTTAAAACAGTTTGGCTGGAGCTCCTCTAGATTGGTACATGAAACTGCAATCCTCTGAAATTCGTTGTTGGAAAGATTTGTGCGAAGCATTCATGAGACAATATAAGTATAACATGGACATGGCTCCAGACAGGTCGCAATTGCAACACATAAGTAAGGGCGAAAGGGAGACTTTCAAAGAATATGCCCAGAAATGGCGAAGCCTAGCCGCCCAGGTCCAACCTCCTTTGACTGAAAAAGAAATGGTGTACACGTTCTTGGAAACTCTGCCAGCAATTTACTATGACCGGCTGATTACAAGTGTTTCAACTAACTTCTCTGATATGATAGTCTTCGGGGAAAGACTTGAGCATGGTCTCCGAAGTGGGAAGATTTCGAATCACCTCAGTAATGCAGGAAGCTCTGGTGGTTCAAGCAATCAGAAGAAGCCTCACTCCCATTTCCCGAAGAAGAAGGAAGGGGAAACAAATGTAATCTCGGGAGGAAGTTCATCCTTTGGTACTCCTCCACCACAAACTGTTCCATTTTCTGCTCCTGTGCCATCCCAGCAAAGCAGTGACAGTCACAGGGCTCAGGGTTATCAGTACAAGAAACGGACCAGTTTTGATCCAATACCAATGGCATACACTGAATTGTTTGATCACTTGACTTCCAAGAACTTGATCAACACCCGGCCAATGAAGGCCCTGCAGCCACCATTTCCCAGAGGTTACAACGCTAATGCTACCTGCAGTTTCCACGAAAACGCGGTCGGTCATACTGTGGAGGAATGTAAAGCCTTCAAGCATGTGGTGCAAGACCTAGTAGATGCTGGGTGGATCTCGTTCAAGCAGAGCAGCCCGAATACAACAACTAATCCATTGCCAGGTCATCAGAGGCCAGCTACCAATGCTATAGAAAGTTCCGTTGGGCAATTGGTAAAGGATGTGCAGAAGATCAAGACCCCGTTGGGTGTTATCTACTCTGAGTTATGCCATGTCGGGGTGGTTAAGAAGGGGTGTTGCCATGAAGAGGGGTGTGCTGACTCCATGTGCGTGGGGAATTGTGAAAGCTTTGAGATGATCCTGCAGGACCTGATGGATCGGTGTGTGGTCCAAATAGGAACCCATGATGTTGAAGAAGAAGTTGCTGTCATCAAGGATGGTTGAGTCTGAAGAGGGTGGTGCAAGTTTGGTTCGACGCTGCGGTTCCAGTGAAAAATTAAAGAATTGGAAGGCTGCTGATCTTCCTGTGACTTTTAATTTAAAGTAATCATTTGTAATGCAACCCTGTGGCTCTGCCCAAGGCTATAGGACAAGTTGTTAGGGGCGAGCATGTTTTTATTTTCAGAATCATCATCATTAATAAAAACGTTGTTTTTGAATTTCAATCAATAAAAATCAATCCTTTCATGTGTCTTTTCCTCGCTTTATTATTGTTTGCTTGCTTGTCTCGCCTTTCATTCTGCTTTTTCGCTTCGGCAAAATGCAGATCCACAGCAATTGTCTCCCAAAATAACAGTGCCAACAGTCCATATTTTGACTTTGATCACCCTATTAATCAAGCTGGGGGGGATGTTGAGGAAGACTGGGAAGCTCCTCCAGAACTCATGAGGTTAATGAAACAGGAAGAAAGGGTAATTCAGCCACACGGAGAATCTACTGAAGTGATCAACTTGGGTACAGCTGAGAGCAAGAAAGAGGTCAAAGTGGGTACCGCCATGAATGACGAGGATCGCATGAAGTTGGTTCAGCTGTTGCACGATTATATGGATGTGTTTGCATGGTCCTACCAAGATATGCCTGGGTTGGATGCTGACATTGTGATGCATAAGTTGCCAGTCAAACCTGAATGCCCGCCTGTGAAGCAGAAACTTAGAAGGATGAAGCCTGAGATGTCCCTAAAGATTAGGGACGAGGTAAAAAAGCAGTTTGACGCTGGATTCCTGGCGGTGGCCAAATACCCACAGTGGGTTGCCAATATTGTCCCGGTTCCGAAGAAGGACGGGAAGGTCAGAATGTGCGTTGACTACCGAGATCTGAATCGTGCTAGTCCTAAAGACGATTTTCCTTTGCCCCACATTGATGTCTTAGTGGATAGTACAGCTCAACACTCGTTATTCTCCTTCATGGATGGATATTCGGGATATAATCAGATCAAGATGGACCCAGAAGATATGGAAAAGACAACTTTCATAACGCTTTGGGGAACGTTCTGTTACAAGGTCATGCCATTCGGGTTAAAGAACGCTGGTGCAACCTACCAAAGGGCCATGGTCACGCTGTTTCACGACATGATGCATAAGGAGATTGAGGTCTATGTGGATGACATGATCGCAAAATCTAAAATCGACGAGGAGCATATTGTCAATCTGCAGAAGCTCTTTGAACGGTTGAGGAAATATAAACTCAAGTTAAACCCGGCCAAGTGCACGTTTGGGGTGAGATCAGGGAAGTTGTTAGGCTTCATTGTCAGCCAGAAGGGAATCGAGGTGGATCCAGACAAAGTAAAAGCCATCCTCGAGATGCCGGTGCCCAAAACAGAGAAAGAAGTCTGTGGTTTCCTCGGAAGTTTGAATTACATCTCCCGATTCATCTTCCAGTTGACTGCTACTTGTGAGCCGATCTTCAAACTGCTGTGCAAAAATCAAGAGTTGAAGTTGAATGACCAATGTCAAGCTGCCTTTGAGAAAATCAAGGTGTACTTGCAGAATCCACCAGTCTTAATGCCACCTGTGTCAGGCAGGCCTCTCATCTTATACCTTACAGTGCTAGATAATTCAATGGGCTGTGTGTTGGGGCAGCATGATGAATCCGGGAAAAAGGAGCATGCCATATACTATCTTAGCAAAAAGTTCACCGATTGTGAGACAAGATATTCTATGCTGGAAAAGACTTGTTGTGCTCTAGTTTGGGCTGCTCACCGTTTAAGGCAGTACATGCTGAGTCACACCACTTGGTTGTTGTCAAAAATGGATCCAATCAAGTACATATTTGAGAAGCCAGCTCTTACAGGACGAATTGCCCGTTGGCAGATGCAATTATCAGAATACGATATCCTGTATGTCACACAAAAAGCAATTAAAGGTAGCACACTTGCTGAGTATTTGGCATGTCAGCCGATTCCAGACTACCAACCAATGCAGCATGATTTTCCTGATGAAGATATCATGGCACTGTTTGATGAGGGGAAGTCCCAAGAAAGTGAAAGGTGGAGAATGATCTTCGACGGTGCGTCAAATGTATGGGGGCATGGGGCAGGTGCTGTGTTAATATCTCCTGACAATCGCTTCGTTCCTGTCACCGCAAGGTTGAGCTTCTATGTCACAAACAACATAGCAGAGTATGAAGCGTGTATCTTGGGTATTCAAGCAGCCCTAGAATGGAAAGTTAAAAGGCTAGATGTGTATGGAGATTCAGCCCTGGTTATTCATCAAGTAAGAGGCGATTGGGAAACCAGAGACCCCAAACTGATTCCTTATTGTGTTCATGTGCAAGAGTTGATGGAGTCTTTTGACGAAATCACTTTCAAACACATCCCTCGAAGTGAAAACCAGCTGGCTGATGCACTGGCAACTTTATCATCCATGTTCAATATCAATTGTGATAAAAGCTTGACTCATGTCACAATCCAGCACCGGAGCTTACCTGCGCATCACTACTGCACAGCCATAGATGAAGAGCCGGATGACAAGCCTTGGTATCATGATATCAAACAGTACATCATCAGCAGAGAATACCCTCCTGGGGCATCTGAAAATGACAAGAGAACTCTTCGGCGACTGTCAAGGAATTTCTTCCTCAGAGGTGAGGCTCTCTACAAAAGGAATTATGACATGGTCCTCTTAAGGTGTGTTGCTAAAGAAGAAGCTGAAAGAATCATGAAAGATGTACACGGGGGCTCATTCGGAACTCATTCCAGTGCGCATACTATGGCTAGACAGATTTTAAGGGCGGGCTATTACTGGTTGCAGATGGAAGGTGACTGCTACAGCTTTGTCCGAAAGTGCCACAAGTGCTAAATCTACGCTGACCACATTCATGTGCCGCCTGCCAAATTGAATGTCCTGACTGCATCCTGGCCGTTTTCAATGTGGGGAATGGATGTCATCGGTCCCATTGAACCCAAAGCATCAAAGGGGCATCGCTTCATCTTGGTCGCCATTGACTATTTCACGAAGTGGGTTGAAGCTGCCTCATACTCCAGTGTAACCAGCTCAGTGGTTGCCAAATTTGTGAAGAAGGATCTGATTTGCCGTTATGGTCTTCCTAACAAGATCATCACTGATAACGGCAGCAATCTGAATAGCAAAATGATGAAGGACCTGTGCGCAGAGTTCAAAATTCAGCATCATAATTCTTCCCCCTATCGGCCCAAGATGAATGGAGCGGTGGAGGCAGCTAACAAGAACATCAAAAAGATTGTGCAAAAAATGGTGGTCACATACAAGGATTGGCATGAAATGCTTCCCTTTGCTTTGCATGGCTATCGTACTTCAGTGCGTACCTCAACTGGGGCAACTCCTTTCTCTCTGGTATACGGGTCAGAGGCGGTCCTCCCAATCGAGGTTGAGATACCATCCCTACGGGTACTCATGGAAGCTAAACTGGAAGAAGCGGAGTGGGTGCAGGCTCGTCTGGATCAGCTAAACCTCATTGAGGAAAAAAGAATTGCAGCTTTGTGTCATGGGCAGCTGTACCAACAGAGAATGAGAACAGCTTTTGACAAGAAAGTCCGGCACCGTGAATTCAAGCAGGGAGATTTGGTGCTTAAGAAGATCTTGCCCATCCAGACTGATCCCCGAGGGAAATGGGCACCCACTTATGATGGCCCGTATGTGGTCAAGAAAGCCTTTTCTGGAGGAGCACTGATACTCACGAACATGGACGGAGAGGATTTAAGGAACCCAGTCAATTCCGATCAAGTGAAGAAGTATTATGCCTGAAAGAAATAGACGAAAAAAGAGAAAGACAAGCCAAGTAAGAGTTAGCTCGCTAGGTTGAAAACCCGAAAGGGCGGCCTAGGCAAAATTAGAGCGACCCGGTGGATTGAAAACCCGCAAAGGGCGATCCAGGCAAAAATTAGGGTCAGAAAACTTGGGCATGAAAAGTAAAGAAAGGCATACAACTCCTTTGAAGGCTTGGATGAGGGAGTGATCAAGGTCAAGGACATAAATGTTTAGCACTGTTCCACAGAGACGGACAGTCAGAATTTAACTTCTCTCTTTTTTCGTGTCTTTTTATAGTTTAAACTTTCAAGTGTAATAAACAATCGGCGTAACTTCTTGTGCGACCGGTTTCCACATTAATAAAGTTCAACTTTCTCATATCTGTTCGCTCTTTTATTTTCTGCTTTTTTCTGCTCAAAATAAACGTTTTATAATGATGGTGATGATGACCTGTAAAACATGTGCATAAATCATGGAGCATTACAATTATTGAAAAATCCCTAAAGGTCGCGGAAAAAAGCAATTCCCCAAAACCAGTTTAATCATGCAAGAGAAAGCGATTGCACTCATGATTGCCTCCAAACGGCAAAGCCAAAGCCAACATGTACTCGGCCCATGAGCCCCGCAATTCCAATGGGTTCCTCAGTCTCGTGCCATGAGTGTCGCGGGTTGGCTGAACCAGCAAAAAAATAAGCCAAAAGAGCAAAAGAGCAAAAGAAAAAAACAAACGATCAGACAAAAGAAAGCTGATCAAAGAATGAAAAGCCAAGAAAAAAAAAACAAATGATCAGAAAAAAGAAAGCTGATCAAAGAACGAAGAGCAAAAGAAAAAATAAACAGTCAGAAAAAAGAAAGCTGACAAAAGAAACGAAGAATCAAGAATATCATCCCATTGCATTCATCATTCCACTAAATCATCACATCGCATGCACTCACATGACATGCATTCGCATAACGAACTTTGCATAGCATGCATTCATATTCCATGCACCATGTCTTGCATCTGCTAACGTGTGCAGGTGTCCTGGATCAGTGCAATGGCATTGATCATCAATCAGAGCAAGCTGAAGAAAGGTCCGCTAGCCTGAGCAGACATCCTGGATCAATACAATGGTATTGATCATCAATCAAGAGAAAGCTGAAGAAAAGTCCGCTAACCTGAGCAGGCATCCTGGATCGGTGTGGAAGCATTGACCGACTAAAGGAAACCAACTGGATTTTGGAATCCCCTCTGGACCCGCGTGTCCCCAGCAAGATTGACTTCACCTTGCATTCGAGCTGCAGGTAAGTCCCCCTGACCTCAATAGGTCCAGTCGAAGAGGATAGCTGTGTTGGCCTAAAACATGGCGCAGTCCTAGGGAAATATCGAGATCTAGACTTGATATAGTACCCTCCCTTGGTCGCTCGCAAGACCACCCCTTTTGGAGCCCACGTGCTCCCAGGCCCAAGTGCAAGCTCGGATCGTTCGCGATTCGTTAAAAGGCTTTAGGCAGCCTCTGTCGCCGGCTTAACGAGGGCCGACACCCTTTTTGCTTCCCTTTTTATTGCTTTCTTTATTGCTTTCCGCTAGCTTATTGAGGGTTGGCACCATTTAATTTCCTGCTTACTGAGAGTTGACGATTCATCCATTGCATTCACTTCGGGCTAACACCCAATAAAAATAGAAAGAGAAAAAAGAGGAAAATTCGGGTTTCCCTAAGTAGACAAAATCGGTATAATTTCTGAATTCTTTATCTTCATTTTGCCTTGGAATATGTTTCGGCCAATTCATATTCCTCGTTAAAATTCAGATAAAGAGGGGCAGCTGTCATACCCCAATTTTGTCCGGCTTAGGTCAAAACCCTAATTTTCCACAAAAAATAATAAATAAATAAATTGAAGAATGAAAAGCATCATGCATTGCATTTTGGGTCCTAGAAGTCATTCCAAGGTCTTTAAAATCATTTTTAGGGTTGGAATGCACTTTTTAGGCAAATTAGGGTTTTAGGGTCAAAAAGGGCATTTTGGTCATTTTTCGCAAAAAGATGATTTTCTCGCCAAAAATGCACATCCTCAAAAGGTACATTTTTATTCTATCAAGGATAATTTTTGTACAATTTTTTAGGAAGAAAACCCTAGTCAAAATAATTAAAAATGTATTTTTTCATTTTAGTGCATAGAAAAATAAAAATGGACCATTAAATATTCCTCAATTTTTAAGTGACAATTTTTATTGTCATAGGTGACTAGAGGGAATATTTTATGGTGCCCAAAAAACATGTAACACATCTTCAATAGTTGCATTCCCATCATTTCCCATGCCCAAAAATTTTAAATTCAAAAACTCAAAAAAGGGAAGTGTCCTCAATAAGACAAAATACCAAAAACAAGTTTTTTTTCTTCCCTCCTCTCCCCACCTACGAATTCTCTCTCTCTCTCTCTCTCTCTCTCTCTCTCTCTCTCTCTCTCTCTCCAATTTTTTCCACACTTTTCCTTTATACCCTCTTTGGTAAATTACTCCACTCACTCACACTAACCTATTCATAAGAAAACCCAAAGTTCCCTCTTTGGTAACAATTCTCCCCCAAAATGCCCTTAACCCTACTTCACATAAAATATCTCTTTTAAAATAAGAAATTCATTTTTCTTTTCCTTTTCCTTTCCTCTAAATTTCGCCCCCCACTCTCCATACTCTCACATTTTTGTGTTTCTTCAACACCCTCAATCCATGTGATGATGCATCTCCACCCTCCATTCAAATTCAAAGTCCAATCCTAGTGCACCTCTCAAAGCCAATGACTAAATTACCCTCTAACTTGGTGACCAAGTTCAAATTAATTTTATTTATTAATATTCAGCTGAATATTAATTGATTTAATTGATTTGATTACCATTTTAACCCTAGCCCTTCACCAATCCTATAAATACCCTTTCATTCTCCACACATCACAACTTTTTACTCATTCATTTTCTCACTTGAAATCAACATAATTCTCCTCCTCTCCTCCCCCTCTCATATGCGTAGCCTTCCCTCACTCTCCTCTCCTCCATTTCTTTTGTTCCCTTCACCCAAACACCACAAAATCACCTCAAATCCACTCCTCCTTCATAGATCCTCCTCCTTTCACCATTTATCTCTTGAAGATTCTAGTTGATTTGGTTATTTTTTCTTCTTTGCCTACATCTACTAGTTTGGATCCTAGGTGAATCTCTAAAACCCTTACATCATTTACAATATTTTGCATCAAAATTCATATTCTCTTCATCATTTTCGCATACTCATCATTTTCATCTTTAAAATGTAGTTTGTTGTTATTTTGTGTTGATCTTTGCATTTTAATGGAATAAGCATGTGATTTTGTCTCCTATGGGGTTCGCATTATTTTGGGGTTTTAATTTATCTTGTTGTTCCTTTTTACTTGATGTTGATCAACCTTGTTATTAGTGTTTAAATCCTTGTGTTAAATGTGACTTTTAGTCCATATTACTTGCAAATACTTGTGTTGTTGATGATTTTGCAACTTGATTCTCACTTGTGCTTGGAGCATCATAATTTAAGTGAGAGGATTGCAAGATATGATTCAACCTCATCTTAGTTTACTACTCTTGTTTTATTTGTTTATTGTTTGTTGCTGATTTTGCAACTTGATTCTCACTTGTGCTTGGAGCACCATAATTTAAGTGAGAGGATTGCAAGATATGATTCAACCTCTTCTTAGTTTACTAATCTTGTGTTATTTGTTTATTGTTTGTTGACGATTTTGCAACTTGATTCTCACTTGTGCTTGGAGCATCATAATTTAAGTGAGAGGATTGCAAGATATGACTCAACCTTGTTTATGAGCTTTCTTTGTTTAATCGTGGGAATTGTTGTTTGTTGATGACCTAGCAACATGATTCCCACTAGTGCCTAGTGCACCTTGATCTAAGTGGTGAAGATTGCTAGAAAGGATTCATTTTAGTTTTTGTGTTCATTTACTCTTCATGCTTTTTATGATTCTTGTTTATTTACTTTCTTGCCCTTTAATTTCTTGCACCTTTATTTTCCAAGTCATTTACTTTCCTTGCTATTTAATTTCTTGCACCTTTATTTTCCAAGTCATTTACTTTCTTGCCCTTTTATTTCCCAAGTCATTTACTTTCTTGCTCCTTTAATTTCTTGCACCTTTATTTTCCAAGTCATTTACTTTTCTTGCTATTTAATTTCTTGCACCTTTATTTTCCAAGTTATTTACTTTCTTGCACTTTTATTTTCCAAGTCATTTACTTTCTTGCTCATTTACTTTCCTTGCTCTTTAACTTTCCGAGTCATTTAAATTACTTGCCATTTACTTTTCAAGCAATTTACTTTCTTGTCATTTACAATTCCGCTATTTATGATTTTGCACTCTACCGCTTTCTTTTATTTCTCGCTATTTAACTTTATGTACTCTTTCTTGCAAGTTATGTGGTTAGTGTTGATCTTGCATATGCATGCCATTAATTGTTGGAGACTAATTGTCATCCTTGTGCGCAAATGTTATAATTGGCAATGTGTATGCCTATGCTTGCATTGATGATTGATTTGCTTGCAATTTGTTAAAATTCGCACTTAGGTTCTTGACTTGGAAATTGATTGAATTTTCTACTTCTTTTTCTTTTGGATGCCACGCCATCCCAACAAACTCTTTGTGATCAATATCACCCTCAAACTCTCTTCCCCTTTCTTCAAATCAATTCTTTTCCAAGGCTTTTTCCAAAGCTCAACTTTTCTCAAGTTGTTTTCATAAGACAATCAAATTCTTTCTAAGATCAATAACACACCTAAAGTTTCTCAAAACTTTAGAACTACGTCGCTTTGATTCCCATTTGGGATACGTAGGAGCGAGTCTCGTTCTCGTCAAGCGCAACAAATAAAAATCCCTTTTCGCAACCATAAACAAATCATTTTCATAAAACAAACAAAAAGAAACTTTTACTTTCAAAATAAAAATAAATCAATCGTCATTAAACACCAATCGCGCCGTTGCCGATTAGGTTGTTAATGATGATTTTGTTTTTAAAAAGAGTTAGTAGCAAGGCCATTCTAACCGTTGTTGTTCGGTCTTCGCAAAAGCTCTATCCCATTTTCGAAAACTTATTCATTTCTCAAAAATAAATCAATTGTCATTAAACACCAATCGCGCCGTTGCCGATTAGGTCATTAATGATGATTTCATTTTCAAAAGAGCTAGTAGTGAGGCCATTCTAACCGTTGTTGTTCGGTCTTCACAAACGCTCACCCAATTGCGAAAAACCCCTTAAGCCGTTTTCAAAACCAAAAGCCGAGAACTACGTAGCTTTGATCCCTCTTCCAGTGAGGGTACGTAGGAGCGGGGTCCTGTCCCGTCAAGCACACTTTTAAAAAATCTTTGTTTTGTCCACACTTTCAAAGATAAACCGAGAGCTACGTAGCTTTGATCCCCCTTCCAGTGAGGGTACGTAGGAGCGGGGTCCTATCCCGTCAAGCACACTTTTAAAAAATCTTTGTTTTGTCCTGATTTTCAAAGATAACCCGAGAACTACGTAGCTTTGAATTCTCCATCGCACCGGGAGATACGTAGGAGCGGGGTCCTGTCCCGTCAAGCACACTTTTAAAAAATCTTTGTTTTGTCCCGCTTTTCAAAGATAACCAAAAATATTCTTCTTCCCTCGTTTTCAATAATACAAACTCCTAAAGAAAAGAAAAGAAGTAGAATAAACCGCTTTCAAACTCAAACTTTTGTCCAAACCACACATCAAGTTAATGGTTACCTTTCGGTAGAAAGGAGGTGCGGGGTGCTAATACCTTCCCCGTACCTAACCGACCCCCGAACCTACATCTCTACGTTTTCAAAAGACCATCCGCCTTGTTTAAAAGACCTTTTTTCAATGTTTTGGTCTTAAAATTAAAATATTGGTGGCGGCTTCAAACTTTTTCCACGTTGTCAAACGAAAAGTCCCAAACCGGATTTTTCGGGCGCAACAAAGGTTCAGAAAACAGGACAGCCACCATGACCTAGTTTGGGACACCTCTAAAATTATCAAAACTCAGTCAAATGACATGGGACTTGAGCCTAACCCGAAACAAATGGAGTGTAGTTTTCAATGAATCAAGAATCATTCAAAAAGGAGTTCAAACGAAAACGTTATACACGAAATACCGAACCTATATCCAGATTGCTTCCAGAATTTTGACCTAACTTGTGACACCTATAACTGGAGCTATACAACTCCAAATGCAACCAAACCAATGCCAAATTAACAAGCAATAAATCTAGTTTCTGAAAAGGTAAACCACATAATTTTTGGACCACTAGATTATTCCCAGTTACTGTATAACCGAACCTATACCCAGTTTTCTTTGCGAATTAAAAACCCCAAATTGATTTCCAACCTCCACAACATATTCAAACATCAACAAGTGATCTCAAACATCAACAAATAGGTTCAATCATCAACAATTGGTTCAACAAGGCAACACAAACATATAATCATACATGTGATAAATCATCATACCCTAACCCCCACATGCAATCATCAAACATAGTATTAGCGCATGGGAACATCAATTACATGACAAAATCAACCAATATAGCATTCAAAACACTTTATCAAACACATAATAAACATGATACACATATGATGACTACCAAACCCTAACCCACATACAACCCTTCATACCAACCCTTATAAAGCATGAACCTCACCCTTACCTTAGCCTTAGAAATCGAAACCCTAGCTTGGAAGATGTAGGAAACCCTAGCTTTCTTTCTCTCTCCTTGGTGCTACGCCTCTCTCTCTCTCTCTTTCCTTGCTTGTGGATCACGCCTCCTCTCTTCTCTTCTCTCTAGCCGTCGCCCACTTCTCCTCTCCTCACTTCTAGTTATGATTTGTTTCTAATTATGAGCGAAACCCTAAAACTAGCCCTATAAGTAGCCATCACTCAATCATGGGCTTTTTCCCTTAGCCTTATGCGAATACCATAGTGGGCTAATCCACTTCACTAAGTTATTTCCAATCCTAATATGCACCAACACACTAAAATAATTAACTTACATTTCTATTATTATATCTATCACATAAAACTAATATAATTAATTAAATAAATAAATCAATAAATATTTAATTAATTTTGGGGCGTTACAATAGGCCTTCGCCAAATCAATCTTGTATGCAACATCTCCTTTCTTTTTGGTAGATTTGCGCATGGAATGAAGAACTTCATGGAGGATGGCATTATCACATGTCCCTCTACCTGGAAGAAAACTACTTTGATAAGGTCCTATGATTTGCTCAAGACACGGATGAATCCGATTCACAAGAACCTTCGTGATGAGCTTGTAGATGGTATTACACAAACTTATGGGTCGCAACTCCTTAAAGTTGCGGGGGCTGTCCACCTTAGGAATAAGCACAATTAAAGTCTCCGCTAGCTTGTGATCAAAAGTACCTGTAGCAAAGGCTTGGCAAACATCGTTGCCAATCAGGTTCCAATATTGCTTAAAGAAAATGGCTTGGAAACCGTCTGGTCCAGGAGCTTTAAAGGAATGCACGTGATTTAAGGCCATTGTTACCTCATCATATGTAGTTGGGCGGGTGAGGGTGGTGTGTGGAAAACATGTGCAAGTATACACCGTCCATAACAAGTAATATAGTGTTTAGAACAGGTCAAACCCACAGGGATTGATGAACTCTTTCAAAAGTCAATATTATGTAATTTAGAGGAAGTAACTAATTTAACAAGATATTTGATGATGGTGAGTATCACAAGTAAGTTAGAATAAAGCAAGGTGTAAGTAGTTGTAATGCAAATAGAGAAAAGCTAGTTGGAATGTCTTCCCCAAGTAATTTACTTATAAGTGTTTAATGCAGTTATGATGCAGTTGCACTGAATGCTGTTGCATTAGTTGTGTGCCTTTCAGTCACTTTTCTTCAGAGTTTCATTACAAGCTTCCTATGTCTAGGCTTGCTAAATAAGTTCACTCTTGTCTTTTAAAGTACCCACAGTATCACCCTATGAACTATACTATCCTATGTCTAGGACTTAGTATGGTTTTCACAAAGTTTCCTTTATGTAAAACACTCACCCATATTAGTTCTTGAGTTCTTAATTGTAAACCATGTCTGCTTTTACAAATCTACTTATTCTAAGTGATCAATCTCAAAATAAGTGTTGAAAATATTATCAAGCAAGAACTAAAGTGCACACATCATATACTTGTATTAAACTTACTTAAAAGCTCATTAGATGGTTAGAACATTCCAACAAAGAGAGGTTTAGTTCCACATAGACATTGCAAGGCAAATATAAACAGAATAGAACATGTTTATATAATTGAAATCACAAAAGAGAAACAACAAGATAGAGTTTACACAAGTTGTAGCTCTTAGCATGAATTCTCCTAGGAATGTAGTTGCATTAGCTCCTTAGCACTTTGGTAAAATTATGAAATCGAAGTAAGGAGGATTTGTCACTTCCTTCCTTTCCTTCTTACAAAATAGAACTTATCTATGTGGAGTGAAATTTTAATCTAACTTATGGATTGTGATCTATCTTCAAGTGAAGGAGTGAGGTCCTTTTATACTCTTCAAAAGAGGTGCTTCCTTCCTTCATGTTGAAGTAACTTTGGTAGCTGTATTCATGGCTACTTTACAGCAGTTGATTCCCATGTGAAGTCTTCAATCAAGTGTATAGGGAGGTCAAATGAGATAAGAACATGTGTCCCTATGTTGATGACTCTTCAAAGCTATGTGGGAATTGTAGGCGCTGAAATATGAGGTGTTCTTACTTTAGGAGACCAAGCATGAGGTCATCAAGTGCAAGTGGATGTGCAAGTGGATGGCTCCAACCTTCAGGCAATGCAGTTGCAGTGTAGTAGCATTGTGCTAAATCAGTGCAGTTATAAGTGCAGGATCAATGCAGGAGCATTTGATGCAGGAGCATCTAGACTGCACTGAACAAACTTATCAAACATACCACAATATATCCAAAATGGCCTATAATAAACTATAACCATGTCAAATACTCAAGTTATCACATATTACATAAAATACTATATAAACTCTTTATCTTTGCTTGAAAGAGAGCAATTTATTAAGTTTAAACATATGAATAACTCTATATAAAATAGAGTTATCACACCCCCAAACTTAAACCATTGCTTGTCCTCAAGTAATGACAAAGACAAACTAACTAATATTATCGTTTCTAGAAGATAAATCAGCTTGATATTTGGATTTTCATGAGGTGCTTTCTATGAATTTCTTTGCTCATCAATTTTTCTTCTTGTGCCTTTATTTCTTTTCAAACTTCCAGAATTATTTACACTCTTTGTGTGTGTGTGAACCCACTGAGTTGAGATTGGTTCCAAGACTAAGTGAAAAACTTCCTCATAGCTTTTGAAAAGATTGGTTTATCTTTGGTCACACCAAAATATTTTTCAAAAGAAAGGTTAGACTCACAAAATCCTCAAGTATTGGGGAGTTTTAAACACAACCAAGGACTTGACTGAATTTTTCAAAGCCTTTTGAGTTAATGCACTATTTTTCTTGTGTTGGTGGTTTCTTTAATGCAGATGCATTACTTTTTTTGAAGTGCTTTTTGCATTGATGTTTTTCTGCATTTATTTTCTTCAGTGCAGTTGCATTGCTTCTGCACTGTGTTATTTTTTTGTAGCCTATATTGCCTTCCTCACTGTCCTCCAGATGCATTTATTCCTGCATGGCACAGGTGCAGCTTTTCACTAACCTCCAGATGCATTCATGCGCTTTGGCACAGGTACAGTTTTGAACTATCCTCCAGATGCATTCATTCATGCATGGCACAGGTCTTTGACCTCCAGATGCAATCATGCACTTAGGCACAGGTATAGTTCAATCTGATTCAGGTCAATATGGCTTTTGGTCTTTTTACCACTCTTTTTGTATTGTTTGCATTGTTTGCTCTTCACTTTTCAAATTCAGCCTTGGTTTTCATAAAAACACCCCCAAACTTAATTCTTTAAGCTATTCCAACTTTTTAATCAAAATTTGTTTTGACCTTAGCTCACCAAAATTTTCCTTTGCATCAGATTGCTCTTTAAATAGCAAGGTTCTTTTCACAAACTCAGTTTTGAGGTATTTGGAAGGAAAATTTAATTCTGGTTATTTTGGTGAGAAATAAGGCTTCTTTTTCTTTTCTTGATTTTCAAAAATTCATCCATAGGTGCACCATATATCTTTGTAAAAATATTTTCAAACTGATCATCTACTAAAATGTTCTTAACAATCTATAGTATTCCTCATACTTGTCCCTATTTTCCAATGAAAATGTATCTTTGGAAAATTAGTTTCATGTATTTGGATACTACTTTGTTAAGTACATTTAATATATTTATACAAAAAAATTTACTAAAAACATACATTTGCTAAAACATAACATACATAACATACTTAATATGATAAGTTCTCCCCCCCCAAACTTAAGGGGTAGCAGTGTCCTCACTGCTAGAAGTTCACAAAATACTTGCAAATATTTGTTCAAAATATGGGGAGAGGGATTAAAAACACAACCAGGGAAGAGTTAGTAGTAAGATAACATCCAAAATATAGTAGTTTAAATTGCAGAAAGCATGTAACAGATACTCATTTCTTGGCTCCACTCCTTGTCCTTGCACTCTGCCTGGTAGGAGGAGTGTTCTTCACCTTCTGCTTCTTTTCCTTTGGCTTTGAGATTGGAGTTACTTCTACTGGTGCAGATGCACCTGATTCTTCTGGTGTTGTGGCAGGAATTGATGCAGTAGCATCAGTTGGGATTGCCTCAGAGATCTTTCTCTTTGGTGCCTTGACTGCTGGTTGTTTGAAGAATGTTTGTGTATTTCCCAGTTCTTCTCTCTTTCTCTGAGCTATTTGTTGGAGAACAAGTTGTATTGTTGCCTCATCATGTGCTGGTTTCAGTGCTGCTTTTTGTTGAGATGCAGAAGCATCAGGTGCAGGTGCATCACTCTGCATCTCAATTGCTTGTTTGACAGCTTCAGTTTCTTCTACTGCCTCTGGTTCTGCTTTTCCAGTTGGATCTTCTTCAGGATCCTGCACATTTTCTTGCTCAAGAGCAGAAACAACATTAGTTATAATGTTAGTGGGGCTAGTAGGGGTGGTTTGTTCTTGTTGTGGCTCAGTGATAGGTGAGGTTGGGATTGGACTTTGTTGCACAGTGTGAGTTGGTTGTTCTGTTTCAGTTGGTGGAGAGGGTGGAGGAGGGGTTGTTTGTGGTGGTGACTGTATTGGTGGATCAGTAAGGGAGGGTAGTGGTGATTTTTGTTGGGGAGATGCTTCTTTGGTAGGTGAATTGATTGGTGATTGGATAGGTGATGTGATTGGTGAAGTGTGGGTTGTTTCTTGTTGGGTTTGTGGTGGTGTTTTCTTGGCATATTTTTGTCTGGCAATTTCTTCCAGAATGACACCTCTAGCATGTTCTTCTTCCTCACTTTCAACTTCAGTATCACTTTCTTCTTCATCTTCACTCTCCTTGTCCATTTCTTTTTCTAATTCCTCATCCTCAAGCTCTGAATTATAAGTTTCTTCAAATTCAGGCTCTACTACAACCTTTTTCTTTCCCTTTGTTTGTTTTCTAGTCACCTTTTTCTTTGGTTTCTCTTCCTGTTCCTCTTCTTTCTTTTCTTCTTTTTCCTCATCAGCTTGCTCTTTCTCCTTATCTTGTTGTCTTTCAGTTCTTAACACCCAACTTGGGAACACAGGTGCCTCAATATTGCCTAATTCATTAGACAAATATTGGAAAACAAGCTGCAGCCAATCATGTTGTTCATTCTGAAATTTCCATACTGCAGCTTGCTTCTGCATGAAATACTCTTGCATTGCAGGCATAGGCACTGATTCTTTCACTTGTCTCATTCTCTCCTTCATCTCAGCATTCAAATTAGTGGGGGGAAATTTTCTTTGTTCATTAGCAGCAATAGGAACACCTTCTTTCATGCATCATTCAGTTATGAGACAAGGGAAAAACAGAAATCCCTTTGTTTTAGTTGTGCATGTATAGATTTCCCGCAATCAATCTACCTATGTCAACATTTTCCTCAAAGAGAATTGTATCTAGTAAGATCAATCTCTCTTTGGTCATGGCATATGTGTGTGAAGTAGGTAAAATTGATGTTGTAATGAACAAATGCCAATTTCCTAGAGCATCTATCAAATAGGTACTTCTCAGCTTAACTTCATTTGGTGTAAATCTTTCCCAAACAGAATCTGGTGTGGCAATTCTACCCCTAATCTCTTCCATTTCTTTCTTATGAGCCTTCCCTACTTTCTTTTCAAATTCAAGTCCATTGTATTTTAACAGATAATGCTCATTTATTTTCTTAGGATGAAAATGAACTATCTTACCTCTAACCTTAGAAGTGTAGCTTTTCTCTGGTCCTTTTCCTTTAGAAAGTCCAGTATAGAATTCTCTCACTAGCTCTTCAATGTATCCTCCTCGTGGCAACACAAAGTGATCCCAGTGAAGATTGGCCACTGTTGCCATGAATGATGGACTTGCTCTCTTCCAATCGTATCCCCTTTCTGGTAGCAACTGCATTTTCGATAGAAGAGCTTTCTCTTCACTGATCAATGTTGGTGCATTGGTCTTGCCTTTCTTGCCCTTTTTGGACGATGATGATGCATGTTTGCCTGATGATTTTGATGCTGGTTGCTTCTTCACCATTGTGTTCGCTGGATATGGAATTGATGTGTGTAACTGTTTGATTAGAGTGGGAGGTTTCAGATTGAGTGGAAGGGATAACGAAAATGATTTTAGGGTTTTTTTTAGTGAGGAGTTAAGAGAAGTTTTGATTTGATTGAGGTAGTAGCTGTTAGGTAAGGTCGTGGTGGACATGCGTGCAGCCACGTGTCTCCCTTGGTTACTCAACACTTCATTTAGTTTCTAACTTTGCTTCTGATGAGTTGTCATTCACACTTGATTAATTTCTTCAAACTTTTGAACTTGGGTACAAGGCACATTTCTTCTTCAATGCATATGTAATGCAGTAGCACTGCAATGCAGCTGCATCAATTTCCTGTTTTTCCTACAAAATACTTAAAACATCAAATTGAACAAAATTAAGTAAACATGATGGGTTGCCTCCCATTAAGCGCTTGTTTTAAGAGTCTTATCAGCCTGACTACCTCTTTCTTTTAGAGATTTTTCAAATGAGTGGTGACCTTATCTCTCACCACATGTACACCATAGTACATTTTGATTCTTTGACCATTTACCTTGAAGATGGTGTTTGAGGTTTCATCTAACAAGTCAACTGCTCCATGAGGATAAATTTTAACCAATTTGAATGGTCCTGACCACCTTGATCTAAGCTTTCCAGGCAAAAGCTTCAATCTAGAATTGTATAGCAGAACTAGTCCTCCCTCTTTTAAGTCTCTCTTTTGAATTCTCTTGTCATGCCATGCCTTTGTTTTGGTTTTGTAGGTTTCAGCATTTTCATAAGAGAATTGCCTAATCTCTTCTAACTCATTAAGCTCTAGCATTCTTTGTGTACCTGTTTTGTCTAAGTTAAAATTGAGCTTCTTGATAGCCCAATAAGACTTATTTTCTAACTCCACAGGTAGGCATGCTTTTCCATAGACTATTCTATAAGGAGACATTCCTAGGGGTGTTTTGAATGCTGTTCTATAAGCCCATAAAGCTTCATCCAAATGTAAAGACCAATATTTCCTATTTGGACTTACCATTTTTTCTAGCACTCTTTTGATTTCTCTATTTGAGATTTCTGCCTGCCCACTTGTTTGAGGGTGGTAAGCTGTAGCAACTTTATGCTTAACTCCATACTTAGCTAGAAGGTTTTCAATGACCTTATTACAGAAGTGTGAACCTTCATCATTAATTATAGCTCTAGGAGTTCCAAATCTAGTAAATATATTTCTTTGAAGAAATTTACTTACTGATTTTGCATCATTATTTGGTAATGCTACAGCCTCTACCCATTTGGACACATAATCAACAGCTACTAAAATATATAAATTGCCAAAAGAAGGTGGAAAAGGTCCCATGAAGTCCATTCCCCATACATCAAACAATTCAATTTCTAAAATATTGGTTCTTGGCATTTCATGTTTATCAAAGATATTTCCTGCCCTTTGACATTTGTCACATTTCTTGACCATAAAATATGCATCTTTAAATAAAGTAGGCCAAAAATAACCAGACCGAAATACCTTAGCTACTGTTCTTGTGCTTCCAAAGTGGCCACCATATGGTGCAGCATGGCAATGCAGAAGCACTGCTTGTTGTTCCTCCTCAGGAACACATTTCCTCATTAATTTATCAGGACACATCTTGTAAAGAAATGGATCATTCCAATAGTATTGTTTTACTATGTGGAAGAACCTTCTCCTTTGTTGATATGTCATATTCACTGGTGTCACTCTACTTGCAAGGAAATTTACAATATCAGCATACCACGGTGCAGATGCATTTGATGCTCCTGCATTGCTTGTAGCACATGCAGTTGCACTATGTGCATTGACTGTGATTGCCAATAGTTTCTCATCTGGAAAACTCTCCTTGATTTCTCCCTCTAGTGATTCACCTTCAAGTCTTGATAAATGGTCTGCTACTTGGTTTTCTACTCCCTTCTTGTCTCTAATTTCAAGATCAAATTCTTGTAGGAGTAGAATCCATCTTATCAGCCTTGGTTTTGCATCTTTCTTTGAAATCAAATACTTAATGGCAGAATGATCAGTATAAACAATTACTTTAGTGCCAACTAAGTATGATCTAATTTTTTCAAATGCAAATACTACAGCTAATAATTCCTTTTCTGTTACTGTGTAATTTACTTGAGCTTCAATTAATGTCTTGCTAGCATAATAAATAGAATGAAAAACCTTGTCATACCTTTGCCCTAGGACTGCTCCTACTGCAAAGTCACTAGCATCACACATTAATTCAAAAGGCCTGCTCCAGTCAGGTATTACTATCACTGGTGCTGTTACTAAAGCTTTTTTAAGCTTTTCAAAAGTATCCAAACAAGATTCATCAAATTTAAATGGTACATCATGTTGTAAAAGCATACATAATGGCTTTGAAATTTTTGAAAAGTCTTTGATAAACCTTCTATAAAAACCAGCATGGCCTAAAAAGCTCCTGATACCTTTAACTGTTGTTGGTGGGGGTAATTTCTCAATCACCTCAATTTTTGCTTTGTCTACCTCTAGACCTTTCTTTGAGATTCTGTGTCCTAACACAATGCCCTCTTGCACCATGAAATGGCACTTTTCCCAGTTTAACACTAGATTTGTATCCTCACATCTTTTGAGAATTTGTTCCAAGTTTGATAAACAATCTTGGAATGTTTCTCCAAAGACAGAGAAATCATCCATAAACACTTCCATTGATTGCTCAATGAAATCTGAGAATATTGACATCATGCATCTTTGGAAAGTTGCAGGTGCATTACATAATCCAAATGGCATCCTTCTAAAGGCAAAGGTTCCATAAGGGCATATAAAAGTGGTTTTATCTTGATCTTTAGGCTCAATGGTTATTTGATTGTATCCTGAATAGCCATCTAGAAAATAATAAAACTCTTTCCCTGTTAATCTATCTAGCATTTGGTCTATGAATGGTAAAGGAAAGTGATCCTTTTTGGTAGCCTTATTGAGTTTTCTGTAATCCATGCATATCCTCCAGCCTGTTACAGTTCTAGTAGGTATCAATTCATTCTTTTCATTGGCTATTACTGTCACACCCCTTTCTTAGGTACACATTGGACAGGGCTTACCCATGCACTGTCTGATATTGGGTATATGATGCCAGCATCTAGCCACTTAATGATTTCTTTTTTCACAACCTCCTTCATGATAGGGTTTAGTCTTCTTTGGCTTTCTATACTATTCTTAGAATTTTCTTCTAAGATGATTCTATGCATACACACAGAAGGACTAATTCCCTTGATATCTGCCATTTGCCAACCTATTGCTTTGGTATGTTTCTTTAGAGTATTGATGAGATCATTTTCTTGTTCTGAGGTTAAATCAGAAGCAATAATAACTGGTAAGGTCTCATTTTTTCCTAGAAAGACATACTTAAGATGTTTAGCCAATTCCTTCAATTCTAGCTTGGGAGGTTTTTCTATGGAGGGTAAATTTTCTTTGAGGTTTGGATCCTCAAGATTGAGAGGTTCATAAGTTCTGGCCCAGACTTCCTTACAAGAGTTTCTTATTGGCAGGTTTTTCTTTTCTAGTAATTCCTCATCCAGCAATGCAGGTGCATCAAGTGCATCTGCATTAGCCAAATGATCATACTGTTTGTAAAACTGTTTTTCTACCAATTTATCTAGAGAAAAAATGGATGAGCATTCTTCTGTATCCTCTGTGGGATACTTCATAGCACTCATTACATTGAATTTTATCTCTTGATCATTCACTCTCATTGTAAGTTCACCTCTCTGCACATCTATTAAGGTTTTGCCAGTTGCTAGAAATGGTCTCCCTAGGACAATAGGTACATCCTTATCTGCTTCAAAGTCAAGAATGACAAAATCTGCAGGGAACACAAATTTGTCTACCTTAACTAAGATGTCTTCTATTATACCTTCAGGATAGGCTATTGACCTATCTGCTAATTGAAGTGTCACAGTGGTTGGTCTTACAATTCCAATTCCCAACTGGTTAAAAAAAGATTTAGGCATTAAGTTAATACTTGCCCCTAAATCACATAAAGCTTTACCAGTATAAGAGGTTCCAATGGAAAATGGAATTGAAAAACTTCCTGGATCCTTCAATTTCCTAGGAATTTTACTTTGCATGATCTGACTACATTCTTTAGTCATGGCAACTATCTCAAATTCCCCTAATCTTTTTCTTTTGGTAAGCACATATTTCATGAATTTTGCATAGTTTGGCATTTGTTGAAGTGCTTCTACTAAGGGAACATTTATGTGCAACTGTTTTAGTACCTCTAAGAATTTGCTAAATTGTTTCTCCTCATGTGCTTTTTTTAATCTTTGTGGGTAAGGAGGAGGAGGGTACTCAGGTACTAACTTAGGTGTAGGGATTTGAACTTCTTCCTCTAATGCAGGAGCATTGGATGCTTCCACATTTCTTTCTTTGCTATTTTTCTGTTTTTCTTTTTCTTTTTCTCCCTTATCTACACTTTCCCTCCTCTCATTTGATTCAATCAAATCCTTGCCACTTCTTAAGGAAATAGTTTTAACCTGCTCTTTTCCCAGTTTCTGGGAAGGAGCAGCTTCTGTATTAGAAGGTAAGGCACCTGATGGCCTTTGATACAAAGATGTGGCTAACTGTCCTACTTGGGTCTCTAGATTCTTAATGGAAGCATCTTGAGTTTGTCTAGCTGTTATTGCTTCTCCTATGAATGTTTTGAGCATATTTTCTAGAGAATTTTCATTGGTGGCTTGTTTTTTAGGTGGGAATCCTGATGGTGTAGATGGTGTAGTATTAGATGCAGGTGCATTGTTATTGCTCCATCTAAAGTTAGGATGATTTTTCCACCCAGGATTATAAGTGTTAGAATAGGGGTTGTTATTTCTATTATAACCTACATAATTTACAGAAATAGGGTTGCTAGGACATTCCTCATACAAGTGACCTCCTCCACAATATACACAACTGGTGGTACCTGGAGGTGCTTGTTCTACTGCTGCTGCAGTGCTGTCTGTTGATGCAGCTGCATTAGATGCAGTTGCATTAACTGAAGTGAAGTTTTTTATCAAGTTGGCTAAAGTGGCTACTTGAGCAGATAAGGCTGTTACATCACTAACCTCATGTACCCCTGATGGTTTCTTTTGGGCACTCACCCTCTCAGTAGGCCAACTAGAGCTATTAGCTGCTATTCTATCAATTAACTCACATGCTTCATTGTATGACAGATTTAATAACACTCCACCAGAAGATGCATCAAGCATTATTCTGGTTTGAGGTTCTAAACCATTATAAAAAGTTTCCATTTGAATAATAACAGGTAAACCATGATGATGACATTTTCTTAAAAGTTCTTTCCACCTTTCCCATGCTTCAAATAATGATTCAAACTCTTTTTGTCTAAAAGATGTAATATCAGTTCTCATCCTGGCATTTTTGATAGGTGGGAAATATTTTCCTAAAATTTTTTCAGCCATTTCATTCCATGAATGGATAGAGTTAGGCTCTAAAGAGTTTAGCCAAGCCTTAGCTCTATCTTTCAAAGAATAAGGAAACAACCTTAATCTGAAAGCATCTTCACTAACACCAGGTAAGATAAAGTTACTACATACTTCTATAAACTGTTTTAAATGCAAGTGAGGACCCTCTAGAGGAGTTCCTCCAAATTGACCAATAGTTTGAAGCATTTGAAACATCATAGGTTTAAATTCAAAATGCACAACATCAATATGAGGTCTAGATATGCTAGTTTGCATGTTTTGATGATCAAACTGAGCATAATCCCTCATAGGTCTATCTCTATCATTAATTGTACCTATGGGATCCATGTGAATGAATCTTTCTCTGTGATCTTCTTCTGTATCTTGATGAGAGCCAGGACCTCCTCTTACTGAGTGTGGTCTTGAGCTTTGTCCTTCACTGTAAGACATCTTGCAGGCTTGTTCCTTTTGCTTTTGGAGTCTTAACAATCTCCTAAATCTTCTTTCTATCTCTGGATCTAAGCTGTATTCTGGTGTCCTGTTTCTGGTCTTGTACATATGCTAAAGCACCATGTGCTCCTGCATGACAGAAACTTGCAAATACCAGAATAATATACACTAAATTACAGTATATCAGATTTTTAAAAGAATTTAACTACAATCCCCGGCAACGGCGCCAAAAACTTGGTGTGTGGAAAACATGTGCAAGTATACACAGTCCATAACAAGTAATATAGTGTTTAGAACAGGTCGAACCCACAAGGATTGATGAACTCTGTAACATCCCCTAATTAGCTAATTAGATTTAATTAAATTAGCGCGAGGTTAAGTGGTTTAGTTGGCAATAATTATATGATGTGGTAAATTAATAAATAATAGTTATGCATAATTGCAATATTATGTTAAGTTAGTGAGTCATGAGAATTAATGTGGTGTTAAGAGAATATTAGAGAGTAGGGGTATATTGGTCCTTGCAACCCTTTTATTGAAGGCCAGCTGAACACACCACAACACCACATCATTTTCAGTCTTCAGCAAAAAGAAAGAATAGAAGGGAGAGAGCTTGAGAGAGAGGGAGAGAGCTCGAGAGAGGGGGGAGGAAGAAGAGGTAGGATCTCCATGATTCCTTCATGCATGTGAAAGATAACACCACCAATCTTTTCCATTTCCTTTCTTCTATCCAATGATGCAAACTTCATCAGCCACACTCCCTTCTCCATCAAATCACCATTTGAGAGCAAGCCAGCTCAACTTGAGAAAAATCTGAGTTACCCACCTTGCATGTCCTTGTTGTAGGCATACAATCAGTACCAAGATTCATATTCAAGCCACCATTCAGTTTGAAGTCATTTGGGTAGCTAAGATTCGGAATTAGCTGCTGTCCAAGCGATTTGGAGTGGCTAAGTTCGTTGTTGGAGCGTGTTCGAAGAGAGTTCGTGGTTGTCGGAGCGGTTGAGTTCTCGGAGTCTCGGTGTTTGCGTGATTTTCATCACGATAGGTGAGTTCTATAACTCGCTTAGGGAATGTGTTTGCGTTCTGAGTTTTATTTTTGAAAACCATGGTCACACGTTTTTGTTATCGAAAGGAAACTTATTAAAAACCGTTTTCTCCAAAGAATCGTGACTTAAATCATATATTGTGTGATTGATTGTGTTGGAACGCTATGATATATTATTTTAATGTGTGATTGAGTTTGGGTCTCGATCGGAAGGGAAGTGGGAATCGGAATGGAATGGACTTACTCATGAAAAACCTATTTTTCTGGAAAACTGATGGAGACACACGGATCGTGTGCCTCTGAGCACGGGTCGTGCGCCTCCATCTGATACGACAAGACCTGGATTTTTAAAATACGCACGGATCGTGCGCTTAGTCGCACGGGTCGTGCTTATGTCTCTGGAACTTTCTAAAATTTCAGTGGAAAACGCACGGATCGTGTGCCAAGTCGCACGGGTCGTGCGTATCTTTCTGGAAATCTTCTGCAAACTGTTCAAAAAGCGCACGGGTCGTGCGCCTACACGCACGGGTCGTGTGAGACTTTCTGGCCTTCAATTTCAAAGTACCTTTTTATCCATTCCAAATGATTCCAATCCTCTTCTAATCCATTCCCCAAGGTTCCACAACAATGTAAAGGTAACAATGGTATGAGATTGAACATGTTCGATAGAAAGTTTGTGTGTTATGAATAAACTGAAAATCCGCACTTAGAGAACGTGAGAGTGCATATGCCAAGAATGATAATAATACACTGTAATTGACTGATATGGTACATGGTACTTGACTGGAATGACTAACAGCCCATTGCGGGTACACAGACTGAAAAGGTATAATAAATACAAGAGGAAAAAGGGTGACGACCCTAAGAGGTTAGCATACTAGGGGAGGGGAAGTCATGAGCCCCAAAACCTAGACTCAAGAATGTTTCCCCCGCTAGAAATAGCGGGATGGGTTCACCAAAGTCAAGAGATGCCTATAAAATAGGTAGACTGAGGTGTTATGCTAAAAACATGGAACAAAGATTGCATGCTTCATGTGTCGCTTAGGAGGGCCATGAGCATGAAGGTTACAGGAACTAAATGTATTTCCACGTGGTTGCTTTTTAGGACCACGAGTTCAAAACAAGGCATAATGAACCGCTAGAGTAGTAAGGGGTCTCGATAGGACTCACTGAGATAATGTTTATCTCACCCTTCATATTTGTGGTTTTTACAGAGAAACAGGGGAAAGCAAAGGCGGTAAAGCACGGCTAGCTGGTGTGACTCTCTGAGTCATTGAAGACCTAGTTTCATGTTTTAGACCTTTGTTCCGTTTATTGTTTCTGTGTTCCGATTGTATAACTTTTGATGTTAAGTTGTAAAATCGTTTCCGCTACTTTATGTTTTGAGTATTGAACACCAGGATTATGTACAAGTCTTAAGTTTTGGAACTTAAGCATTTTTAGAAAGTTTATGAGGTTCAGAGAACCATTTGTTATGTATTAAAGAAAGTTTTAGTTGTGTCCAATATTTCAATAACAGGAAGTTACTCTGATGTATGCCATCTAGTGCATTTCGGTGATTCTATAGCTTAGAAATCATCGGGGTGTTACAATCTCTTTCAAAAGTCAATATTATGTAATTTAGAGGAAGTAACTAATTTAACAAGATATTTGATGATGGTGAGTATCACAAGTAAGTTAGAATAAAGCAAGGTGTAAGTAGTTGTAATGCAAATAGAGAAAAGCTAGTTGGAATGTCTTCCCCAAGTAATTTACTTATAAGTGTTTAATGCAGTTATGATGCAGTTGCACTAAATGCTGTTGCATTAGTTGTGTGCTTTTCAGTCACTTTTCTTCAGAGTTTCATTACAAGCTTCCTATGTCTAGGCTTGCTAAATAAGTTCACTCTTGTCTTTTAAATTACCCACAGTATCACCCTATGGACTATACTATCCTATGTCTAGGACTTAGTATGGTTTTCACAAAGTTCCCTTTATGTAAAACACTCACCCATATTAGTTCTTGAGTTCTTAATTGTAAACCATGTCTGCTTTTACAAATCTACTTATTCTAAGTGATCAATCTCAAAATAAGTGTTGAAAATATTATCAAGCAAGAACTAAAGTGCACACATCATATACTTGTATTAAACTTACTGAAAAGCTCATTAAATGGTTAGAACATTCCAACTAAGAGAGGTTTAGTTCAACATAGACATTGCAAGGCAAATATAAACAGAATAGAACATGTTTATATAATTGAAATCACAAAAGAGAAACAACAAGATAGAGTTTACACAAGTTGTAGCTCTTAGCATGAATTCTCCTAGCAATGTAGTTGCATTAGCTCCTTAGCACTTTGGTAAAATTATGAAATCGAAGTAAGGAGGATTTGTCACTTCCTTCCTTTCCTTCTTACAAAATAGAACTTATCTATGTGGAGTGAAATTTTAATCTAACTTATGGATTGTGATCTATCTTCAAGTGAAGGAGTGAGGTCCTTTTATAGTCTTCAAAAGAGGTGCTTCCTTCCTTCATGTTGAAGTAACTTTGGTGGCTGTATTCATGGCTATTTTACAGCAGCTGATTCCCATGTGAAGTTTTCAATCAAGTGTATAGGGAGGTCAAATGAGATAAGAACATGTGTCCCTATGTTGATGACTCTTCAAAGCTATGTGGGAATTGTAGGCGCTGAAATATGAAGTGTTCTTGCTTTAGGAGACCAAGCATGAGGTCATCAAGTGCAAGTGGATGGCTCCAACCTTCAGGCAATGCAGTTGCAGTGCAGTAGCATTGTGCTAAACCAGTGCAGTTATAAGTGCAAGATCAATGCAGGAGCATTTGATGCAGGAGCATCTAGACTGCACTGAACAAACTTATCAAACATACCACAATATATCCAAAATGGCCTATAATAAACTATAACCATGTCAAATACTCAAGTTATCACATATTACATAAAATACTATATAAACTCTTTATCTTTGCTTGAAAGAGAGCAATTTATTAAGTTTAAACATATGAATAACTCTATATAAAATAGAGTTATCAGAGGGCTAGAATAGCTTCCTCATCTAGACGAGGCACCGTGACATGGCGCAACCGGGGCAGGTTGATAGCATCACCATTGGGGCTAGCGAAAAGGCTCTTAAAGTACGTAATGGTTTCTTGCTGGAGCGTGGCATCATCATTGCACCAAATGCCGTTGGGAAGCGTAAGACCATAAATTTTACTCCTTTTCCTTCTAATGATAGTTTGAGCATGAAAAAACCGAGTATTACGATCTCCAAACTGTATCCATTTATCACGCGATTTCTGAAACCAGTGAATCTCCTCTGGAGCTAGAATCTGGTCATACTCCTTTTGCAACTGTTGCTCCAAGATAACATGGCTTGATGAATCGGTCCTCTCTAAGGCTCGGTGGATACCCTTAATTATATTTTCCAAGCTTTGCTTCTTCTTCCTTATGTTGCCAAAAATGTCCCTGTTAAAAGTGAGAGAGTCCTCCTGAACTCGTTGGAGCGCTAGAGTGGGATTAGATTCCTTCGCCCAGGCTTTGCTAACAACTTCTAGGTACTCAGGATGGGTGATCCAAGCTGCCTCAAAGCGGATGGGTGATCCAAGTTCCCCCACAATGGAGAAGAAGGGGAAACTGGTCAGAGTGCATTCTGTGAAGCAATCAATAAAAGCCTCGGGGAACTAGTGGAGCCAATCAACACTAGCAAGACCCCGATCAAGCTTCTTGGAAACCCGACGGTAGCCTCTACAAGTCCTTGTCCATGTGAACAACCCACCCTCTGTAGTTACATTCACCAAGTTGCAATTATCTAAGACCCTCAGAAAATCATCTGCCCTATTGATGTTAAAGTTACCTCCTTGTTGCTCATTGGGAAGGAATATTTCATTGAAGTCACCAATTAACATCCACGGTCCACTAACAGTCGCCCGTAGCTGAATTAGGTATTCACAAAATAGCAATCTCGTAGTATAAACCGGACTAGCATAAATACCTGTAAGATACCAAGCCTTATCTCCTATTTTTAATTTGATAGTAATGGCACACTCGTGAGAGTCGATGACCGATGTAGAGACATTACAACCATTCTGACGGAGGATCCACAAACCACCTGAATGACCTCTTGCATCTTCAATAGCTACACGACTATAACCACTGCGACCCAAAAGTTAGTGGTTCTTGCGAATGGAATGTGTGTTTCCATAATCACCAAAATGGTCGGGGAATATTTCCGAATTAATTCCATCAAGTGTCTATGAGCTTTTTTGTTATGAGCTCCCCAGATATTTCAGGAGAGCACAGTTACTTCTTTGAACTCAATCATCCCATCAAATAGAAGATTGAGCCAAAAAAGCGTAACCTCATTGGAGCATTTCATCGTGAGGTTCCTCCGAACAAAGGGGAGTCTCCTTTACTACCTCTACTTCATCAATGTTGAGCGCTGCACTGTGGTCGCTGTTTGCATCTCCGTTTACTGGTTCCACCTGCTTATCATGATTGGTACTGTACCTTTGAATGGCATCAGCGTCCATTGCGGTTTCCCTTCGCTCCACTACACTAGGCCGCTGCAAGATAACAGACCCATTCCTCGCTGTGTTAGCAGTGGGCCGAGGCACATGTGGATGTTGAATGGGAGTTGAGGTAGTTGGTACGTTGGGCCTTGTTAGTACCATTAGCCTTTGCCAGCCCAACACTTGAGGCTTCACCACGCTCCATATCCCCCGTGTCATTCTTTCTCTTTTTCAATGGATTGGACATTAATATTTGACTTGCATGTGGACCGGTATGAGTTGGCCCATGATTAATAAGCGCCACAAATTTGTTTCTGTCTGTTGAGGAAATTACTCTTCTTAAATTGACTTTGACTTCCATATTGATTAGCATGACTGTTGATTCCTTTCTTGGCTTCCTGTTTCTTCGTCCCACTCTGCCGTTTTTTACGTGATACAGTTATCCACTCCCCATGCAATTCAATTCCTTCCTCATCCGTCGTTGCATTTTTTTCGGCCATCCCTTCCACTAATTCCGCCATGATTGTAGTTGGTGTTGACACAGGTTGTTGCGCCGCAATCACAGTCCCTTCCACCGCCGTCGAAGTAGTCGGACCACCCCTAGTATTACGATCTGCCGATTGCACCTTCGGTATTGTGAAATTTCTAGAGTAGTGCCCATAACAACCACAGGATGCACAGATGGTGTGTAGACCCTCGTATTTAACTTTGTACCAGTCATCGTTGATGCATACTTTCCCCACCACTGGCTTGGTCAGATTGATCTCCACACAGATGCGAGCAAACACCCTCGCTCTACTTTTAGAGTATTAGAGTCCACTTTCACCGGAGTACCTACCGCAATGTAACATCCCAAAATAATTAATAGAATTATTTGGATGTTAACCCAATTGAATTATTTTAGTAGTTGACTGGTAAATTTATTGAGTGCTATAATTAATTATTGGTTGTCATAGGATCGTTAACCGGTTAATTCGGGGCAATGACGATTCAGAAACAAAATTAGAGATTAAGGGCAATGTGGTCATTTGACCAAATTACCACTTAATATATAAAGTAAGAAAGAATTAAAAGAAAAGAAAGAAAAGAAAGAAAGGAAGCATACACGAGAGACAGAGAGAAAGAAATGAGAAGAAGAAAGAAAATGGAGAATGGGTATGGAAGGAAGAAGAGGAGCAAGGGAGAGATAGGTTCATCGAAAGTTTTTCCTTCCAACACGAAAAATGATCACCGTTTCTTCCTCTTCAATTTGATACAAACATCACAACATATGACCCACTCTCTCTCAAATCACCATTTTTGAAATTAATGGAGAAAGTGAGGGATGTTGAGTTCTCTCTTCCATTTCTTGTCATGGAGGTTAGGGAAGTTAAAGTATAAGGTTAGATACCAACTTGGAGTGAAGGAATCAAGGATTGGGTGAGCTGGGGTTTTGAAATCAAAATTTGGGGTTTATGTGTGAATAATGATTGAAGGTTGAAGATGATGAATAGTGTTTGATGATTCATGGATGATTAGGAACGAACCCGGAGCGTATTGAGTGCGGAACAAAGTTCAATTTCGCGAATTGGAAGTTGGTTGGTGATTAGGGTTCGAATGGTGGGATTTCGAGGAATTCGGTATTTCGGTCAAAAAGATGTCTCGTGATCGAGTGGAAAGCTTTGGGAGCAGATACGGATGTTGCCGGAACGTGGAGTTGATTCGGGGAGCGTTCGTGTGGTTATGACGGAAAAGCAATTTCGCGGAAAGTCTCGGCTATTTGTGATTTTCATCACAATCGGTGAGTTTTACTCACGTTTAGGATTGTTCCGTTTTGAAATGAATTTTTCCTGATTTGGTTTCAGAAGATTTTGAGTCGAAAACTGTTATTTCGAAACATATCGTATTTTGATAAAATTCGTTTAGATTGAGTTTTTGATTGGATTGATTGATCGAGTGATGTTATTGGATATGTTTTTGTACTGTTTTGGTGTTGGGATTGGACTGGAACAGGTACCGGAAGTGATCGGAATTGATCGGAACGACGAAAAACGCAAAGCGGAATGAAAATAGAATGCTGTCAAATGCGCACGAACCGTGTGTCTGGTTTTGTTTCTATTTCGCAAATTTTTATAACAGGGTGCACGACCCGTGCGCAGGGGAGCACGAACCGTGCGCAGTGTTCTGTCCAAATTTTCTAAACTTGCCCGAAACGATCCCGATCGATTCCAATCCTCTTTTAATCCTTTCCTAACCCTTTTCCAATGATATTAGGCTTTTAATGCCATGATTTTGAATATGTTTTCAAAGGTTTTTATAATGGTTTGCAAAGCTATGTTTAATTCGAAAAACCGTAACATAGTATACGGGAGCGAACACATAATATGCTTGTTATGTAGAACTAAATGTTCAGTAACAGTTTAATGTCAAGGAACTAAATGTTCAAGTGATCGTTATGATATATGAATTATACCAAGTTTAGGAGACGACCCAATGTGGGTGGATATATATATTATATTGAGTTTGGGTGACGACCCATGAGACTAACATACTAGGCGGGGCAGTCATGATCCCCTACCTTAGGCTCCATGCCATTAGGAAAAATGCTATTGGTAAGGGGGTTCACCGGGTATATAGCAACGGATTGCAGTCGGTGTTATGTTAAAAAGTTGTCGTGCGATACACCGGGTATATAGCAACGAATTGCAGTCGGTGCCGTACTTTGTTTGTTGTGCGATTGACAGGTTCACCGGGTATGTAGCGGTAACGCAGTCGGTGATCTGTTAAAAGTTAAATAATGCGGTCCACCGGGTTTGTAGCAGTAATGCAGTCGGTGCCGTGTTAAGTTAAAAAAGAACTCATAATTGAACCGAGAGTGTTAGTAGGGGTCTCGGTAGAACTCACTGAGATTGTATCTCATTGTTTATATGTTGTTGAACAGGGAAAGAGAGGACCAAAGAGGCACGAGTAGGTTGAACTCGGATGGTTGCTGATGACTTAAGTTTATGCTTAAGTTTATGTTTCCCTTTGTTGTCTATGTACTGCAACACTATGCCTTTAGAGTTATATCCTTCTTCCGCTTTCTTGTATGATACTGAATACTATAGTTGCTGATGGTTTATGGTCTGAAAACCGTATTGTCTTGTTTGTAAATAAGACTGTTTGGTTTATATTCAGCGAAAATTTATAGTGATATTTAGTGTCTAAGCAGGAAATATATCTCTGATGTTCTAGGGATGGTACACTTGGGTATTTTTACTAAATAAAAATACCGGGGTGTTACAGCAGTTGCCAAAGAAAGAAGAAAACTTTCATCATAATACAATAAGTTAAGCCCTGGAACCTAATCCAAACCATAGTCTTCTCCACCTTCGCGTGTGGTGTGGCAAATTTAGGGTTCCATTGCGCCACTGCAAGATAGTGGCCAAACATCATCCATGGCCCCTCTGAGATGATCTTTTCACGGTCCATAGGTAGATCACATTTAACCATGTAAAATCCATTATCCACATCCATAATCTCGAAGTCCCCAGTGAGTTTCCATAATCTCTTCAGACGTTCCTTCATGGTTTTATACCCCACCGTCTTACCCAATAGCTTCACCACCAAAGCCTCCTTCCATGGATAACACAAATCATTGAAATACTTCTCCTCAATAGTGATCTGTGGGAGTAGCCTGTTGTCGTTGTCGTGCGTAAGCTTCACTTGTCCGGTTGCAATTAGATATTTCTTTTCATGAACTCTTGGTAATTCCTTCCCCTCTGCGAGCATGTCTCTAAACGGGACTTTCTTGACGACCCCCGTCTTGCCGGCACTGTTAGGATCCGGTGGTTTGCTTGGCAATGGTTGCGCCGGCGTAGTGAAAACAAAAGCCTCCGAGGAAAATTAATGTTTAATTTAAGATATAATAACTATTTAAAATTGGTTTAATTAGTAAATTATTTTAAATTTGGTTTAATTGATTTAATTAAACTTTTTATGTTGACTCTCTAATTTACTTAAATTAATGGAGTTTAATTCCAAAAGTTAGGCTAAAGTGCTTCCGGGGTCCCTTATCTTTATTTAATGTAACGATTTGGTCCTTTATCTTTTTTTTGTCCCAAATCAGTCCTTTATGTTTTAAATTTTTGACACATAAATCCTTTTCTGTCCCAAATCAGTCCTTTATGTTATAAATTTTTAACACATAAATCCTTTTTTTGACACATAAATCATCACTGTTAACGGAAAGGGATTTATGTGTCAAAAATTTGAAAGATAAAGGACTTATTTGGGACAAAAAAAACATAAAGGACTAATTCGTTACTTTAAATAAAGATAAAGGACCCCGAGAGCACTTTAGCCCAAAAGTTATATGAAGAAATTTTTGACCCAATAATTAATTGATTTATGTTTATTTATAGAATATTCAATTTATAGAATATTTGCTTGAGTAAACTGGTTACGTTTCCTTTTGTAACGACCGAAAAATCTGGATGAGGGATTCTTTGAAGTTTTTGAAATGAAGCCGCCACCAAAGTTTAGTTTAAGGGCAAACATTGGAAAATCCCTATTGAGTGGATAAGGGAGTTTTGCGGACCAGGTTTAAGCTCGGGATTCGTTTATGCGTAGGGAAGGTATTAGCACCCTACGACATCCTTCCTAAGGAAGGTTACCTTTTAACTAAACGTGTAAACATTTATTAATTTTAAAAATTTTTTTTTACCCTTATTTACAAATTAAAAGAAAAAGACTTGGAAAGAGGACATTTAATTATTTTTCTTTGTTTTTGGAAAAAAATAAGAAATAAGAAATTTACAAAAGAACTAAAAAAGGTTTTTATTAATGCAATTGACAGAGGTCGGCCGCCCTCTGCTCCTACGTATCTCTTGGTAGAGAATCAAATCACACGTAGTTCTTGGGGTAGAAAAAGATTTGTGTGAAAATGAGTTGGACTTGCTAGTTTGTAAAATATGAGAGCATGAGTTGGACTCATCAGTTTGTAAAGATAGTGAAGATGAGTTGGACTCATTGTTTAGTGAACGAAATTGTTTGTTTTGTAGAAAAATATGGAAAAGGGGCGTATTTGTAAAAAAGGGGTGCATAAAGCATCATGGGGTTTTGAAAAGGGGGGTGCGAACAGTGAGATCAATTCATTTTTGTGAACTGGGCTGTGTTTAAAAATATGGACTTGTTGTCAAAAAAGGATGGGCTTACTGTCAAAAAGATGGGCTACGAGTTGGGCTTGTACCTGGTGCTGTATGATTAAAACATGAGAGGTGTAAGAATAAATCTGATATGAAAAACCAAAAGGAAACAGGAGGCCCAATACACTATAAGCAGCAAACCTAAAACTAAAGACCTAAAAATCCCTTCTCCTCAAACTCAAATGCGCCCTATGGGGGGAGAGAGAGAGAGAGAACAGAATTTCGAAGAGAGAGAGAGATGGGGCGCGACGGAGAGAGAGCCTGAGGGAAGAAGAACGACGGTGTGGGTTTGAGGGTGGTGCATGATGGGGTTATATGGTGGTGAGAGAGAGAGGAACGACGGTTCGTGGTGACGTGAGAGAAAGAAAAGAGGAACGATGGAAGGGAGCGTGATGCGACTGAGAGTGAGAGCGACGGTGTGGTGGCTTGTGCGAAGGGTGGGGGGTTTGATGGTGGGGACGATGGAGAGAAGGATGTTGGCACGGTGGTTGTCGTTATGGTGGTTTGGGTGATTTTGACCGTTTGGCCGTTTTTGATGGTGGTCGTGACAGGGTTTTGGGCGAGGTGAAAAGTTACGATGGCTGTTATGGTGGTTCACGGCGGTGCGCCGGTGATGGGGTGGAGGACGACGACGATAGAGAGAGAAGGACGATGGTACGACGACGAGAGGGTACCGTACGGTGTTAATGGCCTCATGACGGCAACCAAGATGGGGACGCGGTGGTTGTAGTGACGACGACGATGATTATGGTGACGGAGATGGTGGTGATTACCGTGGTGGACGTTTGTGGGTTTTGTTCTGTTTCTTCATTCTACTCCCTTTCTTCTTCCTGGATTTTCTATTTTTCTTTTTCGGTATCTGGTTTGTCGTGTTATGTGGGTTTATGGAAATGGAGAAAGTGAAGTTTAATGTTGTAGAGTTTAGGGAAGATGAAAAATAACAGTGAATGCTATATTTGTTGTTGTTGAAGAAGGAGAAGAAGTCGCTGAGGGAATTGAGCATAAAGGACAGTGTTGTGTTTCTTCTCTTTATTCGATTTTTCACTCTCTTTTTTGTTCTACGTTTTTCTCTCTATTTTGCTACTGTTTTTGTCTCTCAGAATCGTTCCCCCCCCTCACAGTTTTTTCCTTTTCGTTTTCTCTCCCCCTGTGACTGGGTGTCTGTTTGGTATTTATAGGCAGCTTGGTGAGGTGCTGAGGAATCAAAAGGACAACAATTAGAGAAAGGACCAAGGACAGCAGCTGGCTAGGGAAGGACATCCAGCTGGATGGAGGCGATTTGGGTGCCTATTTGAATAGGGAAAAGGACAACAGTTGGCATTTGGGGAGGACAGCATTAAGGAAAAAAAAACCTAGCTTGGGCAGCCAGCAGCAGCTGCGCCCCTTTCCCTCTTTTTGAAATCTTGTATTTTAATTTTTTGTACTATTATCCTTTTTTATTTTTGTCTATATGTGTAAAAGGACTTGGTTATGTAATAATAAAAACTTTGGCTATTCAGCTGATTTTGTATTACATTTTATTTATTTTTATATTTTATGATAATAAAGCAATATCAACAAAAAAAGACGAGTATCAAAATAAACATCACACGTTGAGCGTTAAAGACACGCGCACGATTAAAGTGACCAGAATAAAAAAAAAGTTTTTTTGGATTTTTTTTCAATTAGCCGGACAAAATTAGGGTATGACACATTTATAATTAAATAAGTACTTATTTTATTTGGGAATATTTATCAAATTAATGGCCGATATAAATTAATTTCTGATAATATGCATCAAATTAGTTGCTAATATCAATATGAATATGAATTAGTTACAAATTTCCTTTTATTATATGCATCAAATTAATAGTCACATACCCATTTTAATGTCAATCAAATCGTGACACTTTTGTTCCCAAATCTACACAGTTTTTTTAGGGAAAATAATGGAGATCGTATCTCCGTCCCCTTAATTCGAGTTCGGTTTAATTATTCTCAATTGATTATATTATAATCAATTCGAGTCCTGTAGCTCGGTTGACGAGCTAAGAGACATGAAAGAGTTGCAAGTAGGAGGTCACGTGTTCAAACTCTATAAACTAACATTTCCCACTCACGCTAACATTTGCTTATAAAAAAATGGTTTAATTACAGTTTTGGTCCCCCTATTATGACCAACTCACGATTTTGGTCCTTAAAGTTTTAATTTGACCATTTTGATCCCCCTATTTTCCTAATTTGACGAATTTGATCCCCCTCTTAATTTGGTCAAAATTAAGACTCAATTTTGACTGACTCATCCTACGTGGCAGTCCACGTAGACTGCCACATAGGCACACCCCCCACCCCCACCCCTTCGCACTCCCTTCGCACCACCCACCACCTTCGCCCTCCTCTGCGATCTGCGACATTTTCCTTTCCCTCCGACTACGATCTGCGACGAGCGAGAGAGGGAGAGCGACGAGCGGGGAAGAGAGATGGAAAACGAGGGGGATCGGTGATTGAGAGAGGAGGGAGAGCGACGGTGGGAGATGCGAAGGAGAGAGAGGGTGTGGTTGTGGGGGGGGGGGGGTTCACGGAGGTGGGGGTGGGAGGGGGGAGGGGAAGAGGAACAGTGGAGGGGGGATCGGTGGGGAAGAGGAACAGCGAAGGGGGGATGGGGGTGCGCCTACGTGGCAGTCCGCGTGGGCTGCCACGTAGGATAAGTCAGTCAAAATTGACTTTCAATTTTGACCAATTAAGAGGGGGACTATGATTTTTCAAATTGGGAAAATAGGGGGACCAAAATCGTGAATTGGTGAAAACAGGGGGACCAAAACTGTAATTAAGCCTAAAAAAAGATATAGATAGATGTTTTGATTTTGACTTTTGACGGCATATATAAAATAAATTTAAATTTTAAAATATACAAATGAGATCTAAAATCTTCAAAAAGGAAAAAGCTCGTGATGCATTAAAAAAATAGGATAGACACCATCAAAATTTATTATATTTATTCGGTAGTGGATTCAGAAATTTTAGTTAGTGGGGCAAAATTAATATAATCTATATTTTTTCACATAAGAATTTTTTTTAAGTTTTAATGAAATACACAATCCCGTGACAAAAAAAATTAGAGTTTAATTTGTATTCATTGTGTTAGTAAATTTTTTACGCCGTCAACAAAGACGACGTAAAATATTTTTTATAAGATGTCATTTTGTGATTGGTTAACGTCGTAAAAAACTATTTACACTATCGATGTATATATAGAATAAATTCAAACTTCCAAAATCAAATGTGTTTTTTGCCGAATTAAATCTGTGTATTATATATAGCATTGAGTGAGAAAGATTTTCTCTATATCAAAAAAAAAGAATGATTTTCTCCAATCAATTAAATCTTCTTCCACTATCTAATATTCAAATTATCTTCCTCACATTATTACACCCGAATTTTATGGATTATGACATGACATGATATAAACAAAAGAAGTATTTTCAATTGCAATTTTATAAAGGCTTAAATATATGTTTGACCCCTTGTAAGTATGAGCATAATTCATTTAGGCTCCTGTAATTTTTTTTTAAATGGCCCTCGCAAATATGAAGCGTTTACAGTTAAGACCCTCTGTTAACTTTTCATCCAAAAAAACTGACGTGCCTAACGAAGATGACATCAACATGACATCATGAATGATTAACAGAAAAAAATCAACAGAGAAATATTATCGTTTTTGAATTGTGTCAATCTTTCTCTGTTAATTATTCCATTTTTTTGGAACAGTCTGAAGCGGAACTGAATCGTTTCACTCTTTTCTCTGTTAATCATTGATGATGTCATGCTGACGTCATCTTCGTTAGTCATATCAGTTTTTTTGAATAGAAAGTTAACAGAGGGGGGTTAACTGTAAACGCTTAATATTTGCAAAAGCCAAGCCATTTTAAAAAAAAAATTACAGGGGCCTAATTGGATTATGACCATATTATATTTAGGCCTTTTATAAAAGATTTTATTTGACCCTTGAAAGTCTTTTAATTTATTACCACGTTTTACTTGTTTTTTTTTTTGATAAAATTACTTGTTTTTTTTAACAAGTTCTGATAACCTCATAATATTTTTTTTGGTAACAAAATAACCTCATAATCTTGTAATTGATTTTTTTGTTATGGTAATAATCTTGTAATTGATTTGACATATATTTTTTTGACCGGAATTGATTTTACATATTATATATCCATAAAAACAGAGAGCGAGAGAGAGGGCATTACGATATAAAAGGGATAGAGAGGCTATATTTTGGTACAATATCACAACTTTCTTTCGTAGTGTTATTGAGTTATTTCTTTTCCGTTTTCTTGTCAATGGCTTCCTTAGACGTAGTAGACAAGATTGCAACGAAACCAGCGACAACAAACACGACAACAAACCAAACAAACAAAAGAGAAAGATTGAAATCAAAAAAGTGGAGCAGAAGAACAAGCGTCACGTGGCCTTCTCAAAACGCAAACAAGGGCTCATCAACAAAGTCACTGAACTATCCCTTCTTTGCCAAGCAAAAACCGCGTTGATCATCACTACTCCAAACGGCAAGTTCTACGCTTGTGGCTACCCTACCCCTGATACCGTCATTCAAGATTTTCTCGCCGGAGAGAACCCTTTTTCGCCGAACCAACAAGAAAAACAAGAAGATGAGAAGGTTGCAATCGAGACCCTAAGGCTTCAGTATGAGGCAATTCAAGATCAGTTGAAAGAAGAGAAAAAAAAGTTGCAAGCGCTCACGAAGGCACACAATAGTGGTTCGTGTTCCTCTTCTTGGTGGAATCTTTCTATTGAAGATATGAGTTTTGAAGATCTTGATCTGTTTAAGACTTCTTTGGAACATTTGAAGCTTAACATAGTTACTGCCATGGAAGCTAAGATATTTAGTTCACTTGAACCATTGCCGCTTGCTGTTTCTCCATCGCCACCAAGATTATCAAGTTATTCTCTCTTGAGTGAGGAATTCCTTGAGCAGCAAGTAAACTATAATGATACCGCTTTTGCTAGTTTCATGCTTCCAGATAGTTTTGGTCATTATTATTAGTTATATATATATATATATATATATATATATATATATATATATATATATATATTTTGTAATGTTATTTCGCCAAAATGTTGTTAACAAAAATAGTCAAAAACCAAGTTACAACACTAATTAATCAAGTTTTATAGGCCATTAACCAACTTGATTTTTCACAGTTTTTAGTTAATGACCTAGAAAACTGTGAAAAAATAAGTTGGTTAATGGCTTATAAAACTTGGTTAATTGGTGTTGTAACTTGATTTTTGGCTGAAACATTTTGGCTAAATAACATTACTTTTATATATATATATATATATATATATATATATATATATATATATATTTCCTTTTCGTATGTTAAAATATTTGGCTGTGTGGTGCACATCGGTGCAGAATATTGTTAGTTTGCTTGATTGTTAATTTGGATTTCAACAATTTTAGTTTTTCTTCTTAAAAATTTAGAGTTGGTTTTATTTTGTGGTGTTTATTTTTATTTTGTACTTGCATCTAATATTGTCTTCGACCCAAGAGCATTTAGATGAGATGGTAGGGGTCTCTTCCAGCTTAATTAAGGTCCTAGGTTCGAATCCAGCCTTGGGCTTGGGCATACAGCAGTGTTAAATCTCTTAAGGGAGAGCTTTGCGGCCCATTGTGGTCCTACACAACTCGAGGGATTAGTCTCTAACTCAAGGGATTAGTCTCTGCAGTTGTGCGCAGATGATACCGAATTTATACCAAAAAAATCTAATATCGTCTTCTTACTACTATCCCTATATTAATACATCAGAGAAATTTTTTCTTTGTATCCCTACTTATGCTGTGGACAATTTAGAGCTCTAGCTAGGAACTAATTGGCTTCCTTACTACTTTCATTAGTTTCAGGCCATATTTAGTTATGCTATCAAACACATTCTGATGGATAGCATAATTTAAAAACACACATAACTAATAAATTGAGTTAAGAACCATTCTGAAATATAAGCTAGACATAGTTTCCAACTACTAGTAAATAGTAGTAATGATATTAGCTGCAGGTTTCCTAGCCACATAGCTTAGACTGTGGGGAAGTCTAATTACAGCAAAATCTTAACTCTGCTCTTTGCCGATCACCTCATAGAGTGAAACATTTCATAAATGCAGCTGACATGGTAGTTCCAACATCCAGGAGTTTATGAATTATATCCCCTGTAAATATAGTTTTTCAAGTGGTTGTAGTAAGGATTTTGGATTGTGTATCTATCTCTTCCCTTTGCATTTATGAAGCAAATAATGTAAATGAGCATGGGGCTACACATCTAATATGCATTCAATATGGATCCCAATGTAAGAGAATAGATTTAAGAAAACTGTTGTATATCTAACAGTATCATACCATTAGCAACTTTTGACTAATTTTTTATTATAGAATTTGTTAAGGTTGTAGTATAAATGTTAGATAAATCATAGAACTAGTGATTACTTAAATGTCCATAAGTTAATAAATGTTGACAGATCTTCATTTTCTGCCTTTAGTCTCTGTAGGACCTATGGATCAGAGTGATCATCTTGGTTAATTTTCTGACACTTAAGCATTGAATTATACATATATTATGTTAAATTGTTATTTACTCAGGTATTTCCAGCAGATGGCTTAGCATACACCAACAGAAACACATTTTCTCATTGTTTCTGGAGCACTTTTATTGCAGTAATTTTGATCTGTTTGGTTACTTTGCATTAAAAATGTTTTTGCCTTCAAGAAACATCCAAAACATAAATCACTTCACTTCAAGCATTAGCGATATTCTGCTATGACAAGATATATAAAATTAGATTATGAAGACCACTATATGTACATAATTAATTTCATTATAATACTAGGTTAGTTTCTAGATAGTCACTTATTCTGACTTCTTCTAACACACGGTATCAGAACTTAGAGGTAGATTAAGTTACAGCTAGATATATATATATATAAAGAAAAGTAACGCTTAGAAAGATAGATAACATAAGATAGATGAGATTCCTAGCTAATTAAGTAGAGCAGAAGAAGGTGGAGCTAGTCTTCAAGAATTTTGAAGGGTTCTGATCAAGTGGATGCATGAATTTGCAGTTAGGACAAGCAGGGGAAGATTTACACAGCATTACCAACATGTGGCATCGCATGCAAACCGTTGCAACCATCTCTTTGTAATCTCCTTCTGTTGACAACCATGAAGGCGAGCCATTATGTTCTTTCAAACTCTTAGGAGAACCAGAATTCTGCTTCTTGTTGGTATAATTATAATCATTGTTTTCTTTTTTCCTTTGTGATTCACATGCTAAGTTTAGCTCAAGGTCTAAGCTCATGTGAGGAACAGAAGAAGGTGGTTGGACTTGGAGGCTTCTTTTTGAGTCCTCCACTCTTGTGTTACACAACTGTATCTGCCCTGACTGCACATAAAAAACATCAAATTATGATTGGTCGATCAGAAGATTAGAGAATAACAGTTTATACATAAAGTAGAACTAGAACACATATATATATACCTTTTGGTAAAAAAAAAACATATATATACCTGAATAGTGAGGTATTGAGACCATTTATCTGAAGGAAAAGAGGAGTCAGTATCAAAGACAGATTTCCTTTTCTCTTCTAAATTGATTTGATCCTTGAAGAATTCTTTAGCAAATGGTTCTTCTTCCCACTTTCTTTTCTTTGATGATTCATCGTGAACTTCAGTTCTTGGAGTCTCGGTCAGTGCTTTGTAAAAAGAGACCATAGTAGCTAGATTCAAATTAAATATAGAGTGGTTGTGTTGTGTTGTGTGGGTCTATCTCTTGGTGATCAAATGTAGAGTGAGGTGTGTATTTATATAGGATGTTTCCCTTGGACTTGTAAGAAGAATTTAATGGGGGCAAACGCAAACGTTCAAGGTCTAAATAGTAGGGCTTTGCTTACGTATAACGTGCTTTTCCCAAGTTAGCTTCTAGTAAATAATAACTACTCAGCTTCCAGCCAGCAACTCTTTCATAGTATTTTTTTAATCTAGTATTAAAAACAATATATGAATAAAAATTAAAAATTCAAGAGGTAACAAGTTCATCCACAATTCAGAAATGATACTCCTTCCGATCTCATATATAAAAGAAAAATTAATAACTGATATATCTAAGTTATATATATATATATAAATAAATAAGTTATTCAATAAATCTAAAAAATGTATTTTCTTCTTATAAAAATAGAACTAGAAGGAGTATAAGACTAGTATATATCAGTCCAACATTATCCATATCATAGTACTTTGTCATTTTTTTTCTTGAAATTATTTAAATAGGACCATAATCATAAGTTAACATTAGCCAAGCCGATAGGAAGCCAAGAGGGGGGAAGCTAGGTTGGGCACTTAAGAAAGGCGGTGAGAAGTGGAGAAGGATGAGAAGCATTAATGTATTGAGTGTGTAAGCAGATGAAGGGAAGGTAATGAATGGCAATGGTTCTTTAATGTAGATAATAACTCCAACTTCCCCAATCGGGTCACTTGGAAAACCAAAATCTTTAAAGCTCTCAACACCCTCTTCAGCCATTGAAACGCCCATTAAACACCCCAAGAAGCTTTAAAGACTTTCAAACACCCTCCATCAATAAACCAACCAAGTCCTAGTATGAGTTACCGAAAAATATGAACTCAAATTTATTGTCCCTTCTCTTCTCTCTCCTAAATAAATCTTTCAAGCAACCCCTGCCCATTTGTCCTCCATTGACATCATCTTCATTTTAGCTTTACAAGAACTTGACAATTTAGCTTTAATATGAATTCCCTAACTGTAACATAAAAAATGTCGTTTTATGTAAAGGAGTATGTCAATGTACATTATGTACGTGTTGCTTGGTTGAATGCAAATGGCTTGAAACTTAAGTAACTACTAACCGGTACAAAATTAAGTTATATCAAAAAGGGGCGGTTGCCACTCTCATTTAAAAAATAAATAGTAGTATATATATTCATAGGGACAGAGCCAACCCACACTGGTTGGGGGGTAGAAATTTTTTGACACAAATGTTATGTGCGATGCACCGTTCGTAACAAAATATAAGAAAAAAATTAATGTATTTGATCTAACCGTAACAAAATATAAGAAAAAAAAGTATATATGTATTCGGTCTCTTTGCTTTCTGCAAATAGATTGTAAAAATAATCAATAATACATGTTCTCCGCGTCAAATGTTAAAAGAATTCGACTACGCTTGTCATATACAAAACAAATACCTAACATGTATATATTTCACTACTAGACTTGAAATCACCTTGAGTATTAATTATTCTATTCAATTTTAGTAATATTATTTCCTTCATTTATATTTTGTTTGTGTTTGAAAAAACATCAAGAAAAAGAACAACTTCAAAATTTTAATATTGTTAAGTTTTTTATCGTGTTTTAGGTTTTCGCCCCCCTTGATGCTCTTTCTCGTTCTATCCATGACTTCTAGTATTTGTCTATTTTCATTTATCCATTTAAAATTTGTTGGATCATAGGGAGCTTGAAATATCATAAAGATCTACGTATTAAACAAATAGTTCGCAAACCATACAAGTGGTCCACACATGTCACCTAAAATCTTGAAATATTGGGCGTATCGGTTCCCTCCCTTATGAGGGGTATGGTGTTTTTTCAAGGCTAGGCATCAAAATCCTGGAAATACACGAGTAGCGAACGAGGTTTAAAACTTTATTCCCGTGTTTAAAAATTCTTAATAACACCATGTTCAAATAGGTGTGGCATAACACCATAAAGCTCGTCACAATTAACAAGGATATTTGAGTAGTATGCTATGGGGATGGCAAGGCTCATCATGATAGAATATGTGTTTGAGGAAAGAAATGCCTTCCCTGCGAATAGTTGCCTTATATCATTGTACTTAGCAACATCAATGTTAAACCTAACAACCTAATTTCCTCTAACTTTGAACAATTGTCTAAGTATGAAAGAATTTGGTGTTCTTAATTATTTCTATACTTAACCTAATTTGGAAGGGTTTAGGTAAATGTAGTTCATTTTGTAAATGCCCAAAGAACCCGAAAGTTTTCTTTACCTTAGATGGGTGCCACCCCATCACCCTGGAATTTCAATTATAAATAAAACATAAGCTATAAATAAATCCATTTCCTTTTAACTCCATAGTCCATTCCATACATTTTCATTTATACAAATATAAGTGTAGGACACTTGTTAGGTTTTCAACTACATTATGGGCCATGTAAATTATAGTTTTGCCCTTCTTAATAACTTCACTTTTTCTCTCTCTACATTTTTTCATTTTATTTTTTCTATTTATCTCTCTAACTTTACTTTTTCAATTTTGCTCTCCCAATTCAACTACACTATATAAAAACAATGGGCTTCAACTACACTATGGCTTTGTTTGGCAAAAAGTAGCAGATCGCGGATAAACTAGCGGAGCTAGCTTATAGCAGATGAGCTAATATAGCGGATAGTTGATTGGTAAAATTAGTGATTAAACTAACTTATATATATAATGACATAAATAGACATTTGTAATTAATGTTCAAATATGAGAGAGAACATTTATTTATCAACTACATTATATAAAAATAATGGGCCATGTAAATTATAGTTTGCCCTTCTTAATAACTTCACTTTTTCTCTCTCTACATTTTTTCATTTTATTTTTTCTATTTATCTCTCTAACTTTACTTTTTCAATTTTGCTCTCCCAATTCAACTACACTATATAAAAACAATGGGCTTCAACTACACTATGGCTTTGTTTGGCAAAAAGTAGCAGATCGCGGATAAACTAGCGGAGCTAGCTTATAGCGGACGAGCTAATAGCGGATAGTTGATTGGTAAAATTAGCGGTTGAACTAGCTTATATATATAATGACATAAATAGACATTTGTAATTAATGTTCAAATATGAGAGAGAACATTTATTTAATGGGGGATAAATGAGGAATTTAATTAAAGAAACATGGGTAAATATGGGAGAAAAAATGAAACGCTATAAGCTCAAACGCTACTTCAAGTAGCATTTCAAAAAAACTCTATAAGCTACTTTTGCCAAATATTTACAAAAGGCTCATCCGCTATAAGCTAGCGGTTTGGCATTGCCAAACAGAGCCTATATAAAAACAATGAGCCGTGTAAATTACAATTTTTCCCTTCATAATAATTTTACTTTTTCATTTCTCTCTACATTTATTTATTTTACTTTTTCTATTTATCTCTCCAACTTTACTTTTTCTACTTCTCTCTCCAACTTCAACTACACTATAAAAACAATGGGCGGTGTGAATTACAATTTTGCGCTTCATAAAAACTTTACTTTTCCATTTTGCTCTCTACATTTATTTATTTTACTTTTTCGGTTGTGATTGAATTTTGTCCAAATCTATTTATAAAAAAATACGATGTTACCCCGTGCGTATGCATGGGTATACTTCTTGTTATTACTTATTTTAAATTCCCGGTAGTTAGTACTATCTCCAGTCCACAATATAAGAGGCGGATAGGATTTATTTTCTTATTTATCAAAAAAAGAGGCGGATAGTTTTGTTTGACGGTCCACAATATACTAAGAAACACGCGCAATTTTTAAGGTGTATTAAATGAATACTTCCAACTTTACCCCTATTTAAGTGATGCAGTTAAAAATGATGTCATTAATTAAAAGTGTAAATCATCATTTAATGAAAATGTCAATCTTAGAAAGAAGATAAACTTTTAGCCTTGTTAAAGAGAATAGTTGATTTCAATATCATTCATTAGTCTGTTTGATACACTACAAGAATTGCAGTGATTTCCGAGGGAAAAATCTCTAACAAAAGCAGGAAAATCCGTCGCTAATTCACGTTTCCGACGGACAAAATTCTGTTGGAAAAACGCTCCTCGCAAACGATTTCCGACGGAATTTTCCCTCGCAAACATTTCCGTTGCAAATCCCTCACAAACTCCGTCGCAAAAACCGGTCGCAAATCCCTCGCAAGTTCCGTCAGAAATCCCTCGCAAATCCCTCGCAAATTCGCAAGGAAATTCCGTCGGTACGGATTGATAAATAATTTTTCAAAATCCTTCAATTACATGCAAACCCCATTCTATTTTGCAATACGACTTTCCTGCCAATTCAGACTCAGCAAATGTAACTAACCTATAATTAATTCAAAGATCAATGTTGAAATCGAAAGAGGTATCATCCTAAACTTAAGAAGATTTCAATAAACCATTTGAACATTTCAAATGTCAAATACCTTGAAAAGTCCATCAGGCCCTAAATTGAGCACTTAAGATAATGCAATGGGTAGAATAAGTAATTGCATTGAAGAACCCACATAAGACTAGATCCAAACAAATTACCATAATCAACAAGATTAGATTCAACACTGTCAGTAAATTTGCTTGGCATAAGACTAGTTAATTTGCTTGGCAGCCAGTAAACACTTTCGCTAATAACTTATATATAAAAAGAAACATGAATAACAAAACACTGTCCACAGCCACCAAGGATGGCACACAAGTTAGTGTCCTCAAAGAGCCCAACAAGGTATGCCTCAACAGCTTCTTGCAAAGCAAGCACAGCATGGCTCTGGAAACGCAGACCAGTCTGCAAAATCCACAACCAACATCGTTAACAATCAATTTTAAACAATATACAAACTACAAATCACATAAACAATACACAAACTACAATTTGGCGCACGGACATCGAATACCCCCTTCAACTCTAAATTGTTCTTGTCCTATTGAAAAAAGAACAAACTCCCACACGCCATCTACAAAAGATTGTTTCAAACCCGCTCTTTTTGGAAACAACCTATCATACATCCAAAGACGGTGCAAAGGAGGAAATTCCATACTGCACGTTTAAAGTTTCCATCATATTAGAGAGAGGACCATGGATGTCCATAGAGAGAGAGAACGAGACATGAACTTAAACGATGGATGTCCAACGAGAGAGAACGGGACATTGATACATTTCTATCATAGATTCAATCAGTACTTTTACTCATGCTTAAATTCATTTATAGAGAGTAAATCAATAAGTTAAACAATATAACTTTCATGTTCAAACACATGTAACTTGCAGTTTTTCTTAGACTTGTTGTGTGATGTATGACTTCAAGACAACACAAGTGCTTCAGTTTTTGCTCCATGATAAGAATGTACACACCCCATAATCAAAATCAAGGACAATGAATCAGTGATAACAAAAATCATTTTCATGTAGAGCAATTTTTTTGCAAAATAATAATATAATTAATGGTGCTTGTGGTTGTTTATCAAGAAGCCTAACAGATTGGATATACTGAATTGGATAAAGCCAAAGTTATACTGAGCTAAGCTAACTAGGAAAGACAATCAATGGTGTGATGTATAGATAAACCAAATTTGAAAACTAGATAACGCCAAATGATAAAGCCAAAGATATCCTTCTATAGCAACATTGCAAAATAAACCAGATTAACTTTGAAATTAGTTCCCTATACAAATTGAATTCAATAGCCAGTGTAACATCAGTATTAATCAGCCATAGCCATTAATTGTAGAAATGGGATTCTCACCTTAGCAATATACTTTTGAGCCCCAAAGGAAGCAACAGATTTCCAAAAGATAAACTCCTACGTAGAATCTTGCAATGTTGCTATAGAAGAAAAAAGAAAAAATAACAGCAAATAGAAAACAAATTAGAAGCTAAAACTGTGCAATCTAGTAAACAGGACAATGTTGCTACTTGAGTGAACATACTATTACTAATAAAAAAAATAGGACAAATTGAATGTTGACCAAAGACAAGAGGAACTAGAAACAAGAGAATGGAGAACTCATTTCAAAAGGAAACACCAATCTAGAAGCACTCTTTTCAAAAGGCAACAACAATATTGTTGATCTTAAACAAGATTTGGAAGTGAAAGAAATCGAAAAACAAATTGCATGGGAAGAAGAATGTCATCCAAGAAACATGTTGAAAACCTTTTGAGGAAGTAATATACTCTTATTTATCAAAGCATGACAATCTAACTTAACATCAAATCTAGAAGTTTAATAATGTAGCTTCTTTTCTTAAACACGAAAATGGAAAGAAACTAAAAACATTAATGTAAGGGAACTAGTAATCTATAAGTTCATTATATACCCTATTGGCAGTTATTAATTGGCAAATCTAGAAGTTCCAACAAAGCAAAGCAAAATATTAAAAAAAAAAACATTAACACACACTTTCTCATGTTTACGATTGGAATATTACAGCTTTTGAAAAATTGCAGAAGAATCAAATAGGGTCGAATATGCATTATACATAAAAGGATTCAATCTATAACAATAACAATACCATTACATTTTAACTTTCCGGTCACGAGTTTTCAACTTCCATGTTCCATCCGAAATGCCACAAACCCAATCTAACTTTCTCAAGTTGTTTTCTGTTACACCGTTTCCTGTAACCATTAAAAAAAAATTAACAAACTACAAAGAAATCAAAATAAGAATTAACAAAGAAATCTTAACACACAATTCAAATATGTCAACTACAATGTACTCAACTATAATCTTACCCTAAGTAGTCCATCCCAGAAAGCGGAGCGGAGCGACCGACCACAATAACGCTAAAGCGGTTTAGCGGGTAGCGGTATGGCCGCTATTTTGACCTCTAAAGTGCAATATATATATATATATATATATATATATACACTAAATCGCAAACAGCGTATATAAATTGCAGGCAACATATTTAATACTTAGAAAACAAAAACTACTCAAAATCCAAATAAACCATGAAACAGAACAAGGAAATACAAAACTCAGAAACAAAGCAAATATAAAAAAGGAAAGAACTTTTTAGAACAGAGAACAAAGAAATGTGAAACGCAGAACAGAGACTGAATTAGAAGAAGTACGAAACTCAAAAACAGAGCAAACTCAAGTCATAACAGAGAAATACGCAAACACAGAACAGAAAGTGAATTAGAAGAAGCGCATTACCTTCACGCAGTGGAGAGAGTCCAGGAAAGAAGGTTTTCTTACGTATTGGGGCTTAGGGTTCAGATTGAAGCTGTAAAATTAGGAAGATGAGATTAGGGTTTTTAGTAAATCAAAAATTAGGGTTCTGATTAGGAGAGAATAGAAAAGAAGTAGAATAGAATACTTACCATAGAAGAAGAGGAGGAGGAGAAGGAGCGGTGGGTCGTGCGATTGGTTGTGGTTTTTGCGTTGTTGTGCGACGGGAGTGGAAGTGAGGAGGAGAAGGAGCGGTGGGGGCCGGCGATGCGAAGGTGAGAGTGATGGTGGCCGGCGATGCGAAGGTGAGAGCGGTGGTGGCCGGTGGTGGTGGTGGTAGAGAGTAGAGAGGATTTAGAGTTAGAGTGAAAGTGAGAGTGTGAAACTGAGGTCGATGAAGATGCTGTTTTAGTTTTAAGTGAAAAAATGGTTTGCGACGGATATTTATTCATTTACGACCGAAAGTTCCCTCGGTAAGTAGCGAGGGATTTACATTCCGTCGAAAATATAAGCGGGAAATGCACTAAACACGTAGCGAGGGAAATTTCCGTCGGAAACGAACGTATTAGCGACAAAAAAATCCCTCGGAAATATGTGGTAGGTAAATCTGGCCATTCTTGTAGTGATATTTAATCTCTTACTCCTTCCGTCCCATATTATAAGTCCCTATTGCACTTTTCACAGTTATTAAAAAAAATTGGTTGTATAATTAATATGTTAAAATTTTGAATAACTATTACTAAATTACCCTAAACATTCAAGGCTAACTTTTCATATACCAACAAAATTTAGTACTATTAATAAGGATATATTTGGAAAAAGAGTAATAAATGTATTTAGAAAGTTGTAAATGACCTTATATTTTGGGACATAGGGAGTAGTAGTGATTAAGAATTGCACGAAATCTATCTACAAAACTCGAGTCTAAAATTTATGTTATTTGTAGAAAATCAAACTACTTATCAAGATGAACAAACTATAATAGAAATACAGAAAAAAAAGTGGATCCAACTACCAGGCACAATTAAAGGCATTCAGAGAGAGATGGAGGGTTCAATTTCAAGTAAGGCTACCTGTATTCATTAAAACCACCTTAAATTCACTTAAATGCAGACTTCAACAATGACCAAATTTAAACAACTTTGCTTTTTTGGCCATCCTTTTTCTTCATTCTCAACGACAGGTTTCTCCTGTTAAATGCCCCCAACCCACCTTGCCTTCCCATCATTTATGTTCCCCTCTTCCTTCCTCCAGTTTCAATCACTTCCAACGTACTAGAAACTGTCAGAATCAAATGAGCTACCTTTGCTCAAATCCACACTTATTTCTCATCTTCCCATATCTACCACCACTACGCACAAACCAAGCACTAAATGGAGAAGTGCTTTTGAGAAAGTGTGTAGTAAGCTTCAATATGTTTTTTATTTTTATAAATATATTAAATAAGTATTAGTTTTATTTTTAAAAGGCTAAATTATAGTTTTAATCCCCTATTTCACAAATTCAGATATTTAGTCCCCCTATTTTAAAACTCAGACATTTAGTCACCTTATATTTAAAAACTCACTAATTTAGTCCAAAAGGGGATTTTTCAATTTTTTTTACTGAGTTGAAATCCTGCCAAACAAAAAATGCTGATGTAGGCACCACATGTGGCTGCCACGTCAATTAATGAGACACATAAGCATGCCACATCATTATTTAATGGGTTAAATATGTTTTTAGTCCTTACAAAATCGGCTCCTTCTAAGTTTAGTCCCTACATTAACGAAATAGGCGTTTTGGTCCTCATCTTATTTTGCCGTTTTCAATTTTAGTCCCTCATGACTTTTAATAGCGCTTCAAAACTTTTAATAGCGCTTTTTTGACCTTTTATAAGCGCTATTAAAAGTTTTGAAGCGCTATTAAAAGTCATGAGTGACTAAAATTGAAAACGGAAAAATAAGATGAGGACCAAAACCCCTATTTCGTTAATGTAGGGACTAAACTTAGAAGGAGCCAATTTTGTAGGGACTAAAAACATATTTTACCCTTATTTAATTAATAAAATATTAAAATTAAAATTAAAATACTTATAATTAGAAAAAAATTAAAAAAAACTTAAAACAGTGAATCTGATTGATATGCATTTCTTCCTTCTTCTTCTTCTTCTCAAATTTCCATCTCTTTCTCCAAAATTCCTTTCATCTCAAAATACATTTCTTTCTCAAATTTCTATCTCTTTCATGGCTTCTTCCAATAACCCAGAAATCTTATTCCAGAAACAAAAACCCAGAAAACAACCTAGAAGACAGAAACAAAGAATTCGTTCTCACTTCGACTAAATGCTTGAATTTTTTAAAATTGAGAGACTAAATGTCTGAGTTTTAAAATAGAGGGACCAAATGTCTGAATTTTTTAAAATTGGGGGACCAAAATTATAATTTAGCCTTTTTAAAACTAAATGCTTTTACACTAGGTTTATGATCTATGTTTTCTTAAATGAGTTTTTTATTCTTCAATGCAGTATTATAAGGCTATATTGGTAAAAAGTAGCAAATAGCAGATAAATTAGCGAATAACGGATAGCGGACAAGCTAACTAATAACAAATCATGTGTTTGGTAAAACTAACGGTTAAAGTTAAACTAACTAATAAATGTAAAATAACAGAAAAGTTGGGATTAAAAATTGTTTAATTTATTTTAGTGAGAATAGATAAAGAATTTAAGAAAAATAATGAGAGCAAAATGGTAAAAAAGAGTGAGACGCTATACGCTATACGCTATAAGTAACGTTTCAAAATATGCTACTTGAAGTAGCATTTGAAAAAGCGCTAACGCTACCCAATAAACATAAAACACTCACTACTAGATCACCCGCAATTACTCACGGCCAAAAGCCTCAGTAATGCCAAAAATTTGTCGGTAATGGCACGTTTCTGACGAACAAAAAACGTCGAAAAAAGTCGGGTCAGTAGTGGTTACCGACACTTTTTTTTTTAAAAAAATTGTCAATTATTTCCCAATGGCTTTACTGTCGGTAATTTCCGACCGTTATTGGTAACTAATGACCGTATTTTTTGTCAGTAACTTACTAGCCAGCCAGTTCTGACCAATTTGCTTCCACACTAGTAGAAAAACATGTTTTAGCGTAGGCCAAAAGCCCACGCTAACAGTGCGTTAGAGTCGGCTTAGCGTCGGCCTCGTGTGGACGCTAAAACGCTCGAAGCTAATCCGTAGCGTCTCATATATTTAGGCCGACGCTAATTTAGCGTCGGCTGAGCCCACGCTAAATCCGACACTAATGCCAAGGCCGACGCTACTTGCAGATCATCAATCAATGGTTGCAAGTAGACATCAATCTTTACTTTAGGGTTATGAGGTCTGGGTATGAGACAAGTCAAAAACAAGTATGGTTTGGTCATGCACATTTCGGGGGGAAGATTGTAAGGGGTAATTATTACCGGCCAACAAGAGTATGGAGAAGCAGAGGCTTGAATGTAAGGATTAAATCCATCTGAACACAGACCCAGCCTTACATTTCTGGGATCACTAGCAAAGTCGAGATATACATCATTAAAGTGTTTCCATGTTTTTCCATCGGACGGGTGACGAAGGATGTTTGGACTCTTTTTGTTCTCGTGATGCCATCTCATTTCAGCTGCAGACTCAGGTGATGTATATAGTCTTTGTAATCTGGGAATGATAGGGAAATAGAACATTCTCTTCACGGGGACATCTTTGTAGTTTTCGATACCAATCCTACGAGGAATAAACCTAGGAGAGTGACAAATTTTGCATTCAGATAACTTGCTATCATCCTTGTAATATAACATACAACCTCTATCGCAACAATCAATCTTCTCAACCTTCAGCCCTAACTTAGACACCAACTGTGTAGCTTGGTAATAGTTCTTGGGCAAGCAATTTTGAACTGGACATACAGTTTTAAGCATCTGAGCAACAAAATCTATACCTTTTTGTGGAAGATGCGTGCCAATTTGTTCTTATTGCCAAAAGTTGAACAGATATTGACAACGTAGACTGGGTAGCCCCCTTGTAGATGGGCTTGTTGGCGAGTATCAACTTGTCGTAAAACTGCTTTGCATCTTAGTTTGGCAACTCATCCTCATGGGGGACATCTTCGTTTTCATACGGCCTAAAAGCATCAAACACCATCTGATTCATTGAATCAAATTGGTTGTCATGATGCACATGCCCGCTACTATTCGAACCACCCCTTGTATCAACACTGGGGTTCACTTCTCCGTGTTCAGTCCAAATCCAATAATCTGGTTGAAATCCATACCGATACATGTGAAGCCTAACATTAGTTGCCGTAGATATCTTGATACACTTGCATTTTGTACACGGACACCTTATCCCTCCCTCAGATATAGAAATGGGTAGCTTCAAGGTCCTCTTCACAAAGTTTTTAACACCACGAGCAAACACTTTTTTCAATCCGTGCCTATTAGCATATGCCCTATTGTACATCCAAGTACGATCCATTCTCTATGAGGCAAACACTTAAATTGTCACTAAAAGACAAACAAACAATAAATAAGAAGAAAGAAAAGGAAAAAAACAAATCAAAGGAATGCATCAATGGTTGAATCACATATCTAATAAGAAGAAAGAAAAGGAAAATAAAAACAAAACAAAAACAAAGAAAAGAAAGAGACGTTACCGTTCACTAAAAACGACCTTGAAGAAGCCGGCGAATTTGCCTCTAAATCAAAATGAGAGGGTAAGGAGAGGGCAAGGAGAACAGCTGCAGCAACACACCTACAGCTATAATAATATTACGATTAATAATAAAAACATATATACTAATGAACATGTAGAGAAAGCAAAATTCCACACGGAAACTTTCAATATATCACAAGTTTCAATATAAATGCAACATAAACTTTCAATATATCACAACTTTCAATATAAATGCAACATAAACTTTCAATATATCACAAGTTTATACTTATCATGAAAATCATCAATTTTTTCAGTATGTGTGGGTGTGTGGGTGTAGGTAGTGAGCCTTTCCATACTTGATCTTAAATTCTTAATTCTTAATAATAACAATATACACATTTAGATAACCAGCAGAAAGTACAATGGACAGCTTTATTTTTAGAAGGCATGGATAGGGGAGAGGACCTCAAAGTCACGCTTGGCTACATATATTGGAATATGAGGTTGAACATTATTTGTCCAATCTCTGAGATAATCAAGACCTGGGGAACAGACAGAAGCAGAGTTAGTCTATATCACTAGTGAGAGTTCTTACTAATTCAGGCAAGCATTATATTTGTCATATAAATTGCTATTAATCATCAAAAGAGTATTAGAAACTATTAACGTCAGAGACCTCCAATTGCATCAGTATGAGAGTTTGTTATCACTTATCAACACCCAAATGAAGCAATGGCATATATAAATCATATTTATGCTTACCTTGAAACTATCTAACATATATCCCATAACTCAGTTATGAAAACTTAAATATATCCATATTTCAGAACATGACTAGGCAACTCATACTTAAATAGAATCCATGATTACAATATCTTCAAGTGGAGTAAGCAAAAAAGAAACTCAAAGCCAGCCACATTTGTATCATCACCAGATGCATATATCCATGCAACGGTGTTCAAGAATGTGGCGTTGCCATCGACGACGTGGAGGTGTTCTTCGTCTTCTCCGGCTGGCGCCTGTCGCCTCTGTGTAGCGGGAGAGAAAGAGGTGGAGACTTAGGGCTTTGGTTTCAGAGGTAGAAGAGGCGCGAGAGTGAGAGAGTGAGAGGGAGGGAACGAGCAGAAGAAGAGTGTAGAAAAAAGAGTGGGAGAGTTAGGGTATTTTAGTAAATTAACATAAAACTAGCGTGGGCCGTCCGACGCTAATGTTATGACTTTTTAGCGTCGCATATTATCACGTTGCGTGGCCCTTGCCGACGCTAATCTGCATCTCCTTGCGACAAACATCATTTTTTGTTTAGCGTGGGCTTGGTTGACGCTAAATCGACACTACTAGCATCCGTATCGATGGCCGACGCTATAAAATGGACGTTAAATTGAGGTTTTCTAGTAGTGCTAGTAACATTGCCTGCCCAACATTTTTGTCGGTAATTCTTTCCGTCGATAAATCCTTCGGTATTGATTATTTTCAACTATTTTCGACGGAATTTCTGTCGGTAATGTCAAACAACTTATTCATATTTTACCGATTCTGTTACTTATCCTTAACAGTATTGGAAATTGATAACCAAACTGCCAGATAACATCGTATCATATACATATATAACCATACAAAACCCTGCCAACGGGAAATTTATAACTAAACTAAAGCATCCTCCCAATCGAATTCATATTAAAATATCTCCGGCTGGCGCCGTCGCCTCTGTGTAGCGGGAGAGAAAGAGGTGGAGACTTAGGGTTTGGTTTCAGAGGTAGAAGAGGCGCGAGAGTGAGAGAGTGAGAGGGAGGGAACGAGCAGAAGAAGAGTGTAGAAAAAAGAGTGGGAGAGTTAGGGTATTTTAGTAAATTAACATAAAACTAGCGTGGGCCGTCCGACGCTAATGTTATGACTTTTTAGCGTCGCATATTATCACGTTGCGTGGGCCTAGCCGATGCTAATCTGCATCTCCTTTCGACAAACATCATTTTTTGTTTAGCGTGGGCTTGGTTGACGCTAAATCGACGCTACTAGCATCCGTATCGATGGCCGACGCTATAAAATGGACGTTAAATTGAGGTTTTCTAGTAGTGCTAGTAACATTGCCTGCCCAACATTTTTGTCGGTAATTCTTTCCGTCGATAAATCCTTCGGTATTGATTATTTTCAACTATTTTCGACGGAATTTCTGTCGGTAATGTCAAACAACTTATTCATATTTTACCGATTCTGTTACTTATCCTTAACAGTATTGGAAATTGATAACCAAGCTGCCAGATAACATCGTATCATATACATATATAACCATACAAAACCCTGCCAACGGGAAATTTATAACTAAACTAAAGCATCCTCCCAATCGAATTCATATTAAAATCACGAATTAAGTAAACAACTTGATTACAAAAATTCGATTCCAAACGATTTAATTAAAGTGCAAAAATGTTACCAAACACGTCTATTTGTGATCTGCTAGGCAAATCCGCGAGTCAAGTTCACTATCCGCTAGTGGATGAGACTTTTCAAACAGAGCCTAAATATGCTAAGTGTCAATATCTTAAAATCCTAGTAATCTCTCTCAACCTTCTCCAAGTTACTCTCTTCCTTCTTGCTCACCCACCAGAGGGGGGTGTTTTTGGGTCAGTTTTTTTGCTGTAGCCACCCCTGTATCATTTTTCTGATTTTTTTATCTTTATAAGTGGTTTACACATAGATTTGGCTTTTATTTCATATTTTCCATGATTTTATCGTTTGAGAGCAACATTATTGTTGTTTGGCATCTTGGTGCGATGTTTTTGATTTCTCGTCTTGTTGCAGTGTTCTTTTGGTTCAAATCGACGACAAATCAACTTCGATTTACTGTAAACTCAACCAAATAATGACTAGGCTCTCAAAGTTACAGTGTGAGTATTTTGGTGACTCTTTATTTTGTCACATGTGTAGGCATTTCGCTGTTTTATGCTATTAACTTAGGTGCTGTGAATTTGCTATTAACAATGGTTTTTTTTGGTACCAAATTAACAATAGTTTTTAACAATGGTGAAGTTGTGTTATCTTTGATGTATTCTATTAATTTAATGAATATTTTTTCTTAGTCAAAAGTTCTCGAATTGACAACAACAACAACAACAACAACAACAACAACAACAACAACAACAAAGGAGGAAATGAGAGGATTCAGACACTTATATTTGCATTGCATTAAAATGCTTATTTTGTCTTTTCTAATTGTAATCTGCATGAGCATGGTGCGTGAGCAGGGTCGGCCATGGGCCTGTGTGGCTTGTGCTATCGCACAGGGCCCAGCCCAATGCCGTTTTTTAGGGCCCCAAAAATAATAATAAAATAGTTGTGAAGTTGTATATATATAAATTTGACAATTGTTTAAGAATTATCACTGCGGTGCAGCGGTAATAGCTACAAATTGTGTTTTAGTGTTCCCCGGTTCGATTCTCCCTCATATATTTTACTAATTTAAATCTAAACATTCCATTAAACATACCGCTAAAATGTTAATTTTCAAATTACAAATAATAATAAATAATTCGCTAAAATGTTAATTTTCAAATTACAAATAATAATAGGTGAAGACTCAGATACTCTTTAGGTATGATACCCAACATCCAATCACTCAATGACACCTCATTTTTTCTATTTAAATATTTTGTTAAAAAAATAAATATTGAACTCATTTTACCTAGAAGGTATTGTAGCGACCGAAAAATCCGGAGGAGGGATTCTTCGAAGTTCTTGAAATGAAGCCGCCACCAAAGTTTAGTTTAAGGGCAAACATTGGAAAATCCCTATTGAGTGGATACGGGGGTTTTGCAGACCAGGTTTAGGCTCGGGAGTCGTTTATGCGTAGGGAAGGTATTAGCACCCTACGACATCCTTCCTAAGGAAGGTTGCCTTTTAACTAAATGTGTAAACATCTATTTGTAGCGACCGAAAAATTCCGGGCGAGGATTCCTCGAAGGTTAAAAAATGAAGCCGCCACCAAAGTTTAATTATAAGGGCAAACATTGGAATATCCCTTTTGGAATGGATAAGGGTCCTTGAGACCAGATTAGGGTTCGGGAGTCGGTTATGCATGAGGAAGGTATTAGCACCCCACGACATCCTTCCTAATGAAGGTTACCTGCTAACTAGTTGTAGGAAATAATATTAATTTTGAAAATGTTTATTTTTACCCTTTTATTGTGAATTAAAAAGAAAGAACGAAATTGATATTTTATTTAAGAAAATGATTATTTAGGAAAAGACTAAAAAAGGGTTTTTTATTAGTGCAATTGACAGAGGTCGGCCGCCCTCTGCTCCTACGTATCTCTTGGTAGAGAATCAAATCACACGTAGTTCTTGGGTAGAAAAAGGTTTGTTGGTTGGTATTTTTTATTTAGGGATTTTAGGACTCCTAAGTGATCAGTTCATTTGTCCTAAAATGATGACTAACCCAACTGTACAGTCGGCTTAGTCCCCTACTTTGTGAAAATGGATTTTTGGAGTTCGGAAGATAGTTTGATGTGTGGTGGTTTGATTTTGTTTGAACAGGGGTTTTAGGACTCTTGATCCGTACGGTTCATTCGTCCTAAAACGGTGACTAACCGGGCCGTACGGCCGACTTAATCCCCTATTTTGAAAATTTGATTTGTGGAAAGAAATGTGTTTGTTTATTTTAATTTAGAAATTTGTTTGTTTTAAATAGGGATTTTAAGCCATGATCCGTAATGGTTCATTTGTGACCTAAAAAGCAGACTAACCCGACTGTACAGTCGACTTAGTCCCCTATTTATATTTTTTGAAAATAAAATATTTATCTATTTATTTTTATAGGTTTTTTTGTAAAAGAAATTATTTTTTTGGAAAGAAATAAATAGAAAAACGAAAAGGGGCTGCATTAATAAAACAGGGGTTCAGTTAGAGCAGATGGCTGTATTATTAAACTGGGGTGTGAAAAGTAGAAACCCACGTTTCACTTTTGGGTTGTGGGCTGATAGTTTAGGAAATGGGTTTACGGACAGGGTGGTGCGCGTTATCAAAACAAGGGGTGTAGAAAATAATCTGATATATTTTTTTAAAAATTTAAAAATAAAATAAAAGGAGATGATATATAAAAGGAAGCAGAGGATTTTATCAAACCCTAATTCTCATCCTTCTCCTTCTATGCGCCGCACATACTACTCTTAGAGAGAGAGTGCGAAATTTTTGGGTGTTGAGAGAGATTTCCGGCGAGAGAGAGATGATTGCGCGAGTCTCACAGGGGGAGAGGAAGAAGGAAAGGGAAAGAGGGAGAATGGAGGGAGAGTATGACGGAGGCGGAAGAGGAGACGACGGCGGGAATCGCGCCGGACCGGTCGCCGCCAGAGACGCGCTAGTGACAGTGTTGCTGTGAGGCGATTGTGCTTACGGCAAGGAGACCGAACCGGATTGACCGGTCATATGCGATGGCAGTGACGACGCAAAGGGGGTGCAGACGGAGGTTGTGGCGGAGACAGTGAGAGCTATGAGGAGGTTCGCGACGACTTACGGCCAACGACCACTGTCTACGGTGGTCGGACTCTAAGGAGGTGATTTTCGCTATTTTTTTGTTTTTACGGTTCTCTTTTTCTTTTTTCTGCTTCTGATCTTCTTATTTTTTTATGCTTGTTTTTTTTCGAGGGCTGAAGGCTGACGGCGTGGTGGTCTATGGGCAGTTCACGGTGGCGACGACGGTGACAACAACAGAGGCTGAGGGATTGTGGCTGTGACGGTAATGGTGGCTACGCAGGACGGTCCAGTTGGGGAGGATGACGACGACGGCGCGTCTAAGGGAAACGACCACCGTCTACGGTGGTCGGAGATGGTGCGATTCTGTTTCACTTTTTCACTTCTTTTTCTCTTCTATTTTACACCTATTTCTATTTTTTTTGCCACTATCTTGCCTAATTTTTTCTAAAAAACTAGTCCTATTTACTTAATTAGTTGCTGATTTTATTTTCTTGCAAATTCTGACTTTGTCTTTTGTTCTTAGTTAATAATACATATATATACATATCTTTAAAGAAAACTGATATTATTCTTAAATGTTCTCTGTTGGCTTGATTTTTCTACATCCAAACATGACTATACAGAATTCATCTTTCACAACGATGGCACCAGCAGCAATCTTTTACCGAAAGAACTCTTTTTAGTTATATATTTGTTAGTTTATTCGCTTATGCACATTCAGTTTCGAAAACTCTACGTAAAAGAAAAAATGTTTTAGTTCTCATGTTCTGCCTAAAAAATAAGAGGGACCAACCTTTATTCCAGCTTCTGATAAGGACTCATATTTGCTGCTTCTTGTTGCTAAACCATGCTGCTGCCCTCTTGTTCCAGAATTTTGAATTAGGTTTTTTTTACGATCAGGGTTCTGATTTTGAACCATTAATCCTTTAGACTATTTCTGAAATTTTGTCTGCTTTTTGTGTGTGTTTTCTCTCTGAATTCAGCTTGTTTATATAGGCAGATTTTAGGGTTTTGCTGATCCATTTCCATCTTTCTTTCCTTTTTCAGGTATTGGGCTTGGGTTGGAGAAGGTGGATGCTTGGCGAGCAAGGAAAGGAGCTAGGGTTCAGCTGCTGCCTTTTTCTCATTTTTTTTGTAATTTTTTGTAATTCTCGTTTTTCTATATTTTTGTATTTTTTATTATTTTGTATTTTAGATTTTTTGGATTATTGTAATATTAATTTAATTCCGATTTTATCATATTTTGTATCATATTTGGGATGTGGTAATATCATTTTTGTGAATCAGATTTTATGTTTTCTTTTTTTATGGCTTTTGACAAAAATGAATGAAGCGGGACCAAAAAGGCTAAACGGGCCCAATACTCAACAAACACTAAAATTAGGTCCCAATGCTAAGAAAGGCCCAATTACGCGAGCATAGGTCCGATTAGACAAAAATGCTTCTCAGCCTGATTGAAAAAACTACTAAGCGTTGGCCCAAATTAAAACGAGAGCCCGAAAACTTTTCTCGTAGTAATGTCTATGACACGCGGACTAAATTAAAATGGTTGCGAAAAAAGCGATCGAACAAAATTGGGGTATAACACTATTGATTCAAAAATAATGATTCAAAAATAATGATTTTACCCTGATAATAATAATACTAATAAAAAAACTCGATAAATGGCTAGTTGTTTTTTGTACTTTTTGAGAAATAAGAGAGAAATGAATTAAAAGAAAAAAAAGGTTTTTTATTAATGCAATTGACAGAGGTCGGCCGCCCTCTGCTCCTACGTATCTCTTGGTAGAGAATCAAATCACACGTAGTTCTTGGGGTAGAAAATATTTGTGTGTTGCTGTTTTTTAAGTATTTTGAAATTGGGATGGGCATTTGCGATGACCAAACAAGTGAAATTCAGAGTGGTCATCACTCATAGCCCGTTTGAAAGCCAAAGCTGCTATTAGCGGTCAAACAAGCTAAACTCAGAGTGACCGTTAATAACAACCTATTTTTTATGCGAGTTTGATGGTAAAAAAATGTTTTGGAAGCATCATGGTATAAAAAGAATTGCGTCGTTAAAGTTGAAAGGTGAGAATAAAAATTTGATGTTTGAAACTGGGAGGTTGTATCATTAAAAGGAATAAGTGTGAATAAGAATCTGGTATTTAGAACAAACAAGGGTTATAGCAACGAAGTCTGGGGGTATAAACATAAAGACGAATTTTTAAAAAAGAAGGGGGGGTATGTTATTAGCAATCCAGGGGTGCGAACAACAGCTTGATATAAAAACAGAAAGTTGTATGATTAAAAAAAGGGGGGTGCGAATAGCACTCATAAAAAACACAAAAAAAGGGGAAGCGTTGTCATAAAATAACAAAATGAGGGGTGCGATGAGTGTTCTGAACTTAACTAAAAGGGATGTTGTATAAGTAGAACAGGGGGTGTGAATAACAAACTGAACCCTAAAAAAAAACAAGCAGAATACTAGGAGCCGATATAAAAGTCCAACAAACACGTTAAACCTAATTTCTTCTTCTAAATCAGGCGCCGTACACACATATGCCAAGGGAGAGAGGGAAAAAATCCTTACGGTGAGAGAGAGGTATTACGGTGAGAGAGAGAGAGGTGGATAGGGAACGAGAACGAAAGGGAGACCGATCGCCGTGGCGGGGTAGACGGCGATGGTTTTCGCCGGGCTGGGACTCACGCCGGAGGGGGGTGTTGCGCGAAAGCTCGACGCCGGAGGAGATCACAGCTGCGCTCGCGGTGGTGAAGGACTGAGATTGAGAGAGCGACAGTGAGGGAGAACTGTGAGGGCTGACGTGAGGGTTTTTTTGGTGAGTTCGTCAGAGAGAGAGAGAGCTGAGAGGGAAAACGAGAAAGAAGGGGGTTACTGTGGAGAGAGGAAAATGGGGATGAGGTCACCGGAGGGGGGCCGTGGTAAGCCGCCGGCGAAGGTGAGAGAGAAAACTGAGAGGGAAGAAGATGGAGAGAGAAGAAGGAGCCACGGTGAAGGAGAGAGAGATGAGGGAGGAGGAGGGTCCGCCACCGTGGTTTTTTGCTCGATCTGGGCTTGTGAGGGTGGTTTGCGACAACGGGGGGAGGCTCTTACGGTGGTCTATGTAGTGGCGACGGTGGTTGTTGTTGAGTGGTTTTGATGGTCATGTGTTGGTGACGGTTGGTGATTTTGGGTGCTGTACGGTGGTTGTGGTTTGTGAGGTGGGAAGGAGAGAACGAAGGAGATGGTGTAGGGGGTTTCTGTGGTGGTGCACGGTGGTGTTGGGAGGTACGGTGGTGTTGCGGTGGTGGTGGCTGCCGTCCTCTCCCTCAGTTCTCAGCTTCCCCTCTTTGATTTTTGTTTATTTTTTGGTTTCTGTCTCTTTCCTATTTCTGAGTTTTTTGGTTACTGTGTATTACTGTGTGCCTCCCTTGACTGTGTTTTCTGTGTTTCTCCTCCCTCTTTCTCAGCTCTGAGTTTTTTTATAGAGTAGTAATTTAATGGGACAAATTTTGTTGTTATGATTTTGTAGTGAAATCAGAGTAATGGAGACCATTGCTGCACCCAGAACAACAACTGCAGGGTGGTGCCTGAAAAGCATTTTGGTCTCAACCAAAATGGAGAAGAAAACAAAGAGCAAAGGGAAATAGGCTTGGCTTGATGCTCAAAAAGATTTTCCAGACAGCAACTTGTGCTGCATTGCTTTTTTTAGTTTTTGCTTTTTAATTAATTTTTTGTACTATTTTGTATTTATTTATTTTGTCTCTAAATGTAATTAATTTTTGTAAACTTTGATTATTGCGTTTATTGTAATAAAAATAGACTTGGACAGTATTGGCCATTCCATTCTTTATTTTGATTTTATTTTATTTCTTTTTTTGGTTAAGAGAGAGACAAAATTATTATTAACGAGCGCCAAAACAAACAAGCGTGCACAATGGGACGTGAACGCGTGTCTGCAAATGAGAATACGCGAACTCGTGCACCGAAATAAACACTCGTACACAACGAGACGCGAACACGCGTCTGCAACGAGGACAAAATGTGTACATTATTAAAAAATCGCACGCGCGCACAATGAGAAGTAACACGCCTATACACGACTGGAAACGACACACCTAAACAACAAAAACAATATTTTGGATTTTCTGGTAAGCTTTAAATTAGCCGGACAAAATTAGGGTACAACAGCTGCCCTCTTTATTTATATTTTACTAGGAAATACGAAGGGTTTCCAAATTTCTCGAGTAAAATAGAAATGAAGATAAAAAGACACTAATTTTGTCAAGACTATATTTTAGAAATTATTGAAAGATAATGGGTTGGCATAAAATAAAAGTAAATAAGGGTCACCAGGGATCTGAAGGAACACTGGGGCTCTGATGGTCTAATTCGCAGTCGATGCTTGGCGCATTGATTGGAGTTAAACAGAAGGACCGACGAGGTCTGAAGGGCATGCCTAAGCCTGATGGACCAATGGGTCTGATGGAGCGCAAACTAACAATGGTACTAGTAAAACGGTCTGCTTGTGGGGTGGCCTTTTTCGAGCAGCCGCGAAGGACGTGCACTGAGTCTTAGGCTGACACAGCTAGTCTGAAGGACCTGGGGTCGGACGATCCGTCGCGCTCAGTGTCGACATAGTGATCTGGTGGTGGAGTTCGAAATCGTTGCTTGGACGTGTTAATTCGAACTGACCTGAAGGACCTGGGGTCGGATGATCCGCCTCGCTCAGTGTCGACGTAGTGATCTGAAAGTAGAGTTCGAAGTCGTTGCTTGGACGTGTTGATTCGAACTGAACTGAAGGACCTGGGGTCGGATGATCGGTCGGTTGCACGATAACACGACGTGATCTGGATTGAAGGACCATTGGTGGTCTGAAGGAGCGCTGGGGCTCAGAAGGACCACTGGGGGTCCGCAAGAACACTGGAACTCTGAATTGTGGTATGTGACCAGCGCTTGGAGCACTGACTTTGAGGGAACAAACTATTGGGATTGGCACATGGTGCACTTGCCTAGAACATACCTAATGAATGCATTTACCTGAGAAGGGAAAAGCTATCTATATTTGGCATGTCTAAAAATGCAATGAATGATGTATGCGTGCAATATAGGTATGTGAAATGGTAGGTATCCGATGGGATGAATGAAATGTGGCAGATGATGTGAGTTGAAGTTGATGGAACATGGAGGTTGACAAACAACGTATGTGAATGCAGATAAGATATGAATGTGATTGTGCTGATTAATGATGAGCAATTTTTCCTCCTTTTGTTTTTTGCTTTTTTTTATTGGTATATAATGAGTGTGTGAAATGCAAAGTGTGAATGTGATGCAAATGTAATGCTTTGATGCGAATGCCATGCATGGTACAATGATATAATTAGTGATGTAAAAAAACTTTTTTTTGGGGCAACAATGAGACCGGCACTTGGCACATCCATCGAAGCGAACAATGTTATGCATGCAACGAGCGTGCAATGATTGGTATCTGGGGGATGATGAATGAAATGGGTACACCATGGGTGTTGAACCCGATGGAATGAGAAAGTCGACAAACGGTTGTATGTGGATGCAGATGAGATATGAATGTGATTGTAATGATTATATGCTATGGTGAATAAAGGAAACGCATGAATGCATGGTAAATAATATGATTGGTGATGTAGAAAGCTTTTTGGTAACGATGAGACCGGCACTTGGCACGTCTATCGAAGCAAAAAAATGTTATATGTATGCAATGTGATGAATGTGCAATGCGAAAGTAAATGGAATACAAAAAGCCCGTGAATGATGGATGCTGAAGCTGGTCGAAAATAGGAATTGATAAGCCGTGTATGCGATGGTAGATGACATGTGAATGCAAATGTGCTGCTTAGGTGCAGGTGCTATGGTAGATGCATGATTGCATGGTGGAATGATTTATGCTATGATTTGATTGATGATGCAGAAGGATTTTTTCTTTTTTGTAATGATGAAAAATGAGACTTTTGATGCGAGAGGAAAAAAAGTGAATCTTTTGAAATAATCAGTCCTTGAACTCAGACATGACAATCTCAAAGTTGTTATTCACGGACACTGATGTGCAAAAGTGATTGGCTATATTTGCAGATTCGCTTATTTTGCTCTCCTATGATGGTGTCCCATGATGATTGAAATTTAGGTCCTCAAAGTTAACAGAGTGAATCTTCAGCATCACGTTATTAACTTGTGTTCTCTCTCTTTGAAGCTTTGTTTAGCAAAGACGTATAGTAATGCAAGTATAGATGAATGGGTCAGTTAACTCGGGGTTCTAGAGACCTAAGGTATGGACAGATGAAGGGATAAATGACAGGTTTTTGGCCAAAGTCATGAAAAGGTAGGTTCTCCCCAACTCAAGAAATGTGGGACTGCCCCAATTTAGACTACCGGTGAAGGTGAGTGAATAATTTGCCCATGTCTAGTGATGACAACAGCTAGGGGTGTAAAGGAAATAATGAATCGAGAATGCCATGACTTTGGAATGAAGGGTGGTAAGCAAGAGATTTTGTCTCAACCCATGGCATTTGGTGTTGCCCCAACTATGACAAGGACAAGGTTGACATGACTAGAGATTGCAAAAGGCTGTATTTAGCATGACGAGGGGATGAGATGGGTGTAGGGCGAATTTCCCCGATTTTAGGTGGAGTGAATGGCGACGGGATTGCTCCACTTTGGAATGGTATTTCTAATGGCGCTTTTAGTGGGGTTGTGAAAGGTGACTGAGTTTGGGTCATGGGTTTTTGGATTTGGTGGTATGGATTGGATGTGGTATATGAATGGGATGGATGTCGGACATTTTCCCCAAGTTCAAGAAGCATGAAAGGTGAAAGGTATGCCCCACTTTGGGATCTAGGTGATGGTCCTAGTCTAAACTTTTTGCTCTCTGAAGGTGACTCCCACAGACTATGATAATCCTGAGTTTTTGATATGAAAATTTCACTTGGTGATCACTAAACCTTGTCTTGATATCAGTGCAATTTGAATGAATATTGGAGTGCAAGCCCCTTTGATAATTTTTAACTTTCTTTTTTTGATATTTTTTTAGCAAATATATTGTAAATAAATAAACTTAGTTGTCCTAAAATTAAATCTTTGAGAAAACAAAAGCTATCAGTCATTGATCCGCACAGACTTGTTAGGGTTGTAGCGTGGCCAGTGGTTAGGGGTTTATGAAAGAAGGGTTTGTAATGTGGTCAAAGGTTATGGGTAATGTGGTCAATGGTTATGGGCTTGTGGAGAATAGGCTCAAATGGGCTCAGAGAGGTGTTTGATGGTTTATTGAGACGATGACCTTTTAAAAGATAAGTAGGTTCTGAGAAGTGCTGGAGGCCAGTGATTTGGGTTTTGTGGAAGAAATGAGAATTCGGCCTAAGGAGGTGTTTGTGGGTTTATTTGGACAAGAATATCTTAGGTGTTTGGTGATTTTATGTATCAGCTCACAATTTCTACTGCTTTTGCCTTTTTCTCTGAGGATTTCTTTTTCAATCATCTTTTTTGAATTTCACTTTCTTTTTTGTGATTTTTTTCTCTTTCTTCTTTTTTGAGTAGAGTGGGCTGATAAAAGTGACACACCATTTTTGATGTGGAATTGATCCTTGTCTAAGGTGATTGAATTCTTTTTGATTTTTTTGATTTTTTTTGGCTCGAAGTGGGTAGCAAAGAGTATTTCTTTTCAGAAATCATGATTGCTTGTTTTCTCAAAAATTAATTCAAGGACAAAAATTATTTATTTTTATATATCCGCTCTTTTTCATTTCTTTTTATGCCCTAATTTTTGCTTAGGCTGCTCTCGCGAGTTTTCAACCCAACAGGCTTTTTGATTTTTTTTGTAAAGGACTTGCACCAAGGGAAAACAATGTTAACAAGATATCTAGTGATCACAAATTTGCCCCAGCATTGGGGCCTAAAGTGTTAGTTTATGGAAATTCATCATTGGGAACAAAACCAAATAGTCGACTAGGTACTTGTATGGGGGATATGTATTGGGTGGTCGGGGTGGGACTGGACATGTATAAGGGATGACGATAAGATGCAAAGATGTGGACACTAACTGACTCAAACAAGAGTAAATGCACATTGCATACAAGTTCACTATACGAATGCTTCATAGAGAGTTGACATTAGTTGAAAGTATGAGAGAAGAAATTTTTGATATTCACATTAGTTAACAAAATGGACCATTTTGATCTTGTATCATGGGATGGATAGGATGTATCATCTTGCTGACAAAAATTGTGGACGAGCTTCAAACATTGGAAATTTTTGGAAATGGGGTGTCTCGGAACATCTTGAGTTTGCAACTAAGTTCGACCTTGATTAGCTAAGCTTTTCCAAAGAAGAATACTCAACTTCGCCTCCTCTCATCAAAATTTTTGAAAAAGCTAATGCTCATGTTTTTTGTATGGATGAACACATGATAATGTATATGCATGATGCAAATGCAGATGCCTAAAATGCGTGAATGAATGATTTATGAATGAATGGAAATACATGAAAAATGAGATGTTCACAAGTTTTGAAATTGTGCTCATGATTGTTTTCTACTCTTTTCTAGAAAAAAATGTAATGCACGTGATGATGAATATGTATGATGAAAACTCAAATACGTGAACTGCGTGAAGGGAATGATCTTCTGGAAAGATCAGCTATTCTAAACGATTTTCTTTTTACTTTTTGGAGACAGTATAACATGCAGATGATGCAAATCGTCGTTTATTGCTAACTGAAATATATTTTGAATGATGAATGACTTTTTGTTTTTTTTTGTTTTATTTAGAAAATGACTCATGCATGGATGACTGATGCGTTTGAGGTGGTTTGGAATAAAGATCTTTTATTTTTATTATTATTATTATTATTATTATTATTATTATTATTATTATTATTATTATTATTATTATTATTATTATTATTATTATTATTATGCATGAAGATGAGCAATGTGTTTGAATGAAATAATGAATGAATGTAATTTTTTTTATAATATCAAGGTGATATTATTTTCTCATTTTTGGCGCATGGCTATGCAAGATGAAGTAATTTAGACAAATAAAATAATATAAAATGATATTTTGTTATTTTCTAGATGATGAGATGCGTAGTGGGATGTATATGAAAATAATAACGGTATTCTGTTATGAATGCATGATGATTGTTTTATTTCCTAGTTAAAAGACCAACTATCCTCACGCAACAAGAATAATCAAGTTAAACTCCCCCTTGTGTCCTAATGCACGAAGGAACACATGGTGATAAATGACGAAAATGCAGATGCGAATGCTTGAAATGCGTGCATGAATGATCACTTGGAAAGGTCAGTTATTCTAAATGATTTTTGGAAACAATGCAGCACGTGACCGATGCAGAGCCTCTTCAGAATGAAATGCTAAATACGTATCTATGAATGATGCGAAAATGATGACATAATTTTTGAAATGATGCATGTTGAAACAGTATATAAATGATGTGTGGATGAAATGGCGTATGGATGATTTAATGAGACGGCAGTTTTTTTTGGATGAGTGAAAATGTGCGTAATTGCTATGTTTTTTTTTACATGCATTTCATGATGTTGCAAATGATGAAATGCCTATATTATTTGATGATGATTTTTGTGAATGATTATGAGTGAATGGAAATGCATGCTAAATGAGATATTCAATGCCCATGATGACAGATATGTATGAAAAAATGCGAATGCATGTATGCATGAAGAAATAAATGTTTGATCCTAATGCAATTATTTTTAGTTTTCCAAGAGGTAGTGCAACATGTATGCAGACTCTTATTTTTGATTTATTGGATGACAAATGATACAATTATAATGAAATAATTTTGTTTTATTTGAAAAATGATACATGAATATGGAATTGATGCATTTAAACTAGGATGGCCACATGAGGGAAATGATGTATGAATGTTATGTTTTTTGAAATATAATTCAAGACTTTACAAATGATGTGATACATACACTCTGTGATCATGATTTTGAATGATTATGAATGAATGTCGGTGCATATGATGTTATTACTTTTTTTGTGTGCGAGGAAACAAAATGCATGACACTCGCAGCGATTTTTCTTATTTTATATAATGCATGAAGAGGGGATAATGAAATGATGGATGAATATATAATATCACGGTGTTTTTTTTAGCGGGGATATACAAGATGGACAAATGAAGCAAATGATATTTCTAGGATGATGAGATGCATGATAGCGCAATGATAATGAGGTGCGTGTGAAAAGAATGATCTTATTTTGTTATGGATGCAGGATGATTTTTTGGTATGATGATGTCGCCTCATGTGCATGCAAATGAAGGAAAGAAGCATGAAAATGTTTTTTTTGAGTGATTTTATTTTTGGAGAAACGCTAACCAGATTAATAGAGAGGGTAAGTATAATAGAGAGGGTAAGTATTTTTTTGAGTCATGTCTAAATTGGGATTTTCAACATGGTCTAGGGTCGCTTATGTGATCAATCTCTCAAGTGGCTCTAATCACTTCCTCACAAAGGTCTCCAGAGCTAAAATCCCCTCCATGATATGATCCACAACGATAGCGAGCTACCTGGTGTGGGATACCATAAAAGAGCGTACTCTGGCTGAGACTTTCATGAGAGTCAGACAGATAAAATCCAGAATGACTGTCACTAATAATCTCCACTCGTCCTAGGCTATTTTCAGACCCGGGTATAAGGCCCCATTCAGAAGTGTGTGATTAAACATGTGTAAGTAACGTGTGTGATATGGGTATAATACCTAGACTACCCAAGCTGCAAAAGAAATACAGATAATAGTACAAGGGTCTTCTACCCTAAGGTTCAATAAAGTAAAGAAACAAATAAATACAATAGACATGCAAATATAAGCGTTAAGGGTAAAAACAAAATATAAAATTAACAAAAACTTACACATTTAGTTAACTAGGCTTGACTCTCTTAATATGTCCCCATTGAAGTCGCCAGCTGTAGCGACCGAAAAATCCGGAGGAGGGATTCTTTGAAGTTCTTGAAATGAAGCCGCCACCAAAGTTTAGTTTAAGGGCAAACATTGGAAAATCCCTATTAAGTGGATAAGGGGGTTTTGCGGACCAGGTTTAGGCTCGAGAGTCGTTTATGCGTAGGGAAGGTATTGGCACCCTACGACATCCTTCCTAAGGAAGGTTACCTTTTAACTAAATGTGTAAACATCTATTGATTCAAAAATAATGATTTTACCCTGATAATAATACTAATAAAAAAAACTCGATAAACGGTTAGTTGTTTTTAATACTTTTTGAGAAATAGGAGAGAAATGAATTAAAAGAAAAAAAAGGTTTTTTATTAATGCAATTGACAGAGGTCGGCCGCCCTCTGCTCCTACGTATCTCTTGGTAGAGAATCAAATCACACGTAGTTCTTGGGGTAGAAAATATTTGTGTGTTGGTGTTTTTTAAGTATTTTGAAATTGGGATGGGCATTTGCGATGACCAAACAAGTGAAATTCAGAGTGGTCATCACTCATAGCCCGTTTGAAAGCCAAAGCTGCTATTAGCGGTCAAACAAGCTAAACTCAGAGTGACCGTTAATAACAACCTATTTTTTATGCGAGTTTGATGGTAAAAAAATGTTTTGGAAGCATCATGGTTTAAAAAGAATTGTGTCGTTAAAGTTGAAGGTGAGAATAAAAATTTGATGTTTGAAACTGGGAGGTTGTATCATTAAAAGGAATAAGTGTGAATAAGAATCTGGTATTTAGAACAAACAAGGGTTATAGCAACGAAGTCTGGGGGTGTAAACATAAAGACGAATTTTTAAAAAAGAAAGAGGGGGTATGTTATTAGCAATCCAGGGGTGCGAACAACAGCTTGATATAAAAACAGAAAGCTGTATGATTAAAAAAAGGGGGGTGCGAATAGCACTCATAAAAAACACAAAAAAAGGGGAGGCGCTGTCATAAAATAACAAAATGAGGGGTGCGATGAGTGTTCTGAACTTAACTAAAAGGGATGCTGTATAAGTAGAACAGGGGGTGTGAATAACAAACTGAACCCTAAAAAAAACAAGCAGAATACTAGGAGCCCATATAAAAGTCCAACAACACGTTAAACCTAATTTCTTCTTCTAAATCAGGCACCGTACACACATATGCCAAGGGAGAGAGGGAAAAAATCCTTACGGTGAGAGAGAGGTGTTACGGTGAGAGAGAGAGGTGGATAGGGAACGAAAACGAAAGAGAGACCGATCGCCGTGGCGGGGTTGACGGCGATGGTTTTCGCCGGGCTGGGACTCACGCCGGAGGGGGGTGTTGCGCGAAAGCTCGACGCCGGAGGAGATCACAGCTGCGCTCGCGGTGGTGAAGGACTGAGATTGAGAGAGCGACGGTGAGGGAGAACTGTGAGGGCTGACGTGAGGGTTTTTCTGGTGAGTTCGTCGGAGAGAGAGAGCTGAGAGGGAAAACGAGAAAGAAGGGGGTTACGGTGGAGAGAGGAAAATGGGGATGAGGTCACCGGAGGGGGGCCGTGGTAAGGCGCCGGCGAAGGTGAGAGAGAAAAATGAGAGGGAAGGCGACGGAGAGAGAAGAAGGAGCCACGGTGAGGGAGAGAGAGAGAGATGAGGGAGGAGGAGGGTCCACCACCGTGGTTTTTTGTTCGATCTGGGCTTGTGAGGGTGGTTTGCGACAACAGGGGGAGGCTCTTACGGTGGTCTATGTGGTGGCGACGGTGGTTGTTGTTGAGTGGTTTTGATGGTCATGTGTTGGGGACGGTTGGCGATTTTGGGTGGTGTACGGTGGTTGTGGTTTGTGAGGTGGGAAGGAGAGAACGAAGGAGATGGTGTAGGGGGTTTCTATGGTGGTGCACGGTGGTGTTGGGAGGTACGGTGGTGTTGCGGTGGTGGTGGCTGCCGTCCTCTCCCTCTGTTCTCAGCTTCCCCTCTTTGATTTTTGTTTATTTTTTGGTTTCTGTCTCTTTCCTATTTGAGTTTTTTGGTTACTTCTTGACTGTGTTTTCTGTGTTTCTCCTCCCTCTTTCTCAGCTGAGTTTTTTTATAGAGTAGTGAGTTAATGGGACAAATTTTGTTGTTATGATTTTGCAGTGAAATCAGAGTAGTAGAGACCTTTGCTGCACCCAGAACAACAGCTGCAGGGTGGTGCCTGAAAAGCATTTTGGTCTCAACCAAAATGGAGAAGAAAACAAAGAGCAAAGGGAAAGAGGCTTGGCTTGATGCTCAAAAAGATTTTCCAGACAGCAACTTGTGCTGCGTTGCTTTTTTTAGTTTTTGCTTTTTAATTAATTTTTTGTACTATTTTGTATTTATTTATTTTGTCTCTAAATGTAATTAATTTTTGTAAACTTTGATTATTGTATTTATTGTAATAAAAATAGACTTGGACAATATTGGCCATTCCATTCTTTATTTTGATTTTATTTTATTTCTTTTTTTGGTTAAGAGAGAGACAAAATTATTATAAAGCACCGCCAAAACAAACACGCGTGCACAATGGGACGTGAACGCGTGTCTGCAAATGAGGATACGCGAACTCGTGCACCGAAATAAACACTCGTACACAACGAGACGCGAACACGCGTCCGCAACGAGGAGAAAAATGTGTACATTATTAAAAATCGCACGCGCGCACAATGAGAAGTAACACGCCTATACACGACTGGGAACGACACACATAAACGACAAAAACAATATTTTGGATTTTCTGGTAAGCTTTAAATTAGCCGAACAAAATTAGGGTACGACAGGTATCATACCCACCAAACTCTGAATGGGTACGGTAGAATTTACCTAAATAATAAGTTAAATAATTCAATTCACTACCACACTGCCACCGCCATCCCTGTTGTTTCCCTTGCAAGTTATGCATTTCACGTTCTTAGTTTATCCTAGTTTTCTTGTCAATGCTATTTGATTTGAAAAATCAGGCACAAATTAATGATGATTTCTTTTGGAGTAAACAAAGTTAAGCATATTTGCCTGAGCTATCTCTCTCCAAATTAGAGAATAGTTATGTCGCATATGTTACAAAAAAATATATAAATGTTAATTTGGCCTAGTATACACAGAAAATATATAAATGTTAATTTAGCTTCCTGAAAAACCATTCCAAACTCTGCTATTGTCGATTCATCATTTGAAGTTTAAAGTTGTATTGAGCATAATTAGAGGGTCAATTTTAAAGATTTGAACATGTCCTCCAAATTGTTTAGGACGGCCCTATGCGTGAGCGTAGAGGACGTACAAGAAGTAACCTGCTTCTCAAGAAACTTGATTTTTGTTTTGTTTCACTTTCTTTTTAATTTTTTTTGACAACCTTTTTAATTTTATTATTAATCATTAACCTTTGGAAAATTCTACCATACCGTTGAGAGTTTGGTAGGTATGATACCTTCTAGTTAAAATTAGTTTAATATTTAATTTTATTTTAAAATATTTAAATAAAAAAATGATGTGTCACTCGGTGCTTGGATGTTGGATATCATACTCATCAAAATTCAAAGGGTACGAAAATGTTCACCTTAATTTTTTGATGAGAGAAAGGAAAAAAGAGGAAATTGTCCACGGCGGGAATCAAACTCGGGGGCACCAAATCGACCCCTATATCCTAGGGTAAATTAAGCCACTGGGTCAACGATGTTGGTTAAAAATGCAAGCTAGTTTACCACAACACCAAATTTCTACTTGGTAAAATTCACATATGGCAAGGGTGGGAGATTTACATGATGGAAGATTATCTAGGTAGCATAGTAAGGATATATTAATTAACACCAAGTTTGATGTTTACTTCATGGAAGATTATCTTGGTCAACGTCTTGTTTAACAAAGCGTCGCCAGAACCAATGTTTACCCCATATGGTGTACATTGACTCCAAAGGAATTCCTTTAGTCTCAGGTAAGAAAAATATAACAAAGATGGTCATCACCGCAATCCAACCCCCATAGAACAAGAAGGCTGCAAATTTAAAGTGACATAGCATGGTCAAGAATGTTTGCGATAAAATGAAAATTGTTATGAACTGCACAGCAATAGCTACGCTTTGTCCAGTAGTTCTGATCTTTATGGGGAAAATCTCACTTGGAATTAGCCAAGTGAGAGGGCCCCACGACCAACCAAATCCTGCAGTGTAGACACACAATAACACCAATACCAGTACTGCGTTCCCCTTCGTCATGTCCTTTGTACCATCAACACCGCTCCACACTACCAGCATAATAGCAACCGCAATCTTCACAACAAATTAATAGATGAGTTATTCAATAGTTTTAAAACTAGAAATTTTTGGGACGAAAGAAGATTACTACTACTTACTTGGCCAACAAACATGACAAGGCCCCCAGTTATGAACAAGAATCTTCGACCAAAACGATCAACAATAGCAGTGGAGAGAAAAATAGAAACAAAATTGACGATTCCAAGTATAATGGCAGAAAGTAAAGCGGCATCGTGTCCAAAACCCACTGATTGGAAGAGGTTGGGAGCATAGAAAGCGACGATGTTGATACCAGTAAGTTGTTGGAAAAATGGAATTGCAAAAGCCATGACCAAGTGAGGTCGATATTCCCTCTTTAGTAAGGTATTAAAAGGCTCTTGCTTAATAGATTTTGCGATTTCTGTCCATTTAATGAGTTCTTCTAACTCAGGTTCAATATCAACGGAGGATCCTCTGATTTTACGCAAGGCTTTTTTGGCTTGGTCTATTTTTCCACGTTCCACTAAACTGCTTGGTGTGTCAGTTATAAGGAAGGCGCCAACTGTCATCACGATTGAAGGCGCCAAGGCTAGTCCAAGAGAGAGTCGCCAACCCCATTTGTGGTCGGCTGTGCCATAGTTTATGCAGGTTGCGACAACCGCTCCAAGTCCTAAGAAACATTGGAAGCCTGTGTTGAAAGCCCCTCGCCATTTGGGTGGAGCGATTTCAGAAAGATACAACGGCGCAGCCTATGAAATAATATTGTGTCACCATTAATTATAAGTTAATTAATTAGTGATATAATAATAATAATAATAATAGAGAGGGAGAGAGAGATTTGTTTTTTTAATGAAAGATGCATGCATTCGTTGACTCGTACATGATTAGTAAAACCGACTCCAAATCCAAGTAGGACACGACCCAATATGAGCATAGCAACATTTTCAGAACCACCATTAATAGCACTTCCAGCAATAAAGACGACACCACCATATAAGATGATGTTTCGCCGCCCAAACACCGCTGTGACTCGGCTAGCTAGGAGAGATGAAACTAACCCAGCTAGATACAGAGAAGATGTGAATAACGTCAATATTTGACTGTCATACACACAGTACATATTCACTTCGCTACTAGCTGCCTTTCTTAGAATATCAGGGAAGAACTTTTGGAGAAATGGCACCATGGTTGTCACACCACCTGGAATTAGATAACATTTTCATTAAAAAATACAAAAGGTACGTGAGCGACCAGCTTACACAATCCAATTTATCAATACTAGTAGTAAATAAGTTTATGCAAATATATAATTTATATCATGCTCTTATAAAACAGGCTAAATATCAGTTTTGGTCATTTATCTTTGTTCTTGGTTTCACTTTGGTCATTTATCTTTTTTTGGTCCGTTTTGATCATTTATCTTTCATTTTGGTCTCTGCCGTCAGTTTTTTATTAACGGATGTCACGCTGGCAGTTAACTGCTGACGTGGCATCTTAAGTGTCATGTATGACGTGGCAATTCATTAAATGATGTGGCTTTTAAAATTAAAACAAAACAAAAAAACCAATTTCTAAATAAAACTAAAAACAGTAAAATGAAAAACAAAAACTGAATAATAAACTGAAAAACAAAAATCTTGAATTCGTTCAATCTGAAAAACAAAAATCTTGAATTCGTTCAATCTTAAAAACTGAATAATAAACTCAATAAAACAATTAAAAACTCATATCTTCTTCAATCTTCAAATTCAAAAAGTCTCAAATCCCTAATATCCCAAATCCCTAATCCCAACTGAAATCAAAAAAATCCCAAATCCCCCAAAATGTTTGAGATTTCGTTCATTTTGGGACAGATTCGAAATCTTCAATCTTCGTTCAACTGAAATCTTCAATTTTCGTTCAATCTTTGTTCTTCGTTCAATCCTTGATTCGTTTTTCAGACTCAAAACCCAGTAGAGAAGAAGAAAAACGAAACCCAGGAGAGAAGAAGAATAATGATTCAGGGTTTCGTTTTTCTGGCTTCGTTTCTTCAATTCATTTTCTGGGTTTTTTCCTTCGTTTCTTCAATTCGTTTTTCTTTCGTTTTTTGGGTTTTCGAAACAGAGTCAGAAGCAAAAATGAATCTGGTTCTGGGTTTAGGGGGGTAAGACGGTGAGTCAGATCTGTGTTTATTGAAGAAGATGAAGTCGAGGGTAAGAAGAGATATTGTTGTTGTTGTTGTTGAAGAAATATTGTTGTTGTTGAAGATGAAGAAGAGATGTTCTGGAAATTGTTGAAGAATTGTTGTTGTTATTTGTTTTTGTTATTTGTTGTTGTTGAAGAATTATTTGTTTATTTATCTGGAACGAAATTGTTGAAGATCTTCAATTTAGTGTTTTTCTGTTTTAATTTAATTTGGTGTTTTGTTTTGTTTTAATTTTAAAAGCCACATCATTTAATGAATTGCCACGTCATACATGACACTTAAGACGCCACGTCAGCAGTTAACTGCCAGCGTGACGTCTATTAGAAAAAAACTAACGGCAGTGGCCAAAATGAAACGAAAATGAAAGATAAATGACCAAAACGGACCAAAGTGAAAGCAACAGCAAAGATAAAGGACCAAAAATATTTAGCCTATAAAATATGCTTATAATAATAACTAGTAGTATAAAGAAAAAGAAATTAACCTGAAATTCCGATGTCATATCCAAAAAGAAGTCCACTAGATGCAGCAACGATGCAAGTAATAATAATTGAGAGTGTTAACTTGCCACCGCCGAAGCCAGCAGTAGTTGGGGTATCAACGGAAAATCCTCCTCCGGCCATTTGGAACTAACTCGATATGCTTTTCACCTAGCTCCCTTCGTGTAGCTCTCAGTTTAGTAACTCATAATAATTAAGAGTGAGCGTGGGCATGGAATTTATAGGCTTAAATGGGCGTTGTCTTTTGCGAATGCCCACCTGAGTGATTTTTTTTCCATTAAAGTTTTTCATTCTATTTGTTGACTTGTTAATCATACACATGTAGCAACTTGATTAGTTGAATTTAATTTAGTACTAGTACTTGCTCATTCTGGTACATTCTTTCATTATAAAATACGTCAGTATAGCACACGCACGCAATGCAATTATGCAAATGTGTTTTTTTCAATCATTTCTTCTTCCAATATAGAGTATTGTAGTAGTAACTAATTAACACTTCTTTGTTTGCTAAAATACATGAAGAAGTTAATCGATATGAAGAAGTTGAAAAGAGTTTCGGTGTTCAAATTTTGGAGACTAACCTTTCCTCACTCTCTAATTAATTACTAGCAATTAACATTTGTCCAAGGATATTAACATTTGTTTAAGGATATGTTTGGATGGAGGGTTTAGGAGGAGAGGGGAAGACTTGATTTTCAATTCTAAATTGAGGAAGCTATAAAATGTTTATAATTAGCCAACATGAAATGTGATTAACGATGTTTTATCATTATCTATCATGTTATTCTTTCAATTTTTTAAAATTCCAAATAGATATTAAAATATAGTCTAAGACCTCCAAAGCCCTCCCCCTCCTAAACTCTCCCAAATCTCCTTCCCAAACACACCCTAAAATTCTTTTAGTTATCCTTTGGTGGTTCTTTTTAGAAGCGTGATCGAGGTCCCTTGTTAGAGATTTTTTTTCTACAATTTTGTATGGTGTGTGATCTCTGGAGTATTAATTTCTTCCCTAGGGAGTGGTCTTTTCTTGGCGTGTTTTTTTTATACTTTTGAGGAGTAGGTTTTTTTAGGTGTTTTGTTTGGTTTGACCATGAACCTCTTCGTTTGTAGCTTGCTTCCCGGTTTTATATTTGGATAGGCCGTATCAATAAATTCTTAATTATAAAAAAAAAAAACTAACATTTGCCTATAAAAAAAACTTCTTTGTTCGCAAATATATAAACTTAGGTAATGTAGAAGTCTTCAATGACACAGTTTAGCAATGGTTAATTGAAAATTTAAACCAGAATCTAGGGGTCCCACTACCAGAAAAGCGGCGTTTAGCCACGGTTAATTGACTGTGGCTAAGAAAGTCCTTTTAGCTACCCTTTACGTGTGGTAAAACAACTGTTAAATTCCCAAATCAAAATTTCGCTGGTAGCCACCCTTTGACCGTGGCAAAGAAACCGGTAATTTTCTAGTAAAAAATTTAACTGTTAGCCACCCTTTGACCGTGGCAAAGCAACCAGGAAATTCCAAGTAAAAATTCCATTCTCCCTCAAAAATTTATTCGTTCCAACTTTCTTTTCCCCCTTTCTTTCTTTCGTTATGGTTCCACTTCATCTGTTTTCTCCCTCTAATCTAGGGTTCCTCTTCATTCGTTCTATAGCTAATCAGGTTTCTTTCTCACATTTGTTTCTTTCTCCCTCATTTCGTTTCTCCTTCAGGCTCACTGGATTTTCAAGGGTTTTCTCCCTTTTTTCTGCAGGTGAGAACTTAACAGAGAAGAGAGAAGCATCGAAGTGGTTGAGGTTGCTGCCAAGGCCGTCTCTAAACTTTGATTGAGGTTGATGCCATTGATTTCTTGCTTTTCTCACTATCGTTTGTAGCCTGGTTGTTTTTTTTATGCACTTCTAATTCTAAGAGGGAATCTTTAGTTCTATTTTTTTCTTGATTCTGGAGTGTATTCCGTTTTCTCTATTGGTTAAATCAAATAAGAGTGTGTACAAACATTTCATATAAAAATAAATTCTCAGAACACTGTCTTTTTATGCATAAGAGATGTTTTCAAGTATTATGAAAATTTACGCAAGATGTTCTGTGTGCAAACATTTCATATAAAAATAATTTCCTTTCATTTTTTTTATCTTTAATAAGTGTTACGGATTGGCCCAATCCACAATAGTGAGGCCCAAAAGCAAAAAGCAGATCCATTAACCAGCGGCTAAGATCTAGGTCCTAGATCGGATGGCTCTGATTCATTAGGACAACCCACTTTTACTCTATAAATAGGCATTCAATGTAATGCTCAAGGTACACACTCTTTCCTACTCTTTACCTCTATTCAGTTCCCTAGTTGACTTGAGCGTCAGAGTGTGCCCGCAGGTACCACCTGCCCTGGATCGAAAGCGGAGCTCGGTTGATCAAGAGCAACCCCTACTAACTATCTCGGATCAGACCTTGTGTCTAAGATTGGATACAGGTCCAGAGATACGGTACCACCTGCCCCGGATCGGAAGCGGAGCTCGGTTGATCAAGACCAACCCCTACCAACTATATCGGATCGGACCTTGTGTCTAAGATCGGATACAGGTCCAGAGATACGGTACAGAACATTGGCGACCACAGTGGGAGGATCTTGTACTCTAGTTCCTCTCCCATCTCCTTGATTGACAATGACTCCGACCTTACGTCGTAGGACTATCCCGAATGTCGCTGAAGGACCGGTTCTGCAGCAGGTGACTCCGGAAGGAGTGGCTGTCACCTTACCCCTTAGCCCGGCGCATGCTCAAAGCTCGGCTACGGCTTTGGTTCCGGGGAGCTCAGCCCGGAACCGACTTCCACCTCCCCCTCCGACCGTCCAGGTACCGGTCGATGTTGTTCAACAGCTCGTCCTGTTCCTAAATCGGCAAGCCGAGGCCGACCGGCAGGAAAGCCAACGCTACACCCAGTTAGAAGCTCAGATCGCTGAGATCCGGGCTCGTAACATCCCGGATCGGAGTTCCTCTATGTGCAACTCTTCAAGTGGAATTACTCATGTCCGCGGCCGCCGCCGATCTTCGGCTTGGAGGAGATACCATCACCGCACTCCACCTCGTTGTAGAGGAGCGCGAGGATCAGAGACTCCCCCAAGTCGAACCCCTGATGATTCTTATGGCCCTGAGGGTTCCCCTCGGCCTAGCTCGTTTTTGTTTCCCTCTCCTCCGAGGCGACGTCCCAGAAGTCAGAAAAGGTCTCCGAGGCAGGAATGTCAGCGCCTTCACTCGCGGAGATCCCCCGGCAAGTGTGGCTACCGACGGTCTCCACCCCTTGAGAGGTCGGTAAAGCGTAAATGACCTTTCACAAGTAAGATCGACTACTTCCCGGTGCCAAAGAACCTCAAGAAACCTCCTGAGGGTTTGAAAATGCATGATGGGACTGGCGATCCGGATCGCCACCTCGACTACTTTGACACGGTTATGCAATACCGTAACGTTCTAGAGGAGATAAAGTGACGAACTTTTCCCCTCACTCTAGAGAAGGAGGCTCTAGACCGGTTCAGGGCTCTTAAGCCAAATACGATCTCCTCTTGGGATCAGTTAGCCAAGCTCTTTTCTGCACACTTCGCCCACTCAAAGATGAAGCCTAAATCTCGAAAGGTATTGCAGGCAATTCGGCAAGGAGAAAATGAGTTCTTTCGGGACTACATAGAGAGATTCAATAGAGAAGCTGCTCAAGTCCGGAACCTCAACGACTCCTTCCGTCTTTACTTCATGGAGACTGGTGTTCGTGAATGAAGTCTATTTCAGATAGACGTCGGGGTCAACCAACCTGAGTCGCTTGCCGAGTTCCTCCAGCGATCTCAGAAGTATATCGATCATGAAGAAGGGATTAACGCAGGAAGGTCAGGTTTCACCTAGGTCTCGGAATGAGCCTACGGGCGTGATGTAATCCGACTTTGTAAATGTTTAACCATCTAATATATAAAGATCGACTACAATTTTCTTCATAGTGATTGCTTAGTAAAAGTGAATTCCGAGGTTGAATGGAAGGATTTGGGATCGGTCGAACGATCACCTTTAAGGTTCGGGAGCTCCACCAGGTCGGACTCCGGATGATTCCTACTATCCTGAGGGTTCCCCTCGGCCCAGCTCGTCTCTGGCTTCCTCTTCTTCAAGGCGACATTGAATTGACACCTTGAGTCCCTCAGGTGATCACGTTTTTAACATTGCAGAGGTTGGTGGCAGACACCCTCCCTGGTATAAGCCCGACCTCGAAGATCTTTGACAAGGCCCGTATCTCGGGCGCTCCGAGGCTGGTGGCAGACACCATCGCTGGTATAAGCCTGACCTCGAAGATCTTTGACAAGACCCGTATCTCGGGCGCTCCGAGGCTGGTGGCAGACACCCTCGCTGGTATAAGCCCGGGCTCGAAGATCTTTGACAAGACCGTATCTCGGGCGCTCCGAGACTGGTGGCAGACACCCTCGCTGGTATAAGCCCGGCCTCGAAGATCTTTGACAAGACCCGTATCTCGAGGGCTCCGAGGATGGTGGCAGACACCCTCGCTGGTATAAGCCCCGCCTCAAAGAATACTGTCCTAAAGGCGACATTAAACTGACACCTCGAGTCACTCGGTGGTCACATCATTTCCCGACACTCCGAGGCTTCCGAGGCTGGGGGTAGAAGGTCGCAATCTAAAGACTGAATCCCAGATATTCAGAGGAACCTTGAGTCACTCAACGGTCATCTCTGTCTCGGGAGCACTAGCCCGGTTTCGTGGAGCTCGGACAAGGCTTACAAGTCAAGATCTCCTCACAGGCGACCCGACTTGGGGGGCAACTGTTACGGATTGGCCCAATCCACAATAGTGAGGCCCATAACCAAAAAGCAGATCCATTAACCAACGGCTAAGATCTAGGCCCTAGATCGGATGGCTCTGATTCATTAGGACAACCCACTTTTACTCTATAAATAGGCATTCAATGTAATGCTCAAGGTACACACTCTTTCCTACTCTTTACCACTAATCAGTTCCCTAGCTTACTTGAGCGTCGGAGTGTCCCCGCAGGTACCACCTGCCCGGATCGGAAGCAGAGCTCGGTTGATCAAGACCAACCCCTACCAACTATCTCGGATCGGACCTTGTGTCTAAGATCGGATACAGGTCCAGAGATACGGTACCACCTGCCCCGGATCGGAAGCAGAGCTCAGTTGATCAAGACCAACCCCTACCAACTATCTCGGATCGGACATTGTGTCTAAGATCGGATACAGGTCCAGAGATACGATACAGAAAAATAAGCTTATTGCATTCTTATTTAGGTGTTCTCATAATAATGTTTATGTCGTTGAGCTGGAGAAGCAAACATTTTGGGATCTTAAAGTTGTGAACAACACACAGAACTTCGATTGAGTTTAAATTTTGCCATTCTTTACTTTTCTTGCTTTTTGTTTATCAAACTTAAGGGCCTTTAAGTCATATATAAGGTTCTACCTCTATCAATTTTGGTCTGTTTTAATCTTGTTTGCTTTCTTTTGATGCAGATCATTGATAAAGTTCCATTTGTGAGTTGTCCTGTTTTTGTAATTCATGTGAGTATATATACTTCTTATTCATACTTATATTTATACTTAGAAACTGATATACCTTTTCCATAGAAGTAATATATAATGCGTTGGCAACTGGAAATGGTTTAAATGGTTTCCTTATTCAATTAAAGCATCACTTTGTTGTGAATACAAACCAAGGCTATTATCTGATATAAGACGAGCACTTGATGCACTTCATCTTATCTGATATAGTGGAATGTTGTCCTAGCACTCCTAATCTAGATTTGTATTTTCTGAAGACAAGTCACGTGAATATGACTTGTACATGTATTGGATCAGTTGGGAACTTCCATAGTGTAACAGTATTCTACTAGGCATTATATCAGTTCACTAACTCTGCATCAGTTTACTAAGTTAGTGTTATTGTAATCTACTAACTCAGCTTTAGTTTAGCAGCAATAGACTCATTAGTCAGTTAGGGTTAGTTCAGTTTCTGTTAGTGAATGTAACTGTCAAGGTTACCCTATATAAGGGAACCATCTTCTGTAACTGTAATCAATAAATGATAATAACAGATTCACATTTTTCAGTTTCTTTCTCTCTCTGGAATTCATGCTTGTGTTAGCTTTTGTTAGTAAATCATGCAGATATTGGACTTGAAATGAGGCAAAAACGGAAGCAATCTGGAGAAGCTGTGTTACAAAGGTTACGTGGACAAACAAGTCAAAATGATGGGACTCTCCCAAGATATGCACCAGCAAAGTATCAACAATCAGTTCGATGATCAATATGAAAATGTGGACATAACTAATAGTCCAACCAATGATGATTCATCAGACCCTTCCTTAAGCCCAAATGAAGTTCAACTAGAACAAGAAGATGAGCCTCTACTTGTCAAAGTTAAAGGTAAAAATACTATCTTATTGTTTCATGATTTCTCATTAGAAAATATTAACTTTGTTTTGTCAATTTAATGGTAGATATTTGTACTGGAGAAGACTAAAAAAGTACTTGTGGAAATCAATGGTAATGGCCAAGGCAATGATAGCGGGTCAAACTTTCTTGTGAGGTTTCTTGGTCAAATTGCTCAAAAGTCCGCGTTTTGCCCTTTATCAGTTGCAAGATGGGATGAGATGTCAACAGACAGTAGTGTAAATCAATGGAAGTGTATTGAGGTTATTATCTAAACTTCTCAACACTTTTATTTGATTATTGAGGTTATTATCCAATATTAACATATAAATATAACATTTCAAGGACCACTTTGAGTTTGATTATGTTGCTGGTATCAAATGGGTGAGGAGTTTATTAGGGGATAGATGGAAAGCCTATAAATACAAGTTAAGGTGTCACTACTTCTACCCTAACAAAAGTAAGGACGAGATACTTGCTACTCTACCTCCAGGTGTTGATTCTGTTGAGTGGGCTGCTTTTGTTCATTACTATAAAAAGGAAAAGATGAAGGTATAAGTATTCTATAGAAAATCATTTTACTCTATCTTCTCTTGTTTAAAGCAAAGTGAGAACATATATTGACTATCATGGTTTAAAATTGTAGAAACTAAGTGAGCAAAATGCAAAAAATCGTAAGAATCTTAAAGTCTCACATGCTGGTGGCAGTAAGAGCAATACAAGAAGGGCTCATCAGATAGTTGATTAATTATAAGCTAAGTTACTGTTAGTATGTCAAAGTAACTCTCTATGCTCTAACATAGTAACTTATACATGATAATTGTTTGTAATTTATGTATTTTACGAGCTAAAATTAGGAAGGTCGGTATGTCGAAGTGAGGTTAAATTGTCAACTTTACTAAAGAAGGATGGAAACTATGTGAATGAAGAAATAAAAGTCATGGCTGTAAGTATATCAACTTTGTTAACTTGTTAATTTTAAAAGCTTTGTTGGTTAATAAATGCCTTGAGTTAATGTCTTAGATGTTGCTGATGGGTTTAAACAAGCTACAACTGCTGCTTTTCTAGCTGATATTGGTTGATAAATGCCTTGAGTTAATGTCTTAGATGTTGTTGATGTCTACTTGAAATTATGTGTACTTTAAATCATCACTCCAAACATGATCGGCTTTATCTTTTGTATGTAAATTAAGGTTGGAAGACTTTCCATTTGAAATGCAGCTTATGCTTTTCCTAGGTCAACAAATGGTTTTTTTGTAGAGCAAGTAAATCATGTCTGTTTGGTCTATGTTACACGTTGCCTTCATGTGAAATGGTTTTTTTGAAGAGCAATAAATTATGTCTGTTTGGTTTGTTTCTGCATTACCTTCCTATCATAATCTTTTGTTCATTAATGATAAGCATATATTGGAAGTCAATATAATTACACAAATTTGGAAACATAATTACCCTACTTTGAAAGCTGTGACTAAGATGACCAATAAAGTTACTGCATCAGCTATAGTAGTTAACGTTTGGATAAAATAATTCAGCACCTTTCTACATTCACAAAAATACTGCACAATTACACTTCTTTGGATATACTAACCTTTTTCACCACTCAACAAAAAACGCAGCCTACTTTCATAAAATACTGCACACTTACTCTCACATTATATATTAACTGTTATTTTTTTTGCTAATATATAGGATAAGATTTCTGAGGTCTTATCTGAAGACCAAGAACGTGTAGCAACAAAAGGTGTTCCATCAAAGATTAATGCTTATCCCGATGACGCCATTGGGCGACTATGTGGAGCTGAACACTCGGGTCGAGTGCGTGTTTTAGGTCTAGGTGTCTCTCCAACTTATGTTTTTGCAAACCGTAGGCATTTCACCGAATTTGTCCAAGCTGGTAGCTCAAGCCAAATGAATGTCGAGAACTTAAAGAAGCAAGTAGTAGATTTGGAAGAAAAACTAACAGGATGTGAAGAAACAAAAGAACAACTTACACATACTACTGAGCAGCTTACACAAACCACCGAGAAGCTTGGACAAGCAACAAATAAGTTGACAAAACTTGAGAGGTTCTTGGAACATAAATTTGGAGATGAGTTATCTATGTTTGACCTATAGGTTCATCTTAGTTATTGTTATTTAGAGTCTGTATGAAAACATCTAGTTACTTCGTTGTTGGCTTTCATTGTTGTTGGCCTTTTTTGGTTTCATATTTCATGTTAGGCTATTATTACTTTTGAAATGGATGGTAGACTTAGACTTTTATCATTAGTAATCAATATATTTTGACTGTTTATCTTCTCATTGTGTATGGGTACCATGAAATTTGAATGCTATTTACAAATGACAAATATTAGGTGACTATAATGTAAAAATGAATTTTAAAAACAAAAATATGAAGTTAGCTACGGCTAAACCGTAGTTAAATATTGACAAGATGCGCGCGAATTTCCCGCGCCTAGATAGCCACGGTTCAAACCGTGGCTCACATAGGCGTGTTACAAAACCAAATAGATGATTTGGCCACTGGATAACCGTAACTAAGTAACACTGTAACCGTGGCTAACAACATGTCTCCACGGTTGCTGTACTCGTGGCTACCGAGGAAAAAGACTGTGGCGAAAATTTGGCGACGCCACGTCCTTTCACGGTTACATAGACCATGGCTAAGCCTGTTCGCCACGGTGATTAGGCCTGTTCGCTACGGTTTTGACCGTGGCTAATCACCGTGTTTTTTTGTAGTGGCTAATCACCGGTTTTGTAGTGCTATGAGTTGACTATTATAAGTTATAACAGAATTAGTACAAGAAATAAACTCTTAACGCAACTCTAAGCAGGTTGTAGGTTAATCGAGTTCTATTTTATTTATGGGTTTTTTTACCATGTGCAAATGTTTTCTTTTGATAATCAACTTGTATTTAATTGAAAATATTATCACAAAAAATGCTGCATCAGATTACAATTGAAATTCAAGCAGAGCACGTACCAACATGTCATGATAGATACATGTCCCCTAATAGATTTGAACGCCACATCTCCACCTAAAATTTTAAGGCATTGAGTATATAGGTCCCCTCTCTTATATATATCATTCATTTAGCTCATTCCTAATTGATGTGGGACTAACACTCACACTTGAATTCTCATCACTTCCTATTCTTGACAGTAGAAATTTTAAGTGCAGACTCCAACTAGTATATGTAAGGGAATATATATATATATATATATATATATATATATATATATATATATATATTTCTTATTGATTAACAATTTTTCCATTTGCTGATATGAGGTTATAGGGAGGAAATAAATAAAAAGTTGGTGATTAATTGCACATCAAGGCTCTGTTTGGTGCGTCCCATCTGCTAGCGGATGAAACTAGAGCGGGTGAAGAGTACGCGTGTTTGGTAAGCACTAGCGTTTAGCATTTTTTGGGTAGCGTTTAACGTTTTTTCAGACGCTACTTCAAGTAGCGTTTTTCAAACGCTAGCGAATACCGTCTCACTTTTTTTTGACATTTTTACCTTTTTTATTTTTCTTAAATTACTTCTCCTTCCTCGGTAAACATTTTGTCATCATTAATTAAATATCATTTTATGTCATTTTACATTTAACAACTATTTTAACCGCTAGTTTTACCAAACACAGCATTTGTTTTCAGCTGGCTTATCCGCTATCCGCTAGCTCATCCACTATCTGGTAACCGCTCATCCGCTATCTGTTATCCGCTAACTTATCCAGTATCCGCTATTTTTTACCAAACCATGTCGAAGAGACATACATAACAACAGTTTTGCCATCAAGTTCACCATATCTTTCTCTTCATTGCTGCATAACTTTAGTGGTTGTTAATTAGCTAGAAATAGCTAGTTGTCTTTGGAATACTTTTTAATTGTTTGATGTGACATCCGCTAATATGTATTCCATATTATTACGAATGGATCAAAATCGTACGGGTCAACTCATAGTAACATATCAGGTTAATGAAATAAAAAAAAAATTGGGTTTACTTAGTCACTTAACGTTATCTTCAGTGCCACAAGCAGCTCGTGTTTATGATATTTTAAAAATTTGAAATGGGAATGAAAGCTACCTTTACAATATGCAGGAGCCTGACTTTTATAAAATTTTCGAGTATATTGATGCTTTGCTCCAGCCATGTTTACCTGCAATAACTGAAAAGAATTGGTAAAAGAGTCACTTTCAACCTTAAGTTTTGATTTGTTTCCTTCATGTCTTTGTCAATAGTATTTCATCGTTGTCGTATTGCATTCACACCATCTCCTTTTCGCAATCAAATCTCCGGTTTCTTTAGTCTGTCTATCATTAATAATTAACAAAAGATTGTTAACGTTTAAAATAAAACAGGACAAAATTTTATTGCTATAGACGATCTTTTTTTCAATGGTCAAAAAATACAGCTAAAGATGACAATAGGTGATTGTGATTCCATGATGTATCAATCGTGTGCAAGGATGAAGCGTGAACTTTAGTATCATAAATGTCAACTCATCTGTATAGTGGACACTACTAGAATTTTCGTCATTTCCTGTGGAATTTCCTGTGGAAATTGACTAAAAATTTGCAGGAAACGGTTTCCTGCGGAATTTTCAGCGGATTATGGTTCCCAGTTATTTCGTTCGTGGATAATTGTTTCCTGCGGATTTCTGAATCGGCAGGAAAATTCCGCAGGAAATTCCTCAGGAAAGTCTGCAGGAAGTCCGCAGAAAATTCCGCAGGAAATATCCGCAGGAAGTTCCGCAGGAATCCCGTAGGAAATTGAAATTTTCCGCCGGAAATTCTGCAGGAAAGGAAGATCCACAAGAATTCCACTTGAAAGCTAAAAACAGACAATTTATAAGATCCAGCCCCACAATTTATAAGCTTCACAAGCTACTAAAATAAATAATCAGCAACAAAGCTTAAATGAACACCAGCAATATATATATATATATATATATATATATATATATATATATATATATATATATATATATATCCAATTACTCAATATGAAACTGTCTTGTACAAAACAAGATATATCCACAGGCCATATAGTGTGATGGTTACATGCCAAAGACCCTAAAGCTTAAAATTACAAGTTCACTTAATTGCTACTGCTGCTAATTTTTTTATGATTCATCATCCATGTTGAGTGCTATACTAGAAGTCTCTCTCCTTCCCTCTACAAATCATACTATATCTGGTCACTACCTTCATCACTATCTTCAACAACCTCATCACTGTCTTCAACCTCATCACTATCTTCATATGGGGGCGATGAAAGTGGACGAGAAGAAGATGCGGCGAACCCAAGATGCCGCATTAATGCTGCTACCTCTGTTCTCATTTCTGATTTGATGTCTTCTTTCATTTTTAATTTCTCATCTTCTTGTCTCTGTAGGGATGCATTTAACTGCTGAACCATACTCCTCAAAGGGTGATTTCTTCTGAATTATCCATTGAATTGCGTGAAGTGGGCAGCATGGTTTCACTAATCGATCCAAGGCCAAAAATCTTGTGGCCCTTCTTCACTCCCACTGTTTCTATCCATAATTCAAAATCAGATGGCATATGACCCTGAGGTTGACTGTCAGCCTCATTCTCACCCAAAGAACATGCTGGAATTTGAGAAGCTAACTTTTGCTTTTTTTGTTCAAATTTATCCTGAAAAATATGATAACAGTGACATTCAAAACAACTACATAATTGAAAGCAGAAACAAAATGTTGGCATATCAAGAGAGGGAATTTCACTAATGAAGAAGAGGAAACTATCATCAACCTGCATCAAATGCTAGGCAACAGGTACCAGTAAGCCTTTCAGTCTCTCCCTTTGTATGAAACTTGGTTCAAGCCAGCACATTAACACAATAGTATCTAGATGGTAAACAAATATTTATTGTATATGTCTATAACAATTATGTCCCAATATGGCAGTTTGCTTTCTTAGCAACATTCTGATTAGTTAGGTCTGACCTGAATCATCTCAGCCGGTGCTACAATAGAACTACTTAAACAGGAACATTATGTATGAACCATTCTAGAACATCACATCACATGATGCCCAAATACCAATGCATGTATGCAGCTATTCCTATTAAGATGATCCTGTGGATAGCATGAATATAGGTTCACATTAACAGGCAGAAATGATACTTGTTCAGTGTTCTTTCAGTTTGCACAGTACCTAACACAACTAAATCCCATATATTGATACACTAGTTCATGGAAGCTAACTGTTAATGAAAGCACTGAGCTAACTGTTAAACATAAGCATTTCAGTAGTTGACTTATATTGATACAATATAATAGAAATACATACAGCTGTCAGCTATCAAATCCCATATCATTCCATTAAGGAATCCAGCAATTTAATGATACCAAAAGTCAAAAAAAGGACTTACATAAGCAGTTTTCGCATGAACACCCACCCAACTTTTATCCTTTTTCACATGAGTGCGAAAATAAAAATCTACCAACGACGGATCTGTCCCTTTTTCTTGCTTCTGCAATTCAGTTGATAAAAAAAATTATTATCGTTTATTTTGAAAACTAAATTATAGTATAAAGAAACATTTTAATAATACCATTCTCTTCCAATGCAAACGATGAGGAATTGATCCACCAGTATGAAGTGAAGCACCGTCCAAAGACTCTCGGTTTCTTCGATTTGTTGTAGATTTCTTTTTAAATCCTGAAGACCTCCAATAAACCTTCAATTGGCCCCACACATTATCTCCCATCCAAGTTGGTTTTTGATCTAAGTCTTTACGAGCGTCTTGCATTAATTGGGACATCTTAGCTGCCCCTCTCTTCTCAAAGTTACGCCTCACAATGTCCTTATATTCAGGTGGCCATGTAAACTTTTTCTATATTATAAGCACAACAACAAGTATAAATATGGGGAACCATTTAACAATTCATTTTGATATAGCCAATGTCCTTCAGCTATTTTTTTTCAATATCGATCAGTTATTTTTTTCCATGTTCTCTTATTGCTACTAATATTGAGTGTGTCAAGGGAAATACCTGAAAATATTTAAACCATGTATCTCGTGTATCCTTTGAAACCTTCTTCCATGATGGCTTTCCCTCCTCCAAGTGGGTACGTATAATTGAAGCAATCTCCGAAACTACCAATTTGTGTTTGTCAAACCTATGTAAAACAATAAGAAAAAGTGATTAATAAAAACATAATGAGAGCTATCATAAGCTAATAAAACAATAACTTACCCATCCCCTTCTGGGAGTATCGGGATTTTATTTCCATCATCTTCTCCACTAACATGACTAGATGATGAATGAACTACATTTCCCATTGGATATTGGGTAGATCGAGGTTGGGGTTGAGCTTTAGGTGGATGTGGAGGTTGAGATTGGGTAGATTGAGGTTGGGGTTGAGGTATGGATTGAGTGGATTGAGGTTGAGGTTGATGTAGAGATTGTTTGGATCGAGATTTGGGTTGAGATAAAGATTGTGTGGATTGAAGAGGAGGTTGGGGTTGAGGTATGGATTGAGTGGATCGAGGTTGAGGTTGATGTAGAGATTGTTTGTATCGAGATTTGGGTTGAGGCATAGATTGTGTGGATTGAAGAGGAGGTTTGACTGGCTAAAAGGATTGAAGCCATCAGCACACAACCCAAGTCTTACATTTCGAGGTTCTGAGGCAAATTCAGGATATACTTGGTCAAAGTATTTCCAAGCTTCACCATCCGAAGGATGACCCAACACACCTTCCCCTCGACGATTCTCATAGTGCCACCTCATTTTCTCTGCAGATCTCACAGAAGCATAAAGTCTTTGTAGTCGAGGGATAAGAGGCAAGTAATGCAATCTCTTACGGGGTACACTTTTAGAGTTTCTCTTCCATTTTGTAAGTGTTTTGTACCGGGGTTCATTACAAAACTTGCACTTCTTCAAAGTTGCGCCATCTTTGTAATACAACATACACCCTCCAACACAACAATCTATCATCATCTTGGATAATCCGAGCCCTCCTACAAGCTTCTTTGTATCACCGAAATTGGAGGGAATGAAATTCTCGGGATGGTTCGTCTCCTTCATTAACGTCGCAATGTCGTTGAAACAAGCCTGTGACATGTTGTGTTTTCGATTTTAAACTCAGCATTCTAACTGCAATAGAAAACTCTGATGCATTTTGACATCCTGGCCATAATGGTCGGTGACTGAGTTCAACATTTCATAAAATTTGGCAGCTTCCATATTTGGAGGTTCCTCATCATTTTGTACAAAATGTTGCTCACGATTAAGACCGGCGGCATCAAACACCATGTCCTCATATCTATTTACATGCTCATGACCCCATTGTTGATTGCTGCTACTAGGCGTATCCGTATCAATATCAACATTAATATGAGAGACTTTCTCCCCATGGGATGTCCAAGTCCAATATCCCGGTTTAAACCCCTTTCTAAAAATGTGAACATTTACAACATCTGGGGTAAAGTGCCTCTCGTTTTTACATCGCGTACACGGACACCATATTACTCCTTCATCCAAATACTTTTTTTGCTGACAAGCAAAACTAATAAATTCTTCTACTCCTTTTAAAAATTCAGTTGTATATCCCCTTCGACCCGGAAGAAGCCTATTATACATCCATGTACGATGTGCAGGCACTTCCATCTCCTTTATTACAACAACCACTAACAATACTGCATAAACAACAGAAATGACAAAGGCAGGTTCTACAAAAAGAAAAGCCACTAGCATCACCAGTGATACAAAGGCAGGTTAAAGGCAAAATGTGCATAACAGAACACAACAGGATCCAAACATGTCACTGGTTATACACAACTCAAACAATTAAGGAAACCATAAAGATACATGCACAACAGTAAGCAACTGTTTTCACACCTTGCTATCACCAAAACAAGACCAAACTTAAAAAATACTAACAGTCAATGAAGAATAACTTTGGTATGAAATAAGAACAATAACTTAAGAAATAAGAATAGCTTAACAGGGGTAATATACTCCAAATGTATTGGAATTCAAGCAAGTCAAACAACAAGTTGGCTTAAGGAAGGTAGAATAAACATAATATCAAATATGTGGTCTGCTACAGATCCATTTAAAGCAGTAATTAACTCAGATTCAACAAACATTTATCCTACTAGCCCCAAAATGTATCCTACAGCACATAAAATTAAAGCAAAAAAATAAGGAAAGAATTAACATAAATAAATTCCTCAGAAAAAGTGTAGAGCATGATCGCAAGAGATGAGAGCACAGATTTAGGGTTACCTTCACAGAAGAAGATGAAATCAGGAGCGAGAGCACGAACAAGGACGAAGACGAGCACAGACCAGAATGAAGACGAGCAGTGGCGGTGAACCAGAGAAGACGACAACGAACCAGGATGAAGACGATCTATTGAACAAGACGAAGGTTCAAATGGTTGATTTTGTTGTTAAATTTCTGAATCAATGGTGATGGAAGCTTCAATTTCTGGACGACAACGAACCAGAGAAGACGATCTGTTGAAGAAGACGAAGGTTCACATGGTTGATTTCGTTGTTCAATTTCTGAATCAATGGTGATGGAAGCTTCAATTTCTGGAGATGATTTCGTTGTTACGATGAGTGAGAGTGAAGGTTAGGGTTGAACATTGTTTCTGAACAAAGACGATGAGTGGAGAGTGAGAGTGATTGAAACATTGTTTTATGCAATTCGTAAAAAGAAAGATTGAAACATTGTTTTATGCAATTTCTGAACCACTTAATTTCAGTAATGAAGCACTGGTTCAGTGGTAAAGAGCCTTGCCTTTCGACCTAGAGTCACGTGTTCGATTCCCATTAAGCCCATTTTTATTTTGTATTTAAAAAAAAAAGAAATTTCCTGCGAACTATGGTTCTTAGGAAAATCGGCAAGAAAATCAAATATTACCAGCGAACTTACCTGCCAACTCCATTCCGCAGCAAAAACGCTGCATATTTACAAAATTGGTAAGAAATTTCTCAGAAATTACCTGTGGAAAATTTCCGCAGGAAATTCCGCAGGTAATACCGAGATTTCTAGTAGTGGGATTTGGGCTTTTTTACCTGCAGTTCACCTTCAAAATTCCCAATCTAGAGTCATTTGACAAAGCAATTACTTAGCTTTGATTCCAAAAATAGATGGAGCAGATAGAATCGAGTATTATAGATCTATAGCTCTAGCTAATTTAAAATTTAAAATTATTACTAAAGTTATAGCTGATAGACTTGCTCTGGTTGCTCCAATATTATTTCTGATAATCAACGGGGATTTGTGAAAGGTAGAAATATTTCGGACTATATTTGCACTGCCTTTGAATCTATTAATCTGCTTCAAAAAAATGCTTTTGGTGGTCAATTAGCCTTGAAAATTGACATCCAAAAAGCTTTTGATACTATAGATTGGAAATTTTTACTTCAGGTGCTGGCGGCTTCTGGTTTCAATGAGAAATTTTGTTTTTGGATTAATATTATTCTTCATTCAGCTAAGCTCTCTTTTTCTATTAATGGCTCTGTTGTTGGTTTCTTTGGCTGCAAGAGGGGAGTTAGACAAGAAGATCCCTGGTCGCCTCTTCTCTTCTGTTTGGCTGAAGTTATTCTTAGTAGAGGCATTTCCAAGCTTGTTGAAGATGGAAAGCTTCAACTTATGGTAGGCCCCAGAGGTTTTCGTATGCCAAGTCATGTTTTATATGTTGATGATATTATGATTTTTTTGTAAAGCTACTAACAAAATTCTTTCTAGTTTGTTGGATCTTTTTGCCTCATATGAGCAAGTCTCTGGCCAGGTTATTAGTAAAGAGAAGTCGAAGTTTTTCACTGGCAGCATATCCCCCTCTCGTATCACTTCCATATCAGAATCGGTTGGATTTTCTAAGGCCTCAATCCCTTTTAATTATCTTGGTGTCCCTTTATTCAAAGGAAAGCCTCAGAGAATTCATTTGTTACGTATTGCAGATAAAATTAAGGCTAAATTATCCTCGTGGATAGGTTCATTGTTATCCATTATGGGTAGAGTTCAACTTGTAAATTTTGTCATTTTGAGCATGTTGGTTTACAGTTTTCGTATTTATGTCTGGCCTGCTAATCTGCTCAATACCGTTGACACGTGGATCAGAAATTTTGTGTGGTCGGGGGATATTAATACAAGGAAAATTGTAACTGTTTCTTGAAATAAGGTTTGCTAACCGTTTCAAGAAGGTGGTTTGGGTGGTCAATCAAAGCAATTAATAGAGCTGGTATGTTAAAGGTTGCCTGGAATTTGACCTCTACCAACTTACAATGGGCTCTTCTTTTGAAAGCAAGAGTCTATAGAAATAACGTACAAGCCGGTGAATTTTCATGTCTCCTCTTCTATTTGGCTTGGTTTTAAATCTTGTATTTCTGTGATTCTTGAGAACTCAACTTGGAAGCTTGGGAATGGTTTCAGGATAAATTTTTGGACGGACTCTTGGCTGTCTAGACCTATTGTGGATATTATTGGTATACCTTCTAATTTGCACAGGGATCTTAAAGTCACTCTGAGTGATTTTATATTTAATGGTAGATGGTCTATCCCTGCAGATCTCATTAATCATTTCCCTCAGCTTCATTCTGAAATTTAGAAAATTGTCATTCCCGCTGTCTCGGTGGAGAATCAACTGATGTGGGATTGTTCTAATTCAGGTGACTTAACTTTCAAGGATTCTTTTCTCTTTCACAACCCTACTGGACAAGGGCTCCATGGACCAAGGTAGTTTGGAAAAATTTTATTCCTCCTTCTAAATCCTCTATTCTTTGGAGGGCTCTTCATAATAAAATGCCAACAGATGAGCAACTTTGGATTAGAGGTTGCACCATTGTTTCCATGTGTAGTCTTTGTGGTAGTGATTTAGAGACTTGTCAACACCTCTTCCCTGCCTGCCCTTTTGCCAAGCATATTTGGAACTGGCTTGGTGGTATCCCGAGTATCCATTTTGATACTTCTTCTTTTCAGAGCATTTTAACTTCGACTTCTCATGGTTGGAGCCCTCAATTGAGTGATATTGTCTCTGCTGCGATTGTTAACATTTTTTGGACAATTTGGCACTGCAGGAATCATGTTAGATTTGATAGTCACGTGATCCCTTTACACTCAGCTATCAATTTAATTATTTCTAACGCGACTTTAGCAAGAAATTCCTCTAAAACTAAAATGTCTTCATCTGCTACTGAGTTCATGATTATAAAGGCCTTCAATGTCGTTGGTAATTACAAAAATTCTTCAAGCATAAAAGAGGTTATTTGGATCCCCCCCGCTCCTTACATGATAAAGTGCAATACCGATGGTGCTGCTAACGGTTGTCCGGGTCCAGCTGCTTGTGGGGGTATTTTTAGAGACAAAAGTGCTGCTATCATTGGTTTTTTCTGTGCCTCTATTGGGAACAACTATGCACTTCATGCTGAAATTGTTGGTGCTATGCTGGCTATCGAGATTGCTTTTGAAAAAGGTTGGAAGTTTTTGTGGTTAGAATGTGACTCTCAATTAGTGGTTTCTGCCTTCAAGAATTGCAATATAGTTCCTTGGAAGCTTAGAAATAGATGGAATAATTGTCTATACTTGACCAGACAGATGACCTTCGTTTGCACTCACAATTACATATAGGGCAATGCTTGCGCGGATAAGCTTGCAGGCCGTGGAAGTAATTTAAGTGATTTTGTTTGGTGGGATCTCATTCCTAGCTTCACTGCTGAGGATTTTTTCAGGAATAAGTAAGGTTTGCCTAACTATAGGTTTTGCTAATTTCGTTCTTCCCTTTGATGAATTGGGGGCTTATTTAGTTTCCTGTTTTTGGTGTGCTGCAAATGATTGTTAATGGCTTTGGTGCCAACCTGGTTGGGACGAGAGTCATTATAGTGATGCTCTTGCACACCTATATAGGATTGTCTTTATTTCCTTTCTGCTACAATGTTGTTTCTGCTCATGGGTATTGGCCTAGTCCCCTCATGTTTTTTGTTCATTTTCTCTTTTATTTATCAATAAAATTTAGGGGGAGTACTCTTTTTCCATCTTGATGTTTTTTCCCTAAGGAGGGTTTTGCATCAAAAGGTTTAAATGAGGCTCCATATCCCTTTCTTTTGCTAAAAAAAGCAATTACTATTATGGGGTAAGTCGTAATAGATGTCCACAATGAAGTAGTCTTCTATTTCGGTTCCGTTGAACTCTACGAAGTTGCAATATTTGTGCTCGATCACCTCTTTTGACACCACCACGTTCTATCTGTCTATTCTGGAGTGGTATGGGCTCATCGTGTTGGTCATTGTCATTTAAATGAACGGTGGGCATTTATATCGAGTACAGGGTGAATACATGTAGGATGAACACCCATACCACTACGAAAGTCATACACGAGGACTATGACTTTGTTATGATTTTTATTGAAGTCGTACATGGTATGACATCAGTTTTTCCATGCAAAGTGCATACCGGCCATCTACGACTTCAACCACAGTCGTACTTCTCATGTATGACATTAGTATTTCGAAGAAAAAAATTGAAGTCGTACATGTCATGTACAACTTAGCCCATATTTGAAATTGCTTTTCAAACTGCCCCAGATTGGGGATTTTATGGGTATATAAACTACCCAATGCAGACATAAAAGGCGCAAATTTGTATTTGAGAATGGCTGGGGGTAGCTGGTGTTGATTGCTGGAAGGCGTCGGGTGGCACATCCTTGTTGGGAGTTGAAGAGTTCTCCCCTTAATAACGACTGTTTAGAGTTGAGAGTCAGTTGTTATATTTGAACAGTCATAAAATTAAACATGTGTACCTCTTTTTCTCTCTATCTCTTTCATTCCTTTCACACCACTTACACATCACATTTATCACTTCTCTCTTCTATTTCTTTCTCACTCATGGAGTTGGAGGAGTACATGGATATGGTTGTCCACCCATCATATTTGGTTGAGAGATTACTTACCGCACCACTGGGAACTCTTCAATTTTATAATAGGTGGTGATGTGCTAAGAAGAGAGAGATAAAGAGAAAATGAAGTGTTACGATCCTCTACATTTCTTTTGAGAAATGGAGGGTTCTATTCGAAGAAAGAAAGACACAACAATGTACACATCATTTATTTAAAATGGTAATAGTTATATGTCATATTTAAAATGGTTGTCCAAACATCATGATTGTTATTTAAAATGTACACATCATTTAGTTAGTAGACTGCACTAATAGTAATAAAAAAAACGTTGGCCAATGAGACGTCTTTTAATGAATGACAACTCAATGAGACGTCTTTTAATGAATGACAAAACTATGAAGGTTCACATGCAGGCCAAAGCAAACAATATCTTGGAAAACAATATTGAGACTTGAGGTCGAACATTGGCACACTAGGTAGGGGGTCACAAGATCAATAGCCCCTTAGCCTTGAGTGGGGCTACTCTTTGGGTAGACCAAAAAAGTTCCATATTGCTTGGAAATCAAGGCCATGAATCATTTATAAACACTCACGTTTTTAATCTATCCAGATGCCTTTTGTTACGGTCGATTGGCCCAATCCACAATAGTGAGACCCATAAGCAAAAGCAGATCCATTAACCAACGGCTAAGATCTAGGCCCTAGATCAGACGGCTCTGATTCATTAGGACAACACACTTTTACACTATAAATAGGCATTCAATGTAATGCTCAAGGTACACACTCTTTCCTACTCTTTACCTCTAATCGGTTCCCTAGCTGACTTGAGCGTCGGAGTGTCCCCGCAGGTACCACCTGCCCCGGATCGGAATCGGAGCTCGGTTGATCAAGACCAACCCCTACCAACTATCTCGGATCAGACATTGTGTCTAAGATTGGATACAGATCCAGAGATACGGTACAGAACAATGACGACCACAGTGGGAGGATCTTGTACTTTAGTTCCTCTCCCATCTCCTTGATTGACAATGGCTCCGACCTTACGTCATAGGACTATCTCGAATGTCGCTGAAGGACTGGTTCTGCAGCGAGTGACTCCGAAACGAGTGGCAGTCATCTTACCCCTTAGCCCGGCGCATGCTCAAAGCTCGGCTACGGATATGGTTCCTGGGAGCTCAGCCCGGAACCGACTTCCACCTCTCCCTCTGACCGTCCAGGTACCGGTCGATGTTGTTCAACAGCTCGTCCTGTTCCTAAATCGGCAAGCCGAGGCCGACCGGCAGGAAAGCCAACGCTACACCCAGTTAGAAGCTCAGATTGCTGAGATCCGGGCTCGTAACATCCCGGATCGGAGTTTCTCTCTGCGCAATTCTTCAAGTGGAATGACTCAAGGCCGCGGCCGCCACCAATCTCTGGCTTGGAGGAGATACCATCACTGCACTCCACCTCGTTGTAGAGGAGGGCGAGGATCAGAGACTACCCCAAGTCGGACACCTGATGATCCTTATGGTCTTGAGGGTTCCCCTCGACCTAGCTCGTTTCTGTTTCCCTCTCCTCCGAGGCGACGTACCAGAAGTCGGAAAAGGTCTCCGAGGTAGGAATGTCAGCGCCTTCGCTCGCGGGGATCCCCTGGCAAGTGTGGCTACCGACGGTCTTCACCCCTTGTGAGGTCGGCAAAGCGTAAAAGACCTTTCACAAGTAAGATCGACTACTTCCCGGTGCCAAAGCACCTTGAGAAACCTCCTGAGGGTTTGAAAATGCATGATGGGACTGGCGATCCGAACCGCCACCTCGACTATTTTGACACGGTTATGCAATACCGTAACGTTTCAGAGGAGATAAAGTGTCGAACCTTTCCCCACACTCTAGAGAAGGCGGCTCTAGACTGGTTCAGGGCTCTTAAGCCAAATACGATCTCCTCTTGGGATCAGTTAGCCAAGCTCTTTTCTGCACACTTCGCCCACTCGAAGATGAAGCCTAAATCTCGGAAGGTATTGCAGGCAATTCGGCAAGGAGAAAATGAGTTCCTTCGGGACTACATAGAGAGATTCAATAGAGAAGCTGCGCAAGTCTGGAATCTCAACGACTCCTTCCTTTTTTACTTCATGGAGGCTGGTCTTCGTGAAGGAAGTCTATTTCATGAAGGCTGGTCTTCATGGAGGCCCGGCCTCGAAGATCTTTGACAAGACCCGTATCTCGGGCGCTCTGAGGCTGGTTGCAGACACCATCGCTGGTATAAGCCCGGCCTCGAAGATCTTTGACAAGACCCGTATCTCGGGCGCTCCGAGGCTGGTGGCAAACACCCTCGCTGGTATAAGCCTGGCCTCGAAAATCTTTGACAAGACCCGTATCTCGGGCGCTCCGAGGCTGGTAGCAGACACCCTCACTGGTATAAGCCCGGCTTCAAAGATCTTTGACAAGACCCGTATCTCGAGAGCTCCGAGGCTGGTGGCAGACACCCTCGCTGGCATAAGCCCAGGCCTCAAAGAATACTGTCCTAAAGGAGACATTAAACTGACACCTCGAGTCACTCGATGGTCACATCATTTCCTGACACTCCGAGGCTTCCGAGGCTGGGGGCAGCACCTTCGTAGCTATAAGCCCGGCCTTGTATATAGAAGGTCGCAATCTAAAGACTGAATCCCGAATGTTCAGAGGAAACTTTAGTCACTCAACGGTCATCTCTGTCTCGTGAGCACTAGCCCGGTTTTGTGGGCTCGGACAAGGCTTACAAGTCAAGATCACCTCACAGGCGACCCGACTTGGGGGGCAACTGTTACAGATTGGTCCAATCCACAATAGTGAGACCCATAAGCAAAAGCAGCTCCATTAACCAACGACTAAGATCTAGGCCCTAGATCGGACGACTCTGATTCATTAGGACAGCACACTTTTACTCTATAAATAGGCATTCAATGTAATGCTCAAGGTACACACTCTTTCCTACTCTTTACCTTTAATCAGTTCCCTAGCTGACTTAAGCGTCGGAGTGTCCCCGCAGGTACCACCTGCCCTGGATCGGAAGCAGAGCTCGGTTGATCAAGACCAACCCCTACCAACTATCTCGGATCGAACCTTGTGTCTAAGATCGGATACAGGTCCAGAGATACAGTACAGAACACCTTTTAACTAAAGATAATATTCTGAAAGTTCACATTTGGGCCAAAGTGATAAATGCTTTCTAAAATGATGTCGGACCTTGAGGTCAGAATAATAGGTTATGAGGATGGATGTTTTTATCTTAATGGTATGTGTTATATTACTTTGTTGTCATGATGTGTTAGATGTGTTTTGGAAGGATGAAACGTTTTCATATGTTATATGATTATGTGAATTGTCATATAGTTACATGTGGTGTGAATGCTTGGGATCATTTATTTAGGGTATATTTGAGAGTTTGGAGAGGAAGGGAGGGGAGGGCTTAGAGAGGAGTGAGGTAGAGTGAAAGATATAGAAATGTTTCACTTTCACCATAATTGAGGGAGTAATTTTGTAGACAATGATAAGAGAATGTTTATGCTCAATATATTTTTAATTTTAAGATTATTCTAAAATGATGTAAATGATTTGAAGAATTTGCCTAAACCTCCCAAACCTCCAAAACTCCCCTCTAGTGAGTATAATGTAAGAAGGAGAATCTTAGGGTGTGTTTGGGAGTTTGGAGGGGAGGGGAGGTGAGGGGTTGAGACTAATAGTGTAAATTCTTTAGTAATTGGGAGAAAAATTATCCCCCTAAACCCCCCAAACCCCCCAAACCCCTCTCCTAGTTTATTTTTGGAGCCCCTCCAAACTCCCCCAAATATGGAGGGTTTTGGAGGGGCTCCAAAAATAAACTAGGAGAGAGGTTTGAAGGGGTTTGGGGGGATAATTTTTCTTCTCATCACTAAAGAATTTACACTATTAGTCCCAACCCCTCTCCTCTCCTCCCCCTCCAAACTCCCAAACAGACCGTTAAGGTTTTAATCAATAATGGAATGTAGGACATGTGTGAGAGGGTGAGTTTGAAGGTTTGTGGGTACTTAAAAGTTTAATATATAGTTGATGGATTAGTTGAAACCATGAAGAAGATGATTCATAGGTAATGAAATGAGAGAGATTGATGTATAGTGTCAAAGAATGAATATTTCTTGTCACTCTTTTACTGTCACATTTTGTCTTCTATCAGTGACAATTTGCGACATAATAAATTAAAATCATACTCTCAGACTCAGTCTTATTAACATCATAAATTAAAATCATAACTTATTAACACATGCATATAGAATTTCAGGCTGAGATTTGGTGGGAAACAATAAACACTAATTTTTTAGACGACAAATGTTTGTTCAATGTCTGAGGTTCGAATTAGTGAGATTGAGTTACTTATCCTTCTAGCCATTCTAAATATGCCTACATATATGAGTCTACATCTCTAATGGTAAACATAAATTCATTTTTCTTGATTCTTTAATCAATAAGAATGGTAGTTTTCTCTCCAATTCTATTTTGTCCATCTCTCTCTCACTCTCACTCTCAATCACTGGTTCCATTTTGTCCAAAACATATAGAACAATTTGATGATAAAGAAAGAGCTGAGTTTACGGATTAACATTTAAACTAATATGTAGTGATCATGCCTTAACATTTGAATAGAGTTGTATGGATGATCTTGATGGAACTGAAATTAACTCATTATCAATATATTTGACCCAAACATATAGACAAGAGGTGAAATGAAGACAAGTACCTAGCCCTACAAATGGTTATATCCAAGTAAAGAAAACTAGCAGCAAAACCAACATAAAAATTTCATGGCTTGACTAGAGACATAAAAATAAATATACTCAGTCTCAGATAAGCTTCACTGCAACACCTAACAGCTATAAGAAACAAACATTATCAATCGTCAGTTCTGATATTCATTGTTAATGTTATCCGTAACTTCCCCTTTAACATACCCTCCCCAAAACCAGTGTTTACTCCATACAGCATACATTGAATCCAAATGAAGTCCTTTGGTCTCAGGCATGAAAAAAACAATAAACACTGTCATAACTATAATCCAACCTGCATGGAACAAGAAAGCTCCAAACTTAAAGTGACACAGCATTGTCAAGAAAGTCTGTGACAACACAAATATCATTATGAACTGTACAGCAACAGCTATGCTTTGCCCCGTCGTTCTGATTTTTAAAGGGAAAATTTCACTTGGAATTAGCCACAAAAGGGGCCCCCATGACCAACCAAAACCTGAAGAGTAGATACACATCAACACCAATAACAGTGTAGCATTTCCCTTCGATATTCCCCCTGTGCCGTGAATACCCGTCACCGCTGCTAGCACAATAGCCACCGCAATCTTCACATCCAAATATAACACAATGGTTAGGACTAACGGACAACTGGTTAGTTTGTTAGGAGTGGAAGAGAGAGAAGCTTAATTACCTGACTGAGAAGCATTTGAATGCCACCTGCTTATGAACAAAAATCTTCGACCAATTCGATCAACAATCTTGGAGAAGATGAGGATTGAAGCAATGTTAACGAGTCCAAGTATAACAGCAGAAAGCAAAGCAGCATCGTTGCCAAAACCCATAGACTGAAAGAGATTAGGTGCATAGAAAGCGACCATGTTGATCCCAGTAAGTTGCTGAAAAAAAGGAATGGAGAATGCAATCACTAAATGAGGTCGATATTGTCTCTCAAATATGGTTACAAAAGGCTCCTGCTTCACAGCTCTTGCAAATTGTGACCGTCTGATCAGTTCTGTCAACTCAGGTTCAACGTTGATTGTTGACCCTCTAACTCTGAGCAAAGCTTTTCTGGCTTGATCTATTTTTCCACGCTCTACTAAACTGCTTGGTGTGTCGCATATGAGAAAAGAGCCGATTATAATGATTGTTGCTGGTACCACGGCGAGGCCAAGTGAGAGTCTCCAACCAGAAGTGTGCTTGGCGGTTACATAGTTTACGCAACAAGCAACCACCACGCCAACTTGTACGAAGAATTGAAAGCCTGTGCTTAACGCTCCTCGCCATTTTGCTGGAGCGGTTTCCGAAAGGTACAATGGAGTAGCCTGGTCGTAAAACATCATATAATATGAGACAAATTTTTTAACTCTAATGTCATATAATTTGAGACTGGTGGAGTATTTTACATAAAAAGTGTGACATAGCTTACTTGATTAGTGAAACCGATGCCAAAGCCGAGAAGGATACGGCCAATGATGAGCATGGCAATATTTTTGGCACCACCATTAATGGCACCACCGAGAAGGAAGATAAAACCACCCAACATGATGGTGTTTCTACGACCCAAGGTGGTCGTGACGCGACTAGCTATGAGAGAAGTGAGTAATCCAGCTAGGTAGAGAGAGGAGGTGAATAATGTCAACAATTGACTATCATACACACAATACATGTTTGTTTCTGCGCTTGCAGCCTTTCTAAGTACTTCTGGGAAGAATTTTTCAAGAAATGGCATCATCGTGGTCACACCACCTGGAATTTTAATCACACATTCCATTCAAATTTGGTTAGCTTAATTTGTTTATCTCAACACCTTCAATAATCAATACTATAAAATCAATCAAACTGCAAATATGACACGGTATAATGAGAAGAAGAAAATAGGGAAAATGCTTAGAAATAAAAGAACCTGAAATTCCGAGATCATATCCAAAAATGAGTCCGCTAGATGCAGCAACAATGCAAGTGATAACAACTGAGACTGTTATTTTGCTATCGAAGCCAGTGACTGGTGCTTCAATGTCAAATCCCCCACCAGCCATTTTGAACCTTGGATGATCACGATCTCCTCAGATTCCAACCATCCGTTGGCTGATCTTCAAGGATGCAGAAACATCTTCCGAGGTTCTTTTTAACCGTCACCGACTCACCGAGATTAACAAATGTTACCAAATGCACAAAACCACTCATGAAACATATCCCTTTGACAAACAAAAGCATAACCGAGAGAAAACATAGTTACTCTGTCTTCTAAGTTCTAACGACTTTCTGTGGAGGGTTGTTGTTCAAAATTTTAGGAGAAAGAAGAAAAAAAAACTTGCATGGAAATTTGTTCTTGTGGTGATCCGATAATTGATGTATTGTGTGCTGCTGGGTCGGGTAGAGTGAGGCCCGTTTTAGAGTATTGGGCTCTTTCTGTTGCAGGCTTTTTGCATTGTCCAAAAAAAAGTTAAAAATTCGGCTCAATCATACTAACATGTTTTTTTTACCTCCATCATATCACTATATACTCCCAGAAGAAATTTTAAGACGAAAATACCCCTGTTTAAATTGACTTAAATCGGATCTACATATAAGGTAGGTAGATCCGATTCACAAAAATAAAAGACGGATTTACGTATATCATATTAGAATTAGTGGGGGAAATCGGATCTACCTTTAGTGAGGTAGATCCGATTTGTTAAAATATAAAAGCGGATATACCTATCAGTGGGGGTATGTCCACTTTGTTAAAATGCAAATCAGATTTACCTCCCTGATAGGTAAATCTGATTTGTACTAAATTCGACGGGTAGTTTTTGACTGCCAATGTTAATCAACGGTGTAGATTGCACCGTCAATATCAACGGTTGATAATCATTGACGAATTCTATAAATACCCATTGCCAACCTCATTTTTTTGACTCAAAAATTTCACTCTCACTTGCTTATTTCATTCATCCAAAATGGAGATATGTCTCACTCAACGCTCAGATGACAATAGGCTTTGCGGTATACATCATCGGCGCCAAATCACGATGAGAGAAGATGGTGTCCACTTCTGGAGTCCTCAGCCGGTGTTATGCAGAATCCACCGCGGCATGGGGTTTGAAGGTTTGAAGGATAAAGTGTGGTCCAAAGTTCAAGTGACTGGTGACGACCGTGACGTCACTAGTATCACTTATCGCAAACCCTATCTTGGAGACGATGGCCGCGTTTCCTTCTCGTCCATGAAAATCAAGACTGACGAAGACGTGGCGAACATGTTAAACATCCATGACACGCTTCAGGGGTATAAGTCGTTGGAGCTATACGTGGAAACTCAACGATGTGTGAATGAAATTTTACGTCGTGTTCGACGACCAGATTTTTAGGAAAATGTATCTGTCTATTGTTATTGTAGTTGGTTCTGTTTTATCTTTTATCGCATGAATGAAATCGAAATTTTAATGAAACTCTACAAATATAATAAACAAAAAAATAATAATAATCAAGTCATAAAAATAGTTCAAACATACAATACCACAAAACCCCTAGTCACGCCTAGGTAGCATATCCAGTAACCGCGTGAGGCGAGCGTATGTCTGACTACCCATCCTAATGTCTCCGCTCCGAAGCCCCCTCTGAATCTCCTCCTCCACAATCTCGAGAAAATCTGGCTGTACTGGTGGTGGTGGTGGTGATGCAACCCGTAAGAGTCTAGAAATAGATGCTCTCACATACCAATGTAAGTAGTCCGGAGCAACCTGACCCAACTCCTCAGCAGGATAAGTAGTTCGCAAAACCTCCTCCACCACAGGCATATAATGTGCAATACGAAAAATGCAGTCTGCATGGCACGGACGACCAGTAAGAGGGTGACGTGGGATGACCTGCACGTACCCAAACTGTCTGAGGCACCTATCTGGCATGTAGGGAGCAGCCACTTAGCCTCAGCTCTGTCGTCGGCCTTGACTGTGAAGATGGACCAGCTCAGGATCAGAAGGATAAAGGCCCTGACAACAGGACGCATGTCATTCTCTATGGACCCTCTACTAACAATCTCCTGCAGCCACTCAAAACGGTATTATGGGCCAGATGAAGCTCGACACTCCATCCCCGCCTCCTCCATAGTCACACCTAGATAAACATGTGCTAGGTGGATGGCCTGATCAGTGGTGACAGAAGTAGGTGGATCTCTGTAGTAGTTCCCCGTAATTGGTAAATGCAGCAAACAGGAGACATCATCCAAAGTAATCGTCATTTCATCAAATGGTAAGTGAAATGACGATGTCTCTGAGTGCCACCTCTCAAGAAAAGCAGACATCAGCTCATGGTCCACCTTTATATGTCCGGCCGAGACGAGGGGGCTAATCCGGAACCTGTGATAGAAGCCCGCAACTGGTGGTTTTGGGAAAACCCAAGCAGACTCTGAGCCAGCTTGTTACCATGGTTGGTAACCTTCAATTTACGCTCATATGTCGGTATTATAAAATAAATAAAAATAAGACTATGTAAATCAATTAAACTAAGAAGGCTACGTAAATAAATTAAACTTATCGGGTCTCTCAGCATAACGGTACAAACATGAGATGCTAGCCCTACTGCTGCTGATACTGCTGTTGTCGGCTACGCCAGGTAGACGCATATCCCGCAATCCTGTGGCGGGTGCGTGTACTGGGAGCAGATGACAAGGCCTGAGCCGAGGACTCCTCTCGATACCTATTGGACGCTGGGATAAAAAACAAATTTTTAAACAAAAATAAAAAACAAATCGGATATAGCTATATCCGGCTTACTATTTCTGCTGACTCTGAGGAAGATCTGATGTATGTAGATCCGATGGTAAATCCGATGGCAAATCGGAAATAGCTCTCTGAATGGTAAATCCGATTCTCTCAGAAAACTTTCTGGTCAAACAGATGCAATCAAAAAATGGTAAATATTTTGTAAATTTGTAAAAAATTTAAGGGTATTTTCGTGTTTTCGCAGGGTCTGTGGGTGTATATAGTGATATGATGGGGTACAAAAAAAACCCTACTAACATTCCATGACCTTTATAAAATAATAATACTCCACTCCAATTTGCATTGAAATTATATTTTTTTTTTGTTACCATTTTATTGATGTGCAGTTTTCACCGATCGGTCACGTGTATACTCGGTTTTGCCGGTCAGTGTCCTTTTTCCCTCCCAACAAAATTTTTGCCACACCCAAGACCCTGGGGTGATCCAAGGTCAGATACTGCTCGGACCAACCCATGTTAGTTGCATTGAAATTATATTTTTTTTTTATTAACGAGAAAGGAAAATACATTGAAATTATATATTATGTCTTATTGATTTCTTTTAATTAACGAAATCTTTTTATTTTATTTTTTTGAATAACTTAACGAAATTTTTTTAGATAAAGTGAAATATGACCTCGGATTTGGTTTCTCTCCCGTCAATTTATCCTCCATTCACTCCTGTCAACAAAATCAAGCCATCGATTTGATCCAAGGCTTCATAATCAACCACCTAATTAAAACCAAAGTTAAAACTAAAAATTAAAAAACAGTTTTTATTATTTGACGGGACTGGACCACCCCCATTTCATACGGATATGGATTCACGACAGTCACCACTGCCGGTGACTGCCTATCTCTCTTTTCATCCATTTATTTTGATTTTTTTAATATAAAATAAATCAACGGCCGAGATTGAGTATGATGGTGATCCAATGGAGGGCACCGGTCCGACTGCCGTGACTGCCGAGGTCAGCGACTGCCGAGAATCGCGATCCCATTTCATACCCATTAACATTCATCTCCTTCTTCTTCTTCTTCATGAACTCCATTGCAGCCCATTTATTCTTCTTCTTCAAGGAGATTTATTTGCCATCATCTATTCAACTTTCATAATTCCATTTAAGTGGATTATTTCTAGTTTTTTTTTTCTTCAGTTTGTTCTTCCCAAATCATTTTAGTTTATCTTAACTCCAAATGTGTTAAAAAGGATTTGCTTCAGTTTGCTCTTTCCAAATCATTTTAGAATTCTATCTGATTTTCAAACCCAGTTTTGATTGTAAAAAGGATTTCCAGATTCGTAGGCACCAACGGCAGGTGATTATCGGTGTCGTGACAGAGACTATTGGTGCACTGCTGTGCTATCGGCGTTGCAACGGCGATTATCGGCATCGCACGGTGATTGTTGCGTGGCGGTGACCATCAGAAACTCTCGTAGCTGTTGCAGCTCTTCTGTTTTACAAACTCAAATTTTAGGGATTTGAGTTATGTAATTTAATTTTTGGATGAGAAATAATCTATACCATTAGATATATCCAATGGTTTAGATACCATTGACAGCAGTGACAGGAGGTGAAATAATCTATACTTATGATATACTGCGTTTTGCATTTTTGTACTAAAAACGTGACTATATGTCATTGTTGCAATTATGGCATTTTTTGGGTAAACCCGGTATCCTCCACGGCGACTGGGAAGACTAATCCCTCGAGGTACTGGAGTTCATTTAAGGGCTGACATCTTTCAAGCGATGTCTCTCCATACCCACCGGTCAGGGATCGAACCACAGACCAAATACTTAAGGGGCTCAAGCAACTTACCACTTGTGCCACAACCACTCCGTCATTGTTGCAATTATGGCATTGGTCTCCCTATGAAAAATTAAAAAGCTAAGGGCCCATTATATTTGTGAAAACCTTCTTTGTTTTTATTTTTTAAATTTAGTAAATTATAGTTTTCTAATAAGGAGATGGGAGACTCTTGAAGAGAAAAAAAATTGTGACGGAGAGAAGATGAAATATTAGTTATAGAGTATACATTTAAAAAAATTATGGAAATAGTTTTTTTTGACATTTTCGTCGTTTCTTAAATTGTAGACAATAGTTCACTTCAAGGTTTATTATCTTTTTTGTTTTTTTTTATGTTAAAAATGCTTATATTTTTTTATTTTTATACAAAAGAAAGGGTTATGGAGTCTCGTTAAAACCTTCTGATGCAAAACCCTCCTTAGAGAAAAAACATCAAGAAGAAAAAAGAGTACCCCCTAAATTTTATTTAGAAAAAACGAAAAATATACAAGAGACATGGAGGACTAGAGCAAAACCCATGAACAAAACAACATTACATTCAAAAGGAAAAACTAAAATCCTATTAAAAGAAATCTAGTCCAAAGAAAGTTAAAAATGGCATGCAAAAGCATCACTATAATGACTCTCATCCCAACCAGGTTGGCGCCAAAGTCACTAACATTCATTTGCAGCACACACAGAAGGCGAGAAGGAGATTGAAACCATCGAACAGGAAATCAGCGAAACCTATAGCTAGACAAACCTAACCTATTTCTGGAGAAATCCCTAGCAATGAAGCTAGGAGGAATGTCCCACCAGACAAAATCACTTGTGTTAGTACCAAGCCCAGCAAGCTTATCAGCACAAGTGTTACCTTCTCTATAAATGTGATAGCAAACGAAGTTCATTTGTCTCGTCAAATATAAACAATTATTTCATCTATTTCTAAGCTTTTAATGAACAATTTTGCAATTCTTGAAGGCATAAACCACTAACTAAGAATCGCACTTTCAACCACAAATAATTTCAACATTTATCCAAAGTAATCGCTATAGCCAACATAGCCTCAAATAAACGGGACCTAAATAACTTTTCATGGAAGTTAACTTTTATTGAATCATGAAATTTAGATTTGACATTTACCTATGGTCATTATTTTCGTGTATTATGCACGACGTATAACAACATAGCTTTTATGTGGATAATGTTTAACCTACCGCTCAGTATCTTTACCAATAGTTTTCTGACCGAGATTGTATCTTTTTCCTACTGTCCAATACATATATCCACAGTTTTTGGACTATTACTAAAAACGTTTATGGAGATATGTCATTTTTGTTGGACTGTGAGATAATGCATTAATTACATTAGACATTAATGGAATCATATCCCAAAGATTCACTATCTTACTAAGATTCACTATCTTTTGGATGAGATTTCATTTGACAATTTCTTTCAATCAAGCTCTAAAGCTTATTTCTCCTATGTTGATCTCTTTTGATCCTATGATTTGTAACAATATGATTTTAAAATCTCAGCACCGAATCTCTCGATAGAATCCAGACAATGATTCTCAATCAAGCATGTTCTCATTCTCAAAAGTTGTTGCAGATGCATTGGTTTTAGTCTTCTTAGGGAACGTGGGTCATATTTTCTGCTGCAGCTTTGTTGTGCTCAAAAGTGCTTTGTTGGTGTTGTCAGTTGTGGTTATCTAGAGGTGCATTGTGGTTATCTAGAGGTGCAGTTTCTGGTGCATTATTAATTTGTTTGATTAGCTTTTGTGGACTTTCGATTTTGTTGTTATAAATGATAGAATTTGTTTCCTGGGCTAAACGTTTCTTGTTTACTTTTAGCAATTGCCCTTATTGGTTAATGTAACAACACATCTCCACTAAAAATTTTATAATGTATTGTCCCGTCTAAATAGGCTTCAAATCAACTAGGCGCCTATTATTAAAAGCTATCCCACATTCAAACCAATGAATCGAAGTCAATATAACTGTAATGCAAGCAACAAAGTAAACGGTCCAAATCACTCCATTAAAGCAAACACTGAGGAAATCATAGGAGACTATGGACATACAACCAATTAGCAACGGTCCTTTTGGTCAAAAGATATCAAGGAACCTAAAACACAAATTTCCCCAAACCCAGAAATACAAGGTCAAATAATATAACAACACATCTCCACTAAAAATCAACTAAAAACAAAACAAGACACGGTATGGAATAAGTTAGACCTAACAAATTATACCAAGGCGATGCTGCTTTCACCACCAGGTGGCTTCCTAACGCCACCGAAGTAGTCTCTAGATTCTACCTTGCCATCAGCAAAGATGTTACTGCCACTTATCTCTCTTAGTTTAGCCCCACTCAATGATTTCTCAGCAGCTGAAGGTGGAGAGTCACTCTTGAATATGTTGTTTCCTGAAAGTTCTGCAAATTTCTGGTTAGGAATCTTCTTTGCTGTTTTCAAAACTGGTTCCCCAGAAGCAGCACCTTGATCTCCATCAGCCTAACCAATGTCACAACACAAGACAGTAATTGTTTAGAATGCACAAAGATTGAGAGATGCAACACAAAAACATTACTATTTGCATTATGCATGAAGAACTCCAGTTTTATAGTTCTACTACTGTCTGCAGTTCTACTATAGGATGCCTGCTCTTTGCATTATTCATTCCATGATGCAATAACTTCAATTTTTCTTTCTGGTAAAATCATTACTATCATCATGTTTGCCTAAGTACTATATGTGCTCTATTTGCCCAAAGATGGGTTATTGACGTATGATCCAACTATCTAAATTGAATTTGAGTCAGAAGAAGATATCAAATTTGAAAGTATTAACCCAAAATAATTCAGGTTAGCAACTTAAAGAGGTGCGTGCATACATGACGTTCCCCAATGTCTAAGCTCCCTTGCAACTCCAGTATGCGAGGAGTTATTGGCCGGGGTTTGATTTCTGGTGGAGGAGCAAATATGTCTTGACCACTAAGCTCCTTGCATTTTGCTTCAGAAAGCTGCTTCTTCAGCTTATCGGCATCTTCATTTTCCATTGTTCCACTTAGCTCACGCTGCTTGGCCACCTCAGCTACTGAACTGGGCTTTTTTGGTGAAACACTCTCTTCTTCGCCAAAGGAGATATGACTGATTCCAGCAACAGCTTGCTTCAATTTTCAACAAGACAAACAATAAATATACAAGTTTGTGGAAATCTACTGCCAAATAAAATCAATGCAATAAGTAAAACAAATTTATTTATTTTCATATAAAAAACAATACCTGGTACATGCGTAATCCAGTTTTATTTGAGGGAGGGTTGGCACTGCCAGCCTCTGAGGTGTCATCTTCTCCATTGGCTACAAATATCCCACTACCAGTGATCTCCTTCATCTTATACTCCGAACAAGGCTTTCTGGAAATTCCACAGCTAGACAATTTCAGATGCCACACACAATGAAGACACCAAGCAGAACTGATGTAGGACTCATAAGTAGGAAAAAGTGCAGGACCGGTTCATAAATTGATTTGAATATCGAGTTTGAATTCATCTCAACTAGTCTAGAATCACATACTAAGGAGCTGAGCACATGAAACTGAAATCAACAAAGTTAAAAAAATGGGGGTAGAACAATGTCCTCTACTTTATAGCATTCTTGTCAAACTCCAAGATTTGGATGGAATGGTAGATTGGTAGGAAAGAAAATTGATGAATAAACAGTGTTTTTTTTTCATATTGTGACAATAGTTAGTCGGGACTTCCATAGTGGCTCTGACATGCCCCATTTATACAAAAAGCAATAGCCAATAGGTGATACCGATAGCTGAATGTGAGATTATATGGTCAAATGCAAAAAAATGAGTGGTAAAGTTTGCAGGGACTACACGCTGCAATGAAGATATCATGAACTGCAATGAAGATATCATGAACTGAATTTCATATTACTGTAACAAAGAAAAATATCTGATTTCCCTACTCTAATGTTAAAAATGGCATGTATCTGAGTGACTGAGCTGAACTGAAATCAAATTTAAACGATAGATCCGTTCAAGCAATCCCATTTCAGACATTGGTTTCCTATTAAGGGGTTTGATAAATGTGCTGAAATTGTCAGTGGAAGACTAAGGCCAAAAAAAGAAACAGGGATTATTGATTACATTACAGATCAATGACAGAAACAACGTCTGAAACCCAATAGCGAGAGCTATTTATTAAATAAAATATCAGAAACCAGCTATTCCAATTTTCATGAATAAAAAATAAAATGAAAAATCAGAAATGGTTTCAAAAGTAAGGGAAGTTTGAATTAGCGGAAGATAAAGAGAGAGATAGGGTAAAGCAGATCTAACCGTTTGTTTAAGCTCTCGACCTCTTCATCTGTGACCTGACCTCCAAACACCACCTTGCTGATCCCATCCGACGGCTGAAATTCCAAAGCATACAAAGAAAATAATATTGTTTTTCAATTAGCTACCAAACCGAACCATTAATTAAAGAAATAAAAAGGATTGAAAATAGGAGAGGGTATACCTGGTGAGAACGAGGGGCGGAGGAAGGAGGAGCTGGGGAATCAGCGGGTGGAGTTTCCGACCAAGTAAGCAGATCTTTGGTTGAAGTGTAAGGTTTCCTCACCGGAGTGTTCCTCTCCATATTGCTAAACTCACACGTCTGTCACGGTAATACCTAACCAACCAACCAACCAACACTCATTAGTACTCTCTTCTTCACTTTCTATTCAAAATAAATTGCAACAAAACGAAAAAAGAAAAAAAAATTGAGAAGGAGGATGTACCGTGGCTGTTTCTGGAATTCCGAGGTTGTTACGTTACTTTTTCAACGGTAGAGAAGATCACAGGAGAGGAAAGAGCGGATTTATATGAGGGAATAAATAACAATAACAACGAGTTGAGTTGAGTGGAGTGTGGAGAGAGCAAAGAGTGTGTTGTGTTTGTTCAAGTAGAAGCTACTCTTCTTCAGTTTTTATTTTTTAAAATTAATTAATTATTATTATTAATAATAAAATAAAGCAAACGCCAACCCACCCAGACGGATAGTATTTATTTATAGCCCATTATTACCCCTCCTCTCTCGACGTTTTTATTTTTTCCTTTTCATTAATTAATATTATTTACTCGCTTTCTGGATTTGAATCTCCAACCGCCCCGGTAAATTTGCATTTCTGAAACTTTTCTTTTTCTTTTTATTTAAATTTAAAAGGTAGGCATGTGCGCCGCATGTACCGCCAAATGTCGGTTGTTATAGGTAGAAATCGTATTATTACTTCATTGCCCCTAACCCAAATGTCTATATTCTCCCTCACTTCGTGTATTTTTTTCCTTAACTACCCCTTTTGTTATGATAGCTTAACTGATATAACTTTTTCCTCTCCTAAATTTAGTCAAAAGATTAGCCATGTATGCCAACTGCTAATAATAAAAAGTTAAAAGCATTCGTTGATGTGTTAAGGAAACATTATTAGTTTTTGTGTACTTTGATTAATTAAAATAATATTATTTGATAAACATGTCTTCTTTCTATTCATTCAAAAGTTGCAAGTGGAATGTACTAATTGATGCGGGTAATCAGTAATGACTAAAAGTTTTTTTCGGGACTAAAACTGAGTAATTGAAATTAAAAGGCAAGCATATTTGTGGCTATCTCTTTAACAAGAAACAAAAAAAATTAGATATACTTATGAGCTTGTTGGCAAATGGTGGTACTAATTAACTAGTGGGTTCTACGAACAACGTATACATTCCTTGGATCAGATAGCTCGTGAAGTTCATGTGCAAAAAGTCAAGGTTTGCCAACTAATTTGTGACTTTTATAAAAGAAATTATTCTTGGCATCGGAAGGAATGGAGAGATAGGGGGAGGTATTCAATCAAGTGAGCTTTTTCCCATAATAGTTAGATTGAGCTAGAATTCTCTTTTTATATTTCACTGAAACCATTCGTGGGACACAAGCAAATAACGTGAAAAGGTTTCACGTGTGGCCAGTGGATCGATGGCATCTTTCATATCATCAACATTGTGATTCATCATTATCTGCTTGGTGCTCCCAGAGATGAAAGTCCCCCCTCCTCACATGCTCGCTCCCACATAGCTTTTCTTTTCCTTCTTTGTTCAAAATTCCAGTCAATAATCAAATAAGGATAACATCGGTACTAAACACTAGGTGTAAGGGCATTTTCGTCTTTATAAATACAAATATAAATCAGGCGATTGTAAGAATGCAACGGTATCTAACCAAGGATAAAGTTATCCGTTAGAAAGCAAAATCCAACCAGCTGCTTGCACTCACTAATTAATGGATATTTCAAATTTTAAAATTCTTGTGCGCCTCGATTACGTAAACATCCTTACAAGATGGCCCTTTTCTCCATAAAACTATCCGTATATCCGTGCACACGCACAAGTGTTATTGTGGGTTATTTTTATTAATAGACTTAGATATGATTTAATTAGTTCGAACATTACCCTGTGAAAATCAAGACTAATTTAAAGTAGATAAACAAAAAGTTTCAAATTGTAATTGAGTTAGTCCGAACATTACTGATAAGCTCCAATTTAGTACAATTTTAGAGGTATTTTTAGGTCTTGTTTAGAGCAATTATTACTAATTGTACAAATTATTGATTTAATTTGCTCATTATTTTACAGAAAGATAGAAAAAGATAAAAAGCATGAAAGTCCAACTTAATGCCATGTTACACACACACAATATATATATATATATATATATATATATATATATATATATATATATATATATATATATATATATATATATATATATATATATATATATATATATATATATGCAAGGTTGCTGGCCCATGATTGGAAGAAAATGGCCGTATGGCCAATTGGCTAAGAAGGAAGCCCAAGTAATGGGCGTGAAAGAAACCTACAGAAAGAAGGCAAATAAATAAACAAGCCGCAACAAAATTAAGGGGGAACGCATCATCAATTAGAAAGAATAAAAAGGAAGTGCCGCACACACAGAGAGGGAGGACGCACAGGGCAGTACCACGAAAAGTGGAGGAGGAAGATTTGGTACCCGTTCTTGACACCGTGAGAGAGCTTTGGAGTAGAAAAAGGAGACTGGAGACTCAGAATAATAATTTCTCTAATTTCCGGGTTATTTTTATCTCTGTAATCCATGACTCTAATTTCTATTTTATTGTTCTTTATGATTTTGGATAGCTAAATCCTCTTCTAGGATCTAGGTGGATCTTGCTTGATTAGAGACCTTTTTATGTTCTAATTTCTGGTTTGAATTCCTGTTTTTATTTTAATTAATATTGTCCTATTGTTTTTATCACATGATTAGGATTAGCTACCCTTTGCATGTTTATAATCAATTAGTTGATCAGCGACCGTACTGCAATTAGTTGGTGGACCTATAGGATAATTGGGGCTATAATTAGGGCATGACCAAACCATAATTTAGTCTTCCAATCATTCAACCTTTTTGCTCTTTATGCTTTTCCTGAATTTAAATTCTTGCATGACCAAACGAGGGTTAATTTAGGAAAAATAATATTAATCGCGAATGACCAAACGGATTAATAGTTTTAGTAAAGGGATTGGTAATTAAGTAAAATAAGGGAATTCAGGTAGGATTAGACATAGGGGGAATCGAAGCTTGCAAGTGAAACCGTGATCCTAGACCTCTCTCCATTGAATTAATTCTTGCATTTTATTATTGTTATTTATTTCTTTTTTTTATTAGTTCCATTACAATTCAAATATTTGTTCGTCTAAATAATAAATAATCTCGATTAGTTTGGTACTTGCTAATTAATCTCTGTGGACACGATAATCTTTTATACTACTTCTGCGGTAGAGTACACTTGCTCTAAGTGTGTTTTTAACGCAACAAGTTTTTGGCGCCGTTGCCGGGGATTAATTTAGCAATATTAAACGAAAAAGATTTTTATTGCTTTAGACATTTTTTATGCACTAGTTTTATTTTATTTTTTTTATCTTATTGAAAAAAAATACAAAAAAAAAGCTGCTAATACTTTCCCAAGAGACCGCTGCAGTTCACCTTTTTTGCAGATAAAAGTTTAAATCATGGTTAAGACAATTGGAGATTATATTAGAGATGCAGAGGCACAAAGGAATGTAGAGAAGTCATATTGGTATATGTCTCAATGTCAGATGCAAATTTCTCCTCCTCCTTATGAACCTTATTCAGACTATTGGGATGACTATGAGCCACCTCCTTATTCCTTCCACTGGGATAATTATGAGTCACTACAAGTGCAAAGGCAAGAGGAGGAAAAGTCGGATGTCAATGAGGTCTTGGCCAAATTTATGCAGCATACACTTGAAAATTTTGAAAGCCTGAATGGTCAAATCTCAAGTCTCATTGCTTTGTTATCTCAAGAGGCCCAAGAAACTCCTTCACAAACTAAGTCGACCCAAAATAAAGAAGCTGAGCAATACAAAAAAAGTATTCCTACGAGAGATGAAGTTGTCTCCATGGAATATAATTTGGATGAAGAAGCTCTCAAGAAAGATGAGGAGACTCCTATTGAAGGGAGTCAAATCAAAATAGTACCTCCTACTGAAGGGAGTCAAATCAAAATAGTAGCTCCTACTGAAGGGAGTCATATTGAAACAAAAGATCCTATTAATGAGAGCGGTTGTGAGGAGAATGAGAAAGATCCATTGGTTCTTGATTTGAAGAAAGAGGAGAAAGCCCAAATTTTTGGGCAAATTGTTTTAACCATTGGTGATGCTGTGATTGAGGTTCACCGGGGAAAGGTAACTTTAAGGAGTGGTAAAGAAGATGATGTTATTAAAGCTTTAAACTCCAATGAAAATTTCTCTTCTTTAACTTCTCCTTATTTTGATGATGTGGTTGAAACTAACATTTTTAGTGAATTAAAGATGCAGGACCTTTTGGAAAAAAGTCTAATTTTGCAGGATCCTAGCATAATGATGGATGGAGATAAAATAAAAATTTCACCATCCTTTGAAGTTCATCCACCACGTGGAAAAAGAAAGAATAATGTGAACCACATTGTTAGAAAGCTAAGAAGGTGTACTGCGTTAGATGTAAAATTTGCTCTTGGAGAGCCCCCAGATTGAGCATCAACTATAGTCAGGCTCACGACGTTAAACAAGCGCTTCGCAGGAGGCAACCTGTGTTTTATTTTCAGTTATTTTTACTTTTAATTTGTTTCATTTTGTTTTTAGGAATAAGCTCAGACTGCAAGCTCTCTCAGGGAAGTCACTCTTACTCTCTCATTTATTTATTTTTGTGCCAATTTGATATTTTGCATTGAGGACCATGCTTTAGGCTAGTGAGGGGGAGGAGAGTTTAACTTTGTCAATTCATCTCTATTAATGCATATACCCACTACATATGTTGATAGCATTTTTTTCTGGCTAGTTTTGGATATAGAAACTGAAAAAAAAATATAGATTTTGCCTCTAGGGGATCCCATAATTAATTTACTTGACAGACTTGTGCTTAATTGTAACTGTGAGGTTGTCCTTAGGAAGCTGATAATTAGCATTGTGCATGTTGAGTACTTTTTGTGAACTAGCTTCTAAATGTGAGATCTGAGCCTTCATAAGGGGATTGATACTAAATCATAAATTTTTACCCCTTTTCTTTCTGAGTGTGTTTCCAATTTGCTACATTCTAGAATTTGTCTTTTGACCATTTCAAGGCGAAAATTGATTTGCATCATGTAAAAAGATTTGGGTAATTTAGGTATTTTTTTGGCCTCAGAGTTGTTTGTTGAATTTATCCATTAGTTGCCCCCTTTGAGCCTATTTGTTATATTTTTTCTTTGGTACCCAGACATAATTTTTTTTTGTGGTAACCATTTGAAATTAAATTTGGAGCAACTATTGAAAGTTACAATTTTGTCCTCTATTTCAATTGTCTATCTCATCGGGACATAAAAACAAAATAGGAGTGGCTAATGTGGTTACAAGTACATTTTCCTCCTAAGAAAAATATAGAAAAATGAAAAGTTGGAAAGAAAAAAAAAAGAACAAAGGAAAACAAGGAGGAAAATGCACATCAAAAGAATGAAAGAGCCAAAGGGCAAATCCAAAAAAAAAAATGAAAGGGCCTACTCAAGAAAAAAGGCAAATCAAAAAGAGTCTACTCAATAGAAAAAGAGTGAAGAAGGAAATGGAATTAATTTGGAGTTTGGGCAAAAATTGTAAAATAGATAGGAGCTCCATATTTGATTTCAAATGTTACTACTCATTTCTTGTTTTTAGCCTCTTGATTATCCCTTCTTTCTTATTTCCTACCCTACATGAATTCACCCTGGCCCCATTACAACCCTTAACACCCAATCTTTTGCATGCATGTGAACTATTTAGTGGAGATTCGGTCAAATTACAAACATATGGTAATGTGCATTTTGTTGAAACTTGAGTGTATTTTTTCTCTAGTCCCTAAACACTAAGAGAGATTGTGAGTGAGTGCCTTTGTTCACAGAAATGTATTCTTCAGGGACTTGAGCCTCTAATTGGGCAACCTTTTGACACCTCATTTGTGCTATACTGTCTATTGTCTGTCATTGTGCTTTTAATTTTGGATCCCTTATTTGGCTGTCTCTGTTACTTTTTTGAAAAATTTATTGAGCCAGAAAATTTGCTTGAAGACAAGCAAATGTTAAGTGTGAGGGAGTTGATAAGCTCCAATTTAGTACATTTTTAGAGGTATTTTTAGGTCTTGTTTAGAGCAATTATTACTAATTGTACAAATTATTGATTTAATTTGCTCATTATTTTACAGAAAGATAGAAAAAGATAAAAAGCATGAAAGTCCAACTTAATGCCATGTTACACACACACAATATATATATATATATATATATATATATATATATATATATATATATATATATATATATATATATGCAAGGTTGCTGGCCCATGATTGGAAGAAAATGGCCGTATGGCCAATTGGCTAAGAAGGAAGCCCAAGTAATGGGCGTGAAAGAAACCTACAGAAAGAAGGCAAATAAATAAACAAGCCGCAACAAAATTAAGGGGGAACGCATCATCAATTAGAAAGAATAAAAAGGAAGTGCCGCACACACAGAGAGGGAGGACGCACAGGGCAGTACCACGGAAAGTGGAGGAGGAAGATTTGGTACCCGTTCTTGACACCGTGAGAGAGCTTTGGAGTAGAAAAAGGAGACTGGAGACTCAGAATAATAATTTCTCTAATTTCCGGGTTATTTTTATCTCTGTAATCCATGACTCTAATTTCTATTTTATTGTTCTTTATGATTTTGGATAGCTAAATCCTCTTCTAGGATCTAGGTGGATCTTGCTTGATTAGAGACCTTTTTATGTTCTAATTTCTGGTTTGAATTCCTGTTTTTATTTTAATTAATATTGTCCTATTGTTTTTATCACATGATTAGGATTAGCTACCCTTTGCATGTTTATAATCAATTAGTTGATCAGCGACCGTACTGCAATTAGTTGGTGGACCTATAGGATAATTGGGGCTATAATTAGGGCATGACCAAACCATAATTTAGTCTTCCAATCATTCAACCTTTTTGCTCTTTATACTTTTCCTGAATTTAAATTCTTGCATGACCAAACGAGGGTTAATTTAGGAAAAATAATATTAATCGCGAATGACCAAACGGATTAATAGTTTTAGTAAAGGGATTGGTAATTAAGTAAAATAAGGGAATTCAGGTAGGATTAGACATAGGGGGAATCGAAGCTTGCAAGTGAAACCGTGATCCTAGACCTCTCTCCATTGAATTAATTCTTGCATTTTATTATTGTTATTTATTTCTTTTTTTTATTAGTTCCATTACAATTCAAATATTTGTTCGTCTAAATAATAAATAATCTCGATTAGTTTGGTACTTGCTAATTAATCCCTGTGGACACGATAATCTTTTATACTACTTCTGCGGTAGAGTACACTTGCTCTAAGTGTGTTTTTAACGCAACAAGTTTTTGGCGCCGTTGCCGGGGATTAATTTAGCAATATTAAACGAAAAAGATTTTTATTGCTTTAGACATTTTTTATGCACTAGTTTTATTTTATTTTTTTTATCTTATTGAAAAAAAATACAAAAAAAAAGCTGCTAATACTTTCCCAAGAGACCGCTGCAGTTCACCTTTTTTGCAGATAAAAGTTTAAATCATGGTTAAGACAATTGGAGATTATATTAGAGATGCAGAGGCACAAAGGAATGTAGAGAAGTCATATTGGTATATGTCTCAATGTCAGATGCAAATTTCTCCTCCTCCTTATGAACCTTATTCAGACTATTGGGATGACTATGAGCCACCTCCTTATTCCTTCCACTGGGATAATTATGAGTCACTACAAGTGCAAAGGCAAGAGGAGGAAAAGTCGGATGTCAATGAGGTCTTGGCCAAATTTATGCAGCATACACTTGAAAATTTTGAAAGCCTGAATGGTCAAATCTCAAGTCTCATTGCTTTGTTATCTCAAGAGGCCCAAGAAACTCCTTCACAAACTAAGTCGACCCAAAATAAAGAAGCTGAGCAATACAAAAAAAGTATTCCTACGAGAGATGAAGTTGTCTCCATGGAATATAATTTGGATGAAGAAGCTCTCAAGAAAGATGAGGAGACTCCTATTGAAGGGAGTCAAATCAAAATAGTACCTCCTACTGAAGGGAGTCAAATCAAAATAGTAGCTCCTACTGAAGGGAGTCATATTGAAACAAAAGATCCTATTAATGAGAGCGGTTGTGAGGAGAATGAGAAAGATCCATTGGTTCTTGATTTGAAGAAAGAGGAGAAAGCCCAAATTTTTGGGCAAATTGTTTTAACCATTGGTGATGCTGTGATTGAGGTTCACCGGGGAAAGGTAACTTTAAGGAGTGGTAAAGAAGATGATGTTATTAAAGCTTTAAACTCCAATGAAAATTTCTCTTCTTTAACTTCTCCTTATTTTGATGATGTGGTTGAAACTAACATTTTTAGTGAATTAAAGATGCAGGACCTTTTGGAAAAAAGTCTAATTTTGCAGGATCCTAGCATAATGATGGATGGAGATAAAATAAAAATTTCACCATCCTTTGAAGTTCATCCACCACGTGGAAAAAGAAAGAATAATGTGAACCACATTGTTAGAAAGCTAAGAAGGTGTACTGCGTTAGATGTAAAATTTGCTCTTGGAGAGCCCCCAGATTGAGCATCAACTATAGTCAGGCTCACGACGTTAAACAAGCGCTTCGCAGGAGGCAACCTGTGTTTTATTTTCAGTTATTTTTACTTTTAATTTGTTTCATTTTGTTTTTAGGAATAAGCTCAGACTGCAAGCTCTCTCAGGGAAGTCACTCTTACTCTCTCATTTATTTATTTTTGTGCCAATTTGATATTTTGCATTGAGGACCATGCTTTAGGCTAGTGAGGGGGAGGAGAGTTTAACTTTGTCAATTCATCTCTATTAATGCATATACCCACTACATATGTTGATAGCATTTTTTTCTGGCTAGTTTTGGATATAGAAACTGAAAAAAAAAATATAGATTTACCCCGTGAATATTTACCAGCATAGTCCGAACATTACCCCGTGAATATTTACCAGCAATATGTAATATTTCTGTTCTGGATTGGACCAATGGGCCCATTCAGCAATTGGGTATGGATTGGCCCAATCACTTTGGTCCATATCCACAATATACGAGCCCAATTATGACTATCATACTTGGATGGCTCAGATCAATTCTATCAATCTGACGGCTCACAACGGACACGATTCCCTATAAATACTAGCTCACATTCCCATTAATAGGTACATTCTGATTCCTAGATATTACTACTTTCATATTCTCTGTACTGACTTGGGCGTCCGAGTGGCATCGCAGGTGCCCCCTCCGGGGTTCATTCAACACTCCGCTCGGATTGCAAGAGACCTACCAACAGCAGTCACCGCAGCACTGCTAGGTACAGAACATTGGCGACCACAGTGGGAAATATATATCTTTCACATCAACTCTGCTTTTTCAACCTTTCCTTGCTCTCCCATGGCTCCCAGAGGTAGACCTCGAGTTCGAAGCATTGTCGTACCTGCACCACAACAAGAGGGTACGCCTGATGGCAATGTTGCTTCCCAGCCTGACGAAGGCACCCCCGTCCAGGCGCCACAGACAGGCTCCCCTCAGGAGCAGGTGCAACCTCCAACAGTGAATCAACTTTTGGATCTCCTCTGCAACCGCACTCAGACTATGCTGCAGCAGGAAGCACGCCTCAGGCAGATTGAAAGGCAGGTAGCTTCTATGCCCGAACAGCCTCTGCCCCATTGGGGAACCCCTACTCAGACAACTGTGGTATCAAGACACCATTGTTCTCCCCCACGAAGGCATCACTCCCATCGCTCCCCCCAAGGCGGAAGCATGCGCACCGCTCACCCCCTCGGCGTCATAAGCGCCATAGATCAAACACACCTCCATCCTCCCCAGATGAGACCTACCGGCCAGATGAATCTCCCTCCAGAACTTCCTCGCATGCTTCCTCCAACTCTCGCGAAAGGTCCAGAAGCCGAGCAAAGGTACACAAGAGGCGCCACCGAGGATCACCGTCGAGGAGATCCCCCGGCCGGCATGGGTACCAAGACAATGACTTCGGAGACTGTTCACCTCGCAACTCAAGGTTCTTCTCCAACGAAGGACCCTTCACCAGAAAGGTGGATGAATGCCCGATACCGAGGGCTTTGGAGAAGTTGCCAGCTCTCAAGATGTACGATGAGACTGGAGACCCAAACCGCCATCTCGCGCATTTCTCTCCGATGATGCGTTACAGGGGCGCCAGAGAACCTGTTCACTGTAAGACTTTCCCTCTCACTCTTGAGAACTCTGCATTAGAGTGGTTCCAAGAGCTGAAGTCAAACTCCATAGCTTCTTGGAGTCAGCTGGCCAGAATGATCTCATCTCGTTTCACGACTTCCCGACTGAAGCCCAAATCAGAAGAGGTTCTAAGGGCAGTCAGGCAGCGGGAGGGAGAGACTCTAAGGGAGTACATAGAACGTTTCAACCAAGAGGCAGCATGCGTTTGAAACCTGGAAGACAAGCAAAGATTGTTTTGGATGAAAGATGGCCTCAAGAAAGGAAGTCTCTTTCAAGTTAATGTGGGAGTGAATAAGCCCAGAAGCTTGGGGGAATTCCTTCAGAAAACACAAAAGTACATGGACTATGAAGAGGACGACATGGCATACCGCGAAGCGGCTAAGGTTGGTAACGAAAAGGAAGATGCTTGGGAAAATCGTCAGCGGAAAGAGACGGGAGGAGGGCACCGTGAACCACGACCACAGAGGTTCGCTGAACACACGCTCCTCAACGCATCCCGGGCAAAAATTTTAGCTAAGTGCGCAAATGCTGAATTCAAGAACATCAAGAGGCTCGAGCCTCTGGCGTTAAGAGAAGGTCAGAACCCTTCCAAGAAGTGGTGCCGCTACCATCGGAGCGGAGGTCATGACACTAACGGCTGCCGAGCCCTCAAAGATGATATTGAAGAGCTAATTCAGAAGGGGAAACTTTTGCAATATGTCAAGAAAGAGGGCGACCCAAACAATTCAAGAAAGAGACCACAATCACCCTCAAAGAGATCTAGATCACGTCCCCGCAAGGGTAAGGCCCCGGCAAGTGAAGTCGTCAAAGCTACGAAGGATGATGGTAGCGAATCTTCCGAGAAAGAAGACACCCGAAAATCTAAGGGGAGACCGGTGGCCATGGTGATCAATGGTGGCGATCCTCTAGATGGGTGTGGAACCAATAAGTCAATTAAGAGAAGATGGAAGGAAATCTTGAATGTTGCATCTACCTCGACCCCAAGGGAGGGACCTACCAGGCCACCCCTGACCTTTGAAGACAGAGATTTACTCTATGGAAAACCCAACAAATACATCCCGCTGCTGATCACCGTCGTCATGGCCAATGTCGAAGTCAGAAGAATCCTGGTTGATCAGGGGAGCTCAGTGGACATCATTTTTGAAGACTTGCTGAAGGTGTTGAAAAACGACCTGACTCCCTACCAGGGAAGAGACTTAACTGGTTTCAACGGATCGAAAACCAAGCCACTTGGCCACTTGGAGCTGATGGTCACCTATGGAGACCCTGATGGCGAGCAACCTCTATTCAGAATTGTAAAGACAGCTTTTCTGGTCCACCCATGCAAATCCATCTACCAATGCATTATCGGGAGGCCGACATTGGGCAGGCTAGAGGCAGTAACCTCAACAGTCCACTTGAAGATGAAGTTTTTTACACCTTGGAAAACGAAACTGTGACCCTCAAAGCTGACCTGGCCGCAGCACGCAGATGCTACTACCTAAGCATCAAGGATAATCAAGAGATTGCTGAAGTAAGGAACCCGGACAAGAAATCCGGAAATGAAACTGAAGTAAACCTGGCAGACCTGGATGCTAGATATGACCCAGACAGCGAGGAGGAAGAGGATGATAGCGCCCTCGCCAAAGAGCTGAATAAGTGCATGAAGAGGCCAGAGCCAGACGGCGAGTTCATCTCCATTCAGTTGGGAAAGGATCCCACTAAGACTATCATGATAGGCTCTGACCTCCATGAGGAGGTCAAGAAAAAACTCACTATCTGCCTGAAAGAAAATACTGATTTGTTCGTGTGGTCTGCCGTAGACATGCCAGGAATACCATCCGAGGTAGCCTGCCACCACCTTGCGGTTAATCCCAACACCAAGTGGGTGGCACAGAAGAGAAGAGTCCATAAAGGGGAACAAGCTGAAGTTGCTGCTAGGACTGTGAAAGACCTCTTAGAGGCAAATTTTGTAAAAGAAATTAAGTACACCACTTGGTTGTCCAATGTAGTCCTTGTTAAGAAATCCAATGGAGAATGTGTGTTGATTATACTGATCTTAATAAGGCATGTCCAAAAGATGCCTTCCCCGTCCCTAGCGTAGATAAACTAGTCGATAGTGCCTCAGGCTTTCGTTTGTTATCATTCATGGACACGTACTCAGGATACAATCAAATCCCGATGTTTCCACCTGATCAAGAGAAAACAACGTTCATGACCGAACAAGGGAATTTTTGCTATCGTGTAATGCCCTTCGGACTAAAGAACGTTGGGGCAACTTATCAAAGAATGATGAATAACGTCTTTAAGAGTCAAATGGTGAGAGTAGTCGAGGTATATCTAGATTATATGATCGTTAAAAGTAAAAATGACCCAGACCATATCAAGGATATAATCGAGGTATTCGCAGAAATCTGAAAGAATAATTGTGGATATCTTGTACTGCAGGACTTGTATTGCAGGTCAAAGTTTTGATGATGAAAAAGACCAGAGCTAAAGGTGATAAGAGTAAAAGTTGACCAAAGCCAAAGTTGATGGCCAAAGGTGATGAAAGTGACAAAGTATCAAAGTCACAATCCAAGACAATCAAGCTCAAGAATTGAAGTTTCAAGATATAAGGGTAGTCCTTATAAATAAGGGTAGTCCCTAGGGTTTGGGTGTGTCTTAGGAAAAAGTGTAAGCTCTTACAAAGGTCGGCTCATCTCTCAAAGTCTCACGCCTTCACTATTTCTAAAATGCATGCATGCACACGTAAACACAAAAACTATTTTGTGAAAGTAAGAAATTGATTCACACTAATTTCTCTAAAGCTTGAAATCGATTTCCAACCTTATGCAAAGGATAGAAATCGATTTCCCAAAGTAAAGAATCGATTCCCAAATTGTTTTAAAAGCTAAAAATCGATTCCTATTATTTCTCATAAGATCAAAATCGATTTTATACTTCTTTTAAAGTGCAAAATCAATTTCCTACTCTATTGTTAAAGTACATAATCGATTTCCTCTCTCCTTTAAAGAAGCACATAATCGATTTGCATATTCCTTGTCTTAAGCACATAATCGATTCTTGTTATTCCCTATGAAACACATAATCGATTTTCTCTATAGTATAATAAAGAATAAAATCGATTTGCATCTTATTTCAAACAACACATAATCGATTTCTCATCCTAGATCTACTTAGGCATGAAATCGATTTTCATCTTCAGTGCATTCAGGCAAACAATCGATTCTGACATTTCCAAAATTGTCTCAACGGTAATATTTTTCTCGTAGCCTATAAATAGAGGCTTCATACTCTTCATTTCCTACAACCCAATTTTACGAGTCAAAATCACATTTGAGAAAAACTCTTCATACTTTTATTTCTGCTCTTCACGCACTGTTGGTCCGTCAAAGCTGATCTTTCGCAAGAGTTAGTCAGGGGTTGGAATCTTCAAGTTGTATTATCTGCCTACGTAAGAGGTATTTCAGTCTTTAAGTTTGTAATTGTTTATTTGTTGTGATCTGTACTAGGGAGTGGGATCTCTCTAGGGTAGCTGTTTGGACTAGGAAGTGGGGTATCTTTCTGGGGAAGCTTGGTGTAACAAGGGTGGGGTATCTCTTGTTGTATTGTGGTTAAATTTGAGGGCTCTTCATAGGTGGGGTATCCTAGGGAAGAGTGCCTGAGTCTGTAAAGGTTTCCAAGGCACCCGTAAGCCTTGTTTTGTGATAGTGGAAAATCTCACAAGGGTGTGAGGACTAGACGTAGGTCACTAGGAGGTGACTGAACCGGTATAAATCTGTGTGCTTTATTGCTTTATTTTTTAATTCTTTCGCTTCCACTTAACCTGCGCAAAAATTAATCTAAGTCATTGAAAAGGGGAAAAAGTTTTCAGAAGTTTTTAAATCTCAATTCACCCCCCTCTTGAGACTGAAGCCACTTGGCAACAAGTGGTATCAGAGCTAGACTCTTGTATAAAGGGCCTAGCAGCTTCAAGAGAAATGGCTTCAGGTTGGTCTACACAAGAGGGTGCGTCTCTTACCCGTCCTCCGGGATTCAACGAGAAAGATTACGCGTATTGGAAAGAAAGAATGAGAATATTTATTGAAGGGGTAGACTTAGATGTTTGGGATGCTGTGGAAAAAGGACCCTTCGTCCCCACGCACACGGTAAATGGTATTCTTACAATAAAAGGGAGAAATGAATGGTCTGATGAGGAAAAGAGAAAAGTTCAACATAATCTGCGGGCTAAAAACATAATCACTTCTGCTTTAAGTCCTGATGAATTTTTTAGAGTTTCAAACTGTAAATCTGCTCAAGAAATGTGGGATAATCTCCAAGTAGCTCATGAGGGTACAAGTGAGGTTAAAAGAGCTAGAACCAACACTCTTATCAGAGAGTGCGAGCTGTTCAGAATGAACACAGGTGAAACTATACCTGACATGCAAAAGAGGTTCACTCACATAGTGAATCAACTAAGCTTGTTAGGAAAGTCATTTCCTGTTGAGGATCTAATCAACAAAGTTCTGAGATGTTTGAATCGAGAATGGCAACCCAAGGTAACTGCTATAGCTGAATCGAGAAATTTAGCTACCATGTCACTTGCCACTCTATTTGGAAAACTTCAAGAGCATGAACTAGAGCTCACCCGGCTGGCTGAGCACGAAAATAATGACAAGAAAAAAGAAAAGCTTGGCATTGAAAGCATCTAGTTCAAGTCAACTTTGTGAGAGCGAAGATTCAGACAATGAGGATGATGAAAATGAAGAAAGTATGGCTCTTATGGTTCGAGGGTTCAAACGGTTTATGAAACAGAAAAATTATTCTAAAAGGAACTTCAACCCTAAGAGGAGAGAAAGCTCATCCGGTCCTCTTACTTTCTATGAATGTGGGAAACCCGGACATATGAAGGTGGAATGTCCTAATCTACAAAAAAGAATCGAAATTTGAAAAAAGGGCATCCAAACAAAACAAAAGGAGAAAAGCCTACATCGCATCACTTGGCAACAAGTGGTATCAGAGCTAGACTCTTGTATAAAGGGCCTAGCAGCTTCAAGAGAAATGGCTTCAGGTTGGTCTACACAAGAGGGTGCGTCTCTTACCCGTCCTCCGGGATTCAACGAGAAAGATTACGCGTATTGGAAAGAAAGAATGAGAATATTTATTGAAGGGGTAGACTTAGATGTTTGGGATGCTGTGGAAAAAGGACCCTTCGTCCCCACGCACACGGTAAATGGTATTCTTACAATAAAAGGGAGAAATGAATGGTCTGATGAGGAAAAGAGAAAAGTTCAACATAATCTGCGGGCTAAAAACATAATCACTTCTGCTTTAAGTCCTGATGAATTTTTTAGAGTTTCAAACTGTAAATCTGCTCAAGAAATGTGGGATAATCTCCAAGTAGCTCATGAGGGTACAAGTGAGGTTAAAAGAGCTAGAACCAACACTCTTATCAGAGAGTGCGAGCTGTTCAGAATGAACACAGGTGAAACTATACCTGACATGCAAAAGAGGTTCACTCACATAGTGAATCAACTAAGCTTGTTAGGAAAGTCATTTCCTGTTGAGGATCTAATCAACAAAGTTCTGAGATGTTTGAATCGAGAATGGCAACCCAAGGTAACTGCTATAGCTGAATCGAGAAATTTAGCTACCATGTCACTTGCCACTCTATTTGGAAAACTTCAAGAGCATGAACTAGAGCTCACCCGGCTGGCTGAGCACGAAAATAATGACAAGAAAAAAGAAAAGCTTGGCATTGAAAGCATCTAGTTCAAGTCAACTTTGTGAGAGCGAAGATTCAGACAATGAGGATGATGAAAATGAAGAAAGTATGGCTCTTATGGTTCGAGGGTTCAAACGGTTTATGAAACAGAAAAATTATTCTAAAAGGAACTTCAACCCTAAGAGGAGAGAAAGCTCATCCGGTCCTCTTACTTTCTATGAATGTGGGAAACCCGGACATATGAAGGTGGAATGTCCTAATCTACAAAAAAGAATCGAAATTTGAAAAAAGGGCATCCAAACAAAACAAAGGGAGAAAAGCCTACATCGCATCACTTGGCAACAAGTGGTATCAGAGCTAGACTCTTGTATAAAGGGCCTAGCAGCTTCAAGAGAAATGGCTTCAGGTTGGTCTACACAAGAGGGTGCGTCTCTTACCCGTCCTCCGGGATTCAACGAGAAAGATTACGCGTATTGGAAAGAAAGAATGAGAATATTTATTGAAGGGGTAGACTTAGATGTTTGGGATGCTGTGGAAAAAGGACCCTTCGTCCCCACGCACACGGTAAATGGTATTCTTACAATAAAAGGGAGAAATGAATGGTCTGATGAGGAAAAGAGAAAAGTTCAACATAATCTGCGGGCTAAAAACATAATCACTTCTGCTTTAAGTCCTGATGAATTTTTTAGAGTTTCAAACTGTAAATCTGCTCAAGAAATGTGGGATAATCTCCAAGTAGCTCATGAGGGTACAAGTGAGGTTAAAAGAGCTAGAACCAACACTCTTATCAGAGAGTGCGAGCTGTTCAGAATGAACACAGGTGAAACTATACCTGACATGCAAAAGAGGTTCACTCACATAGTGAATCAACTAAGCTTGTTAGGAAAGTCATTTCCTGTTGAGGATCTAATCAACAAAGTTCTGAGATGTTTGAATCGAGAATGGCAACCCAAGGTAACTGCTATAGCTGAATCGAGAAATTTAGCTACCATGTCACTTGCCACTCTATTTGGAAAACTTCAAGGGCATGAACTAGAGCTCACCCGGCTGGCTGAGCACGAAAATAATGACAAGAAAAAAGAAAAGCTTGGCATTGAAAGCATCTAGTTCAAGTCAACTTTGTGAGAGCGAAGATTCAGACAATGAGGATGATGAAAATGAAGAAAGTATGGCTCTTATGGTTCGAGGGTTCAAACGGTTTATGAAACAGAAAAATTATTCTAAAAGGAACTTCAACCCTAAGAGGAGAGAAAGCTCATCCGGTCCTCTTACTTTCTATGAATGTGGGAAACCCGGACATATGAAGGTGGAATGTCCTAATCTACAAAAAAGAATCGAAATTTGAAAAAAGGGCATCCAAACAAAACAAAGGGAGAAAAGCCTACATCGCATCACTTGGCAACAAGTGGTATCAGAGCTAGACTCTTGTATAAAGGGCCTAGCAGCTTCAAGAGAAATGGCTTCAGGTTGGTCTACACAAGAGGGTGCGTCTCTTACCCGTCCTCCGGGATTCAACGAGAAAGATTACGCGTATTGGAAAGAAAGAATGAGAATATTTATTGAAGGGGTAGACTTAGATGTTTGGGATGCTGTGGAAAAAGGACCCTTCGTCCCCACGCACACGGTAAATGGTATTCTTACAATAAAAGGGAGAAATGAATGGTCTGATGAGGAAAAGAGAAAAGTTCAACATAATCTGCGGGCTAAAAACATAATCACTTCTGCTTTAAGTCCTGATGAATTTTTTAGAGTTTCAAACTGTAAATCTGCTCAAGAAATGTGGGATAATCTCCAAGTAGCTCATGAGGGTACAAGTGAGGTTAAAAGAGCTAGAACCAACACTCTTATCAGAGAGTGCGAGCTGTTCAGAATGAACACAGGTGAAACTATACCTGACATGCAAAAGAGGTTCACTCACATAGTGAATCAACTAAGCTTGTTAGGAAAGTCATTTCCTGTTGAGGATCTAATCAACAAAGTTCTGAGATGTTTGAATCGAGAATGGCAACCCAAGGTAACTGCTATAGCTGAATCGAGAAATTTAGCTACCATGTCACTTGCCACTCTATTTGGAAAACTTCAAGAGCATGAACTAGAGCTCACCCGGCTGGCTGAGCACGAAAATAATGACAAGAAAAAAGAAAAGCTTGGCATTGAAAGCATCTAGTTCAAGTCAACTTTGTGAGAGCGAAGATTCAGACAATGAGGATGATGAAAATGAAGAAAGTATGGCTCTTATGGTTCGAGGGTTCAAACGGTTTATGAAACAGAAAAATTATTCTAAAAGGAACTTCAACCCTAAGAGGAGAGAAAGCTCATCCGGTCCTCTTACTTTCTATGAATGTGGGAAACCCGGACATATGAAGGTGGAATGTCCTAATCTACAAAAAAGAATCGAAATTTGAAAAAAGGGCATCCAAACAAAACAAAGGGAGAAAAGCCTACATCGCATCACTTGGCAACAAGTGGTATCAGAGCTAGACTCTTGTATAAAGGGCCTAGCAGCTTCAAGAGAAATGGCTTCAGGTTGGTCTACACAAGAGGGTGCGTCTCTTACCCGTCCTCCGGGATTCAACGAGAAAGATTACGCGTATTGGAAAGAAAGAATGAGAATATTTATTGAAGGGGTAGACTTAGATGTTTGGGATGCTGTGGAAAAAGGACCCTTCGTCCCCACGCACACGGTAAATGGTATTCTTACAATAAAAGGGAGAAATGAATGGTCTGATGAGGAAAAGAGAAAAGTTCAACATAATCTGCGGGCTAAAAACATAATCACTTCTGCTTTAAGTCCTGATGAATTTTTTAGAGTTTCAAACTGTAAATCTGCTCAAGAAATGTGGGATAATCTCCAAGTAGCTCATGAGGGTACAAGTGAGGTTAAAAGAGCTAGAACCAACACTCTTATCAGAGAGTGCGAGCTGTTCAGAATGAACACAGGTGAAACTATACCTGACATGCAAAAGAGGTTCACTCACATAGTGAATCAACTAAGCTTGTTAGGAAAGTCATTTCCTGTTGAGGATCTAATCAACAAAGTTCTGAGATGTTTGAATCGAGAATGGCAACCCAAGGTAACTGCTATAGCTGAATCGAGAAATTTAGCTACCATGTCACTTGCCACTCTATTTGGAAAACTTCAAGAGCATGAACTAGAGCTCACCCGGCTGGCTGAGCACGAAAATAATGACAAGAAAAAAGAAAAGCTTGGCATTGAAAGCATCTAGTTCAAGTCAACTTTGTGAGAGCGAAGATTCAGACAATGAGGATGATGAAAATGAAGAAAGTATGGCTCTTATGGTTCGAGGGTTCAAACGGTTTATGAAACAGAAAAATTATTCTAAAAGGAACTTCAACCCTAAGAGGAGAGAAAGCTCATCCGGTCCTCTTACTTTCTATGAATGTGGGAAACCCGGACATATGAAGGTGGAATGTCCTAATCTACAAAAAAGAATCGAAATTTGAAAAAAGGGCATCCAAACAAAACAAAGGGAGAAAAGCCTACATCGCATGGGAAGATAGCTGCATGGATTCATCAGATGAATCAGAGGATGAAGAAGCTCAAGTTGAATTAATGGTTGATCATGACAGCAACGACGAAAATGAGGTATCTTCTAACTCTGAATCTTTACAAGATGCTTATGATGAATTATATGAAGCTTTTACTGAATTGCATGATAAATCTTCAAAATTAGCTAAAGCACTAAGCAAATCTAAGAAAGTTATCACTCATCTTGAAAATGATATTACTGCTTTAACTAAAGAAAAATTAGAGCTTAGAAAAGAAAATGATAGCCTTGCATGCTTTAAAGAAAATTATACTTGTGATAAATGTGCTGATTTTGAAAAGATAATTCATGAATTGGAATGGACTGTTGGGAAATTGTCTAGTTTACAAAATGTGCATCATAGATTTCCTAGAAACAAACCCATAGAAAAGCATGTTCATTACAAACCAAAGTTTTCCACTAGACCTTATATTAAATGTTATTATTGTGGTAAACCTGGACATACTGCTTCCGTTTGCAGAGCAAGAGGTAAACAAACTATGAAAAAGGTATGGGTTCCCAAAAAGACCATACCAAGCACTAACCCACAAGGACCCAAAGAGATTTGGGTACCTAAAACCTTGTTTTGATCTATCGCAGGTATGCTTCAAGGTACGGGGGTCTGATTGGTACCTTGACAGCGGATGCTCAAAGCACATGGCTGGAGATATTACAAAGTTCTTAACTCGTACCCCAGGTCAAGCGGTCATGTGACTTATGGCGACAATAACAGAGGTAGAATCCTCGGTGAAGGTAAAGTTGGTAAAGACCTATCTACCGCTATTGACAATGTGCTTTATGTTGAAGGTCTTAAACATAACTTATTAAGTATTAACCAACTATATGATAAAGGAAATAGAGTAATATTTGATTCAGGTTCATGCATCATTGAGGATAAAATAAGTAAACAAGTTAGAATGATAGGAAACAGAGTAGAAAACATATACATGATGAGTCTTGATAGTGTTTCATCCCATAATGCATGCTGTCTCATTAGTAAGGAAGAAAATTCTTGGTTATGGCATCGTACAGCAGCTCATATTCATATGGATCATCTTAACAAGTTAATGTCTAAGGATCTAGTTAGTGGTCTTCCAAATATCAAGTTTGAAAAGAATAAACTGTGTGATGCATGCCAAAAAGGTAAACAAGTTAAAGTGTCTTTCAAATCAAAGAATATTATGTCTATTAACAAACCATTGCAGTTGTTACACATGGATCTATTCGGTCCCTCAAGGACAAAAAGTTATGGTGGAAACTACTATGCTTTTGTTATAGTAGATGATTATTCAAGGTTCACTTGGACATTCTTTCTCGCAAATACGAGTGATGCATTTGGAGCATTCAAGAAGCTTGCTCGTAGTATTCAAAATGAGAAAGAATTGAAAATCATCTCCATTCGATCCGATCACGGTGGAGTGTTTGAAAATGAAAGGTTTGAAAGCTTGTGTGAAGAACTTGGTATTAATCACAACTTCTCATCACCTAGAACTCCTCAACAAAATGGAGTCGTTGAAAGGAAGAATCGATCATTGGAAGAACTTGCCAGAACAATGCTAAATGATCTCGACGTCCCAAAATACTTTTGGGCGGATGCTGTAAGTACTGCTTGTTATGTTATGAATAGAGTTTTGATTAGGCCTATTTTAAAGAAAACCCCCTATGAACTCTACAAGGGGAGAAAACCAAATATTTCACACTTACACACTTTTGGTTGCAAATGCTTTGTATTAAATAATGGAAAGGATAACTTAGGAAAAATTGATGCTAAGGCTGATGAAGGAATTTTTCTCGGTTACTCTTTATCTAGCAAGGCCTTTAGAATTTTCAACAAAAGAAATAAAGTAATTGAGGAATCTGTGCATGTTACATTTGATGAGACTAACCCCAGAGGGCTGGGAAAGGTTATTGATAATGTTGCAGATGAACCGGAAGTATCAAAGTTAGATAAAAAGGAGAAAGAAAAAGAGGAAGGGACTAAGTCCACTTCTCAAGAAAGAACTGAAGAAGAATCAAGCAGTGAGCTACCAAAGGAATGGAGAATCCCCAGGGACCACTCGCTTGAAAACATTTTAGGTGATGTATCAAAAGGGGAAACTACTCGAAACTCACTTAGAAATGCGTGTAATCATATAGCTTTTGTATCTCAAATTGAACCTAAAAACCTAGATGAAGCTATAAAAGATGGACATTGGACTATTGCTATGCAAGAAGAGCTAAATCAGTTTGAAAGAAACAATGTATGGGATCTTGTCCCCAGGCCCGAAAAGAATCAAATAATAGGTACAAAATGGGTGTTTAGAAATAAACTAGATGAATCAGGAATAATTGTTAGAAACAAAGCTAGACTAGTTGCTAAAGGTTATAATCAAGAAGGAATAGACTATGATGAAACATATGCTCCCGTAGCTAGATTAGAAGCTATTCGCATGCTACTTGCTTTTGCATCAATTATGGATTTTAAATTGTAACAAATGGATGTGAAAAGTGCTTTTTTAAATGGTTTTATTCAAGAGGAAGTGTACGTTGAACAACCACCTGGCTTTGAAAATTATGAAAAACCAGATCACGTTTTTAAACTCAAAAAGGCTCTATATGGTCTGAAACAAGCTCCTAGAGCTTGGTACGAAAGATTGAGCAAGTTTTTACTCAATCATGATTTTCAAAGAGGGAAAGTTGACACTACACTTTTCATAAAAAGGACAAAAGACGACATCTTACTTGTGCAAATTTATGTGGATGACATTATTTTCGGTGCTACTAATGAATTGCTTTGTAAAAGAATTTTCTAGTATTATGCAGAGTGAGTTTGAAATGTCAATGATGGGAGAACTCAATTTCTTCCTTGGGCTTCAAATAAACAAACCAACAATGGCATCTTCATCTCTCAATCAAAATATTGCAAAGAACTACTTAAGAGATTCGAAATGGACAAAGCAAAAGAAATGTCCACTCCAATGAGCACTTCATGCTACTTAGACAAAGATGAAGAAGGTAAACCGGTAGATCTAAGCAAATATCGAGGTATGATTGGCTCTCTTCTCTATTTAACTGCTAGTAGACCGGATATCATGTTTAGTGTCTGCATGTGTGCTAGATATCAAGCAAATCCAAAAAGTCGCATTTAGTAGCTGTCAAAAGAATAATGAGATATCTTTTAGCCACTCAAAATGTTGGTCTGTGGTACCCCAAAGGCGCCACATGCAGCCTTGTGGGATATTCAGACTCGGATTTTGTAGGTTGTAAATTGGATAGAAAAAGCACCAGTGAAACATGTCACATACTAGGTAGTGCATTAGTTTCATGGCACAGTAAGAAACAAGTCAGTGTCGCACTGTCAACTGCTGAAGCAGAATATGTTGCAGCAGGAAGTTGCTGCGCACAAATCCTTTGGATGAAGCAACAATTTCTTGACTATGGTGTAGAACTAGATCATATCCCAATAAAATGCGACAACACCAGCGCTATCAATCTTACAAAGAACCCCGTTTAGCATTCTAGGACCAATCATATAGAGATTAGACATCATTTTCTTAGAGATCATGTCCAAAAAGGCGATTCTGTGATTGAATTTGTTGAATCGTCAAAACAGCTAGCTGATATTTTCACAAAACCTTTACAAAAAGAAAGCTTCTTTTTCATTCGAAGAGAACTTGGAATCATTGATTCCTCTTCTATTTGAATGAAACAAATGCTGTTTCGACTCGCAAACCTTATCATATGTCGACCCTTTTGATCATGACAAAAAGGGGGAGAAATATAGTGTTGCATTAAGCATATAAAATAAGCATATAATATTGTCATATTAAACACATAGGGGAAGAAATATTGTCACTTTGCATATAGTAAATGAAACAGGGGGAGCATCAAGTAAGGGGGAGTATAATCACATATATATGTATGCATTATTTTCTTTGATGAACTAACCTCCCACCTTGAGACGAGTAAAGTTTTGTCATCATCAAAAGGGGGAGAATGTTGATATCTTGTACTGCAGGACTTGTATTGCAGGTCAAAGTTTTGATGATGAAAAAGACCAGAGCTAAAGGTGATAAGAGTAAAAGTTGACCAAAGCCAAAGTTGATGGCCAAAGGTGATGAAAGTGACAAAGTATCAAAGTCATAATCCAAGACAATCAAGCTCAAGAATTGAAGTTTCAAGATATAAGGGTAGTCCTTATAAATAAGGGTAGTCCCTAGGGTTTGGGTGTATCTTAGGAGAAAGTGTAAGCTCTTACGAAGGCCAGCTCATCTCTCAAAGTCTCACGCCTTCACTATTTCTAAAATGCATGCATGCACACGTAAACACAACAACTATTTTGTGAAAGTAAGAAATCGATTCACACTAATTTCTCTAAAGCTTGAAATCGATTTCCAACCTTATGCAAAGGATAGAAATCGATTTCCCAAAGTAAAGAATCGATTCCCAAATTGTTTTAAAAGCTAAGAATCGATTCCTATTATTTCTCATAAGATCAAAAATCGATTTCCTACTCTATTGTTAAAGTACATAATCGATTTCCTCTCTCCTTTAAAGAAGCACATAATCGATTTGCATATTCCTTGTCTTAAGCACATAATCGATTCTTATTATTCCCTATGAAGCACATAATCGATTTTCTCTATAGTATAATAAAGCATAAAATCGATTTGCATCTTATTTCAAACAACACATAATCAGTGCAGTTATCTGGTAGTTTCAATTGATTATTTTAGTTGATAGTAGATTATAGTAGATAGTAAATTTGTTAGATAGTAGATTATCAATAAAAAATAATTGTTTTAAATATTAATTAGTAAGTTAAATAGTCATTAAGTCTGCTTATTTTTTAGATAGTAGGTTTGTAGTAGTAGGCTTCAAAAATTTTAATTATCAATGACAAATATTAATCTCGTGTTTTTTTTATATATCAGTGCAGTTATCTCGTAGTTTCAATTGATTATTTTAGTTGATTAGTAGATTATAGTAGATAGTAAAAGAGAGATAGTAGATTATCAATAAGAAATATTTATTTTAAATATTAATTAGTAGTTTAAATAGTCATGAAATATTATTGTTTTTTTAGATAGTAGGTTTATAGTAGTCTTCAAAAAATTTAATTATCAATGACAAATATTAATCCTGTGTTTTTTTTTATATATTGGTGTAGTTATCCCGTGTGTTTTTATATATCATTGCAGTTATCTCATAGTTTCAATTGATTATTTGAGTTGATTAGTAGATTATAATAGATTATTGCAGTTATCGTGTGTTTTTATATTAGATTATTTGAGTTGTGTTTACCGTGAATTTTGGTAAACAACCGCTGGTTTAGAATTTGTTACTTGCAAGATCAACCAGTAAATCTTATGAATGTTCTTGATGTTATGTGTAATAACTAACAATTTCAAAGTTGTTGAAACTGTCGAATTGCCTTACGTATCTTTTGAATTCGATCAAGTGCAGAAAACAAGTAGATTGCAGAAATATTTAAGGAAACATCACTAGATTGCGTTGAAATAAAAGAAATTGGTACACAATATCATACATCTGGTTTCTGTAACTCATGTTTCTCTGTAACTTGGAATTCTGAGCGTGAGAAATTTGTATAAGAGTTTGTGACCCATTTTTCCTATGAAAAACTACTATATATACTATGGAGAAACTGTAACTGCCTACAACGGCTATATATAACTGTACAAAGGGAATTTAAAAACAACAACTGCCATATCCTTCGACGGCGTAACTGCTACGTTCTTCGACAATGCTGCTGCCCTAATCTGTTACTGGACTTTTATTCCCCTTTCTGTCGATCGTATTGCCTTCAAGGCTTCAATTTCACCGTCTTTGTGAAGTAGTCGAAAATCGAAGATCACCTTCGAATCACCATCCCAATGTCGAAAATCAACATTTCTATTTTAAAGTGACAAGTCAAACCTCATTGACTGCATTTAATTGAGCCTGTCGAAAATGCAGGCTAACAAATTGCCCCCCAAAAATGTCATTTTCGACTGAGGTTTAAACGAAGGTAGAAAATTGACGTTTTTGAATTGTCTCTCGACAACCCTATGTTAAGTACTCTAACGTCATCAACGTCACTCTTCAGCGTTGAAAAGACGTTTTCTTTCTCATCATGTTAGCACTTGAGTGCGCTGTCATATTAATGGCCACGTTTTGCTTTGGAAACTGCGACACTCCATCACTTCCATCACTTTTGTAACTGCTACACACGTTCCCAAGTAACTGCCATCATTGCTCTTCTTTTTTTTATTGGCGCGTATAACAGCTATAAATAGGACTTTTCCCTTTCCATCTTCCTTTTTACCTTCTTTCGATCTTCTGAAATCTCTTTTCTCTCGAAAACCTTCTTCTTCTCCACGAGCACGATTCTTACGCAGAACACGCCATTAACGCACCAGAGAAGCTTTTAGGGAAACCTTTTTCTCTCGCGATTCATTACTTCAGTTACTGCGTTTTCTTCAATGGCTTTCGAAATTTACTTCTTCCAAGTCTCAAGCTTCTGGACATCCCGTTTCTCCAAAATACGTACCAGAGCCAGATTACAGTGATGAGCAAGCTCAAATATGGAAGTCTCAGGTACTCATTCCCTCTCCTCCACCTAATAACTACGCTTTCCTTGGTCCATTTCCTGAGTCGGAAACTGATTCTGAAAAACTCCAAGAAATTTTCCCTGGTTACCATAAGTTTAAACCCTAGGATCTTTATTAAAGGCCCATATGTCATGAGCTTCATGAACAGTCCCAATAGAGTCTTTAGGTCTTCTCCACCTGCCGAAAATGAAACTTACCTCACTTGGCTCGACAAAATTGAGTCCAAGAAAGATGAAACCTGAAAAAAATTAGGCATCTTCGACCTAATTCAATTGTCGAAATATGGGCCAAAATACAAGAGCCCAATGCTCGTTGCTGCACTCCATTTTGGGGAGTTAACCACTAATAGCCTTCGCCTTAAGTGTGGTATGCTTACTCCTACTCTCTTGGACGTAGCTGCTATCACTGGTCTAAAACCCACAAGTGATGTTTTTAATCCCAATAGCACTGGCACGAAGTACCAATTCGACTTCAAACGTGCCACTTTCAATGGGTACATCGAGGACCATCATGTCACTGATAGTGTCGAAGTCTCTGATGAAGAACATATTGCTTTTCTCACTTTATGGCTTTCCTTCTTTGTCTTCTGTTCGTCGTCACTCCAAGTGGCTAAGATGTACATCAACTTGGCCATTCAAATTCATGAAGGTCAAAACATCTGTCTTAGCAAATTGATCTTAGGAAGCCTTTATGAGTCTCTAGGACAAAGCTCTGTCAATTTAATGACACTTGCACCCAATGGCAAATTCCTAGTTTCAGGACCCATTTGGCTATTTCAATTGTGCCTTATCGCCACATTTGAGTCGAAACTTGACTATTTCGTTCCTGAAGATCTTACTGAGACAGTGAACCATAGAAGGACCGAAGGAATAAGGCCGGCACACTTAAGGCCTAGGGAAATAGGGCAAACTACAGAGCAACTATTTTCAGCATTCTTCGACATGCTCTTGAATTACACTGCCTTTGTCCCTACGATGGCACCTTTTGCTATTAGAATTTATGGACCAGATTGGTTTCTTAAGAAATTTCCTGCTGCTTCCCCTGAAGACGAAAAAGAAACTAACCAGATATGGCAAGCATTCTTAACCCCAACTACCTGTCGACAAGAATTAACTCTAGCAGATCCAAATCTTCCTTTGTAACAGAAGCATATCAACCAAACCTAGTTGCAAGGAAATTTGGGCTATGTCAACTTCGACCTAGGCCTTTGTACAAGTCGAAGAAAGATTTGAGGCATCCTGATAATGAGAAAGATTTTTGGCGTCGTCTTGACAACGCCATTAAAGAAGCCCCTACCTTCGACCCCATTGAGTTTGAACAATGCTTTGCTTGCACTAAGCATTTCTCCAAGTGGTGGAGGGAATATTACAAATCTAGGTGTGCTGATGTCGAAGAGTCTAACTTGCTTCAGGAACTAATATCTGCTTTTCCTTCTGCGTAGAATAAAAAGGAGAAATATCAAGGTACGCACCTCCAAGAAATTCAAGCCTTCCAAAATTACTTCGAAATAATATATGACCCTAATAAACTTGGTCGAACTGTTTTTGAGGCTACTAGAATTTTAAAGCAAAAGATTATCGCAAAACTTCCAACATTGTCTATTCCACCTCATGTGTTGGACAAATATACTTTTGCTCTAAAAAATAATATAGTCAAATGTCCACCTTTGCCAACTAGCAAATTAGCTTTGGCATTTCGACCACCAATGCCTCAATGGTTTTTGTGTGGTTCGACCATGGCAATATATGATTTTCTCTCATCTCAAAAAACGGCTAAAAAAGTAGTTCCGACCAAGCATAACATACACCCGTATGAGGGTCATCTTCATTTGGACATTAACATGTTCGAGTTACATCTCCCATGGCAACAGGTGATGTATAAATTCTTAGAAAAAATTAGTTTCTCTTTATGTATGATCTCACTCACACATTTGTCGAATGTTTGTAGCTGTTCCCATAGCATCTGCTTCGACAGATGATACAACAGCATCCAAAATGAAGAAGGTAGTGAAGAAGAAAGGTGAAGCCACTGTGTCGAAGAAGAAAAGTGATACAACTTCGACAAAGCAAAGCAAAGCAAACCCCCAAAACCAGAGAAACAAGAAGTAAGTATTTTACTTTCCTCTATGTTTAAATATTAGACTCGATATCTAATTGTTTTATTCTTCGCAGAGTCGAAAAAGACCAAGCAGTTCCATTGCTGGTACTACCCCCAAGAAATCAAAGAAAACTTCTGTAGTCGAATTGAGTGATGATTCAGAGGTCGAAATCGTTAAACTCCTCTTTGCTTTTCAACACTTGTGTTTTTTTATTTATACTAACATATTTTTCAAATATGCAGTCTGATGAATCACCAGATGCTTTGAATCAACCCTCTGTTGCTGGCGAGGCTCAAGCTGAGAAAGAGAGAAGAACAAAGCATGTTCAGGATAACACTCCCTTTCCACAAAAAACTGTCGAAAAACCACGACAGACCAAAGAAACACCCAAAGAGAAGGCCTCGACCGTTCAAGAGAAAAACCCAAAGGAGATCCAGAAAACCTTAAAGAAATCTGAGAGTGCCCACTCTCGTGTCGAAGACAGCATACCAAAGGTAATTGATCGAGTCTAATTCCCTCTTTAAAAGTTTCATTCATTTATGGTAGAAGCTCACTAAATGTTTACTAACAGGAGCAAGAACCCATTACCCTAGTGAAGCAAACAACGCCCACTTCCACTCTTTCTCCGTCGAATGGAACTGAGGTCGAAAAGAATGCCACAGAAGAGGAACCTGTGCAAGATAAACCTCCCAATGTCACCAAGGACACACCAATGGTCGAAGAAACAAATCCCAACATTGGCACCAACGAAACTGAAAAGGAAATTTCTGACCATGTCCAAGAAAGTGAAGGTCATCATATGGATATTGACGAAGGTCGAATTGCCTGGCAATGTCGAAGTAACCTTGCCCCCAACTCCGTACTTGTATGAAGAGGAAACAGAAGGGGAAAAACAACAAGTGGATGTCGAAGTGAGCAAGGATGACGACGACAACAGTAATGGTGAAGAGGAAGAGGAAGAAGAGGAAGAAGAAGAGGAAGATCTATCTGAACACGAAGATGAATCTCCAAAGGACAACAGCCCTCCAAGGATTGTGCCTTCAACAGGCACCAACTTGAGTCAACAAGAATTGTCAGAGTTAAAGAGCAAGAATCCTCTTGAGGCTCTCAAGCTATTGATGAGTGGTAGGTCTTCGACTGAGAGTAATCAAAGCACTTTGACTGTTTCTGGCGGTGGCCACTCTGAGAGTTCACAAGAAGACCTAGTTAAGGAATTTCATACAATGCTCTTTGAAGTGTACCTATTTAAAGCTATTTAGGAAGATCACATGATCACATTCAAGATCAAGGCCTTAATTAACAAGCTCAACACTCCTGCCTCCAACAAATCTCTCATAGGTTTCATTGTCGAATTTGAACCTCTTCTGGAAACAATTTCCAAAGAGATCAAGAGGAAAAAAGGGATTGCTGCAAATAAAGAGCGCGAGGAGGAACTCCAAAAGGAGGAGTGGGCTGCTGTCGAAGCTTCGAATACCAACATTTCTGAATTACAAGCTCAGGCAGATCAAGACTCCAAAGCCATAGCAGAGTGTGATGCTGCCATTGCCAAATATCAAGAAAAAATCAAGGCTTTGCAGCAAAACAAGGCTTCGATTCAGAAGAAGAAAAACTCCATCAACGAAGAAGCAGCTGCAGCAATTGAGCACTTTGAGAAAGCCACTCAACATGAAGGTTGAATCCAAAAGCTCGTCGAAAGTGAAGACCTCATTGCTATAAGATTGGAGCATTCCAGGAATGTCTTGCTAAGAATGAAGATGGATCTTACACAAAAATGAATCTTGTACATTGGCTTTTTAGCTCTTTTTTATCTCGGTTCTTGTAGTTTCGACAATGTATTCGACAATGTATTCTACAATGTATTCTGGAACCAATGCCATGTTTGGTTTAACTTCACTGTTTTACTCTTGCGCTATTTTAACTTCTTACAACATTGGCCTATATTTCTTTAAATACTTGCCATTTATTCGCAAAATTCGACTATCAACGCCTAATTCCTCGACTTCATAGGCACCATTAGAAAAAACCTGCGTAATTCGAAATGGTCCTTCCCAATTTGGTGACCATTTGCCTAAGACTCTGTCTTTTTTATCCATAGGCAAAACAACTTTCCAAACTAAGTCTCCCAAGGCTAACGTTTTCAACTTAACCCTTCTATTGTAAGCTTTGGCTATTCTCTCTTTTTGCCTTGTAAGGACATCTAATGCAACTAATCTTTCTTCATCTAAATCAATTAATTCATCTAACATCATATTCCAATAATAATCTGATGGAATCTCATATTGCCTTTGAATCCTAGCTGATTGTAGATGAATTTCAACTGGCAACACTGCATCATGCCCAAACGTAAGTCTAAATGGAGTAGCATTAATAGACTCTCTAGGGGAATTTCAACAAGCCCATAAAACTTGGTCAAGAGTCTTGTGCCAATTTCATGGTTTTTGTGCAATATGCTTTTTTATCAAGTTAATGATGATTTTATTGGCTGCTTCCACTTGACCATTGGCTTGTGCATAATATGGTGTCGAACGTAATAACTTAAAACCTGTTTCAGAGGCAAATTCCAAAATCCTTCGACCAGTAAAAACTGAGCCTTGATCTGTGGTAATGGTTTCTGGAATCCCAAACCTATATAGAATATGGTTTTGAATAAAATTCATAACTGCCTCTTGGTCAACATTGGCTAAGGGAATAGCTTCGACCCACTTGGTAAAGTAATCTATGCCTACTAATATATAATAGTGGCCTTTCGATGAAGTTGGTCTAATATCACCAATTATGTCTAAAGCCCATCCTCTGAATGGCCAGGGTTTAATTATTGAATGCAATTCATTTGCGGGCACATGTTGAACTCCTGCGTGCCTTTGGCATTCTTGACAACCCTTAGCAAACTCTATACAGTCTTTCAGCATAGTTGGCCAATACACACCTCGTCGAAACAAGAGCCATTTCATCTTGTGACCTGCTTGATGTGAGCCACAAGCACCACTATGAGTATTGGATATTGCCAAATAAGCTTCGTTTTCACTTAGGAATTTAAGCAAAACTCCTTCAGGAGTCTTTTTGAACAATTCATTTCCAACAATCATGTAGCTTAAGACTCTATACTTGGTTTTTCGACTAGTTGCTCCTGTTGGACTTTCCAAGTATTCGAAAATTTGTTTTCGCCGATCATCATTTGACATATTGTCAATGGCAAAAATTTCAAAATTTTCAATTTCATTTGTTTCAAAATTTTCAATTTCAGTTGGAGGTGACACCGGTGACACCACTTCTGACTTGTCTGCCCCCCCCAAGTTTTGGCATTGACAATTGTGTGTTGGAACTATCTGTCAAAAAGAGCTTCTCTTTTATTTCTATCAACTCTTGCAATTTTTCTTTAGAAACTCTGTAGCCTGAAGCAATCTGTGCCAACTCATTTGCCTCTTGGTTATCAATTCTAGGCACATGTTTATTGTCAACATGACTGAAACGTTTTAACATTGCATTGGCAGTAATAAAGTACTTTATTAAGTGTTCTTTGATGCACGTGTACTCTTTTGTTAATTGTTTCACAACTAGTTCAGAGTCACCTCTGATTTCGACGGCTTTTGCCCCCAACTCTAGCAGCATTTCAAGTCCTGCTATCAAGGCTTCATATTCAGCCTCATTATTGGAGCAATTTCCTTCGATTTTAACCTTAAATTTTGTTGGTATCTTTGTTGGAGATATTATGAGTACTCCAATTCCTGTACCATTTTTATGGCTTGACCCATCAAAGTACAACTTCCAGGGTTGAACATCCACAAAGCTTAACGTTGCTTCGACCAAATAGTGGTCTACAATGAAGTCAGCAACCACCTGGCCTTTAATAGCTCTCAAAGGCTGGTATGTGAGTGAATATTCAGATAAGGCTAAAGCCAATTTTCCAATTCGACTATGTAAAATTGGTTTTGACAGCATATGTTTAATTATATCATCATGCGAATAAACATACACATCAATAGGCTTTATGTATTGCTTCAATTTTGTACATGAAAAATACAAACATAGGCATAGTTTCTCAATTGGATGATATCTCATTTCTGCATCATTCAATAGTCTACTAAGATAATAAATGGCTCTTTCGACACCAATTTCATCCTCTTGTGCTAACATACTACCTATTGTCATCTCTGACACTGCTATGTACAATTTCATTACCCTATTCCTAATAGGGGAAGCAACATAGGTGGTTTAATCAAGCAAGACTTAATCTCGTCGAAGGATTTCTGGTGTTCTAGATCCCATCTGAACACATCCTCCTTTTTCAGTCGAAGTAATGGCGAAAATACTTGTGTCTTGCCCCTTAGGTTTGAAATAAACCTTCTTAGGAAGTTAATCTTTCCTAGTAAAGACTGTAACTCTTTCTTTGTCGAAGGGGCCTTCGTTTCCAAGATCGCTTTCGTCTTGTTTTGATGGATCTCAATGCCTTTTTTGTGCACAACAAAACCCAAGAAATCACCTGCACGAACACAAAAGGCACATTTGATTGGATACATTTTCAATCCATATTTTCTCATTCTTTCGAATGATTGTCGAAGGTGGTCTAAATGACCACTTTCTGTTGAAGACTTAACAACAATATCGTCTATGTATACTTGCATAAAATCTTCTATAAAATCATGAAACATAGAATTCATTACCCTTTGGTATGTTGCACCAGCATTTTTTAGGCCAAAAGGCATTACTACCGATTCACAAACGCATAAAGCCCCAGGGCAGCAAAATGCTGTTTTCGACACATCTTCTTCAGCAATATAGATTTGATTATAACCTGAGTACCCATCAAGCATACTTAGATAATCAAACCCTGCTGCTGAGTCGACCAACATTTTTTCCACTGGCATGGGATATTCATCCTTTGGCGTAGCACTGTTTAAGTCCCTAAAATCTATGCAAACTCTAAGAGTGCCATTTTTCTTAATTACAGGAACTATATTAGCTAACCAATCAACATACCTTGCAGTTCTGATGAACCAGCTCCTGAGTAGCCTTTCGATCTCTTCTTTGATCTTCAGTAAGATTTGTGGTGCAAACCTTCTTGGTGTTTGTTTCACAGGTTTCTTATCCGGTCGAATTGGCAGCTCCAATTCCACTACTTCTCGACTCAAACCAGGCATTTCATTATAATCCCATGCGAAGCAATCTTTGTACTCCTTCAAGAGCTCTATTGTTCGATCTCTCAAACTTTTGTCGATTTTATCACTAATAAACGTTGGCCTCTTTATAGAGCCATCTCCCAAGTCAATTTCTTCCAAGGGATCTTGTGCTTGAATTCTCTTGGTCGATCCCATTGGGTCTTTTTTAAATCCTAAAGGCTCGTCATCATAGATACAATCTAGCCTTTGGTCTTCGACCATATTTTCTTTATCATCATGTCTAATGGTTTCACCAACCATTTTTTGTTGCATTTCGGCTTCTAAAGCCGCATTTTGCTTATTCTCGGCCACATAGGCCGTAATCCTTTCCCATGCACTGGGTTGAGACATTACCAATTATTTAGGGTCCATCCCACCCAATAGGTTTGCTGTAACCTTTTGGGCAGCTTGCTTCACCAATTACCCCCATTTCCCAAATAAATCCATGATTAGGGTGAAGGTCTAGTGAAGCATAAACATTGTCTTGGGGTACATAGGCACTGTCAGAAGGTGTACATGGTGCAATGTTTGCCAATTTCTTGTCGAAGGTCTTCTTTGTGACGTGATCTACTTCTGCTAAAAAGTAGCTTTGATCACCTTCCACATTTTCGACCAGTCCATCTTCTCTCCAAATGGAGATTCTTTGGTGTAGGGTCGAAGGGACTGCTCCTACTCCATGTATCCATTCCCTGCCAAGCAACAAGTTGAAATTTGCCTTGGTTGGAATAACCATGAACAATGTTAACCTTTTAACGCTGCCAACAACAAGTTCGACCTCAATTGCTCCAAGTGAATAACCAGATTTGTCTTCGTAGTTAGTGAGCACTACATTATGTGGCCTTAAATCTGTGTCAGACTTGCCAATCTTTGTGGGCATATATTGGGGTATTAAGTTAACTGCAGCACCTCCATCGACTAGCACCTTGTTGACACCCACATTGTTGACCTTAGCTTGAATGAACAATGGTTTAAGGTGGTATTTCATCCCCCCATCTGGCCTTTCAAAGACAGCACTCCGCTCTTCAATGCAGCCATTGTTCAGAACATAGTAGCATATTGGCTTATGTTTAACCATGTCTTCATCGAAGTCTTCTTCGACTTTGTTTACTTCCGAAACCACGTCGAAGTTAATTGGGAGAATGGAGACCACGTTGCATATCACGTCGAAGTCAGGTTCTGAATCAGTGAAACCAGAACCCATTTCCTCATCAAAGTTGAGGCCCTCTTTTGGATCAAGACCTTCTTTAATAACCGACAGTGGAGGAAATATTCTCTCCGTTGCAGGCTTCATGGGAATTTCGACAAAAGAGGATACTTGCTTACCCTTGCTTTTGTTGGAGTTCTCACCCTTTCCCGCAACAACAACAACTTTCTTTTGGCGTTGATACCTACGCCATTGTGTTCTTGTCATCAGATTCTTTCCCTTGTAGTTATTGTTGTAGGCATACTTATTCGACCCAGTTGTCTTGCTCTGTTTTGCAGTGCTTGTACTTCCTTTGACCGTAGTTGAATGATGACCTGTGTCTTTGCCACCAGAATACACCCACTTCTCGACAGGTGACTTAGTTGGTGGCACAAAGGTTTTGATTTTCGCCTTCTGAGGATTCTTGGTCGAAGTTACCTTATATGGTATTCCTCTTTTGTTGAAGCTGGACTTTGGCCTTTTGTCGACCCACTTGGCTTTCCTCTTCCATTGAGGTTTGAATCCTTCTAGGTTCTTTTCAGCCTCCTTGTCGAAGACAGAACTGCACCTTGGACACAACATGACCTCAGTGTTGTTAATTTTGCAACGGTTAAGGAAGTCGACCACTTCTTCTTCAGCCTTGGGGTAAACCACTTGCATTTTCTCGTTGTACTGGTCCTCAGTGACCATTTCGACGTTGTCCATTGAACGTTCAATTGTTCCTTTCTTGTCAACATCTGCAGCAGTAAACTCAGTAGCTTCCACCACATTGATTTCGACTGGTTCAGCATACATAGCATCTGCTACTAGAAGAGGATCAGTGTCAATCTTCATTGGAGGCTTAGACTTGTCTCCAAATTTCAGCCTTCCTTCATTCAGTGCTTTTTGGACCAAATCCCTGAAAAGAACACAACGAGATGTATTATGGCCTAAAAAGTTATGATACTTGCAATAACCTCTTTTCTTTTGTTGCTCTAATGGTGGTATCTTTAGGCCCTTAGGCACTATAATTTGACCATCATTAACTAAAAGATCAAATATTTGATCACATTTAGTAAGATCAAATGTATACGTTTTTGCAACAAATCTATCATTTTTAGGTTCGACAGGATTTTTCCCATCTGAAGGCTTCAATAATTTATAAGTATAAGGAGGTCCAGGTTTTAGTTCAGCCATATTGACCTCTTCTTCGACATCCTCATAAGAGACATCAAATTCTTGGTCGCTGTCATTATTTTCGACGTATGCAACCTTTTCTTTTTTACTAAACCTACTGGTTCTAGCCTTTTCAGCTTTTAGCCTTTCGTCTTGTCGAACCCTATCAGCCAATTGGGCCATATCTCTTAAGTGCGATGTGTCTAACTTCTTTCTAATAGAATAGCCCAGGCCACCAGCAGCCATTTCGACTAACTCATGTTCAAGCACTTGTGTAAAACACCTTGCCTTGAGAAGTCTAAATCTATTGAGATAGTCATCAATAGACTCTGCCACTTTGCGTCGAGCGCTAGCCAATTCTTTAAGACTAATCTTTGACTGGCCCATGTAGAACTGTTCATGAAATGCTTTCTCTAATTGCCCCCAGTTAAATATGGAATGTGGGGGTAAAGTTGTAAACCAAGTGAAAGCATTCTTTGTAAGGGAATTTGGGAAGTATTTCAACCTCAAATTCTCATTATGGGCTATGTCACCAGCCTTAGTTAAATAACGGGTAACGTGTTCGACAGTGGATTCGCTAGTTTCCCCTGCGAATTTTGTGAATTTGGGAATTTTCCAACCTCTAGGCAACTCAATTTGCAACACATAATCTGAAAAAGGTGAAACAAAATTAGGCCTATGCAGGCCCAAATTGAGGCCATTCTGGGCTAAAATGGTTTCAACGAGATTAGCTAAGTTATTTTCGAGTCCAAAATTGTTTTGCTGAACTTGTCTAACCACTTCATCAGCATTCTGGCCTCTGTTGACCAACACAACCTCAGGGTTTACTTCGACTTCCCTTCTTGGAGGTGGTTCGACAGCAATTTGCTGTCCTTGACCCACAAGGTTTTCGATAGGCCTTATATTCTGAATTTGAGGCACTTGCTGGTGTTGCAATGGTGGAGTGCCAAAGAAATATGCTATTCTCCCCATTTGATTAGCCAACATCTGGTAACTATGGTTCGTGTTTTGAATTAAGGGGTTAAACACCGTACCAATTTGTTGGGTCAGCATATTGACCATGGCATGGTTACTCTCATCCATTTGTTGCCTTAAGGCCAGCAACGATGATGTGGTTAAGGCAGGTTGAGCATTTCGACCAAAAATGCTCTCTAGTGAACCATGGAGAGGGGAAAACGCTGTGACTGCAGTGTCTGCATAAGTAGACATATTTGTTTGAAGGCCTGCCATCATGGCTGTTGGCATACCATATGGGCAACCCCTAAATTGAGAGATATTTGGAAACCTTGTATCTAAAGTATTTCCAACTAAGGGATTAGCCATTAGAGGGTTGGTCGAAGACCCTAATATCAATGGCTGTGTTAACGCCGCTGTAGTCGACACTGTTACAGAGCAGTTACCCCTGCTATTGTCGAATAGGGCATAGGATCAATTGCTCCTGTGACATTTGCAACACTAGCGTCACCCATTGACGCTTGTTCTTGTGAATTCTGTGGATTTTGTGCATTAGACGTCGAAGCGTTGTTCGAACCAGAACGTGCCATCTCTGAAAGATGTTTTCCACTCCTTAAATGCATACACACAACAGATCACAAGTTTATGTTTCACGAACCAATTCGGAAATTGTTTCAAATGATTCTGAAACTTAGCACAAAGGGTCCCACTGGGCGTGCCAATTTGTTTAATCCCGTGTTTTTTATATATCACTACAGTTATCCTCAAAAATTTGAGGTGTCTTTTAGATAGAATAAGGGTATTGGTAAAATCATATGTGGTTTAATTGTATAACTATAGTGTAGATTGCATTTTTCGTCTCTAAAGTTTTTCAATCTAGCAAAATATAGTTCTTAACATCTTTTTGACAAACACTCGTCTTAAAACTCAAATGTTTTGAATTTGGTCATCATATTTTTTAATTACATTTTTCGTCTCTAAAAATCATGAGTTTTTTTTACATTTTTTCCTCCATTTTTCCAAAATTCGAATTTTGACACCAAAAAATAAATCCATAATATCGAAACCAAAGATACAACTAATAATTATTGGACCAAATTTATGATATTTAAATTTTAAGAGGGTAGAATTTATTAAAATTAAGTTTTTTTGGAAATCTGACTGGCCACGAGTACCCGTTACCACTGAGACCAACCCGTGTCGGCTATTAAAAATAAGTTGATAACTACTATTTAGAAGCTGAAAAACTTGATCTAAGAAGATTGCAATTTAACCTGTATTTTTTTGACGCAAATATTTGTTTATTTTTTATTTAAACCATTAAAAACATGGGTGATAGGCAGTAGAGACACGTAGACGTTCCACCCCTTGGAAGGTTGAAGGCGGAGGGGAGATTCGAATTGTGACAGCGGTTATGGCAACAGGCATAGCGGTAACCGGTATCAGTGTGTACGCGCGTACTCCGACATTCTCTTCCTTCAACCATCCTCACCTCACGCGCTTCTTCTCACCTGCAAAGTTTCGACTTCGAGCTTCTTCTACGGCTTTCCTTGACACCAAGCCAACAGTAATTCTACTTCTACCTCCAATTGACAATCCCCAATTAGTTCTCTTATTATGAATATATCAATTCTCATTCATTCAGTCATATATGTACTTCATCAAACATGTTTATTAAGGACTGTAATTTTGTGTTAAGGATTCCGTCGTAGTTGAGAAGGAAGTCAGCCGGAGCAGCAACCCGTTGGCTTGCCCCGTCTGTTATGACGCCTTAGCATGGACCAGTGATCCTGCTTTATCCGTGTGAGTTGGTCTTCACAGTCGATTGTTTTCCTTCTGTTATATTTATATATGTGTGAATTTTGGTAACTCTTGTTTGATCATATATGTATTCGACGGGCTATTCGCTTATGGTTGCGCTTGCTAACTGGTTTTCTGTTTCTTCATTGGATAATTTGATGCAGAGATACTATCTCTGGATCTAGTTTACAATGTAGCACTTGTCAGAAAACATATGTTGGTAACCAAACACATCTTGACCTCACAGCAACCAGTGGAGCTAAGAACTATGGTGAATCCATGCCGGCTTCCACTGAACTTTTCAGGCAGGCAACTTCCCTTTCTTCTTTTCTTGATGTAAAATGTTTTTTTTTTTGTCTTCCCTTGTGAATCTTTACATGTATTTAGTAATTTTTTTAGAACAGTGTATGTTGGTGATTATATTACAAAACGAAAAGGTTTGTAGCATAGTGCAAGCAAAACTAGGTATTGAACATCTTTATTCATATGAGCTAGCAACTGAAGTTTGACCCAATTATTGGTGCAGAATTGAATTATCAGGGAAATAATTGTAATATTAATGGATATTTAGTGGTTTTTCTCTCTTAGATCACTAGGACTTTTTCCCAGAAAGAAAATCTTGGACTGGCGATGCATTGTCTTTGCAAAGGCTGGTCTCAAATACACTGGTGGTGCTGACTGCTTAGTGTGACATAATAACTAGAGTAATCACATTGTTTTATAAGGAGTTTGGGCAACACTTTTAGGCACTGCATTTTTCATCTTTTAATTATGTTCCTACATTTGGCATTCCGTTTTAGCAATTTTAGGTACCACTTACTTGCATATAGTATTCATGTAGTAAGTAGTTTGTTAAGAAATGATACACTGCTGCTTAGCAGTATCATTTGTTGTCTAAATGTTGTAAAATTTTATTTAAAATGACCTGCTACTTCTATGCATAGTGATTGCTTGTTGAATCAGGGTGCCATTGATATCATATCTCTATGAGAGGGGCTGGCGTCAAACCTTTTCTGTATTGGGTGGTTTTCCAGGTCCTGAGAAAGAGGTTAATCAAATGCCTCTGTTTCTAATGGCAATGCTTTTCTTTTTCAATATGGTTTCTCATCTATAAATTGGTTGTTTATCCTTTAGCTTCCACTTTCTTCAATAAGCTACTATCCAATTGGAAAAATAGTGATTCTTGATATTTGTTATATAGGTCCATTAAGAGTATAGAGGAGCGTCATAAACTATTCAATAATTCAACAACTACTTTTGATATGCAGCTTGTCCGGCAAGCAGGTTGTAGCTTAATTTACTATTTTTTGTTATAAGCTAAAACATTGAGCTTTTTAACCAAAGTTGAAAATAATAAATCTTTTTTTTTGAGGATTGAAAATAATAAATCTGAACTTAGTAAGCTTGAACATGAAGAACAATTATCAGTTAACTCTTCCAGCTTCAAATTAGCTCATATGTGCCCCGACGTGGCTTATGGGTGTCTTGATCTTGAGAGCTATATCATTCAGTTTGTCTTAATTACCTTCTGGCAATTGATTAGAGGAATATGAATTTGGACATGGTGTTGCACAATTCAATACATGAAGTTTGTTAAAATTCTAATTAGATCTACCTTCTACATTATGCTTGTATGTCGGAGGTACATTTAAAGAAATATTAGAATTATCTTATTCATGCATGGCTATTGAATTCGACTGCAGTTTGAACTGATGAAGGGTTTCCTGAAACCAGTATTGGGTGGAAATATCATTGATGCTAGTTGTGCAAGTGGATTATTTTCAAGATTATTTGCAAAAAGTGGTCTGTTTTCTTTGGTTGTTGCCCTAGATTACTCAGAGAACATGCTGAGGCAATGTTATGAGTTCGTTCAGCAGGAAGATAACTTTCCGAAAGAGTACACATATTTCTATAGTAATTATGATTTTATAATATCAATCTTTTGAGTTCAATGTTTTAATGGAACAGTTTAAAACAATCTCATTAATATTTCTGTTGTTAGGAACTTCATCTTAGTTAGGGCAGACATAGCTAGGCTCCCTTTTGTTTCAAGTTCTGTTGATGCTGTGCATGCAGGAGCAGCTCTCCACTGTTGGCCTTCACCGTCAGCAGCTGTAAGTGAATACTTAGTAATTGATATTTGGATTTTATAGAAAAATAATTATTTTTTAGAATATCTGTGGAAATGGTTTGTGAGATACCATTTAACCATGGAATCCCAAAAGTTTAAGCAGTATTGTGTCAGCAACCATAAAGAACAAGTTTCATGCTTTTAAAGATGCTGTCTGATTTTGAATATAGGCTTCTTCTATAATGTTACCGTAACATTTGGGATTAATAACTTCAGTGGATTTGTCACTTTGCAGTTGCATAGTTTTGTCAGATGGTCATGTCTAACATCATTCTGTTTATCCTGTATAACTTTTGATTCCTACATAATTTCCATTATCTGATTTTGCAGGTAGCTGAAATAAGTCGTGTTTTACGACCTGGAGGTGTCTTTGTTGCAACCACCTACATACTTGACGGGCCTTTTACAATTGTCCCCCTTTTAAGTACACTACGTCAGGTATAGAACTTTTTGGTTGGGATTCTTGTGTTGGTATTTGGCATTCTAGTTGGAATTGATAAACTCAATGAGAGCAACAAAATATACTCTGTTCAGTTGAGAAACTCACCGAGGTATAAGTCAAATGGGCCAATTCACCTTCCCATGAAAAACTTGAGAAGATTTTGAGACTATACAGAGCACCTTTCTTTACTTTCATCTCGAGGACAAGGTGGAACCGATAAGGATGGCTATAGACAAGCCTTTGACATATAAGAACTTGACATATAAATACAAAAGGAGAAAAAAAGGAAAATGGGTTGGTTTGTGTGTATTAGAGAAGGAGGATAAATGTTATAAGTGAAGAGGAAGTGGTGGAGGGAGAGTGTTGCAGATTGTACCTGCGGGAACAGGGGATTTGAGAGGGAGATTTTGTAATGATGAGTGAAGAAAGATGTTAATGAGAAGAACTTAGTCTCTGAATAGGAGGGTTTCTCCTTGAATTTTATTATAATATCAGTATCCTTTCACTATATATCACTTTCATTCATTTCATTCGAAACATAGAAAGATGAGTAAACATCCATTTTAGTTTGTAAAAGATTGTGATAGGGGACTTGGATAATATGGGGTGCCAAATCCCACATCGAGTAGTATGGGATGCTCTATAGAATTTTTAAGCGGCTTGATTCTTCTGCATTGACAACTAGCTTTTAAGGAAAGACTCCCTAAGTGCTTGGGTGCTTATCATTGGGTTTCAGAGCTGATTGCCAGTGTCTCAAACTCAAAGGGATACCTACAAAGGGGCTGACCGGAAAGGCCTAGTAACGCGTCGTATAATGCAACCACGGACATACCAATTTAGTCTTGCATTCATAGGCAGCTGACATCAATTTAATCCTCCAATAATAGGAAATACCAATTTAGTCTTGTATTCATGTTCTGTACACAGAAAAGTGATTTTGATATTAGTTGCCTGATGTGATACCTGATGTTTGAAATACCAAAATTGTTGTTTACTCTAGAAACATTTATTTATTTATTTATTTATTTTAAAATAATATTCTGAAATTTTTGATAATGGGCAGTTTGTTTTCCATCTTAGAATATAAGGCAAGTATCTGGGAGCTATATCTGTCTCTCTGAACGTGAACTTGAAGATCTCTGCAGGGCTTGTGGGCTGGTTGGATTTAAATGCATTAGAAATGGGCCTTTTGTGATGATTTCTGCTGCAAAGCCTAAATAAGGTTGGAGTTTCCGGGTGCTCTCTTTCTTTTTTAGTAATATGCGTTTCTTTGTCAAAAAAAAAGTAATATGCATTTCTCGGTGCTCTCTTTGCTGGCTTCAAAACATATTTTGCTACAGCCTTTATTTCTTGACAGTTACTTTATTTAAGTCGTTAGTAAATAGAAAAGCTGCAAGGTTATCTGTTAAAATCGTCAGCCTTAGGTTAGAGTTACATTTTATTTAAATGTTATTTAGAGTAACATATCATGAATTGGGATGGCATAATACTATTGATGAGCCTTAGATTACCTTGCACTGCATGATGCTTACATTTGGAGGCACATTGTCTGTCCGCAAATTTTATCTTATAAAGATATCAAATTTCCATTATATAAAGGTAGAATAAAGAGATTCTGATTTGTAGTCTGATATTGTAAACAAAAGCTGAAGTGGAATTTAGTATACCCATGGACATTAAGTAAATAATAGCCCACATGGACTAGTTTGTTAAAGTAGTTAACCTACGAACTCATGCATCAGTCTGTAACCATTGAAGCTTTGTAATTCATTCAACAGAAACCACCAATGGGAAAGTGGCTTGAGCCTAGATGAGTATTTCCTCTGTAAGATTCAAATTCGTTTGAGGCTTGTGCTTATGACTTGTGAGTCACTGCAAATGCGAACAAATTATTGAGTTGAGGTAGATTGTGAAAAGAGTGTCCATTCATGTCGATATATGAGGCAAAATTTATGTGTAATAAATATCATAACTCCCCCATTTTACCCTTCTACTTTATTAGCTTTTGGCATTTGATGTATCATAAACTCATCAAAATTCTGTACTTTTAACTGGAGTAATAAGAATATACTTTATCATTCAACATATTAAACTTCAGAGGATATGTACTTGGTTGAATTGCATATAAACAAGGGAAATTCCTTCAAAGAAAGGTAAGATAAAAACTAAGGCCTTTTACAGTCTCTTCTCACTCTGCTTGTGTAATTAATGTTAAATATTTGATGGAATTTTAAAATATTCTGAATATATGAAACCCGACCTCTCTTGAGCTAAACAATCTCAGGCGCAGACTGCGGAACTGCTAAAACTATTCACCAAATTTGGAGACTGTCAACTGCCGGAAGAGCAGTGTGTCATTCACCAAGATCAACATCACTATTCGTAGTCCCTAACATACAGTTCTTCTGATTCAAACTCTTCATGCATGATTAAAAACCATCTGGTCCAATAAAGAAACCTGTAGAATGAAACAGCGGAGAAACATTGGCAATCCTATTGCTGTATACAAAGCCTTGCCCAATGATGCAGCATTTTCTCTATATGTTAAAATCTCGTGTTTCAATTGACCCTTCAGGATTGGGCTTATTTATACCCATAAACATGCTGATAGTATAAACTCAAATTGGACTGATGTCCATATAGTTGACAAATTTAATCCGAAGATTTTGATAGCTTATAAGTTCATTAACATCCTAACAAAGGTTGGAGGGATATGTGATCCAAAAAGGCTGTAGCTAAATTTAGCAAACATAGAGTAATGTTTTTTGAAAGACTTTATTTGTTTGTAGCTCGAGCATTCCAATGAGGAAACGATATCCACCATCTTACCTCCAAATAAACCCCCAACTGATGCGCCAATCATAAACAAAACTATGAGGAAAGCAGTTTTCTTGGGGGATTGCAAATCCCAATGATATGTTATCAAATGTCAAATCTTTATCTTGGTGTTGGTTTTCCTATATAGGGGTTATTCTGTAGGATTACATTTTAATGATTGGTGGAATAGTCCTACATCTTGCTTAAAAGCATGTTGAACGTTGATTTGTATTACAGGTTAGAATATCCATTGTACTCTCTTCAATATATTTTTTGTTTATAAAAAATTACATTATGAAGGAAAATTTCCAACTAGGGATACCCATGAATAGCTGTCAACAAAAAGTATGAGATGGAAAACCTAGCACCAAAAAAATATTTTAAAAATTAATAATTGGTTTTTTTTTTTATCTTAATTCAATGCCTCAAACCAAACAACTAAAATATCAAACCAATTCAATTTCAATCTTAATACTACTTTAGTTTGGTCCTGATTGTCTAATTTCATTTTTTTTAAACACGTGAATCACATGAACATTTTATACACACCTACCCACAACAGTTATATCAAAGTTTAAAATGCTTTGGAAGCTTGAGCACGTGATTTTTCTTGACATAATAAAATGCAAATGCTTCTCTCCAACTGCAATCCTACACTTAAATTGGAAAACTTGAGTTCCAAGCCTTATGTTGCTTCACTTAATAGTTAATACCGTCCTTTCTCAAGCCTTAGATCTCAAGCCTGTACGTACTGTGCCCCCCACCCCCTGTACTAGTGTAGGTCCCTGAAAAACATTCTTTATCTATCATACACAACTCATTTCCATTTAGGTTGTGTGTGGTCCATAAGTTTTGTCCACTTTTGGATTGTATAGCTTTATTGGATCTTACGGTTTTTCTTCTCCACCATATTATTCCCATCTTTCCTCTCCATTTCCATTCCTTCCTTCGGTGACTATTCTCCTTGCAAGCACCTCCTCCGCCTAACCCTCTTCGGCAACCAGTTCATTAGTCTAGTCCCATCTCTCCCCTCCAATTTATGGTAGAGAACCACCTTAACAAAAGAGACTGAAAATGTTTGGTCAAGTCAATTGAAAAAATTTACAAGAATACATGGTTCAAATTTGAAAAAGCTTAAAGCATCATCATCATTCATCACATAATCACATATGAACCCTTTAGCATATCAAGGTTCAAACAAAACAAACGAAACCCGAAATTCATAACCATCAATTAATCAAAGAAAACAGAATGAGATCAGAGTTCTCATGTATGAAGTGTAGGTAGTGAGTCCAAAGCCGGGGAACAATGGAAAGAGATTATGGTGATTAAAGCCATACATGTGTATGCCTCCTTCCGTTGCTCCTTTGGCCCCGACGCTGTCGAGTTATCTGTCTCCGACGCGTAGAGGAGGAGAGTATTGTCGTCACATCCTATGCTAATGGTTGGCGTCAATCTATTAAGAGAGAAGAAAAAATGTCATGTGCAGTAATTCCATCATAGTAACTATGATGAAATGGATTGTGTTACTTTAATTTTTTCTAACTTTGGTAAAGAAAGATGAAAAATGGAGGGAAATATGATGAGAGAGAATGAGTTAAAGGAGAGAGATTGACTCAAAGTTAGGAGGAAGCTTCCATACCCTAAAGTTAGACAATTCCTACCTTACTATGATCTACTCAATCCAACGATTGAGAAATGTGTAGAATTTTGAACCATATACCGAGATATTTGACTAATTGATTAATTTTCTGTGCAGGGGTGTATTCAGTAATACAGCAGGTGCAGACAGCAGGTTTTTGGCCCAGTCCTTAAGGCCCATGGCTGCCAAAAAACCTCCAACGATCCAACACGTTTTTTTGTGCGGAACCCAGTGGATCTTACTGTAGAAACACGCAGATCCAACACGGACCCGGATTCAACCCACCATATATAAGCACAAACCCTAAATTTCTGAACACTGTTTCAAGATCTTCTTTCTGCTTTCTTGATCTTCCGCCGTTCTCTCCTTCGTCTCTCTCACACCCTTGTGCTAGGGTTTCTGATTTCACCACAGAAACTCTGTGATTGAAGCTTCAAATGCTTCACTCACGCATGAATGATGATCGTGGATGTTGTTCTTACAAAAACCCCTTTGGTTTTGCTGCTGTTTGTTCGCAACCTTGAAAGATTTTCCTTACAAACAGAGTGTTCGTATATTCACTAGCCAAGACTGCTTGAATCCTTCAAACATAGCACTATTGCAGCTACGAACAAGTATATTCTTCCTTGATCTTCTGTTTTCTTTTGTTCTTTGACACAAACCCTAACTCAGCTTGTGTTTATGTTTTGTATGGAACTTGCGCGAGATTTGAGGACAGGAAACGTAGAGATCAACCACAAGACAGGTAAAATCACCTTCTCAGTGATGTTATGTGATTGTATTTCACGTTCAGAATCCTAATCTTGATTCTGACTTATTATTGCTTTTTTTTTATTTTTTATTTTTAGCAACTGTAATTGTTCATATGAGTATTGTTCATTTTTATTATTTTTATTCTTATGCTACTTTTTTTGTTTATTATTGTTCACGTTTTTAGATATTATTATTGTTGTTTTTTTATAAATTTTAGTTACTGTTTTTGTTATATAAATACTATTTGGTTTTTTTTACATATTAGGTACTAATTTTCGGATTTAAAATAAACCTAAAAAAAAGTGTTAAAAAAATGTGTTCCTTGTTTATTTAGGTACTAATATTTTCGGATTTAAAATAAACCTAAAAAAAAAGTGTTAAAAAAATTGTGTTCCCTTTTTTATTTAGGTACTATTATTTTCGGATTCAAAATAAACCTAAAAAAAAAGGGTGTTAAAATATGTGTTCCTTTTTATTTAGGTACTAATATTTTCGGATTTAAAATAAACCTAAAAAAAAAGTGTTAAAAAAAAATGTGTTCCTTTTTTATTTAGGTACTAATATTTCGGATTTAAACTAAACCTAAAAAAAAAGGTGTTAAAAAAATGTGTTCCTTTTTTTTTACTAATTTTCGGATTTAAAATAAACCAAAAAAAAAAGAGTGTTAAAAAAGAAATGTGTTCCTTTTTTTTTCGGATTATAAATAAACCTTTTAAAAAAAATATATATAAAAAATATTTTCTTAAAGGAAATGGTTACTAATGTCACTACCCTTTCAAAAAAAATATATAATAACAAAAATCTTTTTTCAAAAAAAAAAGTAAAAAGGCCCCCTTTTATTAAATAATAACTATGACAAAAAAAAAACAAAAGAATTTTTCTCCATAATCCGTTTTCAAAACACCAAGCTTGTTTAGTCTAGGTTCTGTTTTCAAGAAAAAAAAAAGCGCTTCAAGAATCACGTGTTCTAGAGTAGAATGGTAAAAAAGGAAATCAATCAACCGTTTTTTTTAGCGTCAAAACGCTACTCGCATCCTCAACGGCTGTTTCTAGCGTCAAAACGCTATTCACACCTCCCTTTTTAATACAACTCCTTTATTATTTGCACCCCCTTTTATCACCTATTCCGCTTTTATCCACAACGTGATGCTTCCGAACCGTTCTTTTTTCTTTCTTTCGAATAATCGAATTCGCGTAAAAAAAATAGGTTGTTACTAGTGGTCACTCTGAGCCTTGCTTGTTTGACCGTTAGGACTAACCTTCCTTTTTTCACAGCGGATTAGTAGCGGTGATCACTCTGAGGTTACTCGTTTGATCATCGCAAACATCCGCCTAAACTTCTTTTTTTTAGTTAATAAAGTACAAACATAATTTCGACTCCTTTTTATCACGCTTCCCGGTAAGCACTTTTCAAACGAACAAGCGCTCAATCACAAACCGGGTATTTACAACAGTCACTCTGGGCTTAGCTTGTTTGACGTTGTGAATACTTTCTTTTTCGAATAAAGTCGTTAGTGGTGACCACTCTGGATTTATCTGTTTGGTCACCGTGAACGACCTCCCGTTTTCGCAAAGTTTTCAATAATTAAAAAACACCAACACACAAATATTTTCTACCCAAGAACTACGTAGCTTTGATTTCTCCATCGCACCCGGAGATACGTAGGAGCGGGGGCCCACTCCCGTCGAGCGCAAAAAACTAAAATTTTTATTAAGTCTTCTTTTCCGTTTTTTTTGCAAATTACAGAAAAGGGTAAATTAAAGTGTTTTCTTTAAACAAATTTTTCTACGCATTAAATTGAAAGGTAACCTTTTTAGGATGTTGCGGGGTGCTTGTACCTTCCCCGCACTTAATCGACCCCCGAACCCAAAAACAAAGGTTTTTTTCAATGTTTTCCTAAAAATAAATATTGATGGCGGCTCCATTGTTCAAAAACAACGAAGGATCCCTCCTCCGGATTCTTCGGTCGCTACAAAAATAAAACCCTTTTTTAAAATATTAAAAAAAATGTGTTCCCTTTTTATATATTAAATAATTAGTTACTGATTTTCGGATTAAAACAAAATCCTTTTCAAAATATTAAAAAAAAAAATTTTTATAAAATAATTGGTTACTAATATCACTATCCCTTTTTGAGAAAAAAAAAGAGGTAATAATAATAATAATCATTTTTCCCCAAAAAAAAAGATGAAGAGTAATTTAGTCAAATAGCAAAAAGTAAAAATAAACCAATCAATCGTCTTTAGCGTCAAAACGCTATTTGCACCCCCGACAACCATTTTTTAGCGTCAAAACGCTATTTGCACCCCCGGCAACCATTTTCTTTTAGCGTCAAAACGCTATTTGCACCCCCGGCAACCATTTTTTTTAAGCGCCAAAACGCTATTTGCACCCCCGGTAACCATTTTTTTTTAGCGTCAAAATGCTACTTGCACCCCCTCTTGTCGCACTTTTCGCTTCTATTTACACCGCGATGTTTCCAAACTGCTTTTCTTTCTTTCAAACAATTTTGCTAACATAAAAAGAAATAGGTGGTTACTAATGGTCACTCTGAGCTTAGCTTGTTTGACCGTTAGGACTAACCTTCTTTTTTCACAGCGGATTAGTAGCAGTGATCACTCTGAGGCCACTTGTTTGATCATCGCAAACATCCGCCTAAACTTCAAGAAATTTTCTCAATCCCGACTCCATTTTTAGATCACGCTTCCCAGTAAGCTTTTTTTTAAACGAACAAAGCGCTCGATCACAAACCGGGTATTTATAACAGTCACTCTGGGCCCCGCCCGTTTGAACGCTGTAAATACTTTCTTTTCCGAATAAGCCATTAATGACGACCACTCTGGATTTATCTGTTTGGTCACCATGAGCGGCCTCTAGTTTTCGCAAACTTTTCAAAAATAAAAAATACCAACACACAAATATTTTCTACCCAAGAACTACGTAGCTTTGATTTCTCCATCGCACCCGGAGATACGTAGGAGCGGGGGCCCACTCCTGTCAAGCGCAAAAAACTAAAATTTTTATTAAGTCTTCCTTTCCGTTTTTTTTTTGCAAATAATAAAAAGGGTAAATTAAAATGTTTTCTTTAAACTAATTTTTTCTACACATTAAATTAAAAGGTAACCTTTTTAGGATGTTGCGGGGTGCTAGTACCTTCCCCGCACTTAATCGACCCCCGAACCCAAAAGCAAAGGTTTTTTTCAATGTTTTCCTAAAAAATAAATATTGATGGCGACTCCATTGTTCAAAAACAACGAAAGATCCCTCCTCCGGATTTTTCGATCGCTACAGCTGGCGACTCCACTGGGGACTATTTAAGAGGGTCAAGCCTAATTTAATTAAATGTGTAGATATTTGTTAGTTTAGTACTTTATTTACCCTTAGCCCTTCTATTCGCATGTCTATTTTTACTTATCTATTTATTTGCTTTATTGAACCTTAGGGTAGAAAACCTTTGCACTATTATCTGTATTTCTTTTGCAGCATGGGTAGTTTAGGTTGTTTATATCACACACATCAATTACACTTGTTTATTGTACACACTCTTGAGCGGGGCCCTATACCCGGGTCTGAACAAAAAAACCTAGGACGAGTGGAGGCGATTAGTGTCAGTCATTCTGGATTTTATCTGTCTGACTCTCACGAAAGCCTCAGCCAGAGTACGCTCTTTCGTGATATCCCACACCAGGTAGCTCGCTATCGTTGTGGGTCATATCACGAAAGAGATTTCAGCTTTGGAGACCCTTGTGAGGACGTGATTAGAGCCACCTGAGAGATTGATCACACAAGTAGCCCTAGACCGTAACCTGTATATAAGACCTAACCTGTTTAGGACACAAGGGCAATTCACCTACCCGTTGCATTATCGCAAAAAAAAAAAACAAAAAAAAAACTTTTTATCTTTCAAAAAAATCAAATAATGAAAACCATTTACTCTTTTGCCCTTTACATATATTTTATGTGACATGGTTGATATTTCTCAAAATTTGAATCACCAAAATTTTCTTTGTAACGTCATTCTTTAATTCATCATACATCATCGTCATTTCAAAAAAATAATGTACAAAAAAATCCTCACATGCATGCTTTTCATCTCATTTAGGTTTGCCGGGAATTGTAAGAGGCTCGAAAGTTTTGTCATAAGCAAGGCGATATGGGATCAAACTGTGAAGCAATCCAAACTCTGAACTACCCTATAGTAAAACAGCCTAATCTGACAAGTCTAAGGGAATGTGCTGGTCGATTGCCGCCCATCGAGCGCAGGTCTTTTGATAGAATGTATGGGAAGATTATTATGTTACTACAATTGGACGTGCAAACGGAGGCCATTGCCGCTTTGAGCCAGTTCTACGACTCTTCGTTAAGATGCTTCACCTTCAAAAATTTCCAAATGGCACCTACCCTGGAAGAATATACACAGATCTTCGGCTTTCCTCAACAAGACAATGGACCCTACCAGTATCAGGGACAATACTACACAGATGAGAAACTCGCCTCAATGTTACAAACCAGCAAAGAGAACTTGAAGCTCCGGAAGAAAAATCGAAATGGCATTGCAGGATTCCCACAAGAGTATCTGGAAGGCCAAATGAAATCCTTCGCCGACGCTAGAAATTGGGGTCCTTTTAAGCAGGTGTTAGCTTTGACTATCTTTGGCATTGTCCTATTTCCACGCCTTGAAAGATATGTGGACACAACAGCTATTGGCGTCTTCTTATCCTTCAAGGATCCGATTCCAGCCATGCTTGCAGACACTTACTGTACTTTCACTCATTATAGTGAGCTAAGGGGAAAAAGGATATCTTGCTGCCTGCACGCCTTGTATGTTTGGCTTCTCACCCATGCTTTCGTTAACAAAGTCAGAGTAGAAGGCCCAATTGAAGACGCCAGAGGGTGTGATGTGAAGACAATGAACACTGGTGAATGGTTGCAAGTGCTGGGGGGCCTTCATGAATAGAAGGTTCGTTGGCACCCATCATGGTGGAAAGAGAGGCCCACAGTAGTTTTTCAATGCGGAAACTTTCAAAACGTCCCGCTCATGGGGACAAGAGGATGCATAAATTACAATCCGTCTCTAACTCTAAGACAGCTGGGGTACCCCATGCGAAATCCGCCCACCGAAGACATGTTAATCCCTTTTTACCTTCATGAAGGAAGCCCAAAAGAGGTTGACATGCTCCGGAAGATTTCTCAAGCGTGGGATATGGTCGTCCGCAAGGGACAAGAGCTTACTAAGAGGAGTGGCGACAAGGAAACCACCTTTCGTCAATGGCTCCAAAAGAGGATCCAAGACACCCGATTGCCTTACCAAAGTGCACTACGGGTGGAGGAAGAAATACCTGAACCTACCCTTCCCACTGTCGAAGATTTAGATAAGCTTAAAATGGCATTGTCAAAGGCCGAGGAAGAAAATAAGGGCTTGCAGGCAGAGTTAGAGAAAGTGCTCCTAAAAAACCAGAAATTGGAGGAAGAGAACGCAAGTAAGTCAGTGGCCATTGAAGACAGCCACAAGCAGCTCAAGATCGAACAAAAGAACAAACTAGAGGTTCAAAAGTACCTAAGAGGAGCGAAAGAGGAAATAAAACGTTGCAACCTGAAAATGAACCAAGCCATCGATGATACATACAAGTGGAAAAAGTTATGGGAAGAATCAATGATGGCTGAAAAGACCGCACAGAGCCTGCTAATGGTATCAAAGAGAGAGTCCCGGATGATGGCAGCCGAGTTTGAAGAGCAAGTGAAAAGTATCAAGCAGGATAAAGATACCATTGAAGAGATACTCCGAGAATACCAACAAGCCTTGAGAAGGGAGCATGAAAAATCTGATGAGCTGAACGACCATATCAGATATCAAGAGGAGGTTTACCACCAGCTGAAGACAGAAAGCATCTATTGGGAGAACCGCTTTGTGGAGTTGGTCAGCAGGATAGAAAACCATGAAGCCTTCATAGAGTTGAAGAATGAAAGCTTATACTGGAAAGACAGATTCTCAAAGTTGGCATGGCTGGCCGATCGAGCTATCGTAGGAATCCCCAAACGTCTAAAGGAGGCTAACGCGGCAATGCACCCATTTAACACCCCGGTCCAAGTTTCCGAATTCATGGAGTTTTGCGAAGTTCTGATTGCCGAACTCCGGGAGAAGGCTGGCAGCACTACTAGTAGAAAAAGAGGGAGGAGTGGAAAAATGAAAGCCATATGTATTTGAGTGAAATTTAAAGAACATTGTACTTTTCTTTTCAAAGTTTTCTTTCCAAAATGTTGTACTTTCCTCTATCAATGAAGTTTGTTTGTCTCACATGCTGATCCTTTATCTTGAAAATATTGTGAAACTTTAATCTGTGTACTTATGACAAATCAGGATGCGCTTGCAATTCCCGACCTAAAACAATAAGACTCATGCACACATGCATCATTCGCATTTTCATCCATTCATATACTCATACATATACTCATACCATGTGTCCCACCAACAGAGAGTAAAAGACAAGCTGGTGCGTCAACATCGCTATTGGACTCGTTCTCAGGCCAGAAACATGGAGGAAAATCAGGACAATCCGCCTCAAGATATCCCGGATCAAGGCAATCCACCTCAAGACCTAGGCAATCAAGAGCTTAGGGCAGAAATAGATGGGATGAAAGAACAGATGGCTGAAATCTTAAAGGTCTTACAAACTTTGAGGGACAAAGACACAAGTGAAGATGTCTCCGCTGGGAACACGGAAAATCAAGTTACCAACCCTCCTCCTCCCAATGGACTCGGGATCCCGCATACAGTGCCCCCCACTGGGACTAATGACCAGGGTTACATATGGCCTCCTTACGGACTTCCAGAAGGTTACACACCTCCGACAGTCAATGCTAGTCCAGAAGACGGTCCCTCAGGAGTCGCGGGCCAACAACAGCTTACACCAACGGGTCACGATGGTAATCCAGGGGCACCACAAGTTCAAAACCCGACCCCTGTCGTTGTACCACAAAGACTCCCACTTGGCTTCCCTCCACCGCCGATAGCTGACGCTCAGGCTCAGGGTTCCAACCTCAGGAATCCCACTCATTCACATACCCCAAATGTGAACCCAGCCATAGTTCCGATGATCCATCCTTACTATGGTATGAGTGGGCTCCCTCACAATCACTCTATGGAGAACCCTCAAGCCCAAGACAAACTACAAATGCTTGAGGAAAGGTTGAGAGCAGTCGAGGGATCCAATGTTGGTGCGAGAGATGCTTATGACTTGTGCCTCGTCCCTAACGTGGTCATCCCTCCAAAATTTAAGGTGCCAGACTTCGACAAGTACAGAGGGTCGACTTGTGTTGCGCCCGAAAAATCCGGCTTGGGACTTTTCGTTTGACAACGTGGAAAAATTTGGAAGCCGCCACCAATATTTTAATTTTAAGACCAAAACATTGAAAAAAGGTCTTTTAGACAAGGCGGAAGGTCTTTCGAAAACTAGAGATATGGGTTCGGGGGTCGGTTAGGCATAGGGAAGGTATTAGCACCCCGTACCTCCTTTCTACCGAAAGGGAACCTTTAATTAAATGTGTGGTTTGAAGTGTTGATTTGAAAATGCTTTTATTTTGCCTCTTTATTGAAAAGAGAGTGAGGAGACTTAATGAAAATTTTTACTTTTGGCGCTTGACGAGAGTTGGCCTCTCGCTCCTACGTATCTCCTGGTGCGATGGAGAATTCAAAGCTACGTAGTTCTTGGTTGTCCTAAAAAGGTTTTTGTTTTTTAGTCTGTTTAGATGAGTTTTCGCAGTAGGAGTGAGGATTCGCGATGACCAAACAACAACGGTTTAGAGTGGCCGCGCTACTAACTCTTTTGAAAATGAAATTATCATTAACAACCAAACGGCAACGGCGCGAGTGATCATTAACGATAATCGGTTTTGCTTTTGATTCGAGTGTTCGCGACAACCAAACAACAACGGTTTAGAGTGGCCGCGCTACTAACTCTTTTGAAAATGAAATTATCATTAACAACCAAACGGCAACGGCGCGAGTGATCATTAATGATAATCGGTTTTTGTTTTAGATGATCAAAAAGGGCTTTCGCAATCGAATTAATTTTGGTTTGTTGTGCTTGACGAGGACGTGGCTCGCTCCTACGTATCCCAAATGGGAATCAAAGCGACGTAGTTCTAAGTTCTTTTGAAAATGATTGTTGAAAACTTATTGTGAAAATGATTTTTATTTGTTATGCTTGACGGGATGTGACCCGCTCCTACGTATCTCCTGGTGCGATGGAGAATTCAAAGCTACGTAGTTCTTCGTGTAGAAAATGTTTGGAAAACGGTTTTTGTTTTTTATTCTTTTTGGAGTTTTCGCAAAGGGGTTGAGCGTTCGCGGTAACCAAACAACAACGGTTTAGAGTGGTCGCACTACTAACTCTTGTGAAAATGAATTATCATTAACGACCAAACGGCAACGGCGCGAGTGATGATTAATGATAATCGGTTTTTATTTTGAGCATTGAAAAGGTTTTCGCAATTGAGGGAGGGCGTTTGTGAGGACCAAACAACAACGGTTTAGAGTGGCCACACTACTAGCTCCCACGGGAATGAAATCATCACCCACAATCAAACGGCAACGGCGCGAGTGATCATTAGTGGTGATTAGTTTTGACTTCGACGTTTGAAAAGATTTGTTTTTTTGAAAAATGTTTTCGTTGATTTTAATCGGAGAGAGCGTCGTGATGAAAGGAATTTGCAATTGGATTGATTTTTGTTCGGGGAAACATTTATTTATCATTAGGAAAAAAAGGTTTGTGAAAAGAAAAGAAAAGAAAATAAATAAATAAGTTTATTTAGGGGAAAAGAAATAAAATTTAAAAAAAGAAAGACAGGGGGTGAAATTGTAAAATGGGGGTGCAAATAAAAGGAAGGCTGCACTATTAAAAGGGGGTGCAGATAGTGAGCAGGCCCACGTTTTTTTGTTTTCTGATGGGCTTAGGGGGGAGGCGTATGAAATAGACTGTGGGGGGTGTGAATAGAAATCTGAAAAATAAAAAAAACGCGAAAAGACGATTCTGCCCCTGTTTTAATACTATAAAAGGCTAACTAAAAATGGAAAACCCTAATCTTGCTTTCCTCTTCTCCTTGCGGCGCCGCGCTCCCCCCCCCCCATTTCTAACCCTAAAAATTCCTTCTCTCTCTCTCTCTTTGCCTCCTCCGTCTCCTCTCATCCCCTCTCTTCTCTTTTCTCCACCGCCCCCTCGCCTCCAAATTCCTTCTCCCTCACAGATCCGTCGCCCTCTCACCGACCAGAGCTTTCGTCGCCCACCCCTCTCTTTTCTCACCAAACCGCAACTCTCTCTTCCTCCCTAACCTTCGTTCCCCCTTTTTTCACCGATCGGTGCTTCCCTCCGAAAGACGCCGTGCTCTCCCTCTCTAAACCGTCGCTTTAAACCACGGGGGTTGGTTCGGCGGTTGTCGCGAAGGGAGGGGGTGGTCCGATGGCTGTTTGGGATGGTTATTTGTTAAGGGGTGATGGATCGGTTGTGGGGGTGGTGTTTGGGTGGCGTGAAGGGTTTAACCGTGGTGGTGGTGGTGAAATTTTGCGGTGGTGGCCGTGAGAGAGAGGAGCGATGGTAGCTGTTCGGTGGAGAAAAGGGGCGGTTTGGGGTGGCCGGTGTTGCTCCGGTGGTTCATGGAGGTTTACGATGGTGGTGATGGGTGGCTCGCGGTGGTGATGTGGGGTTATGGCAGTGACAGTGAAGTGGTGGTGACTGTTTGGTGGAGGTCGTGCACCGTGGTGGCTGGAGTGTAGGAGGCGGCGGAGTGTGGAGGGAGGTTCACGGTGGTGTGCGATGGTGACCACCATGGACGGTGGCCGGAGGTGAGGTTTAGTTCTTTTCTTTCTCCCTTCTCATTTATTCACCATGTTTCTGTTTTATATTTTTTTAAACTAAATAAATAAATAAATAAGTTTTTCTAATACCTCCTTTGCTACTGTTTTGTTTTTACGGTTCTTTACTGATTCTGATCCCCCTTTTTTATTCATGATGCTTATTTGTTTTGAAATATCCATTTGTTTTTAAAAGCTGTTTTCTTTTCTCTGTTTCTATACATATGCATACCAGAAGCAATATAACATTCTTTGTAAAATGAGGACAATGCAGATATTTGTTTTACTTCTGTTTCAATATATCTATACACTAAAAAAAAACTACATGAGCACAGAACAAGTAAATTGGAGACACTAAATAAATTCAGGAACTAACCTAGTTCCAGAAAAATTGCTTAGCTCTTCTCTTTGAACCAAATTCGTTTTTGCTGGAAATTGATTATATTGTGTCCCTGTTACTGTTGTGTGTATATTGCTCTCTGTGTTTGTTTTTGTTGTCTGCGTGTATCCCCCCTTAACATTGTTTCTGCTCATGGTATTTATAGGCAAGGGATGTGGTGTAGTGTGGTATGCTAATGCAGGGGATCAAAACACATAGGAGACCAAGTTGTTGCTGTTGCAGTGGAGCAGAGAGGAGCAGCAAGGATGGCAGCAGGGCTGCTGCCACTGCAGCAGTGCTTTTGCTGAAAATGGAAGCCAAACAAAAGGGACAGGGAGAAAGGACTTGGGCTCGTAGCTTTGAGGCAGCCATTCGCATGTGTTGCTGTCCCATTTTTGCTTTATTATTATTTTTATTTTTTTACTTTTTTGTTTGTAATTAATTTTTGTACCATTTGTATTTAATTAAATTTTTTGTCCATATGCAAATAAAAGAGCTGACTTTTTTTGTACTACTCTGCTTTTTTTTTAATTTTTGTTTATATGTGTAACACTAGGACAGCTAATAATAAAAAAAACTGATTTCATTTTGTTACTATTATTATATTTTTTTATGACAATAAAAGCGGTAAAAACAAATGCGCACCGACGTAACGACTCGCGCACAACTTGAAACGAAACGCGCGCCCGCCTTAAGACTAGGAACGCGTACGCGATTAGAATACGCACGCGCGTAAGACGGTAAGACTAAAGCGCACCGACGCATTTGCTCACACGACTCGAAACCGACACGCGCTTGCGTTTATTATTTTTATTATTTTTTGGACTCTCTTTTTTTGAAAACAACGAGCGCCAAACAAAACCGTTGCACGAGAGTGCCAAATACACCCATATGCGAAGTGATAAATTTTTGGGATTTTTCAATTAGTCGGACAAAATTGGGGTATGACAGCTGCCCCTCTTTATTTCGATTTTACCAAGAAATATGAATTGCGCGAGACATATTTCGAAGGTAAAATAGAAATAAAGAATTCAGAAATTATACCAATTTTGTCCATTTGGAGAAATCCGAATTTTTTTTCTTCTTTTTTGGAAAGATAGACACTTTCGTGTTGATGCGAAAACAGTAAATGAACACTGACGTGCAGACAGAAAGGTAAAATGGGCACTTGGCGTGCAAACAGAAAAGTAAAATGGGCACTTGGCGTGCAGACAGAAAAGTAAAATGGGCACTTGGCGTGCAGAAAGCAGTAAATTGGGAATTCGGAGGCTGCCTAAAACCTTCTAACGGACTCTTGTCGAGTCCGAGCTCTGGGGGTGGCCTTTTCGAGCGGCCGATCAACATCAGGTCCGGAACTGATTTGATCAATGGATTTACGCTATGCCTTAGGCTGACATAACTAATCCGAAGGACTTAACGAAGTCTGATGGATCCATCGCGCGCTCGTACACGATGTTGTGATCTGTGGAAGGAGTTCACTAACTCTGTGTTGATGGAGTTTACTAACTCTGTGTTGATGGAGTTTACTAACTCTGTGTTGTGGTGATTTTCTAAAAATGAGATTTTTGGGACTCTCTGGTCCGAAGTAACTTTTCTCTTGGATGGTGCATGAAATGCGTGCACTTGGATGTTTGGGGTGCACATGAATGCAATGATTTGACTTTGGTGGGATGCCTTTTCTGTTTGATTTTTCTCTTCTTTTCCTTTTGTTATTCTTTCGCTCTTCTGAGATGCGAGTTTGAAGGCGTAATGTACTGTTTGATGCCATGGAGTGATGATTGGTATGGATGATATGAGAATGATGAATGATATGAAGATGTTGTGTTCTTTTATGTTCCATCTTCTGTGATTTTCTTCTCTCGTTCCTTATTTGCTCCTTTTTTTTTCTATGGGATGCAGATATCTATGTAAATGGAGTGTGAATGTATGTTATGCAAAGTGTATGTGATGTGATGATTTCGATGGAATGATGGATGCTATGAGATGCTATTTTTGATTTTCTTCCTTTTTATTTTGGTTAAGGATCAACACTTCCAGTGCCTACAAGGTAACATCCTAGTCCCCAAGGATTAAGGTGAGCACCCAAAGCCCTACAAGATAACCACCTAATCCCTGAGGATTAAGGCGAGCACTAAAGCCCTATAAGTGGCCAACTTTAGGCGACCCCCTCATGTGCTGAGATAGCTGGTTAAAGAATTTTTCCTATTTGTCTTTTTGCTATGTGAGGATGCAAATGCAGTATTTTGATGCATGATATGACAAAATTTTTTGGGGTATTCGAATACCTTTTTTGTGAATACTTTCATAATGATGAGACGCGAGACTTTGGATGCAAAAGTGGGATGATTATTGACCATTTTTGTTGAAAAATTGAATTTGATTCACACTCCGGTGTTCTCAAGGTTTTTATTTACAAACAAGCTCACTTGTTTTCTCTCCCTTCCAATGACGACTGAATCTTAGACATCGCATGACTAACGTGTGTTCTCTCTCTTTGAAGCATTGCTTAGTAAGCATGCATAGGAGCGCAAATGTGAATGAGTGAGTCTGTTAACTTGGGATTGGTTTAGGATATGTATGACAATTGAAGGGATGACAAACATGATTATTACCGACGCTCATGGGGGACCAAGGGATGCAAGACTGCCCCGGTTCGGGCTTTTGATGAGTGAATAAGCTTGCCTTTGCCTGGTGGTGATAATGACTAGGGGTGTAGGAGATGATGAATTGGGAACACTTCGGCTCTTGGGATGAAAGGTGGAATGAAAAGGGTTTTGTTTCAACCCACAGAGTTTGGTGTTGCCCCAGTCGGGACGAAACAAAGTTGCCCCAATTAGAGTGGCGAGGCCTTATTTAGGACAGTGAGTTGAGAGATTGCCCCGGTGAGGTTCTTATGGGAATGAATGAGGTGAAGGAATGGGAATGCACTTGCCCCATTTTGGAATGAAATTTCAAACGGTTTCTTTGAGTGAGGTTGTGAAAAGGCGATAGAGTTATGGTGACGGTTATATACGGAGGGTGGTATGTGAACGGGATAGACGACGAACAAAATCTCCCCATGGTCGAGTGGAGTGAGAGGTGAAGGAAATGTCCCCTAGTACACATCTTTGATTCTTTTTAAGAAAAACTCAAATGCAATGAAAGTTTTGACTTTTAGTATGAAAGAAGCCTCACTTGGTAATCACTAAACCTTGCTTTAATGCAACTTGAATGCGTTTGAAGTGCAAGTCTTCCTTTTTCCGTCAGCTTTCTTTTTTTTCGACTGTTTATTTTTGTTCCCTCATCTCTTTTTCCTAAGGGCTTGTTTTTCCTTGATCAGCTTTCTCTTTTCTGATCGTTTGTTTTTTCTTTTGAGCAAACACATTGTAGACAGATAAACTTAGTGGTCCTAAGATTTAAAATTTGAGAAAACAACAGCATTCGGTCATTGATCGGAATGGACTTTTCGGGATTGTGGTGTTTTGTGGAGGAGGGATGATGGGGCTTAATGAAGAGCTTGGGGGCTAATGGTAGGATGATTTTCATTCGGCGTTGGCTGACGATTGATGATTTATGATGGTTAATTGGCTTGATGAGGTGTTTGGAAATTTTATTCTTGGCTAAGGGTTCGTGGAGGGCGGGTTACCGAGGTCAAAGGGAAGTGTTTGCGGTTTATGGAAGGAGGGGTGTATGGGAATGATGAAGTGTTTGAAGGTTATTGAGACAAGGATCTCTTGTGTTTTGTGGTAACATGTACCAGCTCACCACTTACATTTCTTTTGTATTTTCTTTTGTTTTGGGATTTTCATTTTTGAATCCCTTTTTTGATTTTCTCTCTCTTTTTTTGTTTTATGATTCTTTTCCTTCTTTGACTCGGGTGAGCTGATAGAAAGTGATGCACTTTTTTTGGATATTTGAGGTGATCCTTGTCTAGGGTGATTTTTGGATTTTGGTTTTTCTTGGGTTAAGGTGGGTAGGAAAGGGAACTTCTGGATGGCCAAACTTCATTTCAAATTCCGATTACTTATTTTTTCATAAAACTTGACAACAATTTATCTAACTATATGTGTTTGCTCTTTTCTTTGCATTTTTTTTATGCCCTAATTTTTGCCTGGACCGCTCTTTGCGAGTTTTCAATCCACCGGGCGCTCCTTTTTGCCTAGGCTGCCCTTTGCGGGTTTTCAACCTAGCGAGCTTGTTTTTCTCATTTGTCTCTTCTTTTCTCTTTTTTTTTGGAAAGACTTGCACTAAAGGAATATAATGCCGATAAAGAAAGTTAGTGATCACAGAATTGCCCCAGCATGGAGGACTTAGAGTGTTAGTGAGAATGAACCAAAAAGTCAAGTATGCACTGATGGGAGAGAATATGCGCCTTATGGATGGACGGGGCGGGGTTAGACTGGGATGGTGATGATGACAAGGAAGGAAACTGACTGACTCAAACAAGAGAAACTGCACGTGTCATGCACGTTCACTATAGGAATGCTTCACAGAGAGTCAACATTAGTTAGAACAATGAATTGATGAGCTGCTTCAGTTTTTTTTTTGTCATGGAATGGATGGGATGCAGTTCTTTTGAAAGACATGCAAATGAGCTATTGATTTGCAAAACTGAGTGCCTTGGAACACCTTGAGTTTGCAACCAAGTAAGGATAAACTTTTTCAAAAAAAGGATGATTGTTTTGCAAGAACGTCTCGCTTCTCATCACAACTTTTATTTTATGCGATGAATGAATGAACAAATTATGATATGCAAGTATGATGCAAATGCGTGGAGAACGACTACTCGAAAAGTGTGGCTTATTCTAAATTATTTTGTTGCAAGACAAAATATGGAATACCAATGCGAATGATGCAAGAATGATGCCCCCCATTTTTTTCTAAATGATTTTTGATTTTTTTTTTATTTTTTTATTTTTTATTTTTTTAGAGGCGAGACAAGATGCGAAATGCCAATGCCCCTTTTTTGAATGATGAGAGATGCAAGAATGGTGATATGAGGCAACTGATTGTCGTTACCCTGAGTAACTTGCCTGAAACATTGAGTGGATCCTGACTCAATACTTCACACAATGTACTGAAACGTTTTGACAATTAGTTGACTCAATTTAATTTCCTACTTGAAATTAAAATACGTGCGACTGGGTCAAAGTGCTCTGACATCGTAAAGTAACATCTCAAATTTGTAGTCGACAAACAAATTTGAGACATTACCCTTCGTCGTTCAAAGGTGCACTTCTATCCATTAAGCCATCACATGAGAAATTTTTCTTTGTTTCGAAAGGATGCATGCAGGGAGAAATGATGTATTCGGACAAAGTGATGAGGTTAATGAAATGATGCATGAGCGCCACATTGACGCGATGTCCGCATTATTTGATGATAGTTTTTGCATAATCAAGGATGAATGAAATGCGATATGGATGATAGATGCTTCTGGTTTTCATTTTTCTTATGCAATGAAATGAAATGCGTGATGCTTGCAATTACTTTCCTAATGCATGGGAGATATTGAATGAAGATGCATGCGAGATGAGACGTTAATGCTTATTTTTGATTTGCGACACAGGAAAGTATTAATGCGATGATGTGATATGGACGGACGACGGAATGAGTGGGTGAATGAATGAACGAATGTGCATTTTGAATGAGGATAACGTAAATTGCATCACTTGATGATTTTTTATGATTATGAGCGAATGAAATACCATAGGGATGATAATTGTTTTTTTTCAGAATTTTGTTTTATGTAATGCATGACGCCATGATGCAAAGTGCGGATGATGATTGCTTTTCGTTTTATTTTTGAACTATGAAATGGAGTGCCTGATACTAACAATTATTTTTAGTTGCGTGGAAAGATATGATTCTTATGAAAATGCATGCGAAATAAGATGTTTATTTGATTATTTTTTGTAGTGCAAAGAAAAAATGCATGTAGTATGTTTTCTAAGAAAGCTTGTGGAAAATAATAATTTTTGATTTTTCTTGATTTTTGGTTTTTTTTTTTTTGATAAAAGACAGTATGCACTAATACTTGTTTGAATGCAAGTGCAATGCAATATGTATGATTTCCTGTCTGTCTTGGTGCCGGGAATCACGGTGTACTATGTCTTGCCATAGGTTTAACGGTGGATTTTGATTATTTTTTCTTTGAAACACAACAAGGTTAGAATCAATAAGCGAAACAAAGCACATTCCATGCATTCAAACTTAAACAAACTCACACCTCGGAGTATACGTTGTTTCACTTTTGATTCCACATCGTGCCTATGACAAGATTCTTTGTCACTTTGGGATTCTCGGTAAACAAACTTTGATGAAATGCAAGGATGCATGCATGAACTGTAAAAGCTTCTGTTGGATGCAATGCGAGGATGCATGCAAAATGATGATGATGTTTTATGCATATGCAGATTAGGGCAAAACCCTTATTGGCATTAGTTCGAGTTTTTTTTGTTTTTTTTGAAAAATGCGAGCCGTACGTGGTTTCATATGGACCAAGTAAGAGAAAGGCTACAACGGCAGCTCGTTCTCTCTTTTTTTTGAAAAGAGTGGGTCATATGTCACTTCGTACGGACCAGCAAAAGAAAGGCTACAACGGCAGCTCTTTCTCTACTTTTTATTTGAAAAACCTCCTACTCTTTTTTGAAAACATGTCTATATTACCATGCAACACACAATTTGGTATGCCCCTTGTGTCCTGCGAAGGTGGGGACCTAAGTTCTAGGACAACTCAAATGTTCCTCTCATGCGGGTTCTGGTCACTTCCTCACCAGGCTACCAGAGCTAATTCTCTTTCACAATAGCACCCACAACGATGGAACGCCATCTGGTGTGAGGCATCATGAAAGAGCATACTCTGGCTGAAACTTTCGTGAGAGTCGGAAGGACAACAGTCCAATTGCCAGTCACTACTCATTTCCACTCTCCTAAGTTTTGTCAGACCTTGGGTTTTAGGCCCCTCTCAAAGCATAGTAAGCATAAGGTGTGAGCGTGTGCAGCAAGGGCATACCGCCTAAAACGACCCACATATACCCCACCTGCAAAGGAAAACCCAGAACAGTCCAAATAATAGCAGGTAATAACATGTCGTCTACCCTAGGGTTCAATATCACAATACTAATAATCCAACCTAGGTTTCAGCAACAGTCATATGCACTGCTTACCTCAAGAAAGGGAGCGGAGAAGAAGGGATCATAATAGAATGAGAGGAAATGCATGTTTTTACCTTAAGAAAGGGAGCAGAGAATAGGGATCATAACAAGACGGGGGGGAAATGCATGAGGGTGCTAAGCACATAAGCAAAGACGAGGAAAAATAAACATGGAAGGAGGGAAAACAAATGCACATGCATACAACATGATAAGATGAGCAAACCGAAAAGGAATAGAAGCAAACAAAGTATCCAAATCACATCGATAGCACACTAAACCACACATTTAATTAGTTAGGCTTGACCCACTTAAAAAGAAAAGTTCCCCGGTGAAGTCGCCAGCTGTTGCGCCCGAAAAATCCGGCTTGGGACTTTTCGTTTGACAACGTGGAAAAATTTGGAAGCCGCCACCAATATTTTAATTTTAAGACCAAAACATTGAAAAAAGGTCTTTTAGACAAGGCGGAAGGTCTTTCGAAAACTAGAGATATGGGTTCGGGGGTCGGTTAGGCATAGGGAAGGTATTAGCACCCCGTACCTCCTTTCTACCGAAAGGGAACCTTTAATTAAATGTGTGGTTTGAAGTGTTGATTTGAAAATGCTTTTATTTTGCCTCTTTATTGAAAAGAGAGTGAGGAGACTTAATGAAAATTTTTACTTTTGGCGCTTGACGAGAGTTGGCCTCTCGCTCCTACGTATCTCCTGGTGCGATGGAGAATTCAAAGCTACGTAGTTCTTGGTTGTCCTAAAAAGGTTTTTGTTTTTTAGTCTGTTTAGATGAGTTTTCGCAGTAGGAGTGAGGATTCGCGATGACCAAACAACAACGGTTTAGAGTGGCCGCGCTACTAACTCTTTTGAAAATGAAATTATCATTAACAACCAAACGGCAACGGCGCGAGTGATCATTAACGATAATCGGTTTTGCTTTTGATTCGAGTGTTCGCGACGACCAAACAACAACGGTTTAGAGTGGCCGCGCTACTAACTCTTTTGAAAATGAAATTATCATTAACAACCAAACGGCAACGGCGCGAGTGATCATTAATGATAATCGGTTTTTGTTTTAGATGATCAAAAAGGGCTTTCGCAATCGAATTAATTTTGGTTTGTTGTGCTTGACGAGGACGTGGCTCGCTCCTACGTATCCCAAATGGGAATCAAAGCGACGTAGTTCTAAGTTCTTTTGAAAATGATTGTTGAAAACTTATTGTGAAAATGATTTTTATTTGTTATGCTTGACGGGATGTGACCCGCTCCTACGTATCTCCTGGTGCGATGGAGAATTCAAAGCTACGTAGTTCTTCGTGTAGAAAATGTTTGGAAAACGGTTTTTGTTTTTTATTCTTTTTGGAGTTTTCGCAAAGGGGTTGAGCGTTCGCGGTAACCAAACAACAACGGTTTAGAGTGGTCGCACTACTAACTCTTGTGAAAATGAATTATCATTAACGACCAAACGGCAACGGCGCGAGTGATGATTAATGATAATCGGTTTTTATTTTGAGCATTGAAAAGGTTTTCGCAATTGAGGGAGGGCGTTTGTGAGGACCAAACAACAACGGTTTAGAGTGGCCACACTACTAGCTCCCACGGGAATGAAATCATCACCCACAATCAAACGGCAACGGCGCGAGTGATCATTAGTGGTGATTAGTTTTGACTTCGACGTTTGAAAAGATTTGTTTTTTTGAAAAATGTTTTCGTTGATTTTAATCGGAGAGAGCGTCGTGATGAAAGGAATTTGCAATTGGATTGATTTTTGTTCGGGGAAACATTTATTTATCATTAGGAAAAAAAGGTTTGTGAAAAGAAAAGAAAAGAAAATAAATAAATAAGTTTATTTAGGGGAAAAGAAATAAAATTTAAAAAAAGAAAGACAGGGGGTGAAATTGTAAAATGGGGGTGCAAATAAAAGGAAGGCTGCACTATTAAAAGGGGGTGCAGATAGTGAGCAGGCCCACGTTTTTTTGTTTTCTGATGGGCTTAGGGGGGAGGCGTATGAAATAGACTGTGGGGGGTGTGAATAGAAATCTGAAAAATAAAAAAAACGCGAAAAGACGATTCTGCCCCTGTTTTAATACTATAAAAGGCTAACTAAAAATGGAAAACCCTAATCTTGCTTTCCTCTTCTCCTTGCGGCGCCGCGCTCCCCCCCCCCCCCCCATTTCTAACCCTAAAAATTCCTTCTCTCTCTCTCTCTTTGCCTCCTCCGTCTCCTCTCATCCCCTCTCTTCTCTTTTCTCCACCGCCCCCTCGCCTCCAAATTCCTTCTCCCTCACAGATCCGTCGCCCTCTCACCGACCAGAGCTTTCGTCGCCCACCCCTCTCTTTTCTCACCAAACCGCAACTCTCTCTTCCTCCCTAACCTTCGTTCCCCCTTTTTTCACCGATCGGTGCTTCCCTCCGAAAGACGCCGTGCTCTCCCTCTCTAAACCGTCGCTTTAAACCACGGGGGTTGGTTCGGCGGTTGTCGCGAAGGGAGGGGGTGGTCCGATGGCTGTTTGGGATGGTTATTTGTTAAGGGGTGATGGATCGGTTGTGGGGGTGGTGTTTGGGTGGCGTGAAGGGTTTAACCGTGGTGGTGGTGGTGAAATTTTGCGGTGGTGGCCGTGAGAGAGAGGAGCGATGGTAGCTGTTCGGTGGAGAAAAGGGGCGGTTTGGGGTGGCCGGTGTTGCTCCGGTGGTTCATGGAGGTTTACGATGGTGGTGATGGGTGGCTCGCGGTGGTGATGTGGGGTTATGGCAGTGACAGTGAAGTGGTGGTGACTGTTTGGTGGAGGTCGTGCACCGTGGTGGCTGGAGTGTAGGAGGCGGCGGAGTGTGGAGGGAGGTTCACGGTGGTGTGCGATGGTGACCACCATGGACGGTGGCCGGAGGTGAGGTTTAGTTCTTTTCTTTCTCCCTTCTCATTTATTCACCATGTTTCTGTTTTATATTTTTTTAAACTAAATAAATAAATAAATAAGTTTTTCTAATACCTCCTTTGCTACTGTTTTGTTTTTACGGTTCTTTACTGATTCTGATCCCCCTTTTTTATTCATGATGCTTATTTGTTTTGAAATATCCATTTGTTTTTAAAAGCTGTTTTCTTTTCTCTGTTTCTATACATATGCATACCAGAAGCAATATAACATTCTTTGTAAAATGAGGACAATGCAGATATTTGTTTTACTTCTGTTTCAATATATCTATACACTAAAAAAAAACTACATGAGCACAGAACAAGTAAATTGGAGACACTAAATAAATTCAGGAACTAACCTAGTTCCAGAAAAATTGCTTAGCTCTTCTCTTTGAACCAAATTCGTTTTTGCTGGAAATTGATTATATTGTGTCCCTGTTACTGTTGTGTGTATATTGCTCTCTGTGTTTGTTTTTGTTGTCTGCGTGTATCCCCCCTTAACATTGTTTCTGCTCATGGTATTTATAGGCAAGGGATGTGGTGTAGTGTGGTATGCTAATGCAGGGGATCAAAACACATAGGAGACCAAGTTGTTGCTGTTGCAGTGGAGCAGAGAGGAGCAGCAAGGATGGCAGCAGGGCTGCTGCCACTGCAGCAGTGCTTTTGCTGAAAATGGAAGCCAAACAAAAGGGACAGGGAGAAAGGACTTGGGCTCGTAGCTTTGAGGCAGCCATTCGCATGTGTTGCTGTCCCATTTTTGCTTTATTATTATTTTTATTTTTTTACTTTTTTGTTTGTAATTAATTTTTGTACCATTTGTATTTAATTAAATTTTTTGTCCATATGCAAATAAAAGAGCTGACTTTTTTTGTACTACTCTGCTTTTTTTTTAATTTTTGTTTATATGTGTAACACTAGGACAGCTAATAATAAAAAAAACTGATTTCATTTTGTTACTATTATTATATTTTTTTATGACAATAAAAGCGGTAAAAACAAATGCGCACCGACGTAACGACTCGCGCACAACTTGAAACGAAACGCGCGCCCGCCTTAAGACTAGGAACGCGTACGCGATTAGAATACGCACGCGCGTAAGACGGTAAGACTAAAGCGCACCGACGCATTTGCTCACACGACTTGAAACCGACACGCGCTTGCGTTTATTATTTTTATTATTTTTTGGACTCTCTTTTTTTGAAAACAACGAGCGCCAAACAAAACCGTTGCACGAGAGTGCCAAATACACCCATATGCGAAGCGATAAATTTTTGGGATTTTTCAATTAGTCGGACAAAATTGGGGTATGACAACTTGCCCTGTAAGCCACTTAACCATGTACTGCAGGAGGATGGCGGCGTTTGCTCACGACGACAAATTGCTCATCCACTACTTCCAAGATAGTCTGTCTGGGGCAGCTTCGAGCTGGTACATGCAATTAGAACGTGCCCATATCAGATGCTGGAAAGACCTAGCCGATGCATTTTTGAGGCAATACAAATATAACATTGACATGGCTCCCGATAGAACACAGCTGCAGAGCATGACGAAGAGAGACAATGAGTCCTTCAAAGAATATGCCCAACGCTGGAGAGGTTTGGCTGCACAGGTGGTACCACCTTTGTTAGAAAAAGAGATGGTATCAATGTTCATGGATACTCTTCAAACACCTTTCTACGACAGGTTGATTGGGAGCGTGTCTTCGAACTTTTCAGATATGATCGTCATCGGAGAAAGATTAGAGAACAGATGGAGAAACGGGAAGATTGCATATAGCTCCGCTGGAACTAGCAATCAGAAAAGGCCCTTCCCAGGTTTCCCTAAAAAGAAAGACGGAGAAACCAATGCCATCTCTGGATCCGGAAAACCTCCCTACAACAACCCCCGACAGACTTTACAAATACCTACTCAAACACCACAAGCCCCACCTCACCAAGTCAACACAGGCTATAGACCACAAAACTACCAAGAAAGAAAGCCCGCCAATTTCGACCCAATACCCATGTCATACACAGACCTATTCAATCACCTCATCAGTCACAACTTGATCACTCCCCGTCCAATGAGACCCCTTCAACCTCCTTTCCCTAGGAGCTATGACCCAGAGGCTAGCTGTGGATTCCACGCTGGGGAAGTTGGCCATTCAACAGAAAATTGCAAGGCATTGAAATATGTAGTACAAGACTTAATTGAATCTAAATGGTTAAGCTTCGCAGAAGATGGTCCGAATGTTGCCACTAACCCTCTGCCGGGGCACGGGAAACCCTCCGTCAATGCCATTGAGGATGCTGAGGGGCAATTATTGATCAGAAAGGTGGAGGACATAGTCACACCCCTGGACCTCATCCATGCTAATTTGTGTCACTTCGGAATCATTATGAAAGGATGTACCAGAAAGGGCTCGTGTGCTGATCCCCTTTGTGTCGGGGCCTGTGAAGCATTCAAGCCAGTTCTGCAAGACTTATTAGACCGACACATAATACAAATAGGTCTTCAAAAGAAAGAGGAAGGCGTGTCGACTCTCCAGTCAAGCATCGACCAGAGCAAGAGTATCCGGAAACCACTGGAAATCCATTACAAAAAGGACACAAAGCTAACCACCGCTGTGCCTAAACCAATCACTATTCAAGTGCCAGTCCCTTTTCCCTTTAAAAGCACCAATGCAGTCCCGTGGAGTTACGATGTGAAAGTTCAGACTACCCCTGATGTCATTAACATCTCAGGGACCGGTGGGATGACTCGAAGTGGGCGTTTCTATACTCCTGGAGGGCCTAGTGAGGGCCGAGCAAAAGAAGGAGAGGAAAGAGCCCGTAAGGGCAAAAGCATAGAACAGGAACCTGTCGATAAGAATGCAGGAAAGAAGACGTTATCCGAGCAAGAAGCCAGTGAATTTCTGAAGCTTATGAGACAAAGTGAGTATAAGGTGGTTGATCAACTGAACCAAACTCCCGCAAAGATATCTCTGTTGTCATTATTGCTCAGTTCCGATGCCCATCGTGCAGCATTGACAAAAGTATTGAATGAGGCCCATGTCGCTCATGACATCTCGGTCGGCCAATTTGATGGGATCGTCGGAAACCTTGTTGCAAGTAATTATCTCACCTTTACTGATGATGAGATTCCAACTGAAGGAAGGGGGCACAACAAGGCCCTACACATATCGGTGAAGTGTGGAGATTACTCTCTTGCTCGGGTACTCATTGACAATGGTTCATCTTTGAATGTATTACCCAGATCAACCATGGAGAAATTAGATGTGGACTGTTCATACATGAGACCAAGCTCCATATTAGTCAGGGCCTTTGACGGATCAAAAAGGGAAGTCATCGGAGAAATGGAATTACCTGTGCAAGTAGGTCCGGAGCACTTCGTGGTGACCTTCCAGATAATGGACATTGCCCCATCCTACAGTTGTCTCTTGGGGAGGCCATGGATCCACTCGGCAGGGGCAGTTCCCTCTTCTTTACACCAGAAGCTCAAGTTCATAGTCAACAATAAGCTGGTGGTTATTTTCGGTGAGGAAGAAATGCTGATAAATAAGTTCGCTCCCACTCGTTACATTGAGGCTGCTGAAGAGTCTCTCGAGACTGCCTTCAAAGCATTGGAAATCGCCAATACATCTGCTATGTTAGAACCCAAGCTATCCAAAACTGCCGTGATGGTTGCTAAGTTCATGTTAGGAAAAGGCTACCAAGCTGGAGGAGGCTTGGGAAAAACCGGACAGGGGATCCTGACGCCAATACAGCCAGAGGAGAACAAAGATAGACATGGGATAGGATATCGGCCCAATCGCACTAACAAGAGAAGGATTGTGGAGGAAAAGAAGGAGCGGAGGTTAGCCAGGCTTGAGGACAGAGTGCCAAATACGAAGAGGATCATCATCTGCGACATCAAGGAAAGCTTTCGGAGTGCGGGAATGTTGAACCCCAATCAGATCGCCGCAGTTGAGGACGATCTAAACACCGAAGAAGGCGTCGTCAGTCTTGTACGCCCTTGTCCTGCAAACAAAAGGCTCAAGAATTGGGAGATCGTTGATTTTCCTGTGGTTTTTAGTTAAAAGTAATGTTTCTATAATGTAATCCTCTGGCTCTGCCCAAGGCCTTAGGATATTTCATTCGGGCACGCATGTTTTCCTTTCAGTATTAATATCAATGCAACGTTATTTCAGTTCCCAATAAACTCTCGTTTTTCTTTTCTTGTTACATTCGCTTCTTATTTTCTTTCTTTCGTTTTTATTCCGTTAATTTACACTAATGCAGATCCGAAAAAAATGTCTTTGAAAATAACAACGCCAATAATCCATATTGTAACTTTGATCACCCCATCAATCAAACTGAGGAAGATGTTGAGGATAATTGGGAAACCCCTCCAGAGTTAATGAGAATGATGGAACAAGAGGAAAAAATAATCGAACCCCACGAGGAATCAACTGAAACGATCAACTTAGGCACGGAAGAAGACAAAAAAGAAGTCAACATTGGCACCACATTGAAAGACAGCGAGCGAGAGAAATTGGTTAGGTTGTTGTTCGACTATGTTGACGTCTTCGCATGGACATACCAAGACATGCCTGGACTGGACCCCAACATAGTCGAGCATAAGTTACCGGTAAAACCAGAATGCCCGCCGGTAAAACAAAAGTTAAGAAGGATGAAACCAGAAATGTCGCTGAAAATCCGAGACGAGGTTAAGAAACAGTTTGATGCTGGGTTTTTAGCAGTGGCAAAATACCCTCAATGGGTAGCCAATATTGTACCGGTCCCAAAGAAAGACGGGAAGGTCCGGATGTGTGTTGATTATCGAGATCTGAACAGAGCTAGTCCCAAAGATGACTTCCCTTTACCTCACATTGATGTCCTGGTAGATAGCACAGCACAACACTCTCTGTTCTCCTTCATGGATGGATATTCCGGATACAACCAAATTAAGATGGCCCCTGAAGACATGGAGAAAACCACCTTCATCACTCTCTGGGGAACCTTCTGTTACAAAGTAATGCCATTCGGACTGAAGAATGCTGGTGCAACGTACCAAAGGGCAATGGTCGCATTGTTCCATGATATGATGCATAAGGAAATAGAGGTTTACGTGGATGACATGATTGCAAAATCCAAGACTGAAGAAGAGCATATCGTCAATCTGCAAAAACTCTTCGAACGTCTCAGGAAGTTCAAACTCAGATTAAACCCTGCCAAATGCACCTTCGGTGTAAGATCGGGAAAGCTGTTGGGTTTCATAGTCAGTCAGAGGGGAATAGAAGTAGATCCAGCCAAAGTACGGGCAATACTAGAAATGCCGGTACCGAGTACTGAAAAAGAAGTTCGTGATTTCCTGGGAAGATTGAACTACATCTCTAGGTTCATATCGCAGCTAACATCTACATGCGAGCCTATCTTCAAGCTTTTGTGCAAAAACCAAGAAACAAAGTGGAATGATAATTGCCAAGAAGCCTTTGAAAAGATCAAGAGGTACCTCCAAAATCCACCGATTCTGATGCCGCCTGTGCAGGGCAGACCTCTCATCCTGTATCTAACAGTGCTAGACAAGTCAATGGGTTGTGTACTGGGGCAACATGATGAATCCGGAAAGAAGGAACATGCCATCTACTATCTAAGCAAGAAATTCACCGAGTGCGAGACAAGATACTCATTGTTGGAAAGAACGTGTTGTGCTCTGGCCTGGGCTGCACGTCGTTTGAGGCAGTATATGCTGAGCCACACGACTTGGTTGGTATCTAAAATGGACCCAGTCAAGTATATTTTTGAAAAACCCGCACTCACAGGGAGGATCGCTCGCTGGCAAATGCTACTATCTGAATACGACCTTTTATATGTCACCCAAAAAGCAATCAAGGGTAGTGCATTGGCTAGTACTTGAGGGGGGGGGGGGGGGGGGGGGGGGGGGGTGGTGTGGTAGGCACACACCAGCCCATCGAAGATTACCAA